>OX637466.1:22743633-24153690 GCA_951799995.1 Trifolium subterraneum
TGTCGCGGTGATTTTCGGACGCCAAGCTATTGGTTAGCTTTGGTTCTCAAAAATTATGATTCACCACCGAACTTTAATTTATCCAAGGGAAGGGGAAAAGATCGAATAAACCCATAATAAAAATTTAGAGATTTTAAGGTTCGGGGGTTAGTTATACAAAGGGAAGGTATTAGCATCTATGTATCCGTAGTACTCTACGGGAACCTCTTGAAATATGTATTTTTGTGCTAAAATATTTTGCTTGTAAAATTTGCTTATAAATGATTGGGTAACGATGAGAGAATTTTTTATTAATTTTGGGATATTCAAAAGAAAAGAAGAAAAAAAGTTTTATTAATTTTGAATTGGGAAGACACAAGGTCTTTTGCACTACGTACCCGCAAGGGATCAAAATCTCGTAGTTCGGGGTAAAATTTGTAAAGTGATTTGGTTGATTGATTTTAGGAGAAAAGACGAGTCGTCATCTTAAGTTTAAACTCCTTTTAAATCCACCACGAACATACTGAAAGGTTTATATCTTTTCCTGCCATATGTCGTGGGAAAATGAATTTCAACTAGAGATGACTCACGTCTAAACTCTCTTGAGAAAAAGTTTGAATTTGAAAAGCCAAGCGGCAAAAGATTTGGATTGTTTTTGTATTTTTTAGTCTTTGTGAAAATATTTAAATATGCTTAAGTGTGTTAGACCGTTTATTGAAAAAAGTTTGAAAAAAGGTTTCTCGACGAAAGTCGAGGTTTATTATAAAAGATTTCTTTTTTTTGAAAATATTTGAATGTTTTTGCTTTTTATTATTTTAAGAAAAATTTGTATTTTTAGAACGTCGGTTATTCGGACCGCAAACCATCCGGCAGGAAATCTGAAGTAACCGGAGAGTGAAAAGTAATCCGCCAGACCACTCCTTTTTCATTCTTTTTTTATTTAAATAAAAATGATTTTTATTTCAAGGTCAAAAATAGCGAACAAGTAAAAGCGCAAAAAAATACATCGTAACACGGGGTTAACGAAACATTTCCCTTTTCCCTTTGGACTTGAACAAAATAAAACACACAATAATATTTTTTGCATTTTTGATATTTAAGCAATAATAAACGAAACAAATAACATGACATATTTTTTTTGACGTTTTTGATATTTAAACATAGCATATAACATATAAATAATGTACAAAATAAATAAATTAAATGACATTCGAATATAATAGAACACATCAATAAAATAATAAAAAATAAATATAGCAGGGGTGTGAATAGCAAAATAGGAGGGTGGAAACAGCAACTCTGGGCCCAAGCTCAGCTGGGGGGCGTGGCCCAGAGGGGGGTGTGAGTAGAAAAATGTAAAAATCAGATCAGAGCCGTCTGATTGATCAGACAGCTCTGATTTGATCACAGATAAAACAGATTAGAAACGTTAGATGAATATCAAGTGGTCAAAGGCGCGCAGGTCCACATTATATATACAAAAACCCTAAAAAATATCACAAATCACATAAACATCCTCTCTCTTCCTCACCTCGCCGCCGGCGATTTCCTTTCTTTCTCTCTCATTCCATTTTTCTTTCTTTCTCTGATCTAACCGCCGCCGGTGAAACCTTCTCTTCCTCTCATTCTCGGTTCTCAAACTCTCTTTCTCGGTTTCAATCTCTCTATTTCAATCTCCCTTTCTCGGTTTCAAATCTCTCGGTTTCAATCTCTTGATATGTTCTAAAAAAAACCTTCGAAAAAATGAATGGAAAAAGAAAACCACCTTGTGATTCTGGGTTTGTGTTGTGAGTTTGATTTTGATTTCGGTTGAGAAAGGTTTGTGGTTTTGATTTGAGAAAAGTTCGTTGATTTGGATTGTGGATGATGATTCTGATTTGAGAAAGGTTTGTTGATGTTTATGATTTTTGGGTTGTTCTTCATGAATGGAGATGATGATGATTTTGACTTGCTGGATTCTGGTGAGGATGATGATGAAGATGATTGTTTGATTTTTCTTTGATTTTTTTGATTTTGGTTTACTGTTTTTTTGAATTTTTGTTTGGAAGAAGAAGTTGGAATTTTCTTCTTCTGCGGCTGATCTGAGATTGTTTTTTCTTCTCTGAGAAATTTGTTCTGTTTTATAACAAAAAAAAATAGGGTTTTGGTTGATTGAGGAATGGCAGAGAAGTGCTTTTGCTAGTTGAAATGGAATCTCCCCCTTTGGGGAAGAAGACATATTGTGCTGATGGTCCGTGAATCAATTTCTCCCAAAATTTTGACTTTGACTTTTGATTTTTGATAATAATAATAAAAAAAGGAAATAAAGAATAAAAATAAAATAAAAAAGTAAAGAAGATAATAATAATAATAATAATAATAATAATAATAATAATAATGCATAAAAAGATAACAATAAAAATAAAATAAAATGGACACAAGGATAATCATACCAAAAACCAAAAAAAAAAAGAGGTATTTTAAAATACCTCTCTGCCGAAATTTCGTTTGAAAAAGCGAAATAGATTCCGGACAAAATGCATGACATATGGACATGAGGTGGGATCTTAGGTCAAAAATTGGGGTATGACAGATGCCCCTATTTATGTTTCTTCCTCCGGAGAGATGAAGATTGATGAGAAGAAGAGGCTTAAATACATAATACACAATTTTGGACCTAAGATGCCGAGAATGCTTATGATGCAAATGTAAATGCAAATACAAGACTTTGAATCTTGTGAGAAAGTGGAATCACAAGAGACAAGCTTTTATTACTAGGGAACAGGGACATTTCAGGTGAGCAACAAAAAGTGACCCGACCGAGGGAGAAAAACAATGATAGGGAGAGGAAAACGATCCAACTCCACTGGTGAAACAATGTAGTTTTACCGGGGATAAGTTGCCTATTATCATATGGATAGTTTAACATAGGTAAATGGAAAAATATGAGACACCATCTACTATCGTATTGATAGCTTAAAAAAGACGAGTGACGAAAGATGAGACACCGTCTACTATCGCAGAGATAGCTTAAAAAAGACGAGTGACGAATGTTGAGACACTGTCTACTATCGCATGGATAGCTTAAAAAAGACGAGTGACGAATGATGAGACACTGTCTACTATCGCATGGATAGCTTAAAAAAGACGAGTGACGAATGATGAGACACTGTCTACTATCGCCTGGATAGCTTAAAAAAAGACGAGTGACGAATGTTGAGACACTGTCTACTATCGCATGGATAGCTTAAAAAAGACGAGTGACGAATGATGAGACACTGTCTACTATCGTATAGATAGCTTAAAAAAGACGAGTGACGAATGATGAGACACTGTCTACTATCGCCTGGATAGCTTAAAAAAGACGAGTGACGAATGATGAGACACTGTCTACTATCGCATGGATAGCTTAAAAAAGACGAGTGACAATTGATGAGGCACTGTCTACTATCGCATGGATAGCTTAAAAAAGACGAGTGACAAACATTGCTAACTAACATATGGATAGTCTAGCAGAAATAAATGACAAAAATTGTCTACCAACATATGGATGGTTTTGATATGTATATTACCTACTACCATATGGATAGCTTATAAAAGGTTATAACAAAAAGAGACACTTCCACGAAGGGAATATATAACTCTGCCAGGAACTCCAAAGGAGATATATGAAGGTTAGATTGAAAAATACAGATTTCTCATAACGAGAAGCCATATGAAAAGTTCTTGATTAACATCTCTTGACCAGATATACTGGGCATGACATCACATGGGGAAGTTGAGAATATATTTGTTGCCTATTATCATATGGACATCACATATGGACACTGTCTACTATCGTATAGATAGCTTAAAAAAGACGAGTGACGAATGATGAGACACTGTCTACTATCGCCTGGATAGCTTAAAAAAGACGAGTGACAAATGATGAGGCACTGTCTACTATCGCATGGATAGCTTAAAAAAGACGAGTGACAAACATTGCTAACTAACATATGGATAGTCTAGCAGAAATAAATGACAAAAATTGTCTACCAACATATGGATGGTTTTGATATGTATATTACCTACTACCATATGGATAGCTTATAAAAGGTTATAACAAAAAGAGACACTTCCACGAAGGGAATATATAACTCTGCCAGGAACTCCAAAGGAGATATATGAAGGTTAGATTGAAAAATACAGATTTCTCATAACGAGAAGCCATATGAAAAGTTCTTGATTAACATCTCTTGACCACATATACTGGGCATGACATCACATGGGGAAGTTGAGAATATATTTGTTGGTACGCAAGCTACTCAAATGAAGAGATTGTCGCTTACTGATTGAAATTAGAACTCGATCCAGGAAAGAACTGGAGAGAAATAGTCAAAAAAGACTCTATGCCTAATGAGAAATGAGCTCGACTGGGGATCTTCCTATCCGTGTATTCGGAAAGGGATACAACTGAAGCAACTTGGAATATGTTTGATGGAGACATCTCTAGACGAGACTCACTGGGGATGACTCCTTTTTTTTTGTGAGGTATTGAAGCAAGACACATGATGGCCAATGCAGTGATGTATGAATAATTTATGTATGCATGTTGCATGTGAATATGAATGTATGTATGGATATGTGAATGATTGTATGTATGTATGAATGTGTGAATGATTGTATGTATATGTGTATTTGTTGATGCATGATATGCATTTAGTTGTAGGCGTAGCATTAATGAATACTATATAAAATGCATGATGGATGCATGAAATGAAATGTTGATAAATACCATGCTTTGGATGCCAATAATTTTTGGACTTAATTGAATGTTGAATGCCAATAAAGACTGGGCTTTGAATGTTGAGCTTTTCAGGATGCCAATGAAAATTGGGCTTTGGAAGATGCCAATGGTATATTGGGCTTTTGACATGCCAATGGGTTTTGGGCTTTCTGGTTGTGAAAGTGGTGCCACTTTTATTAGAAAATTTGGAAATCTTGAAATGCATGCGTGATGCTATATGTGTGAATGATATGTTAAGAAATGCCTTGACGAATGCAGTTTGATGCATGGTTTAATGCTAGAAAGATGCAAGCGTGAACGACGCAAGATGCATGATTATGATTTGTATGAAATGTGATGATTGATTGATGTATGCGACGTATTGACCTTGGGCTGTGCCGTTGGAGGATGGGCTTTTTTACTGTAGGTATTGGGTTCCAAGCAGTGTTGGTTTTTTGAAGATGTCAATGAATATTGGATTTTTTTTGGATGCTATGAGGTGATGGGCGAAATGCTAAAGCAAAGCGACACAATCAATGCATGATGCCTGGTTATGGTTTGATTGTTTGAAAAGTTTCCTCGTGTTGGGAAATGGAGAGGGGTTAAGAAGGTTTTTATTAGCATGGTCTCCCGACACCCGAGTTGAACTCAATGGTTGTATGACAGCAGCTTGCTTGAGTAACTTTGAAAGGATGGAGAGGACTTGCCCCTAGTGTAGCCCATTTTGCCTTCTTTTTTTTCTTTGAAAATCCCTAACTTTTGACTGGACCGCTCTTTCGAATTTTCAGTCCACCAGGAGTGTATTTCTTTTTTGTGTCCCTAATTTTTGCCTAGACCGCCTTTTCAGGTTTTCGATCCACCGGGACGCTCTTTATTGCCTAAGCCGCCCTTTCGGGTTTTCGACTTAGCGAGCTTTTTGATTTTTTTGTATCTCTTTTCTTTGGGCAATATATCTTTGGTTGCATCAAACTGGGAGCGAAAGATCTTCTCCATCTATGGGGTGATAAATACAGGTTGCCCCAGTATTTGGATCTTTGAAAGGTATGCCCCAAATTGAATCCTTGACCCGGACTGCCCCTCCAGTACTTGGTGTTGAAAAGTGTGCCCCTGATTGATTGGCACTTTGAAGGTTTGACTCATTCTTACAAACATCTTGACCTCAATCATCATGATCTTCGGATGAATATGCCCCATAATTGTAGGGATTTGCTCTTGATTGACAGGACCCCTAGGTGATTTGCCCCTTGTTAGGAGTGTCTTGAAATGATTCACCTTTTGATCAGACTCTTGTTGAAATTTCCTCGATGTCAAATATTGATTTGCGGGTGAAATTGCTTATTTTGAAAAGTGATTTTGACGCAATGCACATGCAAGTTTTGAAATTGAAATTTATTTTTGAGTGTATAATGGATGATATTTGGCTAGGAGATCGACGCAATTGAAAGTGTGAAGAAATAAATAAATTGTTATTGATGATTTACAAACATGAGGAGTCAGTTTAACAATTTTGCTGAATATGCTATCGTAGTAAACCTAGCTTCAATTAGGTCTTTTGAGGATTATAACGTGGCATGGTTCACGGTTTTTGAAAAAAGATTATAGGGCTCAAAAATTTGATTTTAACCCGCCCAATCTCCTTTGATATTCTCCATTCCTAAGTTCAAATAACTCGATAGATGTCTTTGGTAGGCAAGAGAATTTTGTTAGTTATGATGATGGAGGTAGACACAGTGGTCGAAGCCCTGATGAGATTCTTGAGGTGACAGTCACTTCTTTTTGTTTACAAGTTTATTTCCCTTTTGATTTTAATCCCTTATTTTTGCATGGACTGATTCTTTTGAATTCGCGGTCCATCGGGATGCTCTTATTTTTGCCTAAGTTTTCACTTAGCGGACTCTCTCTCCTTTTTTGGAAAAAAAAACTATTGTGAGATTTTTCTTTTGATTTAGAAAAGTTATGACTGCCATGTGAGTTTTCTCTTTTCATCGCTTTCCTCCACGTGTGAATGGAAGAAGGTGTCTAAACCTTTTGTTGGGGTGATTTGATGGATTGATTTCTCTTGCATTAAGATGCATTGTCAAGTTAATTGAAAGACTACCCTGCCCCAGGTTAATATTAAGGGTTTATAAAATATAGAACGAAACACCGACTTCAAGCTCGAAGGGGTTGACTACGGATTATCTCCTTATATCTCCAGTGTTTGGGAATTGAAACAATGCCTTACATCATCAACCATGTTTTACTAAAAGCATATGTCAGCAAATTCAATTATTTGTTTACATCATCCTCCCCTCAAGTTTGAAAAGTGAAATAGAAAAACATTGCAGTTTATGATGGCACAAGAAAATAGTGAATACGAATGGATGGATTCCAAAATATGCATGCTCATTTCATTAAAAATACTTAGTCAACCAGTACAATTTCAAAAGCAAACCATACTTAGCAAGAAAGAAACCGCGATTGTGAATGAACAGTCTAACGATCTTAGGAATGTGCATTCCTTGTTGATCCACCGACCTTAAGAGGTGCGGGTGCCCCATTAATGTTCTTGTATGTGTAATGGATGACCAATCATGAATGAGATTCCTGCTTGAAAGACAATAGTTTGTCGTTGATCAGGTCTTGGACCTCCTTTTATTTTGACAGACCTTGGCCTCTCTCAAGTCCATGCTTTAAGTTCGCTTGTGAGTAATAGGAAACTTGCTAGCTGGATTGCGGTTGAAGGAGGGTGAAGGTGGAAGAGATATGATTTGAAAATGAACGATTTTTTTTTTTTTTTTTTTATATATGGGATGCAAATGTATGAAGATGCATGTATGCAGATGTGTGAAAATCCATGCGTATGCGAAAAGATTTTCCTCATGTTAGAGGACATGCTAAAAAAAAAATGATGACATGATATGATGAGATTGAACAAGGTCGGGGTATGACCCCAAAGAAATGCTTGTAGGGTCATTGGAAGTTGATAAAACATAACCTAAATGGAAGGCTCCCTACGAGAGGCTAGTTCTAGATATTTACTACCCGGTCCCTTCACATGTTGGTTATAGGTTTTGTGTTTGTTTGAGGGCGACAACCAAGGTCGCAGCCCTCGCTCAAAACTTCCTCCCAAAATTGGACTAGCCAATTCAAAGGGTCTCCTCTAGATGGAGTCATCTGGGTTCTAGACAAAGTAAGAAGGTCCTTAGAGTCATGGATCCAACGAGAAAATATCATCGCCATTGCAAATCCTCGCAAGACAACGATACTTTCAAGAGGGTCTACTCTAGGCGTGGTTTTCATGTTAACCCTACGAGGTATCCACCAAGAAGGCCAACACTCAACCACTAACTTATCTTAAGTGTTTGCTCAAGTCCGGGTAGAGGACTTTTCTCTCATAAGTATTAAACCCAAACATATAAGCATAAAAAAACAGTATGAAATATACAAGAAAAATAATAGCACAAATATAACATATATACAAGTTAGGCTCAACCCTCTTGGGGGATCCCCAGTGAAGTCGCCATTTCTGTCGCGGGATTTTCGGACGCCAAGCTATTGGTTAGCTTTGGTTCTCAAAAATTATGATTCACCACCGAACTTTAATTTATCCAAGGGAAGGGGAAAAGATCGAATAAACCCATAATAAAAATTTAGAGATTTTAAGGTTCGGGGGTTAGTTATACAAAGGGAAGGTATTAGCATCCTATGTATCCGTAGTACTCTACGGGAACCTCTTGAAATATGTATTTTTGTGCTAAAATGTTTTGCTTGTAAAATTTGCTTATAAATGATTGGGTAACGATGAGAGAATTTTTTATGATATTCAAAAGAAAAGAAGAAAAAAAGTTTTATTAATTTTGAATTGGGAATACACAAGGTCTTTTGCACTACGTACCCGCAAGGGATCAAAATCTCGTAGTTCGGGGTAAAATTTGTAAAGTGATTTGTTTGATTGATTTTAGGAGAAAAGACGAGTCGTCATCTTAAGTTTAAACTCCTTTTAAATCAACCACGAACATACTGAAAAGTTTATATCTTTTCCTGCCATATGTCGTGGGAAAATGAATTTCAACTAGAGATGACTCACGTCTAAACTCTCTTGAGAAAAAGTTTGAATTTGAAAAGCCAAGCGGCAAAAGATTTGGATTGTTTTTGTATTTTTTAGTCTTTGTGAAAATATTTAAATATGATTAAGTGTGTTAGACCGTTTATTGAAAAAAGTTTGAAAAAAGGTTTCTCGACGAAAGTCGAGGTTTATTATAAAAGATTTCTTTTTTTTGAAAATATTTGAATGTTTTTGCTTTTTATTATTTTAAGAAAAATTTGTATTTTTAGAACGTCGGTTATTCGGACCGCAAGCCATCCGGCAGGAAATCTGAAGTAACCGGAGAGTGAAAAGTCATCCGCCAGACCACTCCTTTTTCATTATTTTTTTATTTAAATAAAAATGATTTTTATTTCAAGGTCAAAAATAGCGAACAAGCAAAAGCGCAAAAAAATACATCGTAACACGGGGTTAACGAAACATTTCCCTTTTCCCTTTGGACTTGAACAAAATAAAACACACAATAATATTTTTTGCATTTTTGATATTTAAGCAATAATAAACGAAACAAATAACATGGCATATTTTTTTTGACGTTTTTGATATTTAAACATAGCATATAACATATAAATAATGTACAAAATAAATAAATTAAATGAAATTCGAATATAATAGAACACATAAATAAAATAATAAAAAATAAATATAGCAGGGGTGTGAATAGCAAAACAGGGGGTGGAAACAGCAACTCTGGGCCCAAGCCCAGCTGGGGGGCGTGGCCCAGAGGGGGGTGTGAGTAGAAAAATGTAAAAATCAGATCAGAGCCGTCTGATTGATCAGACAGCTCTGATTTGATCACAGATAAAACAGATTAGAAACGTTAGATGAATATCAAGTGGTCAAAGGCGCGCAGGTCCACAGTATATATACAAAAACCCTAAAAAATATCACAAATCACATAAACATCCTCTCTCTTCCTCACCGCCGCCGCCGGTGAAACCTTCTCTTCCTCTCATTCTCGGTTCTCAAACTCTCTTTCTCGGTTTCAATCTCTCGATTTCAATCTCCCTTTCTCGGTTTCAAATCTCTCGGTTTCAATCTCTTGACATGTTCTAAAAAAAACCTTCGAAAAAATGAATGGAAAAAGAAAACCACCTTGTGATTTTGGGTTTGTGTTGTGAGTTTGATTTTGATTTCGGTTGAGAAAGGTTTGTGGTTTTGATTTGAGAAAAGTTCGTTGATTTGGATTGTGGATGATGATTCTGATTTGAGAAAGGTTTGTTGATGTTTATGATTTTTGGGTTGTTCTTCATGAATGGAGATGATGATGATTTTGACTTGCTGGGTTCTGGTGAGGATGATGATGAAGATGATTGTTTGATTTTTCTTTGATTTTTTTGATTTTGGTTTACTGTTTTTTTGAATTTTTGTTTGGAAGAAGAAGTTGGAATTTTCTTCTTCTGCGGCTGATCTGAGATTGTTTTTTCTTCTCTGAGAAATTTGTTCTGTTTTATAACCAAAAAAATTAGGGTTTTGGTTGATTGAGGAATGGCAGAGAAGTGCTTTTGCTAGTTGAAATGGAATCTCCCCCTTTGGGGAAGAAGACATATTGTGCTGATGGTCCGTGAATCAATTTCCCCCAAAATTTTGACTTTGACTTTTGATTTTTAATAATAATAATAAAAAAAGGAAATAAAGAATAAAAATAAAATAAAAAAGTAAAGAAGATAATAATAATAATAATAATAATAATAATAATAATGCATAAAAAGATAACAATAAAAATAAAATAAAATGGACACAAGGATAATCTGACCAAAAACCAAAAAAAAAAAATGAGGTATTTTAAAATACCTCTCTGCCGAAATTTCGTTTGAAAAAGCGAAACAGATTCCGGACAAAATGCATGACATATGGACATGAGGTGGGATCTTAGGTCAAAAATTGGGGTATGACAGCCAGTGTCAAACGTAACACACAAGAGCCTATTGATGATTATTTAAATAGGTTTCGATTGCTCAAGGCTAGGTGTTTTACACAGGTGCCTGAGCATGAACTAGTCGAAATGGCTGCTGGTGGTCTAGACTATTCGATTAGAAAGAAGCTAGACACTCAACATCTTCGAGACATGTCACATTTAGCTGATAGAGTTCGACAGCTCGAAACACTTAGAGCTGAAAAGGCAATAAATTTTAAATTTCAGAAAAAGAAAGAAGTTAATTTTTTAGATGCCTATGATAGTGACAATGGGGAAGATGATGAGTATTCTGATTATGATGAAAGAGAGGTAAACGTGGATGAGTTAAAGCCAGAGCCTCCTTATACATGTAAATTGCTAAGGCCTTCGAATGGACGAAATCCAGTCGAACCAAAGAATGATAAATTTGTTACTAAAACTTATACCTTCGATATCACTAAATGTGATGAGATCTTTGATCTATTGGTGGCTGATGGTCAAATAGTTGTGCCAAAAGATTTAAAAATACCACCAATCGAACAAAGAAAGAAACGAGGTTATTGCAAATTTCATAATTATTTGGGTCATCGAACTTACCAGTGTGTTCTTTTCAGGGATCTGGTTCAGAAAGCACTGAATGAAGGAAGACTGAAGTTTGCTGGAAAAAACTAAGCCTCAAATGAAGGTCGATGCTGATCCACTGCCAAAGGTTGATGCTAACTATGTTGAAGTTTATGACTGTAACATGGTTGATGTGGTGGATCCTGCTCTGGTCAAAGTTGTTCCTGAAAAGGAATATGAAAAGAAAGTTCAAGAAGTCTACCCAAAGGCTGAAGAAGAGTTGGTGGATTTCCTGAATAGATGTAAGCTGAACAATGCTGAAGTCATGCTGTGCCCTAGATGCAGCGCAGTGTGTGACAAAGAGGCCATGAATGGCCTCCAAAATGTGGTTCCTTATGCTGAGAACAAAAGGAAATGGCTGAGTCCTAAACCAAATCAGAGAGGATGGCCACATAAGAGAGTGGATTGGGGAAATGTTGCTTCGAAGGCCCAATCCATTTTCCAAAGACTTGGTTCTCAGGCTACTTTCAAACCATCCCACAAAGCCCCTGTGAATCAATGGGTGAGTGGACAATATGTGGCTGTCAATAAACAGTTGATGGAAAAGGGCAGTTCGAGCAATGTGAATGTGAAGATTGTTGCTGGAAACAGGGATTCCAATACCATTGCTGCACCTCAGGAGCTTAAAATCGTGCCTGAAGTCAACAAATATGGGTACAGGAATAATTACAAAGGTAAGAACCCCATGACTCGAACTGAGTGGCGCAGGTTTCAGAGAAAGAAGAAACTTGAGGCCAAGAAAACTAAGGCTGGGGGCAATGTGATCATTGCTGAAAAGGTCGAAGCGGCCAGATAGCCAACAAAAGAAAGACTTTCTCCCATACCTGAGAATGGGAAAGTTGTGGAGCTGAAGAATCTTGAGGGTGAAGAAGACCTCATGGATGATCATGACTTATTAGATGAAGGGCCTGATTTTGAAGTCTTGGTCAACGTCATATCCATTTTGCCTATAGAGTATGATATGAATACTGAGGTAAATGAGGTAGAGGATGATGTATTTGCGGAGGAAATGGCTGTTCATAAGCCTGTTTGTTATTATGTGATGGAAAATGGTTGTGTCGAAGATCAAAATGCGATATTTGAGAAGCCAGATTTGAGTATGAAGAACCATCTGAAAGCTTTGTTCATTCGAGCCACGGTGAATGGCTTTGGGGTGAACAAAATCTTAGTTGATGGAGGGGCTGTAGTTAACATTATACCTCATTTCATGCTGAAAAGGTTAGGATTGTATGAAACTGACCTGCACACTCACAATGTTGTTTTGGCAAATTATGAGGGCAAAACTGGCCATTCCTTGGGGGCCATCCAATTGGAAGTCTGTGTGGGTAGCATGGTTCGAAAGACACTATTCATGGTAATTGCTGCAAGGCCTAACTACAACATGCTGTTAGGCAGAGAATGGATACATGGAGTTGGAGCTGTACCTTCAACCATGCACAGAAATTGATTGTTTGGAGGGAAGATGGTTTAGTGGAATATGTCGAAGCTGACCAAAATGCCTACATGATTGACACCAATACTGTAACACTTAAGAGTTTTGACAAACACTTGGCTTCGATTGCCCCATGTGGTGAGCAAGACGCAACCTTCGATCATGAGCAAGTGGATCCTGATAGTGTTTACCACTCTGTAAGATTGCACCCCACACATGGGTTTTGCTAGGAAAGAGAGCACATTGAAAATCCTTTGAATGAGGGTGACTTTCCACAACCCTCTGGTTGGGGTGACTTCAATGGTTATGATGATTGAGTCCCCAGAATGGAAAAGGATTACGGCTTATGCGGCCGAAAACAGAATAAAAATGGCCATGCAAGCCATAGAGGTACATGAAAATATGGCCGTCGAGGCCAATAGTTCTTTACAAATGAACATAGTTGTAACAACAAAAGACTCAGAGACTGGAAACATGCAAAGGTTAGATTGCATTTATGATGACGAACCTTTGGGTTTCGAGAAAGACCCAATTAGTTCAAGTCAAAGGATGCAAGCCCAGGACCCATTGCAGGAAATCGATATTGGAGATGGCTCTATCAAAAGGCCATATCGATCCAGGACTGAAGGAAAAAATGGTCGAACTCTTGAAAGAATACAAAGATTGCTTTTCCTGGGATTATGATGAAATGCCAGGATTGAGCAAAGAATTGGTTGAGCACAGATTGCCTCTTCGACCAGACAAAAAACCTGTGAAGCAACTTCCAAGGAGGTTTGCTTCAGAAATCATGACGAAGATCAAAGCAGAAATCGAAAGGTTGCTCAAGTGCAAATTCATTCGAACAGCCAGGTATGTAGAATGGTTAGCTAACATTGTTCCTATTATTAAGAAAAATGGGTCTCTTAGAGTTTGTATAGACTTTAGAGATTTAAATAACGCTACACCAAAAGATGAATATTCAATGCCTGTAGCAGAATTGCTAGTCGACTCAGCAGCAGGACATGAATATTTAAACATGATAGATGGTTATTCTGGGTATAATCAAATTTTCATTGCTGAGGATGATATAGCAAAAATTGCTTTTCGTTGTCCTGGTGCCTTAGGCACTTATGAATGGGTAGTAATGCCTTTTGGTTTAAAAAATGCTGGGGCAACATATCAAAGAGCAATGAATTTGATCATCCATGATTTCATCGAAATATTTATGCAGGTGTATATTGATGACATTGTAGTTAAATCTGCATTTGAGGATGATCACTTAGGTCATCTTAAAAAGTCATTCGAGAGAATGAGGAAATATGGATTGAAAATGAATCCACTAAAATGTGCCTTTTGTGTACGTGCAGAAGATTTCCTTGGCTTTGTCGTGCATAAAAAGGGCATAGAGATCAATCAAAATAAGACAAAAGCTATCATGGAGACCAAGTCTCCAACAACAAAAAAGAAATTACAATCCTTATTGGGAAAGATCAATTTTTTTAGGAGATTCATCTTGAATCTAAGTGGAAAGTCACAGCCTTTTTCTCCACTATTAAAGCTCAAAAAAGATGAGACATTCGTTTGGGGATTCGAATAGCAGAAAGCATTCGACGCGATCAAGACATATCTGTCTAATCCTCCTACTCTGATGCCTCCAGTTCGCAACAAAGAAATGAAATTGTATATCTCAGCATCTGAATTCACCATTGGAAGTATGCTTGCTCAAGAGGATGAAAATGGTGTGGAAAAAGCTATTTATTATCTAAGTAGAGTTTTGAATGATGCTGAAACTAGATACAGTGTAATTGAAAAGCTTTGTCTTTGTTTGTATTTTTCTTGTACCAAACTTAAGCATTATATAAAACCAGTTGATGTTTATGTGTTTTCCCATTTCGATATTATTAAGCATATGTTATTAAAGCCAATTTTACATAGTCGAATTGGAAAATGGGCGTTGGCCTTAACAGAATATTCATTGACTTATAAGCCCTTGAGAGCTATTAAAGACCAAATAGTAGCTGATTTCCTTGTTGATCATTCGGTTATTGAAGTCCCAGTAGATTATGTTGGATTGGAGACATGGACTTTATATTTCGATGGATCCAAGCATAAGAATGGTACAGGAATTGGGATTTTGGTAATATCTCCAGTTCAAATCCCAACTAAGTTTAGATACAGGATAAATGGACCTTGCTCTAATAACGAAGCGGAATACGAAGCTTTAATTACAGGTTTAGAAATTCTGCTGGACTTGGGGGCAAGCCATATCAAAATTAGAGGTGATTCTGAATTAGTAATTAAACAATTGACGAAAGAATATAAATGTATTCAAGAGCATTTATTGAAATATTTTGTCATTGCATTTTCTTTGCTGAAACAATTCGTTTCTTATGATATTCAGCATATACCTCGAATCGAAAACCAAGAAGCAAATGATTTGGCTCAAATTGCTTTTGGGTATAAAGTTACAAGAGAAACCTTTACAGAATTAATAGAAATTAAAGACAAATTGGTTTCGAATGAGCCAGACTCTAATGAATTGTCAATGCCAAAACATTTGGGGGCAGATGACACAAATGGTGAAAATTTTACAAATTTTGAACAATTTGAATCTGAACAATTGGATAGTTTTGAGGCTGAAATTTTTGCCATTGACAACTTAGCTGATAGTGATTGGAGAAAACCCATAGTTGACTATTTGAGGGATCCAACAGGGGTCACAAATAGAAAAGTCAAACATAGGGCTTTAAGTTACACTATCATTGGGAATGAATTATTTAAGAAAACTCTTGAAGGAGTGTTATTGAAGTGTCTTAACGAAAGTGAGGCATATTTGGCTATTTCCAATGTACATAGTGGTTCTTGTGGTGCTCATCAAGTTGGGCACAAAATGAAATGGTTATTATTTCGACAAGGCTTGTATTGGCCTTCAAAGCTGAAAGATTGCATAGAATATGCTAGGGGTTGCCAAGAGTGTCAAAGACATGCAGGCATTCAACATGTTCCTTCCAGTGAATTGCATTCGATTGTTAAACCCTGGCCATTTCGAGGATGGGCTTTAGACCTAATTGGCGAAATAAATCCTGCATCTTCTAAGAACCAACGATACATTTTGGTTGGTATTGATTATTTCACTAAATGGATCGAAGCGATTTCTTTGCCAAATGTGGATCAGGAGGCTGTTATCACTTTTATTCAAGATCACATAATATACCGGTTTGGTCTCCCTGAAACCATCACTACTGACCAAGGGACAGTATTTGTTGGGCGAAAAATGCAGGATTTCGCTGAACAGGCAGAATTTAAGCTACTTACTTCGACACCATATTATGCCCAAGCAAATGGACAAGTCGAAGCGGCTAATAAAATTGTTATTGGGTTAATTAAGAAACATATTGCCCAAAAACCAAGAAATTGGCACAAAACTCTAAACTAAGTTTTATGGGCTTGTAGAAATTCGCCCAAAGAATCAACTAATTCCACCCCATTTCGACTAACTTATGGTCATGATGTTGTATTGCCAGTCGAAGTCATGTTACAGTCAGTAAGGGTTCAAAGGCAAATGGAGTTGCCTACTGACCAATATTGGAACTTAATGTTGGATGAATTGGTGGATTTGGATGAAGAAAGAATACAAGCTTTAGATGTATTAATTAGGCAAAAGGAGAGGGTGGCTAAAGCTTATAATAAAAAGGTGAAGTCCAAAACCTTTAATTTAGGAGACTTGGTTTGGAAAGTGATTCTGCCTATGGATCGAAGAGATAGGATCCTAGGGAAATGGTCCCCAAATTGGGAAGGGCCATTCAAAATTTCACAAATCCTTTCGAATGGAGCTTATGAGATCCAAGAATTAACTCCTGAGCAATGAAGTGTAAACATGAATGGTAAGTATTTGAAAAAATATAAACCAGCGTTGCAAGAGGTTCGAATAAGCCAAGAATAAACTAAAATTCAAAGGAAAATAAGGCATAGAAAGTAAAACAAAATCATCCAAATTTCATTCCAAAATAACAAGTTACAAGGAAACCAAGGATGGATTTTATTCTCTAACAAATGCCTAACCAAATGTGGTTTTTATTCTCTAACAAACGCCTAACCAAATATGGCTTTTATTTCCTAACAAGTACCTAGCCAAACCTAGTTCTTTATTCTAAAAAAAAAAGAAGAGAAAGGAAAAGACATGGAAGCCTAAAAATAAACACAGGAGTTCAATTGGAGGAACCTTTTCCCCCAACTGTTTGAGCGGTTCCCCAACAACAGGACGCAACTTTTCACAACGGGCTGAAAAGTTCACCCGTTAGGGACCACCTCCTCCTGGGCAGGAAGTGAGGCCGCCGTCTACTTCTTCTTCAAAGAACTGGCCTTAGGCTTCTTCCCTTCCACATGCGCAGGATTGCTGGAACCTTCAACGGTTATGAGAGAACCTTCACGGTCCGAATCGGAAAATCTATCCTCATCTACATAGGTCTTCAAGAATTCAGCATAGTCTGAATCGATCTCATGAGAGCCAGAATCTTCTTGAATCGGGACATGGCGTTGAGATCTTGTTGAAACCCTCTTGGGGCGAACTCGTGGTTTGGACTTTGAGGAAGAAGGTTGGTTTTTCTTGTGGGTTGAAGCAGATGAGGGTTTGTTTTCCTTCTTGGTGGAAACAGTGCCTCTAGGGTTGTTCTTCATAATGACCAAGTGAGGAAGAAAAGCGTTTGGAAGAAGGGTTTGATCGATGAGAAAATACGAAGGCATCGTTCTCCTTTTATAGGGAACAAGTGCATGGGATACAGCTGGCAATCTCCTTGTTTCTCGCGAGGGAGTTATTACTTGGGCGGTTTGACTACTTTGGGAAAAGAGTCAAAGCACAATTTTCCAAGGTTCTTTTTCAGTTGCACGAATCTAGGGGAATAAAAACGGTTTATCTGCCGTTGATCCCAAAAAAAGGTTGTTACGTTACAAAATCCAAAAGATAAAACCCAATTAAATTCAAATTTGGTTGGGATTTATTCTTATCCGTTAAATGGAGAAAAGGCAGGGATAGTAGATTCGAATGCTGAATAGTAAATAAAGGGAAATAATAGAAAGTAAAGGCCAACGCTTTGAAAATAAATTCGAATAGGACAATTGAATTGGTAATGTCAGAATTGCCAACAAAGTGTGCAAACATTTAAAAATATGCAACACAAATATTGTTCAAAATGATTCGAAATAAAGACAAGCTAAATTACAAAGTTTCAAATGTGAGCTTGTCGAAATTGGTCATAAAGGCTCTTGATATGCGCCAGTTTCCTTTGTACAACATTCTTCTTCCCTGAAAGGCGATCTACTTCGACACCAGCTCGAAGCGCCTCACTATAGTGTTGAATGCCTATATTTGCCTTCTCCTCAATAGTTGCCTTTGGAACTTCGACAGCTTTTGCTTCGAATTGTTTTTTCTTCTCCTCTTCCTGGCTGATCTTGTACTCTAATTCTCTGATCTCCGATTTCCAGTGTGATATGTTGTCTTCACAGGAAGAAATTTGCAGGAAAGCACTAGTAGATGCGGCCTTTAATGCACTAACCTCTGCATTCCCTTGTGAGGCCAGATCGAAATACTTGACGCGAGTCTCGATCTGCTTGTCCAAGTCAGTGGTTAGCCTGTTGAAATGTTGGAGGCTTCTAGCGTATTGTTCCAAGAGATTCTCAGCTTGAGTGACTTGAAAAGAAAGAGCTTCAGAAATGGGGTGATTTTGGAGTTTAGTGAAGAGGGACTTGAGATTGAAGGACAAAGCAGAATTTTGGTCAACATAGCTCAACATATCCCCTTCGATAATGGTCTTATGGAAATGCAGCTCCAAGTCTTTTCGCTCTTCCTCAAGTTTTTGTTTGTCCTCCTCAGCAATGGGAACCTCATTACCATAGGTTTTAAGGAGTGTGTCCAAAACCTCTTCTGGGGTTAAATTCTTAACACTCTGCAGGATATGAGATGGAAGGAAGAAGTCTGAAGTAGGCTTTGAAATTGAGGTGCCATCATCTTCAATCGAATCTCCAGTCTTGGCAGTGCGTGCATATCCAGCACTTGTAACACCCAACCCATTATTTAAATAATTCTAACTTTATTAAAATCTTTTCAAAATACGCAACGGAAAAATCACAATTTAATTATAAAATGTTTGGTTAATGGTATTACAATCGACAACATACTTAACTATTTGATTAATTAGCCTAAACATTAACTATAAAACCATTCTTTATAAAATATACATTTTCTGAAATAAATACATTAAGTCATAAAGGACCCTATATCCTAAATACAACCCTTTCCCCGTGTCACACTCAGAGCGGAGCTTCACCAAACACTTGGGCATCAACAAATACATAACCTGTAAACCTGGACCACCCAACGGTCCAGAAGTACACAAAACAGAGAGTTAGTAAATCATAACCAATAAAATACAAGTATAAGCAATATCCTTGACACTTCATCATATTATCATGCATAATCTAACTCACATACATATTCTCAATCTTAAATCAAACATAAGATTATTCACATATACATTGAAACACAATTTGGAAACAATGCTTATCACCAATATTCAATCAAGCAACTCACACAACTTACACAAACCACACAATGTCACATATCAAATCATCAAATCATATGCACATCTTCCTAATGCAATCTAATGTCACAACTCATGCTATGTCACCCTAGACATATCTAATGCATGTGGTACCAATCGTCTTTATTAGAGTATCTCACCTCTAATATCCGTCTTTATCGAATAAATATAATTCGATATCCGTCTTTATTAGAATCATAGATTCTAATATCCCTAACTCAATACATGAATGCATGAATGATTCATGTACAACCACAAACACTTAATATAACACAATATTAAGTTCTACTCTATTATATGGAACACTATCAATATCCGTCTTTATTAAGATATATCACAAATCTTAATATCCGTCTTTATCGAACAAAATCCGATATCCTTCTTTATTCAGATAACACAATACCTTAATATACTTCTTTATTAGAATAACACAATTCTAATATTCTTCATTCATATACATACATATCATACATTCATCAATAACATCAACAAATCATTATTAATTAAAACATCCTCAACAATTTTAAAGGTATAGGAAGTATACTAAAATATAAGAAAACTTCATAAATTAAGCCTCATCTTATAAAACTAACTTCGGAATTGGAATCTACGCGAAAAATCGAGTGAAATAGGTTCCGGGTGCATAAACCATCAAAAAGTCAACCAAAAGTCAACTCTGGTCAACTAGGGATCAGTCTCCTGCGCGCCGCGCAGCAGTCAGTCTGCGCGCCGCGCAGGGATCAGAGTGACCTGCAGAAAAATGCGTTTTTGTGCGAAAAATCACTTATTTGACCCAAAATCACTTATTTTCAGTTCCAGAAATTATACCAAGCATTGGTTATGTTCATACATGTTTAAAACACATTAAAAGTAATTTATTAACATTAATAATCACTTATTTCTCATGGATCTTGACATATTTGTAAAAACTCATAAATATTCACAAATCTTAACAAACACCTACAAATACCCATTTTTACCCATTAAAATTGTTCATACATCATGTTAAGAGTATATTAAACATACTATGAACATGAGTTTTCACTTTCATTAAGAAAAATCATCCCAAAAAGCCCACGAAAATGAGTGGAGAAAGTTTGGGTTCGGAGAAATCGACATTCTCCCCTTTCTCTAGTCACTCACGATTATGAAAACTATCTCTCTTACCTTAGATCGACGATTCCACGCGATTTGCTCTCCAAATCATCTTGCCCTAGCTCTCCCCTTCTCTTGCTCTTCCTTCTCTCTTCTTTCTCTCCAAAAAGACACAAATGTGACTTCTCTCTCTAACTCAAGCTATATATAGTCCTCCTCATTTTACCACTAAAGCCCATTAGTCTAAAAGCTCACTAATTGCTAATGTCTCACAAACTCGTATAATTAATTAATACTCTCGCTTATTAATTAATCGCCACAAAAGAAAATAATAATAATAATAATAAGCCACATCAATATATAAATATACACATATATACAAATAACGAATAAATGAAAATCGGGTCGTTACAGCACTAGAGTTCAAAAAGTCATCAGTGGCCTCATGCATCTCATCTTCATTCCCTGACTTAGATGGATGATGGTCTCTAGTGGAGGAATGTTCTCCCTTGTTCGACAACTCCTCCTCGACATTCTCTACAACCTTTGTAACTTCAGCATTGTCTTCTCCCAAAGGTCGAGAAGATTCTATCACTAGCTCTTTGTTCAAAGGAGGATCAGGATTAGTTTGATCAGCGATGGTATCTTCGACAAGAGGACTCACTTGAGTGTGGGCTGCGTCACTAGCTGGATCCTCATCTTTCGAAGCCTGGGTGTCGACATTCTCAGTAGTTTTCCCTTCGGCTCCACTAGAATCAAGTTCCTTGGTTTTTGAAGAAGTGCCCACAACTTCGGGGTCAACCTCATTCGAATTCTTAGGCGTAGGTTGTTCTAGAATGGTTGACAAGGTCTCTCGAAGTGAGTTGTCAGGATCTTTGATCCCTCCAGCCTTTGAGGATCCAGCTTCAACAGTCAGTTCGATTTCAACAGATGCCTTAGGAGGGGAGGTCTCACTAAGAATTGACACAGCAACTTGAGTTGGGACCCCTATACCTTCGACAATTTTGGTCATTGGAGAAAGTTCTCCTTCCCCTGCATGTTCTAGTTGTTGGTTTAACTCACTAACGATAGTTTTCACAATAGAGTCAGGAGAGATCTCTGGAACTAAGACAGTTGGAGAAGGTTCACCCTGTAGCAAAAGAACAAATGGAATAAGGCTAAGAGAAATTTTAAGGCAAATTCGAAGGAACAAACAGATTGTGGGATTACCTGGCCCAAGTTTGTGTTTTTAGGGCTATGGGGAGCAGAAGTTTTCACTGGTGTCAAATCAGGATCGACACTGGTTTCTTGGTTCACTAATCCTTCGATCACTTCAGCGGTTGGTTTCGAGGTAATTGTTACCGATGGGTAAGACTGAGATTGGGATTTCTTGTCCTTCTTTTTCTTCTTCTTCTCAGTTTGTTCTTCACCTAGAGGCGAAGCCTGTTTCTGTATCGAAACATCCCCAGTAGGTGCTACATCTTGTGAAGGGCTTTCTTTGCCCTTTGAAACCTTATCTTTCTTCTTCTTTTCCTTCTTCTTCTTCTCTTCTTTCTCTGAAGGGACTGTTTGTGTTTCTTCCAAAATGGGCGCTGGTTGCTCATGTTTCCTCTTGCGTCGAAGCTCCGGTTCCAGTTGAGAGGTTTCATCGTTAGCCTTAGGCGCTGGTGTCGACTGTTTTTCCTCAACTTCGATCTGTAAAGCAAATGAAATGTATGTTAAGAGAAATTCAGAAATGCTGCTAAGTGTAAAATGCGCTAAGGTGGGAACATACCACATCATCATCATCGATGACCACTGTTTTCACAGGTCTGGCCTTCTTCGAAGGGCCACCAGCTTCTGCTGTAGCAGCTCTCTTCCTAGTTGTGGCCTATAAAAGGGCATAGAATTAATGCGTTAGAGAAGATATGGAAATAGCGAAGGTGTAGAGCCTTAGTTTTCGAAAACTCACCCCTGGTTCAGTCTTGACTGGAGGGAATGGAGGCTTTGCTAAAGAGTTCGATTCAGCTTTAGACCTACTCCCCATAAACCAAAGGGAATGAGAATGTGTTATTCAACTAAAGTCAGATAAGAAAATGAAGGAAGTTCAAAATTTGCATAGCAAATTAAGGGGATACCTCTAGCATTCAAAGTGGATTTGATTTTGCGAATGGCTTGAGCATTGAATCCAGCCTCTATTGCTGATCGAAGCACCACTACATCTACTATTTGACTCTCATAGTGCAAGTTCCACCATCTGTGGAAGTCGACGGTATGAGCATGGGAGAGTTCGAAATGGAAAAGGGTTAATTCATACTCCAACCCTTCAAATTTCTTCAAAAGAGCATAAAATTGGGGATCTGTCATACAATAATAACCTAGACAAATGTCTCGCTCATGGAGGTAGATGGTCTTAGGTAAGAGTTGGGTTAGGCCAAACTGTCTGGAGACAAAGTTTGGAAAATAACCCACTAGTCCAAATTCAATCGACTTCAAGCCGAATCGACAAGAAATGACGGTAGGAGTCAAGAAAGCTGACCAAACAGCATTTTGGTATTCTTCAGATTCTAGTAGTGGAGGAAATTGATGAATAAACCATGAAGGCCCAATTTGCCTATCAGCAAAAGGAGCAAAACGTTCTTTGAACTCCTTAAGCCCCAGAAAAGCCTCGAAGTATTGGAGGACAAACTGTTGGTAAGTCAAACCTCTAGTTCGAGGGATCAATCTAGCTAATCGAACCCCTTCGATTTGGCGTTTGGCAACCTCTTCGTTGTGTAAATCGGGGAGAAATAAGTCCATCTCTACTCGAAAAGTGGCATTTAGCCAAAGTTGGAGAAGCCAAAATGGACCACTTCCTAAGAAAGTAGAACCATCACCAGTCTTCTTGATGTTTTCACAAACACTACGCATATTTTCATAAAGACAGTCCAGGATTAATTTTCCAAAACCAAATTGTTGCCCTTCATGCAGTTGAATGGCCATAGGCAAAAACATCTTGGTTACTTGGAGAGATCGAGTGCAGAATACGTGTTGCGACAACCATAAGACAAGGAATGCAACATGTTCTTTGTCGCTAACTTCACCTGTGAGTTGATTCTGCTCTTCGATATATTTTGTATAAGACTTGGTGCGGATTTTTGGTTCGATCTTGCTCCCAGCAAGGGTGGGATCATAGGTATCTCATGTGGGGGAAAGGCCAGTAATTGCAGCGACATCGAAAAGGGTGGGAGTCATCATCCCACATTCGAACTGGAAAGTGTTGGTCGATGACTCAAAGAAATGGAGAGCAGCTATTATCATTTCTTATTGGTACTTGATGCCTAGTCTCGAAAGCTGGATAAAATCAAAAATACCAAAGTCTTTCCAAAGACTTCCAAACTCTTGCTGTACCCTATCCAGGCATGCAAGATAACCTTCGACAATGGTAGGAGCAGATCGAAAGATTTTATTTGGAGGCTTAAGGTAACTAAAATTATAGGTCCCAGAAATAAAGGTCCTAGGGCTACAATTAGAATACGAAGGGAAAAAAGAGATGGACTTTTTGTTTCTATTATTCTCGTGAGGTTTGGGTCCTCCAAAAGCAAACGTTTTGTTGTCAAGAGAATAAGGGAATATGACCCGTTTTTCCCAGATCTCCTTATTACGTCGCGAAGGCTCCAGGACTTGCGTAGACTCACATCCCTTCAACTCGTCTCTCCACCATTTTCCTGCGATGGGGAACCCCTCATCAGTTAGTGGACTATCCGCCATTGATGAAGTTCGTAAGCTTTATCAGATATGGTTTTAGGCTTGTTGTTTCTGGGCAGAATCGCGAAGAGATTAGGGTATCTAAGAAAAATTGTTCAAGTAAAGGAGGAATAGAGGGTAAAGTGAGGAATTTGTGACCTTTTTAGTTGAGGTTAGAGGAAAAATCGCTCTAAATATTGTTCACAGAGAAGATGAAGATGTAAAAATGTGAACTTGGAGCGGATGGATGCTATTTATAGGTTCATATTGTTTGATTTAAATAAATCAAAATTAAAATAATATTCATTTGTTTATTATTTTTGAACGATCAAGTGCCTATCCCGCTAGAAAATAGGTCATGATTGTTGTGGGAAAAGAGATGACTGTTGAGAGAAGTCATAATCACATCATGACGTCAGCGCCGTCATTGAGAAACGTGTAACTGACGCGCGTAGGTTGTCTTTTAAAAAATGTCAGCTTCTAGTTCGAAAGGCTCCATCGAAGTGGCATTTTTGGGGGGCAATTTGTTGGGTATAAATTTGGTATATGTTTATTTTTAACGGTCCAATGAATACATATATATATATATATATATATATATATGTACCAAAATGTTTAAGAATAATAATTACTTAAACAAAAATGTCATTTCATGCTGGCACTCAAATGCATCGAAGTGAGACAATAATTAAAAGTTTGTTCGCAGCTTCGAAGATTCTGTCGAAGGAAGAGGCTCTAGAGTTCGAGCGTGTTGGACATCGAAGTGAAGGGAGGTTGTTTAATTGGGCTTCCATGGTTCAGCCCAACACACAAGCCCAATATTTCGATTTGAAGATAGCGCGCGAAAAAAGTGGAGATCGTGGGTAGCGAAGGAGCGCTTGGAGCCATCCAGATCATCAGAGGCAGTTACTTTAATATAGGAGTATATATAGCCTTTTGGTTGAAGAAACAAGGGTCGCAATATTTTCATACGCATTGATTCTCAAAAATTCCAAGTACTCACACTTAGAACGAACGGAATTCAAGAGAACATGTATGTATTGTGAACCATTTTTTAATGTATTTGCTCTTTAAGATTTAATGCAATTTATGGTTTCTTGCAAGTTTAGGTTTATGTTTTACTTCCTTGCGATTAATTTGATTGTTTGAGGCGATTCAAACAGTCAAGTTATTTTCACTTTTTTACATAAGTTCAAAAGAGACTCAAACGTGTTCGTCATTTTTGATACAAACTAAAACTTTTCTATAAAACCTAAACACAAAATTGTTCTGAGATTTATAGTTGGTCTCGCGAGTGTAAAATACTCAAACTAGCGGTTGTTTACCACTTTTCCACGTAAACAATAGGTATATATCACATGTGCTCTATATAAAGGAATGTTTTATTGATTTATTATTTATTATAAATATTTAGTGTGTCCATAATTGCAAAGAGGGAATGGAACTTTAAAAACATTCTCTATTTATTTGACACATTAAATTTGTACTGAAATTAAATCGTACCCAAAAATATGTATGGAATTCTTTCAAAAACTAATTTTTTATTTATTATAATTACAAATTAAAAAAACGAAATTAAAAATAAAAATGACTAATTAATCATTCAGTGTTGCAAGATACATTTTTTTTGTTTTGTTAAAAATTGAGAATTTTTAGTGCAAAATTAAGATTTTTGTTTAAAACTGAGATTTTGTCCGGACTTTATAAATAAACTTTTTTTTTCAAACAAGGGTTCTTTTATATTTAAACAAGAACCTATATTTTTATTCACACATTAATACGAGATCTATTTTATTTTTGTAATTTATACTATAGTTTATATATCTATTAATATATTAATTAATGAGAAAGCCTTTTTTTTTCCTTAATTTCTACGTGGTCTGTAACTCATATATCAATATTGAGACATATTTTTTACTTTTTTTTTCCTTAATTTCTGCGTGGTCTGTAACTTATACATCAATATTGAGACATATTTTTTTATTGTAATGCGGGAACATATATCTTTACTTATGCATTAATATGGAGACCTATTCTACTTGAATCTATATTCTTACTCATATATTAATACGAAGACTTATTTATTTTATAATTTTTATGGAATCTATATTTTTAATCATATATTAATAGAGACTTTTTTTTTTTAAATTTCAACGGGAAACTATATTTCTGCTTAAATGTTAATACGGGATTCAATTTTTTTTTTTTTGTTATTTATATTGTAGTCTTATTTCTACTCATATATTAATGATACACATACATTTTTTTATGTAATTCATATCCACCTCAAAACCTCTTCATTAAATCTCAAAGCCTCTTCCATATATTTCATAGAGAAATTATTTTCCATGAACTTTATAATTCTTTTAGCGGAGAATAATTGAAATAGCAATTATGATACATTTTTAATTTCATAAAAAAAAAAGAATTATAGGAATCTTCCCTAAGAAAATCTATGACACTATACATAAATTTTACAATTAATTTTTATCGCATACTTTTATTTTAATTATTAAATTATATAAGTTTGTAAATATTTATGTAGTTCTCATTAATTATCTTCCATTAGCAATTAACATTTTAATTTTTCAATTTAAAGTAAAATATATTATTTATAAGTCAATAAATCTATAAACGCATTTTTAACCCTTGTAGATATGTCTGATATGTGCATAATGAGAGTGTAAGTAAAGAAAAAACAATTTTATTTGGGATACTTGTCTGACACGTGTCATACGAGTGTTTTACAGCTGTCAGACACCGATCAAAAGAGTGTCAAAGTAAAGGAAAAATTGAATTTTTTTTGGACACCAATATGAGCTATCTGAGACGTGTCGTACGAGTGTCGGATACCGACAGGGCTGATCCCGATTATTTGGAGGCCCGGTTTAAATTTTGAAAATAGACCCTTAATTAAAAAATGTAAAAAAAAATAAAAAAAAATAATCCTCTATTTTAAAATTATAAGTAACATAAGAAATATTAATAATAAATTGGTCCAAGCGATAAGTGTCTTAGTTCTCTTAAGCATGTGGTCGGGATTCGATTTCATGGTTCATGCGAATAGAGAAAATTTCTAATAAAAAAATGTGTAAGGATTATTTTCTTACCTTATTAATGTATGAGAAAACAAATATAGTATGAGAACAATTGGCACATATCAATACAATTTGGTATGAGAAAACATCAAATATCCTAACAAATATAGTTTTGCATATATTTTGATATCATACAATTAAGCACATACATAGTAGTAGAGGTAGGAGAATGAAATTTATCATTAAAGTAAAAGAGGTAGGGTATTTCATATAAATTAAAACGAATATTATTTCCATTTTTTACTTGTAAAACGACATTCCATTGAAGGCATGATTCTTCTTGTATCAATGGAAGGACCGATTAGTTCATGCGTGTGAGTTTAGAGGAGGCGGTGAAAAAATTTAGTACACCATAATAATTATTAGCATTTCTCATGGGCTTTTCTATTGGGTTGATCCGAGGCGTTTGGGTTTTTGGGTACCGGCTTTGGCTCGTTTAAAGAATAAATTGTTTGGACTTTTGGTGATCTTCTGATTCTGCTAAAGTTTGTCTTGACATCTCTACGTCTCTATGCTCTTTCCTTCTTCAAAACCCCCTGAGGTACTATTTCCCCTATTGAATATCTTTTAATTAAATTGGGGGGGGACTTTATGAAAACTTATTGGGTTAGATGGAAGAGTATTTGCTTACGTAAGGAGTATGGAGGTTTTGGGGTCAGGAAGTTGTGGGAGTTTAATTTGGCTCTTTTAGGTAAATGGTGTTGGAGGATGCTGGTGGACAGAGAGGGGTTGTGGTTTAGAGTATTGGCAGCTCGTTATGGGATGGAGGGAGGTAGACTTCGAGATGGAGGTCGGAGAGGGTCATGTGGTGGAGGGAGGTAGACTTTGTTAGAACAAAAATGGTTCTTAGAACAAATCCCAAGAGCTTGATAAAGTTTGTTGGAACAAAATGAGTTTTATTTATAAAACACCCTAAGTTTTGATGATAACAAAGTATTAAATGGACAATTGGAATTACTAATTATTGATCTAGTGTGCAGGAACAAAGTAAAAATTTAAACACTAAGATCATCATTTTTGAGCTTCTGAAGACCACATTCTGAACGTTAAGACTCCGATCGATAAAACCTTCAGAGCCTCTGAACCAAGTCCTTTAGACGCCAAAAGTATACATGTCCTGAAGCTTGCGTAATTCAGTCAGAAGACAATGAAACGTCATTACAAGCTTCTAGTGACATTCTCTGAAGATTGACAGCTCATGGCTAATGAAATAATACATCAACCTTATCTTCAAATGGAGCGTGTAGTACTCTGTACTATTGTTTACTCAAAATGCTGAAGCGTCATTTGAAAAAGAACGAAGTAGTGGAATTGGTTTACTCCTTTTAGAAACCACGATCATTTCCATATCAAAAAATTGCAAATGTTCTATCAACGGTCTTATCTCAACGTCTCAATCTACTGAAGTATATATAGAAGACTTATCTCTTGAGAGAAGACGACTGAAGCACTGAACGTTTGAACAAATATACTTTGAGAGCAATTTGAATTTCAAGGCATAGAACTGTTCATTCTTTGTAAGTCTAAGCAACAATATCTTTTGATATTATTTAGACTCTGAGCCTAATTCTTTGTATTCACTTAGGATTAAGTTTAAGTGTTAGTGAGTCTAGCTTAGAAACATTCAGTCACTACTTAATTTGTATTAAGTTAGTTGTGAAGTCTCTTGTCTTGTGTCACTTGAGCAAGTGTAAAGTCTCCTGCTGTGTGTTCTGGAGCAAGTGTATAATCTTGTGTGATTATAGTGAAATCCCTTGGAAGTGCAAGGGAACTGGACTACTCTCGATTTGTGAGAGGAACCAGTATAAATCTTTGTGTGCACTCTTGTTTCTCCCTCTCTCTCTCTCTGTTTATTTGTGCATTGTGTTTATCTAGCTTTCTCATATCCGCTGCATTTACTCTTGCAAAGCTAGAAAATTTTTAACTTCTAAAAACACAATTCAACCCCCCCTTCTTTTGTTTATCACACCTTCAATTGATATCTTGAGCTCCGGTTCTGTTGCTAATCACCTAACAGTGAGACCGTAAAAGATCTGAAAAACACTTCATGTCTGCAGAGTCTACAAACACCAACACCAATACTGATCTCTCTCAAGTTGCTTTTAACTACGATAATATGACATCTACATCCAAACATGATTCAAGCAACAAGAAAGTACCAGTATTCAGTGGAGATGCTTTGAGATTTGAGTGGTGGAAGGACAACATTTATCACTACATAAATGGGATTGATGATGAGCTATGGGATCTAGTAGAAGAAGGAGTTTCTATTGATGGAATAGGTCCTGATGGTAAAATTACTCTAGCTCAGAAGAGGGCTTTATCTACAGCTGATAAGAAGATCTTTTCCAAGCACAATAAAGTGAAGAACATCATGATGTCTGCTATCTCACATGATGAATATACGAAAATAATGGATATATCTATAACTAAGGCAATGTATGATTCTTTATGCGCAACGTACGATGGGAACAGACAAGTTCAGAACGCAAAAGCAAGACTTCTAGTTCAACAGTATGAACTCTTCTCTATGAAGCCTGATGAAGACATCGAGACTATGTTTTCAAGGTTTCAGACTCTGGTGTCCAACCTTAGGGTTCTGAAGAAGAGTTATGCCACCTCTGATCATGTATGGAAGATTCTTAATAGCTTAACTGATAAGTGGAGACCTAAGGTCACAACTATTGAGGAGGCTAAAGATTTAGAAAACATTAGTCTTGAGTCACTCATCAGCAATCTCAAGAGCCATGAGTTGGTATTGAACGCTGATGTGGCCAAGAAGAAAGAAAGGTCAGTGGCTTTGTCATCAACCAAGAAATCCTCTAAAGCACTCAAGGCTAAAGCTGCTGAATCTGATGGAGAATCTTCCCTAGATGACCAAGAGGATGAACAAGATGATGATGAGTTTGCAATGTTTACAAGAAACTTTCAGAAATGGGAAAAGATGAACAATAAGAACTTCAAAAGTAACAATTCAAGGAATAGCTCCAGTAAAGAGGAAAAGAGTTGCTTCAAATGCAAGAAACCAGGACACTTTATTGCTGAATGTCCTGAAGCATCATCAAAGGATAGAAATAAGAAGTCAAGTAGCAAGAGGGAAAGCTACAAAAGAAGATTCAAGAAGAGTTTAATAGCAACATTTGAAAACCTGGAATCGTCTTCTGATGATGATGATGAAGAAGCAAATGTGGCTTTGATGGCAAATACTGATTCTGATAGTGACTCTGAACAAGACTCAGACTCTGAAGGATCAGATGCTGAAGAGTCAGAAAAGGTATTTCTAAACTATTCCATAGAAAAACTTATAACTTATCTAGGAATATCTTTGAGCAAATTTTCTAAATCATCTTCTGAAATAAAACTTTTAAAAACACAGAAAAATGACTTAGCAAAGAAAGCTGATCATCTTCAAACTCTTTATAAAAATTCTTTGATCAAAATTCAAGAGCTTGAAAATGGTTGCGCCAAATGTAACAAACCTAGTGATAAGCATGAAGTTTCTTTTCAAGAGTTTGTTCTTCAGAATGTAAATTAAAGAAAAGTTGCTTCTATGATTTATAGCGTTTGTAAAAATAGAGGTGAAGGAATTGGTTATTCATATGGTAGAACGTATGGAAAACCAAATTCTTCTGTTTGTTTAAAGAAAACCCCTGATAATCTTTATTTTACTTTTGTACCAATGAAAAACAAAGGCAAAGATGTGGTTGTATCAGATTCTGAAGGAACTTCTGGGGTCTGCAAAACAAACTCTGAAGTCAATTCAGAGGTTGTCTTTCAGAATCCCAAGGTGAGTGACTCAGAACCTAAGGATTTAGAATCTGAGACTATCAAGTCTAAGACTCTAGAAACTCTGGGACTCAGAAGCTCAACCAATCAGAGTCTGAAACAAACCAAGCTGATGATTAATAATCAAAGTAAAACTCTAGTATGCAAAGCTAATCCTAGATTAGAAGAGCACTCTAAGTCTTATAATGATCAAAAATCAAAGCCTAAGATTCAAAAACAATGGACTATGAAAACTGTTTTTCAAAGACCAAATTTTCAAAGAAAATTCTTTACCAGTCCAAAAGGTTTTTCAAAAGTACAAAATAGAAACAAAGAGAGAGACTTCCTGCTCTAAGTCACACAAGACAGAGAGACTTCCTTGCTCTGATCACACAAGATCAAAGACTTCCTTGCTCCTACATTCAACAGAAGACTTCATTGCTCTAATCACTAAGATTGAGACTTATATGCTTCTACACTAAGCAGAAGACTTTCTTACTTCTACACTAAGCAGAAGAGCTTCTACACTAAGCAGAAGACTTTGTTGCTTCTACGCTAAGCAGAAGACTTACTACTAACTTATAAGCTTAAACTTATTACAAACATAATAACTTCAGAGGCTTAAGCTAGTTTCTATGCTCACTTCATTTGAGAGATATTATCTATTACAATGCACATTCTCACTTTCTTCTGAGAGATGTTTTCTAATGAAGAGCGCTAGTCATCAATTCTTTCTTTGGCATATTTATATGAGTTGAGAAAGACATTGAGACGTTGGAGAAATTCCCGTTGTAAAATGGACAGCTGTAGTCTTTGAAGATCCGTTGAGTAAAGCCACGTCTTCCTTTGCAGAGAGGCTTCACCTTTACTGTTTGTCCAATAGTACAGTTATAAGGTACAACTAGCTCCTAGAGAGAGGGATCACATCCTTTGTGACCATTGCAATTAGTTGACCTTAGAACAAATCATCAGGCTTGATAAGTTGTAGTTGATGTAGCCCTCTGATGACTGGGGAATTCCTTTGCTTCTGATGAACCTTTGAAAACTTGGAGTCTGATTGGTCTTTGAATGGTTGGCCTCTGATAGTCTTTCGCAATTCAGCTTCTGAACGTCTTCATCCTCTGAATGACTCATGACTAGCAGACAGCTTCTGAACTCTTGTAGGCCTTTGAACATCCTTGAGCTTCTGAACTCCTCTGAGCTTCTGAACACTTGTAGACGTTCTGATCCTTTTTGAGCTTCTGAACTTTGTTTAGCTTCTGACCACGTTGTAGCTTCTGAACTCTTTCAGAGTGTAATTATTCAGACTTCCATAGGTTTCATCAGAGTCTAAATTAAGTGTGCTCGTGATTTAACGTTGAATTCTCCTGCACTTAATTTAAACATTAGTACCATCAATTGTCCATTTAATACTTTGTTATCATCAAAACTTAAGGGTGTGTATTAACACATATTTTGTTCCAACAATCTCCCCCTTTTTTATGATGACAAACACAAGTATTAAATACAATTGTTGTTGATAAAAATCAGCTATGTTGACATTAGGCTTCTGAGTTTCGCAAGCTCCCCCTAATTCTGATAACCCATTGGGTTAGGTTTGTAAGCTCCCCCTATTTTGTATCCATACTTAATTTTAATCAGTTTCAGAATTGCTTTATTATATGACTTAAATTATTCATATTTCACTATGTAAAGAACAAGGTTTGCAAGCTTCTTCTTTCCATAGTGTGATAATCTTTGAATAAAGTTGCACCCTTACTCAAGAACTAACTATGAATAATAAACTTCAATTAATAAATGCATTCTCCTTGAAATTAAGCCCTTAATGCAGATGCAAGATGAAGCAATATTTAAATTGAATGACAAAATAGGATCAGAGGCACTTAGAGACGTCTACACACACACTTGGTTCTGATGGTTATCATTAACAGCTTCAGAGTTCAAAATAGTTCAGAGCTTAAAAAATCTTTTCAAAGAAAATAGCTCAGAGCCTGAACAAAAATTTGAAAACAGTTCAGAGCTCTTTAGTACAATATTTTGAAATCCTCAAAGATCAGATTGTCATATCAAAGCATGTATCTCATGCTACTATTTTGACCACTCTCCTACGTTCTCTCTCTGAAGCACTACAAGGCCCTAAAAATCCAAGTAATTTCGCTTCTTCCAACAATTGATTTACCAATATTCTTTCTCCCCCTTTTGTCATTATCAAAAAGGTAGTATAAGCAATTAAATAGAAATTTCAACTTTCAATGCCGTCAAATCAGGAGTGGTTGAACACATTTAATACTCGGCCATTGAATTATGCTTATAAAAGGAGAGAGATACCTAGTCATTTTACTCACACAGAATAATCTTAGGTAATTGATAGATCTCTTGAGAGAAAAAATGAAACGCTTAGAGAATAAGAAGGTAGTTTCAACTAGAGATAGTCAAGATAGGAGAAAACATAAGAAGAAACCAATGGAAACAAGGCCAGTGTCTGTCACAGAAGAACTCAGTTCAGAGTCTGAAGAGAAATCTTTGGACTCTGACTGTTTTAAGTTCTGAAGACATATCTTCTTGAAGAAAATCAAACTGATATCCAAGGCTCTAGAGGGGCTAGAGTCTTTTCCTGAGGAAAACAAACTGATGCAAAAGAGTTGGTTTCTTCAAGAAGGACTACTGGTTGGATGGCTCAGCCAAAACCTCAACCTTTCCCCTCTGCACAGGTCATGTAGGCTTGTAACCACAAACATGACCTGTCAGAGCATCCAGAAGATAGTTCTTAGAAATTTTAGTCTGTAATACAGAACTTATGTTCTCTATGAAATAAAATTCATTACTTTTGGCTTGTTTAATTTTTGATTTCTTATTAAAATTTCTTCTCTTGTTATGTAATTTGATCCTTCAAGAATATCCACATATTGTACTTGTTAAATTATATGAATGAAACTCAAGAGTTTGAAACATCAGTTTGCAAGATTTTATGTTTTAACGAAAATGAAAATCAGTTAAAGAATTAAAACAAACAAATGATATACTAAACAGAACTAACAACAGACAAATAAGCATTCAGATAGGTATGTTAGATTAACAAGCAGAGTTGTATCCTAACCAACAGTTTAACCTAGTCAAAGTGCTTATCAAATTATCAATCATGAAGTCATATAAGCAGTCAAATAAGTCCTAAGGTTGGGGTTGACTACATAAAGATGCAAGAGTTGCCATTATGTTTTTCTGATTAGTATTTACTTCTTCCATCAATCCCACAAACTTGTCTACTTTTGCTTCAATCCTTCTGATGTCATTCTCATAGATAGGGTTCCTCAGATGTTGTTGATTACCTTGATCATCCCTCAGACTGTCATGAAGAGGAACATTCAGATCGTCCATTATTGAAGTTAACCTTTCCCTAAGGTCTTGCCCAATATTTTCTCTTACAGTAGAGGATTCAGGATGATCCCTCTTTGTGTCTCTTTGAGTCTGAATGTCTTCCTCAGCATTGATGTCCTTCCCTTTGTCACTTTTTCTCTGTTCTTCCACAGCTACCCTTTGTAGATTGTGTAATTCCTTTATTAGTTCCTCTGTTAGACTTATCCATTGAGCAACATAGTCAGATGAAGGCATATATGTTTGCCTTAGGTCATAAAGACCATGTATCTGTTTAAACAAGTCATTGCATTTGCTCAAGACATCAGGATTGTTTGATTGGGTTGGATGAGGTTCATTGGATAAGAGTGTATTTGTGAGTTGTGGATTGGAGAGAATCGGTATTTGTTGGGATTGTTGAGGACTAGGGCTGGTATGATCAAAGTTTTTGAGATGGAAATCTTCTGTAGAGAGTTCTTTGATCATAGCTTCAACATGGTTTGATGGTGAAAGGTTCAGGTTTTCTTCTGAACCAGTATGTTCAGATGAGGTTTGATATGTGGGTGCATGAGGGTTTGAAAGTGGTTGAGTCATGGATGGCTGAGCTATTTTATGCTTAGATTTGGCATTAAGCAGTTCAAAATTAGCTAGAATTTCATCTAACTCATTAGGATCAGAATCAGTCGAAGATGATGATGATGAGATGTTGATAAAGACTGGTTCAGGGTGAGTTGTTTTGACATGTTCTGATATAAGTTGTTTTATGGTAAGATTATCTTCAGAACTTGTCTGGTTATAATTTGAGAGGGGTTGGATTGATGATGAGATTAAATGAATGTCTTGAGCAGAAGTAACAACAGGTTTAGAGAGAGATACTTTCACCTTATTTGTTATGATCTGAGGTTTCAGCAATATTTTCCTCAGATACTTTGGTAAGTTGCTTTTGTCTGACACTGAGAGGTTCTTCATCACTTTCTGAGCCTTCAACTTTATATGCTTTCACTAGCCTTCTTCTCTTCTTCTTCTTTAATTCTTCCTTCTCAGTTTTAAACCCTTCTCCTAGGTTATCCAACAGTTGAATATACTTATTGACAATGCCTCTAGAAACTATAGGCATTTTAATGTTCCATTTCTTTACTAAGGAAGGTTCTGAGTGAGACTGAGATATCAGAGGTTCTGAAGGTTGTACCTCATGTCTTGTCAGCAGGTTCATGTGAGAGAGTATATGAGCAGATATTGTGGAGGCTTTGAGTTCTCTTAACAAGTAGTCATGACCAGTAGTTTTGATTATATCTATCACTCCACATTGATAGAAAATCTCACTGAGGATTCTTGGGTAGACTACATGTATATCAGACTTGACCTAATTTTGAGTTTTAAGCACATATTTGCATAGGTGATCAAAGATGTATTTAGCCCAATTTAAATCATATTTCCTTGTGAGAAAATAGACAAAGTGTCTATGATCCCATGACAAATGATCAGGATTTTCACTTTCTGGAAATATAGAACTTAACATGATTTTGGCTAATATCCTCCGAGTGAGCTTTAGATCACCTGTCTTGTTGCTCTCACAGCTTGTTCCCTTGACGTAGCAATGTCTTGTCATATTCTTTAGAAACATAGATTCTTGTGCTTCACTGTGACTAAAGGTATAGTGGATGCCTTCGTTTGGGATGGATAGTACCTTAGCCAAGTTTGAAGCAGTAAGAATTACTTCAAAGCCGCACACAACTGAATGCACCTCTGTTTCTTCAATGATTCTCAATCCTAACTCTTGAGGGGTCTTGTCTTAATTTTCAACTTTTTCTTTTCTTCTTGCATCAAGCTCCTTGTGATAATCTTCAACTGTCCTTACCTTGCTTCTGATCCAGAAATCTTTTACCATAGTAGGATAGATTGGACCGTTTAATAGGTTCATGTATCTAAAGCCCCCTTTTTGATTAGAAAAGAACTTTAGAACATTAACCAGGTTCTTTTCCAAACTATCAAAGTCCACTGGTTGTTCCATAACCAGGTTCAGAGATTTTCCCTCCATCTTAAGAGATAAATCTGTAGAAAACATTTCTGTGCAAGTGATGGTGTTGATCGGAAAGCTTTTGGGAAAAGTAAACAAAGAGTCTGGAACTGATGTTGAAGTAGATGCCATTTCAGAAAGTTAGGGTGTGGAATTTGCTAAAGCGAGAGAAAGAGTTTGTTCTAGATTTGAAGAGCAAGAGTGAGGGATGTGATAGTGTAAAGTGTGAGTGTTTAAGAGATTTTGTTAAAAACATAAGACAAATTAAAACACACGATACATTAATTAAAAAAAAAACAAACTAATCATTAACTGCATTCAAACTAATCAGAACGTGTGTGCGTGTTGTCTCTTTGGCGCCAAAACATTTCAGTATAAAATACTTAAACGTTTCCAATTCATTTTCTATTCAGAGGCTTATCCTTCAGAGGTTGAAACGTTTCTCAGAGTCTGAGCTTCTTCAGATGCTGAAACCTGAAGAACTTCAGAGGCTGAAAACAAACCTTTCAGGACGGAAAAATATATGTTCAGATAAGATTTTCAAAGTTTTTAGTTCTGAACATTTTGTGTCCTAAGAAGACACTTTCAACCTTTGAAAGTTATTCCTCTGAAATGTCATCCAGGAGTTAAGCATACTTACCTTGCATTGAAGCTTTCTTGATTTAATTGTAGTCAGAGTCATAGCCTGAGCAATCACTCCACCACACTGAGTTGTTGTCGTCTTCAAAACAAGCTACAAATTCTTCATGCTCCCTCCTGTTTCGCATGTACTCCACTTCATCTTCTTCTCCATCTGACTCTTCAAAAATGTGCCTCTTATGCACAATTTCTTCCATTCACAGTCACATGCATCCATGTGATTGGAAGGTTCAGAGTATTAGTTTCACCTGCAAACAAGTAAACAATTTTTTCTCTTGGTACCCACTTGCTTGAGGGTCCTAGACTGTTAGTTGCCCAATCTTCATCCTTCATTTGCTTCTTCTGAGTACTATCAGAAACAAATGTAGTGTAAAGATTAGGGAGTGAGAAGCTTCCATCAATAATTGATGAGCTTGGTTCCTCTAGTGTTTTACTACTAGAGTATCCAATCCCATTAGTATTGTTGGTCTTAAGGTTGCAAAGCATGGAAACAATTTTATTTTGACCAGCATTGATGTTACAATACTCTTTGAGAACAAGAGAGTGCTCAAGGGGTTTGTAACATATAGCATAATCATTCTGAAGGTCTTTTGTTTTGATAAAATCTGTTTGAACAAGACCTTCAGAGTGATTTGCTTGCTTACTTAAATTCTCATAGTTTGCTTTAAGCTTTTTATACTTCTGCTGACTATTAGAGAGTTTAAGTAAAGTCTTCTTAAGATGCTTGATCAATTTTGCTTTAGAAAGACAAGAATATACCTGATTCACTGTTCTCTGGATGCTGTCTATGCTCTCAGGTTCTGACTTTTCATCAGAACTTGAGTCTTCAGAGTCTGAGCCATCTTCAGAACTTGATCCTTCAGCTCCTAGTGCTCTTTCAGACTCATCTTCAGAGAAGTTGTCTAGTACATCCCATGTTGTCATTCCTTTAGCCAGTCTTCGTCCATTTTTCTTGAAGTTGTACCATCTTTGAATTTTTCTCGAAAACCTTTCAAGATACTCTTCATCAGGTTCTTCAACAAGATCTTCATGCTCCAATGTTTGCTTTCCTTTCCTTGCTGCTTCTGCTTCTTCACCGTTCAACTATTGCATTTCCTTCAGAGCCAATTCATGGACTCTGAGTAAATCAATCAATGATTCAGGACTCATTGAATTGATGTCTTCAGTTTCCTCTATAGTGTTTGGAATTTCATTCCAATTCAGAGGCAAACTTCTCAGCAACTTGCTTACAAGCTCTTTGTTGCTGAGTTTGTTGTTGTGGTCTTCAAGCTTGCTTGTGATGGCTTCAAACCTCGAGTTCATTTCTTCAATACTCTCATTTTCCTCCATCCTAAACTCCTCATATTGATCTAACAAACCATTTACTGTTGCCCACTGAATGCTTTCATTATCATCACTAATGAGGCAAAGAGTAGTGGTTGTAGAATCAATACTAGAGGTTTGATTAACCCCTGATGTGGAAGGATTTTGATTGTTGCTCAGATCTTCATTTAAGTTCAGTCCATCTTCAATTTCTTTGACAAGATCAGCAACTTGTTGATATAACTTCTGCTTCCAATCATCCATGTTTTGAGCCATGGTGGTTTTCTCCTTTGGATCTTGACTGTCTCACGGTTAAGTGATTTACCAACAGAACCGGAGCTCTGATACCAATTGAAGGTGCGTGGAGAAAACACAAGAAGGGGGGGGGGGGGGTTGAATTGTGTTTTGGATATTTAAAAACTTTCCAAGATATTTAAACCTTTTCAGAGTCTTTAAAGCACAGCGGATTGTTCACACAATTAACTTATGGCGTTATGAATGATGAAGGAGTAAATGAGAGAGTGAGAGAGAGAAAAGAACACACAATAATTTATAGTGGTTCCCCTCACAAATTGTGAGTACTCCAGTCCCCTTGTTTGCAAGAGAGTTCACTATAATCACAAAGATTACAATAGATGCTCAAGCACACAAGCTTAAGACTTCTTGCTCTTAGTCACACAAGACAGAGAGACTTCCTTGCTCTGATCACACAATATCAAAGACTTCCTTGCTCTGATCACACAAGATCAGAGACTTCCTTGCTCAAGCACACAAGCTCAAGACTTCCTGCTCTAAGTCACACAAGACAGAGAGACTTCCTTGCTCTGATCACACAAGATCAAAGACTTCCTTGCTCCTACATTCAGCAGAAGACTTCATTGCTCTAATCACTAAGATTGAGACTTATATGCTTCTACACTAAGCAGAAGACTTTCTTACTTCTACACTAAGCAGAAGAGCTTCTACACTAAGCAGAAGACTTTGTTGCTTCTACGCTAAGCAGAAGACTTACTACTAACTTATAAGCTTAAACTTATTACAAACATAATAACTTCAGAGGCTTAAGCTAGTTTCTATGCTCACTTCATTTGAGAGATATTATCTATTACAATGCATATTCTCACTTTCTTCTGAGAGATGTTTTCTAATGAAGAGCGCTAGTCATCAATTCTTTCTTTGGCATATTTATATGAGTTGAGAAAGACATTGAGACGTTGGAGAAATTCCCGTTGTAAAATGGACAGCTGTAGTCTTTGAAGATCCGTTGAGTAAAGCCACGTCTTCCTTTGCAGAGAGGCTTCACCTTTACTGTTTGTCCAATAGTACAGTTATAAGGTACAACTAGCTCCTAGAGAGAGGGATCACATCCTTTGTGACCGTTGCAATTAGTTGACCTTAGAACAAATCATCAGGCTTGATAAGTTGTAGTTGATGTAGCCCTCTGATGACTGGGGAATTCCTTTGCTTCTGATGAACCTTTGAAAACTTGGAGTCTGATTGGTCTTTGAATGGTTGGCCTCTGATATCTGATAGTCTTTCGCAATTCAGCTTCTGAACGTCTTCATCCTCTGAATGACTCATGACTAGCAGACAGCTTCTGAACTCTTGTAGGCCTTTGAACATCCTCGAGCTTCTGAACTCCTCTGAGCTTCTGAACACTTGTAGACGTTCTGATCCTTTTTGAGCTTCTGAACTTTGTTTAGCTTCTGACCACGTTGTAGCTTCTGAACTCTTTAAGAGTGTAATTATTTAGACTTCCATAGGTTTCATCAGAGTCTAAATTAAGTGTGCTTTTGATTTAACGTTGAATTCTCCTTCACTTAATTTAAACATTAGTACCATCAATTGTCCATTTAATACTTTGTTATCATCAAAACTTAAGGGTGTGTATTAACACATATTTTGTTCCAACAAAGAGAGTAGGCAATGTTTATAAAATCAATCTATCTGATTTGGCAGAACAAGAGGTTAAATATTTATTAACTCTGAGTGAAGAGAAGTGGGTATGACATAAGAGATTAGGTCATGCTAACTGGAGGTTAATCTCTAAGCTTAGCAAACTTGATCTTGTTAGAGGCCTGCCTAAGCTAAACTATCACTCAGATGCATTATGCGGTTCTTGTCAAAAAGGGAAGATTGTAAAAACATCTTTTAAACCAAAACATGTTGTCTCTGAAGGTGCGTGGGAGAAAAACACAAGAAGGGGGGGTTGAATTGTGTTTTAAGTTTTTAAAATCTTTTCCAGATAATAGTATCTATCAAAGTCTTTAAGCACAGCGGAATACTCAACACAAACAACTTGACTAAATGTAAAGATGGAGGAGTAAATAAGAGAGTGAGAGAGAGAGAGAGAGACACAAGGATTTATACTGGTTCCCCTCACAAAACGAGAGTACTCCAGTTCCCTTGCACTTCCAAGGGATTTCACTATAATCAAAAGATTACAATCCTAGTGCTCCAGCACACAAGCATGAGACTTCCTTGCTCTAAGTCACACAAGACGGAGAGACTTCCTTGCTCTAAGTCACACAAGACAAAGAGACTTCTTTGCTCAAATCACACAAGATAAGAGACTCCCTTGCTCAAATCACAAAGATAAGAGACTTTTCCAAATTACTCACACAGGAGTAAATACTAACTACTAAGCTTAAAACTATTACAATAATAACTTCAGAGGCTTTAGCTAGTTTTCAAGTTCTCACTTAATTCTGAGAGATAAAATATATGAAGATCAGTTGTCATCAATTTCTTCCTTTCACATATATATATATGAGTGGGGAAAGATATTGAGACTTTGTAGAATCCCGTTGTAAATGGACAGCTGTAACTTTTGAATATACTCTAAGCATAGCCGCGTCTTCTTCACAGTTAAGCTCACGTTTTACTGTCTGTCCAAATATAGTAATAAGGTACAACTAGCTCCTAAAGAGGATAGGATCACATCCTTTATGACCGTTGTAATTAGTTGTCCTTATGGAGATCATCAGGCTTAGTAAGAGTGAGTGATGTAGCCTTTCTGATGACCAGTGGAATTCTCTTTGCTTCTGATGAACCTTGATATCTTGAAGTCTGGTTGGTCTTGAATATTTGGCCTCTTATAGTCCTTCGTATTTTGTAACACCCAAACCCAATTATACATAAAATTCTAATTTCTGAAAATATTTTACAAAAACTCGCAGCGGATAGAAAGACTTCATTGATTAAATCAAGACCAAAATACAAAACACTTGTTTGAGTATTACATTCTCCAAAAATAATACTAATTAATAAAAATAGTATTTATCGGTCTATACAAGAAGTACTCATTTAATACAACATAAATATATAACAGACTCGATAAACTTGAACCCTTCCCGTGTCCTAATCAGAGCAGAGCTTCACCGATAAATCATACCAAAAACACCTGGGGATCTGAATCGCCCAACGATCCAGTAAACACGCAAAACAGAGAGTTAAATATATATAATCGACACACAATAAATGAAAGCAACGCACTATCATTTATTATTTTAACAACATCATACATCGACACATAATATAGATACATATATATCCTACTCAATTATTCCACACAATTCGTTAAAGCATCATCAATAACAAGATAAGGACATTTCTCAATTAAATGCACATATATCTATTCACCATTCGTCAACACATAAATAATGCACACTTACTATTTACCAATCATCAATACATAGTACAATTAAGTGTTCACCTTCCTAATGCAACTAATGTCACCTTCAATGTTATGTCCCTAGACACAACTACATGTGGTACCAATTTCACCATCTATTTCGGATACAAGAATCTGGTTCACCATCCATTTTCACCATCCATTAGACACGACATATGCATGAATGAAGTGTCATCAACAACATGTAAATATACATATAAAACATCACTAACATTGCATGTAATATTACATGACTTCACCAATTCACCATCCATTATAAATCAACTTTACATAGCATACATGTAAATCATAACATCATCATCATTAAATTCACCAACGAATATATATATATATATATATATATATATATATATATATATATATATATATATAGCACATTTTTACATATATATGAATCAACAACGTCAACATCATTATTATCATCATCTATCTTTATCATCAATCTTCATAATATTCACCAAATGTATATATATAACACACATGTACATATATACAACTTCAACAACAACATCACTAATCGTCATCAATAATCCATATTCATACACATATATATCATACATGTACATATATATACAACTCCACAACATCAATCCTAATTATTATCAACAATCATTTTCCATCATATATATATATATATATCATATAACACATGTATACACATAGATAACCAACAACATCACCATCTTTATTTCATATACATGTAAGCACATTCATACATATACACCTTACATATATTCATTACAATTCACCATCAATATCATTATACATATCCAACAAGTATATGAAAACATCATCATCACTCATACTCATTATAAGAACTAACACCTTATGGATTAAGCCATCATCATCAAATTAATTAAAGAAATAAAACAAGGTCAGGAAATCTCGCCCGGCGAAGCCCAGCGAGTTGCAGCGACCAAATGGCAGAACTTTTCTGCAAATCCAGCGAGGTCCGGCGAGCCTCAGCGAGCAATCTCGCTGACTCTCACCAAAGCTCGCCCGGCGAAAATGTCGCAGAACAGACACTCTGTTTTCGCGACCGTTCATCTTCCACTACAAAATCATCAAATCGTGTTCTAGTTCTAAAAAGGTGTTTCCTTTAAGCAATAATTATATTACCAAGCATAGAAGTACAAGTTTCATCACTTACAAACACCCAAAACATCATCAATCAAAGATTATTCATAATTTTCACTAAAAACTCAAAAACACATAATTTCATATGAATACACTTTGATTCTCAAAATTAAAACCATCAACATGTACTTTTAGCATCATATAACATAGATAACACGAAATTATCATGAAAGGAAGCATTTTGATTCATACACATTCATAAAAATATCATCTTTCAACATAAAATGAGTGAGAGGGTTTGGGCAAAGAGAAATGAGATTTCTCCCCCCTCTTAATCACTCATTGATCATATATAACTACTCTCTTACCTCTAGTTCTTCAAGGATTATCCCCTCCACAAGCTTCCTCTTCATCTTTCTCTCTTGTTCTTCATTTTCCACTATTTTTCTTCCAAATTTTATGCCATAATCTTAGTCCGATTTCTCCTTACTCGGGCCTTGTTTCGACGATCCGAACGGTCAAAAGTTAGCTTCAGATGTTGTGAACCATCCCTCAAAATTTCAACGAAAATCAACGGTTAACGAATCGGGAATCGAAGATTTAGTGAAGGTGTTGAAGGGAAAACGGGATTTACTTACCAATTTCATTCTTCTCTTCTTTCTCTTTCTTTTTCTTCTCATGAGAGCTTCTTTCTCTTCCTCCATCCAAATTCATGACAAAAATGAGTTTCTCTCTCTATCTTAACCTTTTATAGTTAGGTCACCACTCATCTCCATCAATTACTAAAATACCCTTCCACTAATGGGCTTAACTTAACACTTAACCACTTGACCCAATTCTCATAATTCACACCTCATCAATTCACTACTCTACTAAACACATCTCCACACCTAATGCCACATAATTTAATTAAATAACACAAACATGTTAATTAAATAAATAAACCCAAATAAATAAATAAATAAATAAAATGGGATGTGACAATTCTACCTCCCTTAAAGAATTTTCGTCCTCGAAAATCGCACAATCAAGATCACCTCATCCAGTTTTCCAACAAAGCATCCAGAACTTTATACATTACTAAGTTTAACAAAATTAGTCCATCTCAACAACACAACTTTGTCTACTATCGACAACAGATCAAGGACGGCCAGTTTCCTCAATTTGCCATTAAATAGTCAATAATCGTGATGGTGACATCGACCATTTTCATCGAACCACAATAATGCGCTCTTAATCTCGAAACATCCGAAAGAAACACTCCACGACGAATGTTGCTCAAAATCCTTACATTTCGACATAAGACCTTTTCTTGCAAATAACGTTACTAAACCATTATTCCATAAAATCTCATTTTTTTCTTTCAATCCGAATACACTCTCATCCGATTTTATCCAAACCACGATCTTAATTTCTTAAGTTGAATCTCAATACCATTATCTTAACTCCAAATCATTCGCTTAATCAACTTTTGCATTCCTTAACACAAACATTTTCCAAGATTACTCATTCCGTCGATATACTCAAATCCAAATCTTAACTTCTTCACCAAATTACTATTATTTTACCGTCTCCACTTGTCATATCCTCAATCCTTTACTCTTTCTCATATCTAAAAAAAATAATAACCTTCATTCAAGTAGAATCACTTACATAGCTTTCCACTTAATGGTCTTACCATCTTGATCTTCAATCGCAACTTCCTCCTACAATTTCCTTTCCGAACTTAGTCAAATCCAACAGATAAAATCCATCTTAAATCTCAAAATCCCATTCTTAGTTACTCGAAAGCTCACTTCTTTACTCTAACTGATTTCACATCAATCGATCTATTAAATTCAAATTCAACTTTCAACTTTCTCCAAATCTCTTTGAGGATCTAATCCAACAACTTCGTCATTCTCAATTCCATACCGTTAAACTTCTCTTCATCTACCAATCTTACATTCTTGAATCGTTCAACCAAATCCAATTTTTCTCATCATTATTACCGATATTTCCTACCACATTCACTTTGCTCCAATGATGTCTTAATCCAAAAATTAAAATCCTCCAACTTTAGTTAATACCGGACACTCCAAACCTCGACTCATCCAAAGTATTTCTTTCCATAAATCCTTAACTTCTTCGACGTTTATACCACCATCTAAATATCTGTAGAAACACGCCATCCAAACTCACTCCAGAACTTTCAACAACTTCCAAAGTAACCAACTGTTCTCTAACAACTTCCAATCTCAATAACCAACTTATGATCTTAATCACAACACGACATTCACTTTTGACGACTCATACTAATCCAATACTCTATATCATGTGACCACCGAAATAACTTCTTGCTACCAACACTCAAACTTCCATAATTTCAAATCCAACTTACAATGCTTGTAATACACTTCCCATATGTTGTCACCCTTCTTCTTACTCAACAAACTTTGACGTTATCCTCATCGAAATAATTGCTCCATTAACCTTCTCCTTCTTAACAAGTCTCCCAATATTCTTCCGGTTCAAACGTCTCAAGGAACACACCCTTCTTCTCCACTTAATCTCAAACCCATCTAAAAACGTCTGTCGAAAACTCCAACCTTCACACCCAACTATAGGTTCTAAGGTCCTAACTTACCCCCTAATAAGGAACTAGTATCGATAGTGTTTTCACACATATCGCATACAAGGGGCAACTATAAGACATGATCAAACACACAATCATACAAACACGAAGTATAATATGTAAACATCTCCATCAAATTGCACACAAGCAAAATACAACATTTCACATAGATATTCAAGTACCATGCATCTTTCGTAAGCTGAACAAACACGAAGGATCAATGAAGTCTAAAAGTCCAACAATTCACATAAGCATTAGCATTTATGTAGCACATACTTTCTAAGAATCAAGAATCACATTGAACAAGAAAAGTTGCATATACCACGATAACAAGTTCTAACTAGTTTGCCAAAATCATATTCATATAAGCATATCATGCAAGAAGACAATTATCCTAGCACGATCACTAATCATGGTATAACAAAATAACCAAAACATGTGCATCATACATGTATCAATTCTATTCTTAGAAAGATGACAAAAGCATTTCTTGTAACTCATGGATAATAAAAGAATAAGTCACATTTCATAGCAATAATCCAATGCATGTCATATAGAACGTAATCATATATCAACATGTTCTAGAATTTATCCATCACCAAATTCCTACTCTTCTTATTTTTACGAAAATAATTAGTTTCGCACATTAAGGAAAATAATTCTAGATCTTCAACAATATTCACCTTCCCAAGAATCAACATTAATTCTAAAACTATCTCATGCACACACCAATCATACACATAGATACACATAAGCATTCACATAAATTTCCATTATGATTAGTTACATTAAACCATCATTTCAATTATCATGCTCAAGTCAACATATGCAAATCATGTATGAATTTACATAGTATAAAATGAATTCTAACATTCACCGGCACATCTCATACATACTCATATAACTCACCGCAATCAAGTAATTATTACATCATAATATAATCAACTATAGCAAAACAAATCACTTAGCATCACAGATTATTCAGACATAACCAAATAATCAATCATTAAACAACCAATCTATTCATCTCTTGCACATCCAACAATAACAAGGAAAACAATTTACAAAATCACAATCTCAATGTGGGTGTGCTTCTCTCAATGATACTGCACCACGTGGTCACTTCTCTCAAGCGATACTGTGCACATCCGATATGATACTTCTCTCAATGATACGGTATCATACCAACCCTATAATCAAATGATTCATTTAAAGACTCTAGCATCTAGTTCTTCGCTTCATATATAATATCAACACTCCTTATAATTAATCACATCAATTCATTCATGATTCATTAAGAAACAAATTCATCATCAATAGAGTAAACATAACCACACCAAATGAATTCATGAAACCAACACATCACAACTCAATATTATTTATGAAACAATCAATTCATAAGTCAATCATCAATTAAAACATAAGTCTCATGAATTAGGTAAAGCAACATCTCAACCAAAGAACCAATAATACAAAATTCATGAAATTAATCTCTCACACAATCAACAAGTTACGGCAACACACGTAATTCACCATTATAAATGACCTCTCTGTGGGTGATTCCTCTCTGTGTCCTTTTGATTCTGAATGACCTCGTCAACCACTATGTTCTTTCCCTTGTCAAGACTATGCAGCTTCTTTACCAATTCCTCAGTCAAGCTCACCCATTGTGCAACATTTTCAGATGATGATATGTCAGAATGTCTTAGCTCAGGAAGGCCATGTATCTGTCTAATCAAACTATTGCATTCACTCAAGATATCAATATCAGTTGAGTTAGTTGGATGAGGTTCAGAGTTTGAGGGTGATGATTGTGGTTGTTGGTGCTGTTGATCAAAGGCTTTAAGATGAAAATCATCGATATGAAGTTCTTCAACCATAGCATCAACAAGATTTGTTGTTGGGAAATTTTGGATATCTCCTGAATCAACAAGTTCAGTATGTCTAGAAACATTAGAGTGAGGTTCAAGTTCCTCAGTACTTTGTTGTTCAGGTTGTGTTTGATTATGTGATTGTGTTTGGTGATCAGAACCTTGATTCTCTGAGGATTGGAGTTCAGGTGGTGTTTGAATAGGTTCTGATGAGGGGTGTAGTTCAGTGTGGGTTATTTCTAGTATGGGAGGGTCTGAATGGACAGGTTTTAAGATGAGTTGTTTTAGTGTGATATGGTCTTCAGGACTTGTCTGGGTGGTGTTTGGATGAGGGTTTTGCTTTGATAATTCACCACCTAAATATTCCTCAAGGAAATGTAGAGGTGAATTTCTGGGTTGGGTTGATGATGGTGTTCGTTGAGTCTCTTGAGTGTTTACAATAACAGATGTAGACAACAATACATTACCTAAGTTGTCCTTGATTGAGCCTTCAGCAGTTTTCTTCCTTGGCTCCTTGGTAAGTTTCTTTAATTTGACACATAGTGGTTCATCATCATCTTCACTTACTTCATCATCCACTGCTATCACAGTTGAACTCCCAGCTTTGGACTTGATTTTCCCTTTTCTCTCTTCCCTTGCAACTTCATTCTTCTCTATCATTATTTTTACCAGCCTCTTCCTCTTCTTCTTCAATTCTTCCTCTTCAATCTCAAGCCCTTCTCCTTGACTTTCTAGCAATTGTATATATTGATTGACAATACCATTTGAGACAGGAGGTATGTAAATCTTAAATCTCTTTACCATTGAATCTTGTGAGTGAGGTAGAGGTTCAAATGGATCAGAGGGTTGTATTTCTTTTCCTGCTAGCAAGTTCATGTTGGAGAGGGTGTGAGCAGAGATTGTAGAGGCTCTGATTTCCCTAATCAGATTGTCATGTCCAGTAGCCTTGATTACATCTATCACGCCACATTGATAGATGATTTCACTAAGGATTCTTGGATAGATGACATGAACATTTGGCTTGGATTGTTTCTGAGTAGCACTCAAAGCCTTGCAGAGGTGATTGAAGATGTATTTTGCCCAGTTCAAATTAAATTTTCTTGTGAAAAAATAGACAAAGTGCCTATGATCCCAAGAAAGTTGATCAGAGCTTCCACTTCTTGGAAATATTGATCCTAGAACTATTCTGGCTAATACTCTCTGAGTAGGCTTCAGATCACCCACCTTATTGCTTTCACAGCTCTTCCCTTTAGCGTAGCACAACTTGGTCATGTTCACTAGATAGATAACACCTTAGCCAGATTTGAAGCAGCGAGAATTACTTCAAATCCACAAACCACAGAATGTACTTCAGTCTCTTCGACCACCCTCAATCCCAATTCTTGAGGAGTCTTATCCTTATTATCCAACTTCTCCTTCCTCTTTGCATCCAGCTCTCTGTTGTAGTCTTCAACCGTCTTCACCCTGCTTCTAATCCAAAAATCCTTTACTAGCATTGGATAGATGGGACCATTTAGCATCTTCATGTATTTAAAGCTCCCATCATGATCAATAAAGAACTTTAAGACATCAAAGTGATTCTTCTCCAAGCTATCAAAGTCCACTGGTTGTTCCATAACCAGGTTTAGAGATTTTCCCTCCATCTCTAGAGACAAATCTGTGGAGGAAATTTCTTCGCAAGCAGTAGTATTGATAGGGAAGTTCTTTGGAAACGCAAATAGAGAATCTGAAGACGATGTGGATGCTGCCATTTCTAAAGTTAGGGTTTTCCTAATTTGTGGAAGAAAGAAGGTTTTTCTGAAGTTTAAGAAAAACGAAAGTGTAGGTTGTGAAGATGTAGTGTGTGCATGTGATTTAGTGATTTTGATTAAAGGCAAAATAAGGCACACATAAAAAATAGATCAAAAAGAGAGGAACTAATCATTAACTGTTTTAAACCAATCAGAACGTGTGTACGTGTTGTTCTTTTAGCGCCAAAACGTTTCAGTAAAAATACTTAAACGTTTCCAATTCATTTCCTATTCAGAGGCTTTTCCTTCAGAGGTTGAAAAGTTTCTCAGAGTCTGGACTAGTTCAGATGCTGAGATCCAAAATACTTCAGAGTCTGAAAATGTGTCTTTCAGGACATAAAAGATACGTTCAAATATGATTTTCCAAGGTTTTTAGTTCTGAACATTTTGTGTCCTAAAAAGACAACTTCAACCTCTGAATGTTATTCCTCTGAGATGTCATTCAGGAGATGAGAGTTACTTACCTGATTTTGAAGCTCATGGTTTTAGGTGTAGTCAGTGTCATAGCCTGAACAATCACTCCACCACACTAAGTTGTTATCATCTTCAACACACGCTTCAAATTCTTCATGCTCCCTCCTGCTCCTTATGTATTCCATTTCATCTTCTTCTCCATCTGACTCTTCAAGAATGTGCCTTCTATGCACAATTGCTCTTCTTCCATTCACATTCACATGCATCCATGTGATTGGAAGGTTCAGAGTCTTAGTTTCACCTGCAATCAAGTAAACTATTTTGTCTCTTGGTACCCACTTGCTTGAGGGTCCTAGACTGTTAGTTGCCAAATCTTTATCCTTCATTTGTTTTATCTGAGTGCTATCAGATACAAATGTAGTGTAAAGATTAGGGAGTGAGAAGCTTCCATCAATAACTGATGAGCTTGGTTCCTCTAGTGTTTTATTACTAGAGTATCCAATCCCATTAGTATTGTTGGTCTTTAGGTTGCAAAGCATGGAGACAATTTTATTTTGATCAGCATTAGTGTTGCAATACTCTTTGAGAGCAAGAGAGTGCTCAAAGGGTTTGTAACATACAGCATAATCATTCTTAAGATCTTTTGTTTTGATAAAATCGTTTTGTACAAGATCTTTCGTTTTGTAGTCTGCTTTAAGCTTTTTATACTTCTGCTGACTATTAGAGAGTTTAAGTAAAGTCTTCTTAAGATGCTTGATCAATTTTGCTTTGGAAATATGAGAATATACCTGATTCATTTTTCTCTGGATACTGTCTGTGTTGTCAGGTTCTGATTTTTCATCAGAACTTGAATCTTCAGAGTTTGAACCATCTTCAGAACTTGATCCTTCAGCTCCTGGTGCTCTTTCAGATTCATCTTCAGAGAAATTGTCTAGTATATCCCAGGTTGTCATTCCTTTAGCCAGTCTTCCTCCATTCTTCTTGAAGTTGTACCATTTTTGAATTTTTCTTGAAAACCTTTCAAGATATTCTTCATCAGGTTCTTCAACAAGATCTTCATGTTCTAATGCTTGCTTTCCTTTCCTTGTTGCTTCTTCACCATTCAACTCTTGCATATCCTTCAGAGCCAATTCATGGACTCTGAGTAAATCAATCAATGATTCAGGACTCATTGAGTTGATGTTTTCAGTTTCCTCTATAGTATTTGAAATTACATTCCAATTCAGAGGCAAACTTCTCAGCAACTTGCTTACAAGCTCTTTGTTGCTGAGTTTGTTGTTGTATTCTTAAAGCTTGCTTGTGATGGCTTGAAACCTTAAGTTCATTTCTTCAATACTCTCATTTTCCTCCATTCTAAACTCGTGATATTGATCTAACAAACCATTTATTGTTGCTTTCTGAATGCTTTCATTATCATCACTAATGAAGCAAAGAGTAGTACTTGTAGATTCAATTTTTGAAGTTTGTTTAACCCCTGATGTGGAAGGATTTTGATTGTTGCTCAGATCTTCATTTAAGTTCAGTCCATCTTCAATTTCCTTGACAAGATCAACAACTTGTTGATATAACTTCTGCTTCCAATCATTCATGTTTTGAGCCATGGTGTTTTTCTCCTTTGAATCTTGACTGCCTCACGGTTAAGTGATTTACCAACAGAACCGGAGCTCTGATACCAATTGAAGGTGCGTGGAGAAAACACAAGAAGGGGGGGTTGAATTGTGTTTTGGATATTTAAAAACTTTTCAAGATATTTAAATCTATCAGAGTCTTTAAGCACAGCGGAATTGTTCACACAATTAACTTACGGCTAAGTGAATGATGAAGGAGTAAATGAGAGAGTGAGAGAGAGAAGAACACACAACAATTTATACTGGTTCCCCTCACAAATTGAGAGTACTCCAGTCCCCTTGTTTCCAAGAGAGTTCACTATAATCACTAAGATTACAATCAGATGCTCAAGCACACAAGCTCAAGACTTCCTTGCTCAAGTCACACAAGACTTAAGACTTCCTGCTCTAAGTCACAAAAGACAGAGAGACTTCCTTGCTATAATCACACAAGATCAGAGACTTCCTTGCTCAAGCACACAAGCTCAAGACTTCCTGCTCTAAGTCACACAAGACAGAGAGACTTCCTTGCTCCTACACTCAGCAGAAGACTTCTTTGCTCTAATCACTAAGATTGAGACTTATGTGCTTCTACACTAAGCAGAAGACTTTCTTGCTTCAACACTAAGCAGAAGACTTACTTGCTTCTACACTAAGCAGAAGACTTACTATTAAATTTTAAGCTTAAACTTATTACAAACATAATAACTTCAGAGGCTTAAGTTACTATTATCACTATATTGTACTAATGTATTCCTATGATTTAATTTACTATTCTCACTATATTAATGTGTTTTTATATTTAAGTTTAATTCTAGCTTTATTTTATCATCGCACTTATTTTCTGAATAAATAATACTGACACATGCCCAGTCCACAGGTCATAACTTGAGCTACGAATATCGGATTGAGGCGCGGCAAAATGCGTTGGAAAGCTAAGAGAAATATCTACAACTTTCATGTTGAGGCCAGAACCCAGTTCGGAGAAAAAATGAGTCAAAGAATTGCGTCATGTTCCAGACTTTATGTAATTTAATTATTTTTGACCCAAACTTATGTTTTCGGCCCGTAACTTTTGGAGCCCGTAATATTTAAACTAGAAAATGCAGCTAGGGCTGCTCATTCTGTTTTTCTCGAATTCAGAAACCCTATGGCAGCTTTTTCTATGGAGAACTAATCTCTCTTTTGATCCATTGGTGTATGGAAACATCGTTCATGACTTCTTGAGGTTCAGTTCTTAATAGTAATTCCGTTTATTTGTTTATTGTCTTCTATTATCAATTCATGCTCTTTATTTATTTATGAAACTCGAATATAGAGATGCTTAATCTCTGTTTCGAGTTATATTTGTGAGACTTTTCGGATTAATTCATCGCTTGTATGACTAGTTCGAATAAGAATTGATATAGGTTTTTCGCGCTTAGCAAAAAGGGATTGGTTGAATTATGTCATGATACAAACCGTGTTTTAGGTGACGCTTGTTCACTATCATGGTTAGTTGAACACATTCTTTGCTTAATCGAATGAATTCGTATAAAATTGTTTATCGCTTGTATAATCGGTTTTATAAGCCAATCAAGGCATGAACATATAAACATTATTTTCTGTGAACCGATGATAGAATCATAACGAAGTTTTCCTCAAACCAATGGATTGATCGTCCTTTTATCAATTGAATTTCTAATAGTCTTTCGATATAAACAAACCCATAACCCCCTATTTAATTGTGTTATTCATCGTTCTGATTTTTTCTAATTATCAAATTAGAGATCCTTGTGAGACGACCAAGGTTAACTACCTTGTACTACTCTTTAATTAAAAATATTTTGATCCCGAAACGACAGCGATCAGTCACCACTCATCTCCATCAATTACTAAAATACCCTTCCACTAATGGGCTTAACTTACACCTTAACCACTTGACCCAATTCTCATAATTCACACCTCATCAATTCACTACTCTACTAAACACATCTCCACACCTAATGCCACATAATTTAATTAAATAACACAAACATGTTTGAAGGTGCGTGGAGAAAACACAAGAAGGGGGGGTTGAATTGTGTTTTAGATATTTAAAAACTTTTCAAGATATTTTAAATCTATCAGAGTCTTTAAGCACAGCGGAATTGTTCACACAATTAACTTAAGGCTAAGTGAATGATGAAGGAGTAAATGAGAGAGTGAGAGAGAGAAAGACACACAACAATTTATACTGGTTCCCCTCACAAATTGAGAGTACTCCAGTCCCCTTGCTTCCAAGGGAGTTCACTATAATCACTAAGATTACAATCAGATGCTCAAGCACACAAGCATGAGACTTCCTTGCTCAAGTCACACAAGACTTAAGACTTCTTGCTCTAAGTCACACAAGACAGAGAGACTTCCTTGCTCTAATCACACAAGATCAGAGACTTCCTTGCTCAAGCACACAAGCTTAAGACTTCCTTGCTCAAGTCACACAAGACAAGAGACTTCCTTGCTTCTACACTCAGCAGAAGAATTCTTTGCTCTAATCACTAAGATTGAGACTTACTTGCTTCTACACTAAGCAGAAGACTTTCTTGCTTCTACACTAAGCAGAAGACTTACTTGCTTCTACACTAAGCAGAAGACTTACAATTACTCACTAAGGAGTAATACTAACTTCTAAGCTTAAACTTATTACAAACATAATAACTTCAGAGGCTTAAGCTAGTTTCTATTCTCACTTCATTTGAGAGATGTTTTCTATTACAATTCAAATTCTTACTTTATTCTGAGAGATATTTTCAAATGAAGATCGTTAGTCATCAATTCTTTCTTTTGCATATTTATATGAGTTGAGAAAGACATTGAGACATTGGAGAAATTCCCGTTGTAAAATGGACAGCTGTAGTCTTTGAATATCCGTTGAGTAAAGCCACGTCTTCTTTTGCAGTGAAGCTTCACCTTTACTGTCTGTCCAAAGTACAGTAATAAGGTACAACTAGCTCCTAGAGAAAGTAGGATCACATCCTTTGTGACCGTTGTAATTAGTTGTCCTTAGAACAAATCATCAGGCTTGATAAGAGTAGTTTATGTAGCCCTTCTGATGATTTGGGGAATTCCTTTGCTTCTGATGGACCTTTGATAACTTGGAGTCTGATTGGTCTTGAATGAATGGCCTCTGATAGTCCTTTGTAATTCAGCTTCTGAACGTCTTCATCTTCTGAATAACTCATGACTAGCAGATAGCTTCTGAACTTCTCTGAGCTTCTGAACTCTTGCAGACATTCTGATCATCTTTGAGCTTCTGAACTTTGTTTAGCTTCTGACCACATTGTAGCTTCTGAACTCTTTCAGAGTGTAAAGATTCAGACTTCCATAGGTTTCATCAGAGTCTAAATTAAATGTGCTCTTGATATAACGTTGGATTCTCCTGCACACTTAATTTAAACATTAGTAACATCAATTGTCCATTTAATACTTTGTTATCATCAAAACTTAAGGGTGTGTACTAACACATATTTTGTTCCAAAAATCTCCCCCTTTTTGATGATGACAAACATAAGTATTAAATACAATTGTTGTTGATAAAAATCAGCTATGTTGACATTAGGCTTCTGAGTTTCGCAAGCTCCCCCTAAGTCTGATATCCCATAGGGTTAGGTTTGTAAGCTCCCCCTACTTTGTATCCATAGTTAATTTTAATCAGTTTCAGAATTACTTTATTATATGACTTAAATTATTCATATTTTACTATATAAAGAACAAGGTTTACAAGCTTCTTCTTTTCATAGTGTGATAATCTTTGAATAAAGTTGCACCCTTACTCAAGAACTATCTATGAATAATAAACTTCAATTAATAAATGTATTCTCCTTGAAATTATGCTCTTAATGAAGATGCAAGATGAAGCAAATATTTAAATTAAATGACAATAGGATCAGAGGCACTAGAAACGTATACACACACTTGGTTCTGATGGTTATCATTAACAATTCCAGAGTTCAAAATATTTTTCAAACAGTTCAGAGCTTAAAAAAAATCTTTTCAAAGAAAATAGCTCAGAGGCTGAATCAAAAAACTTGAAAACAGTACAGAGCTCTTTTAGCACAATATTTTGAAATCCTCAAAGATCAGATTGTCATATCAAAGCATGTACCTCATGCTACTATTTTGACCACTCTCCTACGTTCTCTCTCTGAAGCACTACAAAGCCCTAAAAAGCTAAGTAATTTTGCTTCTTCCAACAATTGATTTACCAATATTCTTTCTCCCCCTTTTGTCATTATCAAAAAGAGTATAAGCAATTTAATTAACAAGTACAACATCCAATACGGTCAAATCAGGAGTGGTTGAACGCATTTAAGACCTTGTCGGTGAAATGAGCTTATAAAAGGAGAGAAGCCTAGTCATTTTATTCACACAGAATAATCTTAGGTTATTGATAGATCTCTTGAGAGAAAAATGAAACGCTCAGAGAATAAGAAAGCAGTTTCAAAGAGAGATAGTCAAGATAGGAGAAAACATAAGAAGAAACCAATAGAAACAAAGCCAGTGTCTGTTACAGAAGAACTCAGTTCAGAGTCTGAAGAAAAATCTTTGGACTCTGACTGTTTTAAGTTCTGAAGGCATATATTCCTGAAGAAAATCAAACTAATGTCCACAGCCTAAGAAGGGCAAACTGACATTCCTGAAGGAAACCAAACTGATGCATGGTTTCTTCAAGAATATTCAGTTCCTTCTCCAAGGTCATCCCTTGGAGGCTTCAAGAAAGTAGTCTTTAGGAATTTAATATGTAATCCAGAACTCAAGTTCTTAATGAAATAAAATTCATTACTTTGACTTGTTTATTCTTGATTTCTTATATATTTCTTATCTTAATATGTAATTTGATTCTTTAAGAATACCCACATATTGTACTCATTGAAAATCAAATTTTATAAATAAGAGCTCAAGAGTTTGAAGTATCAATTTTCCAAGATTGTTTGTTTAAAGAAAAATGAAAGTCATTTCCAGAATTAAATCAAACAAAAATGCCAAACAGAATCAAAACAGACATATAACCATTCAGATAAACATGGTGAATATATATGTCAGATAAAAAATTAATACATACAAAAGTTGAACCTAATACTATGCCTAACAAAATATTAAACTTCAGATAAACACATAAGCATTCAAAGAAATCCTAAGGGTTTATTGGGTTTGGTTACAGAGAGAAGCTAAGGTTTTCATAATTTCTATTTGGTTTCCATTGACTTTTTCTATCATCCCAATATACTTATCCATCTGGGCTTTGATTTCTTTAATTTCAGCCTCATAAACTGGATTTCTTAGATTCTCTTGATTGCTCCTCAGATTTTCTTGGACAGGTTCATTCAGATTACTGTTTCTTACAGTAGAGGATTCAGGGGTGATTCCTCTCTGTGTCCTTTTGATTCTGAAGGACCTTTTCAACCATTTTATTCTTTCCCTTGTCAAACCTCCTCTGTTCTTCAATATCAGCCTCCTGAAGACTATGCAGCTTCTTTACCAATTCCTCAGTCAAGCTCACCCATTGTGCAACATATTCAGATGAAGACATGTCAGAATGTCTTAGCTCAGGAAGGCCATGTATCTGTCTAATCAAACTATTGCATTCACTCAAGATATCAATGTCGGTTGAGTTGGTTGGATGAGGTTTAGAGTTTGAGGATGAAGGGGTGTGTTGAGGTGATGATTGTGGTTGTTGTTGTTGTTGTTGATCAAAGGCTTTTAGATGAAAGTCATTCACATGAAGCTCTTCGACCATAGCATCAATATGGTTTGATGATGGGGAAATTTGGATTTCTTCTGAAACAAAATATTCAGTATGTTTTGAAACATCAGAGTGATGTTCAAGTTTTTCAGTACTTTGTTGTTCAGGTTGTGTTTGGTGATCAGAACCTTGATTTTCAGAGGGTTGTTGTTCAGGTGGTGTTTGGATAGGTTCTGATGAGGGTTGTGGTTCAGTGTGGGTTATTTCTGGTATGGGAGGTTCTGAATGGACAGGTTCTGACATGAGTTGTTTTAACGTGAGGTGGTCTTCAGGTCTTGTCTTGATGGATGGGTTCTGAACTAAATTTGTAGTTTTGTTTTGATTTGATAATTCACCACCTAAATGTTCCTCAAGTAAATGTAGAGGTGAATTTCTGGGTTGGGTTGATGATGGTGTTGGTTGAGTCTCTTGAGTGCTTACAATAACAGGTGTAGACAAAGATACATTACCTGAGTTGTCCTTGATTGAGCCTTCAGCAGTTTTCTTCCTTGGCTCCTTGGTAAGTTTCTTCAATCTGACACATAGTGGTTCATCATCATCTTCACTTACTTCATCATTCACTACTATCACAGTTGAACTCCCAGCCTTGGACTTGATCTTCGCTTTGCTCTCTGCCCTTGCAGCTTCATTCTTCTCCATCTTTATCTTCACCATCCTCTTCCTCTTCTTCTTCAATTCTTCCTCTTCAATCTCAAGCCCTTCACCTTGACTTTCTAGCAATTGTATATATTGATCGACAATACCATTTGAGACAGCAGGTATGTCAATCTTATATCTCTTCACCATTGAATCTTCTGAGTGAGGTTGAAGTTCAAATGGATCAGAGGGTTGCATCTCTTTTCCTGCTAGCAAGTTCATGTTGGAGAGGGTGTGAGCAGAGATTGTAGAGGCTCTGATTTCCCTAATCAGATTGTCATGTCCAGTAGCCTTAATTACATCTATCACACCACATTGATAGAAGAATTCACTAAGGATTCTTGGATAGATGACATGAACATTTGGCTTGGATTGTTTCTGAGTAGCACTAACAGCCTTGCAGAGGTGATTGAAGATGTATTTTGCCCAGTTCAAATTAAATTTTCTTGTGAGAAAATAGACAAAGTGCCTATGATCCCAAGAAAGTTGATCAGAGCTTCCACTTCTTGGAAATATTGATCCTAGAACTACTCTGGCTAATACTCTCTGAATAGGCTTCAGATCACTCACCTTATTGCTTTCACAGCTCTTCCCTTTAGCGTAGCACAGCTTGGTCATGTTCACTAGTAACTCTGAATTCTTCGCTTCACTTTGGCTATTGGTGTAGTGGGTGCCTTCATTGGGGATAGGTAACACCTTAGCCAGATTTGAGGCAGTGAGAATTACTTCAAATCCACAAACCACAGAATGTACTTCAGTCTCTTCGACTACCCTCAATCCCAATTCTTGAGGAGTCTTATCCTTTTTCTCCAACTTCTCCTTCTTCTTTGCATCCAACTTCTTGTTATAATCTTCAACCGTCTTCACTTTGCTTTTGATCTAGAAATCTTTTACAAGCGTTGGGTAGATTGGACCATTTAACAACTTCATGTATCTAAAGCTCCCATTATGATCAATAAAGAACTTTAGAACATCAAAGTGATTCTTCTCCAAGCTATCAAAGTCCACTGGTTGTTCCATAACCAAGTTTAGAGATTTTCCCTCCATCTCGAGAGACAAATCTGTGGAGAACATTTCTTCGCAAGCAGTAGTATTGATAGGGAAGTTCTTAGGAAACGCAAATAGAGAGTCTGAAGATGATGTGGATGCTTCCATTTCTGAAGTTTAGGGTTTTGGGTTTCGCTAATTTGTGGAAGAAAGAATATTTTCTGAGATTTCAAGTGAATGAAAGTGTAGGTTGTGAAGGTGTAGTGTGTGCAAGTGATTAAGTGATTTTGATTAAAGGCAAATAGAACACATAGAAAAATAAATCAAAAAGAAAAGAACTAATCATTAACTGTTTTAAACCAATCAGAAGGTGTTTACGTGTTGTTCTTTTAGCGCCAAAACGTTTCAGTAAAAACACTCAAACGTTTGCAATTCATTTCCGTGTCAGAGGCTTAACCTTCAGAGGTTGAAAAAGTTTCTCAGAGTCTGGACTATTTCAGATGCTGAGATCCAAAATATGTCAGAGTCTGAGAATGTGTCTTTCAGGATATTTAATAAAAAATGTTCAGACAGGGTTTTTCAAGGTTTTTAATTCTGAACATTTTTGAGAAATAAATCAAGTATCCTAAGAAACCTTTTTAACCTTGAAAGTTATTCCTCTGACTTGTCATTTAGGAGTTGAGAGTTACTTACCTGATTTTGAAGCTCTTTTGTTTTGATGACATTTTGTTCAAGCTCAATCTCTCTTCAGGTCAAATTCTGAACATTCATCCAACCAAAGAGAGTTGCTATCATCGAAGTCTCTTTCAAAACAATCTTCAAATTCTTCATACTCCCTCCTATTGCTTATGTACTCCATTTCATCTTCTTCTCCATCTGACTCTTCAAAAATGTGCCTTCTATCCACAATTGCTCTTCTTCCATTCACATGCATCCATGTGGTTGGAAGGTTCAGAGTCTTTGTTTCACCTGCAATCAAGTAAACTATTTTGTCTCTTGGTACCCACTTGCTTGAGGGTCCTAGACTGTTAGTTGCCAAATCTTTATCCTTCATTTGTTTCATCTGAGTGCTATCAGATAGAAATGTAGTGTAAAGATTAGGGAGTGAGAAGCTTCCATCAATAACTGATAAGCTTGGTTCCTCTAGTGTTTTATTACTAGAGTATCCAATCCCATTAGTATTGTTGGTTCTAAAGCTGCAAAGCATGGAAACAATTTTATTTTGATCAGCATTAGTGTTGCAATACTCTTTGAGAGCATGAGAGTGCTCAAAGGGTTTGTAACATACAGCATAATCATTCTCAAGATCTTTTGTTTTGATAAAATCTTTTTGTACAAGATCTTCAGAGTGATTTGCTTGCTTACTTAAATTCTCATAGTCTGCTTTAAGCTTTTTATCTTCTGCTGACTATTAGAGAGTTTAAGTAAAGTCTTCTCAAGATGCTTAATCAATTTTGCTTTGGAAAGATGAGAATATACCTGATTCATTCTTCTTTGGATATATTCTATGTTCTCAGATTCTGACTTTCCATCAGAACTTGAATCTTCAGAGTCTGAACCATCTTCAGAACATGATCCTTCAGCTCCTGGTGCTCTTTCAGATTCATCTTCGGAGAAGTTGTCTAGTACATCCCAGGTTGTCATTCCTTTTGCCAGTTTTCCTTCATTCTTCTTGAAGTTGTACCATCTTTGAAATTTTCTTGAAAACCTTTCAAGATACTCTTCATCAGGTCCTTCAACAAGATCTTCATGTTCCAATGCTTGCTTTCCTTTCCGTGCTGCTTTTGCTTCTTCACTTCTCAACTCTTCTTTTTCTTTCAGAGCCATTTCATGGACTCTGAGTAAATCAATCAATGATTCAAGACTCATTGAATTGATATCTTTAGTTTCCTCTATAGTTTTTGTAATTTCTTTCCAATTCAGAGGTAAACTACTCAGCATTTTGCTTACAAGCTCTTTGTTGCTGAGTTTGTTGTTGAGGTCTTCAAGCTTGCTTCTGATAGCTTGAAATCTTAAGCTCATTTCTCCAATGCTCTCATTTTCTTCCATTCTAAACTCCTCATATTGATCTAACATACCATTTATATTTGCTCTCTGAATGCTTTCATTATCATTACTAATGAAGCAAACATTGGTGGTTGTAGATTCAATATTAGAGATTTGTTTAGGCCCTGATGTGGAAGGATTTTGATTGTTGCTTAGATCTTCATTTAAGTTCAGTCCATCTTCAATTTCCTTGATAAGATCAGCAACTTGTTGATATAACTCCTGCTTCCAATCATTCACTTGTTGAGCCATGGTGTTTTTCTCCTTTGGATCTTGACTGTCTCACGGTTAAGTGATTTACCAACAGAACCGGAGCTCTGATACCAATTGAAGGTGCGTGGAGAAAACACAAGAAGGGGGGGTTGAATTGTGTTTTTGATATTTAAAAACTTTTCAAGATATTTTAAATTTATCAGAGTCTTTAAGCACAGCGGAATTGTTCACACAATTAACTTAAGGCTAAGTGAATGATGAAGGAGTAAATGAGAGAGTGAGAGAGAGAAAGACATAAAACAATTTATACTGGTTCCCCTAACAAATTGAGAGTACTCCAGTCCCCTTGCTTCCAAGGGAGTTCACTATAATCACTAAGATTACAATCAGATGCTCAAGCACACAAGCATGAGACTTCCTTGCTCAAGTCACACAAGACTTAAGACTTCTTGCTCTAAGTCACACAAGACAGAGAGACTTCCTTGCTCTAATCACACAAGATCAGAGACTTCCTTGCTCAAGCACACATGCTTAAGACTTCCTTGCTCAAGTCACACAAGACAAGAGACTTCCTTCCTTCTACACTCAGCAGAAGACTTCTTTGCTCTAATCACTAAGATTGAGACTTACTTGCTTCTACACTAAGCAGAAGACTTTCTTGCTTCTACACTAAGCAGAAGACTTACTTGCTTCTACACTAAGCAGAAGACTTACAATTACTCACTAAGGAGTAATACTAACTTCTAAGCTTAAACTTATTACAAACATAATAACTTCAGAGGCTTAAGCTAGTTTCTATTCTCACTTCATTTGAGAGATGTTTTCTATTACAATTCAAATTCTCACTTTATTCTGAGAGATGTTTTCTAATGAAGATCGTTAGTCATCAATTCTTTCTTTTGCATATTTATATGAGTTGAGAAAGACATTGAGACGTTGGAGAAATTCCCGTTGTAAAATGGACAGCTGTAGTCTTTGAATATCCGTTGAGTAAAGCCACGTCTTCTTTTGCAGTGAAGCTTCACCTTTACTGTTTGTCCAAAGTACAGTAATTAGGTACAACTAGCGCCTAGAGAGAGTAGGATCACATCCTTTGTGACCGTTGTAATTAGTTGTCCTTAGAACAAATCATCAGGCTTGATAAGAGTAGTTGATGTAGCCCTTCTGATGATTTGGGGAATTCCTTTGCTTCTGATGGACCTTTGATAACTTGGAGTCTGATTGGTCTTGAATGAATGGCCTCTGATAGTCCTTTGTAATTCAGCTTCTGAACGTCTTCATCTTCTGAATAACTCATGACTAGCAGATAGCTTCTGAACTCTTGTAGGCATCTGAACATCTTTGAGCTTCTGAACTTCTCTGAGCTTCTGAACTCTTCCAGACATTCTGATCCTCTTTGAGCTTCTGAACTTTGTTTAGCTTCTGACCACAATGTAGCTTCTGAACTCTTTCACAGTGTAAAGATTCAGATTTCCATAGGTTTCATCAGAGTCTAAATTAAATGTGCTCTTGATATAACGTTGGATTCTCCTGCACACTTAATTTAAACATTAGTAACATCAATTGTCCATTTAACACTTTGTTATCATCAAAACTTAAGGGTGTATACTAACACATATTTTGTTCCAACAATGTTAATTAAATAAATAAACCCAAATAAATAAATAAATAAATAAAATGAGATGTGACATATTTCAGCTTCTGAACGTCTTCATCTTCTGAATAACTCTTGACTAACACCAAATAGCTTCTGAACTCTTGTAGGCATCTGAATGTTTGAGCTTCTGAACTTCTCTTAAGCTTCTGAACTCTTGTAGACATCCTGATCCTTTTTGAGCTTCTGAACGCATTTAGCTTCTGAACTCTTTCAGAGTGTAATGATTCAGACTTTCATAAGGTTCCTTTAAAGCATAAATCAAGTGTGCTCTTGTATAAACTTAATATTTTCCTGCACACTTAATTTAATCATTAGTAATATCAATTGTCTATTTAATACTTTGTTATCATCAAAACTAAGGGTGTGTACCAAAACACATTTTGTTCCAACAATCTCCCCCTTTTTGATGATGACAAATATAAGTATTAAATACAATTTTTGTTGATAAAATTCAGCTATGTTGACATTAGGCTTCTGAGTTTTGCAAGCTCCCCCTAAGTCTGATAGTTCATATGGTTAGGTTTGTAAGCTCCCCCTATTTTGTATCCATAGTTAATTTTAATCAGTTTGAGAATTACTTTATTATATGACTTAAATTATTCATACTTTACTATGCAGAGAACAAGGTTTGTAAGCTTCTTCTTTCCATAGTGTAATAATCTTTGAATAAAGTTGCACCCTTACTCAAAAACTATCTATGAATAATAAACTTCAATTAATAAATATATTCTCCTGAAAATTATGCGCTTATTTAAAATGCCAGATGAATAAGACAAAAATTTAAATGAATAATGAATGACAATAGGATCAGAGGCATTAGAAACATACACACACACACACAAGGTTTAGAGGTTATCATGATATACAGTTTCAGAGTTCAAAACAAATAATATTTTCCAAAACAGTTCAGAGCTTAAAAAAATACAAGATTTTGAAATCCTCAAGATCAGATTGTCATCACAAAGCATGTAACGCATGCCACTAAATTGACCACTCTACTACACTCTCTTTCTGAAGCACTACAAAGCCCTAAAAAGCAAAGTAATTTCGCTTCTTCCAACAATTGATTTATCATTATTCTTTCTCCCCCTTTTGTCATTATCAAAAAGGTTGTATAAGCAATTAATAGCAATTGCAACGTCCAATGAAGTCAAGTCAGGAGTGGTTGAATGCATTTATGACAATGGCGTGTGAAATGAGCTTATAAAATGAGAGAAACCTAGTCATTTTATTCACACGGAATAATCTTAGGTTGTGATAGAGCAATTGAGAGAAAAAAATGAAACGCTCAGAAAAGAAGAAGGTAGATTCAAAGAGAGTTAGTCAAGATAGGAGAAAACATTCGAAGAAATCAAGAGAAACAAAGCCAGTGTCTGACAAAGAGAAACTCAGTTCAGAGTCTGAAGAAAAAACTTGGGACCCTGACTGGTTTGAGTTTCTGAAGACATATCTTCCTAAAGAAAATTAATCTAATATCCAAGGCACTAGAGGGGCTAGTGTCTTTTCCTGAAGAAAACCAATCTGATGCATCAGAATAGGTCTCTTCAAGGAAGACGACCGAACAGTTGGATAACCCCAACTCCCCTCTTCAAAGGTCATATCAAGGCTGCTGCCACAATATGTCCTTTGAGGCATCCAGAAAATAGTCTTTAGGAATTTTTATATGTAATCAGTAACCCATGTTCTCAATGAAATAAAATTAAATTGCTTTGGCTTGTTTAATTTGATTTTCTTATTATGTTTCTTCTCTTGTTATGCAATTTGATTCTTTAAGAATAACCAAAAATTGTACTAATTGAAAAACAATTTTATGAACAGAAACACAAGAGTTTGAAATACCAATTGAAAAGCTGTTTTTAAATGGAATAAACTTTTAAAAGAAGGTTTTGAAAGCCAATTGAAGAATAAAAAATGATCATAAAAGATTAATTCTCAATTGAAATAAAAACTATCAAAAGTTTAAAGAATCAGAAAAGAAGTAAAAGCATCCAGATTAAAACAAAGTGAATAAATATTTCAGAATAGCACAAAGAAGTCAAAATATACAAAAGTATAGAGTCAATCCTATCAATGTGCTTAACAAAATATTAATCAGCAGATAAACAATTAAGCATTCAAAGAAATCCTAGGGTTTTATTGTGGACGACTACAGAGAAAAGCTAGGGTTTTCATGATCTCCTTCTGATTTCCATTAACTTCCTCCATCAGTCCAATGTACTTGTCCACTTTGGCTTCAATCCTCTCAATGTCAGCTTCATACACTGGATTCCTCAGGTGCTCTTGATTGGTTGGATTAGCTCCCAAATTGTCTTGAATTGGTTCATTCAGATCTTTCTCAATTGAAGCTAACCTGTCCCTCAGGTTTTGCTCAACATTTTCTCTCACAGTAGAGGATTCAGGTTGATCCCTTTCTGTGTCCTTTTGAGTCTGAATGACATCCTCAACATTTGCAGCTTTTCCCTTGTCAAACTTCTTCTGTTCTTCAACATCTGCCTCCTGAAGACTATACAGCTCTTTCACCAATTCCTCAGTCAGACTCACCCATTGAGCAGCATACTCAGATGAAGACATATCACATTGCCTTAGATCATGAAGACCATGTATCTGTCTATACAAGTTGTTGCATTTACTCAAGATATTAGGGTCATTTGAGTTGGTTGGGTGATTTTCAGTGGTTGAGGGTGTAAAGGTGTGTTGAGGTGATGTTTGTGGTTGAGAGTCAGTTTGAATAGCAACATAGTCAGATGCTGAAGATGTCCCAACCTCCTGGGTTTTCTTAGCAACATGACAGTGTTGGGGTGGTATTTGTTGTTGTTGGTTTTGATTAGGTTGGCTAAATGAACTTAATTGTGTATCAGAGGTAGTTAGTTCTTTAATCATTTCATCAACCTGATCTCTGGTTGGTGAGTTCAGGGTTTCATCAATTTGGAGTACTTCAGTGTGTACTGTGTAACACCCTACTTAAATCTACCCAAAAATTTCGACCAAATAAATAAATAAAACACAAGTAGACATAAGTAGAGCGTTACATGTGAAAATCATTAATAATCAACCATAGCATATAAGCCAAATATATATATATATATATATATATATCATACTCATCACATACATTGCAGCGGAAAATAATAAGACCTCCTCATACAAGTCATGATTCAAATAATAAAATCATAAATAAGTCAACCACTAATAACCATTAAGTTCAACGATCATAATGATTCGACATTCACATAAATCACCTACAAATATCTCGTTATCAAGTATTAGACAATTAAGTACTTGGCGTAAGCCTTACACCATCATAAATAAACAAGGTCTAAAAACGACACTAGGCAAAACCCAACAATAAAGATAAAACCCCAACATGGTGTTACAATCCTTCAGAGCAACGGACAAGGGTACTATACTAATAGTAATGACACATCTCCTCACCCCGAATACTTGGCAACAATGTCGGGTACTCCTCCTAAGCAAGCAAAGCAAATCCTCACGCCTGAGAATCTGAATCGCCCAATGATCCATTACATAAAAGAAAATAGAGAGTTAGTACATATAATTCGGCATTTAAATAAATGAAAGTAAAATACTGACATTATGTCCAACCCAACATATACAAAGCATATATATATATACATTCATTCATGATCCACATAACTAACATACATATAATACCAATTCATCTCCATCAACAGGGCATATACATACAATCAATCTATATCCATAATCTTATCCGCACCGTCAACAACCCACAAGATATATGCACATTCAATTAGAACACAATTATTCAAATATCACATCATTATCACATCAACACAATTAAGGTTCACCTTCCTAATGCATCTAATGTCACCTTCATGTATGTCCTAGACATATCTACATGTGGTACCATATCACCATCTATATAGGATACAAGAATCCCTTCACCATCTATTATCACCATCAATTGACACAACTTATGCATGAATGATGTGTCACGACATTTCATCAATATAAATCAATTTATATATGTTCACCAACACTTCATCTAATAACACATGATATCACCAACTCACCATCAAATACTTCATACATATATAAGCATATTCGTACACATACACCCTAACATACTCATTACAATCCAACATCAATATCATTATACATGTTTAACAAGTATATGAAAAGCATCACCATTCATCCTATCATTTCATATGCATACCAACACATTTATACATACACATATTTGAGATCAATTCAATTCATCAGCATCCATCACACAACACTCATATAGAAATATTATCATTATTCATGTATCTCTATAAGACTAGCAACCTATGCACCAAACTATCATCAGCATCAATTAAAAATCAACTAAGACTGGCTGTCTTCGCCATCTCTCGCTAGGCGAGCTCTGGCGAAGCAAGTCAGAAGCTTACTTGCCATCTGGCGAGTCCTAGCGAGTAAATCTGGCAACCTTCGCCATCTTCTCGCTAGCTCTCGTTGTAGCGAAGCAAATCAGACAGCACAGGGCTGGCTGGCAAGCACTGGCGAGCCCAGCGAGTTTCCTCGCTAGCTCTCGCTTAGCGACGAGCGCCCAGAATTGCTGCTCTGTTTTCGTGACCCTTCGGATTCCACCACCAAATCATTCAAAACGTGTTCCAGTTTTAAAAAGATGTTTCCTTTAGGTTACTTTAGGTTATAAGCATGTTATCATACATAGAAGTACAAGTTTCATCTCTTACAAACATCAAATCATCACCAATCAAAGGTTATGCATATTTTTCATTCAAAACTCAAAAACCTATAATTTCATATGAACATACTTTGATTCTCAAAATTGAAACCATCAACATGTACTTTTAGCATCAGATAACATAGAAATCACAAAATCATTACAAAATGAAGCATTTTGATTCATATAAAAACATAAAAATGCTAACTTTAAGCATAGCAAAGGGTGAGAGGGTTTGGGCAAAGAGAACATGATTTCTCCTCCCTCTTTATCACCCACAAATTATATGAAACTACTCTCTTACCTCTAATTCTTCAAGAATTAGCTCCCCCAAATCTTTCTCTTCTTGGCCTCTTATCTCTATGTTCTTCTCCTCTTCTTCTCTTCTAAGACTCTCTCTCTAATTCTTCACAAAATGATGACAAATGATTTTCTCTCACTAAGTTTCAAACTCATACCTAGGTTAATTGCTTCTCAATTTACTAAATTGTCCTTCCTCATAAAACCCACTTATAATTTTCTATCTATACCTCCTAAAAACACTACTATTCTAAATACACCACCACACCAAAAGCCACATATTTAAATAAATCACACAATATGGAAATTAAATAAATAAATCAAATTAAATAAATAATTAAATAAAAACGGGATGTGACAACTCTACCCCCCTTAAAGAATTTTCGCCCTCGAAAATTTACCTGAAAACAAATCGGGATACGAACTCCTCATCTTGCTCTCCAACTCCCAAGTTGCATTCTCCCCCGCGGAACCTCCCCAAATAACTTTCACCGATGCAATCTCTTTATTCCTTAACTTTTTAACTTCTCTTCCTTCGATTCTCAACGGAATAGTCTCAATAGTCAAATTATCCTTCACTTGGATGTCATCCGATTCAATTACATGAGATGGATCCGAAACATATTTCCTTAATTGTGACACATGGAACACATCATGCAAATTAGATAGTGTTACCGGCAATGCAATCCAATAAGCTACCTTTCCAATCCTCTCCGAAATCTGATACGGTCCAATGAACTTCGATGTCAACTTCTTAGACTTCAATGCTCTCCCTACACCGGTAGTAGAAGTCACTCTTAAGAACACATGATCTCCCTCTTGGAATTCCACGTCCTTCCTCTTCTTGTCATCGTAACTTTTCTGCCGACTCTGAGATGCTTTCATCTTCTCTTGAATCATTCTAATCTTCTCCGTAATCTCTTGCACAATATCGGGACCCAAAACTACAGTTTCACCGGATTCATACCAACAAAGGGGCGTACGACATCTTCTCCCATTCAAAGCTTAAAAAGGAGCCATTCCGATACTCGAGTGAAAACTATTATTGTAGGTAAACTAGATCAAAGGCAAACATGAATCCCAACTCTTCCAAAACACATGCTCTCAACAAATCTTCCAAAGATTGAATCGTTCTTTCGGATTGACCATCCGTCTGAGGGTGATAAGCAGAACTCAACCTCAACTTAGTTCCCAACGCTTCTTGCAAGCTTTCCCAAAATCTAGAAGTGAACTTCGGATCTCTATCTGACACAATACTAGATGGAATACCATGTAATCTTATAATCTGCCCAACATAAATCTCTGCCAACTTAGGTACCAATGTTCCAATCTTGATAGCAATAAAATGAGCCGACTTCGTCAAACGATCTACTACAACCCAAATCACTTCATTCCCTTTCGCCGTCTTTGGTAACCCTCCAACAAAATCCATAGCAATACTATCCCATTTCCATTCCGGTATAAACAACGGTTGCAACAAACCAGACGATTTCTGATGCTCAATCATCGATTTCTGACAAACCAAACAAGCATACACATATTCCGCGATTTCCATCTTCATTCTAGGCCACCAAAATAACTTCTTCAAGTCTTGGTACATCTTAATCAATCCAGGATGAATACTTAATCCACTTTTATGACCGTCATCAAATATCATTTTCTTTAACTCGGGCACATCGGGTACACAAACTCTTCCTCGGAATTTCACTACTCCATTCTCATCTACCTTAAAATCATTCTCTTGTCCTTTAATTACTAGTGCCACTCTCTTCATCAATTTCTCATCTTATTTTTGACATTCTCTAATCTCCTCAAGAAAAGGGTTGGTTAACTTCAACATTCCCAACTTCACACTATTGGAGGTGACTTCACATACCAAACTCAAGTCTCTGAATTCTTCAATTAACTCCAACTCTTTTGCCATAAGTGACGACATGTGCAATGACTTCCGACTCAGAGCATCTGCCACCACATTAGCTTTTCCGGGATGATAACTCAACTCAAAATCATAGTCCTTCAAGAATTCTAACCATCTTCGTTGCCTCATATTCAATTCTTACTGATCAAACAAATACTTCAAACTCTTGTGATCACTAAACACTTCAAATCTTGACCCATACAAGTAGTGCCTCCATACCTTCAAAACAAATACTACGGCCGCTAATTCCAAATCATGGGTGGGGTAGTTCCTCTCATGAACCTTCAACTGACGAGATGCATAAGCTACAACTTTTCCTCTTTGCATGAGTACACCACCAAGTCCCAACTTTGATGTGTCACAGTACACTACAAATGATTCCTTGGCATCAGGCAAAATCAACACAGGCGCGGTAGTCAATTTCTTCTTAAGCTCTTGAAAACTTTTCTCACACTTCTCATCCCAAACAAACGCTTGATCCTTCCGAGTCAACAAAGTCAACGGTAGCGCCATCTTCGAGAATCCCTCAATGAACCTTCTATAGTAACCAGCTAGTCCAAGAAAACTTCTTATCTCTGAAACAGACTCAGGTGTTCCCCATTTCATTATAGCATCAACCTTTGCAGGATCCACCGCTATACCTCCACTAGAAATTACATGACCAAGAAAACTTACTTCTTTCAACCAAAATTCACATTTAGACAACTTGGCATACAACTTCTTCTCCTTCAAAAATTGTAATACAATTCTCAAATGCTCTTTGTGCTCTTCCTCCGACTTAGAATAAACCAAAATATCATCAATGAACACTACCACAAACTTATCCAAGAATGAATGAAAGATCCTATTTATGTACTCCATGAAAACACGAGGGGCATTCGTAACTCCGAAAGGCATCACTGTAGACTCATAATGACCATACCTTGTTCTAAAAGCAGTCTTAGGAACATCCTCCGTCTTAACTCTTATCTGATGGTATCCAGACCTCAAGTCAATCTTTCTAAACACACAAGCTCCAACTAGTTGATCCATCAAATCATCTATCCTCGGAAGTGGATACTTATTCTTGATCGTTGCCTTATTCAACTGACGATAATCAATGCATAACCTCATACTCCTTTCCTTCTTCTTAACCAACAACACTGGTGCACCCCAAGGTGACACACTTGGACGTATGAACTTCTTTTCCAATAACTCTTCAAGTTGCTTCTTCAATTCATTCAATTCCGATGCCGACATACGATACGGTGCCATTGATATCGGGCTAGTACCAGGTACTAAATCGATACTGAACTCAACTTCTCTTTTAGGTGGTAAATCAGATATATCTTCCGGAAATACATCCGAAAATTCACTAACAACTGGTATCTCTTCCAACTTAACCACACCTTCAAGCTTCAATGATCCAAACACCATGAACAACTCTCCGTGATCATTCAAAGATTCCTTCACCTCTTCTCTATTCATCAAGGACAAACTTCCTTCTGACTTCGGGAAAATCACAGTCTTCTCACAATAGTTAATATGAACTTGGTTAAAGACTAACCAGTTCATCCCAAAGATAACATGAATACCACTAAGTGGAATACACACCAAATCCATACCAAAATGTCTAACAAACACAAATACAGGACAATTACGACATACAAGACGAGTAATAACCGAACCACTGGCAGGAGTCTCAATATTCATGCAACTAGACATTTCATAAACATGAATATTCAAACGCTTCATAAAATCCATAGAAATAAAAGAATGTGTTGCTCCGGTATCAATAATCGCAATTAAAGGAGTGTCATGAATGAAACACGTACCTCTAATAAGATTATCAACTTGATCAGCTCCCTCTCCATTCAAAGCAAACACTTTCCCGGTAACCTTCTTTGGCTTCTTACATTCCGGACTCTTGTGACCTTCTTCACCACAGTTGAAACAAGTAGGAGTAGTCGCCTTGCACTCTTTAGATCTATGTCCTTCCTTCCCACAATTATAGCACACATCTCAAATGAAGTGAGAATAGAAACTAGCTCAAGCCTCTGAAGTTATTATGTTGTAATAAGTTTAAGCTTAGAAGTTAGTATTACTCCTGCGTGAGTAATTGGTAAGTCTCAATCTTAGTGATTAGAGCAAAGTAAGTCTCTTAGTCTTGTGTGACTTCTAGCAAGGAAGTCTCTTAGTCTTGTGTGACTCTGAGCAAGGAAGTCTCTTGTTTTGTGTGACTAGAGCAAGGAAGTCTCATGCTTGTGTGCTTGAGCAAGGAAGTCTCTTGTCTTGTGTGACTTGAGCAAGGAAGTCTCTCTGTCTTGTGTGACATAGAGCAAGGAAGTCTCATGCTTGTGTGCTTGAGCATCTGAAGTGTAATCTTAGTGATTATAGTGAAATCCCTTGGAAGCAAGGGGACTGGAGTACTCTCAATTTGTGAGGGGAACCAGTATAAATTGTTGTGTCTCTTTCTCTCTCTCACTCTCTCATTTACTCCTTCATCATTCACTCAGTTTAAAGTTGATTGTGTGAACTATTTCACTGTGCTTAAAGACTCTCATAGATTCAATATCTAGAAAAGTTTTTAAATATCTAAAACACAATTCAACCCCCCCTTCTTTTGTTTTCTCCACGCACCTTCATAAAGATGCGATTATATTTCTCCTAATAGGTTATAAACTATATTTAGACCTTTATAAACCTTTTATTTGTTCAAAAAATGGTAGATTTCCATTCGGATCGAGTTTTAGACCTTTATACTAGTCTGTTAAACTTTGGTCAAAATTTGGTCAAACTTTGAATCCTGATTTTTTCTGATGTAATGGAGTGGTCAAAAAGCAAAAAAGATGCAAACTATGCCCTAACTAGTTTTTTTTTTTTTTTGTATATTGCGCGTACAATAACAGTAGGAACAAAACAGACAATTCTAATATAGTTAAACACGATTTGAGTCCTCGGCAGCGGCACCAATTTGATCCGCTGTCACGCACGGGTCAAAAATGAGATTATTTGACACAGTTGCGCTCCGAACTGGGTTATGGCCTCAACAAGAAATTTGTAGCTTTTGATCTCAGCTTTCCAACGCATCTTCCCGCGCCACAATCCGATATTCGTAACTCCAGTTATGACCTGCGGACTGAAAGGGTGTCAAAGTGCTATTTATTCATAAATTAAGTGCGAAAATAAAATAAAGCTACAAATAAACTTAAATATAAAAACACACTAAAATAGTAAAAATAGTAAATTAAAGGCTTAATTACACTTTTAGTCCCTTATCTTTATTTTAGGTTTTAAGTTGGTCCCTTATCTTTTAAAAGTTTCAAGTTGGTCCCTTATCTTTATTTTAGGTTTCAAGTTGGTCCCTTCCGTCAATTTTTTAACTATTTCCGTTAAATTTGGACACGTGGCAAACTGATTTGGACACGTGGCACACTTGAACATGTGACACGTGTCCAGAATTAACGGTAACAGTAAAAAAATTGACGGAAGGGACCAACTTGAAACCTAAAAAAAAGATAAGGGACCAAATTGAAACTTTTAAAAAATAAGGGACCAACTTGAAACCTAAAATAAAGATAAGGGACCAAAAGTGTAATTAAACCTAAATTAAACCATAGGAATACACTGGTACAATAGTAGAAGAATGTTCATTAAAATGCACTCATCATATTAGTCTATTAAACTTTGGTCAAACTTGGTCAAACTTGTTTGACCAAAGTTTCCAATTGTTTAAATATGCAATTATCTTTCTCCTAATAGGTTATAAACTATATTTAGACCTTTATAAACCTTCTATTTGTTCAAAAAAGGATAGATTTCCATTCGGATCGGGTTTTAGACCTTTATACTAGTCTATTAAACTTTGGTCAAACTTTGGTGAAACTTTGAATCCTGATTTTTTCTGATGTAATGGAGTGGTGAAAAAGCAAAACAGATGAAACCTATGCCCTAACTAGTTTTTTTTTTTTGTATATTGCGCGTACAGTAACAGTAGGAACAAAACAGACAATTCTAATATAGTTAAACACAATTTGAGTCCCCGGCAGCGGCGCCAATTTGATCCACTGTCGCGCACGGGTCAAAAACGAGATTATTTGACACACTTGCGCTCCGAACTGGGTTTTGGCCTCAACATGAAAGTTGTAGCTCTTGATCTCAGCTTTACAACCAACTTCCCGCGCCTCAATCCGATATTCGTAACTCCAGTTATTACCTGCGGACTAAAAGGTTGTCAAAGTGCTATTTATTCATAAATTAAGTGCGATAATAAAATACAGCTAAAAATAAACTTAAATATAAGAACACACTAAAATAGTAAAAATAGTAAATTAAACCATAGGAATACACTAGTACAATAGTAGAAGAATGTGCATTAAAATGCACTCATCATACTAGTCTATTAAACTTTGGTCAAAATTTGACCAAAGTTTCCATTGGTTTAAAGATGCGATTATCTTTCTCCTAATAGGTTATAAACTATATTTAGACCTTTATAAACGTTCTATTTGTTCAAAAAAGGGTACTTTTCCATTCGGATCGGGTTTTAGACCTTTATACTAGTCTATTAAACTTTGGTCAAACATTGGTCAAACTTTGAATCCTGATTTTTTTCTGATGTAATGAAGTGGTCAAAAAGAAAAACAGATGCAAACTATGCGCTAACTAGTTTTTTTTTTTTTTTTGTATATTGCGCGTACAATAACAGTAGGAACAAAACAGACAATTCTAGTATAGTTAAACACAATTTGAGTCCCCGGCAGCGGCGCCAATTTGATCCACTGTCGCGCACGGATCAAAAACGAGATTACTTGACACCCTTGCGCTCCGAACTGGGTTCTGGCCTCAACATGAAAGTTTTAGCTCTTGATCACAGCTTTACAACGCAACTTCCCGCGCCTCAATCCGATATTCGTAACTCCAGTTATTACCTACGGACTGAAAGGGTGTCAAAGTGTTATTTATTCATAAATTAAGTGCGATAATAAAATGAAGCTAAAAATAAACTTAAATATAAAAACACACTAAAATAGTAAAAATCGTAAATTAAACCATAGGAATACACTGGTACAATAGTAGAAGAATGTGCATTAAAATGCACTCATCATACTAGTCTATTAAACTTTGGTGAAACTTGGTCAAACAAATTTCCATTGGTTTAAAGATGCGATTATCTTTCTCCTAATAGGTTATAAACTATATTTAGACTTTTATAACCCTTTTATTTGTTCAAAAAAGGGTAGATTTCCATTTGGATCGGGTTTTAGACCTTTATACTAGTCTGTTAAACTTTGGTCAAACTTTGAATCCTGGTTTTTTTCTGAAGTAATGGAGTGGTCAAATAGCAAAACAGATGCAAACTATGCCGTAACTAGTTTTTTTTTTTTTTGTATATTGCGCTTACAATAACAGTAGGAACAAAACAGACAATTCTAATATATAGTTAAACAGAATTTGAGTCCTCGGCAGCGGCGCCAATTTGATCCGCTGTCGCGCAGGGTGAAAAACGAGATTATTTGACACACTTGCACTCTGAACTGGGTTATGGCCTCAACATTAAAGTTTTAGCTCCTGATCTCAGCTTTCCAACGCATCTTCCCGAGCCTCAATCCGATATTCGTAACTTCAGTTATGATCTGCGGACTGAAAGGGTGCTGAAAGGGTGTCAAAGTGCTATTTATTCATAAATTAAGTGCGAAAATAAGATAAATCTACAAATAAACTTCAATATAAAAACACACTAAAATAGTAAAAATAGTAAATTAAACCATAGGAATACACTGGTAGAATAGTAGAAGAATGTGCATTAAAATGCACTCATCATACTAGTCTATTAAACTTTGGTCAAACTTGGTCAAACATGTTTGACCAAAGTTTCCATTGGTTTAAAGATGCGATTATCTTTATCCTAATAGGTTATAAACTATATTTAGACCTTTATAAACCTTCTATTTGTTCAAAAAAGGATAGATTTCCATTCGGATCGGGTTTTAGACCTTTATACTAGTTTATTAAACTTTAGTCAAACTTTGGACAAACTTTAAATCCAGATTTTTTTCTAATGTAATGGAGTTGTCAAAAAGCAAAACAGATGCAAACTATGCCCTAACTAGTTTTTTATTTTTTTTTGTATATTGTGCGTACAGTAACAGTAGGAAAAAAGCAGACAATTCTAATATAGTTAAACACAATTTGAATCCCCGGCAGCGGCGCCAATTTGATCCGCAGTCGCGCAGGGTCAAAAACGAGATTATTTGAAACACTTGCGCTCCGAACTGGGTTCTGGCCTCAACATGAAAGTTGTGGCTCAGGATCTCAGCCTTCCAACGCATCTTCCCGCGTCTCAATCCGATATTCGTAACTCCAGTTATTACCTGGGGATTGAAAGGGTGTCAAAGTGCTATTTATTCATAAATTAAGTGCGAAAATAAAATAAAGCTAAACATAAACTTAAATATAAAACCAAACTAAAATAGTAAAATAGTAAATTAAACCATAGGAATACACTGGTACAATAGTAGAAGAATGTGCATTAAAATGCACTCATCATACTAGTCTATTAAACTTTGGTCAAACTTGTTTGACCAAAGTTTCCATTGGTTTAAAGATGCGATTCTTTTTCTCCTAATAGGTTATAAACTATATTTAGACCTTTATAAACCTTCTATTTGTTCAAAAAAGGGTAGATTTTCGTTAGGATCGGGTTTTAGACCTTTATACTAGTCTATTAAACTTTAGTCAAACTTTGGACAAACTTTAAATCCTGATTTTTTTCTGATGTAATGGAGTGGTCAAAAAGCAAAACAGATGCAAACTATGCCCTAACTAGTTTTTTTTTTTTTTTGTATATTGTACGTACAGTAACAGTAGGAAAAAAACAGCCAATTCTAATATAGTTAAACACAATTTGAGTCCCCGGCAGCGGCGCCAATTTGATCCGCAGTCGCGCACGGGTCAAAAACGAGATTATTTGAAACACTTGCACTCCGAAATGGGTTCTGGCCTCAACATGAAAGTTGTGGCTCATGATCTCAGCCTTCCAATGCATCTTCCTGCGTCTCAATCCGATATTTGTAACTCCAGTTATTACCTGCGGATTGAAAGGGTGTCAAAGTGCTATTTATTCATAAATTAAGTGCGAAAATAAATTAAAGCTAAACATAAACTTAAATATAAAACCAAACTAAAATAGTAAAATAGTAAATTAAACCATAGGAATACACTGGTATAATAGTAGAAGAATGTGCATTAAAATGCACTCATCATACTAGTCTATTAAACTTTGGTCAAACTTGTTTGACCAAAGTATCCATTGGTTTAAAGATGCGATTATTTTTCTCCTAATAGGTTATAAACTATATTTAGACCTTTATAAACCTTCTATTTGTTCAAAAAATGGTAGATTTCCATTCGGATCGGGTTTTAGACTTTTATACTAGTCTATTAAACTTTGGTCAAACTTTGAATCCTGATTTTTTTCTGATGTAGTGGAGTGGTCAAAAAGCAAAACAGATGCAAACTATGCCTAACTAGTTTTTTTTTTTTTTTTGTATATTGCACATACAGTAACAGTAGGAACAAAACAGACAATTCTAATATAGTCAAACTTTGGACAAACTTTAAATCCTGATTTTTTTCTGATGTAATGGAGTGGTCAAAAAGCAAAACAGATGCAAACTATGCCCTAACTAGTTTTTTTTTTTTTTTTGTATATTGTGCGTACAGTAACAGTAGGAAAAAAACAGACAATTATAATATAGTTAAACACAATTTGAGTCCCCGGCAGCGGCGCCAATTTGATCCGCAGTCGCGCACGGGTCAAAAACGAGTTTATTTGAAACACTTGCACTCCGAAATGGGTTCTGGCCTCAACATGAAAGTTGTGGCTCATGATCTCAACCTTCCAACGCATCTTCCCGCGTCTCAATCCGATATTTGTAACTCCAGTTATTACCTGCGGATTGAAAGGGTGTCAAAGTGCTATTTATTCATAAATTAAGTGCGAAAATAAAATAAAGCTAAAAATAAACTTAAATATAAAACCAAACTAAAATAGTAAAATAGTAAATTAAACCATAGGAATACACTGGTACAATAGTAGAAGAATGTGCATTAAAATGCACTCATCATACTAGTCTATTAAACTTTGGTCAAACTTGTTTGACCAAAGTTTCCATTGGTTTAAAGATGCGATTCTTTTTCTCCTAATAGGTTATAAACTATATTTCGACCTTTATAAACCTTCTATTTGTTCAAAAAAGGGTAGATTTTCGTTAGGATCGGGTTTTAGACCTTTATACTAGTCTATTAAACTTTAGTCAAACTTTGGACAAACTTTAAATCCTGATTTTTTTCTGATGTAATGGAGTGGTCAAAAAGCAAAACAGATGCAAACTATGCCCTAACTAGTTTTTTTTTTTTTTGTATATTGTACGTACAGTAACAGTAGGAAAAAAACAGCCAATTCTAATATAGTTAAACACAATTTGAGTCCCCGGCAGCGGCGCCAATTTGATCCGCAGTCGCGCACGGGTCAAAAACGAGATTATTTGAAACACTTGCACTCCGAAATGGGTTCTGGCCTCAACATGAAAGTTGTGGCTCATGATCTCAGCCTTCCAATGCATCTTCCCGCGTCTCAATCCGATATTTGTAACTCCAGTTATTACCTGCGGATTGAAAGGGTGTCAAAGTGCTATTTATTCATAAATTAAGTGCGAAAATAAATTAAAGCTAAACATAAACTTAAATATAAAACCAAACTAAAATAGTAAAATAGTAAATTAAACCATAGGAATACACTGGTATAATAGTAGAAGAATGTGCATTAAAATGCACTCATCATACTAGTCTATTAAACTTTGGTCAAACTTGTTTGACCAAAGTATCCATTGGTTTAAAGATGCGATTATTTTTCTCCTAATAGGTTATAAACTATATTTAGACCTTTATAAACCTTCTATTTGTTCAAAAAATGGTAGATTTCCATTCGGATCGGGTTTTAGACTTTTATACTAGTCTATTAAACTTTGGTCAAACTTTGAATCCTGATTTTTTTCTGATGTAGTGGAGTGGTCAAAAAGCAAAACAGATGCAAACTATGCCTAACTAGTTTTTTTTTTTTTTTTTGTATATTGCACATACAGTAACAGTAGGAACAAAACAGACAATTCTAATATAGTCAAACTTTGGACAAACTTTAAATCCTGATTTTTTTCTGATGTAATGGAGTGGTCAAAAAGCAAAACAGATGCAAACTATGCCCTAACTAGTTTTTTTTTTTTTTTGTATATTGTGCGTACAGTAACAGTAGGAAAAAAACAGACAATTATAATATAGTTAAACACAATTTGAGTCCCCGGCAGCGGCGCCAATTTGATCCGCAGTCGCGCACGGGTCAAAAACGAGTTTATTTGAAACACTTGCACTTCGAAATGGGTTCTGGCCTCAACATGAAAGTTGTGGCTCATGATCTCAACCTTCCAACGCATCTTCCCGCGTCTCAATCCGATATTTGTAACTCCAGTTATTACCTGCGGATTGAAAGGGTGTCAAAGTGCTATTTATTCATAAATTAAGTGCGAAAATAAAATAAAGCTAAAAATAAACTTAAATATAAAACCAAACTAAAATAGTAAAATAGTAAATTAAACCATAGGAATACACTGGTACAATAGTAGAAGAATGTGCATTAAAATGCACTCATCATACTAGTCTATTAAACTTTGGTCAAACAAGTTTGACCAAAGTTTCCATTGGTTTAAAGATGCGATTATTTTTCTCCTAATAGGTTATAAACTATATTTAGACCTTTATAAACCTTCTATTTGTTCAAAAAAGGGCAGATTTCCATTCGGATCGGGTTTTAGACTTTTATACTAGTCTATTAAACTTTGGTCAAACTTTGAATCCTGATTTTTTTCTGATGTAGTGGAGTGGTCAAAAAGCAAAACAGATGCAAACTATGCCTAACTAGTTTTTTTTTTTTTTTTTTGTATATTGCACATACAGTAACAGTAGGAACAAAACAGACAATTCTAATATTGTCAAACTTTGGACAAACTTTAAATCCTGATTTTTTTCTGATGTAATGGAGTGGTCAAAAAGCAAAACAAATGCAAACTATGCCCTAACTAGTTTTTTTTTTTTTTTTTTTTTTTATATTGTGCGTACAGTAACAGTAGGAAAAAAACAGACAATTATAATATAGTTAAACACAATTTGAGTCCCCGGCAGCGGCGCCAATTTGATCCGCAGTCTCGCACGGGTCAAAAACGAGATTATTTGAAACACTTGCGCTCCGAACTGGGTTCTGGCCTCAACATGAAAGTTGTGGCTCATGATCTCATCCTTCCAACGCATCTTCCCGCGTCTCAATCCGATATTCGTAACTCCAGTTATTACCAGCGAATTGAAAGGGTGTCAAAGTGCTATTTATTCATAAATTAAGTGCGAAAATAAAATAAAGCTAAAAATAAACTTAAATATAAAACCAAACTAAAATAGTAAAATAGTAAATTAAACCATAGGAATACACTGGTACAATAGTAGAAGAATGTGCATTAAAATGCACTCATCATACTAGTCTATTAAACTTTGGTCAAACAAGTTTGACCAAAGTTTCCATTGGTTTAAAGATGCGATTATTTTTCTCCTAATAGGTTATAAACTATATAAACCTTCTATTTGTTCAAAAAAGGGTAGATTTTCATTCAGATCGGGTTTTAGACCTTTATACTAGTCTATTAAACTTTAGTCAAACTTTGGACAAACTTTAAATCCTGATTTTTTTCTGATGTAATGGAGTGGTCAAAAAGCAAAACAGATGCAAACTATGCCCTAACTAGTTTTTTTTTTTTTTTTTTTTTGTATATTGTGCGTACAGTAATAGTAGGAAAAAAACAGACAATTCAAATATAGTTAAACACAATTTGAGTCCCCGGCAGCGGCGCCAATTTGATCCGCAGTCTCGCACGGGTCAAAAACGAGATTATTTGAAACACTTGCGCTCCGAACTGGGTTCTGGCCTCAACATGAAAGTTGTTGCTCATGATCTCATCCTTCCAACGCATCTTCCCGCGTCTCAATCCGATATTCGTAACTCCAGTTATTACCAGCGAATTGAAAGGGTGTCAAAGTGCTATTTATTCATAAATTAAGTGCGAAAATAAAATAAAGCTAAAAATAAACTTAAATATAAAACCAAACTAAAATAGTAAAATAGTAAATTAAACCATAGGAATACACTGGTACAATAGTAGAAGAATGTGCATTAAAATGCACTCATCATACTAGTCTATTAAACTTTGGTCAAACAAGTTTGACCAAAGTTTCCATTGGTTTAAAGATGCGATTATTTTTCTCCTAATAGGTTATAAACTATATTTAGACCTTTATAAACCTTCTATTTGTTCAAAAAAGGGCAGATTTCCATTCGGATCGGGTTTTAGACTTTTATACTAGTCTATTAAACTTTGGTCAAACTTTGAATCCTGATTTTTTTCTGATGTAGTGGAGTGGTCAAAAAGCAAAACAGATGCAAACTATGCCTAACTAGTTTTTTTTTTTTTTTTTGTATATTGCACATACAGTAACAGTAGGAACAAAACAGACAATTCTAATATTGTCAAACTTTGGACAAACTTTAAATCCTGATTTATTTCTGATGTAATGGAGTGGTCAAAAAGCAAAACAGATGCAAACTATGCCCTAACTAGTTTTCTTTTTTTTTTGTATATTGTGCGTACAGTAATAGTAGGAAAAAAACAGACAATTCTAATATAGTTAAACACAATTTGAGTCCCCGGCAGCGGCGCCAATTTGATCCGCGTCGCGCACGGGTCGAAAACGAGATTATTTGAAACATTTGCGCTCCGAACTGGGTTCTGTCCTCAACATGAAAGTTGTGGCTCATGATCTCATCCTTCCAACGCATCTTCCCGCGTCTCAATCCGATATTCGTAACTCCAGTTATGACCTGCGGACTGAAAGGGTGTCATAGTGCTATTTATTCATAAATTAAGTGTGAAAATAAAATAAAGCTACAAATAAACTTAAATATAAAAACACACTAAAATAGTAAAAATAGTAAATTAAACCATAGGAATACACTGGTACAATAGTGGAAGAATGTGCATTAAAATGCACTCATCATACTAGTCTATTAAACTTTGGTCAAACTTGTTTGACCAAAGTTTCCATTGGTTTAAAGATGCGATTATCTTTCTCCTAATAGGTTATAAACTATATTTAGACCTTTATAAACCCTCTATTTGGTCAAAAAAAGGTAGATTTTGAATGTGCGTGGAGAAAACACAAGACGGGGGGGGGGGGGGGGGTTGAATTGTGTTTTGGATATTTAAAAACTTTCCAAGATATTTAAACCTTTTCAGTCTTTATAGCACAGCGGATTGTTCACACAATTTAACTTATGGCGTTATGAATGATGAAGGAGTAAATGAGAGAGTGAGAGAGAGAAGAACACACAACAATTTATACTGGTTCCCCTCACAAATTGAGAGTACTCCAGTCCCCTTGTTTCCAAGAGAGTTCACTATAATCACAAGGATTACAATAGTTGCTCAAGCACACAAGCTCAAGACTTCCTGCTCTTAGTCACACAAGACAGAGAGACTTCCTTGCTCTGATCACACAAGATCAAAGACTTCCTTGCTCAAGCACACAAGCTTGAGACTTCCTTCTCTTAGTCACACAAGACATAGAGACTTCCTTGCTCTGATCACACAAGATCAGAGGCTTCCTTACTCAAGCACTCAGGCTCAAGACTTCATGCTCTAATCACTAAGATTGAAACTTATATGCTTCCACACTAAGCAGAAGACTTTGTTGCTTCTACACTAAGCAGAAGACTTACTACTAACTTATAAGCTTAAACTTATTACAATCATAATAACTTCAGAGGCTTAAAGCTAGTTTCTATACTCACTTCATTTGAGAGATATTATCTATTACAATGCAGATTCTCACTTTCTTCTGAGAGATGTTTTCTAATGAAGAGCTCTCGTCATTAACTCTTTCTTTGGCATATTTATATGAGTTGAGAAAGACATTGAGACGTTGCAGAAATTCCCGTTGTAAATTGGACAGCTTAGTCTTTGAAGATCCGTTGAGTAAAGCCACGTCTTCCTTTGCAGAGAGGCTTCTCCTTTACTGTTTGTCCAATAGTACAGTTATAAGGTACAACTAGCTCCTAGAGAGAGGGATCACATCCTTTGTGATTGTTGCAATTAGTTGACCTTAGAACAAATCATCAGGCTTGATAAGTTGTAGTTGATGTAGCCCTCTGATGACTGGGGAATTCCTTTGCTTCTGATGAACATTTGATAACTTGAAGTCTGATTGGTCTTTGAATGGTTGGCCTCTGATAGTCCTTCACAATTCAGCTTCTGAACGTCTTCTGAATGACTCATGACTAGCAGACAGCTTCTGAACTCTTGTAGGCCTCTGAACATCCTTGAGCTTCTGAACTCCTCTGAGCTCCTGAACACCTTCAGACGTTCTGATCTACTTTGAGCTTCTGAACTTTGTTTAGCTTCTGACCACGTTGTAGCATCTGAACTCTTTCAGAGTCTAATTATTCAGACTTCCATAGGTTTCATCAGAGTCTAAATTAAGTGTGCTCTTGATTTAACGTTGAATTCTCCTGCACTTAATTTAAACATTAGTACCATCAATTGTCCATTTAATACTTTGTTATCATCAAAACCTAAGGGTGTGTATTAACACATATTTTGTTCCAACAATCTCCCCCTTTTTGATGATGACAAACACAAGTATTAAATACAATTGTTGTTGATAAAAATCTGCTATGTTGACATTAGGCTTCTGAGTTTCGCAAGCTCCCCCTAAGTCTGATAACCCATAGGGTTAGGTTTGTAAGCTCCCCCTATTTTGTATCCATAGTTAATTTTAATCAGTTTCAGAAATACTTTATTATATGACTTAAATTATTCATATTTCACTATGTAAAGAACAAGGTTTGCAAGCTTCTTCTTTCCATAGTGTGATAATCTTTGAATAAAGTTGCACCCTTACTCAAGAACTAACTATGAATAATAAACTTCAATTAATAAATGCATTCTCCTTGAAATTCAGTCCTTAATGCAGATGCAAGATGAAGCAATATTTAAATTGAATGACAAAATAGGATCAGAGGCGCTTTAGAGACTTCTACACACACTTTGTTCTGATGGTTATCATTAACAGCTTCAGAGTTCAAAATATTTTCGAACAGTTCAGAGCTTAAAAAAAATCTTTTCAAAGAAAATAGCTCAGAGTCTGAACAAAAATTTGAAAACAGTTCAGAGCTCTTTAGTACAATATTTTGAAATCCTCAAGGATCAGATTGTCATATCAAAGCATGTACCTCATGCTACTATTTTGACCACTCTCCTACATTCTCTCTCTGAAGCACTACAAGGCCCTAAAAAGCCAAGTAATTTCGCTTCTTTCAACAATTGATTTACCAATATTCTTTCTCCCCCTTTTGTCATTATCAAAAAGGTAATATAAGCAATTAATAGAAATTCAACTTTCAATGCCGTCAAATCAGGAGTGGTTGAACACATTTAATACTCGGCCATTGAATTATGCTTATAAAAGGAGAGAGATACCTAGTCATTTTACTCACACAGAATAATCTTAGGTTATTGATAGATCTCTTGAGAGAAAAAATGAAACGCTCAGATAGGAGAAGGTAGTTTCAATGAGAGTTAGTCAAGATAGGTGAAAACATAAGAAGAAACCAATGGAAACAAAGCCAGTGTCTGTCACAGAAGAACTCAATTCAGAGTCTGAGGAGAAATCTTTGGACTCTGACTGTTTTAAGTTCTGAAGACATATCTTCCTGAAGAAAATCAAACTGAAGTCCATAGCCTAAGAAGGGCAAACTGACATTCCTGAAGGAAACCAAACTTATGCATGGTTTCTTCAAGAATACAGTTCCTTCTCCAAGGTCATCCCTTGGAGACTTCCAGGAAGTAGTCTTTAGGAGATTGATATGTAATCAACAACTCAAGTTCTTAATGAAATAAAATTCATTACTTTGGCCTGTTATGTAAATTTGATTTCTTAAATATATTTCTTCTCTTGATATGTAATTTAATCTTTTAAGAATGCCACATATTGTACTTATCAAGTTTTACAAGTAATAGCTCAAGAGTTTGAAGTATTGATTGTCCAAGATTTGATTGTTTAAGAATTAAAATCATATCTAGAATAACACAATGCTAAACAAAATCAAACAATGCACACTTAATATTTATACACAAGTTGAACCTAATACTGTGTCTAATCAAAACATTTAATCAGCAGATAAACACATAAGCATTCACAGAAATCCTAATGGTTTTATTGTTGTTGATTAAGGAGAGAAGCTAATGTATTTAAGATTTCTGTTTGTTTTCCATCGACTTTCTCTAACATCCTTTTAGACTTGCTCATCTCAGTTCTGATTTCTTTAAGTTCAGCCTCATACACTGGATTTCTCATATGCTCTTGGTAGCTCCTTGAATCTCTTTGAGCAGATTCATTCAGATTGCTGTTTCTTTCAGTAAAGGATTCAGGATGATTCCTTTCTGCGTCCTTTTTTATTCTGAATGATCTCTTCAACCACCTTATCCTTTCTCTTTTCAATCCTCCTTAGTTCTTCAACATCAGCTCCTTGAAGATTATGCAGCTTCTTTACCAAATCCTCTGCCCAGCTTACCCATTTTACAACAAGTTCAGATGATGATATGTCAGAAAGTCTTAACTCAGGAAGACCATGTATCTGTCTTATCAAACCATTGCATTCACTCAAGACATCAGGGTTAGTTGAGTTGGTTGGATGAGGTTCAGAGTTTGAGGGTGAAGAGGTGTGTTGAGGTGATGTTTGAGGTTGTTGTTGCTGTTGATCAAGAGCTTTGAAATGAAAATCATCAACATGAAGCTCTTGGACCATATCATCAACATAGTTCGATGGTGGGGAATGTTGGATATCTTCAGAATGAGGTTCAAGTTCCTCAGTGTTTAGTTGTTCAGGTTGTAGTTGGATAGGTTCAGATGCGAGCTGTGGTTCAATGTGGATTATTTTTGATGTCGGAGGGTCTGAATGAACATGTCCTGACACAATTTGTTTTAACGTGAGATTGTCTTCAGGGCTTGTTTGGATAGTGATGTTCTGAGTCTGCTCAGAGGGTGAATGGGTGAGTGGGTTATGAGCAGGATTTTTGTTTGTTTTTGATTGGGTTGATAATGGTGTTGGTTGAGTTTCTTGAGTGTTGACAGTAGCAGGTGTAGACAAAGATGCATTTCCTGAGCTGTCCTTGATTGAGCCTTCAGTAGTTTTCTTTCTTGGCCCCTTTGTGAGTTTCTTCATTCTGACACACAGTGGTTCATCAACATCCTCACTTTCTTCATCATCTACTGCTATCACAGTTGATTTCTCAGCTTTGGACTTGATTTTCCCTTTGCTTTCTACCCTTTCAGCTTCATTCTTCTCCACTTTTATCTTCACTAGTCTCTTCCTTTTCTTCTTCAGCTCTTCTTCAATCTCAAACCCTTCACCTTGACTTTCTAGCAGTTGTATATATTGATTGACAATACCATTTGAGACAGAAGGTATGTCAATCTCAAATCTCTTTACCATTAAATCTTGTGAGTGAGGTAGAGGTTCAAATGGATCAGAGGGCTGTATTTCTTTTCCTGCTAGTAAGTTCATGTTAGAGAGAGTGTGAGCAGAGATTGTAGAAGCTCTGATTTCCCTAATCATATTGTCATGACCAGTAGCCTTAATTGCATCTATCACTCCACACTGATAAAATATCTCACTCAGGATCCTAGGATAGATGATATGAACATTAGGCTTAGACTGCTTCTGAGTAGCGCTTATGGCCTTGCAGAGGTGATTGAAGATGTATTTTGCCCAGTTCAAATTGATTTTCTTGTGAGAAAATAGACAAAGAGTCTATGATCCCAAGAGAGTTGATCAGTACTTCCACTTCTTGGAAATATTGATCCTAGAACTATTCTGGCTAATACTCTTTGAATAGGCTTCAGATCTCCCACCTTATTGCTTTCACAGCTCTTTCCTTTAGAGTAGCACAGCTTGGTCATGTTTACCAGAAATTCTGGGTTCTTTGCTTCACTTTGGCTAAAGGTGTAACACCCCACTTAATTCTACCCAAAAATTCGCGACTAAACAGCAAATGAAATCAAGTAAATCAAGTAGAGCGTTACATGTATAAATTTAAAACCAACATAGCATGTCGTATCATACAAAACACGATCTAAAAGATCATCGCAGCGGAACAACATAGCATATCATCATGGTTATATCATCACGAATATAGTTTAACTCATAAACACTAGTCATGGCTAAATAATCCATCAACATAATAATCCACATTCACATAATTCGACTACATATATCGTGTCATCAACAAATAGATCATTAAGTACTTGGCATAAAGCCTTACAACATCATACAAAACAAGGTCTAAAAGCGACGCTAGACATAAGTTCGATAAGACTAAACCCCAACACGGTGTTACAACCACCAGAGCAAATGGACAAGACACTAGGATAGCGAATCATTCCCTTACCCTAAATACTAGCAACAAATGTCGGGTACTCCTCCTAAGCAAGCAAAGCAAATCCTCACGCCTGAGAATCTGAATCGCCCAACGATCCATTACATACAAAAATAGAGAGTTAGTTACTTATAATCAACATATAACAAATGTAAGTAAATACTAACATTTAATCCAACATATACAATGCATATATTAATCTATCATACGTATAATGGACATGTATATAATAGAAATCCAACGACATCAATAGGACATGTACATTAATCATCTAATATACGTATTCAAATTCACCCCATCAATGATCAATGACTTATATGTAAGAAAACACTTAGCACATAATTAGACAATTATCACATATAGTACATTTAAGGTTCACCTTCCTAAATGCATCTAATGTCACCTTCATGCCATGTCCCCTAGACACGACTATATGCATGCGGTACCATTCACCAAATAAGGATACAAGAATCCTATGCGTTATGGATCAAACGTCCAAACTTCATCAATTCGTTATGGGTCAAACGCCCAAGCTTCATCAATAGACTCAATCATGATGCATGAACATATATATAACGTATGTTATTCACCACCATTATGCAACCTCATGTATACATAATTCCACCATCAATCATTCGTCAATACATAACATACTCATATACATTCATCATCAATATTATTATGTGTGTCTATATTCAACAATCATATAGAGACATCATCATCAATCATATTCGTTATAATTCCAACATCAACCATTTATGTATTGAAATAATACTAGCAACCTATACACCAAACCATATCTTCATCATTTAATAATCAACTAAGCCTGACTACTTCGCCAGCTCTCGCTAGCTCTCGCCATAGCGAGGCAAGTCAGAGGCTACTCGCTACCCCTCGCTAGTTCTCGCCGTAGCGAAGCAAGTCAGAGAGCACTAGGCTGGCTGGCGAGCACTGGCGAGTTCCCTCGCTAGCTCTCGCTAGTTCTAGCCTAGCGACGCGTGCCTAGAATTGCTGCTCTGTTTTACGACCGTTCGGATTCCATTTCCCAAATCATCTAAAACCTGTTCCAGTTTTAAAAAGATGTTTCCTTTAGGTCATAAACATGTTATCATACATAGAAGTACAAGTTTCATAACTTAAAACCATTAAAATCATTATCAACCTGAGATTTATCATATTTTTCCTCAAAAGCTCATGAACATGCAATTTCAAACCAACAACCATAGATTTTCGAAATTGAAATCATCAACACACCTTTCTAGCATTATAATACATGAATAACACTAAATCAACAAGAAAGATAACATTTTGATTCATAGAAACTCATAAAGTTATGAACTTTAGAGTATAAAAGGGTGAGAGGGTTTGGGCAAAGAGAAATGTAATTTCTCCCCCCTCTTGGTCACCCACAATCATAAATAACTACTCTCTTACCTCCAATTCTTCAAGAACTAGCTCCCCAATCTTCCCCTCTTAGCTCCTTCTTCTATGTTCTTCCTCTTCTTCTCTAGCTTTCTCTCTCTCTATTTCTTCACAAACTTGTGACAAAATGATTTCTCTTTCTAAGTTTTCAAAACTTATACCTAGGTCAAAACCCTTTCAATTTACCAAATTACCCTTCCTCATAAGCCCACTCAAATCCTCTATTCACACCTCCTAAAAACGCTACTATTTTATTCGCACCACTACACTAAAAGCCACATATTTAAATAAATCACACAACATGGAATTTAAATAAATAAAATAAATCAAATAATTAATTAAGTAAAAACGTGATGTGACAACTCTACCCCCCTTAAAGAATTTTCGCCCTCGAAAATTTTACCTGAAAACAAATCGGGATACGAACCCTTCATCTTGCTTTCCAACTCCCAAGTTGCATTCTCTCCCGTGGGACCTCCCCAAATAACTTTCACCGATGCAATCTCTTTGTTCCTCAACTTCTTTACTTCTCTTCCTTCGACTCTCAAAGGAACAGTCTCAATAGTCAAATTATCCTTCACTTGGATATCATCCGATTCAAATACATGACATGGGTCCGAAACATATTTCCTTAATTGTGACACATGGAATACATCATGTAAATTAGATAGCGTTATCGGCAAAGCAATTCGATAAGCTACCTTTCCAATCCTTTCCGAAATCTGATACGGTCCAATGAACTTCGACGTCAACTTCTTAGACTTCATAGCCCTCCCCACACCAGTAGTGGAAGTCACTCTTAAGAACACATGATCTCCTTCTTGGAATTCCACATCCTTTCTCTTTTTATCATGGTAACTTTTCTGCCGACTCTGAGATGCTTTCATCTTTTCCCAAATCATTCTAATCTTCTCCGTAGTCTCTTGCACAATATCGGGACCCAAAAATACAGTTTCACCGGATTCATACCAATAAAGGGGCGTCCGACATCTCCTCCCATACAAAGCTTCAAAAGGAGCCATTCCAATACTTGAGTGAAAACTATTATTGTAGGTAAACTCGATCAAAGGTAAACATGAATCCCAACTTTCTCCTTGTTCTAAAACACATGCTCTCAACAAATCTTCCAAAGATTGAATCGTCCTTTCGGATTGACCATCCGTTTGAGGGTGATAAGCAGAACTCAACCTCAACTTGGTTCCCAACGCTTCTTGCAAGCTCTCCCAAAATCTAGAAGTGAACTTCGGATCTCTATCCGACACAATACTAGATGGAATACCATGTAATCTTATAATCTGCTCAACATAAATCTCTGCCAACTTAGGTACCAACGTTCCAATCTAGATAGCAATAAAATGAGCCGACTTCGTCAAACGATCTACTACGACCCAAATCACTTCGTTCCCTTTTGTCGTCTTTGGTAACCCTCCAAAAAAATCCATGGCAATACTATCCCATTTCCATTCCGGTATGAACAACGGTTGCAACAAACCAGACGGTTTCTGATGCTCAATCTTCGATTTCTAACAAACCAAACAAGCATACACATATTCCGCAATTTCCTTCTTCATTCTAGGCCACCAAAATAACTTCTTCAAGTTTTGGTACATCTTAACTAATCCAGGATGAATACTTAATCCACTTTTATGACCCTCATCCAAAATCATTTTCTTTAACTCAGGCACATCGGGTACACAAACTCTTCCTCGGAATCTCACTATTCCATCCTCGTCCATTTTAAAATCGTTCTCTTGTCCTTCAATTACTAGTGCCACTCTCTTCATCAATTTCTCATCCTCCTTTTGACATTCTCTAACCTTCTCAAGAAAAGGGTTGGTCAACTTCAACATTCCTAACTTTACACTATTGGAGGTGACTTCACATACCAAACTCAAGTCTCTGAATTCTTCAATCAACTCCAACTCCTTTGCCATAAGCGATGACATGTGCAATGACTTCCGACTCAAAGCATCCGCTACTACATTAGCTTTTCCAGGATGATAACTCAACTCAAAATCATAGTCCTTCAAGAATTCCAACCATCTTCGTTGCCTCATATTCAATTCTTTCTGATCAAACAAATATTTCAAACTCTTGTGATCACTAAACACTTCAAATCTTGACCCATACAAGTAGTGCCTCCATACCTTCAAAGCAAATACTACGGCCGCAAATTCCAAATCATGGGTGGGGTAGTTCCTCTCATGAACCTTCAACTGACGAGATGCATAAGCTACAACTTTTCCTTTTTGCATGAGCACACCACCAAGTCCCAACTTTGATGCGTCACAATACACCACAAACGATTCCTTGGCATCAGGCAAAATCAACACAGGCGCGGTAGTCAATTTCTCTTTCAGCTCTTGAAAACTTTTCTCGCATTTCTCATCCCAAACAAATGCTTGATCTTTCCGAGTCAACAAAGTCAATGGTAACGCCATTTTCGAAAATCCTTCAATGAACCTTCTATAATAACCAGCTAATCCAAGAAAACTTCTTATCTCCAAAACAGACTCAGGTGTTCCCCATTTCATCACAGCATCAACTTTTGCAGGATCCACCGCTATACCTCCATTAGAAATTACATGACCAAGGAAGCTTACTTCTTCTAACCAAAATTCACACTTAGACAACTTGGCATACAACTTCTTTTCCTTCAAAACTTGCAATACAATTCTCAAATGTTCTTTGTGTTCTTCCCCCGACTTAGAATAAATCAAAATATCATCAAAGAACACTACTACAAACTTATCCAAAAACGAATGAAAGATTCTATTCATGTACTCCATGAAAACACCAGGGGCATTCGTAACTCCAAAAGGCATCACTGTATACTCATAATGACCATACCTTGTTCTGAAAGCAGTCTTAGGGACATCCTCCGTCTTCACTCTTATCTGATGGTATCCGGACCTCAAATCAATCTTGCTAAACACACAAGCTCCAACTAGTTGATCCATCAAATCATCTATCCTCGGAAGTGGATACTTATTCTTGATTGTTGCCTTATTCAACTGACGATAATCAATGCACAATCTCATACTCCCTTCCTTCTTCTTAACCAACAACACTGGTGCACCCCAAGGTGACACACTTGGGCGTATGAACTTCTTTTCCAATAACTCTTCGAGTTGCTTCTTCAATTCGTTCAATTCCGATGCCAACATACGATACGGTGCCATCGATATCGGGCTAGTACCAGGTACTAAGTCGATACCAAACTCAACTTCTCTTTCGGGTGGTAAATCAGATATATCCTCCGGGAATACATCCGAAAATTCACTAACAACTGGTAACTCTTCCAACTTAATTCCACCTTCAAGCTTCAATGATCCAAACACCATGAACAACTCTCCGTGATCATTCAAAGATTCCTTCACCTCTTCCCCATCCATCAAGGACAAGCTTCCTTCTGACTTCGGGAAAATCACAGTCTTCTCACAACAGTTAATATGAACTTGGTTAAAGACTAACCAGTTCATCCCAAAGATAACATCAATACCACTAAGTGGAATACATACCAAATCCATACCAAAATGCCTACCAAACACAGAGACAGGACAATTACGACACACAAGACGAGTAATAACCGAACCATTAGCAGGGGTCTCAATATTCATACAACCAGACATTTCATAAACAGGAATATTCAGACGCTTCATACATTCCATAGAAATAAAAGAATGTGTTGCTCCGGTATCAATAATCGCAATTAAAGGAGTGTCATGAATGAAACACGTACCTCTAATGAGATTATCAACTTGATCAGCTCCTTCTCCATTCAAAGCAAACACTTTCCCGGTAACCTTCTTCGGCTTCTTACATTCCGGACTCTTGTGACCTTCTTCACCACAATTAAAGCAAGTAGGAGTAGTTGCTTTGCACTCCTTAGACTTATGTCCTTCTTTCCCACAACTATAGCACACATCTTTATCCTTCTTACACTCAAAAGAACGGTGTCCCATATTGCCACACCTATAGCACTTGTCACCATCCACCTTCTCTTTTCCCTTTCTACTTCTAGCACTTCCTTTACCCTTAACTTCATAAGGCTTGGCACGGTCTTGATTCTTTCCTCTAACCACCTTGAAGTAGTTATTCTTAGCTTTCCCATCTTCATCACAAATTCTAGCCTTTGCCACCAAAGTAGTGAAGTTCCTAATCTCCGCAAATCCAATAATATGCTTGATGTCGGGGCGTAGACCACTCTCAAACTTGACACATTTGTCGTTCTCCGCCTCCGGGGTATTGTAGTGAGGACTAAAAGCACACAAGGACTCAAACTTAGCCGCATACTCCGCTACCAACATGTCCCCTTGTTCTAACTTCATGAACTCTACCACCTTCTTATTCTTCACATCCGCCGGAAAATACTTGTTAAAGAATTCCCGCTTGAACACTTCCCAAGTGATGGCAACACCTCCATTACCTATCCTCAACTTAGCATTCTTCCACCATTGGTTTGCTTCCTCCCTAAGCATATAAGTCCCCAATGTAAGCTTGTTCTCATTAGCACACTCCATGGCATCAAAGATAATCTCAACTTCTTCAACCCATTTAACCGCTCCATCCGGGTTAAAACCTCCAACAAAGAAAGATGGCTTGTGCTTCAAGAACCTATCCAAGCGCTTCTCTCCATCCCTAGCTGGATCATCACCTCTTGCCAAAAGATGAGTCAAGGTAGCAAGTGATTCCGCGATCTGAGCATTAGCACGTGCCGACGTCATGGTCCTGAACAGTCAATTCCAACAATAAACAAACGTCACAACAAAAGTACAAACAGTGCACCCTACACATGTTGTACAACGGGTTATTAAGCCTAATTGATTCCAATGAATCGACCTTGCTTTGATACCAATTGTAACACCCCACTTAATTCTACCCAAAAATTCGCGACTAAACAGCAAATGAAATCAAGTAAATCAAGTAGAGCGTTACATGTATAAATTTAAAACCAACATAGCATGTCGTATCATACAAAACACGATCTAAAGGATCATCGCAGCGGAACAACATAGCATATCATCATGGTTATATCATCACGAATATAGTTTAACTCATAAACACTAGTCATGGCTAAATAATCCATCAAAATAATAATCCACATTCACATAATTAGACTACACATATCGTGTCGTCAACAAATAGATCATTAAGTACTTGGCATAAAGCCTTACAACATCATACAAAACAAGGTCTAAAAGCGACGCTAGACATAAGTTCGATAAGACTAAACCCCAACACGGTGTTACAACCACCAGAGCAAATGGACAAGACACTAGGATGGCGAATCATTCCCTTACCCAAAATACTAGCAACAAATGCCGGGTACTCCTCCTAAGCAAGCATAGCAAATCCTCACGCCTGAGAATCTGAATCGCCCAACGATCCATTACATACAAAAATAGAGAGTTAGTTACTTATAATCAACATATAACAAATGTAAGTAAATACTAACATTTAATCCAACATATACAATGCATATATTAATCTATCATACGTATAATGGACATGTATATAATAGAAATCCAACGACATCAATAGGACATGTACATTAATCATCTAATATACGTATTCAAATTCACCCCATCAATGATCAATGACTTATATGTAAGAAAACACTTAGCACATAATTAGACAATTATCACATATAGTACATTTAAGGTTCACCTTCCTAAATGCATCTAATGTCACCTTCATGCCATGTCCCCTAGACACGACTATATGTATGCGGTACCATTCACCAAATAAGGATACAAGAATCCTATGCGTTATGGATCAAACGTCCAAACTTCATCAATTCGTTATGGGTCAAACGCCCAAGCTTCATCAATTCGTTATGGGTCAAACGCCCAAGCTTCATCAATAGACTCAATCATGATGCATGAACATATATATAACGTATGTTATTCACCACCATTATGCAACCTCATGTATACATAATTCCACCATCAATCATTCGTCAATACATAACATACTCATATACATTCATCATCAATATTATTATGTGTATCTATATTCAACAATCATATAGAGACATCATCATCAATCATATTCGTTATAATTCCAACATCAATCATTTATGTATTAAAATAATACTAGCAACCTATACACCAAACCATATCTTCATCATTTAATAATCAAGTAAGCCTGACTACTTTGCCAGCTCTCGCTAGCTCTCGCCATAGCGAGGCAAGTCAGAGGCTACTCGCTACCCCTCGCTAGTTCTCGCCGTAGCGAAGCAAGTCAGAGAGCACTAGGCTGGCTGGCGAGCACTGGCGAGTTCCCTCGCTAGCTCTCGCTAGTTCTAGCCTAGCGATGCGTGCCCAGAATTGCTGCTCTGTTTTACGACCGTTCGGATTCCATTTCCCAAATCATCTAAAACGTGTTCCAGTTTTAAAAAGATGTTTCCTTTAGGTCATAAACATGTTATCATACATAGAAGTACAAGTTTCATAACTTAAAACCATTAAAATCATTACCAATATGAGATTTATCATATTTTTCCTCAAAAGCTCATGAACATGCAATTTCAAACCAACAACCATAGATTTTTGAAATTGAAATCATCAAGACACCTTTCTAGCATTATAATACATGAATAACACTAAATCAACAAGAAAGATAACATTTTGATTCATAGAAACTCATAAAGTTATGAACTTTAGAGTATAAAAGGGTGAGAGGGTTTGGGCAAAGAGAAATGTAATTTCTCCCCCCTCTTGGTCACCCACAATCATAAATAACTACTCTCTTACCTCTAATTCTTCAAGAACTAGCTCCCCAATCTTCCCTTCTTAGCTCCTTCTTCTATGTTCTTCCTCTTCTTCTCTAGCTTTCTCTCTCTCTATTTCTTCACAAACTTGTGACAAAATGATTTCCCTTTCTAAGTTTTCAAAACTTATACCTAGGTCAAAACCCTTTCAATTTACCAAATTACCCTTCCTCATAAGCCCACTCAAATCCTCTATTCACACCTCCTAAAAACGCTACTATTCTATTCGCACCACTACACTAAAAGCCACATATTTAAATAAATCACACAACATGGAATTTAAATAAATAAAATAAATCAAATAATTAATTAAGTAAAAACGTGATGTGACAAAAGGTACGGTAGATACCTTCATTTGGAATGGATAATACCTTAGCCAGATTTTAAGCAGTAAGAATTACTTCAAATCCACAAACACAAGAATGCACTTCAGTTTCTTCAACTATCCTCATTCCCAATTCTTGAGGAGTCTTGTCCTTATTTTCTAACTTCTCCTTCTTCTTTTCATCCAGCTCCCTGTTGTAGTCTTCAACCGTCTTCACCTTACTTCTGATCCAGAAATCCTTTACTAGTGATGGATAGATGGGGCCATTTAGCAACTCCATGTATTTAAAGCTCCCATCACGTTCAATAAAATACTTTAAGACACTAAAATGATTCTTCTCCAGGCTGTCAAAATCCACTGGTTGTTCCATAACTAGATTTAGAGATTTTCCCTCCATCTCTAGAGAAAAATCTGTGGAGAACAATTCTTCGCAAGTAATAGTATTGATAGGAAAGTTCTTTGGAAAAATAAATAGAGAATCTGAAGACGATGTGGATGCTGTCATTTCTACCGTTAGGGTTTTGCTAAAAATTTGAAGAAAGAGGATTTTTCTTAAGCTTGAGACAATCGAAAGTGTAGGTTGTGAAGATGCAGTGTGTGCAAGTGATTTAGTGATTTTGATTAAAGGCAAATTTAGTCACAAAAATAAATCAAAAAGAAAAGAACTAATCATTAACTGTTTTAAACCAATAAGAACGTGTGTACGTGTTGTCATCTTTAGCGCCAAAACGTTTTAGTAGAAATACTTAAACATTTCCAATTCATTTTGTATTCAGAGGCTTAACCGTCAAAGGTTGAAAAGTTTCTCAGAGTCTGAGCTTCTTCAGATGCTGAAACCTGAAGAACTTCAGAGGCTGAAAAACAACCCTTTCAGGACACAAGAAAATATGTTCAGACAGGATTTTTCAAGGTTTTTGGTACTGAACATTGTGTATCCTAAGAAGACATTTTCAAACCTTTGAGAGTTATTCCTTTGAGATTTCATTCAGGAGTTAAGCATACTTACCTTGTATTGAAGCTTTCTTGATTTAATTGTAGTCAGAGTCATAGCCTGAGCAATCACTCCACCACACTGAGTTGTTATCATCTTCAAAACAAGCTTCAAATTCTTCATGCTCCCTCCTATTGCGCATGTACTCCATCTCATCTTCTTCTCGATCTGACTCTTCAAGAATGTGTCTTCTATGCACAAATGCTCTTCTTCCATTCACAGTCACATGCATCCATGTGATTGGAAGGTTCAGAGTCTTAGTTTCACCTGCAATCAAGTAAACAATTTTGTCTCTTGGTACCCACTTTCTTGAGGGTCCTAGACTGTTAGTTTGCCAAATCTTTATCCTCCATTTGTTTCATCTGAGTGCTATCAGATACAAATGTAGTGTAAAGATTTGGAAGAGAGAAGCTTCCATCAATAACTGATGAGCTCGGTTCCTCTAGTGTTTTACTACTAGAGTATCCAATCCCATTAGTGTTGTTGGTCTTAAGGTTGCAAAGCATGGAAACAATTTTGTTTTGATCAGCATTGATGTTACAGTACTCTTTGAGAACTAGAGAGTGCTCAAGGGGTTTGTAACATATAGCATACTCATTCTCAAGGTCTTTTGTTTTGATAAAATCTTTTTGAACAAGACCTTCAGAGTGATTTGCTTGCTTACTTAAATTCTCATAGTCTGCTTTAAGCTTTTTATACTTCTGCTGACTATTAAAGAGTTTAAGTAAAGTCTTATTAAGATGCTTGATCAATTTTGCTTTAGAAAGACAAGAATATACCTGATTCATTGTTCTCTGGATGCTGTCTATGCTCTCAGGTTCTGACTTTTCATCAGAACTTGAGTCTTCAGAGTCTGAGCCATCTTCAGAACATGATCCTTCAGCTCCTGGTGCTCTTTCAGACTCATCTTCAGAGAAGTTGTCTAGTACATCTCATGTTGTCATTCCTTTAGCCAGTCTTCCTCCATTCTTCTTGAAGTTGTACCATCTTTGAATTTTTCTTGAAAACCTTTCAAGATACACTTCATCAGGTTCTTCAACAAGATCTTCATGCTCCAATGCTTGCTTTCCTTTCCTTGTTGCTTCTGTTTCTTCAACGTTTAACTCTTGCATATCCTTCAAAGCCAATTCATGGACTCTGAGTAAATCAATCAATGATTCAGGACTCATTGAATTGATGTCTTCAGTTTCCTCTATAGTATTTGGAATTTCATTCCAATTCAGAGGCAAACTTGTCAGCAACTTGCTTACAAGCTCTTTGTTGCTGAGTTTGTTGTTGTGCTCTTCAAGCTTGCTTGTGATAGCTTGAAACCTTATGTTCATTTTCTCAATGCTCGCATTTTCCTCCATCCTAAACTCCTCATATTGATCTAACAGACCATTTACTGTTGCCCACTGAATGCTTTCATTATCATCACTAATGAGGCAAGGAGTAGTAGTTGTAGAATCAATTCAAGAAGTTTGATTAACCCCTGATGTGGAAGGATTTTGATTGTTGCTCAGATCTTCATTTAAGCTCAGTCCATCTTCAATTTCTTTGACAAGATCATCAACTTGTTGATATATCTTCTGCTTCCAATCATCCATGTTTTGAGCCATGGAGGTTTTCTCCTTTGGATCTTGACTGTCTCACGGTTAAGTGATTAACCAACAGAACCGGAGCTCTGATACCAATTGAAGGTGCGTGGAGAAAACACAAGAAGGGGGGTTGAATTGTGTTTTGGATATTTAAAAACTTTCCAAGATATTTAAACCTTTTCAGAGTCTTTATAGCACAGCGGATTGTTCGCACAATTTAACTTATGGCGTTATGAATGATGAAGGAGTAAATGAGAGAGTGAGAGAGAGAAGAACACACAACAATTTATACTAGTTCCCCTCACAAATTGAGAGTACTCCAGTCCCCTTGTTTCCAAGAGAGTTCACTATAATCACAATGATTACAATAGTTGCTCAAGCACACAAGCTCAAGACTTCCTGCTCTTAGTCACACAAGACAGAGAGACTTCCTTGCTCTAATCACACAAGATCAAAGACTTCCTTGCTCAAGCACACAAGCTTGAGACTTCCTGCTCTTAGTCAAACAAGACATAGAGACTTCCTTGCTCTGATCACACAAGATCAGAGGCTTCCTTGCTCAAGCACTCAGGCTCAAGACTTCATGCTCTAATCACTAAGATTGAGACTTATATGCTTCTACACTAAGCAGAAGACTTACTACTAACTTATAAGCTTAAACTTATTACAATCATAATAACTTCAGAGGCTTAAAGCTAGTTTCTATACTCACTTCATTTGAGAGATATTATCTATTACAATGTAGATTCTCACTTTCTTCTGAGAGATGTTTTCTAATGAAGAGCGCTCGTCATCAACTCTTTCTTTGGCATATTTATATGAGTTGAGAAAGACATTGAGACGTTGGAGAAATTCCCGTTGTAAATTGGACAGCTGTAGTCTTTGAAGATCCGTTGAGTAAAGCCACGTCTTCCTTTGCAGAGAGGCTTCTCCTTTACTGTTTGTCCAATAGTACAGTTATAAGGTACAACTAGCTCCTAGAGAGAGGGATCACATCCTTTGTGACCGTTGCAATTAGTTGACCTTAGAACAAATCATCAGGCTTGATAAGTTGTAGTTGATGTAGCTTTCTGATGACGGGGGAATTCCTTTGCTTCTGATGAACCTTTGATAACTTAGAGTCTGATTGGTCTTTGAATGGTTGGCCTCTGATAGTCCTTCGCAATTAAGCTTCTGAACGTCTTCATCCTCTGAATGACTCATGACTAGCAAACAGCTTCTGAACTCTTGTAGGCCTCTGAACATCCTTGAGCTTCTGAACTCCTCTGAGCTCCTGAACACCTTCATACGTTCTGATCTACTTTGAGCTTCTGAACTTTGTTTAGCTTCTGACCACGTTGTAGCATCTGAACTCTTTCAGAGTCTAATTATTCAGACTTCCATAGGTTTCATCAGAGTCTAAATTAAGTGTGCTCTTGATTCAACGTTGAATTCTCCTGCACTTAATTTAAACATTAGTACCATCAATTGTCCATTTAATACTTTGTTATCATCAAAACCTAAGGGTGTGTATTAACACATATTTTGTTCCAACAGATTTCCATTCGGATCGGGTTTTAGACCTTTATACTTGTCTATTAAGCTTTGGTCAAACTTTGAATCCTGATTTTTTTCTGATGTTATGGAGTGGTCAAAAACCAAAACAGATGCAAACTATGCCTAACTAGTTTTTTTTTTGTATATTGCACATACAGTAACAGTAGGAACAAAACAGACAATTCTAATATAGTTAAACACAATTTGAGTCCACGGCAGCGGCGCCAATTTGATCCGCGTCGCGCACGGGTAAAAAACGAGATTATTTGAAACACTTGCGCTCCGAACTGGGTTCTGGCCTCAACATGAAAGTTGTGGCTCATGATCTCAATGATATTTCAATCAAAGCGACGCCTTTTCCCTTGGATTTAGACATAAACATCATAAAAATAAATAAACATGTTTTTGATTTTATTGTATCTTTAATAAAGAAAACAAAGAAATATATTTTTTGAGATTTTTAATAATATATAAACAAATAAAATAAAATAAAATCATAAAACAAAAGGTTTAAAAAAAAAACAGCAGGAGATGGGACTTGAACCCAGGACACTTTCATGAATAACCAAAGACAAAACCAACTGTGCCAGCGCGCGCATTTGATTAAATCAGCATACCCAGATATATATATTAAACAAATCATTTAAACTACTGTTCATCATCTTCAACCTCTAGACACCAAAAAATTCAAAATTTCGTGATTTCCTTTCATGTACCAAATTGGACAAGTAAATATACCATTTTACTCATAATTTCATGAGGATTATGAATATGTATTTACCTTTTATTAACTTTTACTCAAACATTCTAATTTTGCAGATTAAAGTAAGAGCCCCAAAAATTCAAACACAAATTTCATATCATTTAAACACAAATAGAACTCACAAGCATAGGGACTTCACTCCTCATGTTATGGACTACATTTTATCTTCATAAATTGTTCAAAAATAATGCATGTATGATGGAGTTCAAAGTCACGAAAATTTACCAATTGGAACAAGGTCCAATGCCTCTTCTTTGTAGTTACAGATGAGAAATAAAGATCCCTTTAGCTTCCTTGAGTCTCTAGGAGTTTAATGGTATAGTTAATTTTCCTTGAAACCTTCTGAAATGTTCAACCCAATTCCAGTTGAAGGGTGACAAAAAATGGGAATTGGTAGATGGTAATGGAGGTGTTACAGTTGATGATAAATGAATACAGAAGCTTTTTTATGATCTATGGATGGTGTTTTGATAGAAAAAGTAGAATAAACTTGGAGTAAATGCAAGTTTCGAAATTATGGTTTTTGAAAGTGTAATAATGGAGTTTTTGGGTGAATTTTTGGATGATTGAGTTATGAGGCTTGAGGGACTTTTATAGAGGTTGGAATGTGTCTTAAGAGGTTAACAAGATTGGTATTGGTTGAATTCCAATGCTGGTTTTTCCATCAAGTTTCAAAAGTGGTTGAGAAAGCTTTTGTGGTTCCAAGGTGAAGGTAGCTTGATTCATGGACAATAGGGATTCTTTTTCTGAGTTTTAGGAAGTTGTTTCTGTGCTTTTAGATGGAGTGTGATCAGAGAAAACAAATGGGAAGCTCAATGCAAAAGTTGTTGGAAGAAAAAGCATGCTTTATCAAGGTCGATTGGACAATGCTTTAAGTCTTTGTGTAATGCATCAAAGGCTTGTGTAATATCATCAAGGATTTGTGTAAAACACAGGTTTTGCTGAGATTTAGAAGCAACATAGGTCTGAAAAGTGGGATCTCATGGTTTGGCATGAGTTTGACATGAGACTTGACATGGAATTGGACTTTTAAATCAACTCTGTCATGGCTACTTTGCCTCTTCGAAATTCAGTGCTCAAGTAAAGGAAATTCATGATCGTGGTATCAATGGAAAGAAGACATGATACACTATAACTTTCATGTTGAACACTTGAGCTGAATCAACTTGGGTCATGTAGAAAGAGTGCCAACAATATTCAAAGTTGTCACTGAAAAACACTTAGAAATATTTTCTAAGTTTCTGGCCATTTTCACAACTCTGAATCCTCAACTTTGGAACTTTGTATCTTCCAATTCCCGTGAGATTTTGGTTTAATACTTACCTAATAATGAAGTGTGCAATGTCACCTTCAAATACATACCTCCAGCATGAAAATTTATTGCTCGAATCGATCGCAAATTATCCATAAAGTCATGCACTTGGAAAGCTCAAAACCCTTGGGAAAAAATCTGTGTTTGAGAATTTTAAAAGTAATGAGACCTTGAATTTCCACTTTGATTTGTTTCACTTCAAGAAACCTTTTGGCCTCAAATGTTTCATCAACTTGTAGTATCAAATGCTATCTTTAAGAGAAGCCATCAAGCATCTCAAATGAATTTGTAAATTGCTCAAAATTGTCTTGTGAAGTTGGATAGATGATCATAAAAATTTGTACTTAGAAAATATTCCAAAACTCTAATATTTGAACTTTTTGAACCTTTTCTTGACTTTGTTGATGTTATGCAATGATACAAAATAAATAAATAAATAAATAAAAAATGAGGGGATCTTAGGTCAAAAAATGGGGTATGACAGATGCCCCTATTTAAGTTTCTTCTACCGGAGATTAAAAGGAAAAAGATGTTTATTTATTTATTTTATTTTTTTGAGACTATTTTTGTCTTAGTTCGACGGTAGAAGAGACTTAAATACAAAGTACACCATTTTTTGACCGAATTAAATCGTAAAAATGTCATGATGTAATGTTATGAATGTTATGCTTATGAGTGTTTGAATGTAATTTATATTTGTATGGAAGTATAATTTGATGGATGAAGACATCTCTGGACTAGATACACTGGGGATGACTCTTTTATGATGTATAAAGCAAGACACATGATGGTCAATGCAATATGTGTGAATGATTTTGTGTGCAGGATGCATGTGAATATGAATGTATGTACGAATATGTGAATGATTGTATATATATATATGTGAATGATTGTATGTATGTATGTATACTATGAAGCTTGTATTTGTATGATTGAATGATATTTGTACATAACTGGATGAGATAAAAGTTTGAGCAAGTAAGACGAGCATCGGGTCGACGTATCCGTACAACCACTCAATAGTTTTCCACTGGGGACAGCACCCTTATAGGTGAAATAAATCAGATCCTCGGGGTAAAACCCGGTATGGTATGTCAACCCATGGTAAGAATGATTGGTTCCTGGGTTAAAGCCTGTCAATTAGAGGTCTGGCAGAAGTCGCCATTTGTACACTGACTTTACTTTTTGTATTTGATTTTTCTTTTGAGTCCCTAACTTTTGCCTGGATTGCCCTTTCGGGTTCTCAATCCACCGGGATTATATTTCTTTTTTCGTGTGCCCCTAATTTTTGCCTGGACTGCCCTTTCAGGTTTTCAGCCCACCGGGACGCTCATTTTTGCCTAAGCCGCCCTTTCAGGTTTTCGACTTATCGAGCTTTTGTTTGTTTTTTTTTTGCTTTTTTTCTTTTTTTCTGATAGAAAGAAACAAGATTGATATGCTGATATGCCAACTTCTCAAATAGATGCAATTTGTTATTGGTATGAAAACTTCTCAAAGAGATGCCATTTGCTGTTGAACGCAAACTTCTCAAAGAGATGCCATTTGCTGTTGAATGCAAACTTCTCAAAGAGATGTCATTTGCTGCTGATAAGCAAACTTCTCGAAGAGATGCCATTTGTTGTTGAATGCAAACTTCTCAAAGAGATGCCATATGCTGCTAATAAGCAAACTTCTCAAAGAGATGCCATTTGTTGTTGAATGCAAACTTCTCAAAGAGATGTCATTTGCTACTGATAAGCAAACTTCTCGAAGAGATGCCATTTGCCATTTGCTGTTGAATGCAAACTTCTCAAAGAGATGCCATTTGCTGCTGATATGCAAACTTCCCAAAAAGATGCCATTTGCTGTTGAATACAAACTTCTCAAAGAGATGTCATTTGCTGCTGATAAGCAAACTTATCGAAGAGATGCCATTTGCTGTTGAATACAAACTTCTCAAAGAGATGTCATTTGTTGCTGATATGCAAACTTCCCAAAGAGATGCCATTTGCTGTTGAATGCAAACTTCTCAAAGAGATGCCATTTGCTGCTGATAAGCAAACTTCTCAAAGAGATGCCATTTGCTGTTGAATACAAACTTCTCAAAGAGGTGCCATTTGCTGCTGATAAGCAAACTTCTAGAAGAGATGCCATTTGCTGTTGAATAAGCCTCCCAAAACGGGTCTCAGCCCCTTCTTTCACTGGGGAAAGGAAAAAACATACAAGCTTCTTAAAGATAACCACTTGCTGGGGATAAAATTGATAATTTTTTGCTGGAAAGGTTTGAAGGCGGACCAATATTGGTGATTCCACTAGGGAGACAAAATTATGTTGTGGAGTGTCGAGTTTGCAAAATAAATGCAATCTCCTGAACCACCTTCCAAACAGTAACTGCTGGAGGATCAAAATTCAATCCAGGAACAATCTGGAGAGAAACATTCAATCAAGACTTTAGTGAGGGAATAGCTCCACTAAAGGGTTGTTCTATCCAAATATGAACTGGAGTAGAACGCTGAATAAAATGTTTCCATAAGGGACAAGCTTAATGGAGATTCAAAAAATAGTGTGATTTTCTGCTTAAGGAGTAAACTCTAATTGAGAGAAGTACATACACCTTATGAGGAGAAGGGACAAATATCAAAATGCAAAAATGAGCAACGAATATAAGTTCGGCTATGCGTGATGAATGAATAAATGCATGAATGTTATGATGCATATCATGTATATGCTGACAAAACAGACAAAACAGATAAACAGACAAATTGGAGATTACCAAACAACACAAGTACAACCGGATACTCAGCCAATCTCAATCAAGAAGGAAGCATCACTGGAGAGAAATCAAAACCACCGATAGAGTAGAGTTTTTTTAATTCTCAAGTCTCACCGAGGAGAGGAAAATCCTTCTTGGGGATGAACCTCCAAAATTCAATCTTCTAATATCACAAATCCGTTGAAAGGATAACAACACGAACTCTTCTTCGAGTTTTAGCTGGGGAACACTGGGGAACATTCAAGTTCAGTATTTAGTTGAAGAATGCGAGATCACATACCCAACCCATTATAGCAACACTCTTCTTTGGGGGAACACTGCACATGTCCATAAAACCCAACAAAAATCAACTCTGTGGGAGGTTGATTCTTGGCTTAAGGAGGAAGAGACATAACATATATCTTTGACAGATCTGGATTGCTCCCAGAAACCACTTCAGGTGCCCCAAATTTAATGTACTGATCAAGGTAACCTCTGATTCACAACTTGTCTCGGAATGCACGGTCTTTCAGATAAATTGATTGATCAACGGATTCACAGAGAGATTCGCCGAATCTCGAGGTAATTGCCCCAGATTAACGGTATTTGGCATATTCTTTGCTCAACAAATCTTCTAGGCAGCATGCCCCTTGTTGATGGTCAATTGCAAGTTTCCTTGATATCAGCAAATGTTTTACAAGATAAAATGTCTATTCAGAGAATGAGAATTTTAATATGACAGTTATGTGAGTCTTGAAGATTTTATTAAAAAAGTTGTCGCAAAACCTTGTGACTGAATCACTGATTAGGATATGACATTGATTTTTTTGAAAGACAAATATACAAAAGCATATGATACCATCACAAATTTTGAGCAAAAATCATGGGAGTCAGGAACGCTTTAAAGTGTGCTTATCGAAGTAAACCCTATTTCAATTAGGACTTTTGAGGGTTGTAACGTGGCCTGGTTCACGGTTTTGAAAAAAGATTTTAAGGCTCAAAGTTTATTTGTGCCCACCCACTCTTCGTGATGTTCTTCAGTCCTATGCACAGTTTATTCAACCTAAGTGTTCATTTCTCAAATAGGTATTTTGATGATTAAGAACCAATGAGGCTTTCGAAGCAACAATAACCTCTTTTGTCTTTGTGGTTATGGTCACACAGATTTGTTCGTTTTGATATTTAAGGACCTTAACTATGGTAGTCCATTCACTTTTCATTTTTTATTTTCCCTCACTTTTGCCTGGACTCCTTCATTTGAATGGGTAATCCAGCGGGATGCCCTAAGTTCTGCCTAAGTCACTTGTTTCAATGTTGCTGACTTAGCGGGCCTTTTTTTTTTTATTTGAACAAATCGTATGACGTTTGCCTTTATCTTGATATGTTTGAGAGGTGATGATTGCCTCATTCTTTGATGGATGAGGGATAACCATTGTGGTTTCACACATTTTCTACCTCTTTAAGAGCGAAGGATATTTCTGAAATCTGAACACTCGGTTAAATCAACTGAAGACTACCCTACCGTAGGTTAAATGTAAGGTTTTTATGTATAGAAAATAATCTCCTACTTCAAGGCTCAAAAGGGTTAACAAGGGATTATCTTCCTTATATCTCCGGTATTTCGGATTTGAAACAAAGCCTGCACATCATCAACAAGGTTTTATTCAAAATCACACAATTAGAGATTTTTGCGTTTTCAATCGTCATCCTCCCTCCAATTTCTGCATAAGCAAGAAGATTGGTAGAATTTGGTATCATAATGTACAAAAACAAATCAATTGAAAGAAAATATGAGTGCAACGAATGAATTTCTTCAAGACAAACATGCTCATTATATTAAGATAAGCATTCATGACGCAAACATTATAACATCAATCAAGAAAAAATGCAACTGACAAAAGGAATGTAATGCTAACAAAATTGAGAAGCATCTTTCCATTTAGACTTGAACATCTGCAGCAATCTATTTCAAATTGGCTTCCCCCACAAGTTAGAAAACGTGGTCACTCGAAATTTGAACCAATCTCATCAACAACAGCCATGACCTGAGATCATACGTTCATCTGAACAACCTTCAATCATATTCACCCCAGATCGCAGAGTAGTCGGCTCCTCACGAAGCTCATGATTCTCTTACTCTTGTGTTAGATCCATCTTGATTAGCTTGGTTGTACTTTGTGACACAACTCGAGTAAAAAGCTACGACCAAATTCTCGGAATGAGAAAACTTGAATGATGAATGATACATGAAATAAAATTAAATGCAAATGATTTATTTTTATTGGTTTCCAAGGAACACAATATTACTTGCAAACATCATAAGGAGTCCCTTTCTTTTTTTCTTTTTTTTTTTTTTAGAAAAACATGCCATCTTTTACTAAAAAAACTTACCAAATTTTATCAGAGGTAGAAAAAAGAAAAACTTTATTTCATTGATAATGGAAGATTACAAGATCTATAACGTTCGCAAAGAGAATCCTAGGTTCCTCGAAAACCAGAGTAAATAAATTTTATGAATGCAGTATGATGCATGATATATAAAATATGCAAAGTTTTTTTTTTTTTTTTGTCATCGAGGGACTTATCCCAAATTGATTGTAAACATTGTAGATATGGATATTGTAAGAAAAATTTATTATGTATCATTTGAAATGAATGTTCTCTATAATGTTTGCAAAAAAATTTGTTTAAGTCCTTCAACATCGGATGAGGAAAAAGAAATTTATGAATGAGTGCATGCATGATTATGCCACAATAATTCACAACACAACTTGAAGGTTTGGGATATATAGTGATGGAGTTAAAGGTAAAAGCCCTCCCATATGATAAGTACTAGGGTTTATTTGTACCTGCATTACGGGTTCTACAAAGTTCTCAAAGTCATTAACCACCTCATGAACATCACTGGATTACGTGACTACTCTCGTTCCAATAATATTCACAAGATGATCTCGTTTGAGTGTAGTCTCGCGTGACAACTAAATTCAAGACTTACTCTTGATTAGCCACCGCACTACGCCCTAAAAGGCCAAGATGGGTTAAAGGTAATTCTAAAGGTTCTCGGCTTCTCCGGACACTCACGTTGAAAGTAATAACACCATCATGACTTATCATGACGACGAGTACTACCGTCATGAGGCCTCCACCGAGCGGGATCATATCACATGTGCTTCATAATCTAAAGACATGTCACTATGATTTCATCCCATCCTATCTTATTGTGTCGCTCAAGCCCGGGTTAAGACTTATCTCACCACTCAATGCAAACCCAATTATATAAACATACATTTACACAAACAATGGAATAATAGCGCAAAAATAAAGATTAAAAACAAGTTAGGTTCAACCCTCTTGGTTGTCCCCAGTGAAGTCGCCATTTCTGTCGCGGTGATTTTTGGATATCGAGTTATTAATTAACTTCGAATCGCAATTTAATATTCCACCACCGATCTTTAATTTATCCGAGGGAAAGGGAAAAAGTTCGAAAAAAACCCTATTTTGTGGAGATCAAGGTTCGGGGGTTGGTTATACGAAGGGAAGGTACTAGCACCCTAAGTATCTATAGTACTCTATAGGAATCTCTTGTTTTTATTCTAACTTTGCGCTTTATTTTTAATTTGCTTGTAAAAATGTTTAAATTGATGATCAAGGAAAAAGTTTAAAATGATGAAAAAGAAGAAAAATGTTTTTGTTGATTTTATTGATTGGAGAGACGAGTCTCATGCCTACGTACCCGAGGGATCAAACCACCGTAGTTCGGGGTAAAAAGCGGAGTGATTTGTTTGTTTAATTTTAAAGTTTTGAAAAAGGTTTTAAAGATAACAAGAAAAGTGTGAGTTTGATTTATTTTTTATTTGTGAAAGAAAGTCTAAATGATTAAGATTGATTTGAATTTTGATTATGAAATAAGACGCGGACACTTGGTTTAAAATCCAAGGTTTATTGATAAAAATGATTTGAGTGATAAAAAGACACTTGGTTTAAAATCCAAGGTTTTTTTGCATGATTAAAGACGTTTGATTGAAGAAAAAGCACTTCGTTTGAATTCCAAGGTTTTTTGCAAGAGAAAAAAAAGAACACTTGGTTTGAATTCCAAGGTTTTTGCGATAAAAGAAACACTTGGTTTGAATTCCAAGGTTTTAACGAGAAAAATAACACTTGGTTTGAATTCCAAGGTTTTTGCGATAAAAAGAACACTTGGTTTGATTTCCAAGGTTTTGCGAGAAAAAGAACACTTAGTTTGAATTCCAAGGTTTTCGTGAGAAAAAGAATACTTGGTTTTAATTCCAAGGTTTTGCAAGAAAAAGAACACTTGATTTGAATTTCAAGGTTTTGCAAGATTAAAAATGTTTGATTTAATAATATATAAACAAATAAAATAAAATAAAATCATAAAACAAAAGGTTTAAAAAAAAAACAGCAGGAGATGGGACTTGAACCCATGGGACTTGAACCCAGGACACTTTCATGAATAACAAAAGACAAAACCAACTGTGCCAGCGCGCACATTTGATTAAATCAGCATACCCAGATATATATATTAAACAAATCATTTAAACTACTAGACACCAAAAAATTCAAAATTTCGTATTTCCCTTTCATGTACCAAATTGGACAAGTAAATATACCATTTTACTCAGAATTTCATGAGGATTATGAATATGTATTTACCTTTTATTAACTTTTACTCAAACATTCTAATTTTGCAGATTAAAGTAAGAGCCCCAAAAATTCAAACACAAATTTCATATCATTTAAACACAAATAGAACTCACAAGCATAGGGACTTCACTCCTCATGTTATGGACTACATTTTTTCTTCACAAATTGTTCAAAAATAATGCATGTATGATGGAGTTAAAAGTCACGAAAATTTACCAATTGGAGCAAGGTCCAATGCCTCTTCTTTGTAGTTACAGATGAGAAATAAAGATCCCTTTAGCTTCCTTGAGTCTCTAGGAGTTTAATGGTATAGTTAATTTTCCTTGAAACCTTCTGAAATGTTCTACCCAATTCCAGTTGAAAGTGACAAAAAATGGGAATTGGTAGATGGTAATGGAGGTGTTACAGTTGATGATAAATGAATACAGAAGCTTTTTTATGATCTATGGATGGTGTTTTGATAGAAAAAGTAGAATAAACTTGGAGTAAATGCAAGTTTCGAAATTATGGTTTTTGAAAGTGTAATAATGGAGTTTTTGGGTGAATTTTTGGATGATTGAGTTATGAGGCTTGAGGGACTTTTATAGAGGTTGGAATGTGTCTTAAGAGGTTAACAAGATTGGTATTGGTTGAGTTCCAATGCTGGTTTTTCCATCAAGTTTCAAAAGTGGTTGAAAAAGCTTTTGTGGTTCCGAGGTGAAGGTAGCTTGATTCATGGACAATAGGGATTCTTTTTCTGAGTTTTAGGAAGTTATTTCTGTGCTTTTAGATGGAGTGTGATCAGAGAAAACAAATGGGAAGCTCAATGCAAAAGTTGTTGGAAGAAAAAGCATGCTTTATCAAGGTCAATTGGACAATGCTTTAAGTCTTTGTGTAATGCATCAAAGGCTTGTGTAATATCATCAAGGATTTGTGTAAAACACAGGTTTTGCTGAGATTTAGAAGCAACATAGGTCTGCAAAGTGGGATCTCATGGTTTGGCATGAGTTTGACATGGAATTGGACTTTTAAATCAACTCTGTCATGGCTACTTTGCCTCTTCGAAATTCAATACTCAAGTAAAGGAAATTCATGATCGTGGTATCAATGGAAAGAAGACATGACACACTACAACTTTCATGTTGAACACTTGAGCTGAATTAACTTGGGTCATGTAGAAAAAGTGCCAACAATATTCAAAGTTGTCACTGAAAAACACTTAGAAAATATTTTCCAAGTTTCTGGCCATTTTCACAACTCTGAATCCTCAAATACATACCTCCAGCATGAAAATTTATTGCTCGAATCGATCGCAAATTATCCATAAAGTCATGCACTTGGAAAGCTCAAAACCCTTGGGAAAAAATCTGTGTTTGAGAATTTTAAAAGTAATGAGACCTTGAATTTCCACTTTGATTTGTTTCACTTCAAGAAACCTTTTGGCCTCAAATGTTTCATCAACTTGTAGTATCAAACGCTATCTTTAAGAGAAGCCATCAAGCATCTCAAATGAATTTGTAAATTGCTCAAAATTGTCTTGTGAAGTTGGATAGATGATCATAAAAATTTGTACTTAGAAAATATTCCAAAACTCTAATATTTGAACTTTTTGAACCTTTCCTTGACTTTATTGATGTTATGCAATGATACAAAATAAATAAATAAATAAATAAATAAATAAAATATGAGGGGATCTTAAGTCAAAAAATGGGGTATGACAATGCCTAACTAGTTTTTTTTTTTTTTTTGTATGTTGCACATACAGTAACAGTAGGAACAAAACAGACAATTCTAATATAGTTAAACACAATTAGAGTCCCCGGCAGCGGCGCCAATTTGATCCGCAGTCTCGCACGGGTCAAAAACGAGATTATTTGACACACTTGTGCTCAGAACTGGGTTATGGCCTCAACATGAAAGTTGTCGCTCTTGATCTCAGCTTTCCAACTCATCTTCCCGCGCCTCAATCCGATATTCGTAACTCCAGTTATGACCTGCGGACTGAAAGGGTGTGAAAGTGCTATTTATTCATAAATTAAGTGTGAAAATCAAATAAAGCTACAAATAAACTTAAATATAAAAACACACTAAAATAGTAAAAATAGTAAATTAAACCATAGGAATACACTGGTACAATAGTAGAAGAATGTGCATTAAAATGCACTCATGATACTAGTCTATTAAACTTTGGTCATACTTGGTCAAACTTGTTTGACCAAAGTTTCCATTGGTTTAAAGATGCGATTATCTTTCTCCTAATAGGTTATAAACTATATTTAGACCTTTATAAACCTTCTATTTGGTCAAAAAAGGGTAGATTTCCATTCGGATCGGGTTTTAGACCTTTATACTTGTCTATTAAACTTTGGTCAAACTTTGAATCCTGATTTTTTTCTGATGTTATGGAGTGGTCAAAAACCAAAACAGATGCAAACTATGCCTAACTAGTTTTTTTTTTTTTTTTTTGTATATTGAACATACAGTAACAGTAGGAACAAAACAGACAATTCTAATATAGTTAAACACAATTTGAGTCCACGGCAGCGGCGCCAATTTGATCCGCTGTCGCGTACGGGTCAAACACGAGACTATTTGAAACACTTGCGCACCGAACTGGGATCTGGCCTCAACATGAAATTTGTGGCTCTTGATCTCAGCTTTCCAACGCATCTTCCCGCGACTCAATCCGATATTCGTAACTCCAGTTATGACCTACGGACTGAAAGGGTGTCAAAGTGCTATTTATTCATAAATTAAGTGCGATAATAAAATAAATCTAAAAATAAACATAAATATAAAAACACACTAAAATAGTAAAAATAGTAAATTAAACCATAGGAATACACTGGTACAATAGTAGAAGAATGTGCATTAAAATGCACTCATACTATTCTATTAAACTTTGGTCAAACTTGGTCAAACTTGTTTGACCAAAGTTTCCATTGGTTTAAAGATGCGATTATCTTTCTCCTAATAGGTTATAAACTATATTTAGACCTTTAAAAACCTTCTATTTGTTCAAATAAGGATAGATTTCCATTCGGATCGGGTTTTAGATCTTTATACTAGTCTATTAAACTTTGGTCAAACTTTGGTCAAACTTTGAATCCTGATTTTTTTCTGATGTAATGGAGTGGTCAAAAAGCAAAATAGATGTAAACTATGCCCTAACTAGTTTTTTTTTTTTTTTTTGTATATTGCGCGTACAGTAACAATAGGAACAAAACAGACAATTCTAATATAGTTAAACACAATTTGAGTTCCCGGAAGCGGCGCCAATTTGATCCACTGTCGCGCACGGGTCAAAAACGAGATTATTTGACACACTTGCACTCCGAACTGGGTTCTGGACTCAACATGAAAGTTGTGTCTCATGATCTCAGCCTTCCAACGCATCTTCCCGCGTCTCAATCCGATATTCGTAACTCCAGTTATTACCTGCGGACTGAAAGGGTGTCAAAGTGCTATTTATTCATAAATTAAGTACGATAATAAAATAAAGCTAAAAATAAACTTAAATATAAAAACACACTAAAATAGTAAAATAGTAAATTAACACATAGGAATACACTGGTACAATAGTAGAACAATGTGCATTAAAATGCACTCATACTAGTCTATTAAACTAAGGTCAAACTTGTTTGACCAAAGTTTCCATTGGTTTAAATATGCGATTATCTTTCTCCTAATAGGTTATAAACTATATTTAGACGTTTAAAAACCTTATATTTGTTCAAATAAGGATAGATTTCCATTCGGATCGGGTTTTAGATCTTTATACTAGTCTATTAAACTTTGGTATAACTTTGAATCCTGATTTTTTTCTGATGTAATGGAGTGGTCAAAAAGCAAAACAGATGCAAACTATGCCCTAACTAGTTTTTTTTTTTTTTTTTTGTATATTGCGCGTACAGTAACAATAGGAGCAAAAAAGACAATTCTAATATAGTTAAACACAATTTGAGTCCCCGGAAGCGGCGCCAATTTGATCCGCTGTCGCGAACAGGTCAAAAACGAGATTATTTGACACACTTGTGCTCCGAACTGGGTTATGGCCTCAACATGAATGTTGTGACTCATGACTCAGCCTTCCAACGCATCTTCCCGCGTCTCAATCTGATATTCGTAACTCCAGTTATGACCTGCGGACTGAAAGGGTGTCAAAGTGCTATTTATTCATAAATTTAGTGCGATAATAAAATAAAGCTAAAAATAAACTTAAATATAAAAACACACTAAAATAGTAAAATAGTAAATTAACACATAGGAATACACTGGTACAATAGTAGAAGAATGTGCATTAAAATGCACTCATCATACTAGTCTATTAAACTTTGGTCAAACATTGGTTTAAAGATGCGATTATTTTTCTCCTAATAGGTTATAAACTATATTTAGACCTTTATAAACCTTCTATTTTTTCAAAAAAGAGTAGATTTCCATTCGGATCGGGTTTTAGACCTTTATACTAGTCTATTAAATTTTAGTCAAACTTTGGACAAAACTTTGAATCCTGATTTTTTTCTGATGTAATGGAGTGGTCAAAAAGCAGAACATATGCAAACTATGCCTAACTAGTTTTTTTTTTTTTTTTGTATATTGCACATACAGTAACAGTAGGAACAAAACAGACAATTCTAATATAGTTAAATACAATTTGAGTCCCCGGCAGCGGCGCCAATTTGATCTGCTGTCGCGCACGGGTCAAAAACGAGATTATTTGAAACACTTGCGCTCCGAACTGGGCTCTGGCCTCAATATGAAAGTTGTGGCTCATGATCTCAGCCTTCCAACGCATCTTCCCGCTTCTCAATCCGATATTCGTAACTCCAGTTATTACCTGCGGACTGAAAGGGTGTCAAAGTGCTATTTATTCATAAATTAAGTGCAATAATAAAATAAAGCTAAAAATAAACTTAAATATAAAAACACACTAAAATAGTAAAATAGTAAATTAACACATAGGAATACACTGGTACAATAGTAGAAGAATGTGCATTAAAATGCACTCATCATACTAGTCTATTAAACTTTGGTCAAACTTGGTCAAACAAAGTTTCCATTGGTTTAAAGATGCGATTATCTTTCTCCTAATAGGTTATAAACTATATTTAGACCTTTATAAACCTTTTATTTGTTCAAAAAAGGGTAGATTTCCATTTGGATCGGGTTTTAGACCTTTATACTAGTCTGTTAAACTACGGTTAAACTTTGAAATCCTGATTTTTTTCTGATGTAATGGAGTGGTCAAAAAGCAAAACAGATACAAACTATGCCGTAACTAGTTTTTTTTTGTTTGTATATTGCGCGTACAGTAACAATAGGAACAAAACAGACAATTCTAATATAGTTAAACACAATTTGAGTCCCCGGCAGCGGCGCCAATTTGATCCACTGTCGCGCATGGGTCAAAAACGAGATTATTTGAAACACTTGCGCTCCGAACTGGGCTCCGGCCTCAACATGAAAGTTGTGGCTCATGATCTCAGCCTTCCAACGCATCTTCCCACTTCTCAATCCGATATTCGTAACTCCAGTTATTACCTGCGGACTGAAATGGTGTCAAAGTGCTATTTATTCATAAATTAAGTGCGATAATAAAATAAACTTAAATATAAAAACACACTAAAATAGTAAACTAGTAAATTAAACCATAGGAATACACTGGTACAATAGTAGAAGAATGTGCATTAAAATGCACTCATCATACTAGTCTATTAAACTTTGGTCAAACATGTTTGACCAAAGTTTCCATTGGTTTAAAGATGCGATTATCTTTCTTCTAATAGGTTATAAACTATATTTAGACCTTAATAAACCTTCTATTTGTTCAAAAGAGGGTAGATTTCCATTCGAATCGGGTTTTAGACCTTTATACTAGTCTATTAAACTTTGGTCAAACTTTGAATCCTGATTTTTTTCTGATGTAATGTAGTGGTCAAAAATCAAAACATATGCAAACTATGCCTAACTAGTTTTTTTTTTTTTTTTTTGTATATTGCACATACAGTAAAAGTAGGAACAAAACAGACAATTCTAATATAGTTAAATACAATTTGAGTCCCCAGCAGCGGCGCCAATTTGATCCGCTGTCGTGCACGGGTCAAAAACGACATTGTTTGAAACACTTGCGCTCCGAACTGGGTTCTGGCCTCAACATGAAAGTTGTGGCTCATGATCTCAGCCTTCCAACGCATCTTCCCGCGTCTCAATCCGATATTCGTAACTCCAGTTATTCCCTGCGGACTGAAAGGGTGTCAAAGTGCTATTTATTCATAAATTAAGTGCGATAATAAAATAAAGCTAAAAATAAACTTAAATATAAAAACACACTAAAATAGTAAAATAGTAAATTAAACCATAGGAATACATTGGTACAATAGTAGAAGAATGTGCATTAAAATGCACTCATCATACTAGTCTATTAAACTTTGGTCAAACTTGTTTGACCAAAGTTTCCATTGGTTTAAAGATGCGATTATTTTTCTTCTAATAGGTTATAAACTATATTTAGACCTTAATAAACCTTCTATTTGTTCAAAAGAGGGTAGATTTCCATTCGAATCGGGTTTTAGACCTTTATACTAGTCTATTAAACTTTGGTCAAACTTTGAATCCTGATTTTTTTCTGATGTAATGTAGTGGTCAAAAAGCAAAACATATGCAAACTATGCCTAACTAGTTTTTTTTTTTTTTTTTTTTTTGTATATTGCACATACAGTAAAAGTAAGAACAAAACAGACAATTCTAATATAGTCACTAGTAGAAAAAAGACATTTGGTTTTGGGATTCCACTACTAATATACAAATATCAGTAGTGAAATACAATTGAGGAAGAGATTCCACTACTGACATGTAAATATAAGTAGTGAAATGTTCATGGGGTATGAGATTCCACTACTGACATGTAAATATCAGTAGTGAAATGTTCATGTGGTATGAGATTCCACTACTGACATGTAAATATCAGTAGTGGAAAGTAGACACGGTGGCAATCATGTAATTACATTGAAGTTTTGTTATAAGAGATTTCACTACTGATGTTAGATTCCACCGTAGTGGAATCCATCACATTGAAACAAATCCCTCTAGCTCTCCCAAACCACGCGTATGAAACAGAAACACTTCAGTTTTTCAAAACCACTTTCAGATCTGAATTCCTAATTCTTCATCATTATTTCACAGTTCACACCACCGATCTCGATTCTCTACTCCATCATTCAATTCGTCATTCTTCTTATAACTCTCAATCTCACGAAACCCTAACCCTTGAAATTGTTCAATCTCATGAACCTAAACCCTTGAAATTCCACGAATTCAATCTGCACGCAATATATTCAATCTCCTTGTTCGTGTACTGCAAGGGTCAATTCTGGGTAACCATTGCTTCTGCAACAACGATTCTCTCTTTCGATTTCTCGCAACAATGATTCTCGCAACCATTAGTTCTTGCGATTTCGATTCAAGCTTCACTGAAACAAGCTTCTCGCAACCATTAGGAAGTTTTCTTCAAGCTTCACTCACCGTAAGTTTCGTTTCTGTAAGCTTCTTTTTCTTCACTGTAAGCTTCGTTTTGATGCTTCTTCTATGTTTCTTTTTGTTTCAGATCTAGTTGAATCCATGAATTCCACTTCGAAACTCTTCAGGTGATTTTTGTTTCAGATCTAGTTTTGTTGTTGATTTTGTGCAATTCACTGTGATGTTGTTCAGTTCACTTAATCAGATTTTGTTGTATAAATCACTGTATAAATTATATAAGTGTTAATCTGATTAGGTTTCATATAAGTGTTAATAAGATTTTGTTGTATATCTTAATCATATTTTGTTGTATAAATCACAGTATAGATTATATAAGTGTTAATCTGATTAGGTTTCATATAAGTATCTAATATTCCCCATTTTCAATGCTCTATTTTGCTGTTTAAAACAGTTAATGCCAATGTGATATTTTTCTTGCAGGATACGATGATTCGTTGGCGAAGAATGTCTGGATACAATACTTTGTGGGTGCCTGGGATGGATCACGCTGGAATTGCTACACAGGTTCGATTTCCAAATTGAGAAGATGATGTTGTTATTAGCTCTCTTGTAATTTATCATCTGTTGTGGATTTTGTTGTCGAGTGGTGGGTGAAGGACCACTTTTTTGGCTCAGGCTTGCATTCTGGGCTCATTGGGATAAACTTATGAACTGAGTTGCTGACATTATTTGTTAGCACTTCAGCTATTTATCCTCTTCCGTTGAAACTTTTGCATGAATTCTTTTACTTGAAACTCAGAAATGTGAGGGAAAACATGTACTCTATTTGTGTAGAGAAAACACTTTTGTGTGCTGGTGTTTGTTTTGAAGATTAGTCATAATATAACTAAAATATATAGGAAGATAAAGTTAGTATTAATGTGGCTGTCTCATATTGTTAATTGTTGTTAGGTCACCTAAGGCCCATTTTTTCTTTTGGTGAGTAATTGTTTCTTTGGGATGTATGCAATTGAGGATGAGGATTTGACCATGTGAGCGAGATTCTTGACTATCGAGCAATGAAAACTAATTCTGATTGATCACTATGCTTCTTTGGTTTCTAATTCATGGAACTTTTATGATAAATCAAGGTATAGAAGCAACTCAGTTTCTTTGTGCTGGAAAATAAAAGGTTTCATATAAGTATCTAATATTCCCCATTTTCAATGCTCTATTTTGCTGTTTAAAACAGTTAATGCCACTGTATAGATCTATTACTCTGTCCATTGAAGGACGATCATTAGGGTTCAATTGTATACACCACAGAGCAATTATGAACATTTTCTTCACATTTTTCTTATCCTCATCAGTAACTTTTCCCAACATTTCTATCTCCCTTTCTTCAATCAATTCATTGTAAATCCAATAGGGAAAGAATATTTGCATTGAATCATCTGCATTTGAGTTCAGATTTCTTTTCCTGTTTGCTATTTCTTTTCTTGATTGAATGTATTCACTTGTGTTAGTATGTGTTAGCGTTGGATGCCGGAAACGCCTTTGATCAAAAGCGTTGGTGGCTTGGTGCTATGTATTTAACTTGTTTTGGTGTGTTATTTCTGTGTTTTTTCCCACCACCTTTTTTTTCTTCTGGTTTTGGCAAAATATTTTGATAGTTAGCAAGTGTGTTTCGAAGTATATAGATCACTGAAATTATTGTATATGATTTTTATTAACCTGTTCATATTGAAATTATCTTCAGAACAAAGGATCATGGGTTGCTTTGGTTTCTGCAAAGAGAATGATTCTTACACAACTGCTGATAAAGGAATCTTCATGCAAAACAATCCTGCAGGTAATAATCCACTATCTAATATCTATTCACTTCTTTACCATTTTCTGCTTTACCTTTTCATGATTTCAAACACAAAATTTGCATATGGTTTTATAGTCTTACAGATTCTTGTTCTAGACAATTTTGAACTATTTTTGTTGACAATTTACATGTTTTTTTTTCCAATATTTTTCTGTGCCATTCTAGAGTTATCTATCTTCTTCAATCTTGTCTTAATTGTGTATATGTGTACTTATGTTAGCACTGCAGTTAACATAGGTCTCCATCGTATCAAGGCTAAAGCATGAAAATGTTGTCGAGCTTGTTACTTATTGTGTTGATGGTCCATTGCGTGCCCTTGCGTATGAGTATGCTCCTAATGGATCCCTTCATGATATTCTACATGGTTAGTCATTCTAATAGTAATACCATATCGACATAAATATTCATTTTATGTATGTTATGCAATTATTTAACATGAATTTGGATACAGGACGCAAAGGTGTGAAGGGTGCAGAACCTGGTCAAGTTCTGACATGGGCTCAAAGAGTTAAAATTGTTGTTGGAGCAGCTAGAGGACTTGAATATCTTCATGAAAAGGCAGAGGTTCATATTGTCCATCGTTACATTAAATCTAGTAACATTCTTCTATTCGAGGACGATGTTGCAAAAATTGCTGATTTTGATCTGTCGAATCAAGCCCCTGATGCAGCAGCACGTCTTCATTCTATCCGTGTTCTTGGAACTTTTGGTTATTATGGTCCAGAGTAGCGTGCTGTGTTGTTATGTTTTTGGCACAGAGTCCTTGTTATTTCTTTTTTATAAGTTACTTGTTTTGTTTCAATTTTTACATGTGTTTTTTGTTTTAATAATGTTAGTTTTATTGTTTGTTAGAGTGCTAAGAAAGTTTTATTATGTGAATGAGTTAATTTGAATATGTTAATAAAGCATGATATCTGAATGATGATTTTATTTGTAGCTTATCTCTGAAATGGCTGAATCTGTTGGTAATGGTAACCTACTTGTGGAAGCTAATGTTGATGGGGTAACTAATATCAATCAATTTGAGGAAGCTCAATCCCAACTGGAAGCGGATGAAGGTTTGGCAAAAAGGCAAAAACAATGCAAGGCTGAGTGCTGGAAGTTTTTCACTAGAGCTGGGGTTGGCAAGGATGGTATCGGAAGGGCTAAGTGCAATGCTTGCAAGAAGGAGTACAAATGTGGTGGGAAACTGTATGGAACCTCATCTTTGAATCGCCATTTGTTGAGTTGTCAAAAAACTAGATAAGCTATTTAACTTTGAATAAAATAAAAAACTATCATAGTAGGAATTTGATTGTTTTATTCATAGGTAATGAAGGCATGGCTTGTGTGTTCTGCTAAACTTTAGGTGAAACATATATGTAGATATTTTGTATGGATAATAACTTGAAATATAGTTGATATAGTTGATCATGATATTTGTATGATATTTGTATGAATAAGAGATAAGATAATAGTCAAGTTGATATCTATTGTGTTTTAATTTTTAGGATGTGTGTCTTATCATAATGACCCTTTTTTTTGCTGTCAATTTCGCTTGATATATGATATATTTTTACCTTAACCTTTAAAAAAAGGTCTGGTTGGTTGAGTAATGAAAACCAAGTTCTGTATGATATGAATTATGTTAGCAGGTTTGGTTGGTTTCCAAGTGTTAGTGGAGTTGTTTGTATTGGACTACAAAATTAATATCGGAAAAAATTATTTTAGTTAAAAGTGAGTTGATAGTAGAGTAGCAGCAAAAAAAAATAGTATAGCAAAAGCAACAAAAAGAATTTTTTTTTTAAAAAAAATAATACATTCCACTACGGTTGGAATGATGAAACCGTAGTGGAAACACAGCTTTCCACTACGGTTGGAGTTATGGACCGTAGTGGAATCCCTTAGTTTTTAACTAAAAACACGTTAAAACAGGACTTTCCACTACTGGTGGAAACTAAACAGTAGTGGAAACATGACTTTCCACTACTGTTGCAATAGTAGAACAGTAGTCGAATCTCTTTTTTTTTAACTAAAATCACGCTGAAACATGACTTTCCACTACTGGTGGAACGTAATCAGTAGTGGAAACACGACTTTCCACTACTGATGTGGATCAGTAGTGGTATCCATGTACTTACAACTACCCCTGCAAGCACTACTGACCGCCAACAGTAGTGGAATGTGTTTTTGGCCAGTAGTTGTATCCCCGTTTTCTACTAGTGAGTTAAATACAATTTGAGTCCCAGGCAGCGGCGCCAATTTGATCCGCTGTCGTGCACGGGTCAAAAATGAGATTATTTGAAACACTTGCGCTCCGAACTGGGTTCTGGCCTCAACATGAAAGTTGTGGCTCATGATCTCAGCCATCCAACGCATCTTCCCGCGTCTCAATCCGATATTCGTAACTCCGGTTATTCCCTGCGGACTGAAAGGGTGTCAAAGTGCTATTTATTCATAAATTAAGTGTGATAATAAAATAAATCTAAAAATAAACTTAAATATAAAAACACACTAAAATAGTAAAATAGTAAATTAAACCATAGGAATACACTGGTACAATAGTAGAAGAATGTGCATTAAAATGCACTCATCATACTAGTCTATTAAACTTTGGTCAAACTTGTTTGACCAAAGTTTCCATTGGTTTAAAGATGCGATTATTTTTCTCCTAATAGGTTATAAACTATATTTAGACCTTTATAAACCTTCTATTTGTTCAAAAAAGGGTAGATTTCAATTCGGATCGGGTTTTAGACCTTTATACTAGTCTATTAAACTTTAGTCAAACTTTGGTCAAACTTTGAATCCTGATTTTTTTCTGATGTAATGGAGTGGTAAAAAAGCAAAACATATGCAAACTATGCCTAACTAATTTTTTTTTTTTGTATAATGCACATACAGTAACAGTAGGAACAAAACAGTCAATTCTAATATAGTTAAATACAATTTGAGTCCCCGGCAGCGGCGCCAATTTGATCCGCTGTCGCGCACGGGTCAAAAACGAGATTATTTGAAACACTTGCGCTCCGAACAGGGTTCTGGCCTCAATATGAAAGTTGTGGCTCATGATCGTATCCTTCCAACGCATCTTCCCGCGTCTCAATCCGAAATTCGTAACTCCAGTTATTACCTGCGGACTGAAAGGGTGTCAAAGTGCTATTTATTCATAAATTAAGTGCGATAATGAAATAAAGCAAAAAATAAACTTAAATATAAAAACACACTAAAATAGTAAAATAGTAAATTAAACCATAGGAATACACTGCTACAATAGTAGAAGAATGTGTATTAAAATGTACTCATCATACTAGTCTATTAAACGTTGGTCAAACTTGTTTGACCAAAGTTTCCATTGGTTTAAAGATGCGATTATTTTTCTCCTAATAGGTTATAAACTATATTTAGACCTTTATAAACCTTCTATTTGTTCAAAAAAGGGTAGATTTCCATTCGGATCGGGTTTTAGACCTTTATACTAGTCTATTAAACTTTAGTCAAACTTTGGTCAAACTTTAAATCCTGATTTTTTTCTGATGTAATGGAGTGGTCAAAAAGCAAAATAGATGCAAACTATGCCCTAACTAGTTTTTTTTTTTTGTATATTGTGCGTACAGTAACAGTAGGAAAAAAACAGCCAATTCTTATATAGTTAATCAAATTTGAGTCCCCGGCAGCGGCGCCAATTTGATCCGCAGTCGCGCACGGGTCAAAAACGAGATTATTTGACACACTTGCGCTCTAAACTGAGTTTTGGCATCAACATGAAGGTTGTAACTCTTGATCTCAGCTTTCCAACGCATCTTCCCGCGCCTCAATCCGATATTTGTAACTCCAGTTATGACCTACGGACTGAAAGGGTGTCAAAGTGCTATTTATTCATAAATTAAGTGCGAAAATAAAATAAAGCTAAAAATAAACTTAAATATAAAAACACACTAAAATAGTAAAATAGTAAATTAAACCATAGGAATACACTGCTACAATAGTAGAAGAATGTGCATTAAAATGCACTCATCATACTAGTCTATTAAACTTTGGTCAAACTTGTTTGACCAAAGTTTTCATTGGTTTAAAGATGCGATTATTTTTCTCCTAATAGGTTATAAACTATATTTAGACCTTTATAAACCTTCTATTTTTTCAAAAAAGGGTAGATTTCCATTCGGATCGGGTTTTAGACCTTTATACTAGTCTATTAAACATTAGTCAAACTTTGGTCAAACTTTGAATCCTGATTTTTTTCTGATGTAATGGAGTGGTCAAAAAGAAAAACATATGCAAACTATGCCTAACTAGTTTTTTTTTTGTTTTTTTGTATATTGCACATACAGTAACAGTAGGAACAAAACAGACAATTCTAATATAGTTAAATACAGTTTGAGTCCCCGGCAGCGGCGCCAATTTGATCCGCTGTCGCGCACGGGTCAAAAACGAGATTATTTGAAACACTTGCGCTCCGAACTGGGTTCTGGCCTCAACATGAAAGTTGTGGCTCATGATCTCAGCCTTCCAACGCATCTTCCCGCGTCTCAATCCGATATTCGTAACTCCAGTTATTACCTGCGGACTGAAAGGGTGTCAAACTGCTATTTATTCATAAATTAAGTGCGATAATAAAATAAAGCTAAAAATAAACTTAAATATAAAAACACACTAAAATAGTAAAATAGTAAATTAAACCATAGGAATACACTACTACAATAGTAGAAGAATGTGCATTAAAATGCACTATCATACTAATCTATTAAACTTTGGTCAAACTTGTTTGACCAAAGTTTCCATTGGTCTAAACATGCGATTATCTTTCTCCTAATAGGTTATAAACTATATTTAGACCTTTATAACAATTCTATTTGTTCAAAAAATAGTAGATTTCCATTCGGATCGGGTTTTAGACCTTTATACTAGACTATTAAACTTTGGTCAAACTTTGAATCCTGATTTTTTTCTGATGTAATGGAGTGGTCAAAAAGCAAAACAGATGCAAACAATGCCCTAACTAGTTTTTTTTTTTTTTTTTTTGTATATTGTGCGTACAGTAACTGTAGGAAAAAAACAGACAATTCTTATATAGTTAAACACAATTTGAGTCCCCGGCAGCGGCGCCAATTTGATCCGCTATCGCGAACGGGTCAAAAACGAGATTATTTGACACACTTGCGCTCTGAACTGAGTTCTGGCCTCAACATGAAAGTTGTAGCTCTTGATCTCAGCTTTACAATGCATCTTCCCGCAACTAAATCCCATATTTGTAACTCCAGTTATGACCTACGGACTGAAAGGGTGTCAAAGTGCTATTTATTCATAAATTAAGTGCGAAAATAAAATTAAAGCTAAAAATAAACTTAAATATAAAAACACACTAAAATAGTAAAATAGTAAATTAAACCATAGGAATACACTGCTACAATAGTAGAAGAATGTGCATTAAAATGCACTCATCATACTAGTCTATTAAACTTTGGTCAAACTTGTTTGACCAAAGTTTCCATTGGTCTAAAGATGCGATTATCTTTCTCCTAATAGGTTATAAACTATATTTAGACCTTTATAACAATTATATTTGTTCAAAAAATAGTAGATTTCCATTCGGATCGGGTTTTAGACCTTTATACTATACTATTAAACATTGGTCAAACTTTGAATCCTGATTTTTTTCTGATGTAATGGAGTGGTCAAAAAGCAAAACAGATGCAAACTATGCCCTAACTAATTTTTTTTTGTATATTGCGCGTACAGTAACAGTAGGAACAAAACAGACAATTCTAATATAGTTAAACACAATTTGAGTCCCCGGCAGCAGCGCCAATTTGATCCGCTGTCGCGAACTGGTCAAAAATGAGATTATTTGACACACTTGCGCTCCGAACTGGGTTCTGGCCTCAACATGAAAGTTGTGGCTCATGATCTCAGCCATCCAACGCATCTTCCCGCGTCTCAATCCGATATTCGTAACTCCAGTTATTCCCTGCGGACTGAAAGGGTGTCAAAGTGCTATTTATTCATAAATTAAGTGTGATAATAAAATAAATCTAAAAATAAACTTAAATATAAAAACACACTAAAATAGTAAAATAGTAAATTAAACCATAGGAATACACTGGTACAATAGTAGAAGAATGTGCATTAAAATGCACTCATCATACTAGTCTATTAAACTTTGGTCAAACTTGTTTGACCAAAGTTTCCATTGGTTTAAAGATGCGATTATTTTTCTCCTAATAGGTTATAAACTATATTTAGACCTTTATAAACCTTCTATTTGTTCAAAAAAGGGTAGATTTCAATTCGGATCGGGTTTTAGACCTTTATACTAGTCTATTAAACTTTAGTCAAACTTTGGTCAAACTTTGAATCCTGATTTTTTTCTGATGTAATGTAGTGGTAAAAAAGCAAAACATATGCAAACTATGCCTAACTAATTTTTTTATTTTGTATAATGCACATACAGTAACAGTAGGAACAAAACAGTCAATTCTAATATAGTTAAATACAATTTGAGTCCCCGGCAGCGGCGCCAATTTGATCCGCTGTCGCGCACGGGTCAAAAACGAGATTATTTGAAACACTTGCGCTCCGAACAGGGTTCTGGCCTCAATATGAAAGTTGTGGCTCATGATCGTATCCTTCCAACGCATCTTCCCGCGTCTCAATCCGAAATTCGTAACTCCAGTTATTACCTGCGGACTGAAAGGGTGTCAAAGTGCTATTTATTCATAAATTAAGTGCGATAATGAAATAAAGCAAAAAATAAACTTAAATATAAAAACACACTAAAATAGTAAAATAGTAAATTAAACCATAGGAATACACTGCTACAATAGTAGAAGAGTGTGTATTAAAATGTACTCATCATACTAGTCTATTAAACGTTGGTCAAACTTGTTTGACCAAAGTTTCCATTGGTTTAAAGATGCGATTATTTTTCTCCTAATAGGTTATAAACTATATTTAGACCTTTATAAACCTTCTATTTGTTCAAAAAAGGGTAGATTTCCATTCGGATCGGGTTTTAGACCTTTATACTAGTCTATTAAACTTTAGTCAAACTTTGGTCAAACTTTAAATCCTGATTTTTTTCTGATGTAATGGAGTGGTCAAAAAGCAAAATAGATGCAAACTATGCCCTAACTAGTTTTTTTTTTTTGTATATTGTGCGTACAGTAACAGTAGGAAAAAAACAGCCAATTCTTATATAGTTAATCAAATTTGAGTCCCCGGCAGCGGCGCCAATTTGATCCGCAGTCGCGCACGGGTCAAAAACGAGATTATTTGACACACTTGCGCTCTAAACTGAGTTTTGGCATCAACATGAAGGTTGTAACTCTTGATCTCAGCTTTCCAACGCATCTTCCCGCGCCTCAATCCGATATTTGTAACTCCAGTTATGACCTACGGACTGAAAGGGTGTCAAAGTGCTATTTATTCATAAATTAAGTGCGAAAATAAAATAAAGCTAAAAATAAACTTAAATATAAAAACACACTAAAATAGTAAAATAGTAAATTAAACCATAGGAATACACTGCTACAATAGTAGAAGAATGTGCATTAAAATGCACTCATCATACTAGTCTATTAAACTTTGGTCAAACTTGTTTGACCAAAGTTTTCATTGGTTTAAAGATGCGATTATTTTTCTCCTAATAGGTTATAAACTATATTTAGACCTTTATAAACCTTCTATTTTTTCAAAAAAGGGTAGATTTCCATTCGGATCGGGTTTTAGACCTTTATACTAGTCTATTAAACATTAGTCAAACTTTGGTCAAACTTTGAATCCTGATTTTTTTCTGATGTAATGGAGTGGTCAAAAAGAAAAACATATGCAAACTATGCCTAACTAGTTTTTTTTTTGTTTTTTTGTATATTGCACATACAGTAACAGTAGGAACAAAACAGACAATTCTAATATAGTTAAATACAGTTTGAGTCCCCGGCAGCGGCGCCAATTTGATCCGCTGTCGCGCACGGGTCAAAAACGAGATTATTTGAAACACTTGCGCTCCGAACTGGGTTCTGGCCTCAACATGAAAGTTGTGGCTCATGATCTCAGCCTTCCAACGCATCTTCCCGCGTCTCAATCCGATATTCGTAACTCCAGTTATTACCTGCGGACTGAAAGGGTGTCAAACTGCTATTTATTCATAAATTAAGTGCGATAATAAAATAAAGCTAAAAATAAACTTAAATATAAAAACACACTAAAATAGTAAAATAGTAAATTAAACCATAGGAATACACTACTACAATAGTAGAAGAATGTGCATTAAAATGCACTATCATACTAATCTATTAAACTTTGGTCAAACTTGTTTGACCAAAGTTTCCATTGGTCTAAACATGCGATTATCTTTCTCCTAATAGGTTATAAACTATATTTAGACCTTTATAACAATTCTATTTGTTCAAAAAATAGTAGATTTCCATTCGGATCGGGTTTTAGACCTTTATACTAGACTATTAAACTTTGGTCAAACTTTGAATCCTGATTTTTTTCTGATGTAATGGAGTGGTCAAAAAGCAAAACAGATGCAAACAATGCCCTAACTAGTTTTTTTTTTTTTTTTTTTGTATATTGTGCGTACAGTAACTGTAGGAAAAAAACAGACAATTCTTATATAGTTAAACACAATTTGAGTCCCCGGCAGCGGCGCCAATTTGATCCGCTATCGCGAACGGGTCAAAAACGAGATTATTTGACACACTTGCGCTCTGAACTGAGTTCTGGCCTCAACATGAAAGTTGTAGCTCTTGATCTCAGCTTTACAATGCATCTTCCCGCAACTAAATCCCATATTTGTAACTCCAGTTATGACCTACGGACTGAAAGGGTGTCAAAGTGCTATTTATTCATAAATTAAGTGCGAAAATAAAATTAAAGCTAAAAATAAACTTAAATATAAAAACACACTAAAATAGTAAAATAGTAAATTAAACCATAGGAATACACTGCTACAATAGTAGAAGAATGTGCATTAAAATGCACTCATCATACTAGTCTATTAAACTTTGGTCAAACTTGTTTGACCAAAGTTTCCATTGGTCTAAAGATGCGATTATCTTTCTCCTAATAGGTTATAAACTATATTTAGACCTTTATAACAATTATATTTGTTCAAAAAATAGTAGATTTCCATTCGGATCGGGTTTTAGACCTTTATACTATACTATTAAACATTGGTCAAACTTTGAATCCTGATTTTTTTCTGATGTAATGGAGTGGTCAAAAAGCAAAACAGATGCAAACTATGCCCTAACTAATTTTTTTTTGTATATTGCGCGTACAGTAACAGTAGGAACAAAACAGACAATTCTAATATAGTTAAACACAATTTGAGTCCCCGGCAGCGGCGCCAATTTGATCCGCTGTCGCGAACTGGTCAAAAATGAGATTATTTGACACACTTGCGCTCTGAACTGAGTTCTGGCCTCAACATGAAAGTTGTAGCTCTTGATCTCAGCTTTCCAATGGATCATCCCGCGCCTCAATCCGATATTTGTAACTCCAGTTATGACTTGCGGACTGAAAGGGTGTCAAAGTGCTATTTATTCATAAATTAAGTGCGAAAATAAAATAAAGCTAAAAATAAACTTAAATATAAAAACACACTAAAATAGTAAAAATAGTAAATTAAACCATATGAATACACTGGTACAATAGTAGGAAAATGTGCATTAAAATGCACTCATCATACTAGTCTATTAAACTTTGGTCAAACTTGTTTGACTAAAGTTTCCATTGGTCTAAAGATGCGATTATCTTTCTCCTAATAGGTTATAAACTATATTTAGACATTTATAAACCTTCTATTTGTTCAAAAAATGGTAGATTTACATCCGGATCGGGTTTTAGACCTTTATACTAGTCTATTAAACTTTGGTCAAACTTTGAATCCTGATTTTTTCCTGATGTTATGGAATGGTCAAAAACCAAAACAGATGCAAACTATGCCTAACTAGTTTAATTTTTTTTTTGTATATTGCACATACAGTAACAGTAGGAACAAAACAGACAATTATAATATAGTTAAACACAATTTGAGTTCCCGGCAGCGGCGCCAATTTGATTCGTTGTCGCGCACGGGTAAAAAACGAGATTATTTGACACACTTGCGTTCCGAACTGGATTCTCTGGCCTCAAGATGCAAGTTGTAGCTCTTGATCTCAACTTTCCAACGCATCTTACAGCGCCTCAATCCGATATTTGTAACTCCAGTTATGACCTGCGGACTGAAAGGGTGTCAAAGTGCTATTTATTCATAAATTAAGTGCGAAAATAAAATAAACTTAAATATAAAAACACACTAAAATAGTAAAAATAGTAAATTAAACCATAGGAATACACTGGTACAATAGTAGGAGAATGTGCATTAAAATGCACTCATCATACTAGTTTATTAAACTTTGGTCAAACTTGTTTGACCAAAGTTTCCATTGGTCTAAAGATGCGATTAACTTTCTCCTAATAGGTTATAAACTATATTTAGACCTTTATAACCCTTCTATTTGTTCAAAAAAGGGTAGATTTATATTCGGATCAGGTTTTAGACCTTTATACTAGTCTATTAAACTTTGGTCATACTTTGGTCAAACTTTGAATCCTGATTTTTTTCTGATGTAATGGAGTGGTCAAAAAGCAAAATAGATGCAAACTATGCCCTAAATAGTTTTTTTTTTTTGTATATTGCGCGTACAGTAACAGTAGGAACAAAACAGACAATTCTAATAAAGTTAAACACAATTTGAGTCCCCGGCAGCGGCGCCAATTTGATCTGTTGTCGCGCACGGGTCAAAAACGAGATTATTTGAAACAAAAGCGCTCCGAACTGGGTTCTGGCCTCAAAATGAAAGTTGTGGCTCATGATCTCAGACTTCCAACGCATCTTCCCGCGTCTCAATCCGATATTCGTAACTCCAGTTATTACCTGCGGACTGAAAGGGTGTCAAAGTGCTATTTATTCATAAATTAAGTGCGATAATAAAATAAAGCTAAAAATAAACTTAAATTTAAAAACACACTAAAATAGAAAAATAGTAAACTAAACCATAGAAATACACTAGTACATTAGTAGAAGAACGTGCATTAAAATGCACTCATCATACTAGTCTATTAAACTTTGGTCAAACTTGTTTGACCAAAGTTTCCATTGGTTTAAACATGCGATTATCTTTCTTCTAATAGGTTATAAACTATATTTAGACCTTTATAAACTCTCTATTTGTTCAAAAAAGGGTAGATTTCCAATCGGATCGGGTTTTAGACCTTTATACCAGTCTATTAAACTTTAGTCAAACTTTGGTCAAACTTTGAATCCTGATTTTTTTCTGATGTAATGGAGTGGTCAAAAAGCAAAATAGATGCAAACTATGCCCTAAATATTTTTTTTTTTGTATATTGCGCGTACAGTAACAGTAGGAACAAAACAGACAATTCTAATAAAGTTAAACACAATTTGAGTCCCCGGCAGCGGCGCCAATTTGATCTGTTGTCGAGCACGTGTCAAAAACGAGATTATTTGAAACAATTGCGCTCCGAACCGGGTTCTGGCCTCAAAATGAAAGTTGTGGCTCATGATCTCAGGCTTCCAACGCATCTTCCCGCGTCTCAATCCGATAATCGTAACTCCAGTTATTACCTGCGGACTGAAAGGGTGTCAAAGTGCTATTTATTCATAAATTAAGTGCGATAATAAAATAAAGCTAAAAATAAACTTAAATATAAAAACACACTAAAATAGAAAAATAGTAAACTAAACCATAGGAATACACTAGTACATTAGTAGAAGAATGTGCATTAAAATGCACTCATCATACTAGTCTATTAAACTTTGGTCAAACTTGTTTGACCAAAGTTTCCATTTGTCTAAAGATGCGATTATCTTTCTCCTAATAGGTTATAAACTATATTTAGACCTTTATAAACCTTCTATTTGTTCAAAAAAGGGTAGATTTACATTCGGATCGGGTTTTAGACCTTTATACTAGTCTATTAAACTTTGGTCAAACTTTGAAGCCTGATTTTTTTCTGATGTAATGGAGTGGTCAAAAAGCAAAACAGATGCAAACTATGCCCTAACTATTTTTTTTTTGTATATTGCGCGTACAGTAACAGTAGGAACAAAACAGACAATTCAAATATAGTTAAATACAATTTGAGTCCCCGGCAGCGGCGCCAATTTGATCCGCAGTCGCGCACGGGTCAAAAACCAGATTATTTGACACATTTGCGCTCTGAACTGAGTTCTGGCATCAACATGAAAGTTGTAGCTCCTGATCTCAGCTTTCCAACGCATCTTCCCACGCCTCAATCCGATATTTGTAACTCCAGTTATGACTTGCGGACTGAAAGGGTGTCAAAGTGCTATTTATTCATAAATTAAGTGCGATAATAAAATAAAGCTAAAAATAAACTTAAATTTAAAAACACACTAAAATAGAAAAATAGTAAACTAAACCATAGGAATACACTAGTACATTAGTAGAAGAATGTGCATTAAAATGCACTCATCATACTAGTCTATTAAACTTTGGTCAAACTTGTTTGACCAAAGTTTCCATTGGTTTAAAGATGCGATTATCTTTCTTCTAATAGGTTATAAACTATATTTAGACCTTTATAAACTCTCTATTTGTTCAAAAAAGGGTAGATTTCCATTCGGATCGGGTTTTAGACCTTTATACTAGTCTATTAAACTTTAGTCAAACTTTGGTCAAACTTTGAATCCTGATTTTTTTCTGATGTAATGGAGTGGTCAAAAAGCAAAATAGATGCAAACTATGCCCTAAATATTTTTTTTTTTGTATATTGCGCGTACAGTAACAGTAGGAACAAAACAGACAATTCTAATAAAGTTAAACACAATTTGAGTCCCCGGCAGCGGCGCCAATTTGATATGTTGTCGCGCACGTGTCAAAAACGAGATTATTTGAAACAATTGCGCTCCGAACCGGGTTCTGGCCTCAAAATGAAAGTTGTGGCTCATGATCTCAGGCTTCCAACGCATCTTCCCGCGTCTCAATCCGATAATCGTAACTCCAGTTATTACCTGCGGACTGAAAGGGTGTCAAAGTGCTATTTATTCATAAATTAAGTGCGATAATAAAATAAAGCTAAAAATAAACTTAAATATAAAAACACACTAAAATAGAAAAATAGTAAACTAAACCATAGGAATACACTAGTACATTAGTAGAAGAATGTGCATTAAAATGCACTCATCATACTAGTCTATTAAACTTTGGTCAAACTTGTTTGACCAAAGTTTCCATTGGTCTAAAGATGCGATTATCTTTCTCCTAATAGGTTATAAACTATATTTAGACCTTTATAAACCTTCTATTTGTTCAAAAAAGGTAGATTTACATTCGGATCGGGTTTTAGACCTTTATACTAGTCTATTAAACTTTGGTCAAACTTTGAATCCTGATTTTTTTCTGATGTAATGGAGTGGTCAAAAAGCAAAACAGATGCAAACTATGCCCTAACTATTTTTTTTTTGTATATTGCGCGTACAGTAACAGTAGGAACAAAACAGACAATTCAAATATAGTTAAATACAATTTGAGTCCCCGGCAGCGGCGCCAATTTGATCCGCAGTCGCGCACGGGTCAAAAATCAGATTATTTGACACATTTGCGCTCTGAACTGAGTTCTGGCATCAACATGAAAGTTGTAGCTCCTGATCTCAGCTTTCCAACGCATCTTCCCGCGCCTCAATCCGATATTTGTAACTCCAATTATGACTTTCGGACTGAAAGGGTGTCAAAGTGCTATTTATTCATAAATTAAGTGCGATAATAAAATAAAGCTAAAAATAAACTTAAATATAAAAACACACTAAAATAGTAAAATAGTAAATTAAACCATAGGAATACACTGCTACAATAGTAGAAGAATTTGCATTAAAATGCACTCATCATACTAGTCTATTAAACTTTGGTTAAACTTGTTTGACCAAAGTTTCCATTGGTTTAAAGATGCGATTATTTTTCTCCTAATAGGTTATAAACTATATTTAGACCTTTATAAACCTTCTATTTGTTCAAAAAAGGGTAGATTTCCATTCGGATCGGGTTTTAGACCTTTATACTAGTCTATTAAACTTTAGTCAAACTTTAAATTCTGATTTTTTTCTGATGTAATGGAGTGGTCAAAAAGCAAAACAGATGCAAACTATGCCCTAACTAGTTTTTTTTTTTTTTTTATATTGTGGGTACAGTAACAGTAGGAACAAAACAGACAATTCTAATATAGTTAAACATAATTTGAGTCCCCGGCAGCGGCGCCAATTTGATCCGCTGTCGCGAACGGGTCAAAAACGAGATTATTTGACACACTTGCGCTCTGAACTGAGTTCTGGCCTCGACATGAAAGTTGTAGCTCTTGATCTCAGCCTTCCAACGCATCTTCCCGCGTCTCAATCCGATATTCGTAACTCCAGTTATTACCTGCGGACTGAAAGGGTGTCAAAGTGCTATTTATTCATAAATTAAGTGCGAAAATAAAATAAAGCTAAAAATAAATTTAAATATAAAAAGACACTAAAATAGTAAAAATAGTAAATTAAACCATAGGAATACACTGGTACAATAGTAGGAGAATGTGCATTAAAATGCCCTCATCATACTAGTCTATTAAACTTTGGTCAAACTTGTTTGACCAAAGTTTCCATTGATCTAAAGATGCGATTATCTTTCTCCTAATAGGTTATAAACTATATTTAGACCTTTATAAACCTTCTATTTGTTCAAAAAATGGTAGATTTACATTCGGATCGGGTTTTAGACCTTTATACTAGTCTATTAAACTTTGGTCAAACATTGAATTCTGATTTTTTTCTGATGTAATGGAGTGGTCAAAAAGCAAAACAGATGCAAACTATGCCCTAACTATTTTTTTTTTTTGTATATTGCGTGTACAGTAACAGTAGGAACAAAACAGACAATTCTAATATAGTTAAACACAATTTGAGTCCCCGGCATCGGAGCCAATTTGATCTGTTGTTGCGCACGGGTCAAAAACGAGATTATTTGACACACTTGCGCTTCGAACTGGGTTCTAGCCTCAACATGAAAGTTGTAGCTCCTGATCTCAGCTTTCCAACGCATCTTCCCGCGCCTCAATCCGATATTCGTAACTCCAGTTATGACCTCTGGACTGAAAGGGTGTCAAAGTGCTATTTATTCATAAATTAAGTGAGAAAATAAAATAAAGCTAAAAATAAACTTAAATATAAAAACACACTAAAATAGTAAAAATAGTAAATTAAACCATAGGAATAAACTGGTACAATAGTAGGAGAATGTGCATTAAAATGCACTCATCATACTAGTCTATTAAACTTTGGTCAAACTTGTTTGACCAAAGTTTCCATTGGTCTAAAGATGCGATTAACTTTCTCCTAATAGGTTATAAACTATATTTAGACCTTTATAAACCTTCTATTTGTTCAAAAAAGGGTAGATTTACATTCGGATCGGGTTTTAGACCTTTATACTAGTCTATTAAACTTTGGTCAAACTTTGGTCAAACTTTGAATCCTGATTTTTTTCTGATGTAATGGAGTGGTCAAAAAGCAAAACAGATGCAAACTATGCCCTAACTATTTTTTTTTTGTATATTGCGCGTACAGTAACAGTAGGAACAAAACAGACAATTCAAATATAGTTAAATACAATTTGAGTCCCCGGCAGCGGCGCCAATTTGATCCGCAGTCGCGCACGGGTCAAAAACCAGATTATTTGACACATTTGCGCTCTGAACTGAGTTCTGGCATCAACATGAAAGTTGTAGCTCCTGATCTCAGCTTTCCAACGCATCTTCCCGCGCCTCAATCCGATATTTGTAACTCCAGTTATGACTTGCGGACTGAAAGGGTGTCAAAGTGCTATTTATTCATAAATTAAGTGCGATAATAAAATAAAGCTAAAAATAAACTTAAATATAAAAACACACTAAAATAGTAAAATAGTAAATTAAACCATAGGAATACACTGCTACAATAGTAGAAGAATTTGCATTAAAATGCACTCATCATACTAGTCTATTAAACTTTGGTCAAACTTGTTTGACCAAAGTTTCCATTGGTCTAAAGATGCGATTAACTTTCTCCTAATAGGTTATAAACTATATTTAGACCTTTATAAACCTTCTATTTGTTCAAAAAAGGGTAGATTTACATTCGGATCGGGTTTTAGACCTTATGTATACATAATTCCACCATCAATCATTCATCAATACATAACATACTCATATACATTCATCATCAATATTATTATGTGTATCTATATTCAACAATCATATAGAGACATCATCATCAATCATATTCGTTATAATTCCAACATCAATCATTTATGTATTAAAATAATACTAGCAACCTATACACCAAACCATATCTTCGTCATCTAATAATCAAGTGAGCCTGACTACTTCGCCAGCTCTCGCCATAGCGAGGCGAGTCAGAGGCTACTCGCTACCCCTCGCAAGTTCTCGCCGTAGCGAAGCAAGTCAGAGAGCTCTGGGCTGGCTGGCGAGCCCTGGGGAGTTCCCTCGCTAGCTCTCGCTAGTTCGAGCCTAGCGACGCGTGCCCAGAATTGCTGCTCTGTTTTACGACCGTTCGGATTCCATTTCCCAAATCATCTAAAACGTGTTCCAGTTTTAAAAAGATGTTTCCTTTAGGTCATAAACGTGTTATCATACATAGAAGTACAAGTTTCATAACTTAAAACCATTAAAATCATTATCAACATGAGATTTATCATATTTTTCCTCAAAAGCTCATGAACATGCAACTTCAAACCAACAACCATAGATTTTCGAAATTGAAATCATCAACACACATTTCTAGCATTATAATACATGAATGACACTAAATCAACAAGAAAGATAACATTTTGATTCATAGAAACTCATAAAGTTATGAACTTTAGAGTATAAAAGGGTGAGAGGGTTTGGGCAAAGAGAAATGTAATTTCTCCCCGTCTTGGCCACCCACAATCATAAATAACTACTCTCTTACCTCTAATTCTTCAAGAATTAGCTCCCCAATCTTCCCCTCTTAGTTCCTTCTTCTATGTTCTTCTTCTTCTTCTCTAGCTTTCTCTCTCTCTATTTCTTCACAAACTTATGACAAATGATTTCTCTCTCTAAGTTTTCAAAACTTATACCTAGGTCAAAACCCCTTTCAATTTACCAAATTACCCCTCCTCATAAGCCCACTCAAATCCTCTATTCACACCTCCTAAAAACACTACTATTCTATTCTCACCACTACACTAAAAGCTACATATTTAAATAAATCACACAACATGGAATTTAAATAAATAAATTAAATCAAATAATTAATTAAATAAAAACGTGATGTGACAACTCTACCCCCCTTAAAGAATTTTTGCCCTCGAAAATTTACCTGAAAACAAATCGGGATACGAACTCTTCATCTTACTCTCCAATTCCCAAGTTGCATTCTCTCCTGCGGGACCTCTCCAAATAACCTTCACCGATGCAATCTCTTTGTTCCTCAACTTCTTTACTTCTCTCCCTTCAATTCTCAAAGGAATAGTCTCAATAGTTAAATTATCCTTCACTTGGATATCATCCGATTCAATTACATGAGATGGATCCGAAACATATTTCCTTAATTGTGACACATGGAACACATCATGCAAATTAGATAGCGTTATCGGCAATGCAATCCGATAAGCTACTTTTCCAATCCTCTCCGAAATCTGATACGGTCCAATGAACTTCGACGTCAACTTCTTAGATTTCAATGCTCTCCCCACACCGGTAGTGGAAGTCACCCTTAAGAACACATGATCTCCCTCTTGGAATTCCACATCCTTTCTCTTCTTATCATGGTAAATTTTCTGCCGACTCTGGGATGCTTTCATCTTCTCTCGGATCATTCTGATCTTCTCCGTAGTCTCTTGTACAATATCGGGGCGTACGACATCTCCTCCCATACAAAGCCTCAAAAGGAGCCATTCCGATACTTGAGTGAAAACTATTATTGTAGGTAAACTTGATCAAAGGTAAACATGAATCCCAACTTTCCCCTTGTTCCAACACACACGCTCTCAACAAATCTTCCAAGGATTGAATCGTCCTTTCGGATTGACCATCCGTCTGAGGGTGATAAGCAGAACTCAACCTCAACTTAGTTCCCAACGCTTCTTGCAAGCTCTCCCAAAATCTAGAAGTGAACTTCGGATCTCTATCTGACACAATACTAGATGGAATGCCATGTAATCTTATAATCTGCTCAACATAAATCTCTGCCAACTTAGGTACCAACGTTCCAATCTTGATAGCAATAAAATGAGCCGACTTCGTCAAACGATCGACCACAACCCAAATCACTTCATTCCCTTTTGCTGTCTTTGGTAACCCTCCAACAAAATCCATGGCAATACTGTCCCATTTCCATTCCGGTACGAACAACGGTTGCAACAAACCAGACGGTTTCTGATGCTCAATCTTCGATTTCTGACAAACCAAACAAGCATAAACATATTCCGCAATTTCCTTCTTCATTCTAGGCCACCAAAATAACTTCTTCAAGTCTTGGTACATCTTAACTAATCCAGGATGAATACTTAATCCACTTTTATGACCCTCATCCAAAATCATTTTCTTTAACTCAGGCACATCGGGTACACAAACTCTTCCTCGGAATCTCACTACTCCATTCTCATCCATTTGAAAATCATTCTCTTGTCCTTCAATTACTAGTGCCACTCTCTTCATCAATTTCTCATCTTCTTTTTGACATTCTCTAATCTTCTCAAGAAAAGGGTTGGTCAACTTCAACATTCCCAACTTCACACTATTGGAAGTGACTTTGCATACCAAACTCAAGTCTCTAAATTCTTCAATCAACTCCAACTCCTTTGCCATAAGCGATGACATGTGCAATGACTTCCGACTCAAAGCATCCGCTACTACATTAGCTTTTCCAGGATGATAACTCAACTCAAAATCATAGTCCTTCAAGAATTCTAACCATCTTCGTTGCCTCATATTCAATTCTTTCTGATCAAACAAATACTTCAAACTCTTGTGATCACTAAACACTTCAAATCTTGACCCATACAAGTAGTGCCTCCATACCTTCAAAGCAAATACTACGGCCGCTAATTCCAAATCATGGGTGGGGTAGTTCCTCTCATGAATCTTCAACTGACGAGATGCATAAGCTACTACTTTTCCTTTCTGCATGAGCACACCACCAAGTCCCAACTTTGATGCGTCACAATACACCACAAACGATTCCTTGGCATCAGGCAAAATCAACACAGGCGCGGTAGTCAATTTCTCTTTCAGCTCTTGAAAACTTTTCTCGCATTTCTCATCCCAAACAAATGCTTGATCCTTCCGAGTCAACAAAGTCAATGGTAACGCCATTTTCGAAAATCCTTCAATGAACCTTCTATAGTAACCAGCTAATCCAAGAAAACTTCTTATCTCTAAAACAGACTCAGGCGTTCCCCATTTCATCACAGCATCAACCTTTGCAGGATCCACCGCTATACCTCCATTAGAAATTACATGACCAAGAAAACTTACTTCTTCCAACCAAAATTCACACTTAGACAACTTGGCATACAACTTCTTCTCCTTCAAAACTTGCAATACAATTCTCAAATGTTCTTTGTGCTCTTCCTCTGATTTAGAATACACCAAAATATCATCAATGAACACTACCACAAACTTATCCAAAAATGAATGAAAGATCCTATTCATGTACTCCATGAAAACACTAGGGGCATTCGTAACTCCAAAAGGCATCACTGTATACTCATAATGGCCATACCTTGTTCTGAAAGCAGTCTTAGGAACATCCTCCGTCTTCACTCTTATCTGATGGTATCCGGACCTCAAATCAATCTTGCTAAACACACAAGCTCCAACTAGTTGATCCATCAAATCATCTATCCTCGGAAGTGGATACTTATTCTTGATTGTTACCTTATTCAACTGGCGATAATCAACGCACAACCTCATACTCCCTTCCTTCTTCTTAACTAACAACACTGGTGCACCCCAAGGTGACACACTTGGACGTATGAACTTCTTTTCCAATAACTCTTCGAGTTGCTTCTTCAATTCGTTCAATTCCGATGCCGACATACGATACGGTGCCATTGATATCGGGCTAGTACCAGGTACTAAATCGATACCAAACTCAACTTCTCTTTCAGGTGGTAAATCAGATATATCTTCCGGAAATACATCCGAAAATTCACGAACAACTGGAATCCCTTCCAACTTAGCTCCACCTTCAAGCTTCAATGATCCAAACACCATGAACAACTCTCCGTGATCATTCGAAGATTCCTTCAACTCTTCCCCATTCATCAAGGGTAAACTTCCTTCCGACTTCGGGAAAATCACAGTCTTCTCACAACAGTTAATATGAACTTGGTTAAAGACTAACCAGTTCATCCCAAAGATAACATCAATACCACTAAGTGGAATACATACCAAATCCATACCAAAATGTCTACCAAACACAGACACAGGACAATTACGACATACAAGACGAGTAATGACCGAACCACTAGTAGGGGTCTCAATATTCATGCAACCAGACATTTCATAAACAGGAATATTCAAACGCTTCATACAATCCATAGAAATAAAAGAATGTGTTGCTCCGGTATCAATAATCGCAATTAAAGGAGTGTCATGAATGAAACACGTACCTCTAATGAGATTATCAACTTGATCAGCTCCTTCTCCATTCAAAGCAAACACTTTCCCGGTAACCTTCTTCGGCTTCTTACATTCCGGACTCTTGTGACCTTCTTCACCACAATTAAAGCAAGTAGGAGTAGTTGCCTTGCACTCCTTAGACTTATGTCCTTCTTTTCCACAACTATAGCACACATCTTTATCCTTCTTACACTCGAAAGAACGGTGTCCAATCTTGCCACACCTATAGCACTTGTCACCATCCACCTTCTCTTTTCCCTTTCCACTTCTAGCACTTCCTTTACCCTTAACTTCATAAGGTTTGGCACGGTCTTGATTCTTTCCTCTAACCGCCTTGAAGTAGTTATTCTTAGCTTTCCCATCTTCATCACAAATTCTAGCCTTTGCCACCAAAGTAGTGAAGTTCCTAATCTCCGCAAACCCAATGATATGCTTGATGTCGGGGTGTAGACCACTCTCAAACTTGACACATTTGTCGTTCTCCGCCTCTGGGGTATTGTAGTGAGGACTAAAAGCACACAAGGACTCAAACTTAGCCGCATACTCCGCTACCGACATGTCCCCTTGTTCTAACTTCATGAACTCTACCACCTTCTTATTCTTCACATCCGCCAGAAAATACTTGTTAAAGAATTCCCGCTTGAACATTTCCCAAGTGATGGCAATACCTCCATTACCTATCCTCAACTTAGCATTCTTCCACCATTGGTTTGCTTCCTCCCTAAGCATATAAGTTCCCAATGCAAGCTTGTTCTCATTAGCACACTCCATGGCATCAAAGATAATCTCAACTTCTTCAACCCACTTAACCGCTCCATCCGGGTTAAAACCTCCAACAAAGAAAGATGGCTTGTGCTTCAAGAACCTATCCAAGTGCTTCTCTCCATCCCTAGCTGGATCATCACCTCTTGCCAAAAGATGAGTCAAGGTAGCAAGTGATTCCGCGATCTGAGCATTAGCACGTGCCGACGTCATGGTCCTGAACAGTCAATTCCAACAACAAACAAACGTCACAACAAAAGTACAAACAGTGCACCCTACACATGTTGTACAACGGGTTACTAAGCCTAATTGATTCCAATGAATTGACCTTGCTCTGATACCAATTGTAACACCCCACTTAATTCTACACAAAAATTCGCGACTAAACAGCAAATGAAATCAAGTAAACCAAGTAGAGCGTTACATGTATAAATTTAAAACCCACATAGCATGTCGTATCATACAAAACATGATTAAGAGATCATCGCAGCGGAACAACATAGCATATCATCATGGTTATATCATCACGAATATAGTTTCACTCATAAACACTAGTCATGGCTAAATAATCCATCAACATAATAATCCACATCCACATAATCCGACTACACATATCGTGTCATCAACAAATAGATCATTAAGTGCTTAGCATAAAGCCTTACAACATCATACAAAATAAGGTCTAAAAGCGACGCTAGATATAAGTTCGATAAGACTAAACCCCAACACGGTGTTACAACCACCAGAGCAAATGGACAAGACACTAGGATAGCGAATCATCCCCTTACCCTAAATACTAGCAACAAATGCCGGGTACTCCTCCTAAGCAAGCAAAGCAAATCCTCACGCCTGAGAATCTGAATCGCCCAACGATCCATTACATACAAAAATAGAGAGTTAGTTACTTAAAATCAACATATAACAAATGTAAGTAAATACTAACATTTAATCCAACATATACAATGCATATATTAATCTATCATACGTATAATGGAAATGTATGTAATAGAAATCCAACGACATCAATAGGACATGTACATTAATCATCTAATATACGAATTCAAATTCACACCATCAATGATCAACGACTTATATGTAAGGAAGCACTTAGCACATAATTAGACAATTATCACATATAGTACATTTAAGGTTCACCTTCCTAAATGCATCTAATGTCACCTTCATGCCATGTCCCCTAGACACGACTATATGCATGCGGTACCATTCACCAAATAAGGATACAAGAATCCTATGCGTTATGGATCAAACGTCCAAGCTTCATCAATTCGTTATGGGTCAAACGCCCAAGCTTCATCAATTCGTTATGGGTCAAACGCCCAAGCTTCATCACTTCGTTATGGGTCAAACGCCCAAGCTTCATCAATAGACTCAATCATGATGCATGAACATATATATAACGTATGTTATTCACCACCATTATGCAACCTTATGTATACATAATTCCACCATCAATCATTCATCAATACATAACATACTCATATACATTCATCATCAATATTATTATGTGTATCTATATTCAACAATCATATAGAGACATCATCATCAATCATATTCGTTATAATTCCAACATCAATCATTTATGTATTAAAATAATACTAGCAACCTATACACCAAACCATATCTTCGTCATCTAATAATCAAGTGAGCCTGACTACTTCGCCAGCTCTCGCTAGCTCTCGCCATAGCGAAGAAAGTCAGAGGCTACTCGCTACCCCTCGCTAGTTCTCGACATAGCGAAGCAAGTCAGAGACTACTCGCTACCCCTCGCTAGTTCTCGCCGTAGCGAAGCAAGTCAGAGAGCTCTGGGCTGGCTGGCGAGCACTGGCGAGCCCTGGCGAGTTCCCTCGCTAGCTCTCGCTAGTTCTAGCCTAGCGACGCGTGCCCAGAATTGCTGCTCTGTTTTACGACCGTTCGGATTCCATTTCCCAAATCATCTAAAACGTGTTCCAGTTTTAAAAAGATGTTTCCTTTAGGTCATAAACGTGTTATCATACATAGAAGTACAAGTTTCATAACTTAAAACCATTAAAATCATTATCAACATGAGATTTATCATATTTTTCCTCAAAAGCTCATGAACATGCAACTTCAAACCAACAACCATAGATTTTCGAAATTGAAATCATCAACACACATTTCTAGCATTATAATACATGAATGACACTAAATCAACAAGAAAGATAACATTTTGATTCATAGAAACTCATAAAGTTATGAACTTTAGAGTATAAAAGGGTGAGAGGGTTTGGGAAAAGAGAAATGTAATTTCTCCCCCCTCTTGGCCACCCACAATCATAAATAACTACTCTCTTACCTCTAATTCTTCAAGAATTAGCTCCCCAATCTTCCCCTCTTAGCTCCTTCTTCTATGTTCTTCTTCTTCTTCTCTAGCTTTCTCTCTCTCTATTTCTTCACAAACTTATGACAAATGATTTCTCTCTCTAAGTTTTCAAAACTTATACCTAGGTCAAAACCCCTTTCAATTTACCAAATTACCCCTCCTCATAAGCCCACTCAAATCCTCTATTCACACCTCCTAAAAACGCTACTATTCTATTCTCACCACTACACTAAAAGCCACATATTTAAATAAATCACACAACATGGAATTTAAATAAATAAATTAAATCAAATAATTAATTAAATAAAAACGTGATGTGACAACTCTACCCCCCTTAAAGAATTTTTGCCCTCGAAAATTTACCTGAACACAAATCCGGATACGAACTCTTCATCTTACTCTCCAATTCCCAAGTTGCATTCTCTCCTGCGGGACCTCTCCAAATAACCTTCACCAATGCAATCTCTTTGTTCCTCAACTTCTTTACTTCTCTCCCTTCAATTCTCAAAGGAATAGTCTCAATAGTTAAATTATCCTTCACTTGGATATCATCCGATTCAATTACATGAGATGGATCCGAAACATATTTCCTTAATTATGACACATGGAACACATCATGCAAATTAGATAGCGTTATCGGCAATGCAATCTGATAAGCTACTTTTCCAATCCCACGCCTCAATCCGATAGTTGTAACACCAGTTATGACCTGCGGACTGAAAGGATGTCAAAGTGCTATTTATTCATAAATTAAGTGCGAAAATAAAATAAAGCTAAAAATAAACTTAAATATAAAAACACACTAAAATAGTAAAAATAGTAAATTAAACCATAGGAATACACTGGTACAATAGTAGGAGAATGTGCATTAAAATGCACTCATCATACTAGTCTATTAAACTTTGGTCAAACTTGTTTGACCAAAGTTTCCATTGGTCTAAAGATGCGATTATCTTTCTCCTAATAGGTTATAAACTATATCTAGACCTTTATAAACCTTCTATTTGTTCAAAAAATGGTAGGTTTCCATTCGGATCGGGTTTTAGACCTTTATACTAGACTATTAAATTTTGGTCAAACTTTGAATCCTGATTTTTTTCTGATGTAATGGAGTGGTCAAAAAGCAAAACAGATGCAAACTATGCCCTAACTATTTTTTTTTGTATATTGCGAGTACAGTAACAGTAGGAACAAAACAGACAATTCTAATATAGTTAAACACAATTTGAGTTCCCGGCAGCGGCGTCAATTTTATTCGCTGTTGCGCACGGGTCAAAAACGAGATTATTTGACACACGCGCTCCGAACTGGGTTCTGGCGTCAAGATGCAAGTTGTAGCTCTTGATCTCAGCTTTTCAACGCATCTTCCCGCGCCTCAGTACGATATTTGTAACTCCAGTTATGACCTGCGGACTGAAAGGGTGTCAAAGTGCTATTTATTCATAAATTAAGTGCGAAAATAAAATAAAGCTAAAAATAAACTTAAATATAAAAACACACTAAAATAGTAAAAATAGTAAATTAAACCATAGGAATACACTGGTGCAATAGTAGGAGAATGTGCATGAAAATGCACTCATCATACTAGTCTATTAAACTTTGGTTAAACTTGTTTGACCAAAGTTTCCATTGATCTAAAGATGCGATTAACTTTCTGCTAATAGGTTATAAACTATATTTAGACCTTTATAAACCTTCTATTTGTTCAAAAAAGGGTAGATTTACATTCGGATCGGGTTTTAGACCTTTATACTAGTCTATTAAACTTTGGTCAAACTTTGGTCAAACTTTGAATCCTGATTTTTTTCTGATGTAATGGAGTGGTCAAAAAGCAAAACAGATGCAAACTATGCCCTAACTATTTTTTTTTTGTATATTGCGCGAACAGTAACAGTAGGAACAAAACAGACAATTCTAGAGAAGAAGAAAGTAGTTTCAAAATGGACAAAGGATATTCAAACGCTCAGAGAAGAAGAAAGTAGTTTCAAAGAGAGTCAGTCAAGATAGCAGAAAACATAAGAAGAAACCAAGAGAAACAAAGCCAGCGTTTGAACAAGAAAAACGCAGTTCAGAGTCTGATGAAAAAGATTTGGACTCTGACTGGTTTCAGTTTCTGAAGACACACATTCCTGAAGAAAATCAAACTGATTTCCAAGGCTCTAGAGGGGCTAGTGTCTTTTCCTGAAGGAAACCAAACTGATGCATCAGAATTGGTTTCTTCATGATAGACAACCAGTTGGATGACTCATCCAATTCCACTCTGTAAAGGTCATATTTAGGCTTGTAACCACAATATGGCCTTTGGAGCATCCAGAAAATAGTCTTTAGGAATTTTATATGTATTCAGAAACTATGTTCTTAATGAAATAAAAAGTTTTGATTTGGCTTGTTTAATTTGATTTACTTTATTATGTTTCTTCTCTTGTTATGCAATTTGATTCTTTAAGAATAACCAAATATTGTACTTATGAAAAACAATGTTATGAATAAAAACACAAGAGTTTAAAATATCCAAAAGAGACAATCAGATTAGCACATAATGATGTTAAAAACATACAATAGTATAAGCTAAATCCTATCACTGTGCCTAACAAGATATTAATTAAATAATCAATTAAGCAAACAAAGAAGTCCTAGGGGTTTATTGAGGACGACTACAGAGGAAAGCTAAGGTTTTCATGATCTCTTTTTGGTTTCCATTTACTTCCTCTATCATCCCAATATACTTGTCCACCTTGGCTTCAATTCTTTCAATCTCAGCCTCATACACTGGATTTCTCAGATGCTCTTGATTCCCCCTTAGATTTTCTTGGATAGGTTCATTCAGATTTTTCTCAAGTGATGCTATCTTTTCCCTCAGGTTTTGGTCATCACTTGCTCTTGCAGTAAAGGATTCAGGTAGATTCTTCTCTGTGTCCTTCTGACTTTGAATGACCTCTTCAACCACTGAAGCCTTTCCCTTGTCAAACCTCCTTTGTTCTTCAACATCAGCCTTCTGAAGACTATGCAGCTTCTTTACCAATTCCTCAGTCAAACTTACCCATTGTGCAGTATATTCAGATGAAGACATGTCAGATTGTCTGAGCTCATGAAAACCATGTATCTGACTGAACAGACTGTTGCATTCCCTCAAGATATCAGGGTTAATTGAGTTGTTTGGGTGAGGTTTAGTGTTTGAGGGTGTGATGGTGTATTGAGGTGATGTTTGTGGTTGTTGTTGCTGTTGATCAAAAGCTTTTAGATGAAAATCATTCACATGAAGCTCTTTGACCATATCATCAACATGATTTGATGATGGGGAATTTTGGATTTCTTCTGAGACAACAAATTCAGTATGTTCTGAAACATCAGAGTCATGTTCAAGTTCCTCAGTACTTTGTTGTTCAGGTTGTGTTTGGTTATGTGATGGTTGGGGTTCAGGATGTGTTTGGTTGTCAGAATGTGTTTTGTGGCCAGAACCTTGATTTTCAGAGGGTTGGTGTTCAGGTGGTGTTTGAACAGGTTCTGGTGAGAGGTGTGGTTCAATATTGGTTATTTCTGGTATGGGAGGTTCTGAATAGACAGGTTCTGAAATAAGTTGTTTTAATGTGAGATGGTCTTCAGGACTTGTCTGGGTGGTGTTTGGAATTGGGTTCTGAATCTGTTCAGAGATTGAATGGGTGGATGGGTTCTGAACTAGATTTGTGGTTTTGGTTTGATTGGATAATTCACCAACTAAATGTTCCTCAAGGAATTGTAGAGGTGAATTTCTGGGTTGGGTTGATGAGGGGGTTGGTTGAGTCTCTTGAGTATTTACAACAGCAGGTTTAGACAAAGATACATTACCTGAGTTGTCCTTGGATGAGCTTTCAGCACATTTCTTTTTCTTGAGTCTGATACTTAAAGGTTCATCATCATCTTCACTATCTTCATCTTGAATTACTACCACATTTGAACTCTCAGCCTTGGATTTGGTCTTTCCTTTACTCTCTACCTTCGTAGCTTCATTCTTCTCCACCTTTACTTTTGTCAGCCTCTTCCTCTTCTTCTTCAAATCTTCTTTTTCAATCTCAAGCCCTTCACCTTGACTTTCTAGCAGTTGTATGTATTGATTAACAATACCATTTGTGACAGCAGGTATGTCAATCTTATATCTCTTCACCATTGAATCTTCTGAGTGATGAGGTTCAAATGGATCAGAAGGTTGCACCTCTTTTCCTGCTAGCAAGTTCATGTTGGAGAGGGTGTGAGCAGAGATTGTAGAGGCTCTGATTTCCCTAATCAGATTGTTATGACCAGCAGCTTTGATAATATCTATCACTCCACATTGATGGAAAATTTCACTAAGAATTCTTGGATAGATGATATGAACATTTGGCTTGGATTGCTTCTGAGTAGCACTCACAGCCTTGCAGAGGTGATTGAAGATGTATTTTGCCCATGAAAGTTGATCAGAACTTCCACTCCTTGGAAATATTGATCCCAAAACTATTCTGGCCAATACCTTCTGAGTAGGTGTCGCGGTGATTTTTGGATATCGAGTTATTAATTACCTTCGAATCGCAATTTGATATTCCACCACCAATCTTTAATTTATCCGAGGGAAAGGGAAAAAGTTCGAAAAAACCCTATTTTTTAGAGATCAAGGTCCGGGGGTTAGTTATACAAAGGGAAGGTACTAGCACCCTAAGTGTCTATAGTATCCTATAGGAACCTCTTGTTTTTATTCTAACTTTGCGCTTTATTTTTAATTGCTTGTAAAAATGTATGAACTAAAGTGATGATAAAAAAAAGTTTAAAAGTGATAAAAAAGAAGAAAAATGTTTTTGTTGATTTTATTTGATTGGAGAGACAAGTCTCATGCCTACGTACCCGAGGGATCAAACCCCCGTAGTTCGGGGTAAAAGTTACGAGTAAATTTTCTTGTTTAATTTTAAGGTTTTGAAAAATGGTTTTTAAAGACCAAAAGCCAAAAGTGGAAAAATGTGAGTTTGATTGATGTTAATTTGTGAAGAAAGACTATATGGTTAAATTGATTAAAGTTTGATTGTGAAATGAGACGCGAACGCTTGGTTTAAAGTCCAAGGTTTATTGAGAAAAGGTTTTGAGTGATAAAAGACACTTGGTTTAAAAATCCAAGGTTTTTGCATGATTAAAGACGTTTGATTGAAGAAAATGCACTTGGTTTGAATTCCAAGGTTTTTTGCAAGAAAAGAAGAAAAAAAAGAACACTTGGTTTGAATTCCAAGGTTTTAACGAGAAAAATAACACTTGGTTTGAATTCCATGGTTTTAACGAGAAAAATAACACTTGGTTTGAATTCCAAGGTTTTTGCGATAAAAGGAACACTTGGTTTGAATTCCAAGGTTTTAACGAGAAAAAATAACACTTGGTTTGAAATCCAAGGTTTTGACGAGAAAATAACACTTGGTTTGAATTCCAAGGTTTTTGACGGAAATGTTTGATGAAATTTTTTTTGTGTCTCCACTATATTTTTTGAAGAAAGAAAATACTTATGTATTTTGAAAGAGGTTTTGACCTCATTTTTGAGAAGAAAATAGGTAATGGTTACGCGCGCAAAATGACACTAACCTAAAATGTCCTAATAATTAAACTAAGCACGAAGACAATTCACAATGATATTTTGATCAAAGTGACGCCTTTACCCTCGGAATTTTAACGTTACGTGCATTGACGGAATGCGATAAAAAATAAATATGCATGAGATGCAATTTTTCATTTATGAGTACATTGGTCCCTAATTACACTCTAAAATCTTCGCAAGAAAATAAACATGAAATGATACAAGAGAGGGGGTATGCTATGCACTTTTATCTAGAGTTTACATTTGGCCTATTTACATCCTAAATTCAAGAGCATAAATAAATGGCAATTAATAAAGCGATAAACACTCAAAATTGTGATAATAATGATATTACAAAAATAAAGGTAAAAATGATAAATAAACGGACGTAATGAAATAGTATGAAGTGCAGGGATAAATAACATAAATAAATAAATATGAAACTAAAAAAAGATAAAAATAAGCCTCGACATCATGCTTTACAAGGCTGAAAAAATAGCTAAAATAGCTTATGCCAAAAGCACTTATCTCATAAGCTCATGCACAAAGATTAGAGCAATTAATTAATAACATAAGATATTAACGATTTAAAATCGAATTAAATCCCACTATAAATTTCAGTAGCTTAATTTTGTTCAAAATGACTTAGAGAAGTCATTGAAATGAAAAGCTACTTTCACAATAAGCTAAAAAATAAATTTAAGTTTAAACAGGGGGGTGTCAAAATTAAAACGAAATAGAAAGGGGGTGCAAATAGTAAAATGAGTTAGGCCCAGTCCAATAAAAAGTCCAACTGTACAAAAAAGTAAAGGGTTTGATCAGGGCTGTCTGATTGATCAGACGTCCCTGATTTGATCACAGGAGAGGTTAATAATGGACGTTGGATCAGATCTAAGGGGTTCTGGGTGCGCTGGTGCACCATAAGGACATGCACCAGCCCACACCTGATTGGGTCAGGGTATAAATACCCAAAACCCAAAAAAATCTCATTTTTCTCTCTCTCGGCCGAACTCCATTCTTTCTCTCTTCTTCTCCCTTTTTTTTCTCTGCTAGGGTTCATCCCTAAGGATGAACAAGGGATGAATCTTCATCCCTTCCGGCGAGACGCCGCCACGCCGGAGCAATTCCGGCGGCGGCCCCGCCGGCCCAAACCCCCTTTCTTTTAAAAAATCAAATTTTTTTTTTACCAAAACCCCTCTATTTTACTTTCTAAACCTAAATCCACAAACAAAAACCCCAAAAAATTAGCCAAATCCCCTAGATCGGAAAAATAAGAAAACAAAAAAAAAAGCCAACCTTTTGCGTTTTTGGTTTCGGATTTGCCTGTTTCTCTCCTTGTCCTTCTCTGTTCTGGTTCGTTTTTTGAAGAAAAGGTATGAGATTGTTTTTTTTGTTTTGATTTGGAAAAGAAAAGGAAAAAAAAAGTAATATTTTTTGTTCTGGATTTTTGTTGTTGTTTTTCGGTTTTTGGTTCTGGATTTTGGTTGTGGTTGTGTTTCGATTTTTTTGGTTCTGGATTTGTTGTTTTTCGGTTCTGGGTTGTATGATTTGATGAGGATGATGATGTTGTATTTTCGGTTCTTTGCTGAGCAAAAATTAGTGTGTTTTGTTCATTAATTGATGTTCACTATATACACAAATTTGAGGTCTCTGATACCCTCTGACTAAGCCAAAACCTGGACAAAATTTTCAATTTGGGACAAAAGTACACTGTTTAGGCAGAAAGCCTTCTGCGCATGGAGAAAGGAAGAATTGACTTTCAATTTTCTGATATTTTTTTAATCAGAAAAAAAAGGACAAAATAAAAAAAATAATAATATAAAAAACAAAATAATAAAATTAATTAAATATAAAAAACAAAAATAAAAAACAAAAAACAGAAAAATAAAAAATAAAATAAACTAATTAAAAAAAATCAAAAAAAGAAGATAATAATAATAATAATAAATAATAATAAAAAATAATAACAATAATAATAATAATAATAATAGAAAAAAGAATAAATATAAAAGAAACAACAAATGAGGTATTTTAAAATACCTCTCTGCCGAAATTTTTCTCGAATCTCCTAACAAACGAATCATTTTTTTTCAAAAATTTATATGTCGACATTTCTCGAAAAATGTAGCGATTATTCAGGACAAAAAAATATGACTCGATGAAAATGCAAAAAAATAATATGGTCACAAAATGGGGTATGACAGTAGGCTTCAAATCACCCACCTTGTTGCTTTCACAGCTCTTCCCTTCAGCATAGCACTGTCTGGTCATATTCACTAGAAATTATGAGTTCTTTGCCTCACTTTGACTATAGGTGTGGTAGATGCCTTCATTGGGGATAGATAACACCTTTGCCAGGTTTGAAGCAGTGAGAATCACTTCAAAGCTGCAAACTACAGAGTGCACTTCAGTCTCTTCGACTACCCTCAATACCAACTCTTGAGGAGTCTTCACCTTCTCCTTCTTTTTTGCATCCAGCTCCTTATTATAATCTTCAACCGTCTTCACCTTCCTTCTGATCCAGAAATCTTTTACCAGAGTAGGATAGATTAGACCATTTAACATATTCGGACATACTATCAAGTAAATTTAAAGGACAACACATTCATATTAAGCACTCAATCAAAACAAAATGTTTGATTACACAACTTAACACAAACGATAAATCAATCGGAAAATTATCGAAAAATGGAAAGAGAAAGGTGTAGTAGTGATTAAAGACTCAAATTAAGAATAATTATAAATCATAGTAGCATACCTCGACTGAATTGCATATTTAACAATTGACTGATCAAAAAGTTATTATTCCAACAACCGATACAGTCAACTCATTTTATGAAGTTTGAGATAACTTGAGTCAAATATAATAATCGTTCCCAATCTTTTTCGGACAAAATACTGTCATTCCATCATTTTTTCAAATTTAGAATCAATATTTCGATCAAAAAGTCATCATTTAGCCCACCGATACCGTCAATTCAATTTGTACCCACTTTCCATCATTTTCTCAAATTTAGAGAAATAATTTGATCAAAAAGTCATCATTCCAGCAACCGATACCGTCAATTCAATTTGTCAAGTTTAAGGCAACTTGAACTGAATATAATAATCCGTTTCCAATTCTTTTCAGACAAAATATCGTCATCTCATCATTTTTTTCAAATTTAGAATCAATATTTCGATTAAAAAGTCATCATTCAAACAACCAATACCATCAATTCGATTTGTCAAGTTTAAGAAAACTTGATCCAAATATTAAATTTAATTCTCAATCTATTTCGGACAAAAAACCGTAATCCCATCATATTTTCAAATTTAAAACCTAATAGATTCGAATATCATATTTTCCGAAATATCACATCAAAACATGGTTGTCTCATAGATTAACATATTCGGACATACTATCAAGTAAATTTAAAGGACAACACATTCATATTAAGCACTCGATCAAAACAAAATGTTTGATTACACAACTTAACACAATCGATAAATCCATCGGAAAAATATCGAAAAATGGAAAGAGAAAGGTGTAGTAGTGATTAAAGACTCAAATTAAGAATAGTTATAAATCATAGTAGCATACTTCGAATGAATTGCATATTTAACAATTGACTGATCAAAAAGTTATTATTCCATCAACCGATACAGTCAACTCATTTTATGAAGTTTGAGATAATTTGAGTCAAATATAATAATCGTTTCCAATCTTTTTCGGACAAAATACTGTCATTCCATCATTTTTTCGAATTTAGAATCAATATTTCGATCAAAAAGTAATCATTTAGCCCACTGATACCGTCAATTCAATTTGTAGCCACTTTCCATCATTTTCTCAAATTTAGAGAAATAATTTGATCAAAAAGTCATCATTCCAACAACCGATACCGTCAATTCAATTTGTCAAGTTTAAGGCAACTTGAACCGAATATAATAATCCGTTTCCAATTCTTTTCAGACAAAATATCGTCATCTCATCATTTTTTTCAAATTTAGAATCAATATTTCGATTAAAAAGTCATCATTCAAACAACCAATACCATCAATTCGATTTGTCAAGTTTAAGAAAACTTGATCCAAATATTAAATTTAATTCTCAATCTATTTCGGACAAAAAACCGTAATCCCATCATATTTTCAAATTTAAAACCTAATAGATTCGAATATCATATTTTCCGAAATATCACATCAAAACATGGTTGTCTCATAGATTAACATATTCGGACATACTATCAAGTAAATTTAAAGGACAACACATTCATATTAAGCACTCGATCAAAACAAAATGTTTGATTACACAACTTAACACAATCGATAAATCCATCGGAAAAATATCGAAAAATGGAAAGAGAAAGGTGTAGTAGTGATTAAAGACTCAAATTAAGAATAGTTATAAATCATAGTAGCATACTTCGAATGAATTGCATATTTAACAATTGACTGATCAAAAAGTTATTATTCCATCAACCGATACAGTCAACTCATTTTATGAAGTTTGAGATAATTTGAGTCAAATATAATAATCGTTTCCAATCTTTTTCGGACAAAATACTGTCATTCCATCATTTTTTCGAATTTAGAATCAATATTTCGATCAAAAAGTAATCATTTAGCCCACTGATACCGTCAATTCAATTTGTAGCCACTTTCCATCATTTTCTCAAATTTAGAGAAATAATTTGATCAAAAAGTCATCATTCCAACAACCGATACCGTCAATTCAATTTGTCAAGTTTAAGGCAACTTGAACCGAATATAATAATCCGTTTCCAATTCTTTTCAGACAAAATATCGTCATCTCATCATTTTTTTCAAATTTAGAATCAATATTTCGATTAAAAAGTCATCATTCAAACAACCGATACCATCAATTCGGCTTGTCAAGTGTAAGAAAACTTGATCCAAATATTAAATTTCATTTTGATCCAAGTTTAAGGAAGTCTCATGCTTGTGTGCTTGAGCATCTGATTGTAATCTTAGTGATTATAGTGAACTCTCTTGGAAACAAGGGGACTGGAGTACTCTCAATTTGTGAGGGGAACCAGTATAAATTGTTGTGTGTTCTTCTCTCTCTCACTCTCTCATTTACTCCTTCATCATTCACTTCGCCGTAAGTTAATTGTGTGAACAAGGTGCTTAAAGACTCTGATAGATTTAAATATCTTGAAAAGTTTTTAAATATCCAAAACACAATTCAACCCCCCCTTCTTGTGTTTTCTCCACGCACGTTCAATTGGTATCAGAGCTCCGGTTCTGTTGGTAAATCACTTAACCGTGAGACAGTCAAGATCCAAAGGAGAAAAACACCATGGCTCAAAACATGAATGATTGGAAGCAGAAGTTATATCAACAAGTTGCTGATCTTGTCAAGGAAATTGAAGATGGACTGAACTTAAATGAAGATCTGAGCAACAATCAAAATCCTTCCACATCAGGGGTTAAACAAACTTCAAAAATTGAATCTACAACTACTACTCTTTGCTTCATTAGTGATGATAATGAAAGCATTCAAAAAGCAACAGTAAATGGTTTGTTAGATCAATATGAGGAGTTTAGAATGGAGGAAAATGAGAGTATTGAAGAAATGGACTTAAGGTTTCAAGCCATCACAAGCAAGCTTGAAGACTACAACAACAAACTCAGCAACAAAGAGCTTGTAAGCAAGTTGCTGAGAAGTTTGCCTCTGAATTGGAATGTAATTTCAAATACTATAGAGGAAACTGAAGACATCAACTCAATGAGTCTTGAATCATTGATTGATTTACTCAGAGTCCATGAATTGGCTCTGAAGGATATGTAAGAGTTGAAAGGTGAAGAAGCAGAAGCAGCAAGGAAAGGAAAGCAAGCATTGGAACGTGAAGATCTTGTTGAAGAACCTGATGAAGAGTATCTTGAAAGGTTTTCAAGAAAAATTCAAAGATGGTACAACTTCAAGAAGAATGGAGGAAAACTAGCTAAAGGAATGACAACCTGGGATGTACTAGACAACTTCTCTGAAAGAGCACCAGGAGCTGAAGGATCAAGTTCTGAAGATGGTTCAGACTCTGAATATTCAAGTTCTGATGGAAAGTCAGAACCTGAGAACATAGACAATATCCGGAGAAGAATAAATCAGGTATATTCTCATCTTTCCAAAGCAAAATTGATCAAGCATCTTGAGAAGACTTTACTTAAACTCTCTAATAGTCAGCAGAAGTATAAAAAGCTTAAAGCAGACTATGAGAATTTAAGTAAGCAAGCAAATCACTCTGGAGATCTTGCACAAACAGATTTTATCAAAACAAAATATCTTAAGAATGATTATGCTGTTTGTTACAAACCCTTTGAGCACTCTCTTGTTCTCAAAGAGTTTTGCAACACTAATGCTGATCAAAATAAAATTGTTTCCATGCTTTGCAACCTTAAGACCAACAATACTAATGGGATTGGATACTCTAGTAATAAAACACTAGAGGAACCAAGCTCATCAGTTATTGATGGAAGTTTCTCACTCCCTAATCTTTACACTACATTTGTATCTAATAGTACTCAAATAAAACAAATGAAGGGTAAAGATTTGGCAACTAACAGTCTAGGACCCTCAAGCAATTGGGTACCAAGAGACAAAATAGTTTACTTGATTGCAGGTGAAACAAAGACTCTGAACCTTCCAATCACATGGATGCATGTGAATGTGAATGGAAGAAGAGCAATTGTGCATAGAAGGCACATTTTTGAAGAGTCAGATGGAGAAGAAGATGAAATGGAATACATAAGGAGCAGGAGGGAGCATGAAGAATTTGAAGCTTGTGTTGAAGATGATAACAACTCAGTGTGGTGGAGTGATTGTTCAGGCTATGACACTGACTACACCTAAAACCAAGAGCTTCAAAATCAAGTAAGTAACTCTCATCTCCTAAATGACATTTCAGAGGAATAACATTCAAAGGTTGAAAATTTCTTCTTAGGACACAAAATGTTCAGAACAAAAAACCTTGAAAAATCATGTCTGAACACATTTTTCTTTAAGTATCCTGAAAGACACATTCTCAGACTCTGAAGTATTTTGGATCTCAGCATCTGAAGTGGTCCAGACTCTGAGAAACTTTTTTCAACTCCTGAAGGTTAAGGTTCTTACAAGGAAATGAATTGCAAACGTTTGAGTTTTTTTTTTACTAAAACGTTTTGGCGCTAAATAGACAACACGTACACACGTTCTGATTGGTTTGAAACAGTTAATGATGATTTGTTTTCTTTTTGATTTAATGTAATGTGTACTTTAATTTGTTGTAATGTTTTTAAACAAAATCACTTAAACACTTGCACGCTTTACACTATCACTTCCCACACCTTCGTCTTCAATATCACAGAACAAACTCTTTCTCTAGTGTTAGCAAGATCTACCCTAACCTTCTGAAATGGCATCTACTTCTACATCCGCTTCAGATTCTTTGTTTACTTTTCCTAAAAACTTCCCTATCAACACTACTGCTTGCGAGGAGATGTTTTCTACAGATTTGTCTCTTAAGATAGAGGGAAAATCTCTGAACTTGGTTATGGAACAACCAGTGGACTTTGATAGTTTGGAAAAGAATCATTTTGATGTTCTAAAGTTCTTTACTGATCTCAAAGGGAGCTTTATATACATAAAGTTATTAAATGGTCCAATCTATCCTACTCTGGTAAAAGATTTCTGGATCAGAAGCAAGGTGAAGACAGTTGAAGATTATGACAATGAGCTAGATGCAAGGAGAAAAGAAAAGGCTGAAAATGAGGTCAAGACCCCTCAAGAGTTAGGATTGAGAATCATTGAGGAAACTGAAGTGCATTCTGTTGTGTGCGGTTTTGAAGTAATTCTCATTGCTTCAAACTTGGCTAAGGTGTTATCCATCCCACCTGTGGTCACAATGAAGCAAAGAAATCTGAGTTTCTGAAGATTATAACAAGACAATGCTATGACAAAGGAAAAAGCTGTGAGAGCAACAGGATAGGTGATCTGAAGCCCACTCAGAGAGTATTAGCCAAAATTATGTTAAGTTCTATATTTCCAGGAAGTGAAAATTCTGATCAATTGTCATGGGATCATAGACACTTTGTCTATTTTCTCACAAGGAAATATGATGTAAATTGGGCGAAATACATCTTCGATCACCTATGCAAAGTTGTGCTTAACACTCAAAATCAGACCAAGACTGATATACATGTCATCTACCCAAGGATACTCAGTGAGATTTTCTATCAATGTGGAGTGATAGACATAATTAAATATGCGGGTCATGACTGCTTGTTAAGGGAAATCAGAGCCTCCACAATATCTGTTCATACACTCTCGCACATGAACTTGTTGTCAGGATATGAGGTACAACCTTCAGATCCTTTGGTACCTCAGTCTCACTCAGAACCTTCGTTGATGAAGAAATGGAACATTGACATACCTACAGTTTCTAGTGGTATTGTCAATCAGTATATTTAACTGCTGGATAACCTAGGAGAAGGGTTTGAGACTGAGAAGGAAAAATTGAAGAAGAAGAGAAGAAGGCTAGTGAAAGCATGTAAGAGTGAAGCTGCAAATGAAGGAAGAAATTCAGACTCAAGTGGACACAGAGAGGGATCATCCTGAATCCTCTACTGCAAGAGAAAATATTGGGCAAAACCTTAGGGAAAGGTTAGCTTCAATAGTGGACGATCTGAATGTACCTCTTCAAGAAAATCCGAGAGGTGATCAAGGTAATCAATAGCATCTGAGGAATCCTGTCTATGAGAGTGATATCAGAAGGATTAAAGACAAAGTGGACAAGTTTATGGGATTGATGCAAGAAGTAAATGCTAATCAGAAAAATATCATGATAACCCTAGCATCTATCTATAGTCAACCTCAACCTTAGGATTATCTTGATTTCTTATATGATTTCATAACTGATTAATATTTTGTTAGGCACATTAGTAGGATAGAGTTCATATGGTTATATAATTTCTATCTCTATGTTAAGTCTAACCTATTTAGTGACTATGCTTATATGTATGTTTTGATTCTGATTAACATATCTAATTGTTTGTTTTATTTGTTGAACTAAATTTCATTTTCGATAAACAAACAATCTTGCAAATTGATTTTTCAAACTTTTGAGTTTCATTCATAAAATAGATTTTCAATGAGTACAATATTTGATTGTTCTTAAAGAATCAAATTACATAACAAGAGAAGAAATATAAATAAGAAATCAAAAATAAACAAGCCAAAGTAATGAACTTTATTTCATTGAGAACATAAGTTCTGGATTACATATAAAGTTTTTTCAAGGATTATCTTCTGGTTGCTTCAAAGGCCATATTTGAAGGTTGCACGCCTAAATATGACCTTTGTAGAGGGGGGAAGGTTAAGATTTTGGCTAAAGCCATCCAACCAACTAGTAGTCCTTCTTGAAGAAACCGAATCAGATGCATCAGTTTGGTTTTCCTCAGGAAAAGACTCTAGCCCCTCTTGAGCCTTGGATATCAGTTTGATTTTCTTCAGGAATATATGTCTTCAGAACTTAAAACAGTCAGAGTCCAAAGATTTTTCTTCAGACTCTGAACTGAGTTCTTCTGTAACAGACACTGGCTTTGTTTCCATTGGTTTCTTCTTATGTTTTCTCCTATCTTGACTGACTCTCTTTGAAACTGCTTTCTTCTTCTCTGAGCGTTTCATTTTTTTTCTCAAGAGATCTATCAATAACCTAAAATTATTCTGTGTGAATAAAATGACTAGGTATCTCTCTCCTTTTATAAGCATATTTCAATTGCCAAGTCTTAAATGCGTTCAACCACTCCTGATTTGACGGCATTGAAAGTTGAAATTTTTATTAATTGCTTATACTACCTTTTTGATAATGACAAAAGGGGGAGAAAGAATATTGGTAAATCAATTATTGGAAGAAGCGAAATTACTTAGCTTTTTAGGGCTTTGTAGTGCTTTAGAGAGAGAACGTAGGAGAGTGGTCAAAATAGTAGCATGAGATACATGCTTTGATATGACAATCTGATCTTTGAGGATTTCAAAATATTGTACTAAAGAGCTCTGAACTGTTTTCAAGTTTTTTTTGATTCAGGCTCTGAACTGTTTGAAAAATATTTTGAACTCTGAAACTGTTAATGATAACCATCAGAACCAAGTGTGTGTAGACGTTTCTAGTGCCTCTGATCCTATTGTCATTTAATTTAAATTCTTCATCTTGCATCTGCATTAAGAGCACAATTTCAAGGAGAATACATTTATTAATTGAAGTTTATTATTCATAGTTAGTTCTTGAGTAAGGGTGCAACTTTATTCAAAGATTATCACACTATGAAAGGAAGAAGCTTGCAAACCTTGTTCTTTATATAGTGAAATATGAATAATTTAACTCATAATAAATTAATTCTGAAACTGATTAAAATTAACTATGGAAACAAAGTAGAGGAGCTTACAAACCTAACCCTATGGGATATCAGACTTAGGGGGAGCTTGCGAAACTCAGAAGCCTAATGTCAACATAGCTAATTTTTATCAACAACAATTGTATTTAATACCTATGTTTGTCATCATCAAAAAGGGGGAGATTGTTGGAACAAAATATGTGTTAGTACACACCCTTAAGTTTTGATGATAACAAAGTATTAAATGGACAATTGATGGTACTAATGTTTAAATTAAGAGTGCAGGAGAATCCAACGTTATATCGAGAGCACACTTGATTTAGACTCTGATGAAACCTATGGAAGTCTGAATCTTTACACTCTGAAAGAGTTCAGAAGCTACAACGTAGTCAGAAGCTAAACAAAGTTCAGAAGCTCAAAGAGGATCAGAATGTCTGCAAGAGTTCAGAAGCTCAAAGATGTTCAGATGCCTACAAGAGTTCAGAAGCTATCTGCTAGTCATGAGTCATTCAGAAGATGAAGACGTTCAGAAGCTGAATTACGAAGGACTATCAGAGGCCATCCATTCAAGACCAATCAGACTCCAAGTTATCAAAGGTTCATCAGAAGCAAAGGAATTCCCCAAATCATCAGAAGGGCTACATCAACTACTTTTATCAAGCCTGATGATTTGTTCTAAGGTCAACTAATTACAACGGTCACAAAGGATGTGATCCTACACTCTCTAGGAGCTAGTTGTACCTTATTACTGTACTTTGGACAAACAGTAAAGGTGATGCTTCACTGCAAAGAAGACGTGACTTTACTCAACAGGAATTTCTCCAACGTCTCAATGTCTTTCTTAACTCATATAAATATGTCAAAGAAAGAATTGATGACTAACGATCTTCATTAGAAAACATCTCTCAGAATAAAGTGAGAATTTGAATTGTGTCGCGGTGATTTTTGGATATCGAGTTATTAATTAACTTCGAATCGCAAATTAATATTCCACCACCGATCTTTAATTTATCCGAGGGAAAGGGAAAAAGTTCGAAAAAACCCTATTTTTAGAGAACAAGGTTCGGGGGTTGGTTATACGAAGGGAAGGTATTAGCACCCTAAGTATCTATAGTACTCTATAGGAACCTCTTGTTTTATTTCTATCTATGCGCTTTATTCTATTTGTTTGTAAAAATGTATAAGTACGGAATTAAATTGATGATAAAAATGCTTAAAGAATGATAAAGTAGGAAAATGTTTTTGTTGATTTTATTGATTGGAGAGACAAGTCTCATGCCTACGTACCCGAGGGATCAAACCACCGTAGTTCGGGATAAAAAGACCGAGTAAATTTGTTTGTTTGATTTTTAAAGTTTTGAAAATGGTTTTAAAATACCAAAAGCCAAAAGTGGCAAAATGTGAGTTTGATTGATGTTAATTTGTGAAGAAAGTCTATATGGTTAAATTGATTGAGATTTGATGATGAAAATAAGATGCGGACGCTTGGTTTAAAATCCAAGGTTTGTTGAGAAAATATTTGAAGTGATAAAAGACACTTGGTTTAAAATCCAAGGTTTATGCATATTAATGATGTATGAATGAGGAAAATGCACTTGGTTTAAAATCCAAGGTTTTCGGCGAGAAAAAGGACACTTGGGTTAAAGTCCAAAGTTTTAGCGATAAAAGGAGCCGTTGGTTTAAAGTCCAAGGCACTTGGTTTAAAATCCAAGTTCGCGGTAAAAAAGCACTCGGGTTAAAATCCGAGGTTTTTGCGGTAAAAAGAAACGTTTGGTTTAAAGTCCAAAGTTTGAAAAGTGTATGATGACAAGATATTTTTTGATGCTTGATGATATGTGAAAATGAATTATGTTGACTTTTTGTGAAAGAGGTTTTGACCTCATTTTTTGATAATAAAATGACTAACTATTTTGATTAAAATGTTGGGTTAAAATTAAAAGGTAGCGCGCGAAAAAAGATACAAACGTCGCAATAGGCAAAATAAGCGCGAAGACGATCCGTAATGATATTTTGATCAAAACGGTGTCTTTTCCCTCGGAATTAATATGCTAACGTTTTTGCGGAAAAGCGATAAATAAATATGCATGAGATGCGATTTTTTCATTTATAGTGTACATTAGTCCCTAATTACACTCTAAGGTACTTGCAAGAAAAATAAATATGAAATGAATGCAACATAATGCTATGCAATTTAATTAAATTTACATCAAGTCCTAAAAAATACAATCTAATGTCTTTACAATAAAATAAATAATTAAGCAAAAAATAAAATAAAAACAGAAGGGGGTGCAAATATCAATTAAAACATAAAAGGGGTGCAAAAAGCAAATCTGGGCCCAAGCCCAGCTGGGGGGCGTGGCCCAGAGTGAGGTGTATGAAGTATAACGCACAAATCAGATCAGAGCCGTCTGATTAATCAGACAGCTCTGATTTGATCTCAAAAGGGTGGAAACAGAAGCATCAGATTAGAATCAGAAAGACAATAGCGCGCAGGTGCACCATAAGTCTGTGCACCTGCGCGCACAGGATTACGAGAGGAATATAAATACCAAACCCTAGAACCAAAAACAGAATCTCTTTCTTCCTCTTATTTCCGCCGCTGCTGAAGCTCTTCTTCCCTCTCTCACCATTTTTGTTTTCTCTCACACACCAAAAAAACAAATTCTCAAATCCAACAATTAACACAAACACCTCAAAACTCTTAATCAAAATTCAAATAAACCAAATAAAATCGCATGAATTAACTCGAACCAAAAACCAAACGGAAAGGGAATTAAAGAACGGGATTCGACCTTGGTGTATATGAGTTCGGTTCTGGATCTGGATTTAGTTTCTGGATCTGGATTTGCGGTTCACTCCATCTCTGTTTTTCTTCTTTTTGTTTCGATCTGGGTTTGATGGTTTTATGTGATTTCGGTTTCGTTTATGGGTTTTGATTTGTTGACGGAAGATGAAGGTTTTTGTTTGGGTTTCTGATCTGTTTATGGTTTCGGCTTCGGATGAACGAAGGTGATGTTGTGTTTTGATCTGGTTTTTTGAGTAATGAATGATGAACGATGATGATTTGGATTTTTCTGGTGATTTGGGTTTCGGATTTGATTTGGTTTGTTTGAACGGCGATGATGATGATGGTAAATTTCTGGTTTTTTTCTTTTAATTTTTTCTGTTTTTTTTTTAAGAAGATGAAGATCAGTTGCGGCTGGGTCTGAGTTTTTTTTCTTGGAAACTGTGCACAGTACAGTATAAATACTGTGTCAGATGTTTAGGGTTTGCAGATAAAATTTCCCCATTTGGACACAATTGCCCCTTTGGGCTTGGACAAAAAACACCTGATCTGGACTTTGGCAAATTTGAAATAAAACACCCAAAAATAATAAAAAACGAATATAATAATAAAAATGGTAAAAAGACTTAAAAGATGAAAAGAGATAAAAAAACAAGTTAAATAATAATCAAAAATAAAAATATATGATAAAATAAAAACTAAAATAATAATAAAATAGAAACAAAAAGAACCAAAAAAAAAAAAAAATGAGGTATTTTAAAATACCTCTCTGCCGAAATTTCGTCTGAAACGAACAAAGAAAATCCGTCTTAAAAAAGGCACATAAAAGCGATCGGTCAAAAAATGGGGTATGACAAATTGTAATAGATAACATCTCTCAAATGAAGTGAGAATAGAAACTAGCTTAAGCCTCTGAAGTTATTATGTTTGTAATAAGTTTAAGCTTACAAGTTAGTATTACTCATGCGTGAGTACTTGTAAGTCTTCTGCTTAGTGTAGAAGCAAGTAAGTCTTCTGCTTAGTGTAGAAGCAAGAAAGTCTTCTGCTTAGTGTAGAAGCATGTAAGTCTCAGTCTTAGTGATTAGAGCAAAGAAGTCTTCTGCTAAGTGTAGGAGCAAGGAAGTCTCTCTGTCTTGTGTGACTTAGAGAAGGAAGTCTTGGGCCTGTGTGCTTGAGCAAGGAAGTCTTGAGCTTGTGTGCTTGAGCAAGGAAATCTCTGATCTTGTGTGATTAGAGCAAGGAAGTCTCTCTGTCTTGTGTGACTTAGAGCAGGAAGTCTTAAGTCTTGTGTGACTTCAGCAAGGAAGTCTCATGCTTGTGTGCTTGAGCATCTGATTGTAATCTTAGTGATTATAGTGAACTCTCTTGGAAACAAGGGGACTGGAGTACTCTAAATTTGTGAGGGGAACCAGTATAAATTGTTGTGTGTTCTTCTCTCTCTCACTCTCTCATTTTCTCCTTCATCATTCACTTAGCCGTAAGTTAATTGTGTGAACAATTCCGCTGTGCTTAAAGACTCTGATAGATTTAAATATCTTGAAAAGTTTTTAAATATCCAAAACACAATTCAACCCTCCCTTCTTGTGTTTTCTCCACGCACCTTCAAAGGCAACTTGAAACGAATATAATAATCCGTTTCCAATTCTTTTCAGACAAAATATAGTCATCTCATCATTTTTTTCAAATTTAGAATCAATATTTCGATTAAAAAGTCATCATTCAAACAACCAATACCATCAATTCGATTTGTCAAGTTTAAGAAAACTTGATCCAAATATTAAATTTAATTCTCAATGTATTTCGGACAAAAAACCGTAATCCCATCATATTTTCAAATTTAAAACCTAATAGATTCGAATAACATATTTTCCGAAATATCACATCAAAACATAGTTGTCTCATAGATTAACATATTCTGACATACTATCAAGTAAATTTAAAGGACAACACATTCATATTAAGCACTCGATCAAAACAAAATGTTTGATTACACAACTTAACACAATCGATAAATCCATCTGAAAAATATCGAAAAATGGAATGAGAAAGGTGTAGTAGTGATTAAAGACTCAAATTAAGAATAGTTATAAATAATAGTAGCATACTTCGAATGAATTGCATATTTAACAATTGACTGATCAAAAAGTTATTATTCCAACAACCGATACAGTCAACTCATTTTATGAAGTTTGAGATAACTTGAGTCAAATATAATAATCGTTTCCAATCTTTTTCGGACAAAATACTGTCATTCCATCATTTTTTCGAATTTAGAATCAATATTTCGATCAAAAAGTCATCATTTAGCCCACTGATACCGTCAATTCAATTTGTAGTCACTTTCCATCATTTTCTCAAATTTAGAGAAATAATTTGATCAAAAAGTCATCATTCCAACAACCGATACCGTCAATTCAATTTGTCAAGTTTAAGGCAACTTGAACCGAATATAATAATCCGTTTCCAATTCTTTTCAGACAAAATATCGTCATCTCATTATTTTTTTCAAATTTAGAATCAATATTTCAACTAAAAAGTCATCATTCAAACAACCGATACCATCAATTCGGCTTGTCAAGTTTAAGAATACTGTATCCAAATATTAAATTTCATTTTCAATCTATTTCGGACAAAAAACCTTAATCCCATCATATTTTCAAATTTAAAACCTAATAGATTCGAATATTATATTTTCCAAATTATAACATCAATATTTGTTTGTCTCATAGATTAACATATTCGGACATACTATCAAGTAAATTTAAAGGACATCACATTCATATTAAGCACTCGATCAAAACAAAATGTTTGATCACACAACTTAACACAAACGATAAATCAATCGGAAAATTATCGAAAAATGGAAAGAGAAAGGTGTAGTATTGATTAAAGACTCAAATTAAGAATAATTATAAACCATAGTATCATACCTCGACTAAATTGCATATTTAACAATTGACTGATCAAAAAGTTATTATTCCAACAACCGACACAGTCAACTCATTTTATGAAGTTTGAGATAACTTGAGTCAAATATAATAATCGTTTCCAATCTATTTCGGACAAAATACTGTCATTGCATCATTTTTTCGAATTTAGAATCAATATTTCGATCAAAAAGTCATCATTTAGCCCACTGATACCGTCAATTCAATTTGTAGCCACTTTCCATCATTTTCTCAAATTTAGAGAAATAATTTGATCAAAAAGTCATCATTCCAACAACCGATACCGTCAATTCAATTTGTCAAATTTAAGGCAACTTGAACCGAATATAATAATCCGTTTCCAATTCTTTTCAGACAAAATATCGTCATCTCATCATTTTTTTCAAATTTAGAATCAATATTTCGACTAAAAAGTAATGATTCAAACAACAGATACCATCAATTCGGTTTGTCAAGTTTAAGAAAACTTGATCCAAATATTAAATTTCATTTTCAATCTATTTCGGACAAATTTCCGTAATCCCATCATATTTTCAAATTTAAAACCTAATAGATTCGAATATTATATTTTCCAAATTATAACATCAATATTTGTTTGTCACATAGATTAACATATTCGGACATACTATCAAGTAAATTTAAAGGACAACACATTCATATTAAGTACTCGATCAAAACAAAATGTTTGATAACACAACTTAACACAGACGATAAATCAATCGGGAAATTATCGAAAAATGGAAAGAGAAAGGTGTAGTAGTGATTAAAGACTCAAATTAAGAATAATTATAAAGCATAGTATCATACCTCGACTGAATTGCATATTTAACAATTGACTGATCAAAAAGTTATTATTCCAACAACCGATACAGTCAACTCATTTTATGAAGTTTGAGATAACTTGAGTCAAATATAATAATCGTTTCCAATCTTTTTCGGACAAAATACTGTCATTCCATCATTTTTTCGAATTTAGAATCAATATTTCGATCAAAAAGTCATCATTTAGCCCACTGATACCGTCAATTCAATTTGTAGCCACTTTCCATCATTTTCTCAAATTTAGCGAAATAATTTGATCAAAAAGTCATCATTCCAACAACCGATACCGTCAATTCAATTTGTCAAGTTTATGGCAACTTGAACCGAATATAATACCAATTCTTTTCAGACAAAATATCGTCATCTCATCATTTTTTTGAAATTTAGAATCAATATTTCAACTAAAAAGTCATCATTCAAACAATCGATACCATCAATTCGGTTTGTCAAGTTTAAGAAAACTTGATCCAAATATTAAATTTCATTTTCAATCTATTTCGGACAAAAAACCGTAATCCCATTATATTTTCAAATTTAAAACCTAATAGATTCGAATATTATATTTTCCAAATTATAACATCAATATTTGTTTGTCTCATAGATTAACATATTCGGACATACTATCAGGTAAATTTAAAGGACAACACATTCATATTAAGCACTCGATCAAAACAAAATGTTTGATCACACAACTTAACACAGACGATAAATCAATCGGAAAATTATCGAAAAATGTAAAGAGAAAGGTGTAGTAGTGATTAAAGACTCAAATTAAGAATAATTATAAAGCATAGTATCATACCTCGACTGAATTGCATATTTAACAATTGACTGATCAAAATGTTATTATTCCAACAACCGATACAGTCAACTGATTTTATGAAGTTTGAGATAACTTGAGTCAAATATAATAATCGTTTCCAATCTTTTTCGGACAAAATACTGTCATTCCATCATTTTTTCGAATTTAGAATCAATATTTCGATCAAAAAGTTATCATTCACCCCACTGATACCGTCAATTCAATTTGTAGCCACTTTCCATCATTTTGTCAAATTTAGAGAAATAATTTGATCAAAAAGTCATCATTCCAACAACCGATACCGTCAATTCAATTTGTCAAGTTTAAGGCAACTTGAACCGAATATAATAATCCGTTTCCAATTCTTTTTAGACAAAATATCGTCATCTCATCATTTTTTTCAAATTTAGAATCAATATTTCAACTAAAAAGTCATCATTCAAACAACCGATACCATCAATTCGGTTTGTCAATTTAAGAAAACTTGATCCAAATATTAAATTTCATTTTCAATCTATTTCGGACAAAAAACCATAATCCCATCATATTTTCAAATTTAAAACCTAATAGATTCGAATATTATATTTTCCAAATTATAATATCAATATTTGTTTGTCTCATAGATTAACATATTCGGACATACTATCAAGTAAATTTAAAGGACAACATTTTCAAATTAAGCACTCGATCAAAACAAAATGTTTGATCACACAACTTAACACAAACCATAAATCAATCGGAAAATTATCGAAAAATGGAAAGAGAAAGGTGTAGTATTGATTATAGACTCAAATTAAGAATAATTATAAACCATAGTATCATACCTCGACTGAATTGCATATTTAACAATTGACTGATCAAAAAGTTATTATTCCAACAACCAATACAGTCAACTCATTTTATGAAGTTTGAGATAACTTGAGTCAAATATAATAATCGTTTCCAATCTTTTTCGGACAAAATACTGTCATTCCATCATTTTTTCGAATTTAGAATCAATATTTCGATCAAAAAGTCATCATTTAGCCCACTGATACCGTCAATTCAATTTGTAGCCACTTTCCATCATTTTCTCAAATTTAGAGAAATAATTTGATCAAAAAGTCATCATTCCAACAACCGATACCGTCAATTCAATTTGTCAAGTTTATGGCAACTTGAACCGAATATAATACCAATTCTTTTCAGACAAAATATCGTCATCTCATCATTTTTTTCAAATTTAGAATCAATATTTCGACTAAAAAGTCATCATTCAAACAACCAATACCATCAGTTCGGTTTGTCAAGTTTAAGAAAACTTGATCCAAATATTAAATTTCATTTTCAATCTATTTCGGACAAAAAACCGTAATCCCGTCATATTTTCAAATTTAAAACCTAATAGATTCGAATATTATATTTTCCAAATTATAACATCAATATTTGTTTGTCTCATAGATTAACATATTCGGACATACTATCAAGTAAATTTAAAGGACAACACATTCATATTAAGTACTCGATCAAAACAAAATGTTTGATCACACAACTTAACACAGACGATAAATCAATCTGAAAATTATCGAAAAATGGAATGAGAAAGGTGTAGTAGTGATTAAAGACTCAAATTAAGAATAATTATAAAGCATAGTATCATACCTCGACTGAATTGCATATTTAACAATTGACTGATCAAAAAGTTATTATTCCAACAACCGATACAGTCAACTCAGTTTATGAAGTTTGAGATAACTTGAGTCAAATATAATAATCGTTTCCAATCTTTTTCGGACAAAATACTGTCATTCCATCATTTTTTCGAATTTAGAATCAATATTTCGATCAAAAAGTCATCATTTAGCCCACTGATACCGTCAATTCAATTTGTAGCCACTTTCCATCATTTTCTCAAATTTAGAGAAATAATTTGATCAAAAAGTCATCATTCCAACAACCGATACCCTCAATTCAATTTGTCAAGTTTATGGCAACTTGAACCGAATATAATACCAATTCTTTTCAGACAAAATATCGTCATCTCATCATTTTTTTCAAATTTAGAATCAATATTTCAACTAAAAAGTCATCATTCAAACAATCGATACCATCAATTCGGTTTGTCAAGTTTAAGAAAACTTGATCCAAATATTAAATTTCATTTTCAATCTATTTCGTACAAAAAACCGTAATCCCATCATATTTTCAAATTTAAAACCTAATAGATTCGAATATTATATTTTCCAAATTATAACATCAATATTTGTTTGTCTCAAAGATTAACATATTCGGACATACTATCAAGTAAATTTAAAGGACAACACTTTCATATTAAGCACTCGATCAAAACAAAATGTTTGATCACACAACTTAACACAAACCATAAATCAATCGGAAAATTATCGAAAAATGGAAAGAGAAAGGTGTAGTATTGATTAAAGACTCAAATTAAGAATAATTATAAACCATAGTATCATACCTCGACTGAATTGCATATTTAACAATTGACTGATCAAAGAGTTATTATTCCAACAACCGATACAGTCAACTCATTTTATGAAGTTTGAGATAACTTGAGTCAAATATAATAATCGTTTCCAATCTTTTTCGGACAAAATACTGTCATTCCATCATTTTTTCGAATTTAGAATCAATATTTCGATCAAAAAGTCATCATTTAGCCCAATGATACCGTCAATTCAATTTGCAGCCACTTTCCATCATTTTCTCAAATTTAGAGAAATAATTTGATCAAAAAGTCATCATTCCAACAACCGATACCGTCAGTTCAATTTGTCAAGTTTAAGGCAACTTGAACCGAATATAATAATCCGTTTCCAATTCATTTCAGACAAAATATCGTCATCTCATCATTTTTTTCAAATTTAGAATCAATATTTCGACTAAAAAGTCATCATTCAAACAACCGATACCATCAATTCGGCTTGTCAAGTTTAAGAAAACATGATCCAAATATTAAATTTCATTTTCAATCTATTTCGGACAAAAAACCGTAATCCCATCATATTTTCAAATTTAAAACCTAATAGATTCGAATATTATATTTTCCAAATTATAACATCAATATTTGTTTGTCTCATAGATTAACATATTCAGACATACTATCAAGTAAATTTAAAGGACAACACATTCATATTAAGCACTCGATCAAAACAAAATGTTTGATCACACAACTTAACACAGACGATAAATCAATCGGAAAATTATCGTAAAATGGGAAGAGAAAGGTGTAGTAGTGATTAAAGACTCAAATTAAGAATAATTATAAACCATAGTATTATACCTCGACTGAATTGCATATTTAACAATTGACTGATCAAAAAGTTATTATTCCAGCAACCAATACAGTCAACTCATTTTATGAAGTTTGAGATAACTTGAGTCAAATATAATAATCGTTTCCAATCTTTTTCGGACAAAATACTGTCATTCCATCATTTTTTCGAATTTAGAATCAATATTTCGATCAAAAAGTCATCATTTAGCCCACTGATACCGTCAATTCAATTTGTAGCCACTTTCCATCATTTTCTCAAATTTAGAGAAATAATTTGATCAAAAAGTCATCATTCCAACAACCGATACCGTCAGTTCAATTTGTCAAGTTTAAGGCAACTTGAACCGAATATAATAATCCGTTTCCAATTCATTTCAGACAAAATATCGTCATCTCATCATTTTTTTCAAATTTAGAATCAATATTTCGACTAAAAGTCATCATTCAAACAACCGATACCATCAATTCGGCTTGTCAAGTTTAAGAAAACATGATCCAAATATTAAATTTCATTTTCAATCTATTTCGGAAAAAAAACCGTAATCCCATCATATTTTCAAATTTAAAACCTAATAGATTCGAATATTATATTTTCCAAATTATAACATCAATATTTGTTTGTCTCATAGATTAACATATTCGGACATACTATCAAGTAAATTTAAAGGACAACACATTCATATTAAGCACTCGATCAAAACAAAATTTTTGATCACACAACTTAACACAGACGATAAATCAATCGGAAAATTATCGAAAAATGGAAAGAGAAAGGTGTAGTAGTGATTAAAGACTCAAATTAAGAATAATTATAAAGCATGGTATCATACCTCGACTGAATTGCATATATAACAATTGACTGATCAAAAAGTTATTATTCCAGCAACCAATCCAGTCAACTCATTTTATGAAGTTTGAGATAACTTGAGTCAAATATAATAACCGTTTCCAATCTTTTTCGGACAAAATACTGTCATTCCATCATTTTTTCGAATTTAGAATCAATATTTCGATCAAAAAGTCATCAGTTAGCCCACTGATACTGTCAATTCAATTTGTAGCCACTTTCCATCATTTTCTCAAATTTAGAGAAATAATTTGATCAAAAAGTCATCATTCCAACAACCGATACCGTCAATTCAATTTGTCAAGTTTAAGGCAACTTGAACCGAATATAATAATCCGTTTCCAATTCATTTCAGACAAAATATCGTCATCTCATCATTTTTTTCAAATTTAGAATCAATATTTCGACTAAAAAGTCATCATTCAAACAACCGATTCCATCAATTCGGCTTGTCAAGTTTAAGAAAACTTGATCCAAATATTAAATTTCATTTTCAATCTATTTCGGACAAAAAACCGTAATCCCATCATATTTTCAAATTTAAAACCTAAGAAGATTCGAATATTATATTTTCCAAATTATAACATCAATATTTGTTTGTCTCAAAGATTAACATATACGGACATACTATCAAGTAAATTTAAAGGACAACACATTCATATTAAGCACTCGATCAAAACAAAATGTTTTATCACACAACTTAACACAAACGATAAATCAATCGGAAAATTATCGAAAAATGGGAAGAGAAACGTGTAGTAGTGATTAAAGACTCAAATTAAGAATAATTATAAACCATAGTATTATACCTCGACTGAATTGCATATTTAACAATTGACTGATCAAAAAGTTATTATTTCAGCAACCAATACAGTCAACTCATTTTATGAAGGTTGAGATAACTTGAGTCAAATATAATAATCGTTTCCAATCTTTTTCGGACAAAATACTGTCATTCCATCATTTTTTCGAATTTAGAATCAATATTTCGATCAAAAAGTCATCATTTAGCCCACTGATACCGTCAATTCAATTTGTAGCCACTTTCCATCATTTTATCAAATTTAGAGAAATAATTTGATCAAAAAGTTATCATTCCAACAACCGATACCGTCAATTCAATTTGTCAAGTTTTAGGCAACTTGAACCGAATATAATAATCTGTTTCCAATTCATTTTAGACAAAATATCGTCATCTCATCATTTTTTTCAAATTTAGAATCAATATTTCGACTAAAAAGTCATCATTCAAACAACCGATACCATCAATTCGGCTTGTCAAGTTTAAGAAAACTTGATCCAAATATTAAATTTCATTTTCAATCTATTTCGGACAAAAAACCGTAATCCCATCATATTTTCAAATTTAAAACCTAATAGATTCGAATATTATATTTTCCAAATTATAACATCAATATTTGTTTGTCTCATAGATTAACATATTCGGACATACTATCAAGTAAATTTAAAGGACAACACATTCATATTAAGCACTCGATCAAAACAAAATGTTTGATCACACAACTTAACACAGACGATAAATCAATCGGAAAATTATCGAAAAATGGAAAGAGAAAGGTGTAGTAGTGATTAAAGACTCAAATTAAGAATAATTATAAAGCATAGTATCATACCTCGACTGAATTGCATATTTAACAATTGACTGTTCAAAAAGTTATTATTCCAGCAACCAATACAGTCAACTCATTTTATGAAGTTTGAGATAACTTGAGTCAAATATAATAATCGTTTCCAATCTTTTTCGGACAAAATACTGTCATTCCATCATTTTTTCGAATTTAGAATCAATATTTCGATCAAAAAGTCATCATTTAGCCCACTGATACCGTCAATTCAATTTGTAGCCACTTTCCATCATTTTCTCAAATTTAGATAAATAATTTGATCAAAAAGTCATCATTCCAACAACCGATACCGTCAATTCAATTTGTCAAGTTTAAGGCAACTTGAACCGAATATAATAATCCGTTTCCAATTCATTTCAGACAAAATATCGTCATCTCATCATTTTTTTCAAATTTAGAATCAATATTTCGACTAAAAAGTAATCATTCAAACAACCGATACCATCAATTCGGCTTGTCAAGTTTAAGAAAACTCGATCCAAATATTAAATTTCATTTTCAATCTATTTCGGACAAAAAACCGTAATCCCATCATATTTTCAAATTTAAAACCTAATAGATTCGAATATTATATTTTTCCAAATTATAACATCAATATTTGTTTGTCTCATAGATTAACATATTCGGACATACTATCAAGTAAATTTAAAGGACAACACATTCATATTAAGCACTCGATCAAAACAAAATGTTTGATCACACAACTTATCACAGACGATAAATCAATCGGAAAATTTTCGAAAAATGGAAAGAGAAAGGTGTAGTAGTGATTAAAGACTCAAATTAAGAATAATTATAAAGCATAGTATCATACCTCGACTGAATTGCATATTTAACAATTGACTGATCAAAAAGTTATTATTCCAGCAACCGATACAGTCAACTCATTTTATGAAGTTTGAGATAACTTGAGTCAAATATAATAATCGTTTCCAATCTTTTTCGGACAAAATACTGTCATTCCATCATTTTTTCGAATTTAGAATCAATATTTCGATCAAAAAGTCATCATTTAGCCCACTGATACCGTCAATTCAATTTGTAGCCACTTTCCATCATTTTCTCAAATTTAGAGAAATAATTTGATCAAAAAGTCATCATTCCAACAACCGATACCGTCAATTCAATTTGTCAAGTTTAAGGCAACTTGAACCGAATATAATAATCCGTTTCCAATTCTTTTCAGACAAAATATCGTCATCTCATCATTTTTTTCAAATTTAGAATCAATATTTCGACTAAAAAGTCATCATTCAAACAACCGATACCATCAATTCGGCTTGTCAAGTTTAAGAAAACTTGATCCAAATATTAAATTTCATTTTCAATCTATTTCGGACAAAAAACCGTAATCCCATCATATTACAAATTTAAAACCTAATAGATTCAAATATTATATTTTCCTAATTATAACATCAATATTTATTTGTCTCATAGATTAACATATTCGGACATACTATCAAGTAAATTTAGAGGACAACACATTCATATTAAGCACTCGATCAAAACAAAATGTTTGATCACACAACTTAACACAGACGATAAATCAATCGGAAAATTATCGAAAAATGGGAAGAGATAGGTGTAGTAGTGATTAAAGACTCAAATTAAGAATAATTATTAAGCATAGTATCATACCTCGACTGAATTGCATATTTAACAATTGACTGATCAAAAAGTTATTTTTCCAACAACCGATACAGTCAACTCATTTTATGAAGTTTGAGATAACTTGAGTCAAATATAATAATCGTTTCCAATCTTTTTCGGACAAAATACTGTCATTCCATCATTTTTTCGAATTTAGAATCAATTTTCGATCAAAAAGTCATCATTTTGCCCACTGATACCGTCAATTCAATTTGTAGCCACTTTCCATCATTTTCTCAAATTTAGAGAAATAATTTGATCAAAAAGTCATCATTCCAACAACCGATACCGTCAATTCAATTTGTCAAGTTTAAGGCAACTTGAACCGAATATAATAATCCGTTTCCAATTCATTTCAGACAAAATATCGTCATCTCATCATTTTTTTCAAATTTAGAATCAATATTTCGACTAAAAAGTCATCATTCAAACAACCGATACCATCAATTCGGCTTGTCAAGTTTAAGAAAACTTGATCCAAATATTAAATTTCATTTTCAATCTATTTCGGACAAAAAACCGTAATCCCGTCATATTTTCAAATTTAAAACCTAATAGATTCGAATATTATATTTTCCAAATTATAACATCAATATTTGTTTGTCTCATAGATTAACATATTCGGAAATACTATCAAGTAAATTTAAAGGACAACACATTCATATTAAGCACTCGATCAAAACAAAATGTTTGATCACACAACTTAACACAGACGATAAATCAATCGGAAAATTATCGAAAAATGGAAAGAGAAAGGTGTAGTAGTGATTAAAGACTCAAATTAAGAATAATTATAAAGCATAGTATCATACCTCGACTGAATTGCATATTTAACAATTGACTGATCAAAATGTTATTATTCCAACAACCGATACAGTCAACTGATTTTATGAAGTTTGAGATAACTTGAGTCAAATATAATAATCGTTTCCAATCTTTTTCGGACATAATATTGTCATTCCATCATTTTTTCGAATTTAGAATCAATATTTCGATCAAAAAGTCATCATTTAGCCCACTGATACCGTCAATTCAATTTGTAGCCACTTTCCATCATTTTCTCAAATTTAGAGAAATAATTTGATCAAAAAGTCATCATTCCAACAACCGATACCGTCAGTTCAATTTGTCAAGTTTAAGGCAACTTGAACCGAATATAATAATCCGTTTCCAATTCATTTCAGACAAAATATCGTCATCTCATCATTTTTTTCAAATTTAGAATCAATATTTCGACTAAAAAGTCATCATTCAAACAACCGATACCATCAATTCGGCTTGTCAAGTTTAAGAAAACATGATGCAAATATTAAATTTCATTTTCAATCTATTTCGGACAAAAAACCGTAATCCCATCATATTTTCAAATTTAAAACCTAATAGATTCGAATATTATATTTTCCAAATTATAACATCAATATTTGTTTGTCTCATAGATTAACATATTCAGACATACTATCAAGTAAATTTAAAGGACAACACATTCATATTAAGCACTCGATCAAAACAAAATGTTTGATCACACAACTTAACACAGACGATAAATCAATCGGAAAATTATCGTAAAATGGGAAGAGAAAGGTGTAGTAGTGATTAAAGACTCAAATTAAGAATAATTATAAACCATAGTATTATACCTCGACTGAATTGCATATTTAACAATTGACTGATCAAAAAGTTATTATTCCAGCAACCAATACAGTCAACTCATTTTATGAAGTTTGAGATAACTTGAGTCAAATATAATAATCGTTTCCAATCTTTTTCGGACAAAATACTATCATTCCATCATTTTTTCGAATTTAGAATCAATATTTCGATCAAAAAGTCATCATTTAGCCCACTGATACCGTCAATTCAATTTGTAGCCACTTTCCATCATTTTCTCAAATTTAGAGAAATAATTTGATCAAAAAGTCATCATTCCAACAACCGATACCGTCAGTTCAATTTGTCAAGTTTAAGGCAACTTGAACCGAATATAATAATCCGTTTCCAATTCATTTCAGACAAAATATCGTCATCTCATCATTTTTTTCAAATTTAGAATCAATATTTCGACTAAAAAGTCATCATTCAAACAACCGATACCATCAATTCGGCTTGTCAAGTTTAAGAAAACATGATCCAAATATTAAATTTCATTTTCAATCTATTTCGGAAAAAAAACCGTAATCCCATCATATTTTCAAATTTAAAACCTAATAGATTCGAATATTATATTTTCCAAATTATAACATCAATATTTGTTTGTCTCATAGATTAACATATTCGGACATACTATCAAGTAAATTTAAAGGACAACACATTCATATTAAGCACTCGATCAAAACAAAATTTTTGATCACACAACTTAACACAGACAATAAATCAATCGGAAAATTATCGAAAAATGGAAAGAGAAAGGTGTAGTAGTGATTAAAGACTCAAATTAAGAATAATTATAAAGCATGGTATCATACCTCGACTGAATTGCATATATAACAATTCACTGATCAAAAAGTTATTATTCCAGCAACCAATCCAGTCAACTCATTTTATGAAGTTTGAGATAACTTGAGTCAAATATAATAACCGTTTCCAATCTTTTTCGGACAAAATACTGTCATTCCATCATTTTTTCGAATTTAGAATCAATATTTCGATGAAAAAGTCATCAGTTAGCCCACTGATACTGTCAATTCAATTTGTAGCCACTTTCCATCATTTTCTCAAATTTAGAGAAATAATTTGATCAAAAAGTCATCATTCCAACAACCGATACCGTCAATTCAATTTGTCAAGTTTAAGGCAACTTGAACCGAATATAATAATCCGTTTCCAATTCATTTCAGACAAAATATCGTCATCTCATCATTTTTTTCAAATTTAGAATCAATATTTCGACTAAAAAGTCATCATTCAAACAACCGATTCCATCAATTCGGCTTGTCAAGTTTAAGAAAACTTGATCCAAATATTAAATTTCATTTTCAATCTATTTCGGACAAAAAACCGTAATCCCATCATATTTTCAAATTTAAAACCTAAGAAGATTCGAATATTATATTTTCCAAATTATAACATCAATATTTGTTTGTCTCATAGATTAACATATTCGGACATACTATCAAGTAAATTTAAAGGACAACACATTCATATTAAGCACTCGATCAAAACAAAATGTTTGATCACACAACTTAACACAGGCGATGAATCAATCGGAAAATTATCGAAAAATGGAAAGAGAAAGGTGTAGTAGTGATTAAAGACTCAAATTAAGAATAATTATAAACCATAGTATTATACCTCGACTGAATTGCATATTTAACAATTGACTGATCAAAAAGTTATTATTCCAGCAACCAATACAGTCAACTCATTTTATGAAGGTTGAGATAACTTGAGTCAAATATAATAATCGTTTCCAATCTTTTTCGGACAAAATACTATCATTCCATCATTTTTTCGAATTTAGAATCAATATTTCGATCAAAAAGTCATCATTTAGCCCACTGATACCGTCAATTCAATTTGTAGCCACTTTCCATCATTTTATCAAATTTAGAGAAATAATTTGATCAAAAAGTCATCATTCCAACAACCGATACCGTCAGTTCAATTTGTCAAGTTTAAGGCAACTTGAACCGAATATAATAATCCGTTTCCAATTCATTTCAGACAAAATATCGTCATCTCATCATTTTTTTCAAATTTAGAATCAATATTTCGACTAAAAAGTCATCATTCAAACAACCGATACCATCAATTCGGCTTGTCAAGTTTAAGAAAACATGATCCAAATATTAAATTTCATTTTCAATCTATTTCGGAAAAAAAACCGTAATCCCATCATATTTTCAAATTTAAAACCTAATAGATTCGAATATTATATTTTCCAAATTATAACATCAATATTTGTTTGTCTCATAGATTAACATATTCGGACATACTATCAAGTAAATTTAAAGGACAACACATTCATATTAAGCACTCGATCAAAACAAAATTTTTGATCACACAACTTAACACAGACAATAAATCAATCGGAAAATTATCGAAAAATGGAAAGAGAAAGGTGTAGTAGTGATTAAAGACTCAAATTAAGAATAATTATAAAGCATGGTATCATACCTCGACTGAATTGCATATATAACAATTCACTGATCAAAAAGTTATTATTCCAGCAACCAATCCAGTCAACTCATTTTATGAAGTTTGAGATAACTTGAGTCAAATATAATAACCGTTTCCAATCTTTTTCGGACAAAATACTGTCATTCCATCATTTTTTCGAATTTAGAATCAATATTTCGATGAAAAAGTCATCAGTTAGCCCACTGATACTGTCAATTCAATTTGTAGCCACTTTCCATCATTTTCTCAAATTTAGAGAAATAATTTGATCAAAAAGTCATCATTCCAACAACCGATACCGTCAATTCAATTTGTCAAGTTTAAGGCAACTTGAACCGAATATAATAATCCGTTTCCAATTCATTTCAGACAAAATATCGTCATCTCATCATTTTTTTCAAATTTAGAATCAATATTTCGACTAAAAAGTCATCATTCAAACAACCGATTCCATCAATTCGGCTTGTCAAGTTTAAGAAAACTTGATCCAAATATTAAATTTCATTTTCAATCTATTTCGGACAAAAAACCGTAATCCCATCATATTTTCAAATTTAAAACCTAAGAAGATTCGAATATTATATTTTCCAAATTATAACATCAATATTTGTTTGTCTCATAGATTAACATATTCGGACATACTATCAAGTAAATTTAAAGGACAACACATTCATATTAAGCACTCGATCAAAACAAAATGTTTGATCACACAACTTAACACAGGCGATGAATCAATCGGAAAATTATCGAAAAATGGAAAGAGAAAGGTGTAGTAGTGATTAAAGACTCAAATTAAGAATAATTATAAACCATAGTATTATACCTCGACTGAATTGCATATTTAACAATTGACTGATCAAAAAGTTATTATTTCAGCAACCAATACAGTCAACTCATTTTATGAAGGTTGAGATAACTTGAGTCAAATATAATAATCGTTTCCAATCTTTTTCGGACAAAATACTGTCATTCCATCATTTTTTCGAATTTAGAATCAATATTTCGATCAAAAAGTCATCATTTAGCCCACTGATACCGTCAATTCAATTTGTAGCCACTTTCCATCATTTTATCAAATTTAGAGAAATAATTTGATCAAAAAGTTATCATTCCAACAACCGATACCGTCAATTCAATTTGTCAAGTTTTAGGCAACTTGAACCGAATATAATAATCCGTTTCCAATTCATTTCAGACAAAATATCGTCATCTCATCATTTTTTTCAAATTTAGAATCAATATTTCGACTAAAAAGTCATCATTCAAACAACCGATACCATCAATTCGGCTTGTCAAGTTTAAGAAAACTTGATCCAAATATTAAATTTCATTTTCAATCTATTTCGGACAAAAAACCGTAATCCCATCATATTTTCAAATTTAAAACCTAATAGATTCGAATATTAGATTTTCCAAATTATAACATCAATATTTGTTTGTCTCAAAGATTAACATATACGGACATACTATCAAGTAAATTTAAAGGACAACACATTCATATTAAGCACTCGATCAAAACAAAATGTTTTATCACACAACTTAACACAAACGATAAATCAATCGGAAAATTATCGAAAAATGGGAAGAGAAAAGTGTAGTAGTGATTAAAGACTCAAATTAAGAATAATTATAAACCATAGTATTATACCTCGACTGAATTGCATATTTAACAATTGACTGATCAAAAAGTTATTATTTCAGCAACCAATACAGTCAACTCATTTTATGAAGGTTGAGATAACTTGAGTCAAATATAATAATCGTTTCCAATCTTTTTCGGACAAAATACTGTCATTCCATCATTTTTTCGAATTTAGAATCAATATTTCGATCAAAAAGTCATCATTTAGCCCACTGATACCGTCAATTCAATTTGTAGCCACTTTCCATCATTTTATCAAATTTAGAGAAATAATTTGATCAAAAAGTTATCATTCCAACAACCGATACCGTCAATTCAATTTGTCAAGTTTTAGGCAACTTGAACCGAATATAATAATCCGTTTCCAATTCATTTCAGACAAAATATCGTCATCTCATCATTTTTTTCAAATTTAGAATCAATATTTCGACAAAAAAGTCATCATTCAAACAACCGATACCATCAATTCGGCTTGTCAAGTTTAAGAAAACTTGATCCAAATATTAAATTTCATTTTCAATCTATTTCGGACAAAAAACCGTAATCCCATCATATTTTCAAATTTAAAACCTAATAGATTCGAATATTATATTTTCCAAATTATAACATCAATATTTGTTTGTCTCATAGATTAACATATTCGGACATACTATCAAGTAAATTTAAAGGACAACACATTCATATTAAGCACTCGATCAAAACAAAATGTTTGATCACACAACTTAACACAGACGATAAATCAATCGGAAAATTATCGAAAAATGGAAAGAGAAAGGTGTAGTAGTGATTAAAGACTCAAATTAAGAATAATTATAAAGCATAGTATCATACCTCGACTGAATTGCATATTTAACAATTGACTGTTCAAAAAGTTATTATTCCAGCAACCAATACAGTCAACTCATTTTATGAAGTTTGAGATAACTTGAGTCAAATATAATAATCGTTTCCAATCTTTTTCGGACAAAATACTGTCATTCCATCATTTTTTCGAATTTAGAATCAATATTTCGATCAAAAAGTCATCATTTAGCCCACTGATACCGTCAATTCAATTTGTAGCCACTTTCCATCATTTTATCAAATTTAGAGAAATAATTTGATCAAAAAGTTATCATTCCAACAACCGATACCGTCAATTCAATTTGTCAAGTTTTAGGCAACTTGAACCGAATATAATAATCCGTTTCCAATTCATTTCAGACAAAATATCGTCATCTCATCATTTTTTTCAAATTTAGAATCAATATTTCGACTAAAAAGTCATCATTCAAACAACCGATACCATCAATTCGGCTTGTCAAGTTTAAGAAAACTTGATCCAAATATTAAATTTCATTTTCAATCTATTTCGGACAAAAAACCGTAATCCCATCATATTTTCAAATTTAAAACCTAATAGATTCGAATATTATATTTTCCAAATTATAACATCAATATTTGTTTGTCTCATAGATTAACATATTCGGACATACTATCAAGTAAATTTAAAGGACAACACATTCATATTAAGCACTCGATCAAAACAAAATGTTTGATCACACAACTTAACACAGACGATAAATCAATCGGAAAATTATCGAAAAATGGAAAGAGAAAGGTGTAGTAGTGATTAAAGACTCAAATTAAGAATAATTATAAAGCATAGTATCATACCTCGACTGAATTGCATATTTAACAATTGACTGTTCAAAAAGTTATTATTCCAGCAACCAATACAGTCAACTCATTTTATGAAGTTTGAGATAACTTGAGTCAAATATAATAATCGTTTCCAATCTTTTTCGGACAAAATACTGTCATTCCATCATTTTTTCGAATTTAGAATCAATATTTCGATCAAAAAGTCATCATTTAGCCCACTGATACCGTCAATTCAATTTGTAGCCACTTTCCATCATTTTCTCAAATTTAGATAAATAATTTGATCAAAAAGTCATCATTCCAACAACCGATACCGTCAATTCAATTTGTCAAGTTTAAGGCAACTTGAACCGAATATAATAATCCGTTTCCAATTCATTTCAGACAAAATATCGTCATCTCATCATTTTTTTCAAATTTAGAATCAATATTTCGACTAAAAAGTAATCATTCAAACAACCGATACCATCAATTCGGCTTGTCAAGTTTAAGAAAACTCGATCCAAATATTAAATTTCATTTTCAATCTATTTCGGACAAAAAACCGTAATCCCATCATATTTTCAAATTTATAACCTAATAGATTCGAATATTATATTTTTCCAAATTATAACATCAATATTTGTTTGTCTCATAGATTAACATATTCGGACATACTATCAAGTAAATTTAAAGGACAACACATTCATATTAAGCACTCGATCAAAACAAAATGTTTGATCACACAACTTAACACAGACGATAAATCAATCGGAAAATTATCGAAAAATGGAAAGAGAAAGGTGTAGTAGTGATTAAAGACTCAAATTAAGAATAATTATAAAGCATAGTATCATACCTCGACTGAATTGCATATTTAACAATTGACTGATCAAAAAGTTATTATTCCAGCAACTGTAACATCCCCAATTTCTTGTACTAGTAATATACCTTATTAAGAGTATTTTCTCAACACTTCACATGTCTAGATTTAACAATAGTACCATGATCAAATAAGGTATAGTATTAGTCCTCATACACCAAATGTTAGGTGTCAATAGAGGGTTTAAACCAATAGCCAAGGAGGACATGTGTAGCACTATGGAATTTAAACACTAGACTCACATAACATTACACAGAAATCAGAAAAACTTCCTTCTTTCTTCTTGCTCTCTCTCACGCCAACCACACCAACATCACCCCAAATTTCTTTATCTCAAACTCTTCCAAAATCTCATCCAACTAAGCATGCAAAGGGATAAAGGTGTTCCTTAGGTTGAATTAATCCATAGTGGTAAGTTTCATCCTCAAAACTCTTCTCAATCACTTCAAATTCATACACCAAGCTCTCCTATACTAAGCCCAAAATTCTGTTTTTCAAATGCATGTAAGTGAAATATGCTAAATGGTGAAGTTATGGTGCTATAGGAAGGGAAACTCAAGCCACAACTCAAGAAGGGAGCTCAACTGCAAACCTAAGTCTTTGAGCAAGTTGTTAGTCAAGGATTAAAGCTTCAATTCTAAGGTGGGTTCTTAGGATAGAGTAGTTAGAATGATTCCCCTGAATTCACTTTGCATGAGAACATAGGATTTAGGGATTGAAATGTGCATGAGAAGGGTTTAATTCCCAATTCTCTTCTCCTTTATAATTATTAGGAAGTTCATGATGTTAATGGCTTGATAGATTGGCAATTGTAGCGTAGAAAACTCTGTTTTGAACTGGTTCTGCAGGGCCTCGCGCCGAGGCGCAGCACTTTCGCGCCAGGGCGCAGGCAAAATGGGACAGAGACAGAATCTGGAATGCAGGTTCGCGCCGGGGCGCAGAAGGTTCGCGCCGGGGCGCAAGCAGCATTTCCAGCATTTTGTCCTCTGTTTCCCTGCCTTTGGAAATTCGTACGCATTTTGGATTGTCATCTTTTAAGTCTTGTTTTCCATTAACATTAAGAATACCTTATAATTATGATGTCGTTGCACGAATAGGATTGATTATAACCTAGGCTAGTAGCTAGGTTAGTCTCCCGGGATTGGGATATATTGGTAGTATGTTAACACATTAGAATTATGTGTAGTATCAGTCCATAGTATGTGTGGCTGCTTGAGCACCACCAAAGGGATTCGTGGAATCCATAGTTATGTGTGGCTGCCTGAGCACCACCAAAGGGATTCGTGGAATCCATAGTTATGTGTGGTTGTTTGACACCACCAAAGGGATTTGAATAATCCAAAGCGATAAGATATCAATAATAATGATTGTGATGCCATAGTTATTTCGTACCATATGTGCTTAGTTCACGAAGATTGGTACGGAAAAGCGTAAGGCTTTCTGAGACCGGCTCACCTCAGATCGTCCTTGCATAGTTAAAATGAATTCAGATAATTTGTGTGTTACACCATATGAACTGTTTATTATATATGAACATATTTATTGCGCTGAGTTGCGTGAGGACTGATTATAGGTTGATTCCCCTGGTGTAGTCACCAATAGGTGGGTAGTAGAATCCACGAGACTTAGCAGTCTTACCCCCCCCGTTCATGTTTCAGGTGCACAGGGTGATCGTGGTAAGCAAGCTGCAGAGTAGTTAGCAGGACTTCTAACTGATGATGTTCGCGTTTAGAACATATAGTTGTCATGTTTCCGTTTATTTTCCTTCCGCTGTGTAGTACTTGTTGTACTATAGCACCTGCGTGTGCTTGAATTATTATCTATGTATTTGTAAACTCGTTGTACTCGGTATTTAATTATGGATCTTGTAATATATTCTAGACAATGTATTATGGGATGTTATAGCAACCGATACAGTCAACTCATTTTATGAAGTTTGAGATAACTTGAGTCAAATATAATAATCGTTTCCAATCTTTTTCGGACAAAATATTGTCATTCCATCATTTTTTCGAATTTAGAATCAATATTTCGATCAAAAAGTCATCATTTAGCCCACTGATACCGTCAATTCAATTTGTAGCCACTTTCCATCATTTTCTCAAATTTAGAGAAATAATTTGATCAAAAAGTCATCATTCCAACAACCGATACCGTCAATTCAATTTGTCAAGTTTAAGGCAACTTGAACCGAATATAATAATCCGTTTCCAATTCTTTTCAGACAAAATATCGTCATCTCATCATTTTTTTCAAATTTAGAATCAATATTTCAACTAAAAAGTCATCATTCAAACAACCGATACCATCAATTCGGTTTGTCAAGTTTAAGAAAACTTGATCCAAATATTAAATTTCATTTTCAATCTATTTCGGACAAAAAACCGTAATCCCATCATATTACAAATTTAAAACCTAATAGATTCGAATATTATATTTTCCTAATTATAACATCAATATTTATTTGTCTCATAGATTAACATATTCGGACATACTATCAAGTAAATTTAGAGGACAACACATTCATATTAAGCACTCGATCAAAACAAAATGTTTGATCACACAACTTAACACAGACGATAAATCAATCGGAAAATTATCGAAAAATGGGAAGAGATAGGTGTAGTAGTGATTAAAGACTCAAATTAAGAATAATTATTAAGCATAGTATCATACCTCGACTGAATTGCATATTTAACAATTGACTGATCAAAAAGTTATTTTTCCAACAACCGATACAGTCAACTCATTTTATGAAGTTTGAGATAACTTGAGTCAAATATAATAATCGTTTCCAATCTTTTTCGGACAAAATACTGTCATTCCATCATTTTTTCGAATTTAGAATCAATTTTCGATCAAAAAGTCATCATTTTGCCCACTGATACCGTCAATTCAATTTGTAGCCACTTTCCATCATTTTCTCAAATTTAGAGAAATAATTTGATTAAAAAGTCATCATTCCAACAACCGATACCGTCAATTCAATTTGTCAAGTTTTAGGCAACTTGAACCGAATATAATAATCCGTTTCCAATTCATTTCAGACAAAATATCGTCATCTCATCATTTTTTTCAAATTTAGAATCAATATTTCGACTAAAAAGTCATCATTCAAACAACCGATACCATCAATTCGGCTTGTCAACTTTAAGAAAACTTGATCCAAATATTAAATTTCATTTTCAATCTATTTCGGACAAAAAACCGTAATCCCATCATATTTTCAAATTTAAAACCTAATAGATTCGAATATTATATTTTCCAAATTATAACATCAATATTTGTTTGTCTCATAGATTGACATATTCGGACATACTATCAAGTAAATTTAAAGGACAACACATTCATATTAAGCACTCGATCAAAACAAAATGTTTGATCACACAACTTAACACAGACGATAAATCAATCGGAAAATTATCGAAAAATGGAAAGAGAAAGGTGTAGTAGTGATTAAAGACTCAAATTAAGAATAATTATAAAGCATAGTATCATACCTCGACTGAATTGCATATTTAACAATTGACTGATCAAAAAGTTATTATTCCAGCAACAAATACAGTCAACTCATTTTATGAAGTTTGAGATAACTTGAGTCAAATATAATAATTGTTTCCAATCTTTTTCGGACAAAATACTGTCATTCCATCATTTTTTCGAATTTAGAATCAATATTTCGATCAAAAAGTCATCATTTAGCCCACTGATACCGTCAATTCAATTTGTAGCCACTTTCCATCATTTTCTCAAATTTAGAGAAATAATTTGATCAAAAAGTTATCATTCCAACAACCGATACCGTCAATTCAATTTGTCAACTTTAAGGCAACTTGAACCGAATATAATAATCCGTTTCCAATTCATTTCAGACAAAATATCGTCATCTCATCATTTTTTTCAAATTTAGAATCAATATTTCGACTAAAAAGTCATCATTCAAACAACCGATACCATCAATTCGGTTTGTCAAGTTTAAGAAAACTTGATCCAAATATTAAATTTCATTTTCAATCTATTTCGGACAAAAACCGTAATCCCATCATATTTTCAAATTTAAAACCTAATAGATTCGAATATTATATTTTCCAAATTATAACATCAATATTTGTTTGTCTCATAGATTAACATATTCGGACATACTATCAAGTAAATTTAAAGGACAACACATTCATATTAAGCACTCGATCAAAACAAAATGTTTGATCACACAACTTAACACAGACGATAAATCAATCGGAAAATTATCGAAAAATGGAAAGAGAAAGGTGTAGTAGTGATTAAAGACTCAAATTAAGAATAATTATAAAGCATAGTATCATACCTCGACTGAATTGCATATTTAACAATTGACTGATCAAAAAGTTATTATTCCAGCAACCGATACAGTCAACTCATTTTATGAAGTTTGAGATAACTTGAGTCAAATATAATAATCGTTTCCAATCTTTTTCGGACAAAATACTGTCATTCCATCATTTTTTCGAATTTAGAATCAATATTTCGATCAAAAAGTCATCATTTAGCCCACTGATACCGTCAATTCAATTTGTAGCCACTTTCCATCATTTTCTCAAATTTAGAGAAATAATTTGATCAAAAAGTTATCATTCCAACAACCGATACCGTCAATTCAATTTGTCAACTTTAAGGCAACTTGAACCGAATATAATAATCCGTTTCCAATTTATTTCAGACAAAATATCGTCATCTCATCATTTTTTTCAAATTTAGAATCAATATTTCGACTAAAAAGTCATCATTCAAACAACCGATACCATCAATTCGGCTTGTCAACTTTAAGAAAACTTGATCCAAATATTAAATTTCATTTTCAATCTATTTCGGACAAAAAACCGTAATCCCATCATATTTTCAAATTTAAAACCTAATAGATTCGAATATTATATTTTCCAAATTATAACATCAATATTTGTTTGTCTCATAGATTAACATATTCGGACATACTATCAAGTAAATTTAAAGGACAACACATTCATATTAAGCACTCGATCAAAACAAAATGTTTGATCACACAACTTAACACAGACGATAAATCAATCGGAAAATTATCGAAAAATGGAAAGAGAAAGGTGTAGTAGTGATTAAAGACTCAAATTAAGAATAATTATAAAGCATAGTATCATACCTCGACTGAATTGCATATTTAACAATTGACTGATCAAAAAGTTATTATTCCAGCAACCGATACAGTCAACTCATTTTATGAAGTTTGAGATAACTTGAGTCAAATATAATAATCGTTTCCAATCTTTTTCGGACAAAATACTGTCATTCCATCATTTTTTCGAATTTAGAATCAATATTTCGATCAAAAAGTCATCATTTAGCCCACGGATACCGTCAATTCAATTTGTAGCCACTTTCCATCATTTTCTCAAATTTAGAGAAATAATTTGATCAAAAAGTCATCATTCCAACAACCGATACCGTCAATTCAATTTGTCAAGTTTAAGGCAACTTGAACCGAATATAATAATCCGTTTCCAATTTATTTCAGACAAAATATCGTCATCTCATCATTTTTTTCAAATTTAGAATCAATATTTCGACTAAAAAGTCATCATTCAAACAACCGATACCATCAATTCGGCTTGTCAACTTTAAGAAAACTTGATCCAAATATTAAATTTCATTTTCAATCTATTTCGGACAAAAAACCGTAATCCCATCATATTTTCCAATTTAAAACCTAATAGATTCGAATATTATATTTTCCAAATTATAACATCAATATTTGTTGTCTCATAGATTAACATATTCGGACATACTATCAAGTAAATTTAAAGGACAACACATTCATATTAAGCACTCAATCAAAACAAAATTTTGATCACACAACTTAACACAGACGATAAATCAATCGGAAAATTATCGAAAAATGGAAAGAGAAAGGTGTAGTAGTGATTAAAGACTCAAATTAAGAATAATTATAAAGCATAGTATCATACCTCGACTGAATTGCATATTTAACAATTGACTGATCAAAAAGTTATTATTCCAGCAACCGATACAGTCAACTCATTTTATGAAGTTTGAGATAACTTGAGTCAAATATAATAATCGTTTCCAATCTTTTTCGGACAAAATACTGTCATTCCATCATTTTTTCGAATTTAGAATCAATATTTCGATCAAAAAGTCATCATTTAGCCCACTGATACCGTCAATTCAATTTGTAGCCACTTTCCATCATTTTCTCAAATTTAGAGAAATAATTTGATCAAAAAGTCATCATTCCAACAACCGATACCGTCAATTCAATTTGTCAAGTTTAAGGCAACTTGAACCGAATATAATAATGCGTTTCCAATTCATTTCAGACAAAATATCGTCATCTCATCATTTTTTTCAAATTTAGAATCAATATTTCGACTAAAAAGTCATCATTCAAACACCCGATACCATCAATTCGGCTTGTCAAGTTTAAGAAAACTTGATCCAAATATTAAATTTCATTTTCAATCTATTTCGGACAAAAAACCGTAATCCCATCATATTTTCAAATTTAAAACCTAATAGATTCGAATATTATATTTTCCAAATTATAACATCAATATTTGTTTGTCTCATAGATTAACATATTCGGACATACTATCAAGTAAATTTAAAGGACAACACATTCATATTAAGCACTCAATCAAAACAAAATTTTGATCACACAACTTAACACAGACGATAAATCAATCGGAAAATTATCGAAAAATGGAAAGAGAAAGGTGTAGTAGTGATTAAAGACTCAAATTAAGAATAATTATAAAGCATAGTATCATACCTCGACTGAATTGCATATTTAACAATTGACTGATCAAAAAGTTATTATTCCAGCAACAAATACAGTCAACTCATTTTATGAAGTTTGAGATAACTTGAGTCAAATATAATAATTGTTTCCAATCTTTTTCGGACAAAATACTGTCATTCCATCATTTTTTCGAATTTAGAATCAATATTTCGATCAAAAAGTCATCATTTAGCCCACTGATACTGTCAATTCAATTTGTAGCCACTTTCCATCATTTTCTCAAATTTAGAGAAATAATTTGATCAAAAAGTTATCATTCCAACAACCGATACCGTCAATTCAATTTGTCAACTTTAAGGCAACTTGAACCGAATATAATAATCCGTTTCCAATTCATTTCAGACAAAATATCGTCATCTCATCATTTTTTTCAAATTTAGAATCAATATTTCGACTAAAAAGTCATCATTCAAACAACCGATACCATCAATTCGGTTTGTCAAGTTTAAGAAAACTTGATCCAAATATTAAATTTCATTTTCAATCTATTTCGGACAAAAAACCGTAATCCCATCATATTTTCAAATTTAAAACCTAATAGATTCGAATATTATATTTTCCAAATTATAACATCAATATTTGTTTGTCTCATAGATTAACATATTCGGACATACTATCAAGTAAATTTAAAGGACAACACATTCATATTAAGCACTCGATCAAAACAAAATGTTTGATCACACAACTTAACACAGACGATAAATCAATCGGAAAATTATCGAAAAATGGAAAGAGAAAGGTGTAGTAGTGATTAAAGACTCAAATTAAGAATAATTATAAAGCATAGTATCATACCTCGACTGAATTGCATATTTAACAATTGACTGATCAAAAAGTTATTATTCCAGCAACCGATACAGTCAACTCATTTTATGAAGTTTGAGATAACTTGAGTCAAATATAATAATCGTTTCCAATCTTTTTCGGACAAAATACTGTCATTCCATCATTTTTTCGAATTTAGAATCAATATTTCGATCAAAAAGTCATCATTTAGCCCACTGATACCGTCAATTCAATTTGTAGCCACTTTCCATCATTTTCTCAAATTTAGAGAAATAATTTGATCAAAAAGTCATCATTCCAACAACCGATACCGTCAATTCAATTTGTCAAGTTTAAGGCAACTTGAACCGAATATAATAATGCGTTTCCAATTCATTTCAGACAAAATATCGTCATCTCATCATTTTTTTCAAATTTAGAATCAATATTTCGACTAAAAAGTCATCATTCAAACACCCGATACCATCAATTCGGCTTGTCAAGTTTAAGAAAACTTGATCCAAATATTAAATTTCATTTTCAATCTATTTCGGACAAAAAACCGTAATCCCATCATATTTTCAAATTTAAAACCTAATAGATTCGAATATTATATTTTCCAAATTATAACATCAATATTTGTTTGTCTCATAGATTAACATATTCGGACATACTATCAAGTAAATTTAAAGGACAACACATTCATATTAAGCACTCAATCAAAACAAAATTTTGATCACACAACTTAACACAGACGATAAATCAATCGGAAAATTATCGAAAAATGGAAAGAGAAAGGTGTAGTAGTGATTAAAGACTCAAATTAAGAATAATTATAAAGCATAGTATCATACCTCGACTGAATTGCATATTTAACAATTGACTGATCAAAAAGTTATTATTCCAGCAACAAATACAGTCAACTCATTTTATGAAGTTTGAGATAACTTGAGTCAAATATAATAATTGTTTCCAATCTTTTTCGGACAAAATACTGTCATTCCATCATTTTTTCGAATTTAGAATCAATATTTCGATCAAAAAGTCATCATTTAGCCCACTGATACTGTCAATTCAATTTGTAGCCACTTTCCATCATTTTCTCAAATTTAGAGAAATAATTTGATCAAAAAGTTATCATTCCAACAACCGATACCGTCAATTCAATTTGTCAACTTTAAGGCAACTTGAACCGAATATAATAATCCGTTTCCAATTCATTTCAGACAAAATATCGTCATCTCATCATTTTTTTCAAATTTAGAATCAATATTTCGACTAAAAAGTCATCATTCAAACAACCGATACCATCAATTCGGTTTGTCAAGTTTAAGAAAACTTGATCCAAATATTAAATTTCATTTTCAATCTATTTCGGACAAAAAACCGTAATCCCATCATATTTTCAAATTTAAAACCTAATAGATTCGAATATTATATTTTCCAAATTATAACATCAATATTTGTTTGTCTCATAGATTAACATATTCGGACATACTATCAAGTAAATTTAAAGGACAACACATTCATATTAAGCACTCGATCAAAACAAAATGTTTGATCACACAACTTAACACAGACGATAAATCAATCGGAAAATTATCGAAAAATGGAAAGAGAAAGGTGTAGTAGTGATTAAAGACTCAAATTAAGAATAATTATAAAGCATACTATCATACCTCGACTGAATTGCATATTTAACAATTGACTGATCAAAAAGTTATTATTCCAGCAACCGATACAGTCAACTCATTTTATGAAGTTTGAGATAACTTGAGTCAAATATAATAATCGTTTCCAATCTTTTTCGGACAAAATACTGTCATTCCATCATTTTTTCGAATTTAGAATCAATATTTCGATCAAAAAGTCATCATTTAGCCCACTGATACCGTCAATTCAATTTGTAGCCACTTTCCATCATTTTCCCAAATTTAGAGAAATAATTTGATCAAAAAGTCATCATTCCAACAACCGATACCGTCAATTCAATTTGTCAAGTTTAAGGCAACTTGAACCGAATATAATAATGCGTTTCCAATTCATTTCAGACAAAATATCGTCATCTCATCATTTTTTTCAAATTTAGAATCAATATTTCGACTAAAAAGTCATCATTCAAACACCCGATACCATCAATTCGGCTTGTCAAGTTTAAGAAAACTTGATCCAAATATTAAATTTCATTTTCAATCTATTTCGGACAAAAAACCGTAATCCCATCATATTTTCAAATTTAAAACCTAATAGATTCGAATATTATATTTTCCAAATTATAACATCAATATTTGTTTGTCTCATAGATTAACATATTCCGACATACTATCAAGTAAATTTAAAGGACAACACATTCATATTAAGCACTCGATCAAAACAAAATGTTTGATCACACAACTTAACACAGACGATAAATCAATCGGAAAATTATCGAAACATGGGAAGAGAAAAGTGTAGTAGTGATTAAAGACTCAAATTAAGAATAATTATAAACCATAGTATCATACCTCGACTGAATTGCATATTTAACAATTGACTGTTCAAAAAGTTATTATTCCAGCAACCAATACAGTCAACTCATTTTATGAAGTTTGAGATAACTTGAGTCAAATATAATAATCGTTTCCAATCTTTTTCGGACAAAATACTGTCATTCCATCATTTTTTCGAATTTAGAATCAATATTTCGATCAAAAAGTCATCATTTAGCCCACTGATACCGTCAATTCAATTTGTAGCCACTTTCCATCATTTTCTCAAATTTAGAGAAATAATTTGATCAAAAAGTCATCATTCCAACAACCGATACCGTCAATTCAATTTGTCAAGTTTAAGGCAACTTGAACCGAATATAATAATCCGTTTCCAATTCATTTCAGACAAAATATCGTCATCTCATCATTTTTTTCAAATTTAGAATCAATATTTCGACTAAAAAGTCATCATTCAAACAACCGATACCATCAATTCGGCTTGTCAACTTTAAGAAAACTTGATCCAAATATTAAATTTCATTTTCAATCTATTTCGGACAAAAAACCGTAATCCCATCATATTTTCAAATTTAAAACCTAATAGATTCGAATATTATATTTTCCAAATTATAACATCAATATTTGTTTGTCTCATAGATTAAAATATTCGGACATACTATCAAGTAAATTTAAAGGACAACACATTCATATTAAGCACTCGATCAAAACAAAATGTTTGATCACACAACTTAGCACAGACGATAAATCAATCGGAAAATTATCGAAAAATGGGAAGAGAAAGGTAGTGATTAAAGACTCAAATTAAGAATAATCATTAAGCATAGTATCATACCTCGACTGAATTGCATATTTAACAAATGACTGATCAAAAAGTTATTATTCCAACAACCCATACAGTCAACTCATTTTATGAAGTTTGAGATAACTTGAGTCAAATATAATAATCGTTTCCAATCTTTTTCGGACAAAATACTGTCATTCCATCATTTTTTCGAATTTAGAATCAATATTTCGATCAAAAAGTCATCATTTAGCCCACTGATACCGTCAATTCAATTTGTAGCCACTTACCATCATTTTCTCAAATTTAGAGAAATAATTTGATCAAAAAGTCATCATTCCAACAACCGATACCGTCAATTCAATTTGTCAAGTTTAAGGCAACTTGAACCGAATATAATAATCCGTTTCCAATTCATTTCAGACAAAATATCGTCATCTCATCATTTTTTTCAAATTTAGAATCAATATTTCGACTAAAAAGTCATCATTCAAACAACCGATACCATCAATTCGGCTTGTCAAGTTTAAGAAAACTTGATCCAAATATTAAATTTCATTTTCAATCTATTTCGGACAAAAAACCGTAATCCCATCATATTTTCAAATTTAAAACCTAATAGATTCGAATATTATATTTTCCAAATTATAACATCAATATTTGTTTGTCTCATAGATTAACATATTCGGACATACTATCAAGTAAATTTAAAGGACAACACATTCATATTAAGCACTCGATCAAAACAAAATGTTTGATCACACAACTTAACACAGACGATAAATCAATCGGAAAATTATCGAAAAATGGAAAGAGAAAGGTGTAGTAGTGATTAAAGACTCAAATTAAGAATAATTATAAAGCATAGTATCATACCTCGACTGAATTGCATATTTAACAATTGACTGATCAAAAAGTTATTATTCCAGCAACAAATACAGTCAACTCATTTTATGAAGTTTGAGATAACTTGAGTCAAATATAATAATTGTTTCCAATCTTTTTCGGACAAAATACTGTCATTCCATCATTTTTTCGAATTTAGAATCAATATTTCGATCAAAAAGTCATCATTTAGCCCACTGATACTGTCAATTCAATTTGTAGCCACTTTCCATCATTTTCTCAAATTTAGAGAAATAATTTGATCAAAAAGTTATCATTCCAACAACCGATACCGTCAATTCAATTTGTCAACTTTAAGGCAACTTGAACCGAATATAATAATCCGTTTCCAATTCATTTCAGACAAAATATCGTCATCTCATCATTTTTTTCAAATTTAGAATCAATATTTCGACTAAAAAGTCATCATTCAAACAACCGATACCATCAATTCGGTTTGTCAAGTTTAAGAAAACTTGATCCAAATATTAAATTTCATTTTCAATCTATTTCGGACAAAAAACCGTAATCCCATCATATTTTCAAATTTAAAACCTAATAGATTCGAATATTATATTTTCCAAATTATAACATCAATATTTGTTTGTCTCATAGATTAACATATTCGGACATACTATCAAGTAAATTTAAAGGACAACACATTCATATTAAGCACTCGATCAAAACAAAATGTTTGATCACACAACTTAACACAGACGATAAATCAATCGGAAAATTATCGAAAAATGGAAAGAGAAAGGTGTAGTAGTGATTAAAGACTCAAATTAAGAATAATTATAAAGCATAGTATCATACCTCGACTGAATTGCATATTTAACAATTGACTGATCAAAAAGTTATTATTCCAGCAACCGATACAGTCAACTCATTTTATGAAGTTTGAGATAACTTGAGTCAAATATAATAATCGTTTCCAATCTTTTTCGGACAAAATACTGTCATTCCATCATTTTTTCGAATTTAGAATCAATATTTCGATCAAAAAGTCATCATTTAGCCCACTGATACCGTCAATTCAATTTGTAGCCACTTTCCATCATTTTCTCAAATTTAGAGAAATAATTTGATCAAAAAGTCATCATTCCAACAACCGATACCGTCAATTCAATTTGTCAAGTTTAAGGCAACTTGAACCGAATATAATAATGCGTTTCCAATTCATTTCAGACAAAATATCGTCATCTCATCATTTTTTTCAAATTTAGAATCAATATTTCGACTAAAAAGTCATCATTCAAACACCCGATACCATCAATTCGGCTTGTCAAGTTTAAGAAAACTTGATCCAAATATTAAATTTCATTTTCAATCTATTTCGGACAAAAAACCGTAATCCCATCATATTTTCAAATTTAAAACCTAATAGATTCGAATATTATATTTTCCAAATTATAACATCAATATTTGTTTGTCTCATAGATTAACATATTCGGACATACTATCAAGTAAATTTAAAGGACAACACATTCATATTAAGCACTCAATCAAAACAAAATTTTGATCACACAACTTAACACAGACGATAAATCAATCGGAAAATTATCGAAAAATGGAAAGAGAAAGGTGTAGTAGTGATTAAAGACTCAAATTAAGAATAATTATAAAGCATAGTATCATACCTCGACTGAATTGCATATTTAACAATTGACTGATCAAAAAGTTATTATTCCAGCAACAAATACAGTCAACTCATTTTATGAAGTTTGAGATAACTTGAGTCAAATATAATAATTGTTTCCAATCTTTTTCGGACAAAATACTGTCATTCCATCATTTTTTCGAATTTAGAATCAATATTTCGATCAAAAAGTCATCATTTAGCCCACTGATACTGTCAATTCAATTTGTAGCCACTTTCCATCATTTTCTCAAATTTAGAGAAATAATTTGATCAAAAAGTTATCATTCCAACAACCGATACCGTCAATTCAATTTGTCAACTTTAAGGCAACTTGAACCGAATATAATAATCCGTTTCCAATTCATTTCAGACAAAATATCGTCATCTCATCATTTTTTTCAAATTTAGAATCAATATTTCGACTAAAAAGTCATCATTCAAACAACCGATACCATCAATTCGGTTTGTCAAGTTTAAGAAAACTTGATCCAAATATTAAATTTCATTTTCAATCTATTTCGGACAAAAAACCGTAATCCCATCATATTTTCAAATTTAAAACCTAATAGATTCGAATATTATATTTTCCAAATTATAACATCAATATTTGTTTGTCTCATAGATTAACATATTCGGACATACTATCAAGTAAATTTAAAGGACAACACATTCATATTAAGCACTCGATCAAAACAAAATGTTTGATCACACAACTTAACACAGACGATAAATCAATCGGAAAATTATCGAAAAATGGAAAGAGAAAGGTGTAGTAGTGATTAAAGACTCAAATTAAGAATAATTATAAAGCATACTATCATACCTCGACTGAATTGCATATTTAACAATTGACTGATCAAAAAGTTATTATTCCAGCAACCGATACAGTCAACTCATTTTATGAAGTTTGAGATAACTTGAGTCAAATATAATAATCGTTTCCAATCTTTTTCGGACAAAATACTGTCATTCCATCATTTTTTCGAATTTAGAATCAATATTTCGATCAAAAAGTCATCATTTAGCCCACTGATACCGTCAATTCAATTTGTAGCCACTTTCCATCATTTTCCCAAATTTAGAGAAATAATTTGATCAAAAAGTCATCATTCCAACAACCGATACCGTCAATTCAATTTGTCAAGTTTAAGGCAACTTGAACCGAATATAATAATGCGTTTCCAATTCATTTCAGACAAAATATCGTCATCTCATCATTTTTTTCAAATTTAGAATCAATATTTCGACTAAAAAGTCATCATTCAAACACCCGATACCATCAATTCGGCTTGTCAAGTTTAAGAAAACTTGATCCAAATATTAAATTTCATTTTCAATCTATTTCGGACAAAAAACCGTAATCCCATCATATTTTCAAATTTAAAACCTAATAGATTCGAATATTATATTTTCCAAATTATAACATCAATATTTGTTTGTCTCATAGATTAACATATTCCGACATACTATCAAGTAAATTTAAAGGACAACACATTCATATTAAGCACTCGATCAAAACAAAATGTTTGATCACACAACTTAACACAGACGATAAATCAATCGGAAAATTATCGAAACATGGGAAGAGAAAAGTGTAGTAGTGATTAAAGACTAAAATTAAGAATAATTATAAACCATAGTATCATACCTCGACTGAATTGCATATTTAACAATTGACTGTTCAAAAAGTTATTATTCCAGCAACCAATACAGTCAACTCATTTTATGAAGTTTGAGATAACTTGAGTCAAATATAATAATCGTTTCCAATCTTTTTCGGACAAAATACTGTCATTCCATCATTTTTTCGAATTTAGAATCAATATTTCGATCAAAAAGTCATCATTTAGCCCACTGATACCGTCAATTCAATTTGTAGCCACTTTCCATCATTTTCTCAAATTTAGAGAAATAATTTGATCAAAAAGTCATCATTCCAACAACCGATACCGTCAATTCAATTTGTCAAGTTTAAGGCAACTTGAACCGAATATAATAATCCGTTTCCAATTCATTTCAGACAAAATATCGTCATCTCATCATTTTTTTCAAATTTAGAATCAATATTTCGACTAAAAAGTCATCATTCAAACAACCGATACCATCAATTCGGCTTGTCAACTTTAAGAAAACTTGATCCAAATATTAAATTTCATTTTCAATCTATTTCGGACAAAAAACCGTAATCCCATCATATTTTCAAATTTAAAACCTAATAGATTCGAATATTATATTTTCCAAATTATAACATCAATATTTGTTTGTCTCATAGATTAAAATATTCGGACATACTATCAAGTAAATTTAAAGGACAACACATTCATATTAAGCACTCGATCAAAACAAAATGTTTGATCACACAACTTAGCACAGACGATAAATCAATCGGAAAATTATCGAAAAATGGGAAGAGAAAGGTAGTGATTAAAGACTCAAATTAAGAATAATCATTAAGCATAGTATCATACCTCGACTGAATTGCATATTTAACAAATGACTGATCAAAAAGTTATTATTCCAACAACCCATACAGTCAACTCATTTTATGAAGTTTGAGATAACTTGAGTCAAATATAATAATCGTTTCCAATCTTTTTCGGACAAAATACTGTCATTCCATCATTTTTTCGAATTTAGAATCAATATTTCGATCAAAAAGTCATCATTTAGCCCACTGATACCGTCAATTCAATTTGTAGCCACTTACCATCATTTTCTCAAATTTAGAGAAATAATTTGATCAAAAAGTCATCATTCCAACAACCGATACCGTCAATTCAATTTGTCAAGTTTAAGGCAACTTGAACCGAATATAATAATCCGTTTCCAATTCATTTCAGACAAAATATCGTCATCTCATCATTTTTTTCAAATTTAGAATCAATATTTCGACTAAAAAGTCATCATTCAAACAACCGATACCATCAATTCGGCTTGTCAAGTTTAAGAAAACTTGATCCAAATATTAAATTTCATTTTCAATCTATTTCGGACAAAAAACCGTAATCCCATCATATTTTCAAATTTAAAACCTAATAGATTCGAATATTATATTTTCCAAATTATAACATCAATATTTGTTTGTCTCATAGATTAACATATTCGGACATACTATCAAGTAAATTTAAAGGACAACACATTCATATTAAGCACTCGATCAAAACAAAATGTTTGATCACACAACTTAACACAGACGATAAATCAATCGGAAAATTATCGAAAAATGGAAAGAGAAAGGTGTAGTAGTGATTAAAGACTCAAATTAAGAATAATTATAAAGCATAGTATCATACCTCGACTGAATTGCATATTTAACAATTGACTGATCAAAAAGTTATTATTTCAGCAACCAATACAGTCAACTCATTTAATGAAGTTTGAGATAACTTGAGTCAAATATAATAATCGTTTCAAATCTTTTTCGGACAAAATACTGTCATTCCATCATTTTTTCGAATTTAGAATCAATATTTCGATCAAAAAGTCATCATTTAGCCCACTGTTACCGTCAATTCAATTTGTAGCCACTTTCCATCATTTTCTCAAATTTAGAGAAATAATTTGATCAAAAAGTCATCATTCCAACAACCGATACCATCAATTCAATTTGTCAAGTTTAAGACAACTTGAACCGAATATAATAATCCGTTTCCAATTCATTTCAGACAAAATATCGTCATCTCATCATTTTTTTCAAATTTAGAATCAATATTTCGACTAAAAAGTCATCATTCAAACAACCGATACCATCAATTCGGCTTGTCAAGTTTAAGAAAACTTGATCCAAATATTAAATTTCATTTTCAATCTATTTCGAACAAAAAACCGTAATCCCATCATATTTTCAAATTTAAAACCTAATAGATTCGAATATTATATTTTCCAAATTATAACATCAATATTTGTTTGTCTCATAGATTAACATATTCGGACATACTATCAAGTAAATTTAAAGGACAACACATTCATATTAAGCACTCGATCAAAACAAAATGTTTGATCACACAACTTAACACAGACGATAAATCAATCGGAAAATTATCGAAAAATGGAAAGAGAAAGGTGTAGTAGTGATTAAAGACTCAAATTAAGAATAATTATAAAGCATAGTATCATACCTCGACTGAATTGCATATTTAACAATTGACTGATCAAAAAGTTATTATTCCAGCAACAAATACAGTCAACTCATTTTATGAAGTTTGAGATAACTTGAGTCAAATATAATAATTGTTTCCAATCTTTTTCGGACAAAATACTGTCATTCCATCATTTTTTCGAATTTAGAATCAATATTTCGATCAAAAAGTCATCATTTAGCCCACTGATACCGTCAATTCAATTTGTAGCCACTTTCCATCATTTTCTCAAATTTAGAGAAATAATTTGATCAAAAAGTTATCATTCCAACAACCGATACCGTCAATTCAATTTGTCAACTTTAAGGCAACTTGAACCGAATATAATAATCCGTTTCCAATTCATTTCAGACAAAATATCGTCATCTCATCATTTTTTTCAAATTTAGAATCAATATTTCGACTAAAAAGTCATCATTCAAACAACCGATACCATCAATTCGGTTTGTCAAGTTTAAGAAAACTTGATCCAAATATTAAATTTCATTTTCAATCTATTTCGGACAAAAACCGTAATCCCATCATATTTTCAAATTTAAAACCTAATAGATTCGAATATTATATTTTCCAAATTATAACATCAATATTTGTTTGTCTCATAGATTAACATATTCGGACATACTATCAAGTAAATTTAAAGGACAACACATTCATATTAAGCACTCGATCAAAACAAAATGTTTGATCACACAACTTAACACAGACGATAAATCAATCGGAAAATTATCGAAAAATGGAAAGAGAAAGGTGTAGTAGTGATTAAAGACTCAAATTAAGAATAATTATAAAGCATAGTATCATACCTCGACTGAATTGCATATTTAACAATTGACTGATCAAAAAGTTATTATTCCAGCAACCGATACAGTCAACTCATTTTATGAAGTTTGAGATAACTTGAGTCAAATATAATAATCGTTTCCAATCTTTTTCGGACAAAATACTGTCATTCCATCATTTTTTCGAATTTAGAATCAATATTTCGATCAAAAAGTCATCATTTAGCCCACTGATACCGTCAATTCAATTTGTAGCCACTTTCCATCATTTTCTCAAATTTAGAGAAATAATTTGATCAAAAAGTTATCATTCCAACAACCGATACCGTCAATTCAATTTGTCAACTTTAAGGCAACTTGAACCGAATATAATAATCCGTTTCCAATTTATTTCAGACAAAATATCGTCATCTCATCATTTTTTTCAAATTTAGAATCAATATTTCGACTAAAAAGTCATCATTCAAACAACCGATACCATCAATTCGGCTTGTCAACTTTAAGAAAACTTGATCCAAATATTAAATTTCATTTTCAATCTATTTCGGACAAAAAACCGTAATCCCATCATATTTTCAAATTTAAAACCTAATAGATTCGAATATTATATTTTCCAAATTATAACATCAATATTTGTTTGTCTCATAGATTAACATATTCGGACATACTATCAAGTAAATTTAAAGGACAACACATTCATATTAAGCACTCGATCAAAACAAAATGTTTGATCACACAACTTAACACAGACGATAAATCAATCGGAAAATTATCGAAAAATGGAAAGAGAAAGGTGTAGTAGTGATTAAAGACTCAAATTAAGAATAATTATAAAGCATAGTATCATACCTCGACTGAATTGCATATTTAACAATTGACTGATCAAAAAGTTATTATTCCAGCAACCGATACAGTCAACTCATTTTATGAAGTTTGAGATAACTTGAGTCAAATATAATAATCGTTTCCAATCTTTTTCGGACAAAATACTGTCATTCCATCATTTTTTCGAATTTAGAATCAATATTTCGATCAAAAAGTCATCATTTAGCCCACTGATACCGTCAATTCAATTTGTAGCCACTTTCCATCATTTTCTCAAATTTAGAGAAATAATTTGATCAAAAAGTCATCATTCCAACAACCGATACCGTCAATTCAATTTGTCAAGTTTAAGGCAACTTGAACCGAATATAATAATCCGTTTCCAATTTATTTCAGACAAAATATCGTCATCTCATCATTTTTTTCAAATTTAGAATCAATATTTCGACTAAAAAGTCATCATTCAAACAACCGATACCATCAATTCGGCTTGTCAACTTTAAGAAAACTTGATCCAAATATTAAATTTCATTTTCAATCTATTTCGGACAAAAAACCGTAATCCCATCATATTTTCCAATTTAAAACCTAATAGATTCGAATATTATATTTTCCAAATTATAACATCAATATTTGTTGTCTCATAGATTAACATATTCGGACATACTATCAAGTAAATTTAAAGGACAACACATTCATATTAAGCACTCAATCAAAACAAAATTTTGATCACACAACTTAACACAGACGATAAATCAATCGGAAAATTATCGAAAAATGGAAAGAGAAAGGTGTAGTAGTGATTAAAGACTCAAATTAAGAATAATTATAAAGCATAGTATCATACCTCGACTGAATTGCATATTTAACAATTGACTGATCAAAAAGTTATTATTCCAGCAACCGATACAGTCAACTCATTTTATGAAGTTTGAGATAACTTGAGTCAAATATAATAATCGTTTCCAATCTTTTTCGGACAAAATACTGTCATTCCATCATTTTTTCGAATTTAGAATCAATATTTCGATCAAAAAGTCATCATTTAGCCCACTGATACCGTCAATTCAATTTGTAGCCACTTTCCATCATTTTCTCAAATTTAGAGAAATAATTTGATCAAAAAGTCATCATTCCAACAACCGATACCGTCAATTCAATTTGTCAAGTTTAAGGCAACTTGAACCGAATATAATAATGCGTTTCCAATTCATTTCAGACAAAATATCGTCATCTCATCATTTTTTTCAAATTTAGAATCAATATTTCGACTAAAAAGTCATCATTCAAACACCCGATACCATCAATTCGGCTTGTCAAGTTTAAGAAAACTTGATCCAAATATTAAATTTCATTTTCAATCTATTTCGGACAAAAAACCGTAATCCCATCATATTTTCAAATTTAAAACCTAATAGATTCGAATATTATATTTTCCAAATTATAACATCAATATTTGTTTGTCTCATAGATTAACATATTCGGACATACTATCAAGTAAATTTAAAGGACAACACATTCATATTAAGCACTCAATCAAAACAAAATTTTGATCACACAACTTAACACAGACGATAAATCAATCGGAAAATTATCGAAAAATGGAAAGAGAAAGGTGTAGTAGTGATTAAAGACTCAAATTAAGAATAATTATAAAGCATAGTATCATACCTCGACTGAATTGCATATTTAACAATTGACTGATCAAAAAGTTATTATTCCAGCAACAAATACAGTCAACTCATTTTATGAAGTTTGAGATAACTTGAGTCAAATATAATAATTGTTTCCAATCTTTTTCGGACAAAATACTGTCATTCCATCATTTTTTCGAATTTAGAATCAATATTTCGATCAAAAAGTCATCATTTAGCCCACTGATACTGTCAATTCAATTTGTAGCCACTTTCCATCATTTTCTCAAATTTAGAGAAATAATTTGATCAAAAAGTTATCATTCCAACAACCGATACCGTCAATTCAATTTGTCAACTTTAAGGCAACTTGAACCGAATATAATAATCCGTTTCCAATTCATTTCAGACAAAATATCGTCATCTCATCATTTTTTTCAAATTTAGAATCAATATTTCGACTAAAAAGTCATCATTCAAACACCCGATACCATCAATTCGGCTTGTCAAGTTTAAGAAAACTTGATCCAAATATTAAATTTCATTTTCAATCTATTTCGGACAAAAAACCGTAATCCCATCATATTTTCAAATTTAAAACCTAATAGATTCGAATATTATATTTTCCAAATTATAACATCAATATTTGTTTGTCTCATAGATTAACATATTCCGACATACTATCAAGTAAATTTAAAGGACAACACATTCATATTAAGCACTCGATCAAAACAAAATGTTTGATCACACAACTTAACACAGACGATAAATCAATCGGAAAATTATCGAAACATGGGAAGAGAAAAGTGTAGTAGTGATTAAAGACTCAAATTAAGAATAATTATAAACCATAGTATCATACCTCGACTGAATTGCATATTTAACAATTGACTGTTCAAAAAGTTATTATTCCAGCAACCAATACAGTCAACTCATTTTATGAAGTTTGAGATAACTTGAGTCAAATATAATAATCGTTTCCAATCTTTTTCGGACAAAATACTGTCATTCCATCATTTTTTCGAATTTAGAATCAATATTTCGATCAAAAAGTCATCATTTAGCCCACTGATACCGTCAATTCAATTTGTAGCCACTTTCCATCATTTTCTCAAATTTAGAGAAATAATTTGATCAAAAAGTCATCATTCCAACAACCGATACCGTCAATTCAATTTGTCAAGTTTAAGGCAACTTGAACCGAATATAATAATCCGTTTCCAATTCATTTCAGACAAAATATCGTCATCTCATCATTTTTTTCAAATTTAGAATCAATATTTCGACTAAAAAGTCATCATTCAAACAACCGATACCATCAATTCGGCTTGTCAACTTTAAGAAAACTTGATCCAAATATTAAATTTCATTTTCAATCTATTTTGGACAAAAAACCGTAATCCCATCATATTTTCAAATTTAAAACCTAATAGATTCGAATATTATATTTTCCAAATTATAACATCAATATTTGTTTGTCTCATAGATTAAAATATTCGGACATACTATCAAGTAAATTTAAAGGACAACACATTCATATTAAGCACTCGATCAAAACAAAATGTTTGATCACACAACTTAGCACAGACGATAAATCAATCGGAAAATTATCGAAAAATGGGAAGAGAAAGGTAGTGATTAAAGACTCAAATTAAGAATAATCATTAAGCATAGTATCATACCTCGACTGAATTGCATATTTAACAAATGACTGATCAAAAAGTTATTATTCCAACAACCCATACAGTCAACTCATTTTATGAAGTTTGAGATAACTTGAGTCAAATATAATAATCGTTTCCAATCTTTTTCGGACAAAATACTGTCATTCCATCATTTTTTCGAATTTAGAATCAATATTTCGATCAAAAAGTCATCATTTAGCCCACTGATACCGTCAATTCAATTTGTAGCCACTTACCATCATTTTCTCAAATTTAGAGAAATAATTTGATCAAAAAGTCATCATTCCAACAACCGATACCGTCAATTCAATTTGTCAAGTTTAAGGCAACTTGAACCGAATATAATAATCCGTTTCCAATTCATTTCAGACAAAATATCGTCATCTCATCATTTTTTTCAAATTTAGAATCAATATTTCGACTAAAAAGTCATCATTCAAACAACCGATACCATCAATTCGGCTTGTCAAGTTTAAGAAAACTTGATCCAAATATTAAATTTCATTTTCAATCTATTTCGGACAAAAAACCGTAATCCCATCATATTTTCAAATTTAAAACCTAATAGATTCGAATATTATATTTTCCAAATTATAACATCAATATTTGTTTGTCTCATAGATTAACATATTCGGACATACTATCAAGTAAATTTAAAGGACAACACATTCATATTAAGCACTCGATCAAAACAAAATGTTTGATCACACAACTTAACACAGACGATAAATCAATCGGAAAATTATCGAAAAATGGAAAGAGAAAGGTGTAGTAGTGATTAAAGACTCAAATTAAGAATAATTATAAAGCATAGTATCATACCTCGACTGAATTGCATATTTAACAATTGACTGATCAAAAAGTTATTATTTCAGCAACCAATACAGTCAACTCATTTAATGAAGTTTGAGATAACTTGAGTCAAATATAATAATCGTTTCAAATCTTTTTCGGACAAAATACTGTCATTCCATCATTTTTTCGAATTTAGAATCAATATTTCGATCAAAAAGTCATCATTTAGCCCACTGTTACCGTCAATTCAATTTGTAGCCACTTTCCATCATTTTCTCAAATTTAGAGAAATAATTTGATCAAAAAGTCATCATTCCAACAACCGATACCATCAATTCAATTTGTCAAGTTTAAGACAACTTGAACCGAATATAATAATCCGTTTCCAATTCATTTCAGACAAAATATCGTCATCTCATCATTTTTTTCAAATTTAGAATCAATATTTCGACTAAAAAGTCATCATTCAAACAACCGATACCATCAATTCGGCTTGTCAAGTTTAAGAAAACTTGATCCAAATATTAAATTTCATTTTCAATCTATTTCGAACAAAAAACCGTAATCCCATCATATTTTCAAATTTAAAACCTAATAGATTCGAATATTATATTTTCCAAATTATAACATCAATATTTGTTTGTCTCATAGATTAACATATTCGGACATACTATCAAGTAAATTTAAAGGACAACACATTCATATTAAGCACTCGATCAAAACAAAATGTTTGATCACACAACTTAACACAGACGATAAATCAATCGGAAAATTATCGAAAAATGGAAAGAGAAAGGTGTAGTAGTGATTAAAGACTCAAATTAAGAATAATTATAAAGCATAGTATCATACCTCGACTGAATTGCATATTTAACAATTGACTGATCAAAAAGTTATTATTCCAGCAACCGATACAGTCAACTCATTTTATGAAGTTTGAGATAACTTGAGTCAAATATAATACTCGTTTCCAATCTTTTTCGGACAAAATACTGTCATTCCATCATTTTTTCGAATTTAGAATCAATATTTCGATCAAAAAGTCATCATTTAGCCCACTGATACCGTCAATTCAATTTGTAGCCACTTTCCATCATTTTCTCAAATTTAGAGAAATAATTTGATCAAAAAGTTATGATTCCAACAACCGATACCGTCAATTCAATTTGTCCAGTTTAAGGCAACTTGTACCGAATATAATAATCCATTTCCAATTCATTTCAGACAAAATATCGTCATCTCATTATTTTTTTCAAATTTAGAATCAATATTTCGACTAAAAAGTCATCATTCAAACAACCGATACCATCAATTCGGCTTGTCAAGTTTAAGAAAACTTGATCCAAATATTAAATTTCATTTTCAATCTATTTCGGACAAAAAACCGTAATCCCATCATATTTTCAAATTTAAAACCTAATAGATTCGAATATTATATTTTCCAAATTATAACATCAATATTTGTTTGTCTCATAGATTAACATATTCGGACATACTATCAACAAAATTTAAAGGACAACACATTCATATTAAGAACTCGATCAAAACAAAATGTTTGATCACACAACTTAACACAGACGATAAATCAATCGGAAAATTATCGAAAAATGGAAAGAGAAAGGTGTAGTAGTGATTAAAGACTCAAATTAAGAATAATTATAAAGCATAGTATCATACCTCGACTGAATTGCATATTTATCAATTGACTGATCAAAAAGTTATTATTCCAGCAACCGATACAGTCAACTCATTTTATGAAGTTTGAGATAACTTGAGTCAAATATAATAATCGTTTCCAATCTTTTTCGGACAAAATACTGTCATTCCATCATTTTTTCGAATTTAGAATCAATATTTCGATCAAAAAGTCATCATTTAGCCCACTGATACCGTCAATTCAATTTGTAGCCACTTTCCATCATTTTCTCAAATTTAGAGAAATATTTGATCAAAAATTCATCATTCCAACAACCGATACCATCAATTCAATTTGTCAAGTTTAAGACAACTTGAACCGAATATAATAATCCGTTTCCAATTCATTTCAGACAAAATATCGTCATCTCATTATTTTTTTCAAATTTAGAATCAATATTTCGACTAAAAAGTCATCATTCAAACAACCGATACCATCAATTCGGCTTGTCAAGTTTAAGAAAACTTGATCCAAATATTAAATTTCATTTTCAATCTATTTCGGACAAAAAACCGTAATCCCATCATATTTTCAAATTTAAAACCTAATAGATTCGAATATTATATTTTCCAAATTATAACATCAATATTTGTTTGTCTCATAGATTAACATATTCGGACATACTATCAAGTAAATTTAAAGGACAACACATTCATATTAAGAACTCGATCAAAACAAAATGTTTGATCACACAACTTAACACAGACGATAAATCAATCGGAAAATTATCGAAAAATGGAAAGAGAAAGGTGTAGTAGTGATTAAAGACTCAAATTAAGAATAATTATAAAGCATAGTATCATACCTCGACTGAATTGCATATTTATCAATTGACTGATCAAAAAGTTATTATTCCAGCAACCGATATAGTCAACTCATTTTATGAAGTTTGAGATAACTTGAGTCAAATATAATAATCGTTTCCAATCTTTTTCGGACAAAATACTGTCATTCCATCATTTTTTCGAATTTAGAATCAATATTTCGATCAAAAAGTCATCATTTAGCCCACTGATACCGTCAATTCAATTTGTAGCCACTTTCCATCATTTTCTCAAATTTAGAGAAATAATTTGATCAAAAAGTCATCATTCCAACAACCGATACCATCAATTCAATTTGTCAAGTTTAAGACAACTTGAACCGAATATAATAATCCGTTTCCAATTCATTTCAGACAAAATATCGTCATCTCATCATTTTTTTCAAATTTAAAATCAATATTTCGACTAAAAAGTCATCATTCAAACAACCGATACCATCAATTCGGCTTGTCAAGTTTAAGAAAACTTGATCCAAATATTAAATTTCATTTTCAATCTATTTCGGACAAAAAACCGTAATCCCATCATATTTTCAAATTTAAAACCTAATAGATTCGAATATTATATTTTCCAAATTATAACATCAATATTTGTTTGTCTCATAGATTAACATATTCGGACATACTATCAAGTAAATTTAAAGGACAACACATTCCTATTAAGCACTCGATCAAAACAAAATGTTTGATCACACAACTTAACACAGACGATAAATCAATCGGAAAATTATCGAAAAATGGAAAGAGAAAGGTGTAGTAGTGATTAAAGACTCAAATTAAGAATAATTATAAAGCATAGTATCATACCTCGACTGAATTGCATATTTAACAATTGACTGATCAAAAAGTTATTATTCCAGCAACCGATACAGTCAACTCATTTTATGAAGTTTGAGATAACTTGAGTCAAATATAATACTCGTTTCCAATCTTTTTCGGACAAAATACTGTCATTCCATCATTTTTTCGAATTTAGAATCAATATTTCGATCAAAAAGTCATCATTTAGCCCACTGATACCGTCAATTCAATGTGTAGCCACTTTCCATCATTTTATCAAATTTAGAGAAATAATTTGATCAAAAAGTTATCATTCCAACAACCGATACCGTCAATTCAATTTGTCAAGTTTAAGGCAACTTGAACCGAATATAATAATCCGTTTCCAATTCATTTCAGACAAAATATAGTCATCTCATCATTTTTTTCAAATTTAGAATCAAAATTTCGACTAAAAAGTCATCATTCAAACAACCGATACCATCAATTCGGCTTGTCAAGTTTAAGAAAACTTGATCCAAATATTAAATTTCATTTTCAATCTATTTCGGACAAAAAACCGTAATCCCATCATATTTTCAAATTTAAAACCTAATAGATTCGAATATTATATTTTCCAAATTATAACATCAATATTTGTTTGTCTCATAGATTAACATATTCGGACATACTATCAAGTAAATTTAAAGGACAACACATTCCTATTAAGCACTCGATCAAAACAAAATGTTTGATCACACAACTTAACACAGACGATAAATCAATCGGAAAATTATCGAAAAATGGAAAGAGAAAGGTGTAGTAGTGATTAAAGACTCAAATTAAGAATAATTATAAAGCATAGTATCATACCTCGACTGAATTGCATATTTAACAATTGACTGATCAAAAAGTTATTATTCCAGCAACCGATACAGTCAACTCATTTTATGAAGTTTGAGATAACTTGAGTCAAATATAATACTCGTTTCCAATCTTTTTCGGACAAAATACTGTCATTCCATCATTTTTTCGAATTTAGAATCAATATTTCGATCAAAAAGTCATCATTTAGCCCACTGATACCGTCAATTCAATTTGTAGCCACTTTCCATCATTTTATCAAATTTAGAGAAATAATTTGATCAAAAAGTTATCATTCCAACAACCGATACCGTCAATTCAATTTGTCAAGTTTAAGGCAACTTGAACCGAATATAATAATCCGTTTCCAATTCATTTCAGACAAAATATCGTCATCTCATCATTTTTTTCAAATTTAGAATCAATATTTCGACTAAAAAGTCATCATTCAAACAACCGATACCATCAATTCGGCTTGTCAAGTTTAAGAAAACTTGATCCAAATATTAAATTTCATTTTCAATCTATTTCGGACAAAAAACCGTAATCCCATCATATTTTCAAATTTAAAACCTAATAGATTCGAATATTATATTTTCCAAATTATAACATCAATATTTGTTTGTCTCATAGATTAACATATTCGGACATACTATCAAGTAAATTTAAAGGACAACACATTCATATTAAGAACTCGATCAAAACAAAATGTTTGATCACACAACTTAACACAGACGATAAATCAATCGGAAAATTATCGAAAAATGGAAAGAGAAAGGTGTAGTAGTGATTAAAGACTCAAATTAAGAATAATTATAAAGCATAGTATCATACCTCGACTGAATTGCATATTTATCAATTGACTGATCAAAAAGTTATTATTCCAGCAACCGATACAGTCAACTCATTTTATGAAGTTTGAGATAACTTGAGTCAAATATAATAATCGTTTCCAATCTTTTTCGGACAAAATACTGTCATTCCATCATTTTTTCGAATTTAGAATCAATATTTCGATCAAAAAGTCATCATTTAGCCCACTGATACCGTCAATTCAATTTGTAGCCACTTTCCATCATTTTCTCAAATTTAGAGAAATAATTTGATCAAAAAGTCATCATTCCAACAACCGATACCGTCAATTCAATTTGTCAAGTTTAAGGCAACTTGAACCGAATATAATAATCCGTTTCCAATTCATTTCAGACAAAATATCGTCATCTCATCATTTTTTTCAAATTTAGAATCTATATTTCGACTAAAAAGTCATCATTCAAACAACCGATACCATCAATTCGGCTTGTCAAGTTTAAGAAAACTTGATCCAAATATTAAATTTCATTTTCAATCTATTTCGGACAAAAAACCGTAATCCCATCATATTTTCAAATTTAAAACCTAATAGATTCGAATATTATATTTTCCAAATTATAACATCAATATTTGTTTGTCTCATAGATTAACATATTCGGACATACTATCAAGTAAATTTAAAGGACAACACATTCATATTAAGAACTCGATCAAAACAAAATGTTTGATCACACAACTTAACACAGACGATAAATCAATCGGAAAATTATCGAAAAATGGGAAGAGAAAGGTGTAGTAGTGATTAAAGATTCAAATTAAGAATAATCATTAAGCATAGTATCATACCTCGACTGAATTGCATATTTAACAATTGACTGATCAAAAAGTTATTATTCCAGCAACCGATACAGTCAACTCATTTTATGAAGTTTGAGATAACTTGTGTCAAATATAATAATCGTTTCCAATCTTTTTCGGACAAAATACTGTCATTCCATCATTTTTTCGAATTTAGAATCAATATTTCGATCAAAAAGTCATCATTTAGCCCACTGATACCGTCAATTCAATTTGTAGCCACTTTCCATCATTTTCTCAAATTTAGAGAAATAATTTGATCAAAAAGTTATCATTCCAACAACCGATACCGTCAATTCAATTTGTCAAGTTTAAGGCAACTTGAACCGAATATAATAATCCGTTTCCAATTCATTTCAGACAAAATATCGTCATCTCATCATTTTTTTCAAATTTAGAATCAATATTTCGACTAAAAAGTCATCATTCAAACAACCGATACCATCAATTCGGTTTGTCAAGTTTAAGAAAACTTGATCCAAATATTAAATTTCATTTTCAATCTATTTCGGACAAAAAACCGTAATCCCATCATATTTTCAAATTTAAAACCTAATAGATTCGAATATTATATTTTCCAAATTATAACATCAATAATTTTTTGTCTCATAGATTAACATATCCGGACATACTATCAAGTAAATTTAAAGGACAACACATTCATATTAAGCACTCGATCAAAACAAAATGTTTGACCACACAACTTAACACAGACGATAAATCAATCGGAAAATTATCGAAAAATGGGAAGAGAAAGGTGTAGTAGTGATTAAAGACTCAAATTAAGAATAATTATTAAGCATAGTATCATACCTCGACTGAATTGCATATTTAACAATTGACTGATCAAAAAGTTATTATTCCAACAACCGATACAGTCAACTCATTTTATGAAGTTTGAGATAACTTGAGTCAAATATAATAATCGTTTCCAATCTTTTTCGGACAAAATACTGTCATTCCATCATTTTTTCGAATTTAGAATCAATATTTCGATCAAAAAGTCATCATTTAGCCCACTGATACCGTCAATTCAATTTGTAGCCACTTTCCATCATTTTCTCAAATTTAGAGAAATAATTTGATCAAAAAGTCATCATTCCAACAACCGATACCGTCAATTCAATTTGTCAAGTTTAAGGCAACTTGAACCGAATATAATAATCCGTTTCCAATTCATTTCAGACAAAATATCGTCATCTCATCATTTTTTTCAAATTTAGAATCTATATTTCGACTAAAAAGTCATCATTCAAACAACCGATACCATCAATTCGGCTTGTCAAGTTTAAGAAAACTTGATCCAAATATTAAATTTCATTTTCAATCTATTTCGGACAAAAAACCGTAATCCCATCATATTTTCAAATTTAAAACCTAATAGATTCGAATATTATATTTTCCAAATTATAACATCAATATTTGTTTGTCTCATAGATTAACATATTCGGACATACTATCAAGTAAATTTAAAGGACAACACATTCATATTAAGAACTCGATCAAAACAAAATGTTTGATCACACAACTTAACACAGACGATAAATCAATCGGAAAATTATCGAAAAATGGGAAGAGAAAGGTGTAGTAGTGATTAAAGACTCAAATTAAGAATAATCATTAAGCATAGTATCATACCTCGACTGAATTGCATATTTAACAATTGACTGATCAAAAAGTTATTATTCCAGCAACCGATACAGTCAACTCATTTTATGAAGTTTGAGATAACTTGTGTCAAATATAATAATCGTTTCCAATCTTTTTCGGACAAAATACTGTCATTCCATCATTTTTTCGAATTTAGAATCAATATTTCGATCAAAAAGTCATCATTTAGCCCACTGATACCGTCAATTCAATTTGTAGCCACTTTCCATCATTTTCTCAAATTTAGAGAAATAATTTGATCAAAAAGTTATCATTCCAACAACCGATACCGTCAATTCAATTTGTCAAGTTTAAGGCAACTTGAACCGAATATAATAATCCGTTTCCAATTCATTTCAGACAAAATATCGTCATCTCATCATTTTTTTCAAATTTAGAATCAATATTTCGACTAAAAAGTCATCATTCAAACAACCGATACCATCAATTCGGTTTGTCAAGTTTAAGAAAACTTGATCCAAATATTAAATTTCATTTTCAATCTATTTCGGACAAAAAACCGTAATCCCATCATATTTTCAAATTTAAAACCTAATAGATTCGAATATTATATTTTCCAAATTATAACATCAATAATTTTTTGTCTCATAGATTAACATATCCGGACATACTATCAAGTAAATTTAAAGGACAACACATTCATATTAAGCACTCGATCAAAACAAAATGTTTGACCACACAACTTAACACAGACGATAAATCAATCGGAAAATTATCGAAAAATGGGAAGAGAAAGGTGTAGTAGTGATTAAAGACTCAAATTAAGAATAATTATTAAGCATAGTATCATACCTCGACTGAATTGCATATTTAACAATTGACTGATCAAAAAGTTATTATTCCAACAACCGATACAGTCAACTCATTTTATGAAGTTTGAGATAACTTGAGTGAAATATAATAATCGTTTCCAATCTTTTTCGGACAAAATACTGTCATTCCATCATTTTTTCGAATTTAGAATCAATATTTCGATCAAAAAGTCATCATTTAGCCCACTGATACCGTCAATTCAATTTGTAGCCACTTTCCATTATTTTCTCAAATTTAGAGAAATAATTTGATCAAAAAGTCATCATTCCAACAACCGATACCGTCAATTCAATTTGTCAAGTTTAAGGCAACTTGAACCGAATATAATAATCCGTTTCCAATTCATTTCAGACAAAATATCGTCATCTCATCATTTTTTTCAAATTTAGAATCTATATTTCGACTAAAAAGTCATCATTCAAACAACCGATACCATCAATTCGGCTTGTCAAGTTTAAGAAAACTTGATCCAAATATTAAATTTCATTTTCAATCTATTTCGGACAAAAAACCGTAATCCCATCATATTTTCAAATTTAAAACCTAATAGATTCGAATATTATATTTTCCAAATTATAACATCAATATTTGTTTGTCTCATAGATTAACATATTCGGACATACTATCAAGTAAATTTAAAGGACAACACATTCATATTAAGAACTCGATCAAAACAAAATGTTTGATCACACAACTTAACACAGACGATAAATCAATCGGAAAATTATCGAAAAATGGAAAGAGAAAGGTGTAGTAGTGATTAAAGACTCAAATTAAGAATAATTATAAAGCATAGTATCATACCTCGACTGAATTGCATATTTATCAATTGACTGATCAAAAAGTTATTATTCCAGCAACCGATACAGTCAACTCATTTTATGAAGTTTGAGATAACTTGAGTCAAATATAATAATCGTTTCCAATCTTTTTCGAACAAAATACTGTCATTCCATCATTTTTTCGAATTTAGAATCAATATTTCGATCAAAAAGTCATCATTTAGCCCACTGATACCGTCAATTCAATTTGTAGCCACTTTCCATCATTTTCTCAAATTTAGAGAAATAATTTGATCAAAAAGTTATCATTCCAACAACCGATACCGTCAATTCAATTTGTCAAGTTTAAGGCAACTTGAACCGAATATAATAATCTGTTTCCAATTCATTTCAGACAAAATATCGTCATCTCATCATTTTTTTCAAATTTAGAATCAATATTTCGACTAAAAAGTCATCATTCAAACAACCGATACCATCAATTCGGTTTGTCAAGTTTAAGAAAACTTGATCCAAATTTTAAATTTCATTTTCAATCTATTTCGGACAAAAAACCGTAATCCCATCATATTTTCAAATTTAAAACCTAATAGATTCGAATATTATATTTTCCAAATTATAACATCAATAATTTTTTGTCTCATAGATTAACATATCCGGACATACTATCAAGTAAATTTAAAGGACAACACATTCATATTAAGCACTCGATCAAAACAAAATGTTTGACCACACAACTTAACACAGACGATAAATCAATCGGAAAATTATCGAAAAATGGGAAGAGAAAGGTGTAGTAGTGATTAAAGACTCAAATTAAGAATAATTATTAAGCATAGTATCATACCTCGACTGAATTGCATATTTATCAATTGACTGATCAAAAAGTTATTATTCCAGCAACCGATACAGTCAACTCATTTTATGAAGTTTGAGATAACTTGAGTCAAATATAATAATCGTTTCCAATCTTTTTCGAACAAAATACTGTCATTCCATCATTTTTTCGAATTTAGAATCAATATTTCGATCAAAAAGTCATCATTTAGCCCACTGATACCGTCAATTCAATTTGTAGCCACTTTCCATCATTTTCTCAAATTTAGAGAAATAATTTGATCAAAAAGTTATCATTCCAACAACCGATACCGTCAATTCAATTTGTCAAGTTTAAGGCAACTTGAACCGAATATAATAATCTGTTTCCAATTCATTTCAGACAAAATATCGTCATCTCATCATTTTTTTCAAATTTAGAATCAATATTTCGACTAAAAAGTCATCATTCAAACAACCGATACCATCAATTCGGTTTGTCAAGTTTAAGAAAACTTGATCCAAATTTTAAATTTCATTTTCAATCTATTTCGGACAAAAAACCGTAATCCCATCATATTTTCAAATTTAAAACCTAATAGATTCGAATATTATATTTTCCAAATTATAACATCAATATTTGTTTGTCTCATAGATTAACATATTCGGACATACTATCAAGTAAATTTAAAGGACAACACATTCATATTAAGCACTCGATCAAAACAAAATGTTTGACCACACAACTTAACACAGACGATAAATCAATCGGAAAATTATCGAAAAATGGGAAGAGAAAGGTGTAGTAGTGATTAAAGACTCAAATTAAGAATAATTATTAAGCATAGTATCATACCTCGACTGAATTGCATATTTAACAATTGACTGATCAAAAAGTTATTATTCCAACAACCGATACAGTCAACTCATTTTATGAAGTTTGAGATAACTTGAGTCAAATATAATAATCGTTTCCAATCTTTTTCGGACAAAATACTGTCATTCCATCATTTTTTCGAATTTAGAATCAATATTTCGATCAAAAAGTCATCATTTAGCCCACTGATACCGTCAATTCAATTTGTAGCCACTTTCCATCATTTTCTCAAATTTAGACAAATAATTTGATCAAAAAGTCATCATTCCAACAACCGATACCGTCAATTCAATTTGTCAAGTTTAAGGCAACTTGAACCGAATATAATAATCCGTTTCCAATTCTTTTCAGACAAAATATCGTTATCTCATCATTTTTTTCAAATTTAGAATCAATATTGCAACTAAAAAGTCATCATTCAAACAACCGATACCATCAATTCGGTTTGTCAAGTTTAAGAAAACTTGATCCAAATATTAAATTTCATTTTCAATCTATTTCGGACAAAAAACCGTAATCCCATCATATTTTCAAATTTAAAACCTAATAGATTCGAATATTAAATTTTCCAAATTATAACATCAATATTTGTTTGTCTCATAGATTAACATATTCGGACATACTATCAAGTAAATTTAAAGGACAACACATTCATATTAAGCACTCGATCAAAACAAAATATTTGATCACACAACTTAACACAGACGATAAATCAATCGGAAAATTATCGAAAAATGGAAAGAGAAAGGTGTAGTAGTGATTAAAGACTCAAATTAAGAATAATTATAAAGCATAGTATCATACCTCGACTGAATTGCATATTTAACAATTGACTGATCAAAAAGTTATTATTCCAGCAACCGATACAGTCAACTCATTTTATGAAGTTTGAGATAACTTGTGTCAAATATAATAATCGTTTCCAATCTTTTTCGGACAAAATACTGTCATTCCATCATTTTTTCGAATTTAGAATCAATATTTCGATCAAAAAGTCATCATTTAGCCCACTGATACCGTCAATTCAATTTGTAGCCACTTTCCATCATTTTCTCAAATTTAGAGAAATAATTTGATCAAAAAGTTATCATTCCAACAACCGATACCGTCAATTCAATTTGTCAAGTTTCAGGCAACTTGAACCGAATATAATAATCCGTTTCCAATTCATTTCAGACAAAATATCGTCATCTCATCATTTTTTTCAAATTTAGAATCAATATTTCGACTAAAAAGTCATCATTCAAACAACCGATACCATCAATTCGGTTTGTCAAGTTTAAGAAAACTTGATCCAAATATTAAATTTCATTTTCAATCTATTTCGGACAAAAAACCGTAATCCCATCATATTTTCAAATTTAAAACCTAATAGATTCGAATATTATATTTTCCAAATTATTACATCAATATTTGTTTGTCTCATAGATTAACATATTCGGACATACTATCAAGTAAATTTAAAGAACAACACATTCATATTAAGCACTCGATCAAAACAAAATGTTTGATCACACAACTTAACACAGACGATAAATCAATCGGAAAATTATCGAAAAATGGGAAGAGAAAGGTGTAGTACTGATTAAAGACTCAAATTAAGAATAATTATTAAGCATAGTATCATACCTCGACTGAATTGCATATTTAACAATTGACTGATCAAAAAGTTATTATTCCAACAACCGATACAGTCAACTCATTTTATGAAGTTTGAGATAACTTGAGTCAAATATAATAATCGTTTCCAATCTTTTTCGGACAAAATACTGTCATTCCATCATTTTTTCGAATTTAGAATCAATATTTCGATCAAAAAGTCATCATTTAGCCCACTGATACCGTCAATTCAATTTGTAGCCACTTTCCATCATTTTCTCAAATTTAGAGAAATAATTTGATCAAAAAGTCATCATTCCAACAACCGATAGCGTCAATTCAATTTGTCAAGTGTAAGGCAACTTGAACCGAATATAATAATCCGTTTCCAATTCTTTTCAGACAAAATATCGTCATCTAATCATTTTTTTCAAATTTAGAATCAATATTTCGACTAAAAAGTCATCATTCAAACAACCGATACCATCAATTCGGTTTGTCAAGTTTAAGAAAACTTGATCCAAATATTAAATTTCATTTTCAATCTATTTCGGACAAAAAACCGTAATCCCATCATATTTTCAAATTTAAAACCTAATAGATTCGAATATTATATTTTCCAAATTATAACATCAATATTTGTTTGTCTCATAGATTAACATATTCGGACATACTATCAAGTAAATTTAAAGGACAACACATTCATATTAAGCACTCGATCAAAACAAAATGTTTGACCACACAACTTAACATAGGCGATAAATCAATCGGAAAATTATCGAAAAATGGGAAGAGAAAGGTGTAGTAGTGATTAAAGACTAAAATTAAGAATAATTATTAAGCATAGTATCATACCTCGACTGAATTGCATATTTAACAATTGACTGATCAAAAAGTTATTATTCCAACAACCGATACAGTCAACTCATTTTATGAAGTTTGAGATAACTTGAGTCAAATATAATAATCGTTTCCAATCTTTTTCGGACAAAATACTGTCATTCCATCATTTTTTCGAATTTAGAATCAATATTTCGATCAAAAAGTCATCATTTAGCCCACTGATACCGTCAATTCAATTTGTAGCCACTTTCCATCATTTTCTCAAATTTAGAGAAATAATTTGATCAAAAAGTCATCATTCCAACAACCGATAGCGTCAATTCAATTTGTCAAGTGTAAGGCAACTTGAACCGAATATAATAATCCGTTTCCAATTCTTTTCAGACAAAATATCGTCATCTAATCGTTTTTTTCAAATTTAGAATCAATATTTCGACTAAAAAGTCATCATTCAAACAACCGATACCATCAATTCGGTTTGTCAAGTTTAAGAAAACTTGATCCAAATATTAAATTTCATTTTCAATCTATTTCGGACAAAAAACCGTAATCCCATCATATTTTCAAATTTAAAACCTAATAGATTCGAATATTATATTTTCCAAATTATAACATCAATATTTGTTTGTCTCATAGATTAACATATTCGGACATACTATCAAGTAAATTTAAAGGACAACACATTCATATTAAGCACTCGATCAAAACAAAATGTTTGACCACACAACTTAACATAGGCGATAAATCAATCGGAAAATTATCGAAAAATGGGAAGAGAAAGGTGTAGTAGTGATTAAAGACTAAAATTAAGAATAATTATTAAGCATAGTATCATACCTCGACTGAATTGCATATTTAACAATTGACTGATCAAAAAGTTATTATTCCAACAACCGATACAGTCAACTCATTTTATGAAGTTTGAGATAACTTGAGTCAAATATAATAATCGTTTCCAATCTTTTTCGGACAAAATACTGTCATTCCATCATTTTTTCGAATTTAGAATCAATATTTCGATCAAAAAGTCATCATTTAGCCCACTGATATCGTCAATTCAATTTGTAGCCACTTTCCATCATTTTCTCAAATTTAGACAAATAATTTGATCAAAAAGTTATCATTCCAACAACCGATACCGTCAATTCAATTTGTCAAGTTTAAGGCAACTTGAACCGAATATAATAATCCGTTTCCAATACATTTCAGACTCGTCATCTCATCATTTTTTTCAAATTTATAATCAATATTTCGACTAAAAAGTCATCATTCAAACAACCGATACCATCAATTCGGTTTGTCAAGTTTAAGAAAACTTGATCCAAATATTAAATTTCATTTTCAATCTATTTCGGACAAAAAACCGTAATCCCATCATATTTTCAAATTTAAAACCTAATAGATTCGAATATTATATTTTCCAAATTATAACATCAATATTTGTTTGTCTCATAGATTAACATATTCGGACATACTATCAAGTAAATTTAAAGGACAACACATTCATATTAAGCACTCGATCAAAACAAAATGTTTGATCACACAACTTAACACAGACGATAAATCAATCGGAAAATTATCGAAAAATGGAAAGAGAAAGGTGTAGTAGTGATTAAAGACTCAAATTAAGAATAATTATAAAGCATAGTATCATACCTCGACTCATTTTTTTCATTTTCAATCAATTTCGGACAAAAAACCGTAATCCCATCATATTTTCAAATTTAAAACCTAATAGATTCGAATATTATATTTTCCAAATTATAACATCAATATTTGTTTGTCTCATAGATTAACATATTCGGACATACTATCAAGTAAATTTAAAGGACAACACATTCATATTAAGCACTCGATCAAAACAAAATGTTTGACCACACAACTTAACACAGACGATAAATCAATCGGAAAATTATCGAAAAATGGAAAGAGAAAGGTGTAGTAGTGATTAAAGACTCAAATTAAGAATAATTATTAAGCGTAGTATCATACCTCGACTGAATTGCATATTTAACAATTGACTGATCAAAAAGTTATTATTCCAGCAACCGATACAGTCAACTCATTTTATGAAGTTTGAGATAACTTGAGTTAAATATAATAATCGTTTCCAATCTTTTTCGGACAAAATACTGTCATTCCATCATTTTTTCGAATTTAGAATCAATATTTCGATCAAAAAGTCATCATTTAGCCCACTGATACCGTCAATTCAATTTGTAGCCACATTCCACCATTTTCTCAAATTTAGAGAAATAATTTGATCAAAAAGTTATCATTCCAACAACCGATACCGTCAATTCAATTTGTCAAGTTTAAGGCAACATGAACCGAATATAATAATCCGTTTCCAATACATTTCAGACTCGTCATCTCATCATTTTTTTCAAATTTATAATCAATATTTCGACTAAAAAGTCATCATTCAAACAACCGATACCATCAATTCGGTTTGTCAAGTTTAAGAAAACTTGATCCAAATATTAAATTTCATTTTCAATCTATTTCGGACAAAAAACCGTAATCCCATCATATTTTCAAATTTAAAACCTAATAGATTCGAATATTATATTTTCCAAATTATAACATCAATATTTGTTTGTCTCATAGATTAACATATTCGGACATACTATCAAGTAAATTTAAAGGACAACACATTCATATTAAGCACTCGATCAAAACAAAATGTTTGATCACACAACTTAACACAGACGATAAATCAATCGGAAAATTATCGAAAAATGGAAAGAGAAAGGTGTAGTAGTGATTAAAGACTCAAATTAAGAATAATTATAAAGCATAGTATCATACCTCGACTCATTTTTTTCATTTTCAATCAATTTCGGACAAAAAACCGTAATCCCATCATATTTTCAAATTTAAAACCTAATAGATTCGAATATTATATTTTCCAAATTATAACATCAATATTTGTTTGTCTCATAGATTAACATATTCGGACATACTATCAAGTAAATTTAAAGGACAACACATTCATATTAAGCACTCGATCAAAACAAAATGTTTGACCACACAACTTAACACAGACGATAAATCAATCGGAAAATTATCGAAAAATGGAAAGAGAAAGGTGTAGTAGTGATTAAAGACTCAAATTAAGAATAATTATTAAGCGTAGTATCATACCTCGACTGAATTGCATATTTAACAATTGACTGATCAAAAAGTTATTATTCCAGCAACCGATACAGTCAACTCATTTTATGAAGTTTGAGATAACTTGAGTTAAATATAATAATCGTTTCCAATCTTTTTCGGACAAAATACTGTCATTCCATCATTTTTTCGAATTTAGAATCAATATTTCGATCAAAAAGTCATCATTTAGCCCACTGATACCGTCAATTCAATTTGTAGCCACATTCCACCATTTTCTCAAATTTAGAGAAATAATTTGATCAAAAAGTTATCATTCCAACAACCGATACCGTCAATTCAATTTGTCAAGTTTAAGGCAACTTGAACCGAATATAATAATCCGTTTCCAATTCATTTCAGACAAAATATCGTCATCTCATCATTTTTTTCAAATTTAGAATCAATATTTCGACTAAAAAGTCATCATTCAAACAACCGATACCATCAATTCGGTTTGTCAAGTTTAAGAAAACTTGATCCAAATATTAAATTTCATTTTCAATCTATTTCGGACAAAAAACCGTAATCCCATCATATTTTCAAATTTAAAACCTAATAGATTCGAATATTATATTTTCCAAATTATAACATCAATATTTGTTTGTCTCATAGATTAACATATTCGGACATACTATCAAGTAAATTTAAAGGACAACACATTCATATTAAGCACTCGATCAAAACAAAATGTTTGACCACACAACTTAACACAGACGATAAATCAATCGGAAAATTATCGAAAAATGGGAAGAGAAAGGTGTAGTAGTGATTAAAGACTCAAATTAAGAATAATTATTAAGCATAGTATCATACCTCGACTGAATTGCATATTTAACAATTGACTGATCAAAAAGTTATTATTCCAACAACCGATACAGTCAACTCATTTTATGAAGTTTGAGATAACTTGAGTCAAATATAATAATCGTTTCCAATCTTTTTCGGACAAAATACTATCATTCCATCATTTTTTCGAATTTAGAATCAATATTTCGATCAAAAAGTCATCATTTAGCCCACTGATACCGTCAATTCAATTTGTAGCCACTTTCCATCATTTTCTCAAATTTAGAGAAATAATTTGATCAAAAAGTCATCATTCCAACAACCGATACCGTCAATTCAATTTGTCAAGTGTAAGGCAACTTGAACCGAATATAATAATCCGTTTCCAATTCTTTTCAGACAAAATATCGTCATCTCATCATTTTTTTCAAATTTAGAATCAATATTTCGACTAAAAAGTCATCATTCAAACAACCGATACCATCAATTCGGTTTGTCAAGTTTAAGAAAACTTGATCCAAATATTAAATTTCATTTTCAATCTATTTCGGACAAAAAACCGTAATCCCATCATATTTTCAAATTTAAAACCTAATAGATTCGAATATTATATTTTCCAAATTATAACATCAATATTTGTTTGTCTCATAGATTAACATATTCGGACATACTATCATGTAAATTTAAAGGACAACACATTCATATTAAGCACTCGATCAAAACAAAATGTTTGACCACACAACTTAACATAGGCGATAAATCAATCGGAAAATTATCGAAAAATGGGAAGAGAAAGGTGTAGTAGTGATTAAAGACTAAAATTAAGAATAATTATTAAGCATAGTATCATACCTCGACTGAATTCCATATTTAACAATTGACTGATCAAAAAGTTATTATTCCAACAACCGATACAGTCAACTCATTTTATGAAGTTTGAGATAACTTGAGTCAAATATAATAATCGTTTCCAATCTTTTTCGGACAAAATACTGTCATTCCATCATTTTTTCGAATTTAGAATCAATATGTCGATCAAAAAGTCATCATTTAGCCCACTGATACCGTCAATTCAATTTGTAGCCACTTTCCATCATTTTCTCAAATTTAGACAAATAATTTGATCAAAAAGTTATCATTCCAACAACCGATACCGTCAATTCAATTTGTCAAGTTTAAGGCAACTTGAACCGAATATAATAATCCGTTTCCAATACATTTCAGACTCGTCATCTCATCATTTTTTTCAAATTTATAATCAATATTTCGACTAAAAAGTCATCATTCAAACAACCGATACCATCAATTCGGTTTGTCAAGTTTAAGAAAACTTGATCCAAATATTAAATTTCATTTTCAATCTATTTCGGACAAAAAACCGTAATCCCATCATATTTTCAAATTTAAAACCTAATAGATTCGAATATTATATTTTCCAAATTATAACATCAATATTTGTTTGTCTCATAGATTAACATATTCGGACATACTATCAAGTAAATTTAAAGGACAACACATTCATATTAAGCACTCGATCAAAACAAAATGTTTGATCACACAACTTAACACAGACGATAAATCAATCGGAAAATTATCGAAAAATGGAAAGAGAAAGGTGTAGTAGTGATTAAAGACTCAAATTAAGAATAATTATAAAGCATAGTATCATACCTCGACTCATTTTTTTCATTTTCAATCAATTTCGGACAAAAAACCGTAATCCCATCATATTTTCAAATTTAAAACCTAATAGATTCGAATATTATATTTTCCAAATTATAACATCAATATTTGTTTGTCTCATAGATTAACATATTCGGACATACTATCAAGTAAATTTAAAGGACAACACATTCATATTAAGCACTCGATCAAAACAAAATGTTTGACCACACAACTTAACACAGACGATAAATCAATCGGAAAATTATCGAAAAATGGAAAGAGAAAGGTGTAGTAGTGATTAAAGACTCAAATTAAGAATAATTATTAAGCATAGTATCATACCTCGACTGAATTGCATATTTAACAATTGACTGATCAAAAAGTTATTATTCCAGCAACCGATACAGTCAACTCATTTGATGAAGTTTGAGATAACTTGAGTTAAATATAATAATCGTTTCCAATCTTTTTCGGACAAAATACTGTCATTCCATCATTTTTTCGAATTTAGAATCAATATTTCGATCAAAAAGTCATCATTTAGCCCACTGATACCGTCAATTCAATTTGTAGCCACTTTCCACCATTTTCTCAAATTTAGAGAAATAATTTGATCAAAAAGTTATCATTCCAACAACCGATACCGTCAATTCAATTTGTCAAGTTTAAGGCAACTTGAACCGAATATAATAATCCGTTTCCAATTCATTTCAGACAAAATATCGTCATCTCATCATTTTTTTCAAATTTAGAATCAATATTTCGACTAAAAAGTCATCATTCAAACAACCGATACCATCAATTCGGTTTGTCAAGTTTAAGAAAACTTGATCCAAATATTAAATTTCATTTTCAATCTATTTCGGACAAAAAACCGTAATCCCATCATATTTTCAAATTTAAAACCTAATAGATTCGAATATTATATTTTCCAAATTATAACATCAATATTTGTTTGTCTCATAGATTAACATATTCGGACATACTATCAAGTAAATTTAAAGGACAACACATTCATATTAAGCACTCGATCAAAACAAAATGTTTGACCACACAACTTAACACAGACGATAAATCAATCGGAAAATTATCGAAAAATGGGAAGAGAAAGGTGTAGTAGTGATTAAAGACTCAAATTAAGAATAATTATTAAGCATAGTATCATACCTCGACTGAATTGCATATTTAACAATTGACTGATCAAAAAGTTATTATTCCAACAACCGATACAGTCAACTCATTTTATGAAGTTTGAGATAACTTGAGTCAAATATAATAATCGTTTCCAATCTTTTTCGGACAAAATACTATCATTCCATCATTTTTTCGAATTTAGAATCAATATTTCGATCAAAAAGTCATCATTTAGCCCACTGATACCGTCAATTCAATTTGTAGCCACTTTCCATCATTTTCTCAAATTTAGAGAAATAATTTGATCAAAAAGTCATCATTCCAACAACCGATACCGTCAATTCAATTTGTCAAGTGTAAGGCAACTTGAACCGAATATAATAATCCGTTTCCAATTCTTTTCAGACAAAATATCGTCATCTCATCATTTTTTTCAAATTTAGAATCAATATTTCGACTAAAAAGTCATCATTCAAACAACCGATACCATCAATTCGGTTTGTCAAGTTTAAGAAAACTTGATCGAAATATTAAATTTCATTTTCAATCTATTTCGGACAAAAAACCGTAATCCCATCATATTTTCAAATTTAAAACCTAATAGATTCGAATATTATATTTTCCAAATTATAACATCAATATTTGTTTGTCTCATAGATTAACATATTCGGACATACTATCAAGTAAATTTAAAGGACAACACATTCATATTAAGCACTCGATCAAAACAAAATGTTTGACCACACAACTTAACATAGGCGATAAATCAATCGGAAAATTATCGAAAAATGGGAAGAGAAAGGTGTAGTAGTGATTAAAGACTAAAATTAAGAATAATTATTAAGCATAGTATCATACCTCGACTGAATTGCATATTTAACAATTGACTGATCAAAAAGTTATTATTCCAACAACCGATACAGTCAACTCATTTTATGAAGTTTGAGATAACTTGAGTCAAATATAATAATCGTTTCCAATCTTTTTCGGACAAAATACTGTCATTCCATCATTTTTTCGAATTTAGAATCAATATTTCGATCAAAAAGTCATCATTTAGCCCACTGATACCGTCAATTCAATTTGTAGCCACTTTCCATCATTTTCTCAAATTTAGACAAATAATTTGATCAAAAAGTTATCATTCCAACAACCGATACCGTCAATTCAATTTGTCAAGTTTAAGGCAACTTGAACCGAATATAATAATCCGTTTCCAATACATTTCAGACTCGTCATCTCATCATTTTTTTCAAATTTATAATCAATATTTCGACTAAAAAGTCATCATTCAAACAACCGATACCATCAATTCGGTTTGTCAAGTTTAAGAAAACTTGATCCAAATATTAAATTTCATTTTCAATCTATTTCGGACAAAAAACCGTAATCCCATCATATTTTCAAATTTAAAACCTAATAGATTCGAATATTATATTTTCCAAATTATAACATCAATATTTGTTTGTCTCATAGATTAACATATTCGGACATACTATCAAGTAAATTTAAAGGACAACACATTCATATTATGCACTCGATCAAAACAAAATGTTTGATCACACAACTTAACACAGACGATAAATCAATCGGAAAATTATCGAAAAATGGAAAGAGAAAGGTGTAGTAGTGATTAAAGACTCAAATTAAGAATAATTATAAAGCATAGTATCATACCTCGACTCATTTTTTTCATTTTCAATCAATTTCGGACAAAAAACCGTAATCCCATCATATTTTCAAATTTAAAACCTAATAGATTCGAATATTATATTTTCCAAATTATAACATCAATATTTGTTTGTCTCATAGATTAACATATTCGGACATACTATCAAGTAAATTTAAAGGACAACACATTCATATTAAGCACTCGATCAAAACAAAATGTTTGACCACACAACTTAACACAGACGATGAATCAATCGGAAAATTATCGAAAAATGGAAAGAGAAAGGTGTAGTAGTGATTAAAGACTCAAATTAAGAATAATTATTAAGCATAGTATCATACCTCGACTGAATTGCATATTTAACAATTGACTGATCAAAAAGTTATTATTCCAGGAACCGATACAGTCAACTCATTTTATGAAGTTTGAGATAACTTGAGTTAAATATAATAATCGTTTCCAATCATTTTCGGACAAAATACTGTCATTCCATCATTTTTTCGAATTTAGAATCAATATTTCGATCAAAAAGTCATCATTTAGCCCACTGATACCGTCAATTCAATTTGTAGCCACTTTCCACCATTTTCTCAAATTTAGAGAAATAATTTGATCAAAAAGTTATCATTCCAACAACCGATACCGTCAATTCAATTTGTCAAGTTTAAGGCAACTTGAACCGAATATAATAATCCGTTTCCAATTCATTTCAGACAAAATATCGTCATCTCATCATTTTTTTCAAATTTAGAATCAATATTTCGACTAAAAAGTCATCATTCAAACAACCGATACCATCAATTCGGTTTGTCAAGTTTAAGAAAACTTGATCCAAATATTAAATTTCATTTTCAATCTATTTCGGACAAAAAACCGTAATCCCATCATATTTTCAAATTTAAAACCTAATAGATTCGAATATTAAATTTTCCAAATTATAACATCAATATTTGTTTGTCTCATAGATTAACATATTCGGACATACTATCAAGTAAATTTAAAGGACAACACATTCATATTAAGCACTCGATCAAAACAAAATATTTGATCACACAACTTAACACAGACGATAAATCAATCGGAAAATTATCGAAAAATGGAAAGAGAAAGGTGTAGTAGTGATTAAAGACTCAAATTAAGAATAATTATAAAGCATAGTATCATACCTCGACTGAATTGCATATTTAACAATTGACTGATCAAAAAGTTATTATTCCAGCAACCGATACAGTCAACTCATTTTATGAAGTTTGAGATAACTTGTGTCAAATATAATAATCGTTTCCAATCTTTTTCGGACAAAATACTGTCATTCCATCATTTTTTCGAATTTAGAATCAATATTTCGATCAAAAAGTCATCATTTAGCCCACTGATACCGTCAATTCAATTTGTAGCCACTTTCCATCATTTTCTCAAATTTAGAGAAATAATTTGATCAAAAAGTTATCATTCCAACAACCGATACCGTCAATTCAATTTGTCAAGTTTAAGGCAACTTGAACCGAATATAATAATCCGTTTGCAATACATTTCAGACTCGTCATCTCATCATTTTTTTCAAATTTATAATCAATATTTCGACTAAAAAGTCATCATTCAAACAACCGATACCATCAATTCGGTTTGTCAAGTTTAAGAAAACTTGATCCAAATATTAAATTTCATTTTCAATCTATTTCGGACAAAAAACCGTAATCCCATCATATTTTCAAATTTAAAACCTAATAGATTCGAATATTATATTTTCCAAATTATAACATCAATATTTGTTTGTCTCATAGATTAACATATACGGACATACTATCAAGTAAATTTAAAGGACAACACATTCATATTAAGCACTCGATCAAAACAAAATGTTTGATCACACAACTTAACACAGACGATAAATCAATCGGAAAATTATCGAAAAATGGAAAGAGAAAGGTGTAGTAGTGATTAAAGACTCAAATTAAGAATAATTATAAAGCATAGTATCATACCTCGACTCATTTTTTTCATTTTCAATCTATTTCGGACAAAAAACCGTAATCCCATCATATTTTCAAATTTAAAACCTAATAGATTCGAATATTATATTTTCCAAATTATAACATCAATATTTGTTTGTCTCATAGATTAACATATTCGGACATACTATCAAGTAAATTTAAAGGACAACACATTCATATTAAGCACTCGATCAAAACAAAATGTTTGACCACACAACTTAACACAGACGATAAATCAATCGGAAAATTATCGAAAAATGGAAAGAGAAAGGTGTAGTAGTGATTAAAGACTCAAATTAAGAATAATTATTAAGCATAGTATCATACCTCGACTGAATTGCATATTTAACAATTGACTGATCAAAAAGTTATTATTCCAGCAACCGATACAGTCAACTCATTTTATGAAGTTTGAGATAACTTGAGTTAAATATAATAATCGTTTCCAATCTTTTTCGGACAAAATACTGTCATTCCATCATTTTTTCGAATTTAGAATCAATATTTCGATCAAAAAGTCATCATTTAGCCCACTGATACCGTCAATTCAATTTGTAGCCACTTTCCATCATTTTCTCAAATTTAGAGAAATAATTTGATCAAAAAGTCATCATTCCAACAACCGATACCGTCAATTCAATTTGTCAAGTTTAAGGCAACTTGAACCGAATATAATAATCCGTTTCCAATTCTTTTCAGACAAAATATCGTCATCTCATCATTTTTTTCAAATTTAGAATCAATATTTCAACTAAAAAGTCATCATTCAAACAACCGATACCATCAATTCGGTTTGTCAGGTTTAAGAAAACTTGATCCAAATATTAAATTTCATTTTCAATCTATTTCGGACAAAAAACCGTAATCCCATCATATTTTCAAATTTAAAACCTAATAGATTCGAATATTATATTTTCCAAATTATAACATCAATATTTGTTTGTCTCATAGATTAACATATTCGGACATACTATCAAGTAAATTTAAAGGACAACACATTCATATTAAGCACTCGATCAAAACAAAATATTTGATCACACAACTTAACACAGACGATAAATCAATCGGAAAATTATCGAAAAATGGAAAGAGAAAGGTGTAGTAGTGATTAAAGACTCAAATTAAGAATAATTATAAAGCATAATATCATACCTCGACTGAATTGCATATTTAACAATTGACTAATCAAAAAGTTATTATTCCAGCAACCGATACAGTCAACTCATTTTATGAAGTTTGAGATAACTTGTGTCAAATATAATAATCGTTTCCAATCTTTTTCGGACAAAATACTGTCATTCCATCATTTTTTCGAATTTAGAATCAATATTTCGATCAAAAAGTCATCATTTAGCCCACTGATACCGTCAATTCAATTTGTAGCCACTTTCCATCATTTTCTCAAATTTAGAGAAATAATTTGATCAAAAAGTTATCATTCCAACAACCGATACCGTCAATTCAATTTGTCAACTTTAAGGCAACTTGAACCGAATATAATAATCCGTTTCCAATTCATTTCAGACAAAATATCGTCATCTCATCATTTTTTTCAAATTTAGAATCAATATTTCGACTAAAAAGTCATCATTCAAACAACCGATACCATCAATTCGGTTTGTCAAGTTTAAGAAAACTTGATCCAAATATTAAATTTCATTTTCAATCTATTTCGGACAAAAAACCGTAATCCCATCATATTTTCAAATTTAAAACCTAATAGATTCGAATATTATATTTTCCAAATTATAACATCAATATTTGTTTGTCTCATAGATTAACATATTCGGACATACTATCAAGTAAATTTAAAGGACAACACATTCATATTAAGCACTCGATCAAAACAAAATGTTTGACCACACAACTTAACACAGACGATAAATCAATCGGAAAATTATCGAAAAATGGAAAGAGAAAGGTGTAGTAGTGATTAAAGACTCAAATTAAGAATAATTATTAAGCATAGTATCATACCTCGACTGAATTGCATATTTAACAATTGACTGATCAAAAAGTTATTATTCCAGCAACCGATACAGTCAACTCATTTTATGAAGTTTGAGATAACTTGAGTTAAATATAATAATCGTTTCCAATCTTTTTCGGACAAAATACTGTCATTCCATCATTTTTTCGAATTTAGAATCAATATTTCGATCAAAAAGTCATCATTTAGCCCACTGATACCGTCAATTCAATTTGTAGCCACTTTCCATCATTTTCTCAAATTTAGAGAAATAATTTGATCAAAAAGTCATCATTCCAACAACCGATACCGTCAATTCAATTTGTCAAGTTTAAGGCAACTTGAACCGAATATAATAATCCGTTTCCAATTCTTTTCAGACAAAATATCGTCATCTCATCATTTTTTTCAAATTTAGAATCAATATTTCAACTAAAAAGTCATCATTCAAACAACCGATACCATCAATTCGGTTTGTCAAGTTTAAGAAAACTTGATCCAAATATTAAATTTCATTTTCAATCTATTTCGGACAAAAAACCGTAATCCCATCATATTTTCAAATTTAAAACCTAATAGATTCGAATATTATATTTTCCAAATTATAACATCAATATTTGTTTGTCTCATAGATTAACATATTCGGACATACTATCAAGTAAATTTAAAGGACAACACATTCATATTAAGCACTCGATCAAAACAAAATATTTGATCACACAACTTAACACAGACGATAAATCAATCGGAAAATTATCGAAAAATGGAAAGAGAAAGGTGTAGTAGTGATTAAAGACTCAAATTAAGAATAATTATAAAGCATAATATCATACCTCGACTGAATTGCATATTTAACAATTGACTAATCAAAAAGTTATTATTCCAGCAACCGATACAGTCAACTCATTTTATGAAGTTTGAGATAACTTGTGTCAAATATAATAATCGTTTCCAATCTTTTTCGGACAAAATACTGTCATTCCATCATTTTTTCGAATTTAGAATCAATATTTCGATCAAAAAGTCATCATTTAGCCCACTGATACCGTCAATTCAATTTGTAGCCACTTTCCATCATTTTCTCAAATTTAGAGAAATAATTTGATCAAAAAGTTATCATTCCAACAACCGATACCGTCAATTCAATTTGTCAACTTTAAGGCAACTTGAACCGAATATAATAATCCGTTTCCAATTCATTTCAGACAAAATATCGTCATCTCATCATTTTTTTCAAATTTAGAATCAATATTTCGACTAAAAAGTCATCATTCAAACAACCGATACCATCAATTCGGTTTGTCAAGTTTAAGAAAACTTGATCCAAATATTAAATTTCATTTTCAATCTATTTCGGACAAAAAACCGTAATCCCATCATATTTTCAAATTTAAAACCTAATAGATTCGAATATTATATTTTCCAAATTATAACATCAATATTTGTTTGTCTCATAGATTAACATATTCGGACATACTATCAAGTAAATTTAAAGGACAACACATTCATATTAAGCACTCGATCAAAACAAAATATTTGATCACACAACTTAACACAGACGATAAATCAATCGGAAAATTATCGAAAAATGGAAAGAGAAAGGTGTAGTAGTGATTAAAGACTCAAATTAAGAATAATTATAAAGCATAGTATCATACCTCGACTGAATTGCATATTTAACAATTGACTGATCAAAAAGTTATTATTCCAGCAACCGATACAGTCAACTCATTTTATGAAGTTTGAGATAACTTGTGTCAAATATAATAATCGTTTCCAATCTTTTTCGGACAAAATACTGTCATTCCATCATTTTTTCGAATTTAGAATCAATATTTCGATCAAAAAGTCATCATTTAGCCCACTGATACCGTCAATTCAATTTGTAGCCACTTTCCATCATTTTCTCAAATTTAGAGAAATAATTTGATCAAAAAGTCATCATTCCAACAACCGATACCGTCAATTCAATTTGTCAAGTTTAAGGCAACTTGAACCGAATATAATAATCCGTTTCCAATTCTTTTCAGACAAAATATCGTCATCTCATCATTTTTTTCAAATTTAGAATCAATATTGCAACTAAAAAGTCATCATTCAAACAACCGATACCATCAATTCGGTTTGTCAAGTTTAAGAAAACTTGATCCGAATATTAAATTTCATTTTCAATCTATTTCGGACAAAAAACCGTAATCCCATCATATTTTCAAATTTAAAACCTAATAGATTCGAATATTATATTTTCCAAATTATAACATCAATATTTGTTTGTCTCATAGATTAACATATTCGGACATACTATCAAGTAAATTTAAAGGACAACACATTCATATTAAGCACTCGATCAAAACAAAATATTTGACCACACAACTTAACACAGACGATAAATCAATCGGAAAATTATCGAAAAATGGGAAGAGAAAGGTGTAGTAGTGATTAAAGACTCAAATTAAGAATAATTATTAAGCATAGTATCATACCTCGACTGAATTGCATATTTAACAATTGACTGATCAAAAAGTTATTATTCCAACAACCGATACAGTCAACTCATTTTATGAAGTTTGAGACAACTTGAGTCAAATATAATAATCGTTTCCAATCTTTTTCAGACAAAATACTGTCATTCCATCATTTTTTCGAATTTAGAATCAATATTTCGATCAAAAAGTCATCATTTAGCCCACTGATACCTTCAATTCAATTTGTAGCCACTTTCCATCATTTTCTCAAATTTAGAGAAATAATTTGATCAAAAAGTCATCATTCCAACAACCGATACCGTCAATTCAATTTGTCAAGTTTAAGGCAACTTGAACCGAATATAATAATCCGTTTCCAATTCTTTTCAGACAAAATATCGTCATCTCATCATTTTTTTCAAATTTAGAATCAATATTGCAACTAAAAAGTCATCATTCAAACAACCGATACCATCAATTCGGTTTGTCAAGTTTAAGAAAACTTGATCCATATATTAAATTTCATTTTCAATCTATTTCGGACAAAAAACCGTAATCCCATCATATTTTCAAATTTAAAACCTAATAGATTCGAATATTATATTTTCCAAATTATAACATCAATATTTGTTTGTCTCATAGATTAACATATTCGGACATACTATCAAGTAAATTTAAAGGACAACACATTCATATTAAGCACTCGATCAAAACAAAATGTTTGATCACACAACTTAACACAGACGATAAATCAATCGGAAAATTATCGAAAAATGGAAAGAGAAAGGTGTAGTAGTGATTAAAGACTCAAATTAAGAATAATTATAAAGCATAGTATCATACCTCGACTCATTTTTTTCATTTTCATTCTATTTCGGACAAAAAACCGTAATCCCATCATATTTTCAAATTTAAAACCTAATAGATTCGAATATTATATTTTCCAAATTATAACATCAATATTTGTTTGTCTCATAGATTAACATATTCGGACACACTATCAAGTAAATTTAAAGGACAACACATTCATATTAAGCACTCGATCAAAACAAAATGTTTGACCACACAACTTAACACAGACGATAAATCAATCGGAAAATTATCGAAAAATGGGAAGAGAAAGGTGTAGTAGTGATTAAAGACTCAAATTAAGAATAATTATTAAGCATAGTATCATACCTCGACTGAATTGCATATTTAACAATTGACTGATCAAAAAGTTATTATTCCAACAACCGATACAGTCAACTCATTTTATGAAGTTTGAGATAACTTGAGTCAAATATAATAATCGTTTCCAATCTTTTTCGGACAAAATACTGTCATTCCATCATTTTTTCGAATTTAGAATCAATATTTCGATCAAAAAGTCATCATTTAGCCCACTGATACCGTCAATTCAATTTGTAGCCACTTTCCATCATTTTCTCAAATTTAGAGAAATAATTTGATCAAAAAGTTACCATTCCAACAACCGATACCGTCAATTCAATTTGTCAAGTTTAAGGCAACTTGAACCGAATATAATAATCCGTTTCCAATTCATTTCAGACAAAATATCGTCATCTCATCATTTTTTTCAAATTTAGAATCAATATTTCGACTAAAAAGTCATCATTCAAACAACCGATACCATCAATTCGGTTTGTCAAGTTTAAGAAAACTTGATCCAAATATTAAATTTCATTTTCAATCTATTTCGGACAAAAAACCGTAATCCCATCATATTTTCAAATTTAAAACCTAATAGATTCGAATATTATATTTTCCAAATTATAACATCAATATTTGTTTGTCTCATAGATTAACATATTCGGACATACTATCAAGTAAATTTAAAGGACAACACATTCATATTAAGCACTCGATCAAAACAAAATGTTTGATCACACAACTTAACACAGACGATAAATCAATCGGAAAATTATCGAAAAATGGAAAGAGAAAGGTGTAGTAGTGATTAAAGACTCAAATTAAGAATAATTATAAAGCATAGTATCATACCTCGACTCATTTTTTTCATTTTCATTCTATTTCGGACAAAAAACCGTAATCCCATCATATTTTCAAATTTAAAACCTAATAGATTCGAATATTATATTTTCCAAATTATAACATCAATATTTGTTTGTCTCATAGATTAACATATTCGGACACACTATCAAGTAAATTTAAAGGACAACACATTCATATTAAGCACTCGATCAAAACAAAATGTTTGACCACACAACTTAACACAGACGATAAATCAATCGGAAAATTATCGAAAAATGGGAAGAGAAAGGTGTAGTAGTGATTAAAGACTCAAATTAAGAATAATTATTAAGCATAGTATCATACCTCGACTGAATTGCATATTTAACAATTGACTGATCAAAAAGTTATTATTCCAACAACCGATACAGTCAACTCATTTTATGAAGTTTGAGATAACTTGAGTCAAATATAATAATCGTTTCCAATCTTTTTCGGACAAAATACTGTCATTCCATCATTTTTTCGAATTTAGAATCAATATTTCGATCAAAAAGTCATCATTTAGCCCACTGATACCGTCAATTCAATTTGTAGCCACTTTCCATCATTTTCTCAAATTTAGAGAAATAATTTGATCAAAAAGTTACCATTCCAACAACCGATACCGTCAATTCAATTTGTCAAGTTTAAGGCAACTTGAACCGAATATAATAATCCGTTTCCAATTCATTTCAGACAAAATATCGTCATCTCATCATTTTTTTCAAATTTAGAATCAATATTTCGACTAAAAAGTCATCATTCAAACAACCGATACCATCAATTCGGTTTGTCAAGTTTAAGAAAACTTGATCCAAATATTAAATTTCATTTTCAATCTATTTCGGACAAAAAACCGTAATCCCATCATATTTTCAAATTTAAAACCTAAGAGATTCGAATATTATATTTTCCAAATTATAACATCAATATTTGTTTGTCTCATAGATTAACATATTCGGACATACTATCAAGTAAATTTAAAGGACAACACATTCATATTAAGCACTCGATCAAAACAAAATGTTTGATCACACAACTTAACACAGACGATAAATCAATCGGAAAATTATCGAAAAATGGAAAGAGAAAGGTGTAGTAGTGATTAAAGACTCAAATTAAGAATAATTATAAAGCATAGTATCATACCTCGACTCATTTTTTTCATTTTCATTCTATTTCGGACAAAAAACCGTAATCCCATCATATTTTCAAATTTAAAACCTAATAGATTCGAATATTATATTTTCCAAATTATAACATCAATATTTGTTTGTCTCATAGATTAACATATTCGGACACACTATCAAGTAAATTTAAAGGACAACACATTCATATTAAGCACTCGATCAAAACAAAATGTTTGACCACACAACTTAACACAGACGATAAATCAATCGGAAAATTATCGAAAAATGGGAAGAGAAAGGTGTAGTAGTGATTAAAGACTCAAATTAAGAATAATTATTAAGCATAGTATCATACCTCGACTGAATTGCATATTTAACAATTGACTGATCAAAAAGTTATTATTCCAACAACCGATACAGTCAACTCATTTTATGAAGTTTGAGATAACTTGAGTCAAATATAATAATCGTTTCCAATCTTTTTCGGACAAAATACTGTCATTCCATCATTTTTTCGAATTTAGAATCAATATTTCGATCAAAAAGTCATCATTTAGCCCACTGATACCGTCAATTCAATTTGTAGCCACTTTCCATCATTTTCTCAAATTTAGAGAAATAATTTGATCAAAAAGTTACCATTCCAACAACCGATACCGTCAATTCAATTTGTCAAGTTTAAGGCAACTTGAACCGAATATAATAATCCGTTTCCAATTCATTTCAGACAAAATATCGTCATCTCATCATTTTTTTCAAATTTAGAATCAATATTTCGACTAAAAAGTCATCATTCAAACAACCGATACCATCAATTCGGTTTGTCAAGTTTAAGAAAACTTGATCCAAATATTAAATTTCATTTTCAATCTATTTCGGACAAAAAACCGTAATCCCATCATATTTTCAAATTTAAAACCTAATAGATTCGAATATTATATTTTCCAAATTATAACATCAATATTTGTTTGTCTCATAGATTAACATATTCGGACATACTATCAAGTAAATTTAAAGGACAACACATTCATATTAAGCACTCGATCAAAACAAAATGTTTGACCACACAACTTAACACAGACGATAAATCAATCGGAAAATTATCGAAAAATGGGAAGAGAAAGGTGTAGTAGTGATTAAAGACTCAAATTAAGAATAATTATTAAGCATAGTATCATACCTCGACTGAATTGCATATTTAACAATTGACTGATCAAAAAGTTATTATTCCAACAACCGATACAGTCAACTCATTTTATGAAGTTTGAGATAACTTGAGTCAAATATAATAATCGTTTCCAATCTTTTTCGGACAAAATACTGTCATTCCATCATTTTTTCGAATTTAGAATCAATATTTCGATCAAAAAGTCATCATTTAGCCCACTGATACCTTCAATTCAATTTGTAGCCACTTTCCATCATTTTCTCAAATTTAGAGAAATAATTTGATCAAAAAGTCATCATTCCAACAACCGATACCGTCAATTCAATTTGTCAAGTTTAAGGCAACTTGAACCGAATATAATAATCCGTTTCCAATTCTTTTCAGACAAAATATCGTCATCTCATCATTTTTTTCAAATTTAGAATCAATATTGCAACTAAAAAGTCATCATTCAAACAACCGATACCATCAATTCGGTTTGTCAAGTTTAAGAAAACTTGATCCAAATATTAAATTTCATTTTCAATCTATTTCGGACAAAAAACCGTAATCCCATCATATTTTCAAATTTAAAACCTAATAGATTCGAATATTATATTTTCCAAATTATAACATCAATATTTGTTTGTCTCATAGATTAACATATTCGGACATACTATCAAGTAAATTTAAAGGACAACACATTCATATTAAGCACTCGATCAAAACAAAATGTTTGATCACATAACTTAACACAGACGATAAATCAATCGGAAAATTATCGAAAAATTGAAAGAGAAAGGTGTAGTAGTGATTAAAGACTCAAATTAAGAATAATTATAAAGCATAGTATCATACCTCGACTCATTTTTTTCATTTTCAATCTATTTCGGACAAAAAACCGTAATCCCATCATATTTTCAAATTTAAAACCTAATAGATTCGAATATTATATTTTCCAAATTATAACATCAATATTTGTTTGTCTCATAGATTAACATATTCGGACATACTATCAAGTAAATTTAAAGGACAACACATTCATATTAAGCACTCGATCAAAACAAAATGTTTGACCACACAACTTAACACAGACGATAAATCAATCGGAAAATTATCGAAAAATGGAAAGAGAAAGGTGTAGTAGTGATTAAAGACTCAAATTAAGAATAATTATTAAGCATAGTATCATACCTCGACTGAATTGCATATTTAACAATTGACTGATCAAAAAGTTATTATTCCAGCAACCGATACAGTCAACTCATTTTATGAAGTTTGAGATAACTTGAGTTAAATATAATAATCGTTTCCAATCTTTTTCGTACAAAATACTGTCATTCCATCATTTTTTCGAATTTAGAATCAATATTTCGATCAAAAAGTCATCATTTAGCCCACTGATACCGTCAATTCAATTTGTAGCCACTTTCCATCATTTTCTCAAATTTAGAGAAATAATTTGATCAAAAAGTCATCATTCCAACAACCGATACCGTCAATTCAATTTGTCAAGTTTAAGGCAACTTGAACCGAATATAATAATCCGTTTCCAATTCTTTTCAGACAAAATATCGTCATCTCATCATTTTTTTCAAATTTAGAATCAATATTTCAACTAAAAAGTCATCATTCAAACAACCGATACCATCAATTCGGTTTGTCAAGTTTAAGAAAACTTGATCCAAATATTAAATTTCATTTTCAATCTATTTCGGACAAAAAACCGTAATCCCATCATATTTTCAAATTTAAAACCTAATAGATTCGAATATTATATTTTCCAAATTATAACATCAATATTTGTTTGTCTCATAGATTAACATATTCGGACATACTATCAAGTAAATTTAAAGGACAACACATTCATATTAAGCACTCGATCAAAACAAAATATTTGATCACACAACTTAACACAGACGATAAATCAATCGGAAAATTATCGAAAAATGGAAAGAGAAAGGTGTAGTAGTGATTAAAGACTCAAATTAAGAATAATTATAAAGCATAATATCATACCTCGACTGAATTGCATATTTAACAATTGACTAATCAAAAAGTTATTATTCCAGCAACCGATACAGTCAACTCATTTTATGAAGTTTGAGATAACTTGTGTCAAATATAATAATCGTTTCCAATCTTTTTCGGACAAAATACTGTCATTCCATCATTTTTTCGAATTTAGAATCAATATTTCGATCAAAAAGTCATCATTTAGCCCACTGATACCGTCAATTCAATTTGTAGCCACTTTCCATCATTTTCTCAAATTTAGAGAAATAATTTGATCAAAAAGTTATCATTCCAACAACCGATACCGTCAATTCAATTTGTCAAGTTTAAGGCAACTTGAACCGAATATAATAATCCGTTTCCAATTCATTTCAGACAAAATATCGTCATCTCATCATTTTTTTCAAATTTAGAATCAATATTTCGACTAAAAAGTCATTATTCAAACAACCGATACCATCAATTCGGTTTGTCAAGTTTAAGAAAACTTGATCCAAATATTAAATTTCATTTTCAATCTATTTCGGACAAAAAACCGTAATCCCATCATATTTTCAAATTTAAAACCTAATAGATTCGAATATTATATTTTCCAAATTATAACATCAATATTTGTTTGTCTCATAGATTAACATATTCGGACATACTATCAAGTAAATTTAAAGGACAACACATTCATATTAAGCACTCGATCAAAACAAAATGTTTGACCACACAACTTAACACAGACGATAAATCAATCGGAAAATTATCGAAAAATGGGAAGAGAAAGGTGTAGTAGTGATTAAAGACTCAAATTAAGAATAATTATTAAGCATAGTATCATACCTCGACTGAATTGCATATTTAACAATTGACTGATCAAAAAGTTATTATTCCAACAACCGATACAGTCAACTCATTTTATGAAGTTTGAGATAACTTGAGTCAAATATACTAATCGTTTCCAATCTTTTTCGGACAAAATACTGTCATTCCATCATTTTTTCGAATTTAGAATCAATATTTCGATCAAAAAGTCATCATTTAGCCCACTGATACCGTCAATTCAATCTGTAGCCACTTTCCATCATTTTCTCAAATTTAGAGAAATAACTTGATCAAAAAGTTATCATTCCAACAACCGATACCTTTAATTCAATTTGTCAAGTTTATGGCAACTTGAACCGAATATAATAATCCGTTTCCAATTCATTTCAGACAAAATATCGTCATCTCATCATTTTTTTCAAATTTAGAATCAATATTTCGACTAAAAAGTCATCATTCAAACAACCGATACCATCAATTCGGTTTGTCAAGTTTAAGAAAACTTGATCCAAATATTAAATTTCATTTTCAATCTATTTCGGACAAAAAACCGTAATCCCATCATATTTTCAAATTTAAAACCTAATAGATTCGAATATTATATTTTCCAAATTATAACATCAATATTTGTTTGTCTCATAGATTAACATATTCGGACATACTATCAAGTAAATTTAAAGGACAACACATTCATATTAAGCACTCGATCAAAACAAAATGTTTGACCACACAACTTAACACAGACGATAAATCAATCGGAAAATTATCGAAAAATGGGAAGAGAAAGGTGTAGTAGTGATTAAAGACTCAAATTAAGAATAATTATTAAGCATAGTATCATACCTCGACTGAATTGCATATTTAACAATTGACTGATCAAAAAGTTATTATTCCAACAACCGATACAGTCAACTCATTTTATGAAGTTTGAGATAACTTGAGTCAAATATACTAATCGTTTCCAATCTTTTTCGGACAAAATACTGTCATTCCATCATTTTTTCGAATTTAGAATCAATATTTCGATTAAAAAGTCATCATTTAGCCCACTGATACCGTCAATTCAATTTGTAGCCACTTTCCATCATTTTCTCAAATTTAGAGAAATAATTTGATCAAAAAGTCATCATTCCAACAACCGATACCGTCAATTCAATTTGTCAAGTTTAAGGCAACTTGAACCGAATATAATAATCCGTTTCCAATTCTTTTCAGACAAAATATCGTCATCTCATCATTTTTTTCAAATTTAGAATCGATATTGCAACTAAAAAGTCATCATTCAAACAACCGATACCATCAATTCGGTTTGTCAAGTTTAAGAAAACTTGATCCAAATATTAAATTTCATTTTCAATCTATTTCGGACAAAAAACCGTAATCCCATCATATTTTCAAATTTAAAACCTAATAGATTCGAATATTATATTTTCCAAATTATAACATCAATATTTGTTTGTCTCATAGATTAACATATTCGGACATACTATCAAGTAAATTTAAAGGACAACACATTCATATTAAGCACTCGATCAAAACAAAATATTTGATCACACAACTTAACACAGACGATAAATCAATCGGAAAATTATCGAAAAATGGAAAGAGAAAGGTGTAGTAGTGATTAAAGACTCAAATTAAGAATAATTATAAAGCATAGTATCATACCTCGACTGAATTGCATATTTAACAATTGACTGATCAAAAAGTTATTATTCCAGCAACCGATACAGTCAACTCATTTTATGAAGTTTGAGATAACTTGTGTCAAATATAATAATCGTTTCCAATCTTTTTCGGACAAAATACTGTCATTCCATCATTTTTTCGAATTTAGAATCAATATTTCGATCAAAAAGTCATCATTTAGCCCACTGATACCGTCAATTCAATTTGTAGCCACTTTCCATCATTTTCTCAAATTTAGAGAAATAACTTGATCAAAAAGTTATCATTCCAACAACCGATACCTTTAATTCAATTTGTCAAGTTTATGGCAACTTGAACCGAATATAATAATCCGTTTCCAATTCATTTCAGACAAAATATCGTCATCTCATCATTTTTTTCAAATTTAGAATCAATATTTCGACTAAAAAGTCATCATTCAAACAACCGATACCATCAATTCGGTTTGTCAAGTTTAAGAAAACTTGATCCAAATATTAAATTTCATTTTCAATCTATTTCGGACAAAAAACCGTAATCCCATCATATTTTCAAATTTAAAACCTAATAGATTCGAATATTATATTTTCCAAATTATAACATCAATATTTGTTTGTCTCATAGATTAACATATTCGGACATACTATCAAGTAAATTTAAAGGACAACACATTCATATTAAGCACTCGATCAAAACAAAATGTTTGACCACACAACTTAACACAGACGATAAATCAATCGGAAAATTATCGAAAAATGGGAAGAGAAAGGTGTAGTAGTGATTAAAGACTCAAATTAAGAATAATTATTAAGCATAGTATCATACCTCGACTGAATTGCATATTTAACAATTGACTGATCAAAAAGTTATTATTCCAACAACCGATACAGTCAACTCATTTTATGAAGTTTGAGATAACTTGAGTCAAATATACTAATCGTTTCCAATCTTTTTCGGACAAAATACTGTCATTCCATCATTTTTTCGAATTTAGAATCAATATTTCGATTAAAAAGTCATCATTTAGCCCACTGATACCGTCAATTCAATTTGTAGCCACTTTCCATCATTTTCTCAAATTTAGAGAAATAATTTGATCAAAAAGTCATCATTCCAACAACCGATACCGTCAATTCAATTTGTCAAGTTTAAGGCAACTTGAACCGAATATAATAATCCGTTTCCAATTCTTTTCAGACAAAATATCGTCATCTCATCATTTTTTTCAAATTTAGAATCGATATTGCAACTAAAAAGTCATCATTCAAACAACCGATACCATCAATTCGGTTTGTCAAGTTTAAGAAAACTTGATCCAAATATTAAATTTCATTTTCAATCTATTTCGGACAAAAAACCGTAATCCCATCATATTTTCAAATTTAAAACCTAATAGATTCGAATATTATATTTTCCAAATTATAACATCAATATTTGTTTGTCTCATAGATTAACATATTCGGACATACTATCAAGTAAATTTAAAGGACAACACATTCATATTAAGCACTCGATCAAAACAAAATATTTGATCACACAACTTAACACAGACGATAAATCAATCGGAAAATTATCGAAAAATGGAAAGAGAAAGGTGTAGTAGTGATTAAAGACTCAAATTAAGAATAATTATAAAGCATAGTATCATACCTCGACTGAATTGCATATTTAACAATTGACTGATCAAAAAGTTATTATTCCAGCAACCGATACAGTCAACTCATTTTATGAAGTTTGAGATAACTTGTGTCAAATATAATAATCGTTTCCAATCTTTTTCGGACAAAATACTGTCATTCCATCATTTTTTCGAATTTAGAATCAATATTTCGATCAAAAAGTCATCATTTAGCCCACTGATACCGTCAATTCAATTTGTAGCCACTTTCCATCATTTTCTCAAATTTAGAGAAATAACTTGATCAAAAAGTTATCATTCCAACAACCGATACCTTTAATTCAATTTGTCAAGTTTATGGCAACTTGAACCGAATATAATAATCCGTTTCCAATTCATTTCAGACAAAATATCGTCATCTCATCATTTTTTTCAAATTTAGAATCAATATTTCGACTAAAAAGTCATCATTCAAACAACCGATACCATCAATTCGGTTTGTCAAGTTTAAGAAAACTTGATCCAAATATTAAATTTCATTTTCAATCTATTTCGGACAAAAAACCGTAATCCCATCATATTTTCAAATTTAAAACCTAATAGATTTGAATATTATATTTTCCAAATTATAACATCAATATTTGTTTGTCTCATAGATTAACATATTCGGACATACTATCAAGTAAATTTAAAGAACAACACATTCATATTAAGCACTCGATCAAAACAAAATGTTTGATCACACAACTTAACACAGACGATAAATCAATCGGAAAATTATCGAAAAATGGGAAGAGAAAGGTGTAGTACTGATTAAAGACTCAAATTAAAAATAATTATTAAGCATAGTATCATACCTCGACTGAATTGCATATTTAACAATTGACTGATCAAAAAGTTATTATTCCAACAACCGATACAGTCAACTCATTTTATGAAGTTTGAGATAACTTGAGTCAAATATAATAATCGTTTCCAATCTTTTTCGGACAAAATACTGTCATTCCATCATTTTTTCGAATTTAGAATCAATATTTCGATTAAAAAGTCATCATTTAGCCCACTGATACCGTCAATTCAATTTGTAGCCACTTTCCATCATTTTCTCAAATTTAGAGAAATAATTTGATCAAAAAGTCATCATTCCAACAACCGATACCGTCAATTCAATTTGTCAAGTTTAAGGCAACTTGAACCGAATATAATAATCCGTTTCCAATTCTTTTCAGACAAAATATCGTCATCTCATCATTTTTTTCAAATTTAGAATCGATATTGCAACTAAAAAGTCATCATTCAAACAACCGATACCATCAATTCGGTTTGTCAAGTTTAAGAAAACTTGATCCAAATATTAAATTTCATTTTCAATCTATTTCGGACAAAAAACCGTAATCCCATCATATTTTCAAATTTAAAACCTAATAGATTCGAATATTATATTTTCCAAATTATAACATCAATATTTGTTTGTCTCATAGATTAACATATTCGGACATACTATCAAGTAAATTTAAAGGACAACACATTCATATTAAGCACTCGATCAAAACAAAATATTTGATCACACAACTTAACACAGACGATAAATCAATCGGAAAATTATCGAAAAATGGAAAGAGAAAGGTGTAGTAGTGATTAAAGACTCAAATTAAGAATAATTATAAAGCATAGTATCATACCTCGACTGAATTGCATATTTAACAATTGACTGATCAAAAAGTTATTATTCCAGCAACCGATACAGTCAACTCATTTTATGAAGTTTGAGATAACTTGTGTCAAATATAATAATCGTTTCCAATCTTTTTCGGACAAAATACTGTCATTCCATCATTTTTTCGAATTTAGAATCAATATTTCGATCAAAAAGTCATCATTTAGCCCACTGATACCGTCAATTCAATTTGTAGCCACTTTCCATCATTTTCTCAAATTTAGAGAAATAACTTGATCAAAAAGTTATCATTCCAACAACCGATACCTTTAATTCAATTTGTCAAGTTTATGGCAACTTGAACCGAATATAATAATCCGTTTCCAATTCATTTCAGACAAAATATCGTCATCTCATCATTTTTTTCAAATTTAGAATCAATATTTCGACTAAAAAGTCATCATTCAAACAACCGATACCATCAATTCGGTTTGTCAAGTTTAAGAAAACTTGATCCAAATATTAAATTTCATTTTCAATCTATTTCGGACAAAAAACCGTAATCCCATCATATTTTCAAATTTAAAACCTAATAGATTTGAATATTATATTTTCCAAATTATAACATCAATATTTGTTTGTCTCATAGATTAACATATTCGGACATACTATCAAGTAAATTTAAAGAACAACACATTCATATTAAGCACTCGATCAAAACAAAATGTTTGATCACACAACTTAACACAGACGATAAATCAATCGGAAAATTATCGAAAAATGGGAAGAGAAAGGTGTAGTACTGATTAAAGACTCAAATTAAAAATAATTATTAAGCATAGTATCATACCTCGACTGAATTGCATATTTAACAATTGACTGATCAAAAAGTTATTATTCCAACAACCGATACAGTCAACTCATTTTATGAAGTTTGAGATAACTTGAGTCAAATATAATAATCGTTTCCAATCTCTTTCGGACAAAATACTGTCATTCCATCATTTTTTCGAATTTAGAATCAATATTTCGATCAAAAAGTCATCATTTAGCCCACTGATACCGTCAATTCAATTTGTAGCCACTTTCCATCATTTTCTCAAATTTAGAGAAATAATTTGATCAAAAAGTCATCATTCCAACAACCGATACCGTCAATTCAATTTGTCAAGTGTAAGGCAACTTGAACCGAATATAATAATCCGTTTCCAATTCTTTTCAGACAAAATATCGTCATCTCATCATTTTTTTCAAATTTAGAATCAATATTTCGACTAAAAAGTCATCATTCAAACAACCGATACCATCAATTCGGTTTGTCAAGTTTAAGAAAACTTGATCCAAATATTAAATTTCATTTTCAATCTATTTCGGACAAAAAACCGTAATCCCATCATATTTTCAAATTTAAAACCTAATAGATTCGAATATTATATTTTCCAAATTATAACATCAATATTTGTTTGTCTCATAGATTAACATATTCGGACATACTATCAAGTAAATTTAAAGGACAACACATTCATATTAAGCACTCGATCAAAACAAAATGTTTGACCACACAACTTAACACAGGCGATAAATCAATCGGAAAATTATCGAAAAATGGGAAGAGAAAGGTGTAGTAGTGATTAAAGACTAAAATTAAGAATAATTATTAAGCATAGTATCATACCTCGACTGAATTGCATATTTAACAATTGACTGATCAAAAAGTTATTATTCCAACAACCGATACAGTCAACTCATTTTATGAAGTTTGAGATAACTTGAGTCAAATATAATAATCGTTTCCAATCTTTTTCGGACAAAATACTGTCATTCCATCATTTTTTCGAATTTAGAATCAATATTTCGATCAAAAAGTCATCATTTAGCCCACTGATACCGTCAATTCAATTTGTAGCCACTTTCCATCATTTTCTCAAATTTAGAGAAATAATTTGATCAAAAAGTCATCATTCCAACAACCGATACCGTCAATTCAATTTGTCAAGTTTAAGGCAACTTGAACCGAATATAATAATCCGTTTCCAATTCTTTTCAGACAAAATATCGTCATCTCATCATTTTTTTCAAATTTAGAATCAATATTTCAACTAAAAAGTCATCATTCAAACAACCGATACCATCAATTCGGTTTGTCAAGTTTAAGAAAACTTGATCCAAATATTAAATTTCATTTTCAATCTATTTCGGACAAAAAACCGTAATCCCATCATATTTTCAAATTTAAAACCTAATAGATTCGAATATTATATTTTCCAAATTATAACATCAATATTTGTTTGTCTCATAGATTAACATATTCGGACATACTATCAAGTAAATTTAAAGGACAACACATTCATATTAAGCACTCGATCAAAACAAAATGTTTGACCACACAACTTAACACAGACGATAAATCAATCGGAAAATTATCGAAAAATGGGAAGAGAAAGGTGTAGTAGTGATTAAAGACTCAAATTAAGAATAATTATTAAGCATAGTATCATACCTCGACTGAATTGCATATTTAACAATTGACTGATCAAAAAGTTATTATTCCAACAACCGATACAGTCAACTCATTTTATGAAGTTTGAGATAACTTGAGTCAAATATACTAATCGTTTCCAATCTTTTTCGGACAAAATACTGTCATTCCATCATTTTTTCGAATTTAGAATCAATATTTCGATCAAAAAGTCATCATTTAGCCCACTGATACCGTCAATTCAATTTGTAGCCACTTTCCATCATTTTCTCAAATTTAGAGAAATAATTTGATCAAAAAGTCATCATTCCAACAACCGATACCGTCAATTCAATTTGTCAAGTTTAAGGCAACTTGAACCGAATATAATAATCCGTTTCCAATTCTTTTCAGACAAAATATCGTCATCTCATCATTTTTTTCAAATTTAGAATCAATATTTCAACTAAAAAGTCATCATTCAAACAACCGATACCATCAATTCGGTTTGTCAAGTTTAAGAAAACTTGATCCAAATATTAAATTTCATTTTCAATCTATTTCGGACAAAAAACCGTAATCCCATCATATTTTCAAATTTAAAACCTAATAGATTCGAATATTATATTTTCCAAATTATAACATCAATATTTGTTTGTCTCATAGATTAACATATTCGGACATACTATCAAGTAAATTTAAAGGACAACACATTCATATTAAGCACTCGATCAAAACAAAATATTTGATCACACAACTTAACACAGACGATAAATCAATCGGAAAATTATCGAAAAATGGAAAGAGAAAGGTGTAGTAGTGATTAAAGACTCAAATTAAGAATAATTATAAAGCATAGTATCATACCTCGACTGAATTGCATATTTAACAATTGACTGATCAAAAAGTTATTATTCCAGCAACCGATACAGTCAACTCATTTTATGAAGTTTGAGATAACTTGTGTCAAATATAATAATCGTTTCCAATCTTTTTCGGACAAAATACTGTCATTCCATCATTTTTTCGAATTTAGAATCAATATTTCGATCAAAAAGTCATCATTTAGCCCACTGATACCGTCAATTCAATTTGTAGCCACTTTCCATCATTTTCTCAAATTTAGAGAAATAACTTGATCAAAAAGTTATCATTCCAACAACCGATACCTTTAATTCAATTTGTCAAGTTTATGGCAACTTGAACCGAATATAATAATCCGTTTCCAATTCATTTCAGACAAAATATCGTCATCTCATCATTTTTTTCAAATTTAGAATCAATATTTTGACTAAAAAGTCATCATTCAAACAACCGATACCATCAATTCGGTTTGTCAAGTTTAAGAAAACTTGATCCAAATATTAAATTTCATTTTCAATCTATTTCGGACAAAAAACCGTAATCCCATCATATTTTCAAATTTAAAACCTAATAGATTCGAATATTATATTTTCCAAATTATAACATCAATATTTGTTTGTCTCATAGATTAACATATTCGGACATACTATCAAGTAAATTTAAAGAACAACACATTCATATTAAGCACTCGATCAAAACAAAATGTTTGATCACACAACTTAACACAGACGATAAATCAATCGGAAAATTATCGAAAAATGGGAAGAGAAAGGTGTAGTACTGATTAAAGACTCAAATTAAGAATAATTATTAAGCATAGTATCATACCTCGACTGAATTGCATATTTAACAATTGACTGATCAAAAAGTTATTATTCCAACAACCGATACAGTCAACTCATTTTATGAAGTTTGAGATAACTTGAGTCAAATATAATAATCGTTTCCAATCTCTTTCGGACAAAATACTGTCATTCCATCATTTTTTCGAATTTAGAATCAATATTTCGATCAAAAAGTCATCATTTAGCCCACTGATACCGTCAATTCAATTTGTAGCCACTTTCCATCATTTTCTCAAATTTAGAGAAATAATTTGATCAAAAAGTCATCATTCCAACAACCGATACCGTCAATTCAATTTGTCAAGTGTAAGGCAACTTGAACCGAATATAATAATCCGTTTCCAATTCTTTTCAGACAAAATATCGTCATCTCATCATTTTTTTCAAATTTAGAATCAATATTTCGACTAAAAAGTCATCATTCAAACAACCGATACCATCAATTCGGTTTGTCAAGTTTAAGAAAACTTGATCCAAATATTAAATTTCATTTTCAATCTATTTCGGACAAAAAACCGTAATCCCATCATATTTTCAAATTTAAAACCTAATAGATTCGAATATTATATTTTCCAAATTATAACATCAATATTTGTTTGTCTCATAGATTAACATATTCGGACATACTATCAAGTAAATTTAAAGGACAACACATTCATATTAAGCACTCGATCAAAACAAAATATTTGATCACACAACTTAACACAGACGATAAATCAATCGGAAAATTATCGAAAAATGGAAAGAGAAAGGTGTAGTAGTGATTAAAGACTCAAATTAAGAATAATTATAAAGCATAGTATCATACCTCGACTGAATTGCATATTTAACAATTGACTGATCAAAAAGTTATTATTCCAGCAACCGATACAGTCAACTCATTTTATGAAGTTTGAGATAACTTGTGTCAAATATAATAATCGTTTCCAATCTTTTTCGGACAAAATACTGTCATTCCATCATTTTTTCGAATTTAGAATCAATATTTCGATCAAAAAGTCATCATTTAGCCCACTGATACCGTCAATTCAATTTGTAGCCACTTTCCATCATTTTCTCAAATTTAGAGAAATAACTTGATCAAAAAGTTATCATTCCAACAACCGATACCTTTAATTCAATTTGTCAAGTTTATGGCAACTTGAACCGAATATAATAATCCGTTTCCAATTCATTTCAGACAAAATATCGTCATCTCATCATTTTTTTCAAATTTAGAATCAATATTTCGACTAAAAAGTCATCATTCAAACAACCGATACCATCAATTCGGTTTGTCAAGTTTAAGAAAACTTGATCCAAATATTAAATTTCATTTTCAATCTATTTCGGACAAAAAACCGTAATCCCATCATATTTTCAAATTTAAAACCTAATAGATTCGAATATTATATTTTCCAAATTATAACATCAATATTTGTTTGTCTCATAGATTAACATATTCGGACATACTATCAAGTAAATTTAAAGGACAACACATTCATATTAAGCACTCGATCAAAACAAAATGTTTGATCACACAACTTAACACAGACGATAAATCAATCGGAAAATTATCGAAAAATGGGAAGAGAAAGGTGTAGTACTGATTAAAGACTCAAATTAAGAATAATTATTAAGCATAGTATCATACCTCGACTGAATTGCATATTTAACAATTGACTGATCAAAAAGTTATTATTCCAACAACCGATACAGTCAACTCATTTTATGAAGTTTGAGATAACTTGAGTCAAATATAATAATCGTTTCCAATCTTTTTCGGACAAAATACTGTCATTCCATCATTTTTTCGAATTTAGAATCAATATTTCGATCAAAAAGTCATCATTTAGCCCACTGATACCGTCAATTCAATTTGTAGCCACTTGCCATCATTTTCTCAAATTTAGAGAAATAATTTGATCAAAAAGTCATCATTCCAACAACCGATACCGTCAATTCAATTTGTCAAGTTTAAGGCAACTTTAACCGAATATAATAATCCGTTTCCAATTCTTTTCAGACAAAATATCGTCATCTCATCATTTTTTTCAAATTTAGAATCAATATTTCAACTAAAAAGTCATCATTCAAACAACCGATACCATCAATTCGGTTTGTCAAGTTTAAGAAAACTTGATCCAAATATTAAATTTCATTTTCAATCTATTTCGGACAAAAAACCGTAATCCCATCATATTTTCAAATTTAAAACCTAATAGATTCGAATATTATATTTTCCAAATTATAACATCAATATTTGTTTGTCTCATAGATTAACATATTCGGACATACTATCAAGTAAATTTAAAGGACAACACATTCATATTAAGCACTCGATCAAAACAAAATATTTGATCACACAACTTAACACAGACGATAAATCAATCGGAAAATTATCGAAAAATGGAAAGAGAAAGGTGTAGTAGTGATTAAAGACTCAAATTAAGAATAATTATAAAGCATAGTATCATACCTCGACTGAATTGCATATTTAACAATTGACTGATCAAAAAGTTATTATTCCAGCAACCGATACAGTCAACTCATTTTATGAAGTTTGAGATAACTTGAGTCAAATATAATAATCGTTTCCAATCTTTTTCGGACAAAATACTGTCATTCCATCATTTTTTCGAATTTAGAATCAATATTTCGATCAAAAAGTCATCATTTAGCCCACTGATACCGTCAATTCAATTTGTAGCCACTTTCCATCATTTTCTCAAATTTTGAGAAATAATTTGATCAAAAAGTCATCATTCCAACAACCGATACCGTCAATTCAATTTGTCAAGTTTAAGGCAACTTGAACCGAATATAATAATCCGTTTCCAATTCATTTCAGACAAAATATCGTCATCTCATCATTTTTTTCAAATTTAGAATCAATATTTCAACTAAAAAGTCATCATTCAAACAACCGATACCATCAATTCGGTTTGTCAAGTTTAAGAAAACTTGATCCAAATATTAAATTTCATTTTCAATCTATTTCGGACAAAAAACCGTAATCCCATCATATTTTCAAATTTAAAACCTAATAGATTCGAATATTATATTTTCCAAATTATAACATCAATATTTGTTTGTCTCATAGATTAACATATTCGGACATACTATCAAGTAAATTTAAAGGACAACACATTCATATTAAGCACTCGATCAAAACAAAATATTTGATCACACAACTTAACACAGACGATAAATCAATCGGAAAATTATCGAAAAATGGAAAGAGAAAGGTGTAGTAGTGATTAAAGACTCAAATTAAGAATAATTATAAAGCATAGTATCATACCTCGACTGAATTGAATATTTAACAATTGACTGATCAAAAAGTTATTATTCCAGCAACCGATACAGTCAACTCATTTTATGAAGTTTGAGATAACTTGAGTCAAATATAATAATCGTTTCCAATCTTTTTCGGACAAAATACTGTCATTCCATCATTTTTTCGAATTTAGAATCAATATTTCGATCAAAAAGTCATCATTTAGCCCACTGATACCGTCAATTCAATTTGTAGCCACTTTCCATCATTTTCTCAAATTTAGAGAAATAATTTGATCAAAAAGACATCATTCCAACAACCGATACCGTCAATTCAATTTGTCAAGTTTAAGGCAACTTGAACCGAATATAATAATCCGTTTCCAATTCTTTTCAGACAAAATATCGTCATCTCATCATTTTTTTCAAATTTAGAATCAATATTTCGACTAAAAAGTCATCATTCAAACAACCGATACCATCAATTCGGTTTGTCAAGTTTAAGAAAACTTGATCCAAATATTAAATTTCATTTTCAATCTATTTCGGACAAAAAACCGTAATCCCAGCATATTTTCAAATTTAAAACCTAATAGATTCGAATATTATATTTTCCAAATTATAACATCAATATTTGTTTGTCTCATAGATTAACATATTCAGACATACTATCAAGTAAATTTAAAGGACAACACATTCATATTAAGCATTCGATCAAAACAAAATGTTTGACCACACAACTTAACACAAACGATAAATCAATCGGAAAACTATCGAAAAATGGAAAGAGAAAGGTGTAGTAGTGATTAAAGACTCAAATTAAGAATAATTATCAAGCATATTATCATACCTCGACTGAATTGCATATTTAACAATTGACTGATCAAAAAGTTATTATTCCAGCAACCAATACAGTCAACTTATTTTATGAAGTTTGAGATAACTTGAGTCAAATATAATAATCGTTTCCAATCTTTTTCGGACAAAATACTGTCATTCCATCATTTTTTCGAATTTTGAATCAATATTTCGATCAAAAAGTCATCATTTAGCCCACTGATACCGTCAATTCAATTTGTAGCCACTTTCCATCATTTTCTCAAATTTAGAGAAATAATTTGATCAAAAAGTCATCATTCCAACAACCGATACCGTCAATTCAATTTTTCAAGTTTAAGGCAACTTGAACCGAATATAATAATCCGTTTCCAATTCTTTTCAGACAAAATATCGTCATCTCATCATTTTTTTCAAATTTAGAATCAATATTTCAACTAAAAAGTCATCATTCAAACAACCGATACCATCAATATTTGTTTGTCTCATAGATTAACATATTCGGACATACTATCAAGTAAATTTAAAGGACAACACATTCATATTAAGCACTCGATCAAAACAAAATGTTTGATCACACAACTTAACACAGACGATAAATCAATCGGAAAATTATCGAAAAATGGAAAGAGAAAGGTGTAGTAGTGATTAAAGACTCAAATTAAGAATAATTATAAAGCATAGTATCATACCTTGTCACATCCCCTTTTTATTTAATTATTTATTTGATTTAATTTATTTATTTAATGTTCATGTTGTGTGATTTATTTAAATATGTGGCATTTGGTGTGGTGGTGTATTTAGAATAGTAGTGCTTTTGGGAGGTGTGAATATTAAGTTGGGCTTTATGAGGAATGGACGTGGAATAAATGAAGGGTAATGTGGTAATTGGAGGAGATGTTGACCTAAGTATAAATTGGTACTTTTAGGAGAGAGGATTCATTTTGTCATGAATTTTGGATGGAGGAAGAGAGAGAAGCTCTCATAAGAAGAAAAAGAAAGAGAAAGAAGAGAAGAATGAAATTGGTAAGTAATTCCCGTTTTCCCTTCAACACCTTAACTAAATCTTCGATTCCCGATTCGTTAACCGTTGATTTTCGTTGAAATTTTGAGGGATGGTTCACAACATCTGAAGCTAGCTTTTGGCCGTTCGGATCGTCGAAAAAAGGCCCGAGGAGGGAGAAATCGAACTCAGACTATGGCAGAAAATTTGGAAGAAAAATAGTGGAAAATGAAGAATAAGAGAGAAGGATGAAGAGGAAGCTTTGTAGAGGGGATGATTCTTGAAGAACTAGAGGTAAGAGAGTAGTTATATATGATTTGTGGGTGATTAAGAGGGAGGAGAAACCATGTTCTCTTTGCCCAAACCCTCTCACCCTTGCTATGCTTAAAGTTAGCATTTTTATGTTTAGGAATGAATCAAAATGCTTCCTTTTGAAATGATTTTGTGTTATCCATGTTATGTGATGCCAAAAGTACATGTTGATGGTTTCAATTTTGAGAATCAAAGTATGTTCATATGAAATTATGTGTTTTTGAGTTTTTAGTGAAAAGCATGAATAATCTTTGATTGGTGATGTGTTTGATGTTTGTAAGTGATGAAGCTTGTACTCCTATGTATGATAACATGTTTATGATCCAAAGAAAATATCTTTTTAAAACTGGAACACGTTTCGGATGATTTTGGGGGTGGAATTCGAACGGTCGTAAAACAGAGCATCAATTCTGGGCATGTGTCGCCAGACTAGAACTAGCAAGAGCTAGCGAGGGAACTCGCCAGGGCTCGCCAGTGCTCGCCAGCCAACCCAGTGCCCTCTGACTTGATTCGCTACGGCGAGAACTAGCGAGGGATAGCGAGAAGCCTCTAACTTGCCTCGCTATGGCGAGAGCTAGCGAGAGCTGGCGAAGTAGTCAGGCTTACTTGATTATTAATTGTTGAAGGTGTAGTTGATGTATGGATTGCTAGTATTATATTAATACATAGATGATTGATGTTGGATTTATAATGAATATGACGGATGGTGATGTTTCTATATGAATGATTGTTAATGCTTATTGATGATGATGATGATGAATGTATATAAGTATGTTATGTGTTGGTGAATAATTGATGGTGAAGATTATGTATACATGAGGTTTCATAATGGTGGTGAATAACATACGTTATATATATGTTCATGCATCATGATTGAGTCTATTGATGAAGCTTGGGCGTTTGACCCATAACGAATTGATGAAGCTTGGGCGTTTGACCCATAACGAATTGATGAAGCTTGGACGTTTGATCCATAACGCATAGGATTCTTGTATCCTATTTTGGTGAATGGTACCGCATGCATGTAGTCGTGTCTAGGGGACATGGCATGAAGGTGACATTAGATGCATTTAGGAAGGTGAACCTTAAATGTGCTATATGTGATGATGATGTGATAATTGTCTAATTATGTGCTAAGTGATTGTGCATATAAGTTGTTGATCATTGATGGTGTGAATATGTATATGTATATTAAATGATTAAATGTACATGTCTTATTGATGTTGTTGGATTGCTATTATATACATGCTAAATATATGTATGATGGATGAATATATGTATTGTATATGTTGAATTGGATTGAATGTTAGTATCTTACTTTCGTTTGTTTGAATGCCGATTATATGTAACTAACTCTCTGTTTGTGCGTTTGCTGGATCGTTGGGCGATTCAGATCCCCAGGTGTTTTTGGTATGATTTGTCGGTGAAGCTCTGCTCTGATTAGGACACGGGAAGGGTTCATGTTTATCGAGTCTGTTATATTTATGTTGTATTAATTGAGTACTTATTGTATAGACCGGTGAATACTATTTTTATTAATTAGTATTATTTTGGAGAATGTAATACCCAAACTAGTGTTTTGGTATTTTGGTCTTGATTTAATCAATGAAGTCTTTGTATCCACTGCGAGTTTGTGTAAAATATTTTTGAAAGTTAGAATTTTATGTAAATTCGGGTTTGGGGTGTTACAATTGGTATCAGAGCCCCGTTATCTTCGGATTACGTGTGGGTTATAGGTGTCCATCAGAGCCGGTCTGTGCAGTCAGACCAAATGAGCGTAGTGTCAGTCGTGTTGTGTGTCAGTTGTGTTTTCCTTAGTGAATTGACGGTTGTGTCTACACTTGCACCTTAGTCACTATTTAACTAATTTGCAAATGTATGATGAGAATTGTTGTTGTTGATGTTTTCGTTGATGAAATATGGAAATAATGTTATTGTCACTAATTGTTATTATTCTTCTTGAGAATGTGATTGTTGTTTGGATTTCAAGATAATGACTTAAATAATGATGTCTTTCCGTTATTGTTATATTTGAAGTGATTGTATTAGTATATGAGTATAGATTTCTTTATTGGTGAAAGTCTATGTTAGTGAAATAGAGTGTGATTGTTTATGCATGTGTCGTAAAGGAATGTTGAGATGATTTATTCATGATGATTGATTGTGTAGTATGATTGAAATACCAATATGATGACATACATGTATTCATAGAATTAATTTAAAATGTATGAATAGGAATGAGATAGTGAGATTACTTGAATACTTTAACATGATGATTATTGTTGAATATTCATGAAATCGTTGTAATCTAAGATGAGGATATATTGGTGAATTACGTGTGTTGCCGTAACTTGTTGATTGTGAATGGAATTAATTATGGATTTTGTATTTTTAATTCTTTGATTGAGATGTTGCCTTTCCTAATTCTGGAGACTTATGCTTCTAATTAGTGTTGATTTATGAATTGATTGTTTCATAAATAATGTTGAGTGGTGATGCGTTTGTTTCATGAATTCATTTGGTGTCGTTGTTTGAATCCTATTAATGATGAATTTGTTGTTAATGAATCATGAATGAATTGATGTGATTAATTATTAGGAGTATTGATATTATATATGAAGTGAAGAACTAGATGCTAGAGTCTTTAAATGAATCGTTCGATTTATATAGGGTTGGTATGATACCGTATCACTGAGAGAAGTATCATACCGAATGTGGCACAGTATCGCTTGAGAGAAGTGACCACATGGTGCAGTATCATTGAGAGAAGCACACCCACATTGAGATTGTGATTTTGTAATTTGTTTTCCTTGTTATTCTTGGATGTGCAAGAGATGAATAGATTGGTTGTTTAATAATTGATTATTTGGTTGTGTCTGAATAATCTGTGATGCTAAGTAATTTGTGTTGCTATAATTGATTATATTATGATGTAATGATTACTTGATTCGTGGTGAGTTATCTGAGTATGTATGATATGTGCCGGTGTATGTTAGGATTCATTTTATACTATGTAAATTCATATATGATTTGCATATGTTGACTTGGGCATGATATAATTGTGTATAATTGATGAGAATATGCATTCGTGATAGTATAGGAGGTAAATATAGATGTGAGATGTAGACGATGTTGTGCTCTAATTGTGGCATATGAGACTTCTTGTTTTCTTGTATTTCATTGTGAATAGATTATATGTGAAGATAATAATTATTGGTTGTTAATTGAAATTGTGTAGGATGTTAGAATTTATTCTATGCTACCTAAATTCGTGTATGTCTTGTACGTGTTGACTTGAATATGACGGTGAATTAGTAGTTTAGATGTAGCGGTTTATGTGAATTATTATGTATGCTATGTGTATAATTGTGAGTAGCTCTTTATTAACATGAGATTAACATGAGATAATTTTAGAATTAATAGTGATTCTTGGTGATATTAATCTTGTTGAAGATCTAGAATTATTTTCTTTTGAATGTACGAAATTAATTCTTTTCGTAAAAATAAGAAGAGTAGGAATTTGGTAATGGATAAATTCTAGAACATGTTGATATATGATTGCATTCTATATGACATGCATTGAATTATTGCTATGAAATGTGACTTGTTCTTTTATTAACCATGAGTTATAGGAAATGATTATGTTATCTTTCTAAGAATATAGTTGATACCTGTATGAGCACATGTTTTGGTTATTTTTTTTATGCCATGAATAATTATCGTGTTAAATTGATTATCTTCTTGCATGAGATGCTTATTTAAATGTGAATTGGCAAACTAGTTGAAATGGTTATCGTGGTATATGCAACTTTCTTGTTTTAATGTGATTCTTAATTCATGAAAAGTATGTGCTATATAAATGCTTATGCGAATGTGAATTGTTGAAAATTTTAGATTTCGTTGATAGATAATATGTATCCTTCTTGTTTGTTTTAGCTTACGAAAGATGCATGTTACTTGAATATCTATGTGAAATGTTGTATTTTGCTTGTGTTTAATTTGATGGAGATGTTTACATATTATACTTCGTGTTTGTATGATTGTGTGTTTGATCAGTCTTATAGTTGCCCCTTGTATGCGATATGTGTGAAAACACTATCGATACTAGTTCCTTACTAGGAGGGTAAGTTAGGACCTTAGAACCTATAGTTGGGTGTGAAGGTTGGAGTTTCAATAGATGTTTGTAGATGAGGTTGTGAATAAATGGAGGAGAAGGGTGTGTTCCTTGAGATGTTTGAATATCGGAAGAATATTGGAAGACTTATTAAGAAGAAGAAGGGTAACAACGTATGAGAGGTGTATTACAAGCATTGTAAGTTGGATTTGAAATTATCGGAATTTGAGTGTTGGTAGCAAGAAGTTATTTCGGTGGTCGCGTGATATAGAGTATTGGATTAGTATGAGTTGTCAAAAGTGAATGTCGTGTTGTGATTAAGATCATAAGTTGGTTATTAAGATTGGAAGTGGTTAGAGTACAGTTGGTTACTTTGGAAGTTGTTGAAAGTTTTGGAGTGAGTTTGGATGGCGTGTTTCTACAAATATTTAGATGGTGGTACAAGCATAGAGGAATTTAAGGATTTAAGAGAGGAAGAGTTGTTCGACTTATAATTTGGAATCAACAGTTGAGTATGTTTGTGCGTAAGGACTTATGGAAAGAAATACTTTGGATAAGACAAGGTTTGGAGTATCCGGTATTAGCTAAAGTTGGAGAATTTTAATTTTGGATTAAGACATCATTGGAGTAAAGTGAATGTGGTAGGAAATATCGGTAACAATTATGAGAGAAATTGGATTTGAGTGAGCGGTTCAAGAATGACGAAGTTGATGGATTACATCTTCAAAGAGATTTGGAGAAAGTTGAAAGTTGGATTTGAATTTAATGGATCGATTGACATGAAATCAGTTAGAGTAAAGAAGTGAGCTTCAAGTAACTAAGAATGAGATTTTGAGATTAAGATGGATTTTATCTTTTGGAATTGACCGAGTTCGGAAAGGAAATTGTAGGAGGAGGTTACGATTGAAGATCAAGATGATAAGACCTTTAAGTGGAAAGGTATGTAAGAGAAATTCACATGAGGATTTTGCAAGTCAAGATGAAGTTAAGGACAAAGTATTGTTGAATTAATGTAATAAGAAAGATGTGAAGGATTCTACTTGAATGAAGATTATTATTTTGTTTAGATATGAGAAAGAGTAAAGGATTGAGGATATGATAAGTGGAGATGGTGAAATAATAGTAATTTGATGAAGAAATTAAGACTTGGATTTGAGTATCTCGACGGAATAAGTAATCTTGGAAAATGTGTGTGTTAAGGAATGCAAAAGTTGATTGAGCAAATGATTTAGAGTTAAGATATATAATTGTATTGAGATTCAACGTAAGAAATTAAGATCGTGGTTTGGATAAGATCGGATGAGAGTGTATTCGGATTGAAAGGAAAAAGTGAGATATTATGGAATTGTGGTTTAGTAATGTTATTTGCAAGAAAAGGTTTTATGTCGAAATGTAAGGATTGAGCAACATTCGTCGTGGAGTGTTTCTTTCGGATGTTTCGAGATTAAGAGCGCATTATTGTGGTTCGATGAAAATGGTCGATGTCACCATCACGATTCTTGACTATTTATTGGCAAATTGAGGAAACTGGCCGTCCTTGATCTCTTGTCGATAAGTAGACAAAGTTGTGTTGTTGAGATGGACTAATTTTGTTAAACTTAGTAATGTATAAAGATTTGGATGCTTGGTTGGAAAATTGAATGAGGTCATCTTGGTTGTGCGATTTTCGAGGGCGAAAATTCTTTAAGGGGGGTAGAGTTGTCACATCCCGTTTTTATTTAATTATTTATTTGATTTAATTTATTTATTTAATTGTCATGTTGTGTGATTTATTTAAATATCTGGCATTTGGTGTGGTGGTGTATTTAGAATAGTAGTGCTTTTGGGAGGTGTGAATATTAAGTTGGGCTTTATGAGGAATGGACATGGAATAAATGAAGGGTAATGTGGTAATTGGAGGAGATGTTGACCTAAGTATAAATTGGTACTTTTAGGAGAGAGGATTCATTTTATCATGAATTTTGGATGGAGGAAGAGAGAGAAGCTCTCATAAGAAGAAAAAGAAAGAGAAAGAAGAGAAGAATGAAATTGGTAAGTAAATCCCGTTTTCCCTTCAACACCTTCACTAAATCTTCGATTCCCGATTCGTTAACCGTTGATTTTCGTTGAAATTTTGAGGGATGGTTCACAACATCTGAAGCTAGCTTTTGACCGTTCGGATCGTCGAAACAAGGCCCGAGGAGGGAGAAATCGAACTCAGACTATGGCAGAAAATTTGGAAGAAAAATAGTGGAAAATAAAGAATAAGAGAGAAGGATGAAGAGGAAGCTTTGTAGAGGGGATGATTCTTGAAGAACTAGAGGTAAGAGAGTAGTTATATATGATTTGTGGGTGATTAAGAGGGAGGAGAAACCATGTTCTCTTTGCCCAAACCCTCTCACCCTTGCTATGCTTAAAGTTAGCATTTTTATGTTTACGAATGAATCAAAATGCTTCCTTTTGTAATGATTTTGTGTTATCCATGTTATGTGATGCTAAAAGTACATGTTGATGGTTTCAATTTTGAGAATCAAAGTATGTTCATATGAAATTATGTGTTTTTGAGTTTTTAGTGAAAAGCATGAATAATCTTTGATTGGTGATGTGTTTGATGTTTGTAAGTGATGAAGCTTGTACTCCTATGTATGATAACATGTTTATGATCCAAAGAAAATATCTTTTTAAAACTGGAACACGTTTCGGATGATTTTGGGGGTGGAATTCGAACGGTCGTAAAACAGAGCATCAATTCTGGGCATGTGTCGCCAGGCTAGAACTAGCGAGAGCTAGCGAGGGAACTCGCCAGTGCTCGCCGGCCAACCCAGTGCCCTCTGACTTGATTCGCTACGGCGAGAACTAGCGAGGGATAGCGAGAAGCCTCTGACTTGCCTCGCTATGGCGAGAGCTAGCGAGAGCTGGCGAAGTAGTCAGGCTTACTTGATTATTAATTGTTGAAGGTGTAGTTGATGTATGGATTGCTAGTATTATATTAATACATAGATGATTGATGTTGGATTTATAATGAATATGACGGATGGTGATATTTCTATATGAATGATTGTTAATGCTTATTGATGATGATGATGATGAATGTATATAAGTATGTTATGTGTTGGTGAATAATTGATGGTGAAGATTATGTATACATGAGGTTTCATAATGGTGGTGAATAACATACGTTATATATATGTTCATGCATCATGATTGAGTCTATTGATGAAGCTTGGGCGTTTGACCCATAACGAATTGATGAAGCTTGGGCGTTTGACCCATAACGAATTGATGAAGCTTGGACGTTTGATCCATAACGCATAGGATTCTTGTATCCTATTTTGGTGAATGGTACCGCATGCATGTAGTCGTGTCTAGGGGACATGGCATGAAGGTGACATTAGATGCATTTAGGAAGGTGAACCTTAAATGTGCTATATGTGATGATGATGTGATAATTGTCTAATTATGTGCTAAGTGATTGTGCATATAAGTTGTTGATCATTGATGGTGTGAATATGTATATGTATATTAAATGATTAAATGTACATGTCTTATTGATGTTGTTGGATTGCTATTATATACATGCTAAATATATGTATGATGGATGAATATATGTATTGTATATGTTGAATTGGATTGAATGTTAGTATCTTACTTTCGTTTGTTTGAATGCCGATTATATGTAACTAACTCTCTGTTTGTGCGTTTGCTGGATCGTTGGGCGATTCAGATCCCCAGGTGTTTTTGGTATGATTTGTCGGTGAAGCTCTGCTCTGATCAGGACACGGGAAGGGTTCATGTTTATCGAGTCTGTTATATTTATGTTGTATTAATTGAGTACTTATTGTATAGACCGGTGAATACTATTTTTATTAATTAGTATTATTTTGGAGAATGTAATACCCAAACTAGTGTTTTGGTATTTTGGTCTTGATTTAATCAATGAAGTCTTTGTATCCGCTGCGAGTTTGTGTAAAATATTTTTGAAAGTTAGAATTTTATGTAAATTCAATTTGTAGCCACTTTCCATCATTTTCTCAAATTTAGAGAAATAATTTGATCAAAAAGTCATCATTCCAACAACCGATACCGTCAATTCAATTTGTCAAGTTTAAGGCAACTTGAACCGAATATAATAATCCGTTTCCAATTCATTTCAGACAAAATATCGTCATCTCATCATTTTTTTCAAATTTAGAATCAATATTTCGACTAAAAAGTCATCATTCAAACAACCGATACCATCAATTCGGCTTGTCAAGTTTAAGAAAACTTGATCCAAATATTAAATTTCATTTTCAATCTATTTCGGACAAAAAACCGTAATCCCATCATATTTTCAAATTTAAAACCTAATAGATTCGAATATTATATTTTCCAAATTATAACATCAATATTTGTTTGTCTCAAAGATTAACATATTCTGACATACTATCAAGTAAATTTAAAGGACAACACATTTATATTAAGCACTCGATCAAAACAAAATGTTTGATCACACAACTTAACACAGACGATAAATCAATCGGAAAATTATAGAAATATGGAAAGATAAAGGTGTAGTAGTGATTAAAGACTCAAATTAAGAATAATTATAAAGCATAGTATCATACCTCGACTGAATTGCATATTTAACAATTGACTGATCAAAAAGTTATTATTCCAGCAACCGATACAGTCAACTCATTTTATGAAGTTTGAGATAAATTGAGTCAAATATAATAATCCTTTCCAATCTTTTTCGGACAAAATACTGTCATTCCATCATTTTTTCGAATTTAGAATCAATATTTCGATCAAAAAGTCATCATTTAGCCCACTGATACCGTCAATTCAATTTGTAGCCACTTTCCATCATTTTCTCAAATTTAGAGAAATAATTTTATCAAAAAGTCATCATTCGAACAACCGATACCGTCAATTCAATTTGTCAAGTTTAAGGCAACTTGAACCGAATATAATAATCCGTTTCCAATTCATTTCAGACAAAATATCGTCATCTCATCATTTTTTTCAAATTTAGAATCAATATTTCGACTAAAAAGTCATCATTCAAACAACCGATACCATCAATTCAGTTTGTCAAGTTTAAGAAAACTTGATCCAAATATTAAATTTCATTTTCAATCAATTTCGGACAAAAAACCGTAATCCCATCATATTTTCAAATTTAAAACCTAATAGATTCGAATATTATATTTTCCAAATTATAACATCAATATTTGTTTGTCTCATAGATTAACATATTCGGACATACTATCAAGTAAATTTAAAGGACAACACATTCATATTAAGCACTCGATCAAAACAAAATGTTTGATCACACAACTTAACACAGACGATAAATCAATCGGAAAATTATAGAAAAATGGAAAGAGAAAGGTGTAGTACTGATTAAAGACTCAAATTAAGAATAATTATAAAGCATAGTATCATACCTCGACTGAATTGCATATTTAACAATTGACTGATCAAAAATTTATTATTCCAGCAACCGATACAGTCAACTCATTTTATGAAGTTTGAGATAACTTGAGTCAAATATAATAATCGTTTCCAATCTTTTTCGGACAAAATACTGTCATTCCATCATTTTTTCGAATTTAGAATCAATATTTCGATCAAAAAGTCATCATTTAGCCCACTGATACCGTCAATTCAATTTGTAGCCACTTTCCATCATTTTCTCAAATTTAGAGAAATAATTTGATCAAAAAGTCATCATTCCAACAATCGATACCGTCAATTCAATTTGTCAAGTTTAAGGCAACTTGAACCGAATATAATAATCCGTTTCCAATTCATTTCAGACAAAATATCGTCATCTCATCATTTTTTTCAAATTTAGAATCAATATTTCGACTAAAAAGTCATCATTCAAACAACCGATACCGTCAATTCGGTTTGTCAAGTTTAAGAAAACTTGATCCAAATATTAAATTTCATTTTCAATCTATTTCGGACAAAAAATCGTAATCCCATCATATTTTCAAATTTAAAACCTAATAGATTCGAATATTATATTTTCCAAATTATAACATCAATATTTGTTTGTCTCATAGATTAACATATTCGGACATACTATCAAGTAAATTTAAAGGACAACACATTCATATTAAGCACTCGATCAAAACAAAATGTTTGATCACACAACTTAACACAGACGATAAATCAATCGGAAAATTATCGAAAAATGGAAAGAGAAAGGTGTAGTACTGATTAAAGACTCAAATTAAGAATAATTATAAAGCATAGTATCATACCTCGACTGAATTGCATATTTAACAATTGACTGATCAAAAAGTTATTATTCCAGCAACCGATACAGTCAACTCATTTTATGAAGTTTGAGATAAATTGAGTCAAATATAATAATCGTTTCCAATCTTTTTCGGACAAAATACTGTCATTCCATCATTTTTTCGACTTTAGAATCAATATTTCGATCAAAAAGTCATCATTTAGCCCACTGATACCGTCAATTCAATTTGTAGCCACTTTCCATCATTTTCTCAAATTTAGAGAAATAATTTGATCAAAAAGTCATCATTCCAACAACCGATACCGTCAATTCAATTTGTCAAGTTTAAGGCAACTTGAACCGAATATAATAATCCGTTTCCAATTCATTTCAGACAAAATATCGTCATCTCATCATTTTTTTCAAATTTAGAATCAATATTTCGACTAAAAAGTCATCATTCAAACAACCGATACCATCAATTCGGCTTGTCAAGTTTAAGAAAACTTGATCCAAATATTAAATTTCATTTTCAATCTATTTCGGACAAAAAACCGTAATCCCATCATATTTTCAAATTTAAAACCTAATAGATTCGAATATTATATTTTCCAAATTATAACATCAATATTTGTTTGTCTCAAAGATTAACATATTCTGACATACTATCAAGTAAATTTAAAGGACAACACATTTATATTAAGCACTCGATCAAAACAAAATGTTTGATCACACAACTTAACACAGACGATAAATCAATCGGAAAATTATAGAAATATGGAAAGATAAAGGTGTAGTAGTGATTAAAGACTCAAATTAAGAATAATTATAAAGCATAGTATCATACCTCGACTGAATTGCATATTTAACAATTGACTGATCAAAAAGTTATTATTCCAGCAACCGATACAGTCAACTCATTTTATGAAGTTTGAGATAAATTGAGTCAAATATAATAATCGTTTCCAATCTTTTTCGGACAAAATACTGTCATTCCATCATTTTTTCGAATTTAGAATCAATATTTCGATCAAAAAGTCATCATTTAGCCCACTGATACCGTCAATTCAATTTGTAGCCACTTTCCATCATTTTCTCAAATTTAGAGAAATAATTTTATCAAAAAGTCATCATTCGAACAACCGATACCGTCAATTCAATTTGTCAAGTTTAAGGCAACTTGAACCGAATATAATAATCCGTTTCCAATTCATTTCAGACAAAATATCGTCATCTCATCATTTTTTTCAAATTTAGAATCAATATTTCGACTAAAAAGTCATCATTCAAACAACCGATACCATCAATTCGGTTTGTCAAGTTTAAGAAAACTTGATCCAAATATTAAATTTCATTTTCAATCAATTTCGGACAAAAAACCGTAATCCCATCATATTTTCAAATTTAAAACCTAATAGATTCGAATATTATATTTTCCAAATTATAACATCAATATTTGTTTGTCTCATAGATTAACATATTCGGACATACTATCAAGTAAATTTAAAGGACAACACATTCATATTAAGCACTCGATCAAAACAAAATGTTTGATCACACAACTTAACACAGACGATAAATCAATCGGAAAATTATAGAAAAATGGAAAGAGAAAGGTGTAGTACTGATTAAAGACTCAAATTAAGAATAATTATAAAGCATAGTATCATACCTCGACTGAATTGCATATTTAACAATTGACTGATCAAAAAGTTATTATTCCAGCAACCGATACAGTCAACTCATTTTATGAAGTTTGAGATAACTTGAGTCAAATATAATAATCGTTTCCAATCTTTTTCGGACAAAATACTGTCATTCCATCATTTTTTCGAATTTAGAATCAATATTTCGATCAAAAAGTCATCATTTAGCCCACTGATACCGTCAATTCAATTTGTAGCCACTTTCCATCATTTTCTCAAATTTAGAGAAATAATTTGATCAAAAAGTCATCATTCCAACAATCGATACCGTCAATTCAATTTGTCAAGTTTAAGGCAACTTGAACCGAATATAATAATCCGTTTCCAATTCATTTCAGACAAAATATCGTCATCTCATCATTTTTTTCAAATTTAGAATCAATATTTCGACTAAAAAGTCATCATTCAAACAACCGATACCGTCAATTCGGTTTGTCAAGTTTAAGAAAACTTGATCCAAATATTAAATTTCATTTTCAATCTATTTCGGACAAAAAATCGTAATCCCATCATATTTTCAAATTTAAAACCTAATAGATTCGAATATTATATTTTCCAAATTATAACATCAATATTTGTTTGTCTCATAGATTAACATATTCGGACATACTATCAAGTAAATTTAAAGGACAACACATTCATATTAAGCACTCGATCAAAACAAAATGTTTGATCACACAACTTAACACAGACGATAAATCAATCGGAAAATTATCGAAAAATGGAAAGAGAAAGGTGTAGTACTGATTAAAGACTCAAATTAAGAATAATTAGAAAGCATAGTATCATACCTCGACTGAATTGCATATTTAACAATTGACTGATCAAAAAGTTATTATTCCAGCAACCGATACAGTCAACTCATTTTATGAAGTTTGAGATAAATTGAGTCAAATATAATAATCGTTTCCAATCTTTTTCGGACAAAATACTGTCATTCCATCATTTTTTCGACTTTAGAATCAATATTTCGATCAAAAAGTCATCATTTAGCCCACTGATACCGTCAATTCAATTTGTAGCCACTTTCCATCATTTTCTCAAATTTAGAGAAATAATTTGATCAAAAAGTCATCATTCCAAGAACCGATACCGTCAATTCAATTTGTCAAGTTTAAGGCAACTTGAACCGAATATAATAATCCGTTTCCAATTCATTTCAGACAAAATATCGTCATCTCATCATTTTTTTCAAATTTAGAATCAATATTTCGACTAAAAAGTCATCATTCAAACAACCGATACCATCAATTCGGTTTGTCAAGTTTAAGAAAACTTGATCCAAATATTAAATTTCATTTTCAATCTATTTCGGACAAAAAATCGTAATCCCATCATATTTTCAAATTTAAAACCTAATAGATTCGAATATTATATTTTCCAAATTATAACATCAATATTTGTTTGTCTCATAGATTAACATATTCGGACATACTATCAAGTAAATTTAAAGGACAACACATTCATATTAAGCACTCGATCAAAACAAAATGTTTGATCACACAACTTAACACAGACGATAAATCAATCGGAAAATTATCGAAAAATGGAAAGAGAAAGGTGTAGTACTGATTAAAGACTCAAATTAAGAATAATTATAAAGCATAGTATCATACCTCGACTGAATTGCATATTTAACAATTGACTGATCAAAAAGTTATTATTCCAGCAACCGATACAGTCAACTCATTTTATGAAGTTTGAGATAAATTGAGTCAAATATAATAATCGTTTCCAATCTTTTTCGGACAAAATACTGTCATTCCATCATTTTTTCGACTTTAGAATCAATATTTCGATCAAAAAGTCATCATTTAGCCCACTGATACCGTCAATTCAATTTGTAGCCACTTTCCATCATTTTCTCAAATTTAGAGAAATAATTTGATCAAAAAGTCATCATTCCAAGAACCGATACCGTCAATTCAATTTGTCAAGTTTAAGGCAACTTGAACCGAATATAATAATCCGTTTCCAATTCATTTCAGACAAAATATCGTCATCTCATCATTTTTTTCAAATTTAGAATCAATATTTCGACTAAAAAGTCATCATTCAAACAACCGATACCATCAATTCGGTTTGTCAAGTTTAAGAAAACTTGATCCAAATATTAAATTTCATTTTCAATCTATTTCGGACAAAAAATCGTAATCCCATCATATTTTCAAATTTAAAACCTAATAGATTCGAATATTATATTTTCCAAATTATAACATCAATATTTGTTTGTCTCATAGATTAACATATTCGGACATACTATCAAGTAAATTTAAAGGACAACACATTCATATTAAGCACTCGATCAAAACAAAATGTTTGATCACACAACTTAACACAGACGATAAATCAATCGGAAAATTATCGAAAAATGGAAAGAGAAAGGTGTAGTACTGATTAAAGACTCAAATTAAGAATAATTATAAAGCATAGTATCATACCTCGACTGAATTGCATATTTAACAATTGACTGATCAAAAAGTTATTATTCCAGCAACCGATACAGTCAACTCATTTTATGAAGTTTGAGATAAATTGAGTCAAATATAATAATCGTTTCCAATCTTTTTCGGACAAAATACTGTCATTCCATCATTTTTTCGACTTTAGAATCAATATTTCGATCAAAAAGTCATCATTTAGCCCACTGATACCGTCAATTCAATTTGTAGCCACTTTCCATCATTTTCTCAAATTTAGAGAAATAATTTGATCAAAAAGTCATCATTCCAAGAACCGATACCGTCAATTCAATTTGTCAAGTTTAAGGCAACTTGAACCGAATATAATAATCCGTTTCCAATTCATTTCAGACAAAATATCGTCATCTCATCATTTTTTTCAAATTTAGAATCAATATTTCGACTAAAAAGTCATCATTCAAACAACCGATACCATCAATTCGGTTTGTCAAGTTTAAGAAAACTTGATCCAAATATTAAATTTCATTTTCAATCTATTTCGGACAAAAAATCGTAATCCCATCATATTTTCAAATTTAAAACCTAATAGATTCGAATATTATATTTTCCAAATTATAACATCAATATTTGTTTGTCTCATAGATTAACATATTCGGACATACTATCAAGTAAATTTAAAGGACAACACATTCATATTAAGCACTCGATCAAAACAAAATGTTTGATCACACAACTTAACACAGACGATAAATCAATCGGAAAATTATCGAAAAATGGAAAGAGAAAGGTGTAGTACTGATTAAAGACTCAAATTAAGAATAATTATAAAGCATAGTATCATACCTCGACTGAATTGCATATTTAACAATTGACTGATCAAAAAGTTATTATTCCAGCAACCGATACAGTCAACTCATTTTATGAAGTTTGAGATAAATTGAGTCAAATATAATAATCGTTTCCAATCTTTTTCGGACAAAATACTGTCATTCCATCATTTTTTCGACTTTAGAATCAATATTTCGATCAAAAAGTCATCATTTAGCCCACTGATACCGTCAATTCAATTTGTAGCCACTTTCCATCATTTTCTCAAATTTAGAGAAATAATTTGATCAAAAAGTCATCATTCCAAGAACCGATACCGTCAATTCAATTTGTCAAGTTTAAGGCAACTTGAACCGAATATAATAATCCGTTTCCAATTCATTTCAGACAAAATATCGTCATCTCATCATTTTTTTCAAATTTAGAATCAATATTTCGACTAAAAAGTCATCATTCAAACAACCGATACCATCAATTCGGTTTGTCAAGTTTAAGAAAACTTGATCCAAATATTAAATTTCATTTTCAATCTATTTCGGACAAAAAACCGTAATCCCATTATATTTTCAAATTTAAAACCTAATAGATTCGAATATTATATTTTCCAACTTATAACATCAATATTTGTTTGTCTCATAGATTAACATATTCGGACATACTATCAAGTAAATTTAAAGGACAACACATTCATATTAAGCACTCGATCAAAACAAAATGTCTGATCACACAACTTAACACAGACGATAAATCAATCGGAAAATTATCGAAAAATGGAAAGAGAAAGGTGTAGTACTGATTAAAGACTCAAATTAAGAATAATTATAAAGCATAGTATCATACCTCGACTGAATTGCATATTTAACAATTGACTGATCAAAAAGTTATTATTCCAGCAACCGATACAGTCAACTCATTTTATGAAGTTTGAGATAAATTGAGTCAAATATAATAATCGTTTCCAATCTTTTTCGGACAAAATACTGTCATTCCATCATTTTTTCGACTTTAGAATCAATATTTCGATCAAAAAGTCATCATTTAGCCCACTGATACCGTCAATTCAATTTGTAGCCACTTTCCATCATTTTCTCAAATTTAGAGAAATAATTTGATCAAAAAGTCATCATTCCAAGAACCGATACCGTCAATTCAATTTGTCAAGTTTAAGGCAACTTGAACCGAATATAATAATCCGTTTCCAATTCATTTCAGACAAAATATCGTCATCTCATCATTTTTTTCAAATTTAGAATCAATATTTCGACTAAAAAGTCATCATTCAAACAACCGATACCATCAATTCGGTTTGTCAAGTTTAAGAAAACTTGATCCAAATATTAAATTTCATTTTCAATCTATTTCGGACAAAAAACCGTAATCCCGTCATATTTTCAAATTTAAAACCTAATAGATTCGAATATTATATTTTCCAAATTATAACATCAATATTTGTTTGTCTCATAGATTAACATATTCGGACATACTATCAAGTAAATTTAAAGGACAACACATTCATATTAAGCACTCGATCAAAACAAAATGTTTGATCACACAACTTAACACAGACGATAAATCAATCGGAAAATTATCGAAAAATGGAAAGAGAAAGGTGTAGTACTGATTAAAGACTCAAATTAAGAATAATTATAAAGCATAGTATCATACCTCGACTGAATTGCATATTTAACAATTGACTGATCAAAAAGTTATTATTCCAGCAACCGATACAGTCAACTCATTTTATGAAGTTTGAGATAAATTGAGTCAAATATAATAATCGTTTCCAATCTTTTTCGGACAAAATACTGTCATTCCGTCATTTTTTCGACTTTAGAATCAATATTTCGATCAAAAAGTCATCATTTAGCCCACTGATACCGTCAATTCAATTTGTAGCCACTTTCCATCATTTTCTCAAATTTAGAGAAATAATTTGATCAAAAAGTCATCATTCCAAGAACCGATACCGTCAATTCAATTTGTCAAGTTTAAGGCAACTTGAACCGAATATAATAATCCGTTTCCAATTCATTTCAGACAAAATATCGTCATCTCATCATTTTTTTCAAATTTAGAATCAATATTTCGACTAAAAAGTCATCATTCAAACAACCGATACCATCAATTCGGTTTGTCAAGTTTAAGAAAACTTGATCCAAATATTAAATTTCATTTTCAATCTATTTCGGACAAAAAACCGTAATCCCATTATATTTTCAAATTTAAAACCTAATAGATTCGAATATTATATTTTCCAACTTATAACATCAATATTTGTTTGTCTCATAGATTAACATATTCGGACATACTATCAAGTAAATTTAAAGGACAACACATTCATATTAAGCACTCGATCAAAACAAAATGTCTGATCACACAACTTAACACAGACGATAAATCAATCGGAAAATTATCGAAAAATGGAAAGAGAAAGGTGTAGTACTGATTAAAGACTCAAATTAAGAATAATTATAAAGCATAGTATCATACCTCGACTGAATTGCATATTTAACAATTGACTGATCAAAAAGTTATTATTCCAGCAACCGATACAGTCAACTCATTTTATGAAGTTTGAGATAACTTGAGTCAAATATAATAATCGTTTCCAATCTTTTTAGGACAAAATACTGTCATTCCATCATTTTTTCGAATTTAGAATCAATATTTCGATCAAAAAGTCATCATTTAGCCCACCGATACCGTCAATTCAATTTGTAGCCACTTTCCATCATTTTCTCAAATTTAGAGAAATAATTTTATCAAAAAGTCATCATTCCAACAACCGATAGCGTCAATTCAATTTGTCAAGTTTAAGGCAACTTGAACCGATTATAATAATCTGTTTCCAATTCTTTTCAGACAAAATATCGTCATCTCATCATTTTTTTCAAATTTAGAATCAATATTTCAACTAAAAGGTCATGATTCAAACAACCGATACCATCAATTCGGTTTGTCAAGTTTAAAAAAACTTGATCCAAATATTAAATTTCATTTTCAATCTATTTCGGACAAAAAACCGTAATCCCGTCATATTTTCAAATTTAAAACCTAATAGATTCGAATATTATATTTTCCAAATTATAACATCAATATTTGTTTGTCTCAAAGATTAACATATTCGGACATACTATCAAGTAAATTTAAAGGACAACACATTCATATTAAGCACTCGATCAAAACAAAATGTTTTATCACACAACTTAACACAGACGATAAATCAATCGGAAAATTATCGAAAAATGGAAAGAGAAAGGTGTAGTAGTGATTAAAGACTCAAATTAAGAATAGTTATAAATCATAGTATCATACCTCGAGTGAACTGCATATTTAACAATTGACCGATCAAAAAGTTATTATTCCAACAATCTATACAGTCAACTCATTTTATCAAGTTTAAGATAACTTGAGTCAAATATAATAATCGTTTCCAATCTTTTTCGGACAAAATACTGTCATTCCATCATTTTTTTCGAATTTAGAATCAATATTTCGATCAAAAAGTCATCATTTAGCTCACTGATACCGTCAATTCAATTTGTAGCCACTTTCCATCATTTTCACAAACTTAGAGAAATAATTTGATCAAAAAGTCATCATTCCAACAACCGATACCGTCAATTCAATTTGTCAAGTTTAAGGCAACTTGAACCGAATATAATAATTCGTTTCCAATTCTTTTCAGACAAAATATCGTCATCTCATCATTTTTTTCAAATTTAGAATCAATATTTCGACTAAAAAGTCATCATTCAAACAACCGATACCATCAATTCGGTTTGTCAAGTTTAAGAAAATTTGATCCAATATTAAATTTCATTTTCAATCTACTTCGGACAAAAAACCGTAATCCCATCATATTTTCAAATTTAAAACCTAATAGATTCGAATAACATATTTTCCGAAATATCACATCAAAACATGGTTGTCTCATAGATTAACATATTCTGACATACTATCAAGTAAATTTAAAGGACAACAAATTCATATTAAGCACTCGATCAAAACAAAATGTTTGATTACACAACTTAACACAATCGATAAATCCATCGGAAAAATATCGAAAAATGGAATGAGAAAGGTGTAGTAGTGATTAAAGACTCAAATTAAGAATAGTTATAAATCATAGTAGCATACTTCGAATGAATTGCATATTTAACAATTGACTGATCAAAAAGTTATTATTCCAACAACCGATACACTCAACTCATTTTATGAAGTTTGAGATAACTTGAGTCAAATATAATAGTCGTTTCCAATCTTTTTCGGACAAAATACTATCATTCCATCATTTTTTCGAATTTAGAATCAATATTTCGATCAAAAAGTCATCATTCAGTCCACGGATACCGTTAATTCAATTTGTAGCCACTTTCCATCATTTTCTCAAATTTAGAGAAATAATTTGATCAAAAAGTCATCATTCCAACAACCGATACCGTCAATTCAATTTGTCAAGTTTCAGGCAACTTGAACCGAATATAATAATCCGTTTCCAATTCTTTTCAGACAAAATATCGTCATCTCATCATTTTTTTCAAATTTAGAATCAATATTTCGACTAAAAAGTCATCATTCAAACAACCGATACTATCAATTCGGTTTGTCAAGTTTAAGAAAACTTGATCCAAATATTAAATTTCATTTTCAATCTATTTCGGACAAAAAACCGTAATCCCATCATATTTTCAAATTTAAAACTTAATAGATTCGAATATTATATTTTCCAAATTATAACATCAATATTTGTTTGTCTCATAGATTAACATATTCGGACATACTATCAAGTAAATTTAAAGGACAACACATTCATATTAAGCACTCGATCAAAACAAAATGTTTGATCACACAACATAACACAGACGATAAATCAGTCGGAAAATTATCGAAAAATGGAAAGAGAAAGGTGTAGTAGTGATTAAAGACTCAAATTAAGAATAATTATAAAACATAGTATCATACCTCGACTGAATTGCATATTTAACAATTGACTGATCAAAAAGTTATTATTCCAGCAACCGATACAGTCAACTCATTTTATGAAGTTTGAGATAACTTGAGTCAAATATAATAATCGTTTCCAATCTTTTTCGGACAAAATACTGTCATTCCATCATTTTTTCGAATTTAGAATCAATATTTCGATCAAAAAGTCATCATTTAGCCCACTGATACCGTCAATTCAATTTGTAGCCACTTTCCATCATTTTCACAAATTTAGAGAAATAATTTGATCAAAAAGTCATCATTCCAACAACCGATACCGTCAATTCAATTTGTCAAGTTTAAGGCAACTTGAACCGATTATAATAATCTGTTTCCAATTCTTTTCAGACAAAATATCGGCATCTCATCATTTTTTTCAAATTTAGAATCAATATTTCAACTAAAAGGTCATCATTCAAACAACCGATACCATCAATTCGGTTTGTCAAGTTTAAGAAAACTTGATCCAAATATTAAATTTCATTTTCAATCTATTTCGGACAAAAAACCGTAATCCCATCATATTTTCAAATTTAAAATCTAATAGATTCGAATATTATATTTTCCAAATTATAACATCAATATTTGTTTGTCTCAAAGATTAACATATTCGGACATACTATCAAGTAAATTTAAAGGACAACACATTCATATTAAGCACTCGATCAAAACAAAATGTTTGATCACACAACTTAACACAAACGATAAATCAATCGGAAAATTATCGAAAAATGGAAAGAGAAAGGTGTAGTAGTGATTAAAGACTCAAATTAAGAATAGTTATAAATCATAGTATCATACCTCGAGTGAACTGCATATTTAACAATTGACCGATCAAAAAGTTATTATTCCAGCAACCGATACAGTCAACTCATTTTATCAAGTTTAAGATAACTTGAGTCAAATATAATAATCGTTTCCAATCTTTTTCGGACAAAATACTGTCATTCCATCATTTTTTCGAATTTAGAATCAATATTTCGATCAAAAAGTCATCATTTAGCCCACTGATACCGTCAATTCAATTTGTAGCCACTTTCCATCATTTTCTCAAATTTAGAGAAATAATTTGATCAAAAAGTCATCATTCCAACAACCGATACCGTCAATTCAATTTGTCAAGTTTAAGGCAACTTGAACCGATTATAATAATCTGTTTCCAATTCTTTTCAGACAAAATATCGGCATCTCATCATTTTTTTCAAATTTAGAATCAATATTTCAACTAAAAGGTCATCATTCAAACAACCGATACCATCAATTCGGTTTGTCAAGTTTAAGAAAACTTGATCCAAATATTAAATTTCATTTTCAATCTATTTCGGACAAAAAACCGTAATCCCATCATATTTTTAAATTTAAAACCTAATAGATTCGAATATTATATTTTCCAAATTATAACATCAATATTTGTTTGTCTCAAAGATTAACATATTCGGACATACTATCAAGTAAATTTAAAGGACAACACATTCATATTAAGCACTCGATCAAAACAAAATGTTTGATCACACAACTTAACACAAACGATAAATCAATCGGAAAATTATCGAAAAATGGAAAGAGAAAGGTGTAGTAGTGATTAAAGACTCAAATTAAGAATAGTTATAAATCATAGTATCATACCTCGAGTGAACTGCATATTTAACAATTGACCGATCAAAAAGTTATTATTCCAACAATCTATACAGTCAACTCATTTTATCAAGTTTAAGATAACTTGAGTCAAATATAATAATCGTTTCCAATCTTTTTCGGACAAAATACTGTCATTCCATCATTTTTTTCGAATTTAGAATCAATATTTCGATCAAAAAGTCATCATTTAGCTCACTGATACCGTCAATTCAATTTGTAGCCACTTTCCATCATTTTCACAAACTTAGAGAAATAATTTGATCAAAAAGTCATCATTCCAACAACCGATACCGTCAATTCAATTTGTCAAGTTTAAGGCATCTTGAACCGAATATAATAATTCGTTTCCAATTCTTTTCAGACAAAATATCGTCATCTCATCATTTTTTTCAAATTTAGAATCAATATTTCGACTAAAAAGTCATCATTCAAACAACCGATACCATCAATTCGGTTTGTCAAGTTTAAGAAAACTTGATCCAATATTAAATTTCATTTTCAATCTACTTCGGACAAAAAACCGTAATCCCATCATATTTTCAAATTTAAAACCTAATAGATTCGAATAACATATTTTCCGAAATATCACATCAAAACATGGTTGTCTCATAGATTAACATATTCTGACATACTATCAAGTAAATTTAAAGGACAACAAATTCATATTAAGCACTCGATCAAAACAAAATGTTTGATTACACAACTTAACACAATCGATAAATCCATCGGAAAAATATCGAAAAATGGAATGAGAAAGGTGTAGTAGTGATTAAAGACTCAAATTAAGAATAGTTATAAATCATAGTAGCATACTTCGAATGAATTGCATATTTAACAATTGACTGATCAAAAAGTTATTATTCCAACAACCGATACACTCAACTCATTTGATGAAGTTTGAGATAACTTGAGTCAAATATAATAGTCGTTTCCAATCTTTTTCGGACAAAATATTGTCATTCCATCATTTTTTCGAATTTAGAATCAATATTTCGATCAAAAAGTCATCATTCAGCCCACGGATACCGTTAATTCAATTTGTAGCCACTTTCCATCATTTTCTCAAATTTAGAGAAATAATTTGATCAAAAAGTCATCATTCCAACAACCGATACCGTCAATTCAATTTGTCAAGTTTAAGGCAACTTGAACCGAAAATAATAATCCGTTTCCAATTCTTTTCAGATAAAATATCGTCATCTCATCATTTTTTTCAAATTTAGAATCAATATTTCGACTAAAAAGTCATCATTCAAACAACCGATACTATCAATTCGGTTTGTTAAGTTTAAGAAAACTTGATCGAATATTAAATTTCATTTTCAATCTACTTCGGACAAAAAACCGTAATCCCATCATATTTTCAAATTTAAAACCTAATAGATTCGAATAACATATTTTCCGAAATATCACATCAAAACATGGTTGTCTCATAGATTAACATATTCTGACATACTATCAAGTAAATTTAAAGGACAACAAATTCATATTAAGCACTCGATCAAAACAAAATGTTTGATTACACAACTTAACACAATCGATAAATCCATCGGAAAAATATCGAAAAATGGAATGAGAAAGGTGTAGTAGTGATTAAAGACTCAAATTAAGAATAGTTATAAATCATAGTAGCATACTTCGAATGAATTGCATATTTAACAATTGACTGATCAAAAAGTTATTATTCCAACAACCGATACAGTCAACTCATTTTATGAAGTTTGAGATAACTTGAGTCAAATATAATAGTCGTTTCCAATCTTTTTCGGACAAAATACTGTCATTCCATCATTTTTTCGATTTTAGAATCAATATTTCGATCAAAAAGTCATCATTCAGTCCACGGTTACCGTTAATTCAATTTGTAGCCACTTTCCATCATTTTCTCAAATTTAGAGAAATAATTTGATCAAAAAGTCATCATTCCAACAACCGATACCGTCAACTCAATTTGTCAAGTTTAAGGCAACTTGAACCGAATATAATAATCCGTTTCCAATTCTTTTCAGACAAAATATCGTCATCTCATCATTTTTTTCAAATTTAGAATCAATATTTCGACTAAAAAGTCATCATTCAAACAACCGATACCATCAATTCGGTTTGTCAAGTTTAAGAAAACTTGATCCAATATTAAATTTCATTTTCAATCTACTTCGGACAAAAAACCGTAATCCCATCATATTTTCAAATTTAAAACCTAATAGATTCGAATAACATATTTTCCGAAATATCACATCAAAACATGGTTGTCTCATAGATTAACATATTCTGACATACTATCAAGTAAATTTAAAGGACAACAAATTCATATTAAGCACTCGATCAAAACAAAATGTTTGATTACACAACTTAACACAATCGATAAATCCATCGGAAAAATATCGAAAAATGGAATGAGAAAGGTGTAGTAGTGATTAAAGACTCAAATTAAGAATAGTTATAAATCATAGTAGCATACTTCGAATGAATTGCATATTTAACAATTGACTGATCAAAAAGTTATTATTCCAACAACCGATACAGTCAACTCATTTTATGAAGTTTGAGATAACTTGAGTCAAATATAATAATCGTTTCCAATCTTTTTCGGACAAAATACTGTCATTCCATCATTTTTTCGAATTTAGAATCAATATTTCGATCAAAAAGTCATCATTTAGCCCACTGATACCGTCAATTCAATTTGTAGCCACTTTCCATCATTTTCTCAAATTTAGAGAAATAATTTTATCAAAAAGTCATCATTCGAACAACCGATACCGTCAATTCAATTTGTCAAGTTTAAGGCAACTTGAACCGAATATAATAATCCGTTTCCAATTCATTTCAGACAAAATATCGTCATCTCATCATTTTTTTCAAATTTAGAATCAATATTTCGACTAAAAAGTCATCATTCAAACAACCGATACCATCAATTCGGTTTGTCAAGTTTAAGAAAACTTGATCCAAATATTAAATTTCATTTTCAATCAATTTCGGACAAAAAACCGTAATCCCATCATATTTTCAAATTTAAAACCTAATAGATTCGAATATTATATTTTCCAAATTATAACATCAATATTTGTTTGTCTCATAGATTAACATATTCGGACATACTATCAAGTAAATTTAAAGGACAACACATTCATATTAAGCACTCGATCAAAACAAAATGTTTGATCACACAACTTAACACAGACGATAAATCAATCGGAAAATTATAGAAAAATGGAAAGAGAAAGGTGTAGTACTGATTAAAGACTCAAATTAAGAATAATTATAAAGCATAGTATCATACCTCGACTGAATTGCATATTTAACAATTGACTGATCAAAAAGTTATTATTCCAGCAACCGATACAGTCAACTCATTTTATGAAGTTTGAGATAACTTGAGTCAAATATAATAATCGTTTTTCAATCTTTTTCGGACAAAATACTGTCATTCCATCATTTTTTCGAATTTAGAATCAATATTTCGATCAAAAAGTCATCATTTAGCCCACTGATACCGTCAATTCAATTTGTAGCCACTTTCCATCATTTTCTCAAATTTAGAGAAATAATTTGATCAAAAAGTCATCATTCCAACAATCGATACCGTCAATTCAATTTGTCAAGTTTAAGGCAACTTGAACCGAATATAATAATCCGTTTCCAATTCATTTCAGACAAAATATCGTCATCTCATCATTTTTTTCAAATTTAGAATCAATATTTCGACTAAAAAGTCATCATTCAAACAACCGATACCATCAATTCGGTTTGTCAAGTTTAAGAAAACTTGATCCAATATTAAATTTCATTTTCAATCTACTTCGGACAAAAAACCGTAATCCCATCATATTTTCAAATTTAAAACCTAATAGATTCGAATAACATATTTTCCGAAATATCACATCAAAACATGGTTGTCTCATAGATTAACATATTCTGACATACTATCAAGTAAATTTAAAGGACAACAAATTCATATTAAGCACTCGATCAAAACAAAATGTTTGATTACACAACTTAACACAATCGATAAATCCATCGGAAAAATATCGAAAAATGGAATGAGAAAGGTGTAGTAGTGATTAAAGACTCAAATTAAGAATAGTTATAAATCATAGTAGCATACTTCGAATGAATTGCATATTTAACAATTGACTGATCAAAAAGTTATTATTCCAACAACCGATACACTCAACTCATTTGATGAAGTTTGAGATAACTTGAGTCAAATATAATAGTCGTTTCCAATCTTTTTCGGACAAAATACTGTCATTCCATCATTTTTTCGAATTTAGAATCAATATTTCGATCAAAAAGTCATCATTCAGCCCACGGATACCGTTACTTCAATTTGTAGCCACTTTCCATCATTTTCTCAAATTTAGAGAAATAATTTGATCAAAAAGTCATCATTCCAACAACCGATACCGTCAATTCAATTTGTCAAGTTTAAGGCAACTTGAACCGAATATAATAATCCGTTTCCAATTCTTTTCAGATAAAATATCGTCATCTCATCATTTTTTTCAAATTTAGAATCAATATTTCGACTAAAAAGTCATCATTCAAACAACCGATACTATCAATTCGGTTTGTTAAGTTTAAGAAAACTTGATCGAATATTAAATTTCATTTTCAATCTACTTCGGACAAAAAACCGTAATCCCATCATATTTTCAAATTTAAAACCTAATAGATTCGAATAACATATTTTCCGAAATATCACATCAAAACATGGTTGTCTCATAGATTAACATATTCTGACATACTATCAAGTAAATTTAAAGGACAACAAATTCATATTAAGCACTCGATCAAAACAAAATGTTTGATTACACAACTTAACACAATCGATAAATACATCGGAAAAATATCGAAAAATGGAATGAGAAAGGTGTAGTAGTGATTAAAGACTCAAATTAAGAATAGTTATAAATCATAGTAGCATACTTCGAATGAATTGCATATTTAACAATTGACTGATCAAAAAGTTATTATTCCAACAACCGATACAGTCAACTCATTTTATGAAGTTTGAGATAACTTGAGTCAAATATAATAGTCGTTTCCAATCTTTTTCGGACAAAATACTGTCATTCCATCATTTTTTCGATTTTAGAATCAATATTTCGATCAAAAAGTCATCATTCAGTCCACGGATACCGTTAATTCAATTTGTAGCCACTTTCCATCATTTTCTCAAATTTAGAGAAATAATTTGATCAAAAAGTCATCATTCCAACAACCGATACCGTCAACTCAATTTGTCAAGTTTAAGGCAACTTGAACCGAATATAATAATCCGTTTCCAATTCTTTTCAGACAAAATATCGTCATCTCATCATTTTTTTCAAATTTAGAATCAATATTTCGACTAAAAAGTCATCATTCAAACAACCGATACCATCAATTCGGTTTGTCAAGTTTAAGAAAACTTGATCCAATATTAAATTTCATTTTCAATCTACTTCGGACAAAAAACCGTAATCCCATCATATTTTCAAATTTAAAACCTAATAGATTCGAATAACATATTTTCCGAAATATCACATCAAAACATGGTTGTCTCATAGATTAACATATTCTGACATACTATCAAGTAAATTTAAAGGACAACAAATTCATATTAAGCACTCGATCAAAACAAAATGTTTGATTACACAACTTAACACAATCGATAAATCCATCGGAAAAATATCGAAAAATGGAATGAGAAAGGTGTAGTAGTGATTAAAGACTCAAATTAAGAATAGTTATAAATCATAGTAGCATACTTCGAATGAATTGCATATTTAACAATTGACTGATCAAAAAGTTATTATTCCAACAACCGATACAGTCAACTCATTTTATGAAGTTTGAGATAACTTGAGTCAAATATAATAATCGTTTCCAATCTTTTTCGGACAAAATACTGTCATTCCATCATTTTTTCGAATTTAGAATCAATATTTCGATCAAAAAGTCATCATTTAGCCCACTGATACCGTCAATTCAATTTGTAGCCACTTTCCATCATTTTCTCAAATTTAGAGAAATAATTTTATCAAAAAGTCATCATTCGAACAACCGATACCGTCAATTCAATTTGTCAAGTTTAAGGCAACTTGAACCGAATATAATAATCCGTTTCCAATTCATTTCAGACAAAATATCGTCATCTCATCATTTTTTTCAAATTTAGAATCAATATTTCGACTAAAAAGTCATCATTCAAACAACCGATACCATCAATTCGGTTTGTCAAGTTTAAGAAAACTTGATCCAAATATTAAATTTCATTTTCAATCAATTTCGGACAAAAAACCGTAATCCCATCATATTTTCAAATTTAAAACCTAATAGATTCGAATATTATATTTTCCAAATTATAACATCAATATTTGTTTGTCTCATAGATTAACATATTCGGACATACTATCAAGTAAATTTAAAGGACAACACATTCATATTAAGCACTCGATCAAAACAAAATGTTTGATCACACAACTTAACACAGACGATAAATCAATCGGAAAATTATAGAAAAATGGAAAGAGAAAGGTGTAGTACTGATTAAAGACTCAAATTAAGAATAATTATAAAGCATAGTATCATACCTCGACTGAATTGCATATTTAACAATTGACTGATCAAAAAGTTATTATTCCAGCAACCGATACAGTCAACTCATTTTATGAAGTTTGAGATAACATGAGTCAAATATAATAATCGTTTTTCAATCTTTTTCGGACAAAATACTGTCATTCCATCATTTTTTCGAATTTAGAATCAATATTTCGATCAAAAAGTCATCATTTAGCCCACTGATACCGTCAATTCAATTTGTAGCCACTTTCCATCATTTTCTCAAATTTAGAGAAATAATTTGATCAAAAAGTCATCATTCCAACAATCGATACCGTCAATTCAATTTGTCAAGTTTAAGGCAACTTGAACCGAATATAATAATCCGTTTCCAATTCTTTTCAGACAAAATATCGTCATCTCATCATTTTTTTCAAATTTAGAATCAATATTTAAACTAAAAAGTCATCATTCAAACAACTGATACCATCAATTCGGGTTGTCAAGTTTAAGAAAACTTGATCCAAATATTAAATTTCATTTTCAATCTATTTCGGACAAAAAACCGTAATCCCATCATATTTTCAAATTTAAAACCTAATAGATTCGAATATTATATTTTCCAAATTATAACATCAATATTTGTTTGTCTCATAGATTAACATATTCGGACATACTATCAAGTAAATTTAAAGGACAACACATTCATATTAAGCACTCGATCAAAACAAAATGTTTGATCACACAACTTAACACAGACGATAAATCAATCGGAAAATTATAGAAAAATGGAAAGAGAAAGGTGTAGTAGTGATTAAAGACTCAAATTAAGAATAATTATAAAGCATAGCATCATACCTCGACTGAATTGCATATTTAACAATTGACGGATCAAAAAGTTATTATTCCAGCAACCGATACAGTCAACTCATTTTATGAAGTTTGAGATAACTTGAGTCAAATATAATAATCGTTTCCAATCTTTTTCGGACAAAATACTGTCATTCCATCATTTTTTCGAATTTAGAATCAATATTTCGTTCAAAAAGTCATCATTTAGCCCACTGATAACGTCAATTCAATTTGTAGCCACTTTCCATCATTTTCTCAAATTTAGAGAAATAATTTTATCAAAAAGTCATCATTCCAACAACCGATACCGTCAATTCAATTTGTCAAGTTTAAGGCAACTTGAACCGAATATAATAATCCGTTTCCAATTCTTTTCAGACAAAATATCGTCATCTCATCATTTTTTTCAAATTTAGAATCAATATTTATACTAAAAAGTCATCATTCAAACAACTGATACCATCAATTCGGGTTGTCAAGTTTAAGAAAACTTGATCCAAATATTAAATTTCATTTTCAATCTATTTCGGACAAAAAACCGTAATCCCATCATATTTTCAAATTTAAAACCTAATAGATTCGAATATTATATTTTCCAAATTATAACATCAATATTTGTTTGTCTCATAGATTAACATATTCGGACATACTATCAAGTAAATTTAAAGGACAACACATTCATATTAAGCACTCGATCAAAACAAAATGTTTGATCACACAACTTAACACAGACGATAAATCAATCGGAAAATTATAGAAAAATGGAAAGAGAAAGGTGTAGTAGTGATTAAAGACTCAAATTAAGAATAATTATAAAGCATAGCATCATACCTCGACTGAATTGCATATTTAACAATTGACGGATCAAAAAGTTATTATTCCAGCAACCGATACAGTCAACTCATTTTATGAAGTTTGAGATAACTTGAGTCAAATATAATAATCGTTTCCAATCTTTTTCGGACAAAATACTGTCATTCCATCATTTTTTCGAATTTAGAATCAATATTTCGTTCAAAAAGTCATCATTTAGCCCACTGATACCGTCAATTCAATTTGTAGCCACTTTCCATCATTTTCTCAAATTTAGAGAAATAATTTTATCAAAAAGTCATCATTCCAACAACCGATACCGTCAATTCAATTTGTCAAGTTTAAGGCAACTTGAACCGAATATAATAATCCGTTTCCAATTCTTTTCAGACAAAATATCGTCATCTCATCATTTTTTTCAAATTTAGAATCAATATTTATACTAAAAAGTCATCATTCAAACAACTGATACCATCAATTCGGGTTGTCAAGTTTAAGAAAACTTGATCCAAATATTAAATTTCATTTTCAATCTATTTCGGACAAAAAACCGTAATCCCATCATATTTTCAAATTTAAAACCTAATAGATTCGAATATTATATTTTCCAAATTATAACATCAATATTTGTTTGTCTCATAGATTAACATATTCGGACATACTATCAAGTAAATTTAAAGGACAACACATTCATATTAAGCACTCGATCAAAACAAAATGTTTGATCACACAACTTAACACAGACGATAAATCAATCGGAAAATTATAGAAAAATGGAAAGAGAAAGGTGTAGTAGTGATTAAAGACTCAAATTAAGAATAATTATAAAGCATAGCATCATACCTCGACTGAATTGCATATTTAACAATTGACGGATCAAAAAGTTATTATTCCAACAACCGATACAGTCAACTCATTTTATCAAGTTTGAGATAACTTGAGTCAAATATAATAATCGTTTCCAATCTTTTTCGGACAAAATACTGTCATTCCATCATTTTTTCGAATTTAGAATCAATATTTCGTTCAAAAAGTCATCATTTAGCCCACTGATACCGTCAATTCAATTTGTAGCCACTTTCCATCATTTTCTCAAATTTAGAGAAATAATTTTATCAAAAAGTCATCATTCCAACAACCGATACCGTCAATTCAATTTGTCAAGTTTAAGGCAACTTGAACCGAATATAATAATCCGTTTCCAATTCTTTTCAGACAAAATATCGTCATCTCATCATTTTTTTCAAATTTAGAATCAATATTTATACTAAAAAGTCATCATTCAAACAACTGATACCATCAATTCGGGTTGTCAAGTTTAAGAAAACTTGATCCAAATATTAAATTTCATTTTCAATCTATTTCGGACAAAAAACCGTAATCCCATCATATTTTCAAATTTAAAACCTAATAGATTCGAATATTATATTTTCCAAATTATAACATCAATATTTGTTTGTCTCATAGATTAACATATTCGGACATACTATCAAGTAAATTTAAAGGACAACACATTCATATTAAGCACTCGATCAAAACAAAATGTTTGATCACACAACTTAACACAGACGATAAATCAATCGGAAAATTATAGAAAAATGGAAAGAGAAAGGTGTAGTAGTGATTAAAGACTCAAATTAAGAATAGTTATAAATCATAGTATCATACCTCGAGTGAACTGCATATTTAACAATTGACCGATCAAAAAGTTATTATTCCAACAATCTATACAGTCAACTCATTTTATCAAGTTTAAGATAACTTGAGTCAAATATAATAATCGTTTCCAATCTTTTTCGGACAAAATACTGTCATTCCATCATTTTTTTCAAATTTAGAATCAATATTTCGATCAAAAAGTCATCATTTAGCTCACTGATACCGTCAATTCAATTTGTAGCCACTTTCCATCATTTTCACAAACTTAGAGAAATAATTTGATCAAAAAGTCATCATTCCAACAACCGATACCGTCAATTCAATTTGTCAAGTTTAAGGCAACTTGAACCGAATATAATAATTCGTTTCCAATTCTTTTCAGACAAAATATCGTCATCTCATCATTTTTTTCAAATTTAGAATCAATATTTCGACTAAAAAGTCATCATTCAAACAACCGATACCATCAATTCGGTTTGTCAAGTTTAAGAAAACTTGATCCAATATTAAATTTCATTTTCAATCTACTTCGGACAAAAAACCGTAATCCCATCATATTTTCAAATTTAAAATCTAATAGATTCGAATAACATATTTTCCGAAATATCACATCAAAACATGGTTGTCTCATAGATTAACATATTCTGACATACTATCAAGTAAATTTAAAGGACAACAAATTCATATTAAGCACTCGATCAAAACAAAATGTTTGATTACACAACTTAACACAATCGATAAATCCATCGGAAAAATATCGAAAAATGGAATGAGAAAGGTGTAGTAGTGATTAAAGACTCAAATTAAGAATAGTTATAAATCATAGTAGCATACTTCGAATGAATTGCATATTTAACAATTGACTGATCAAAAAGTTATTATTCCAACAACCGATACAGTCAACTCATTTTATGAAGTTTGAGATAACTTGAGTCAAATATAATAGTCGTTTCCAATCTTTTTCGGACAAAATACTGTCATTCCATCATTTTTTCGAATTTAGAATCAATATTTCGATCAAAAAGTCATCATTCAGCCCACGGATACCGTTAATTCAATTTGTAGCCACTTTCCATCATTTTCTCAAATTTAGAGAAATAATTTGATCAAAAAGTCATCATTCCAACAACCGATACCGTCAATTCAATTTGTCAAGTTTAAGGCAACTTGAACCGAATATAATAATCCATTTCCAATTCTTTTCAGACAAAATATCGTCATCTCATCATTTTTTTCAAATTTAGAATCAATATTTCGACTAAAAAGTCATCATTCAAACAACCGATACTATCAATTCGGTTTGTCAAGTTTAAGAAAACTTGGTCCAATATTTAATTTCATTTTCAATCTACTTCGGACAAAAAACCGTAATCCCATCATATTTTCAAATTTAAAACCTAATAGATTCGAATAACATATTTTCCGAAATATCACATCAAAACATGGTTGTCTCATAGATTAACATATTCTGACATACTATCAAGTAAATTTAAAGGACAACAAATTCATATTAAGCACTCGATCAAAACAAAATGTTTGATTACACAACTTAACACAATCGATAAATCCATCGTAAAAATATCGAAAAATGGAATGAGAAAGGTGTAGTAGTGATTAAAGACTCAAATTAAGAATAGTTATAAATCATAGTAGCATACTTCGAATGAATTGCATATTTAACAATTGACTGATCAAAAAGTTATTATTCCAACAACCGATACAGTCAACTCATTTTATGAAGTTTGAGATAACTTGAGTCAAATATAATAGTCGTTTCCAATCTTTTTCGGACAAAATACTGTCATTCCATCATTTTTTCGAATTTAGAATCAATATTTCGATCAAAAAGTCATCATTCAGTCCACGGATACCGTTAATTCAATTTGTAGCCACTTTCCATCATTTTCTCAAATTTAGAGAAATAATTTGATCAAAAAGTCATCATTCCAACAACCGATACCGTCAATTCAATTTGTCAAGTTTAAGGCAACTTGAACCGAATATAATAATCCATTTCCAATTCTTTTCAGACAAAATATCGTCATCTCATCATTTTTTTCAAATTTAGAATCAATATTTCGACTAAAAAGTCATCATTCAAACAACCGATACTATCAATTCGGTTTGTCAAGTTTAAGAAAACTTGGTCCAATATTTAATTTCATTTTCAATCTACTTCGGACAAAAAACCGTAATCCCATCATATTTTCAAATTTAAAACCTAATAGATTCGAATAACATATTTTCCGAAATATCACATCAAAACATGGTTGTCTCATAGATTAACATATTCTGACATACTATCAAGTAAATTTAAAGGACAACAAATTCATATTAAGCACTCGATCAAAACAAAATGTTTGATTACACAACTTAACACAATCGATAAATCCATCGTAAAAATATCGAAAAATGGAATGAGAAAGGTGTAGTAGTGATTAAAGACTCAAATTAAGAATAGTTATAAATCATAGTAGCATACTTCGAATGAATTGCATATTTAACAATTGACTGATCAAAAAGTTATTATTCCAACAACCGATACAGTCAACTCATTTTATGAAGTTTGAGATAACTTGAGTCAAATATAATAGTCGTTTCCAATCTTTTTCGGACAAAATACTGTCATTCCATCATTTTTTCGAATTTAGAATCAATATTTCGATCAAAAAGTCATCATTCAGTCCACGGATACCGTTAATTCAATTTGTAGCCACTTTCCATCATTTTCTCAAATTTAGAGAAATAATTTGATCAAAAAGTCATCATTCCAACAACCGATACCGTCAATTCAATTTGTCAAGTTTAAGGCAACTTGAACCGAATATAATAATCCGTTTCCAATTCTTTTCAGACAAAATATCGTCATCTCATCATTTTTTTCAAATTTAGAATCAATATTTCGACTAAAAAGTCATCATTCAAACAACCGATACTATCAATTCGGTTTGTCAAGTTTAAGAAAACTTGATCCAAATATTAAATTTCATTTTCAATCTATTTCGGACAAAAAACCGTAATCCCATCATATTTTCAAATTTAAAACCTAATAGATTCGAATATTATATTTTCCAAATTATAACATCAATATTTGTTTGTCTCAAAGATTAACATATTCGGACATACTATCAAGTAAATTTAAAGGACAACACATTCATATTAAGCACTCGATCAAAACAAAATGTTTGATCACACAACTTAACACAAACGATAAATCAATCGGAAAATTATCGAAAAATGGAAAGAGAAAGGTGTAGTAGTGATTAAAGACTCAAATTAAGAATAGTTATAAATCATAGTATCATACCTCGAGTGAACTGCATATTTAACAATTGACCGATCAAAAAGTTATTATTCCAGCAACCGATACAGTCAACTCATTTTATCAAGTTTAAGATAACTTGAGTCAAATATAATAATCGTTTCCAATCTTTTTCGGACAAAATACTGTCATTCCATCATTTTTTCGAATTTAGAATCAATATTTCGATCAAAAAGTCATCATTTAGCCCACTGATACCGTCAATTCAATTTGTAGCCACTTTCCATCATTTTCTCAAATTTAGAGAAATAATTTGATCAAAAAGTCATCATTCCAACAACCGATACCGTCAATTCAATTTGTCAAGTTTAAGGCAACTTGAACCGATTATAATAATCTGTTTCCAATTCTTTTCAGACAAAATATCGGCATCTCATCATTTTTTTCAAATTTAGAATCAATATTTCAACTAAAAGGTCATCATTCAAACAACCGATACCATCAATTCGGTTTGTCAAGTTTAAGAAAACTTGATCCAAATATTAAATTTCATTTTCAATCTATTTCGGACAAAAAACCGTAATCCCATCATATTTTCAAATTTAAAACCTAATAGATTCGAATATTATATTTTCCAAATTATAACATCAATATTTGTTTGTCTCAAAGATTAACATATTCGGACATACTATCAAGTAAATTTAAAGGACAACACATTCATATTAAGCACTCGATCAAAACAAAATGTTTGATCACACAACTTAACACAAACGATAAATCAATCGGAAAATTATCGAAAAATGGAAAGAGAAAGGTGTAGTAGTGATTAAAGACTCAAATTAAGAATAGTTATAAATCATAGTATCATACCTCGAGTGAACTGCATATTTAACAATTGACCGATCAAAAAGTTATTATTCCAGCAACCGATACAGTCAACTCATTTTATCAAGTTTAAGATAACTTGAGTCAAATATAATAATCGTTTCCAATCTTTTTCGGACAAAATACTGTCATTCCATCATTTTTTCGAATTTAGAATCAATATTTCGATCAAAAAGTCATCATTTAGCCCACTGATACCGTCAATTCAATTTGTAGCCACTTTCCATCATTTTCTCAAATTTAGAGAAATAATTTGATCAAAAAGTCATCATTCCAACAACCGATACCGTCAATTCAATTTGTCAAGTTTAAGGCAACTTGAACCGATTATAATAATCTGTTTCCAATTCTTTTCAGACAAAATATCGGCATCTCATCATTTTTTTCAAATTTAGAATCAATATTTCAACTAAAAGGTCATCATTCAAACAACCGATACCATCAATTCGGTTTGTCAAGTTTAAGAAAACTTGATCCAAATATTAAATTTCATTTTCAATCTATTTCGGACAAAAAACCGTAATCCCATCATATTTTCAAATTTAAAACCTAATAGATTCGAATATTATATTTTCCAAATTATAACATCAATATTTGTTTGTCTCAAAGATTAACATATTCGGACATACTATCAAGTAAATTTAAAGGACAACACATTCATATTAAGCACTCGATCAAAACAAAATGTTTGATCACACAACTTAACACAAACGATAAATCAATCGGAAAATTATCGAAAAATGGAAAGAGAAAGGTGTAGTAGTGATTAAAGACTCAAATTAAGAATAGTTATAAATCATAGTATCATACCTCGAGTGAACTGCATATTTAACAATTGACCGATCAAAAAGTTATTATTCCAACAATCTATACAGTCAACTCATTTTATCAAGTTTAAGATAACTTGAGTCAAATATAATAATCGTTTCCAATCTTTTTCGGACAAAATACTGTCATTCCATCATTTTTTTTCGAATTTAGAATCAATATTTCGATCAAAAAGTCATCATTTAACCCACTGATACCGTCAATTCAATTTGTAGCCACTTTCCATCATTTTCTCAAATTTAGAGAAATAATTTGATCAAAAAGTCATCATTCCAACAACTGATACCGTCAATTCAATTTGTCAAGTTTAAGGCAACTTGAACCGAATATAATAATTCGTTTCCAATTCTTTTCAGACAAAATATCGTCATCTCATCATTTTTTTCAAATTTAGAATCAATATTTCGACTAAAAAGTCATCATTCAAACAACCGATACCATCAATTCGGTTTGTCAAGTTTAAGAAAACTTGATCCAATTTTAAATTTCATTTTCAATCTACTTCGGACAAAAAACCGTAATCCCATCATATTTTCAAATTTAAAACCTAATAGATTCGAATAACATATTTTCCGAAATATCACATCAAAACATGGTTGTCTCATAGATTAACATATTCTGACATACTATCAAGTAAATTTAAAGGACAACAAATTCATATTAAGCACTCGATCAAAATAAAATGTTTGATTACACAACTTAACACAATCGATAAATCCATCGGAAAAATATCGAAAAATGGAATGAGAAAGGTGTAGTAGTGATTAAAGACTCAAATTAAGAATAGTTATAAATCATAGTAGCATACTTCGAATGAATTGCATATTTAACAATTGACTGATCAAAAAGTTATTATTCCAACAACCGATACAGTCAACTCATTTTATGAAGTTTGAGATAACTTGAGTCAAATATAATAATCGTTTCCAATCTTTTTCGGACAAAATACTGTCATTCCATCATTTTTTCGAATTTAGAATCAATATTTCGATCAAAAAGTCATCATTCAGCCCACGGATACCGTTAATTCAATTTGTAGCCACTTTCCATCATTTTCTCAAATTTAGAGAAATAATTTGATCAAAAAGTCATCATTCCAACAACCGATACCGTCAATTCAATTTGTCAAGTTTAAGGCAACTTGAACCGAATATAATAATCCGTTTCCAATTCTTTTCAGACAAAATATCGTCATCTCATCATTTTTTTCAAATTTAGAATCAATATTTCGACTAAAAAGTCATCATTCAAACAACCGATACCATCAATTCGGTTTGTCAAGTTTAAGAAAACTTGATCCAATATTAAATTTCATTTTCAATCTACTTCGGACAAAAAACCGTAATCCCATCATATTTTCAAATTTAAAACCAAATAGATTCGAATAACATATTTTCCGAAATATCACATCAAAACATGGTTGTCTCATAGATTAACATATTCTGACATACTATCAAGTAAATTTAAAGGACAACAAATTCATATTATGCACTCGATCAAAACAAAATGTTTGATTACACAACTTATCACAGACGATAAATCAATCGGAAAATTATCTAAAAATGGGAAGAGAAAGGTGTAGTAGTGATTAAAGACTCAAATTAAGAATAATTATTAAGCATAGTATCATACCTCGACTGAATTGCATATTTAACAATTGACTGATCAAAAAGTTATTATTCCAACAACCGATAAAGTCAACTCATTTTATGAAGTTTGAGATAACTTGAGTCAAATATAATAATCGTTTCACATCTTTTTCGGACAAAATACTGTCATTCCATCATTTTTTCGAATTTAGAATCAATATTTCGATCAAAAAGTCATCATTTAGCCCACTGATACCGTCAATTCAATTTGTAGGCACTTTCCATCATTTTCTCAAATTTAGAGAAATAATTTGATCAAAGAGTCATCATTCCAACAACCGATACCGTCAATTCAATTTGTCAAGTTTAAGGCAACTTGAACCGAATATAATAATCCGTTTCCAATTCATTTCAGACAAAATATCGTCATCTCATCATTTTTTTCAAATTTAGAATCAATATTTCGACTAAAAAGTCATCATTCAAACAACCGATACCATCAATTCGGCTTGTCAAGTTTAAGAAAACTTGATCCAAATATTAAATTTCATTTTCAATCTATTTCGGACAAAAAACCGTAATCCCATCATATTTTCAAATTTAAAACCTAATAGATTCGAATATTATATTTTCCAAATTATAACATCAATATTTGTTTGTCTCATAGATTAACATATTCGGACATACTATCAAGTAAATTTAAAGGACAACACATTCATATTAAGCACTCGATCAAAACAAAATGTTTGATCACACAACTTAACACAGACGATAAATCAGTCGGAAAATTATCGAAAAATGGAAAGAGAAAGGTGTAGTAGTGATTAAAGACTCAAATTAAGAATAATTATAAAACATAGTATCATACCTCGACTGAATTGCATATTTAACAATTGACTGATGAAAAAGTTATTATTCCAGCAACCGATACAGTCAACTCATTTTATGAAGTTTGAGATAACTTGAGTCAAATATAATAATCGTTTCCAATCTTTTTCGGACAAAATACTGTCATTCCATCATTTTTTCGAATTTAGAATCAATATTTCGATCAAAAAGTCATCATTTAGCCCACTGATACCGTCAATTCAATTTGTAGCCACTTTCCATCATTTTCTCAAATTTAGAGAAATAATTTGATCAAAAAGTCATCATTCCAACAACCGATACCGTCAATTCAATTTGTCAAGTTTAAGGCAACTTGAACCGATTATAATAATCTGTTTCCAATTCTTTTCAGACAAAATATCGGCATCTCATCATTTTTTTCAAATTTAGAATCAATATTTCAACTAAAAGGTCATCATTCAAACAACCGATACCATCAATTCGGTTTGTCAAGTTTAAGAAAACTTGATCCAAATATTAAATTTCATTTTCAATCTATTTCGGACAAAAAACCGTAATCCCATCATATTTTCAAATTTAAAACCTAATAGATTCGAATATTATATTTTCCAAATTATAACATCAATATTTGTTTGTCTCAAAGATTAACATATTCGGACATACTATCAAGTAAATTTAAAGGACAACACATTCATATTAAGCACTCGATCAAAACAAAATGTTTGATCACACAACTTAACACAAACGATAAATCAATCGGAAAATTATCGAAAAATGGAAAGAGAAAGGTGTAGTAGTGATTAAAGACTCAAATTAAGAATAGTTATAAATCATAGTATCATACCTCGAGTGAACTGCATATTTAACAATTGACCGATCAAAAAGTTATTATTCCAACAATCTATACAGTCAACTCATTTTATCAAGTTTAAGATAACTTGAGTCAAATATAATAATCGTTTCCAATCTTTTTCGGACAAAATACTGTCATTCCATCATTTTTTTTCGAATTTAGAATCAATATTTCGATCAAAAAGTCATCATTTAGCCCACTGATACCGTCAATTCAATTTGTAGCCACTTTCCATCATTTTCTCAAATTTAGAGAAATAATTTGATCAAAAAGTCATCATTCCAACAACTGATACCGTCAATTCAATTTGTCAAGTTTAAGGCAACTTGAACCGAATATAATAATTCGTTTCCAATTCTTTTCAGACAAAATATCGTCATCTCATCATTTTTTTCAAATTTAGAATCAATATTTCGACTAAAAAGTCATCATTCAAACAACCGATACCATCAATTCGGTTTGTCAAGTTTAAGAAAACTTGATCCAATTTTAAATTTCATTTTCAATCTACTTCGGACAAAAAACCGTAATCCCATCATATTTTCAAATTTAAAACCTAATAGATTCGAATAACATATTTTCCGAAATATCACATCAAAACATGGTTGTCTCATAGATTAACATATTCTGACATACTATCAAGTAAATTTAAAGGACAACAAATTCATATTAAGCACTCGATCAAAACAAAATGTTTGATTACACAACTTAACACAATCGATAAATCCATCGGAAAAATATCGAAAAATGGAATGAGAAAGGTGTAGTAGTGATTAAAGACTCAAATTAAGAATAGTTATAAATCATAGTAGCATACTTCGAATGAATTGCATATTTAACAATTGACTGATCAAAAAGTTATTATTCCAACAACCGAAACAGTCAACTCATTTTATGAAGTTTGAGATAACTTGAGTCAAATATAGTAATCGTTTCCAATCTTTTTCGGACAAAATACTGTCATTCCATCATTTTTTCGAATTTAGAATCAATATTTCGATCAAAAAGTCATCATTCAGCCCACGGATACCGTTAATTCAATTTGTAGCCACTTTCCATCATTTTCTCAAATTTAGAGAAATAATTTGATCAAAAAGTCATCATTCCAACAACCGATACCGTCAATTCAATTTGTCAAGTTTAAGGCAACTTGAACCGAATATAATAATCCGTTTCCAATTCTTTTCAGACAAAATATCGTCATCTCATCATTTTTTTCAAATTTAGAATCAATATTTCGACTAAAAAGTCATCATTCAAACAACCGATACCATCAATTCGGTTTGTCAAGTTTAAGAAAACTTGATCCAATATTAAATTTCATTTTCAATCTACTTCGGACAAAAAACCGTAATCCCATCATATTTTCAAATTTAAAACCTAATAGATTCGAATAACATATTTTCCGAAATATCACATCAAAACATGGTTGTCTCATAGATTAACATATTCTGACATACTATCAAGTAAATTTAAAGGACAACAAATTCATATTATGCACTCGATCAAAACAAAATGTTTGATTACACAACTTATCACAGACGATAAATCAATCGGAAAATTATCTAAAAATGGGAAGAGAAAGGTGTAGTAGTGATTAAAGACTCAAATTAAGAATAATTATTAAGCATAGTATCATACCTCGACTGAATTGCATATTTAACAATTGACTGATCAAAAAGTTATTATTCCAACAACCGATAAAGTCAACTCATTTTATGAAGTTTGAGATAACTTGAGTCAAATATAATAATCGTTTCACATCTTTTTCGGACAAAATACTGTCATTCCATCATTTTTTCGAATTTAGAATCAATATTTCGATCAAAAAGTCATCATTTAGCCCACTGATACCGTCAATTCAATTTGTAGGCACTTTCCATCATTTTCTCAAATTTAGAGAAATAATTTGATCAAAGAGTCATCATTCCAACAACCGATACCGTCAATTCAATTTGTCAAGTTTAAGGCAACTTGAACCGAATATAATAATCCGTTTCCAATTCATTTCAGACAAAATATCGTCATCTCATCATTTTTTTCAAATTTAGAATCAATATTTCGAATAAAAAGTCATCATTCAAACAACCGATACCATCAATTCGGCTTGTCAAGTTTAAGAAAACTTGATCCAAATATTAAATTTCATTTTCAATCTATTTCGGACAAAAAACCGTAATCCCATCATATTTTCAAATTTAAAACCTAATAGATTCGAATATTATATTTTCCAAATTATAACATCAATATTTGTTTGTCTCATAGATTAACATATTCGGACATACTATCAAGTAAATTTAAAGGACAACACATTCATATTAAGCACTCGATCAAAACAAAATGTTTGATCACACAACTTAACACAGACGATAAATCAGTCGGAAAATTATCGAAAAATGGAAAGAGAAAGGTGTAGTAGTGATTAAAGACTCAAATTAAGAATAATTATAAAACATAGTATCATACCTCGACTGAATTGCATATTTAACAATTGACTGATGAAAAAGTTATTATTCCAGCAACCGATACAGTCAACTCATTTTATGAAGTTTGAGATAACTTGAGTCAAATATAATAATCGTTTCCAATCTTTTTCGGACAAAATACTGTCATTCCATCATTTTTTCGAATTTAGAATCAATATTTCGATCAAAAAGTCATCATTTAGCCCACTGATACCGTCAATTCAATTTGTAGCCACTTTCCATCATTTTCTCAAATTTAGAGAAATAATTTGATCAAAAAGTCATCATTCCAACAACCGATACCGTCAATTCAATTTGTCAAGTTTAAGGCAACTTGAACCGATTATAATAATCTGTTTCCAATTCTTTTCAGACAAAATATCGGCATCTCATCATTTTTTTCAAATTTAGAATCAATATTTCAACTAAAAGGTCATCATTCAAACAACCGATACCATCAATTCGGTTTGTCAAGTTTAAGAAAACTTGATCCAAATATTAAATTTCATTTTCAATCTATTTCGGACAAAAAACCGTAATCCCATCATATTTTCAAATTTAAAACCTAATAGATTCGAATATTATATTTTCCAAATTATAACATCAATATTTGTTTGTCTCAAAGATTAACATATTCGGACATACTATCAAGTAAATTTAAAGGACAACACATTCATATTAAGCACTCGATCAAAACAAAATGTTTGATCACACAACTTAACACAAACGATAAATCAATCGGAAAATTATCGAAAAATGGAAAGAGAAAGGTGTAGTAGTGATTAAAGACTCAAATTAAGAATAGTTATAAATCATAGTATCATACCTCGAGTGAACTGCATATTTAACAATTGACCGATCAAAAAGTTATTATTCCAACAATCTATACAGTCAACTCATTTTATCAAGTTTAAGATAACTTGAGTCAAATATAATAATCGTTTCCAATCTTTTTCGGACAAAATACTGTCATTCCATCATTTTTTTTCGAATTTAGAATCAATATTTCGATCAAAAAGTCATCATTTAGCCCACTGATACCGTCAATTCAATTTGTAGCCACTTTCCATCATTTTCTCAAATTTAGAGAAATAATTTGATCAAAAAGTCATCATTCCAACAACTGATACCGTCAATTCAATTTGTCAAGTTTAAGGCAACTTGAACCGAATATAATAATTCGTTTCCAATTCTTTTCAGACAAAATATCGTCATCTCATCATTTTTTTCAAATTTAGAATCAATATTTCGACTAAAAAGTCATCATTCAAACAACCGATACCATCAATTCGGTTTGTCAAGTTTAAGAAAACTTGATCCAATTTTAAATTTCATTTTCAATCTACTTCGGACAAAAAACCGTAATCCCATCATATTTTCAAATTTAAAACCTAATAGATTCGAATAACATATTTTCCGAAATATCACATCAAAACATGGTTGTCTCATAGATTAACATATTCTGACATACTATCAAGTAAATTTAAAGGACAACAAATTCATATTAAGCACTCGATCAAAACAAAATGTTTGATTACACAACTTAACACAATCGATAAATCCATCGGAAAAATATCGAAAAATGGAATGAGAAAGGTGTAGTAGTGATTAAAGACTCAAATTAAGAATAGTTATAAATCATAGTAGCATACTTCGAATGAATTGCATATTTAACAATTGACTGATCAAAAAGTTATTATTCCAACAACCGAAACAGTCAACTCATTTTATGAAGTTTGAGATAACTTGAGTCAAATATAGTAATCGTTTCCAATCTTTTTCGGACAAAATACTGTCATTCCATCATTTTTTCGAATTTAGAATCAATATTTCGATCAAAAAGTCATCATTCAGCCCACGGATACCGTTAATTCAATTTGTAGCCACTTTCCATCATTTTCTCAAATTTAGAGAAATAATTTGATCAAAAAGTCATCATTCCAACAACCGATACCGTCAATTCAATTTGTCAAGTTTAAGGCAACTTGAACCGAATATAATAATCCGTTTCCAATTCTTTTCAGACAAAATATCGTCATCTCATCATTTTTTTCAAATTTAGAATCAATATTTCGACTAAAAAGTCATCATTCAAACAACCGATACCATCAATTCGGTTTGTCAAGTTTAAGAAAACTTGATCCAATATTAAATTTCATTTTCAATCTACTTCGGACAAAAAACCGTAATCCCATCATATTTTCAAATTTAAAACCTAATAGATTCGAATAACATATTTTCCGAAATATCACATCAAAACATGGTTGTCTCATAGATTAACATATTCTGACATACTATCAAGTAAATTTAAAGGACAACAAATTCATATTATGCACTCGATCAAAACAAAATGTTTGATTACACAACTTATCACAGACGATAAATCAATCGGAAAATTATCTAAAAATGGGAAGAGAAAGGTGTAGTAGTGATTAAAGACTCAAATTAAGAATAATTATTAAGCATAGTATCATACCTCGACTGAATTGCATATTTAACAATTGACTGATCAAAAAGTTATTATTCCAACAACCGATAAAGTCAACTCATTTTATGAAGTTTGAGATAACTTGAGTCAAATATAATAATCGTTTCACATCTTTTTCGGACAAAATACTGTCATTCCATCATTTTTTCGAATTTAGAATCAATATTTCGATCAAAAAGTCATCATTTAGCCCACTGATACCGTCAATTCAATTTGTAGGCACTTTCCATCATTTTCTCAAATTTAGAGAAATAATTTGATCAAAGAGTCATCATTCCAACAACCGATACCGTCAATTCAATTTGTCAAGTTTAAGGCAACTTGAACCGAATATAATAATCCGTTTCCAATTCATTTCAGACAAAATATCGTCATCTCATCATTTTTTTCAAATTTAGAATCAATATTTCGACTAAAAAGTCATCATTCAAACAACCGATACCATCAATTCGGCTTGTCAAGTTTAAGAAAACTTGATCCAAATATTAAATTTCATTTTCAATCTATTTCGGACAAAAAACCGTAATCCCATCATATTTTCAAATTTAAAACCTAATAGATTCGAATATTATATTTTCCAAATTATAACATCAATATTTGTTTGTCTCATAGATTAACATATTCGGACATACTATCAAGTAAATTTAAAGGACAACACATTCATATTAAGCACTCGATCAAAACAAAATGTTTGATCACACAACTTAACACAGACGATAAATCAGTCGGAAAATTATCGAAAAATGGAAAGAGAAAGGTGTAGTAGTGATTAAAGACTCAAATTAAGAATAATTATAAAACATAGTATCATACCTCGACTGAATTGCATATTTAACAATTGACTGATCAAAAAGTTATTATTCCAGCAACCGATACAGTCAACTCATTTTATGAAGTTTGAGATAACTTGAGTCAAATATAATAATCGTTTCCAATCTTTTTCGGACAAAATACTGTCATTCCATCATTTTTTCGAATTTAGAATCAATATTTCGATCAAAAAGTCATCATTTAGCCCACTGATACCGTCAATTCAATTTGTAGCCACTTTCCATCATTTTCTCAAATTTAGAGAAATAATTTGATCAAAAAGTCATCATTCCAACAACCGATACCGTCAATTCAATTTGTCAAGTTTAAGGCAACTTGAACCGATTATAATAATCTGTTTCCAATTCTTTTCAGACAAAATATCGGCATCTCATCATTTTTTTCAAATTTAGAATCAATATTTCAACTAAAAGGTCATCATTCAAACAACCGATACCATCAATTCGGTTTGTCAAGTTTAAGAAAACTTGATCCAAATATTAAATTTCATTTTCAATCTATTTCGGACAAAAAACCGTAATCCCATCATATTTTCAAATTTAAAACCTAATAGATTCGAATATTATATTTTCCAAATTATAACATCAATATTTGTTTGTCTCAAAGATTAACATATTCGGACATACTATCAAGTAAATTTAAAGGACAACACATTCATATTAAGCACTCGATCAAAACAAAATGTTTGATCACACAACTTAACACAAACGATAAATCAATCGGAAAATAATCGAAAAATGGAAAGAGAAAGGTGTAGTAGTGATTAAAGACTCAAATTAAGAATAGTTATAAATCATAGTATCATACCTCGAGTGAACTGCATATTTAACAATTGACCGATCAAAAAGTTATTATTCCAACAATCTATACAGTCAACTCATTTTATCAAGTTTAAGATAACTTGAGTCAAATATAATAATCGTTTCCAATCTTTTTCGGACAAAATACTGTCATTCCATCATTTTTTTCGAATTTAGAATCAATATTTCGATCAAAAAGTCATCATTTAGCCCACTGATACCGTCAATTCAATTTGTAGCCACTTTCCATCATTTTCTCAAACTTAGAGAAATAATTTGATCAAAAAGTCATCATTCCAACAACCGATACCGTCAATTCAATTTGTCAAGTTTAAGGCAACTTGAACCGAATATAATAATTCGTTTCCAATTCTTTTCAGACAAAATATCGTCATCTCATCATTTTTTTCAAATTTAGAATCAATATTTCGACTAAAAAGTCATCATTCAAACAACCGATACCATCAATTCGGTTTGTCAAGTTTAAGAAAACTTGATCCAATATTAAATTTCATTTTCAATCTACTTCGGAGAAAAAACCGTAATCCCATCATATTTTCAAATTTAAAACCTAATAGATTCGAATAACATATTTTCCGAAATATCACATCAAAACATGGTTGTCTCATAGATTAACATATTCTGACATACTATCAAGTAAATTTAAAGGACAACAAATTCATATTAAGCACTCGATCAAAACAAAATGTTTGATTACACAACTAAACACAATCGATAAATCCATCGGAAAAATATCGAAAAATGGAATGAGAAAGGTGTAGTAGTGATTAAAGACTCAAATTAAGAATAGTTATAAATCATAGTAGCATACTTCGAATGAATTGCATATTTAACAATTGACTGATCAAAAAGTTATTATTCCAACAACCGATACAGTCAACTCATTTTATGAAGTTTGAGATAACTTGAGTCAAATATAATAATCGTTTCCAATCTTTTTCGGACAAAATACTGTCATTCCATCATTTTTTCGAATTTAGAATCAATATTTCGATCAAAAAGTCATCATTCAGCCCACGGATACCGTTAATTCAATTTGTAGCCACTTTCCATCATTTTCTCAAATTTAGAGAAATAATTTGATCAAAAAGTCATCATTCCAACAACCGATACCGTCAATTCAATTTGTCAAGTTTAAGGCAACTTGAACCGAATATAATAATCCGTTTCCAATTCTTTTCAGACAAAATATCGTCATCTCATCATTTTTTTCAAATTTAGAATCAATATTTCGACTAAAAAGTCATCATTCAAACAACCGATACCATCAATTCGGTTTGTCAAGTTTAAGAAAACTTGATCCAATATTAAATTTCATTTTCAATCTACTTCGGACAAAAAACCGTAATCCCATCATATTTTCAAATTTAAAACCTAATAGATTCGAATAACATATTTTCCGAAATATCACATCAAAACATGGTTGTCTCATAGATTAACATATTCTGACATACTATCAAGTAAATTTAAAGGACAACAAATTCATATTAAGCACTCGATCAAAACAAAATGTTTGATTACACAACTTAACACAGACGATAAATCAATCGGAAAATTATCTAAAAATGGGAAGAGAAAGGTGTAGTAGTGATTAAAGACTCAAATTAAGAATAATTATTAAGCATAGTATCATACCTCGACTGAATTGCATATTTAACAATTGACTGATCAAAAAGTTATTATTCCAACAACCGATACAGTCAACTCATTTTATGAAGTTTGAGATAACTTGAGTCAAATATAATAATCGTTTCCAATCTTTTTCGGACAAAATACTGTCATTCCATCATTTTTTCGAATTTAGAATCAATATTTCGATCAAAAAGTCATCATTTAGCCCACTGATACCGTCAATTCAATTTGTAGGCACTTTCCATCATTTTCTCAAATTTAGAGAAATAATTTGATCAAAGAGTCATCATTCCAACAACCGATACCGTCAATTCAATTTGTCAAGTTTAAGGCAACTTGAACCGAATATAATAATCCGTTTCCAATTCATTTCAGACAAAATATCGTCATCTCATCATTTTTTTCAAATTTAGAATCAATATTTCGACTAAAAAGTCATCATTCAAACAACCGATACCATCAATTCGGCTTGTCAAGTTTAAGAAAACTTGATCCAAATATTAAATTTCATTTTCAATCTATTTCGGACAAAAAACCGTAATCCCATCATATTTTCAAATTTAAAACCTAATAGATTCGAATATTATATTTTCCAAATTATAACATCAATATTTGTTTGTCTCAAAGATTAACATATTCGGACATACTATCAAGTAAATTTAATGGACAACACATTCATATTAAGCACTCGATCAAAACAAAATGTTTGATCACACAACTTAACACAAACGATAAATCAATCGGAAAATTATCGAATAATGGAAAGAGAAAGGTGTAGTAGTGATTAAAGACTCAAATTAAGAATAGTTATAAATCATAGTATCATACCTCGAGTGAACTGCATATTTAACAATTGACCGATCAAAAAGTTATTATTCCAACAATCTATACAGTCAACTCATTTTATCAAGTTTAAGATAACTTGAGTCAAATATAATAATCGTTTCCAATCTTTTTCGGACAAAATACTGTCATTCCATCATTTTTTTCGAATTTAGAATCAATATTTCGATCAAAAAGTCATCATTTAGCCCACTGATACCGTCAATTCAATTTGTAGCCACTTTCCATCATTTTCTCAAACTTAGAGAAATAATTTGATCAAAAAGTCATCATTCCAACAACCGATACCGTCAATTCAATTTGTCAAGTTTAAGACAACTTGAACCGAATATAATAATTCGTTTCCAATTCTTTTCAGACAAAATATCGTCATCTCATCATTTTTTTCAAATTTAGAATCAATATTTCGACTAAAAAGTCATCATTCAAACAACCGATACCATCAATTCGGTTTGTCAAGTTTAAGAAAACTTGATCCAAATATTAAATTTCATTTTCAATCTATTTCGGACAAAAAACCGTAATCCCATCATATTTTCAAATTTAAAACCTAATAGATTCGAATAACATATTTTCCGAAATATCACATCAAAACATGGTTGTCTCATAGATTAACATATTCTGACATACTATCAAGTAAATTTAAAGGACAACAAATTCATATTAAGCACTCGATCAAAACAAAATGTTTGATTACACAACTTAACACAGACGATAAATCAATCGGAAAATTATCTAAAAATGGGAAGAGAAAGGTGTAGTAGTGATTAAAGACTCAAATTAAGAATAATTATTAAGCATAGTATCATACCTCGACTGAATTGCATATTTAACAATTGACTGATCAAAAAGTTATTATTCCAACAACCGATACAGTCAACTCATTTTATGAAGTTTGAGATAACTTGAGTCAAATATAATAATCGTTTCCAATCTTTTTCGGACAAAATACTGTCATTCCATCATTTTTTCGAATTTAGAATCAATATTTCGATCAAAAAGTCATCATTTAGCCCACTGATACCGTCAATTCAATTTGTAGGCACTTTCCATCATTTTCTCAAATTTAGAGAAATAATTTGATCAAAGAGTCATCATTCCAACAACCGATACCGTCAATTCAATTTGTCAAGTTTAAGGCAACTTGAACCGAATATAATAATCCGTTTCCAATTCATTTCAGACAAAATATCGTCATCTCATCATTTTTTTCAAATTTAGAATCAATATTTCGACTAAAAAGTCATCATTCAAACAACCGATACCATCAATTCGGCTTGTCAAGTTTAAGAAAACTTGATCCAAATATTAAATTTCATTTTCAATCTATTTCGGACAAAAAACCGTAATCCCATCATATTTTCAAATTTAAAACCTAATAGATTCGAATATTATATTTTCCAAATTATAACATCAATATTTGTTTGTCTCAAAGATTAACATATTCGGACATACTATCAAGTAAATTTAATGGACAACACATTCATATTAAGCACTCGATCAAAACAAAATGTTTGATCACACAACTTAACACAAACGATAAATCAATCGGAAAATTATCGAATAATGGAAAGAGAAAGGTGTAGTAGTGATTAAAGACTCAAATTAAGAATAGTTATAAATCATAGTATCATACCTCGAGTGAACTGCATATTTAACAATTGACCGATCAAAAAGTTATTATTCCAACAATCTATACAGTCAACTCATTTTATCAAGTTTAAGATAACTTGAGTCAAATATAATAATCGTTTCCAATCTTTTTCGGACAAAATACTGTCATTCCATCATTTTTTTCGAATTTAGAATCAATATTTCGATCAAAAAGTCATCATTTAGCCCACTGATACCGTCAATTCAATTTGTAGCCACTTTCCATCATTTTCTCAAACTTAGAGAAATAATTTGATCAAAAAGTCATCATTCCAACAACCGATACCGTCAATTCAATTTGTCAAGTTTAAGACAACTTGAACCGAATATAATAATTCGTTTCCAATTCTTTTCAGACAAAATATCGTCATCTCATCATTTTTTTCAAATTTAGAATCAATATTTCGACTAAAAAGTCATCATTCAAACAACCGATACCATCAATTCGGTTTGTCAAGTTTAAGAAAACTTGATCCAAATATTAAATTTCATTTTCAATCTATTTCGGACAAAAAACCGTAATCCCATCATATTTTCAAATTTAAAACCTAATAGATTCGAATAACATATTTTCCGAAATATCACATCAAAACATGGTTGTCTCATAGATTAACATATTCTGACATACTATCAAGTAAATTTAAAGGACAACAAATTCATATTAAGCACTCGATCAAAACAAAATGTTTGATTACACAACTTAACACAGACGATAAATCAATCGGAAAATTATCTAAAAATGGGAAGAGAAAGGTGTAGTAGTGATTAAAGACTCAAATTAAGAATAATTATTAAGCATAGTATCATACCTCGACTGAATTGCATATTTAACAATTGACTGATCAAAAAGTTATTATTCCAACAACCGATACAGTCAACTCATTTTATGAAGTTTGAGATAACTTGAGTCAAATATAATAATCGTTTCCAATCTTTTTCGGACAAAATACTGTCATTCCATCATTTTTTCGAATTTAGAATCAATATTTCGATCAAAAAGTCATCATTTAGCCCACTGATACCGTCAATTCAATTTGTAGGCACTTTCCATCATTTTCTCAAATTTAGAGAAATAATTTGATCAAAGAGTCATCATTCCAACAACCGATACCGTCAATTCAATTTGTCAAGTTTAAGGCAACTTGAACCGAATATAATAATCCGTTTCCAATTCATTTCAGACAAAATATCGTCATCTCATCATTTTTTTCAAATTTAGAATCAATATTTCGACTAAAAAGTCATCATTCAAACAACCGATACCATCAATTCGGCTTGTCAAGTTTAAGAAAACTTGATCCAAATATTAAATTTCATTTTCAATCTATTTCGGACAAAAAACCGTAATCCCATCATATTTTCAAATTTAAAACCTAATAGATTCGAATATTATATTTTCCAAATTATAACATCAATATTTGTTTGTCTCAAAGATTAACATATTCGGACATACTATCAAGTAAATTTAATGGACAACACATTCATATTAAGCACTCGATCAAAACAAAATGTTTGATCACACAACTTAACACAAACGATAAATCAATCGGAAAATTATCGAATAATGGAAAGAGAAAGGTGTAGTAGTGATTAAAGACTCAAATTAAGAATAGTTATAAATCATAGTATCATACCTCGAGTGAACTGCATATTTAACAATTGACCGATCAAAAAGTTATTATTCCAACAATCTATACAGTCAACTCATTTTATCAAGTTTAAGATAACTTGAGTCAAATATAATAATCGTTTCCAATCTTTTTCGGACAAAATACTGTCATTCCATCATTTTTTTCGAATTTAGAATCAATATTTCGATCAAAAAGTCATCATTTAGCCCACTGATACCGTCAATTCAATTTGTAGCCACTTTCCATCATTTTCTCAAACTTAGAGAAATAATTTGATCAAAAAGTCATCATTCCAACAACCGATACCGTCAATTCAATTTGTCAAGTTTAAGACAACTTGAACCGAATATAATAATTCGTTTCCAATTCTTTTCAGACAAAATATCGTCATCTCATCATTTTTTTCAAATTTAGAATCAATATTTCGACTAAAAAGTCATCATTCAAACAACCGATACCATCAATTCGGTTTGTCAAGTTTAAGAAAACTTGATCCAAATATTAAATTTCATTTTCAATCTATTTCGGACAAAAAACCGTAATCCCATCATATTTTCAAATTTAAAACCTAATAGATTCGAATAACATATTTTCCGAAATATCACATCAAAACATGGTTGTCTCATAGATTAACATATTCTGACATACTATCAAGTAAATTTAAAGGACAACAAATTCATATTAAGCACTCGATCAAAACAAAATGTTTGATTACACAACTTAACACAGACGATAAATCAATCGGAAAATTATCTAAAAATGGGAAGAGAAAGGTGTAGTAGTGATTAAAGACTCAAATTAAGAATAATTATTAAGCATAGTATCATACCTCGACTGAATTGCATATTTAACAATTGACTGATCAAAAAGTTATTATTCCAACAACCGATACAGTCAACTCATTTTATGAAGTTTGAGATAACTTGAGTCAAATATAATAATCGTTTCCAATCTTTTTCGGACAAAATACTGTCATTCCATCATTTTTTCGAATTTAGAATCAATATTTCGATCAAAAAGTCATCATTTAGCCCACTGATACCGTCAATTCAATTTGTAGGCACTTTCCATCATTTTCTCAAATTTAGAGAAATAATTTGATCAAAGAGTCATCATTCCAACAACCGATACCGTCAATTCAATTTGTCAAGTTTAAGGCAACTTGAACCGAATATAATAATCCGTTTCCAATTCATTTCAGACAAAATATCGTCATCTCATCATTTTTTTCAAATTTAGAATCAATATTTCGACTAAAAAGTCATCATTCAAACAACCGATACCATCAATTCGGCTTGTCAAGTTTAAGAAAACTTGATCCAAATATTAAATTTCATTTTCAATCTATTTCGGACAAAAAACCGTAATCCCATCATATTTTCAAATTTAAAACCTAATAGATTCGAATATTATATTTTCCAAATTATAACATCAATATTTGTTTGTCTCAAAGATTAACATATTCGGACATACTATCAAGTAAATTTAATGGACAACACATTCATATTAAGCACTCGATCAAAACAAAATGTTTGATCACACAACTTAACACAAACGATAAATCAATCGGAAAATTATCGAATAATGGAAAGAGAAAGGTGTAGTAGTGATTAAAGACTCAAATTAAGAATAGTTATAAATCATAGTATCATACCTCGAGTGAACTGCATATTTAACAATTGACCGATCAAAAAGTTATTATTCCAACAATCTATACAGTCAACTCATTTTATCAAGTTTAAGATAACTTGAGTCAAATATAATAATCGTTTCCAATCTTTTTCGGACAAAATACTGTCATTCCATCATTTTTTTCGAATTTAGAATCAATATTTCGATCAAAAAGTCATCATTTAGCCCACTGATACCGTCAATTCAATTTGTAGCCACTTTCCATCATTTTCTCAAACTTAGAGAAATAATTTGATCAAAAAGTCATCATTCCAACAACCGATACCGTCAATTCAATTTGTCAAGTTTAAGACAACTTGAACCGAATATAATAATTCGTTTCCAATTCTTTTCAGACAAAATATCGTCATCTCATCATTTTTTTCAAATTTAGAATCAATATTTCGACTAAAAAGTCATCATTCAAACAACCGATACCATCAATTCGGTTTGTCAAGTTTAAGAAAACTAGATCCAAATATTAAATTTCATTTTCAATCTATTTCGGACAAAAAACCGTAATCCCATCATATTTTCAAATTTAAAACCTAATAGATTCGAATATTATATTTTCCAAATTATAACATCAATATTTGTTTGTCTCAAAGATTAACATATTCGGACATACTATCAAGTAAATTTAATGGACAACACATTCATATTAAGCACTCGATCAAAACAAAATGTTTGATCACACAACTTAACACAAACGATAAATCAATCGGAAAATTATCGAATAATGGAAAGAGAAAGGTGTAGTAGTGATTAAAGACTCAAATTAAGAATAGTTATAAATCATAGTATTATACCTCGAGTGAACTGCATATTTAACAATTGACCGATCAAAAAGTTATTATTCCAACAATCTATACAGTCAACTCATTTTATCAAGTTTAAGATAACTTGAGTCAAATATAATAATCGTTTCCAATCTTTTTCGGACAAAATACTGTCATTCCATCATTTTTTTCGAATTTAGAATCAATATTTCGATCAAAAAGTCATCATTTAGCCCACTGATACCGTCAATTCAATTTGTAGCCACTTTCCATCATTTTCTCAAACTTAGAGAAATAATTTGATCAAAAAGTCATCATTCCAACAACCGATACCGTCAATTCAATTTGTCAAGTTTAAGACAACTTGAACCGAATATAATAATTCGTTTCCAATTCTTTTCAGACAAAATATCGTCATCTCATCATTTTTTTCAAATTTAGAATCAATATTTCGACTAAAAAGTCATCATTCAAACAACCGATACCATCAATTCGGTTTGTCAAGTTTAAGAAAACTAGATCCAAATATTAAATTTCATTTTCAATCTATTTCGGACAAAAAACCGTAATCCCATCATATTTTCAAATTTAAAACCTAATAGATTCGAATATTATATTTTCCAAATTATAACATCAATATTTGTTTGTCTCAAAGATTAACATATTCGGACATACTATCAAGTAAATTTAATGGACAACACATTCATATTAAGCACTCGATCAAAACAAAATGTTTGATCACACAACTTAACACAAACGATAAATCAATCGGAAAATTATCGAATAATGGAAAGAGAAAGGTGTAGTAGTGATTAAAGACTCAAATTAAGAATAGTTATAAATCATAGTATTATACCTCGAGTGAACTGCATATTTAACAATTGACCGATCAAAAAGTTATTATTCCAACAATCTATACAGTCAACTCATTTTATCAAGTTTAAGATAACTTGAGTCAAATATAATAATCGTTTCCAATCTTTTTCGGACAAAATACTGTCATTCCATCATTTTTTTCGAATTTTGAATCAATATTTCGATCAAAAAGTCATCATTTAGCCCACTGATACCGTCAATTCAATTTGTAGCCACTTTCCATCATTTTCTCAAACTTAGAGAAATAATTTGATCAAAAAGTCATCATTCCAACAACCGATACCGTCAATTCAATTTGTCAAGTTTAAGGCAACTTGAACCGAATATAATAATTCGTTTCCAATTCTTTTCAGACAAAATATCGTCATCTCATCATTTTTTTCAAATTTAGAATCAATATTTCGACTAAAAAGTCATCATTCAAACAACCGATACCATCAATTCGGTTTGTCAAGTTTAAGAAAACTTGATCCAAATATTAAATTTCATTTTCAATCTATTTCGGACAAAAAACCGTAATCCCATCATATTTTCAAATTTAAAACCTAATAGATTCGAATATTATATTTTCCAAATTATAACATCAATATTTGTTTGTCTCAAAGATTAACATATTCGGACATACTATGAAGTAAATTTAATGGACAACACATTCATATTAAGCACTCGATCAAAACAAAATGTTTGATCACACAACTTAACACAAACGATAAATCAATCGGAAAATTATCGAATAATGGAAAGAGAAAGGTGTAGTAGTGATTAAAGACTCAAATTAAGAATAGTTATAAATCATAGTATCATACCTCGAGTGAACTGCATATTTAACAATTGACCGATCAAAAAGTTATTATTCCAACAATCTATACAGTCAACTCATTTTATCAAGTTTAAGATAACTTGAGTCAAATATAATAATCGTTTCCAATCTTTTTCGGACAAAATACTGTCATTCCATCATTTTTTTCGAATTTAGAATCAATATTTCGATCAAAAAGTCATCATTTAGCCCACTGATACCGTCAATTCAATTTGTAGCCACTTTCCATCATTTTCTCAAACTTAGAGAAATAATTTGATCAAAAAGTCATCATTCCAACAACCGATACCGTCAATTCAATTTGTCAAGTTTAAGGCAACTTGAACCGAATATAATAATTCGTTTCCAATTCTTTTCAGACAAAATATCGTCATCTCATCATTTTTTTCAAATTTAGAATCAATATTTCGACTAAAAAGTCATCATTCAAACAACCGATACCATCAATTCGGTTTGTCAAGTTTAAGAAAACTTGATCCAATTTTAAATTTCATTTTCAATCTACTTCGGACAAAAAACCGTAATCCCATCATATTTTCAAATTTAAAACCTAATAGATTCGAATAACATATTTTCCGAAATATCACATCAAAACATGGTTGTCTCATAGATTAACATATTCTGACATACTATCAAGTAAATTTAAAGGACAACAAATTCATATTAAGCACTCGATCAAAACAAAATGTTTGATTACACAACTTAACACAATCGATAAATCCATCGGAAAAATATCGAAAAATGGAATGAGAAAGGTGTAGTAGTGATTAAAGACTCAAATTAAGAATAGTTATAAATCATAGTAGCATACTTCGAATGAATTGCATATTTAACAATTGACTGATCAAAAAGTTATTATTCCAACAACCGATACAGTCAACTCATTTTATGAAGTTTGAGATAACTTGAGTCAAATATAATAATCGTTTCCAATCTTTTTCGGACAAAATACTGTCATTCCATCATTTTTTCGAATTTAGAATCAATATTTCGATCAAAAAGTCATCATTCAGCCCACGGATACCGTTAATTCAATTTGTAGCCACTTTCCATCATTTTCTCAAATTTAGAGAAATAATTTGATCAAAAAGTCATCATTCCAACAACCGATACCGTCAATTCAATTTGTCAAGTTTAAGGCAACTTGAACCGAATATAATAATCCGTTTCCAATTCTTTTCAGACAAAATATCGTCATCTCATCATTTTTTTCAAATTTAGAATCAATATTTCGACTAAAAAGTCATCATTCAAACAACCGATACCATCAATTCGGTTTGTCAAGTTTAAGAAAACTTGATCCAATATTAAATTTCATTTTCAATCTACTTCGGACAAAAAACCGTAATCGCATCATATTTTCAAATTTAAAACCTAATAGATTCGAATAACATATTTTCCAAAATATCACATCAAAACATGGTTGTCTCATAGATTAACATATTCTGACAAACTATCAAGTAAATTTAAAGGACAACAAATTCATATTATGCACTCGATCAAAACAAAATGTTTGATTACACAACTTATCACAGACGATAAATCAATCGGAAAATTATCTAAAAATGGGAAGAGAAAGGTGTAGTAGTGATTAAAGACTCAAATTAAGAATAATTATTAAGCATAGTATCATACCTCGACTGAATTGCATATTTAACAATTGACTGATCAAAAAGTTATTATTCCAACAACCGATACAGTCAACTCATTTTATGAAGTTTGAGATAACTTGAGTCAAATATAATAATCGTTTCACATCTTTTTCGGACAAAATACTGTGATTCCATCATTTTTTCGAATTTAGAATCAATATTTCGATCAAAAAGTCATCATTTAGCCCACTAATACCGTCAATTCAATTTGTAGGCACTTTCCATCATTTTCTCAAATTTAGAGAAATAATTTGATCAAAAGTCATCATTCCAACAACCGATACCGTCAATTCAATTTGTCAAGTTTAAGGCAACTTGAACCGATTATAATAATCTGTTTCCAATTCTTTTCAGACAAAATATCGGCATCTCATCATTTTTTTCAAATTTAGAATCAATATTTCAACTAAAAGGTCATCATTCAAACAACCGATACCATCAATTCGGTTTGTCAAGTTTAAGAAAACTTGATCCAATTTTAAATTTCATTTTCAATCTACTTCGGACAAAAAACCGTAATCCCATCATATTTTCAAATTTAAAACCTAATAGATTCGAATAACATATTTTCCGAAATATCACATCAAAACATGGTTGTCTCATAGATTAACATATTCTGACATACTATCAAGTAAATTTAAAGGACAACAAATTCATATTAAGCACTCGATCAAAACAAAATGTTTGATTACACAACTTAACACAATCGATAAATCCATCGGAAAAATATCGAAAAATGGAATGAGAAAGGTGTAGTAGTGATTAAAGACTCAAATTAAGAATAGTTATAAATCATAGTAGCATACTTCGAATGAATTGCATATTTAACAATTGACTGATCAAAAAGTTATTATTCCAACAACCGATACAGTCAACTCATTTTATGAAGTTTGAGATAACTTGAGTCAAATATAATAATCGTTTCCAATCTTTTTCGGACAAAATACTGTCATTCCATCATTTTTTCGAATTTAGAATCAATATTTCGATCAAAAAGTCATCATTCAGCCCACGGATACCGTTAATTCAATTTGTAGCCACTTTCCATCATTTTCTCAAATTTAGAGAAATAATTTGATCAAAAAGTCATCATTCCAACAACCGATACCGTCAATTCAATTTGTCAAGTTTAAGGCAACTTGAACCGAATATAATAATCCGTTTCCAATTCTTTTCAGACAAAATATCGTCATCTCATCATTTTTTTCAAATTTAGAATCAATATTTCGACTAAAAAGTCATCATTCAAACAACCGATACCATCAATTCGGTTTGTCAAGTTTAAGAAAACTTGATCCAATATTAAATTTCATTTTCAATCTACTTCGGACAAAAAACCGTAATCGCATCATATTTTCAAATTTAAAACCTAATAGATTCGAATAACATATTTTCCAAAATATCACATCAAAACATGGTTGTCTCATAGATTAACATATTCTGACAAACTATCAAGTAAATTTAAAGGACAACAAATTCATATTATGCACTCGATCAAAACAAAATGTTTGATTACACAACTTATCACAGACGATAAATCAATCGGAAAATTATCTAAAAATGGGAAGAGAAAGGTGTAGTAGTGATTAAAGACTCAAATAAAGAATAATTATTAAGCATAGTATCATACCTCGACTGAATTGCATATTTAACAATTGACTGATCAAAAAGTTATTATTCCAACAACCGATACAGTCAACTCATTTTATGAAGTTTGAGATAACTTGAGTCAAATATAATAATCGTTTCACATCTTTTTCGGACAAAATACTGTGATTCCATCATTTTTTCGAATTTAGAATCAATATTTCGATCAAAAAGTCATCATTTAGCCCACTAATACCGTCAATTCAATTTGTAGGCACTTTCCATCATTTTCTCAAATTTAGAGAAATAATTTGATCAAAAGTCATCATTCCAACAACCGATACCGTCAATTCAATTTGTCAAGTTTAAGGCAACTTGAACCGATTATAATAATCTGTTTCCAATTCTTTTCAGACAAAATATCGGCATCTCATCATTTTTTTCAAATTTAGAATCAATATTTCAACTAAAAGGTCATCATTCAAACAACCGATACCATCAATTCGGTTTGTCAAGTTTAAGAAAACTTGATCCAAATATTAAATTTCATTTTCAATCTATTTCGGACAAAAAACCGTAATCCCATCATATTTTCAAATTTAAAACCTAATAGATTCGAATATTATATTTTCCAAATTATAACATCAATATTTGTTTGTCTCAAAGATTAACATATTCGGACATACTATCAAGTAAATTTAATGGACAACACATTCATATTAAGCACTCGATCAAAACAAAATGTTTGATCACACAACTTAACACAAACGATAAATCAATCGGAAAATTATCGAAAAATGGAAAGAGAAAGGTGTAGTAGTGATTAAAGACTCAAATTAAGAATAGTTATAAATCATAGTATCATACCTCGAGTGAACTGTATATTTAACAATTGACCGATCAAAAAGTTATTATTCCAACAATCTATACAGTCAACTCATTTTATCAAGTTTAAGATAACTTGAGTCAAATATAATAATCGTTTCCAATCTTTTTCGGACAAAATACTGTCATTCCATCATTTTTTTCGAATTTAGAATCAATATTTCGATCAAAAAGTCGTCATTTAGCCCACTGATACCGTCAATTCAATTTGTAGCCACTTTCCATCATTTTCTCAAACTTAGAGAAATAATTTGATCAAAAAGTCATCATTCCAACAACCGATACCGTCAATTCAATTTGTCAAGTTTAAGGCAACTTGAACCGAATATAATAATTCGTTTCCAATTCTTTTCAGACAAAATATCGTCATCTCATCATTTTTTTCAAATTTAGAATCAATATTTCGACTAAAAAGTCATCATTCAAACAACCGATACCATCAATTCGGTTTGTCAAGTTTAAGAAAACTTGATCCAATTTTAAATTTCATTTTCAATCTACTTCGGACAAAAAACCGTAATCCCATCATATTTTCAAATTTAAAACCTAATAGATTCGAATAACATATTTTCCGAAATATCACATCAAAACATGGTTGTCTCATAGATTAACATATTCTGACATACTATCAAGTAAATTTAAAGGACAACAAATTCATATTAAGCACTCGATCAAAACAAAATGTTTGATTACACAACTTAACACAATCGATAAATCCATCGGAAAAATATCGAAAAATGGAATGAGAAAGGTGTAGTAGTGATTAAAGACTCAAATTAAGAATAGTTATAAATCATAGTAGCATACTTCGAATGAATTGCATATTTAACAATTGACTGATCAAAAAGTTATTATTCCAACAACCGATACAGTCAACTCATTTTATGAAGTTTGAGATAACTTGAGTCAAATATAATAATCGTTTCCAATCTTTTTCGGACAAAATACTGTCATTCCATCATTTTTTCGAATTTAGAATCAATATTTCGATCAAAAAGTCATCATTCAGCCCACGGATACCGTTAATTCAATTTGTAGCCACTTTCCATCATTTTCTCAAATTTAGAGAAATAATTTGATCAAAAAGTCATCATTCCAACAACCGATACCGTCAATTCAATTTGTCAAGTTTAAGGCAACTTGAACCGAATATAATAATCCGTTTCCAATTCTTTTCAAACAAAATATCGTCATCTCATCATTTTTTTCAAATTTAGAATCAATATTTCGACTAAAAAGTCATCATTCAAACAACCGATACCATCAATTCGGTTTGTCAAGTTTAAGAAAACTTGATCCAATATTAAATTTCATTTTCAATCTACTTCGGACAAAAAACCGTAATCCCATCATATTTTCAAATTTAAAACCTAATAGATTCGAATAACATATTTTCCGAAATATCACATCAAAACATGGTTGTCTCATAGATTAACATATTCTGACATACTATCAAGTAAATTTAAAGGACAACAAATTCATATTATGCACTCGATCAAAACAAAATGTTTGATTACACAACTTATCACAGACGATAAATCAATCGGAAAATTATCTAAAAATGGGAAGAGAAAGGTGTAGTAGTGATTAAAGACTCAAATTAAGAATAATTATTAAGCATAGTATCATACCTCGACTGAATTGCATATTTAACAATTGACTGATCAAAAAGTTATTATTCCAACAACCGATACAGTCAACTCATTTTATGAAGTTTGAGATAACTTGAGTCAAATATAATAATCGTTTCACATCTTTTTCGGACAAAATACTGTCATTCCATCATTTTTTCGAATTTAGAATCAATATTTCGATCAAAAAGTCATCATTTAGCCCACTGATACCGTCAATTCAATTTGTAGGCACTTTCCATCATTTTCTCAAATTTAGAGAAATAATTTGATCAAAACTCATCATTCCAACAACCGATACCGTCAATTCAATTTGTCAAGTTTAAGGCAACTTGAACCGAATATAATAATCCGTTTCCAATTCATTTCAGACAAAATATCGTCATCTCATCATTTTTTTCAAATTTAGAATCAATATTTCTACTAAAAAGTCATCATTCAAACAACCGATACCATCAATTCGGCTTGTCAAGTTTAAGAAAACTTGATCCAAATATTAAATTTCATTTTCAATCTATTTCGGACAAAAAACCGTAATCCCATCATATTTTCAAATTTAAAACCTAATAGATTCGAATATTATATTTTCCAAATTATAACATCAATATTTGTTTGTCTCATAGATTAACATATTCGGACATACTATCAAGTAAATTTAAAGGACAACACATTCATATTAAGCACTCGATCAAAACAAAATGTTTGATCACACAACTTAACACAGACGATAAATCAGTCGGAAAATTATCGAAAAATGGAAAGAGAAAGGTGTAGTAGTGATTAAAGACTCAAATTAAGAATAATTATAAAACATAGTATCATACCTCGACTGAATTGCATATTTAACAATTGACTGATCAAAAAGTTATTATTCCAGCAACCAATACAGTCAACTCATTTTATGAAGTTTGAGATAACTTGAGTCAAATATAATAATCGTTTCCAATCTTTTTCGGACAAAATACTGTCATTCCATCATTTTTTCGAATTTAGAATCAATATTTCGATCAAAAAGTCATCATTTAGCCCACTGATACCGTCAATTCAATTTGTAGCCACTTTCCATCATTTTCTCAAATTTAGAGAAATAATTTGATCAAAACTCATCATTCCAACAACCGATACCGTCAATTCAATTTGTCAAGTTTAAGGCAACTTGAACCGAATATAATAATCCGTTTCCAATTCATTTCAGACAAAATATCGTCATCTCATCATTTTTTTCAAATTTAGAATCAATATTTCTACTAAAAAGTCATCATTCAAACAACCGATACCATCAATTCGGCTTGTCAAGTTTAAGAAAACTTGATCCAAATATTAAATTTCATTTTCAATCTATTTCGGACAAAAAACCGTAATCCCATCATATTTTCAAATTTAAAACCTAATAGATTCGAATATTATATTTTCCAAATTATAACATCAATATTTGTTTGTCTCATAGATTAACATATTCGGACATACTATCAAGTAAATTTAAAGGACAACACATTCATATTAAGCACTCGATCAAAACAAAATGTTTGATCACACAACTTAACACAGACGATAAATCAGTCGGAAAATTATCGAAAAATGGAAAGAGAAAGGTGTAGTAGTGATTAAAGACTCAAATTAAGAATAATTATAAAACATAGTATCATACCTCGACTGAATTGCATATTTAACAATTGACTGATCAAAAAGTTATTATTCCAGCAACCGATACAGTCAACTCATTTTATGAAGTTTGAGATAACTTGAGTCAAATATAATAATCGTTTCCAATCTTTTTCGGACAAAATACTGTCATTCCATCATTTTTTCGAATTTAGAATCAATATTTCGATCAAAAAGTCATCATTTAGCCCACTGATACCGTCAATTCAATTTGTAGCCACTTTCCATCATTTTCTCAAATTTAGAGAAATAATTTGATCAAAAAGTCATCATTCCAACAACTGATACCGTCAATTCAATTTGTCAAGTTTAAGGCAACTTGAACCGAATATAATAATTCGTTTCCAATTCTTTTCAGACAAAATATCGTCATCTCATCATTTTTTTCAAATTTAGAATCAATAATTCGATTAAAAAGTCATCATTCAAACAACCGATACCATCAATTCGGTTTGTCAAGTTTAAGAAAACTTGATCCAATTTTAAATTTCATTTTCAATCTACTTCGGACAAAAAACCGTAATCCAATCATATTTTCAAATTTAAAACCTAATAGATTCGAATAACATATTTTCCGAAATATCACATCAAAACATGGTTGTCTCATAGATTAACATATTCTGACATACTATCAAGTAAATTTAAAGGACAACAAATTCATATTAAGCACTCGATCAAAACAAAATGTTTGATTACACAACTTAACACAATCGATAAATCCATCGGAAAAATATCGAAAAATGGAATGAGAAAGGTGTAGTAGTGATTAAAGACTCAAATTAAGAATAGTTATAAATCATAGTAGCATACTTCGAATGAATTGCATATTTAACAATTGACTGATCAAAAAGTTATTATTCCAACAACCGATACAGTCAACTCATTTTATGAAGTTTGAGATAACTTGAGTCAAATGTAATAATCGTTTCACATCTTTTTCGGACAAAATACTGTCATTCCATCATTTTTTCGAATTTAGAATCAATATTTCGATCAAAAAGTCATCATTTAGCCCACTGATACCGTCAATTCAATTTGTAGCCACTTTCCATCATTTTCTCAAATTTAGAGAAATAATTTGATCAAAAAGTCATCATTCCAACAACTGATACCGTCAATTCAATTTGTCAAGTTTAAGGCAACTTGAACCGAATATAATAATTCGTTTCCAATTCTTTTCAGACAAAATATCGTCATCTCATCATTTTTTTCAAATTTAGAATCAATATTTCGACTAAAAAGTCATCATTCAAACAACCGATACCATCAATTCGGTTTGTCAAGTTTAAGAAAACTTGATCCAATTTTAAATTTCATTTTCAATCTACTTCGGACAAAAAACCGTAATCCCATCATATTTTCAAATTTAAAACCTAATAGATTCGAATAACATATTTTCCGAAATATCACATCAAAACATGGTTGTCTCATAGATTAACATATTCTGACATACTATCAAGTAAATTTAAAGGACAACAAATTCATATTAAGCACTCGATCAAAACAAAATGTTTGATCACACAACTTAACACAATCGATAAATCCATCGGAAAAATATCGAAAAATGGAATGAGAAAGGTGTAGTAGTGATTAAAGACTCAAATTAAGAATAGTTATAAATCATAGTAGCATACTTCGAATGAATTGCATATTTAACAATTGACTGATCAAAAAGTTATTATTCCAACAACCGATACAGTCAACTCATTTTATGAAGTTTGAGATAACTTGAGTCAAATGTAATAATCGTTTCACATCTTTTTCGGACAAAATACTGTCATTCCATCATTTTTTCGAATTTAGAATCAATATTTCGATCAAAAAGTCATCATTTAGCCCACTGATACCGTCAATTCAATTTGTAGCCACTTTCCATCATTTTCTCAAATTTAGAGAAATAATTTGATCAAAAAGTCATCATTCCAACAACTGATACCGTCAATTCAATTTGTCAAGTTTAAGGCAACTTGAACCGAATATAATAATTCGTTTCCAATTCTTTTCAGACAAAATATCGTCATCTCATCATTTTTTTCAAATTTAGAATCAATATTTCGACTAAAAAGTCATCATTCAAACAACCGATACCATCAATTCGGTTTGTCAAGTTTAAGAAAACTTGATCCAATTTTAAATTTCATTTTCAATCTACTTCGGACAAAAAACCGTAATCCCATCATATTTTCAAATTTAAAACCTAATAGATTCGAATAACATATTTTCCGAAATATCACATCAAAACATGGTTGTCTTATAGATTAACATATTCTGACATACTATCAAGTAAATTTAAAGGACAACAAATTCATATTAAGCACTCGATCAAAACAAAATGTTTGATTACACAACTTAACACAATCGATAAATCCATCGGAAAAATATCGAAAAATGGAATGAGAAAGGTGTAGTAGTGATTAAAGACTCAAATTAAGAATAGTTATAAATCATAGTAGCATACTTCGAATGAATTGCATATTTAACAATTGACTGATCAAAAAGTTATTATTCCAACAACCGATACAGTCAACTCATTTTATGAAGTTTGAGATAACTTGAGTCAAATATAATAATCGTTTCCAATCTTTTTCGGACAAAATACTGTCATTCCATCATTTTTTCGAATTTAGAATCAATATTTCGATCAAAAAGTCATCATTCAGCCCACGGATACCGTTAATTCAATTTGTAGCCACTTTCCATCATTTTCTCAAATTTAGAGAAATAATTTGATCAAAAAGTCATCATTCCAACAACCGATACCGTCAATTCAATTTGTCAAGTTTAAGGCAACTTGAACCGAATATAATAATCCGTTTCCAATTCTTTTCAGACAAAATATCGTCATCTCATCATTTTTTTCAAATTTAGAATCAATATTTCGACTAAAAAGTCATCATTCAAACAACCGATACCATCAATTCGGTTTGTCAAGTTTAAGAAAACTTGATCCAATATTAAATTTCATTTTCAATCTACTTCGGACAAAAAACCGTAATCCCATCATATTTTCAAATTTAAAACCTAATAGATTCGAATAACATATTTTCCGAAATATCACATCAAAACATGGTTGTCTCATAGATTAACATATTCTGACATACTATCAAGTAAATTTAAAGGACAACAAATTCATATTATGCACTCGATCAAAACAAAATGTTTGATTACACAACTTATCACAGACGATAAATCAATCGGAAAATTATCTAAAAATGGGAAGAGAAAGGTGTAGTAGTGATTAAAGACTCAAATTAAGAATAATTATTAAGCATAGTATCATACCTCGACTGAATTGCATATTTAACAATTGACTGATCAAAAAGTTATTATTCCAACAACCGATACAGTCAACTCATTTTATGAAGTTTGAGATAACTTGAGTCAAATATAATAATCGTTTCACATCTTTTTCGGACAAAATACTGTCATTCCATCATTTTTTCGAATTTAGAATCAATATTTCGATCAAAAAGTCATCATTTAGCCCACTGATACCGTCAATTCAATTTGTAGGCACTTTCCATCATTTTCTCAAATTTAGAGAAATAATTTGATCAAAAGTCATCATTCCAACAACCGATACCGTCAATTCAATTTGTCAAGTTTAAGGCAACTTGAACCGAATATAATAATCCGTTTCCAATTCATTTCAGACAAAATATCGTCATCTCATCATTTTTTTCAAATTTAGAATCAATATTTCTACTAAAAAGTCATCATTCAAACAACCGATACCATCAATTCGGCTTGTCAAGTTTAAGAAAACTTGATCCAAATATTAAATTTCATTTTCAATCTATTTCGGACAAAAAACCGTAATCCCATCATATTTTCAAATTTAAAACCTAATAGATTCGAATATTATATTTTCCAAATTATAACATCAATATTTGTTTGTCTCATAGATTAACATATTCGGACATACTATCAAGTAAATTTAAAGGACAACACATTCATATTAAGCACTCGATCAAAACAAAATGTTTGATCACACAACTTAACACAGACGATAAATCAGTCGGAAAATTATCGAAAAATGGAAAGAGAAAGGTGTAGTAGTGATTAAAGACTCAAATTAAGAATAATTATAAAACATAGTATCATACCTCGACTGAATTGCATATTTAACAATTGACTGATCAAAAAGTTATTATTCCAGCAACCGATACAGTCAACTCATTTTATGAAGTTTGAGATAACTTGAGTCAAATATAATAATCGTTTCCAATCTTTTTCGGACAAAATACTGTCATTCCATCATTTTTTCGAATTTAGAATCAATATTTCGATCAAAAAGTCATCATTTAGCCCACCGATACCGTCAATTCAATTTGTAGCCACTTTCCATCATTTTCTCAAATTTAGAGAAATAATTTGATCAAAAAGTCATCATTCCAACAACCGATACCGTCAATTCAATTTGTCAAGTTTAAGGCAACTTGAACCGAATATAATAATCCGTTTCCAATTCATTTCAGACAAAATATCGGCATCTCATCATTTTTTTCAAATTTAGAATCAATATTTCGACTAAAAGGTCATCATTCAAACAACCGATACCATCAATTCGGCTTGTCAAGTTTAAGAAAACTTGATCCAATATTAAATTTCATTTTCAATCTATTTCGGACAAAAAACCGTAATCCCATCATATTTTCAAATTTAAAACCTAATAGATTCGAATATTATATTTTCCAAATTATAACATCAATATTTGTTTGTCTCATAGATTAACATATTCGGACATACTATCAAGTAAATTTAAAGGACAACACATTCATATTAAGCACTCGATCAAAACAAAATGTTTGATCACACAACTTAACACAGACGATAAATCAGTCGGAAAATTATCGAAAAATGGAAAGAGAAAGGTGTAGTAGTGATTAAAGACTCAAATTAAGAATAATTATAAAACACAGTATCATACCTCGACTGAATTGCATATTTAACAATTGACTGATCAAAAAGTTATTATTCCAGCAACCGATACAGTCAACTCATTTTATGAAGTTTTAGATAACTTGAGTCAAATATAATAATCGTTTCCAATCTTTTTCGGACAAAATACTGTCATTCCATCATTTTTTCGAATTTAGAATCAATATTTCGATCAAAAAGTCATCATTTAGCCCACTGATACCGTCAATTCAATTTGTAGCCACTTTCCATCATTTTCTCAAATTTAGAGAAATAATTTGATCAAAAAGTCATCATTCCAACAACTGATACCGTCAATTCAATTTGTCAAGTTTAAGGCAACTTGAACCGAATATAATAATTCGTTTCCAATTCTTTTCAGACAAAATATCGTCATCTCATCATTTTTTTCAAATTTAGAATCAATATTTCGACTAAAAAGTCATCATTCAAACAACCGATACCATCAATTCGGTTTGTCAAGTTTAAGAAAACTTGATCCAATTTTAAATTTCATTTTCAATCTACTTCGGACAAAAAACCGTAATCCCATCATATTTTCAAATTTAAAACCTAATAGATTCGAATAACATATTTTCCGAAATATCACATCAAAACATGGTTGTCTCATAGATTAACATATTCTGACATACTATCAAGTAAATTTAAAGGACAACAAATTCATATTAAGCACTCGATCAAAACAAAATGTTTGATCACACAACTTAACACAATCGATAAATCCATCGGAAAAATATCGAAAAATGGAATGAGAAAGGTGTAGTAGTGATTAAAGACTCAAATTAAGAATAGTTATAAATCATAGTAGCATACTTCGAATGAATTGCATATTTAACAATTGACTGATCAAAAAGTTATTATTCCAACAACCGATACAGTCAACTCATTTTATGAAGTTTGAGATAACTTGAGTCAAATGTAATAATCGTTTCACATCTTTTTCGGACAAAATACTGTCATTCCATCATTTTTTCGAATTTAGAATCAATATTTCGATCAAAAAGTCATCATTTAGCCCACTGATACCGTCAATTCAATTTGTAGCCACTTTCCATCATTTTCTCAAATTTAGAGAAATAATTTGATCAAAAAGTCATCATTCCAACAACTGATACCGTCAATTCAATTTGTCAAGTTTAAGGCAACTTGAACCGAATATAATAATTCGTTTCCAATTCTTTTCAGACAAAATATCGTCATCTCATCATTTTTTTCAAATTTAGAATCAATATTTCGACTAAAAAGTCATCATTCAAACAACCGATACCATCAATTCGGTTTGTCAAGTTTAAGAAAACTTGATCCAATTTTAAATTTCATTTTCAATCTACTTCGGACAAAAAACCGTAATCCCATCATATTTTCAAATTTAAAACCTAATAGATTCGAATAACATATTTTCCGAAATATCACATCAAAACATGGTTGTCTCATAGATTAACATATTCTGACATACTATCAAGTAAATTTAAAGGACAACAAATTCATATTAAGCACTCGATCAAAACAAAATGTTTGATCACACAACTTAACACAATCGATAAATCCATCGGAAAAATATCGAAAAATGGAATGAGAAAGGTGTAGTAGTGATTAAAGACTCAAATTAAGAATAGTTATAAATCATAGTAGCATACTTCGAATGAATTGCATATTTAACAATTGACTGATCAAAAAGTTATTATTCCAACAACCGATACAGTCAACTCATTTTATGAAGTTTGAGATAACTTGAGTCAAATGTAATAATCGTTTCACATCTTTTTCGGACAAAATACTGTCATTCCATCATTTTTTCGAATTTAGAATCAATATTTCGATCAAAAAGTCATCATTTAGCCCACTGATACCGTCAATTCAATTTGTAGCCACTTTCCATCATTTTCTCAAATTTAGAGAAATAATTTGATCAAAAAGTCATCATTCCAACAACTGATACCGTCAATTCAATTTGTCAAGTTTAAGGCAACTTGAACCGAATATAATAATTCGTTTCCAATTCTTTTCAGACAAAATATCGTCATCTCATCATTTTTTTCAAATTTAGAATCAATATTTCGACTAAAAAGTCATCATTCAAACAACCGATACCATCAATTCGGTTTGTCAAGTTTAAGAAAACTTGATCCAATTTTAAATTTCATTTTCAATCTACTTCGGACAAAAAACCGTAATCCCATCATATTTTCAAATTTAAAACCTAATAGATTCGAATAACATATTTTCCGAAATATCACATCAAAACATGGTTGTCTCATAGATTAACATATTCTGACATACTATCAAGTAAATTTAAAGGACAACAAATTCATATTAAGCACTCGATCAAAACAAAATGTTTGATCACACAACTTAACACAATCGATAAATCCATCGGAAAAATATCGAAAAATGGAATGAGAAAGGTGTAGTAGTGATTAAAGACTCAAATTAAGAATAGTTATAAATCATAGTAGCATACTTCGAATGAATTGCATATTTAACAATTGACTGATCAAAAAGTTATTATTCCAACAACCGATACAGTCAACTCATTTTATGAAGTTTGAGATAACTTGAGTCAAATGTAATAATCGTTTCACATCTTTTTCGGACAAAATACTGTCATTCCATCATTTTTTCGAATTTAGAATCAATATTTCGATCAAAAAGTCATCATTTAGCCCACTGATACCGTCAATTCAATTTGTAGCCACTTTCCATCATTTTCTCAAATTTAGAGAAATAATTTGATCAAAAAGTCATCATTCCAACAACGATACCGTCAATTCAATTTGTCAAGTTTAAGGCAACTTGAACCGAATATAATAATCCGTTTCCAATTCTTTTCAGACAAAATATCGTCATCTCATCATTTTTTTCAAATTTAGAATCAATATTTCGACTAAAAAGTCATCATTCAAACAACCGATACCATCAATTCGGTTTGTCAAGTTTAAGAAAACTTGATCCAATATTAAATTTCATTTTCAATCTACTTCGGACAAAAAACCGTAATCCCATCATATTTTCAAATTTAAAACCTAATAGATTCGAATAACATATTTTCCGAAATATCACATCAAAACATGGTTGTCTCATAGATTAACATATTCTGACATACTATCAAGTAAATTTAAAGGACAACAAATTCATATTATGCACTCGATCAAAACAAAATGTTTGATTACACAACTTAACACAGACGATAAATCAATCGGAAAATTATCTAAAAATGGGAAGAGAAAGGTGTAGTAGTGATTAAAGACTCAAATTAAGAATAATTATTAAGCATAGTATCATACCTCGACTGAATTGCATATTTAACAATTGACTGATCAAAAAGTTATTATTCCAACAACCGATACAGTCAACTCATTTTATGAAGTTTGAGATAACTTGAGTTAAATATAATAATCGTTTCACATCTTTTTCGGACAAAATACTGTCATTCCATCATTTTTTCGAATTTAGAATCAATATTTCGATCAAAAAGTCATCATTTAGCCCACTGATACCGTCAATTCAATTTGTAGGCACTTTCCATCATTTTCTCAAATTTAGAGAAATAAATTGATCAAAGAGTCATCATTCCAACAACCGATACCGTCAATTCAATTTGTCAAGTTTAAGGCAACTTGAACCGAATATAATAATCCGTTTCCAATTCATTTCAGACAAAATATCGTCATCTCATCATTTTTTTCAACTTTAGAATCAATATTTCTACTAAAAAGTCATCATTCAAACAACCGATACCATCAATTCGGATTGTCAAGTTTAAGAAAACTTGATCCAAATATTAAATTTCATTTTCAATCTATTTCGGACAAAAACCCGTAATCCCATCATATTTTCAAATTTAAAACCTAATAGATTCGAATATTATATTTTCCAAATTATAACATCAATATTTGTTTGTCTCATAGATTAACATATTCGGACATACTATCAAGTAAATTTAAAGGACAACACATTCATATTAAGCACTCGATCAAAACAAAATGTTTGATCACACAACTTAACACAGACGATAAATCAGTCGGAAAATTATCGAAAAATGGAAAGAGAAAGGTGTAGTAGTGATTAAAGACTCAAATTAAGAATAATTATAAAACATAGTATCATACCTCGACTGAATTGCATATTTAACAATTGACTGATCAAAAAGTTATTATTCCAGCAACCGATACAGTCAACTCATTTTATGAAGTTTGAGATAACTTGAGTCAAATATAATAATCGTTTCCAATCTTTTTCGGACAAAATACTGTCATTCCATCATTTTTTCGAATTTAGAATCAATATTTCGATCAAAAAGTCATCATTTAGCCCACCGATACCGTCAATTCAATTTGTAGCCACTTTCCATCATTTTCTCAAATTTAGAGAAATAATTTGATCAAAAAGTCATCATTCCAACAACCGATACCGTCAATTCAATTTGTCAAGTTTAAGGCAACTTGAACCGATTATAATAATCTGTTTCCAATTCTTTTCAGACAAAATATCGGCATCTCATCATTTTTTTCAAATTTAGAATCAATATTTCAACTAAAAGGTCATCATTCAAACAACCGATACCATCAATTCGGTTTGTCAAGTTTAAGAAAACTTGATCCAAATATTAAATTTCATTTTCAATCTATTTCGGACAAAAAACCATAATCCCATCATATTTTCAAATTTAAAACCTAATAGATTCGAATATTATATTTTCCAAATTATAACATCAATATTTGTTTGTCTCAAAGATTAACATATTCGGACATACTATCAAGTAAATTTAATGGACAACACATTCATATTAAGCACTCGATCAAAACAAAATGTTTGATCACACAACTTAACACAAACGATAAATCAATCGGAAAATTATCGAAAAATGGAAAGAGAAAGGTGTAGTAGTGATTAAAGACTCAAATTAAGAATAGTTATAAATCATAGTATTATACCTCGAGTGAACTGCATATTTAACAATTGACCGATCAAAAAGTTATTATTCCAACAATCTATACAGTCAACTCATTTTATCAAGTTTAAGATAACTTGAGTCAAATATAATAATCGTTTCCAATCTTTTTCGGACAAAATACTGTCATTCCATCATTTTTTTCGAATTTAGAATCAATATTTCGATCAAAAAGTCATCATTTAGCCCACTGATACCGTCAATTCAATTTGTAGCCACTTTCCATCATTTTCTCAAACTTAGAGAAATAATTTGATCAAAAAGTCATCATTCCAACAACCGATACCGTCACTTCAATTTGTCAAGTTTAAGGCAACTTGAACCGAATATAATAATTCGTTTCCAATTCTTTTCAGACAAAATATCGTCATCTCATCATTTTTTTCAAATTTAGAATCAATATTTCGACTAAAAAGTCATCATTCAAACAACCGATACCATCAATTCGGTTTGTCAAGTTTAAGAAAACTTGATCCAATTTTAAATTTCATTTTCAATCTACTTCGGACAAAAAACCGTAATCCCATCATATTTTCAAATTTAAAACCTAATAGATTCGAATAACATATTTTCCGAAATATCACATCAAAACATGGTTGTCTCATAGATTAACATATTCTGACATACTATCAAGTAAATTTAAAGGACAACAAATTCATATTAAGCACTCGATCAAAACAAAATGTTTGATTACACAACTTAACACAATCGATAAATCCATCGGAAAAATATCGAAAAATGGAATGAGAAAAGTGTAGTAGTGATTAAAGACTCAAATTAAGAATAGTTATAAATCATAGTAGCATACTTCGAATGAATTGCATATTTAACAATTGACTGATCAAAAAGTTATTATTCCAACAACCGATACAGTCAACTCATTTTATGAAGTTTGAGATAACTTGAGTCAAATATAATAATCGTTTCCAATCTTTTTCGGACAAAATACTGTCATTCCATCATTTTTTCGAATTTAGAATCAATATTTCGATCAAAAAGTCATCATTCAGCCCACGGATACCGTTAATTCAATTTGTAGCCACTTTCCATCATTTTCTCAAATTTAGAGAAATAATTTGATCAAAAAGTCATCATTCCAACAACCGATACCGTCAATTCAATTTGTCAAGTTTAAGGCAACTTGAACCGAATATAATAATCCGTTTCCAATTCTTTTCAGACAAAATATCGTCATCTCATCATTTTTTTCAAATTTAGAATCAATATTTCGACTAAAAAGTCATCATTCAAACAACCGATACCATCAATTCGGTTTGTCAAGTTTAAGAAAACTTGATCCAATATTAAATTTCATTTTCAATCTACTTCGGACAAAAAACCGTAATCCCATCATATTTTCAAATTTAAAACCTAATAGATTCGAATAACATATTTTCCGAAATATCACATCAAAACATGGTTGTCTCATAGATTAACATATTCTGACATACTATCAAGTAAATTTAAAGGACAACAAATTCATATTAAGCACTCGATCAAAACAAAATGTTTGATTACACAACTTAACACAATCGATAAATCCATCGGAAAAATATCGAAAAATGGAATGAGAAAAGTGTAGTAGTGATTAAAGACTCAAATTAAGAATAGTTATAAATCATAGTAGCATACTTCGAATGAATTGCATATTTAACAATTGACTGATCAAAAAGTTATTATTCCAACAACCGATACAGTCAACTCATTTTATGAAGTTTGAGATAACTTGAGTCAAATATAATAATCGTTTCCAATCTTTTTCGGACAAAATACTGTCATTCCATCATTTTTTCGAATTTAGAATCAATATTTCGATCAAAAAGTCATCATTCAGCCCACGGATACCGTTAATTCAATTTGTAGCCACTTTCCATCATTTTCTCAAATTTAGAGAAATAATTTGATCAAAAAGTCATCATTCCAACAACCGATACCGTCAATTCAATTTGTCAAGTTTAAGGCAACTTGAACCGAATATAATAATCCGTTTCCAATTCTTTTCAGACAAAATATCGTCATCTCATCATTTTTTTCAAATTTAGAATCAATATTTCGACTAAAAAGTCATCATTCAAACAACCGATACCATCAATTCGGTTTGTCAAGTTTAAGAAAACTTGATCCAATATTAAATTTCATTTTCAATCTACTTCGGACAAAAAACCGTAATCCCATCATATTTTCAAATTTAAAACCTAATAGATTCGAATAACATATTTTCCAAAATATCACATCAAAACATGGTTGTCTCATAGATTAACATATTCTGACATACTATCAAGTAAATTTAAAGGACAACAAATTCATATTATGCACTCGATCAAAACAAAATGTTTGATTACACAACTTAACACAGACGATAAATCAATCGGAAAATTATCTAAAAATGGGAAGAGAAAGGTGTAGTAGTGATTAAAGACTCAAATTAAGAATAATTATTAAGCATAGTATCATACCTCGACTGAATTGCATATTTAACAATTGACTGATCAAAAAGTTATTATTCCAACAACCGATACAGTCAACTCATTTTATGAAGTTTGAGATAACTTGAGTCAAATATAATAATCGTTTCACATCTTTTTCGGACAAAATACTGTCATTCCATCATTTTTTCGAATTTAGAATCAATATTTCGATCAAAAAGTCATCATTTAGCCCACTGATACCGTCAATTCAATTTGTAGGCACTTTCCATCATTTTCTCAAATTTAGAGAAATAATTTGATCAAAGAGTCATCATTCCAACAACCGATACCGTCAATTCAATTTGTCAAGTTTAAGGCAACTTGAACCGAATATAATAATCCGTTTCCAATTCATTTCAGACAAAATATCGTCATCTCATCATTTTTTTCAAATTTAGAATCAATATTTCGACTAAAAAATCATCATTCAAACAACCGATACCATCAATTCGGCTTGTCAAGTTTAAGAAAACTTGATCCAAATATTAAATTTCATTTTCAATCTATTTCGGACAAAAAACCGTAATCCCATCATATTTTCAAATTTAAAACCTAATAGATTCGAATATTATATTTTCCAAATTATAACATCAATATTTGTTTGTCTCATAGATTAACATATTCGGACATACTATCAAGTAAATTTAAAGGACAACACATTCATATTAAGCACTCGATCAAAACAAAATGTTTGATCACACAACTTAACACAGACGATAAATCAGTCGGAAAATTATCGAAAAATGGAAAGAGAAAGGTGTAGTAGTGATTAAAGACTCAAATTAAGAATAATTATAAAACATAGTATCATACCTCGACTGAATTGCATATTTAACAATTGACTGATCAAAAAGTTATTATTCCAGCAACCGATACAGTCAACTCATTTTATGAAGTTTGAGATAACTTGAGTCAAATATAATAATCGTTTCCAATCTTTTTCGGACAAAATACTGTCATTCCATCATTTTTTCGAATTTAGAATCAATATTTCGATCAAAAAGTCATCATTTAGCCCACTGATACCGTCAATTCAATTTGTAGGCACTTTCCATCATTTTCTCAAATTTAGAGAAATAATTTGATCAAAGAGTCATCATTCCAACAACCGATACCGTCAATTCAATTTGTCAAGTTTAAGGCAACTTGAACCGAATATAATAATCCGTTTCCAATTCATTTCAGACAAAATATCGTCATCTCATCATTTTTTTCAAATTTAGAATCAATATTTCGACTAAAAAGTCATCATTCAAACAACCGATACCATCAATTCGGCTTGTCAAGTTTAAGAAAACTTGATCCAAATATTAAATTTCATTTTCAATCTATTTCGGACAAAAAACCGTAATCCCATCATATTTTCAAATTTAAAACCTAATACATTCGAATATTATATTTTCCAAATTATAACATCAATATTTGTTTGTCTCATAGATTAACATATTCGGACATACTATCAAGTAAATTTAAAGGACAACACATTCATATTAAGCACTCGATCAAAACAAAATGTTTGATCAAACAACTTAACACAGACGATAAATCAGTCGGAAAATTATCGAAAAATGGAAAGAGAAAGGTGTAGTAGTGATTAAAGACTCAAATTAAGAATAATTATAAAACATAGTATCATACCTCGACTGAATTGCATATTTAACAATTGACTGATCAAAAAGTTATTATTCCAGCAACCGATACAGTCAACTCATTTTATGAAGTTTGAGATAACTTGAGTCAAATATAATAATCGTTTCCAATCTTTTTCGGACAAAATACTGTCATTCCATCATTTTTTCGAATTTAGAATCAATATTTCGATCAAAAAGTCATCATTTAGCCCACTGATACCGTCAATTCAATTTGTAGCCACTTTCCATCATTTTCTCAAATTTAGAGAAATAATTTGATCAAAAAGTCATCATTCCAACAACTGATACCGTCAATTCAATTTGTCAAGTTTAAGGCAACTTGAACCGATTATAATAATCTGTTTCCAATTCTTTTCAGACAAAATATCGGCATCTCATCATTTTTTTCAAATTTAGAATCAATATTTCAACTAAAAGGTCATCATTCAAACAACCGATACCATCAATTCGGTTTGTCAAGTTTAAGAAAACTTGATCCAAATATTAAATTTCATTTTCAATCTATTTCGGACAAAAAACCGTAATCCCATCATATTTTCAAATTTAAAACCTAATAGATTCGAATATTATATTTTCCAAATTATAACATCAATATTTGTTTGTCTCAAAGATTAACATATTCGGACATACTATCAAGTAAATTTAATGGACAACACATTCATATTAAGCACTCGATCAAAACAAAATGTTTGATCACACAACTTAACACAAACGATAAATCAATCGGAAAATTATCGAAAAATGGAAAGAGAAAGGTGTAGTAGTGATTAAAGACTCAAATTAAGAATAGTTATAAATCATAGTATCATACCTCGAGTGAACTGCATATTTAACAATTGACCGATCAAAAAGTTATTATTCCAACAATCTATACAGTCAACTCATTTTATCAAGTTTAAGATAACTTGAGTCAAATATAATAATCGTTTCCAATTCTTTTCGGACAAAATATCATCATCTCATCATTTTTTTCAAATTTAGAATCAATGTTTCGATTAAAAAGTCATCATTCCAACAACCGATACCATCAATTCGGTTTGTCAAGTTTAAGAAAACTTGATCCAAAAATTTAATTTCATTTTCAATCTATTTCGGACAAAAAACCGTAATCCCGTCATATTTTCAAATTTAGAACCTAATAGATTCGAATATCATATTTTTCATCGGTGTCCTCATATTTTATTGAATTTAAAATTCAACTTGCGAATTAAATTTCGGGTGATGTCACATCAAAACACCATGGTTGTCTCATAGATTAACATATTCGGACATACTATCAAGTAAATTTAACGGACAACACATTCATATTAAACACTCGATCAAAACAAAATTTTTGATTACACAACTTAACACAATCGATAAATCCATCAGAAAAATACCGAAAAATGGAAAGAGAAATATGTAGTAGTGATTAAAGACTCAAATTAAGAATAGTTATAAATCATAGTATCATACCTCGAGTGAACTGCATATTTAACAATTGACCGATCAAAAAGTTATTATTCCAACAATCTATACAGTCAACTCATTTTATCAAGTTTAAGATAACTTTAGTCAAATATAATAATCGTTTCCAATCTTTTTCGTACAAAATACTGTCATTCCATCATTTTTTCGAATTTAGAATCAATATTTTGATCAAAAAGTCATAAATATAAAATAAAGAGGAAGAAGATACCTGCATATTGCACTTGACAAAAGTCATCATACTAGGAGCAAATATTTGGTTGTAAAACCTTCAATTGAAGAACCTCTTAATTTGTCGCAAGAGTGGCCGAGATTTCCAGTCACACCAACCTACAAAAAAGACGCTCATTCAGATTGTTCTCGTAGCCTAAAACTCTGTAATAAGCAAAATTTAATATAAAGGATTATGTTAATTCATTTGAGGTATGCCACCACCCACCGAAAGTAGTTGTCACTGATGCAACTGCAACCGTAGTTGGATTATAGTTTGGATTTGAGATAGGTGATGCCTCAAACTTCTCATCAACCGCGGGCCCTTCAGTTGTCTTAACAGATGATTGTGGGACACACAAGTGCAATGGCTTCAGAACCAGAAGACATTTTATTTGCCATAACAGTGGAGCTTCTTGTCTCTTTCTCAGCAGGAGAAAAAGAGATGGCTTTATAAGTGTTATCATCCAAGTCGAGAGAATTCTTTAATAGAGAAGACAAAGAAAAGAGAATAATCATAATCTGAGGCTGAGCCATATTATCAAATAAAATAAAACATACAACCACCAAATAAAGAACTAAGAAACTGAAAGAAAAAATCAATTACTTCACTCCTAATTATGTAGGAGTAAATGGAAGGAAAAAATGTCCAAAAACAACAAGCCTACAAGGTTAGTGGTATCATTTGTTTTCACTAAAATAATTTAAAACAACTTGAATGAAACTGCAAAATGTAGATTTATAAAAAAATAAAAAATTCTTAAATGCTTAAATAGATATCATACAAAATTGATACCTCATGTGCACTCATATGGAATGACCTCTGTTTTTGCGTAGGGTGAGAAACTGATTTAAACATAAAAGAATTTTCACTAGAAAAGACTTGAATCCTTTGTCTCTGTGGTATCCGTAGGAACAACTTCATTGGACCATTTTCATCCTTATCTCTGTGAAATTGACTTCGGACTTGTGCTTAATTTCATCTGGCAGAACAGGCTTCCGCAAGGAAGATGAGGGTGCTGAGCAGTATCAATACCCGATTAGTTCCTATAGCCAGATAAAGCACTGCCAGAAAGAGGTGAGCTGGCATTTAGAATATAGAAGATTAGACTTATGACAGACTCGTTGTATAGGACCAACAGATCCAATATTATTATCCACTGCTAAATTTCTACACTTTATCCCCAGCAAAAATAAGGAAAAAACACCACAAAATCTAATAAGCGATCTGTAATATACACTGATAGACATGACTATAACTAAAAAGTACTTATACCCCTCATGTAGATCCTGAAAGCATGTCAAAATCCATTGCAGACTGAGTTGAAGATGAAGGCTCTACTTGAACAGCATTCCCGCCTCCCTGTAGAAATAGAGAAACTAGATCAGGAATTTTATCCAATAAGCCTTTTGATGCAAAATCAGTCAGGAAAAGGCAAACCTTGAGGGTAGAGGTTGGATAAACTCTGGAATACTGTGTACAAGCCATATTGTATATTGCAGATCTGCCACGACACGAGGTCTTAGGGTCATAAAACCATTTCCATGTGCAGTTTGTCTAGTGGTCCCTTGGCATAATCGACGTTATAGGGGATTTATATTGAGTATCTTCAACTTTCAGAAGAGTTGGTCTTCCCCACAAGAAGGATATCAGACGCCCAACATTGATGGGGATACATTGGAAAGCCTGCTCCCCATGTAAGCTTTTGCAAGCTCTGCAGGCGAAGCAATGTCCTCAATAGGATCCTATGGATATTACGAAGCAATTGTTGAAATAGATAATGACAGAGAACACAAGAGGCATATGGTGAAAACCGTGTGTTAGAGCATCACGGACATTCCATTATATAATATTAAGAGCATTAATTACAAAGGATTATTTACTATGGAATATGCTATCCAAGGTTTTAAATATAGGTCCGTTACCGAGAAAAAGGCCGCGACAAAACGGTTTTTGCGCCTACCGTTACCGTTTTTCACCGTTTTTATATGGTGAAAAAAAATCACGCCGAAAAGCCGATACGACCGCGACAAAACACCGATACAGCCGCAACGGAACGCAATACGGCCGCGATAAAATCCTAATAGATGGAGACTTCTATTTTTTCCAATAGAAATGCATAAAAATCACATTTTTAGTACAAATATGAACATAAATTATAAAGTGTTATCTCTTTTTAACTCTTTCCTAGTTCAAAACTTTACATTTATCTCATATTTAAGTTGTTATACATATATTATACTAGAAATAATTTTAATAAGGTTTGTGCGATATTGTGATTAATTCACACCGCGACGGCCGTATTTCGTAACGTGACAGCCGTAATAACCGAAATCGCGAAATCCTTGACGCGACCGCGCCTGTGACTGCGACCGCTATTTAAAACCTTGATGCTATCTTAGGAATACTCTAGAATATATTTACAGTAATATCAAATATTAACAGCAATTAATGTGAGATAGCTCAGAGTGGAGAAACCAGTAATTTCAAATCCACAAATTACAATCAAATAGTAATTACGTATGAATATTGTTTGATAATTACGATTTGTAACAAAAAGAATAAATAGTTAGCTGTGCACAAGACTCCAAATACCATTTACATAGGAAAATAATAAACCATGATGGTAACTATGAAATATGGAAACTAATCTTAAGGAATAATATAAGATACACTAAGAAACTACTAGAAAACTATACCTATGATATAACATAACATACTCCAACATAATATCAAGATATTGTGTGCCGAGATGTTTATATAGCTCTTGGCAAAATATATATACAAGCATAAAATATTAAGGTTAGTTCACGTACACTTGAAGTAACATGTCGAGTTAATACAAGATGGTTTTCAATCCCATTTTCTGCAATAGGTGTTTTGGGATATTCTTCCTTTTGTCCAGAAGGTAGCGTTGGTTCTGAAGGAACTGTTTGTGGCGTCTTCTCTTCTTCCCCCAACAGATGCATCTACAGTCCTTGATCACATAAGTGATGTCAAATGATCAATCTCAGACCTGTTGGATAGACCAAAAAACATATAGAATCAACCGAAATAACATCCTAAAAGGTATACCATCATCAAAGAACTCATAATGGAATGAATTTGATAAAGACATCAGGAAGAGGTAATACTAATATCAAACTTATTGCAGAATAAACTTCCTGAGATTGCACGAAGCAAAGATTGCGGAAAGCAAATATAAATATAAGAAAGATTTGTTGGAAAAAATCGGAGTCTAAAATGGTAAACCAAAATCAGACTCATCTCAATAACAACTTCAAAAACAATAGTAAATATCAGGAAGCAAAACAAAAGCTGCTCAAAATATAGTAATATTCATTATTGAACTAGAAGTTGTGTTAAGCCGTTTTATGAAAATAAAATAACCAAATGTGCAAAACAATTAGTTTCAACAACTAAAAACCAAAAACAATTATTCCTCATCCACAGAAATACAGGATACAAAACATGCCTGGTGAAAGTCTTCTGCTTTAACAGTTTCTCAAGTTCAGTCCCACCTTGATCTGAATCAGAACAATTAATTTGAACATTACTTTCACGAACTTCTCCTTGTTGAAAGCCAGAAGATTCTTCTGCAACCTGTTTCTCATATACGAAATGAAAAAACAGTGAGATATCAGTAATAACACTGCAGATCATGTAGGTTACTAAATAGTATAATTCACAACCATACCAACACCTATGGAAAAAATAATAGGGAGAAGTAAGCAAAACAATGTCAGTAGAAGCTCTAGCACATATTAAACAAGAGTTCTACATATCAACGACCCAAATTAAGACAATTCTGCAATGCAACATGAACAAATTAATAGATGGTGCATATCCCATAGGTTGAACCTGACTCTCATAGCATCTTAGAAAAATGGACTTGGGACTAACTCATCCACACAAAGCTGTCATGTGAGGTAAGGGATTCCCGCCACTAATAAAAAACAATTCCGGTCATATCACTGTCCAATTTGGAATTCTCGACACACACTCTTCACATTCAGGATATGACATCTAGAGCTTGGCACAAGTGGCCCAACAAATCTAGAATAGACTCTAATATTGATTTTGGGCGTAACTCTTAACTCAACCACAAAATCAGTTTTTAATATGAGGATTGTCCAAGCCTTATGAGCACTACTACTTAAGCCATATAATGGTCGCTGTATACTGTATGTGTGTGCGCGCGCGCGCAATAGTGATTAGGGCAATAATGGTCGCTATTCTAGTTTCTGCTGGTTGATGCAGTGAGATTCACAGAAATAAGAGAATGGGTTTTTTTAAAATAATAAAATTGAAGAATTTGCATGTGTACCAAACACGACCTATTTTATCATAGAAAAAACTGAAGAGTGAGTATTACTCCTATACGTGCAATTATATGTAAACCTTTCAATATATAAGCTATGCTTTGCCTCCAATCCTTATTTAGTTGTATGCAATGTGCCCTTTTTTAATATATAATTGATTTATTGCAACTTCTATGCAGCTTCTGTTATTTGCCCACAATGCTACTTAGCTATTTCACATAGCGGATTTTTGGGGTTATGCTATTGATAACACTTTCGTATCCTCGCTTCTCTTTGTCATAATGATTTCCTTCTTTTGTTTACAAATTTAATACAAACACAAAAAAGAAACAAAGAAAAATCGCATCACACTAAAAAATTTAAACCAGTGCCATGACTTACCTCAGTCCCTAACTGCTTATTCAATCTTTGTTCCGCATATTTGTAGAATAATCTGGCTGCAATCTAGTCCACATAGACATGGCAGAAACTACCTGCAAGGAGAACATGTCCTTCAGAACCAAACAGCCATAGTAGCAATTGAAGTTTCAACTTACAAGCCTAGTAGTACAAATGACTACTTAAATAGGTTAATTTATTGAATCTGAGATTCGCAGGGAAGAGAGGAGGGGTATAGATTAGTTGCTTCATGCAATGCTAGGATTAAGATAGCACAAAAACAGGGAACAAATGAGATTACTTTCTCTTCTAGGAGGAAAGAAAGCCATGCAGATATCACAATCAATAAGCACAAGATTATCTAAGTCCCAACTCATTGTCCTATTAACTTTCTGTGTCTCGAACAAAAAGTAAATTAACATGATGCAGCAATATGGTAAAATATGATTAGCACCATGTTCAAAGGTGGATGGCCAAAATTCCACCGTATTAACATGAGATTCCGACCTATGGTGCTGCCATGGGGGCTGGTGCTTTACAATTTGCATACAGCAGCTAGCACAAAATCTACAATGTCATTCTGAGCAGCTATTTAACAACATTATAGTAGATTAGATTAGATACACGAGTCCTCTTCAAATAAAAAGATTAGACACACATACACATAGAGTATACTTACTCACAGTATAGTTAAAACTCTTAAATTAATCCTTTAAACTTTAATATAATAACTTGAGTTGACCAGGATCAAAAATAAAAAATATCAATTCGATCTTTAAGAATTTCATATGTCAATCCAAGTAGCATCAGATGAAATTAAAGTATGTCAACAAATAATCCTAAAAAAAGTACACACTTTTCAATTTTAATGACCAAATAGGTTAAGTGTTTTTCTCAAGTATACAAAATCCACACACTTCACAATGGTATAACTGACTGCTAGTTCTATGGGCTAATTTTTTCTCTCTAATCTGACACGCACAAAAAAGCCCCGCGTTGTTCTGCCAATTAAATTAAGAGTTAAATAGCTACACTTTTGAAACATATTTTACACATGGGATCATTATATTTCGCCATATTGTATCATTATCACAATGAGGTGTTGATACTCTGGTTGTTTTAACATAAAGATCACATTAAATAAAACGAGTAATTATACACAAAACAATGGTCATGGTGTTACACAATTGAAATGGTCAAATACTCAAATGGAATTCACATGTGATGGAGAACCAATTATCATGTAAAATAGGTAGTGAATCAAGACAAGATTAGGAACCTAGCAAAAAGTACATTCAAATTGCAAAGAGATGTTAGGGTTTGATTTACTCTCTTACTTGAAAAAATTGATAGAATGAGGAACAATGTTAGGGTTATGGTTGGATGTTGTGCAAACCCTCTGAACCCTAACTTGTGAAAATTATTTTGCTTGCTGCCTGTTTTCCTTAATCAAACAAGGATGTACGAAACCACAAAACAAATTATAATCAAATACAAACCGAAGGAGCAAAATAATTCAACAGTATTATTATAGAAATATATAAACCCTAATTTCCTAAATTGATGAATAAAATTTGAAATTTAACATAAGGCATGTGGAAAACAAAATACACGAAAGAAAAAAACCCTAAATTCCTAAATTATGTTATAGCGTAGGGAAAAAATTAAACCAACCTTGAAGATTTTGCTTTCTTGTTCTACTCAGAAACTCGTTCGGTGAAAAATTTGAAAGGGAAAGAGAGATTATGATGTTGGTTTTGTGGATATGGAGAATTCAAATAGAAGCAAGAAATATCATTCATGGTTTCGGTAATGTTGTCGTCTTTTAAAACAAATCGTCGCCGATCTCTTCAAATCGGTGTTGCTTTTGACCTTGCTGTATATCCGTCTTGCTTCCTCGTTGACTCGCCGTCTTGAGTTTTACATTGAAGAAAGGAAGGATAAAGAAACAGAAACATCGTTCTCGTCGGAATTGTTACGATGTCGCCGGAATGAAGTCGTGAAGGGGGTATCCACCGTCGAAGAGATCATCGGAGACGGAAAGCGAGGCTCTTGGAAGACTACCGCTGCAAGTGTTATCTCCTCCGGAAGTTTGAAATGTTCAACAAAAATTGAGTTTAACTACTTTATTAAAATCTAGAAGGGTTTTGTTTTCATAGATTATATGAAAACAACTATAATAAATTTTTTAAAATAAATTACATAATCAAATCTGTCTTTAAATTCAGTTCAAACTGATTCATTCCATTGTATAATAAAATCACTCAAGCATCATATTGAATATTATAAAAATCATGCAATGTAGACATCTATATTTAAAATATATGCTGCCATTAATTTTTTCAACAAAAAATTCAAATTGATTTCCGTTTAGATCAATAAGGGTGTGTTTGGTAGGAGAGAAAATGAGAAGAGGAAAATAAAAACACGGAAATCAATGCATGTATTTAGATATGAATTCAACGGTGTTATGTGTAAAAAGGAAAGCAAGTAGTAAATATAAAACGCAGCGAGAATGAATAGTTAAAGTATATAAAATATAAAATAAAATTAAAAAAACCTCAAATGTAGCGCAAGTTGAAATTCAATATTTTGATCAATCATAGTAGCAATAGAAACACAAATTTGTGATAGCTAAACTTGAGATATATATATATATAGGAAAATATAAAACTCGGCGAGAATGAATAGTTAGAGTAAAAATCTATCAAAGCTAAACTTGAGATATATATATATATAGAGGAAAAACAAAGCATATACGATAAATATTCATAACATATCTTTATAAAATAAAAATTGATTTCTATTTAAACAAATCAAATTTTTGCATAGCAGCGAAAAATATTAAATTATATATTGTTGTGACACGTCATGGGTTCGATTTCTACTGAGGTAAGTGTATAAAAAAATTGGAGACTTAGAAGAAAAAAAATTGAACATGTATTACAGAAAATATTGATTGGATTGCATATTCAATAAATGTTGGTTACAAAAATATTTCAAATCGATTGATATGTCATAGTGGCTAATATATGAAGCCTTCACAAAAAGGTCATAAGTTCAACTTGAAGGTGCGTGGAGAAAACACAAGAAGGGAGGTTGAATTGTGTTTTGGGTATTTAAAAACTTTTCTAGATATTTAAATCTATCAGAGTCTTTAAGCACAGCGGATTGTTCACACAATTAAACTAATGACTAAGTGAATGATGAAGGAGTAAATGAGAGAGTGAGAGAGAGAAGAACACACAACAATTTATACTGGTTCCCCTCACAAATTGAGAGTACTCCAGTCCCCTTGTTTCCAAGAGAGTTCACTATAATCACAAGGATTACAATAGATGCTCAAGCACACAAGCTCAAGACTTCCTGCTCTTAGTCACACAAGACATAGAGACTTCCTTGCTCTGATCACACAAGATCAAAGACTTCCTTGCTCTGATCACACAAGATCAGAGACTTCCTTGCTCTGATCACACAAGATCAGAGACTTCCTTGCTCAAGCACACAAGCTCAAGACTTCCTGCTCTAAGTCACACAAGACAGAGAGACTTCCTTACTCCTACACTCAGCAGAAGACTTCGTTGCTCTAATCACTAAGATTGAGATTTATATGCTTCTACACTAAGCAGAAGACTTTCTTACTTCTACACTAAGCAGAAGAGCTTCTACACTAAGCAGAAGACTTTGTTGCTTCTACACTAAGCAGAAGACTTACTACTAACTTATAAGCTTAAACTTATTACAAACATAATAACTTCAGAGGCTTAAGCTAGTTTCTATGCTCACTTCATTTGAGAGATATTTTCTATTACAATGCAGATTCTCACTTTCTTCTGAGAGATGTTTTCTAATGAAGATCGCTAGTCATCAATTCTTTCTTTGGCATATTTATATGAGTTGAGAAAGACATTGAGACGTTGGAGAAATTCTCGTTGTAAAATGGACAGCTGTAGTCTTTGAAGATCCGTTGAGTAAAGCCACGTCTTCCTTTGCAGAGAGGCTTCACCTTTACTGTTTGTCCAATAGTACAGTTATAAGGTACAACTAGCTCCTAGAGAGAGGGATCACATCCTTTGTGACCGTTGCAATTAGTTGACCTTAGAACAAATCATCAGGCTTGATAAGTTGTAGTTGATGTAGCCCTTATGATGATTTGGGGAATTCCTTTGCTTCTGATGAACCTTTGATAACTTGGAGTCTGATTAGTCTTTGAATGGTTGACCTCTGATAGTCCTTCGCAATTCAGCTTCTGAACGTCTTCATCCTCTGAATGACTCATGACTAGCAGATAGCATCTGAACTCTTGTAGGCATCTGAACATCCTTGAGCTTCTGAACTTCTCTGAGCTTCTGAACTCCTTCAGACGTTCTGATCCTCTTTGAGCTCCTGATCTTTGTTTAGCTCCTGACCACGTTGTAGCTTCTGAACTCTTTCAGAGTGTAATTATTCAGACTTCCATAGGTTTCATCAGAGTCTAAATTAAGTGTGCTCTTGATATAACGTTGAATTCTCCTGCACTTAATTTAAACATTAGTACCATCAATTGCCCATTTAATACTTTGTTATCATCAAAACCTAAGGGTGTGTATTAACACATATCCAACACAAGTCCTGTTGAAGATGTTTTTTATCATTTTTTTATTAATTAAATTAGGGTTTTAGTAGGGTTAGATTAGGGTTACTTGGAGACTTTACTACTTATATATATATAATATATAATATGTCATAGTGGCTAATATATGAAACCTTCACAAAAAGGTCATAAGTTCAACTCCTGTTGAAGACGTTTTTTATCATTTTTTAATAATTAAATTAGGGTTTTAGTAGGGTTACTTGGAGACTTAACTACTTGTTGAAGCCTGCCTCATTTTAGTAGGGTCTGTTTGGTTCAAACGGGTGGGAGGGGATGTATTTTAATTAAATATGTGTTTGATTCACAAGGGGAGGGGAGGTATTTTAAAAATCACCCAATGTAGATCATCCATGTTTAAAATATATGCTGCAATTAATTTTTTCAACTAAAATTTCAGATTGATTTCCGTTTGGATCAATAAGAGTGTGATTGGTAGGAGAGAAAAATAGAAGAGAGAAATAGAAACACGAAAACCAAAGCATGTAGTATTTGGATCCAAATACATGCATTGATTTCCGTGTTTCTATTTCTCTCTTCTCATTTTCTCACCTACCAAACAAAGGTTAAGTGTAGCATAACGATGTACGTTGTTGTCACCAAAATCAGATGCAAACATTTTTGGTAACATGACCGCGCCATAAAATAAAAATAATAACAATGTTAAATCTCTACCAATGTGAAATGCTCAAATACAATCAAATATATTCGATTGAAATAAAAGGTATACTTACTTTGCCATTGTGAAACTCAACATAATAAGTTTGATATTTGATCCGACAATGATTGACGTAATTCTCTAAGTCAGTTATTGGAGTATGAATTCAATGATGTTATGTGTAAAAAAGAAAGAAAGTAGTATATATAAAACGCGGCGAGAATGAATAGTTAGAGTATATAAAATATAAAATAAAATTTAAAAAACCTCTTAAACAACGTAGCGCAAGTTGAAATTCAATATTTTGATCAGTCATAGTAGCAATTGAAACACAAATTTGTGATAGCTAAACTTGAGATATATATAGAGGAAAATATAAAACGCGGCGAGAATGAATAGTTAGATTAAAAATTTGTGAAAGTTAAACTTGAGATATATATATAGAGGAAAAACAAAGCATATACGATAAATATTAAAATAAAAATTGATTTATATTTAAACAAATTAAGTATTTGCATAGCACCAAAAAATATTAAATTATATATTGTTGTGACAAGTCATGTGTTCGATTTATACTGAGGTAGGTGTATAAAAAAATTGGAGACTTAGCAACAAAAAAAATTGAACATGTATTACAGAAAAAATGAATTGCATATTCAATACATGTTGGTTACAAATATATTTCAAATTGATTGATATGTTGTAGTGGCTAATATATGAAGCCTTTACAAAAAGGTTATAAGTTCAACTCCCGTTGAGGAGATTTTTCATCAATTTTTAATAATTAAATTAGGGTTTTAGTAGGGTTAAATTATGGTTACTTGGAGACTTAAGTACTTTTATATATATAATGATGATATGTCATAGTGGCTAATATATGAAGCCTTCACAAAAAGGTCATAAGTTCAACTCTTGTTGAAGACGTTTTTTATCATTTTTTAATAATTAAATTAGGGTTTTAGTAGGTTTACTTGGAGACTTAACTACTTGTTGAAGCCTCATTTTAGTAGGGTCTGTTTGGTTCAAACGGGTGGGAGGGGATGTATTTTAATTAAATATGTGTTTGGTTCACAAGGGGAGGGGAGGTATTTTAAAAATAATTTACTTTTTTACTCTTACAATATTATAACTTATAAAACTCTTATTTCAAAAACTAATATCTTTAATTATTAATGTTTTTATTATTACCACACAAGATAAACTCACTATCACACCAAAAAAATCACTACATAGCTATTAAAACCCCAACTTGATTCAATAAAATAGAGAAGAAAATATTCAAACAAAGTACATCGCACAACCAATTTAGTGTTCCAGATATTCAAAACATATTAAAAAGCAAATAAAATATTCATAAACATCGTAACACCATTATATGATGATTAAGTAGATGAACCAAAGACCATTTGCATTATCACAGCTTTGCGTGCTTCAAGTGGACATTGGAGAATCGTTCTAAGTTTGCCAACATCATTCATGATAGCAATATATATCTCAGGCAATGACACTGCGTCACATCCACAATCCTTTATTAAATTCCATGTTTCTTCACCTGAAAGTCGAGGCAGCTCATATTTTTGACGTTCTCTCATTATTTCATTTCCTTCCCGTAGTGCCTCAGCAACCATATTCATTGACTCTTTCAAGTCAATCATTTCATTGTTTGACTCTTTATTCTTAACCACTTTTAATTTCTTCTTTTTACCTCCACTTGCTATAGGAGAAGGGTCTGGTGATTGTGTTTCAGGTACAGTAAAATCAAAATGAGGAGCATCAAAACTCTCCAAATTCACCTCATTTCGAGTAACATGGCCATCAATGTCTTGAATAGTTTCAACAAAGTCTTCATCGATGACCGACGAACTTCGCTTTCTTGTCTCCTTTGAAGTCCCTGATTCATCTCCATCAGCTCGGTTGGGTCCATAAAGTATCACCATCTTCTCATAATTTGGAAGTGAAACATTTTTCCAATTTGCCGCTTTTGGTTTTGACTGAAAAATAAGTTTCACAATAGTTATACAACGATTAATTAATAAAATTTTGCAAAATACAAGATTTATAAAACTTGCCTCAATTAGAGCATCCCAAACTTCTGGCTCAACATCCCATAATTGTGTAATTTGATTCCAAGAAAATCCACTCATACCACCTTTAAAAATGTCATAATATTCGGTGAAGTTTTTTTTCAAAGTTTTCCATCGATTTTTTATCTTGAGTTTGTCAATTGTTTCCAAACAACGCACATATTTCAGCTGTAATATTGCCATACGTTGTTGTTGTGAAGGTATCATTAACTTTGTTACCTTTTTCAAATTCATGCATGAGAGCATCAACAAGAGCACCGTCCATGGCTCTATTCCAACTCAAAGTCCCATGATTACCGTTGTTGGTTGGTTGCTTTTTCGATGCCATAAGCTATAAAAAAGATCAATTATAACATAACAAAATTAATAAATATAATTAACACGAAGTCTCAGTATCATTCGCTAAATATCATAATAAACTCGGTACTACTTCGACAAAGAACAACAAACATCAAAATAATAATATAGCATATAAGATAAACTATTTAGGCCAAGTCATCGTTTTCATAATTTGCCCACATTTGATGTGCTGCACTATTTTTTATAACCCCACCCAAAGCAACTTCATCCCTATCACTTCTTGAAGCTTGATGATTTTCATGAGATACATTCTGATTTGCAAGTTCAGCATCTACTTCAGCTATAAGGTCTTCATTTGGGTCTGCGCTCATTAGATAATTGTGTAGAATACAACATGCAAAAATGATTAATTTTTTAGCTTTGACTCCATAATTGGGCTCTGTTGAATTAGAAATAATCTCAAATCTTTTTTTCAATACACCAAAGGCTCTTTCAATTGCATTGCGTAAAGATGCATGTCGAAGATTAAACAATTCTTTGTAATTTTGGGGTGGATTTTTTGCCGAATATTCTTTTAAGTGATACCGAACTCCTCTATAAGGTGTAATAAGTCCACTTGTCAGCATGAAGCCAGCATCAACAAGATAATATTTTCCTATAGTAAAGGTAAATATTAAATGTGATAGTTTGAAATATTTCATATAAATAATTACAGGTGTATGGTGATTCTTATATTACCTTGAGGAATTTTAAGTTTATCTTCTCGTGTTAATGCATTCTTTATTATTCTCGAGTCAGAGGCAGAACCTTCCCATCCCGCGAGCACATAAGTGAACTTTAAATCAAAAGTACATGCTGCTAAAACATTTTGTGCTGGATAGTCTTTCCTACCACGATATCGAGGGACATCTTTTGCAGATACTTTGACTCGTATATGTGTTCCATCTATAGCACCAACACAATCCTGACACAATAAGATTTTTTTTATCAATGTATAATTTATTCAAGTTTTGTTTATATTTTATTGTACATAACTTATTAATAAAAAGTGTTACCTTAAAATATGGGTAGAATCTAGAGCTACTAGAAATTTCGACAGGGATCGTCGAGCCATCAGGTTGTACGATAAATTTTTCTTCCAATTCAAGAATAGCTTTTAAAACTTGATGGAAATGACGACTAATTGTCTCGCCCGAACGCCGAAACCAAAAGTTGACTTCACGATTTTTAACATTATGGGTTAATATGTAATTGTTTTTGCAACTTGTTCTTCCACGCTTGATCATCGTGTAGCCCGTAAACCCCCTTCTCTTTCTAACATATCACATAGCCTTAAAAAAGTTTGAGGGCTCATTCTCAAGATTTCTACTAGTTTCACAGTTACTAATTCGATACATTATTTCTTCACGCACCATTTCTCTCTCAGAGCTCATACTATAACTTAATTTTCTCTTACGAGACATCCGAACATAACAATAAACAATTGCACACATAAGTTGAGCTACAGCTCTTCGGCGCAGCTACTTTGACTCGTATATGTGTTCCATCTATAGCACCAACACAATCCTGACACAATAAGATTTTTTTTATCAATGTATAATTTATTCAAGTTTTGTTTATATTTTATTGTACATAACTTATTAATAAAAAGTGTTACCTTAAAATATGGGTAGAATCTAGAGCTACTAGAAATTTCGACAGGGATCGTTGAGCCATCAGGTTGTACGATAAATTTTTCTTCCAATTCAAGAATAGCTTTTAAAACTTGATGGAAATGACGACTAATTGTCTCGCCCGAACGCCGAAACCAAAAGTTGACTTCACGATTTTTAACATTATGGGTTAATATGTAAATTGTTTTTGCAACTTGTTCTTCCACGCTTGATCATCGTGTAGCCCGTAAACCCCCTTCTCTTTCTAACATATCACATAGCCTTAAAAAAGTTTGAGGGCTCATTCTCAATAGATTTCTACTAGTTTCACAGTTACTAATTCGATACTGAAGGTGAAAAACACAAGAAGGGGGGTTGAATTGTGTTTTTAAAAATTGTTTCTTCTGTCTTAAGAAATCTAGAAATGCAGCGGATATGATAAACTTAGACTAAACACAAAACACAAATAAAACAGTGAGAGAGAGAGAGAAAGAACGCACATAAATTTTATACTGGTTCCTCTCACAAAACGAGAGTAGTCCAGTCCCCTTGCACTTCCAAGGGATTTCACTATAATCACAAAGATTACACAACTAATGCTCAAGCACACAAGCAAGAGACTTCCTTGCTCTAAGTCACACAAGACAAAGAGACTTCCTTGCTTAAGCACACAAGCTTAAGATTTCCTTGCTCAAGTCACACAAGACTTAAGACTTCCTGCTCTAAGTCACACAAGACAAAAAGACTTCACAAACTATCTTAATACAAAGATTAAGTAGGACTGAAAGTTCTAAGCAAGACTCTCTAAACACTAAGCTCAAAGTCTGTAATATCAAACGATATTTAACTTAGAATATAACACTAGAAAGAATAACACAGTACACAGCTTTGAATATGATTTGAATCTTTCTAAGTTCAGATGATCTTCCAGTAGTCTTCTCTCTATGAGGATGTCTTCTATTTATACCCTAGGTATAAAGACATTGAGAAGAGAACCGTTGGTTGTACACTCTCCTTTTTGTTGCCAAGACGGTTGTACTCTTTGACAGGACCGTTGTACTATTGCATTGGTTATTAGCTGTCTTTCTTCAGAGAGAGTTCTTCAGGATCTGATGATACCGTTTATTTGATCTTTTGAAGATGTACACACGCTTCAGACTGTGTTTCTTTCTTTGGCCTCTGAGGACTTCTTCAGAGGCTCTGATGCTTTCAGCATCATCAGAGCCTTAACACTTCAGACTGTGTCCTTCAGATGCCCAAATGATGATCTACGAGGATGATATTTTTACTTTGTTCCTGCACACTAGATCATTTATTAGTAATACCAATTGTCCATTTAATACCTTGTTATCATCAAAACTCAGGGTGTTTTATTAATAAAACTCATTTTGTTCCAACAATCTCCCCCTTTTTGATGATGACAAACATAGGTATTAAATACAATTGTTTGTTGATTAATTTAATTATGTCAACATCAGGTTGTTGAGGTTTGTAAGCTCCCCCTGAGTCTGATAAACCATTAGGGTTAGGTTTGCAAGCTCCCCCTAAGTTTTATCCATAATTAAGTTGAATCAGTATAAGAACAATTTGATAAACTTGATTGTATCTACATACTTGACTCTCAGAGTGTAAGGTTTGCAAGCTTAACTCTTGAATCTGATAAAAGTAATTAAGAGCACAATCTTAACTACTTTCATCTATGCAAACACAATTATGTTTATTAATTTGTTCCCCTTATCACTTAAGTTCATAAATATTTTGCAAGAGAAAAAAAATGAGATTCTTATTTCAGACAGTTTCAGATATTATTATGTGAGTAGAAATAAAAACTACTGACAATTGTACAACTACAACTAAATAATACTCCCCCTTTTGTCATCAGCAAAAAGAACTGTAAATAAAGAATGAAGAATCAATAGGCTAAAAACAAAAGGTGAAAGAAAAAAAATCCTAAGGATGTTTGGAAAAACGAAGAGTGCGAAGTTGTTGAGCCAGTCTTGCAGATGCCCCTGAGTATGCTACCAGCTCTAGCAGCTTATTTTCTTGTTCAACAAGCGTATCTCGTATTATGTGTAGAGCCGTTGCTATGAGGTCTGAACTATCTATTTCTGGTTGTGCCACAGGTGATGCAGATACTGGTTGACTTGGACCACTAGGTAAGTGAGTCACATGATCAATTGGTACATCAATTCTATCATTTATTGCAGTTACAGTATCTAAAAGCATCAGAGGTGGGGAGGAGTTGGGAGAGTCTGATGGAATTGGTGGAGATGGGTCAGATGAGATGGCATTGGGTGGTTCAGAGGTTTCATGAATGGGAGAAACTCTAAAAGAAGTTTCTTTCAGAATCTCTTCTTCAGAGAGAATTTTGGGTGATGACTGAGGGATAAAACAGTTTGATGGCTCAGCTGTTTCCTCCTCAGGAATATGCTTAGCTTTGGAAGAGAATTGTGCAAAACTATTCATAAGATCATCAAACGAGGAGTCAGAAGACTCTGACTCAGAGTCTGAAATGTTGACAAATTCAGGTTCAGAGGATGTTGGATAGATGGTATTTAGGGGTTGGACATGTTCTAGAATAGATGCTTCAGATATTTGATTGCAATAATTAAAAGAATGAGTATTACCAGAATCTGATCTTTGTCTCTTTTGTCCCCTAGAGGTGCAATGCTTTGTGCGAGGTCTTTTGAGAAATTTCGCACTTAGCAGGTCTTTTACAGAAGGTTCTGCAACCACTGGCTCTTTGTCAGCCTCTGGATGATCATCCTCTGACCTATGTATAGAAGCCTCTTGCATGGAGGGTTCCTCAACCACTTCATCTTCTTCATAGTCATTGAACACCTCTTCCTTAACTGCTCTCATAATCTGTGCAAAAGTTGGGCCATCACCTCTTCCAATGTCCTTATGAGTGATGGGAGTTCCTCTTTCCTTCATTAACCTCATGTATTCTAAAATGACTTCAGGAGGTTCATTATCAAAAATGAAGGCATCACTGATTGGCTTGAATTTGGTCTTGTTTACCAGAAGAGGTTTTTGGGGATAGATGAGCTGGTCTGATCTCTTCAAACGCAGACTCACTAAGACTTTAGCATCAAGAATTGGAGCTCTAACTTGTTCAAGATCGTCAGACACTCCAGCAAGCATGAATCTATCAGGAAGACCAAGTTGCTCAAAAATGAAGCTTAGGAGCCTGGGATGAGAGATCAATTTGGAAGGATTTTCAAACTTTTGATTCTCACAGATTGTCTCACATAGATGGTGAAAGAGGTAGGCAGGTAGATTCATTTTCCTTTTGGTGGAGAGGAAGTAGATAAAGTGTCTCTAATCCCAATTCAGAGAGTCACTGCCAGTATCCCTTGGTAGAATAGAGGAGAACAAAATTTTGGCAAAGACCTTTGCACGATCATTCAGATGACTAACCTTGTTGGACAGCTTCTGATCCTTAAAACAAAGTCTGGCAATATCATCTAGATACACTGACTTTCTTCCAGAAGCTGCAGTATAGAGTCTTATCATTCCAGTATTGGGAAGATTTAGCATTTTGGCCAAATTGCTTCTTGTCAAAATGACTTGAAAGCCTCCAACACTAGAACGAATTTCCGTTTCAGTAAATTTTCTCAGACCCAATTCTTCTCTAGATTTTCCTTTATTTGCACTTGGGTTTTGATTAATTAGACGTTGAAGTTCAGCATTAGCATCTGCCAAAGTCACAACTTCACTCTTTCTCCAGAAATCAAACACTAAATTGGAATAGATAGGTCCATTAAGCATATCCAAGTAGTGCCCCCAGCCTTGTTCAGTAAAGAATTCCTTGTAGTCATGTCCATTGACTTTCAAGGCCTCAAAGTCTATTGGTCTTTCCATAACCAATTTACTTTCCTCAAACCTAAGATTCATAGTGGCATCTTTAAGATGGGAGTCTTGAGCATAGATGTTGATTGGAATGTCCTCTGGGAATCTTGAGATAGATGATGAGCTTGCCATTGTTGAGGTTAGCGAGCAGGGTTTTGCTAGTATGAGGGAGAAAGAAAGTGCTCTGGGTTTTAAAAGAGACGGGCTAGAAGGGAAAGTGAACTTGTGCGAGAAGGGAATAAAAAAGATTTTGAAAAAAAAAACTTTAGTAAAAAAAATGATGGGGGAGTACATTCGTTGCAATAAAGAATTTCGTCATAAACTCCCTTTACACTAACCAATCACAGATTTAAGAGAAAAGACAAATCAGAGCTTAAAAAAAAATTTCAGCGTCTGAAGACTTTCCATTCTTCAGAGGCTGAATTTACAATTTTGTAAGTCAGAGCTTGATATCTTCAGAGACTAAGGTCATGTTCAGATGCTTTTTAATAAAATCTAGTCTTTCAACTGCTAAGGGTTTAGTAAATATATCAGCCCATTGTCTTTCAGTTTCAATGTGTTGAATATTTACACTACCCTTCTGAATAAGGTCTCTTATAAAATGATGTTTAATTTCAATATGTTTAGCTCTTGAATGCAAAATTGGGTTTTTAGAAAGTTGAATAGCTGCAGTGTTATCACAGAAAAGTGGAATATTATGACTATTAACTTTGTAATCCTCTAACTGATATCTCATCCAGAGTAGTTGTGTACAACACTTGGCTGCTGATATATACTCTGCTTCTGCTGTTGACAAAGCTATTGTAGTTTGTCTTTTGCTAGCCCAAGATATAAGATGTTCACCCACAAATTGACAGTTGCCACTTGTGGATTTTCTCTCTACCTTATCTCCAGCAAAGTCAGCATCACAGAATCCTATCAGCTTATAATCATTTGATTTCTTATAAAATAATCCAAGATTTGTGGTTCCCTTCAGATATCTAAAGATTCTCTTTACAGCAGTAAGATGAGATTCTCTAGGATCTGATTGGAATCTAGCACACAAACATACACTAAACAAAATATCAGGCCTTGATGCAGTTAGGTAAAGTAAAGAACCTATCATAGCTCTATAGAGCTTCTGATCAACTTTGCTTTCTGAATCCTCCTTGCTGAGACTGCTTGTTGGATGCATTGGTGTTGTCATTGGTTTGCAGTCATCCATGTTGAACTTCTTCAGCAGCTCCTTTGTATACTTTGTTTGATGAATGTAGGTGTCATCTTTGTCCTGGTTGATTTGTATTCCCAGAAAGAATTTTAGCTCTCCCATCATGCTCATTTCAAATTCCTCCTGCATAATCTTAGAAAATTCTTTGCACAAAGATGAATTAGCAGATCCAAAAATAATATCATCAACATAAATTTGAATAATTAGAATGTCATTCTTAAATGTTTTGCTGAAGAGAGTATTGTCAACATGACCTTTTTGAAAACCTTTTTCAACTAAAAAATTGCTTAGTCTTTCATACCAAGCTCTGGGTGCTTGTTTCAGACCATAAAGAGATTTCTTTAATTTAAAAACATGATCAGGATGTGAAGTATCCTCAAAACCAGGAGGTTGTTTGACATATACTTCTTCAGAAATGTAGCCATTTAAGAATGCACTTTTGACATCCATTTGATACAAAATAATACTATGATAAGTAGCATAGGAAAGAAGTAGTCTGATAGCCTCAAGTCTGGCTACAGGAGCAAATGTTTCAGTGTAGTCAATCCCCTCTTGTTGACTATACCCTTGAGCTACCAGTCTTGCCTTATTACGAACAACTTCTCCTTGTTCATTTAATTTGTTTCTGTAGACCCATTTTGTTCCAATGATATTTTTCTTGTAAGGCTTGGGTACTAAGCACCAGACTTCATTTCTTTCAAACTGGTTGAGCTCTTCTTGCATTGCAACAATCCATGCATCATCAGCTAGTGTTTCATCAGTTGAACTTGGTTCCACTAAGGAGATTAATCCAATTAATGAATCTTCATTTCTGAAGCTTGATCTGGTTTTTCTTGGACTGTCCTTGTTTCCCAAGATTAGCTCTTCTGGATGAGAGGATTTGTATTTGAAAGATTGTTTTGATTGCTCAATTCTGCTTGGACTACTTCTGATAAGTTCTGATGCTGGGTGATCTTCAGAGTCCAAGGTTTCAGGAACTGAATTTGTTTCTTCAGAGGTTTGTTGAGTTGGTCCTGATGTCTCTTCAGGTTCTGAGTCTTCATCATCTGATAGTTGAATATCTGCAAAATTCTCAACTAGCTCTGACACCTGGTCAGACTGCTTGTCATCAAATTTTATGTGCATACTTTCTTCCACTGTATGAGTTTCAGAATTATACACTCTGTATGCTTTTGAGCGTTCAGAGTATCCAATAAAGATACCCTTGTAAGCTTTAGCATCAAATATTTTCAGATGAACTTTTGTATTTAGAATGTAACATGTACACCCAAATTGATGAAAGTAGGATACACTGGGTTTCTTTCCCTTGAATAGTTCATATGCTGTCTTATTCAAAATAGGTCTAATATAGATTCTATTTTGAACATAACACGCTGTGTTTACAGCCTCTGCCCACAGATACTTAGCAATGTTAGTCTCATGCATCATGGTTCTGGCCATTTCTTGCAGAGTTCTATTCTTTCTTTCTACAACTCCATTTTGTTGTGGAGTTCTAGGAGAAGAGAACTCATGTAAGATGCCATATTTTTCACAAAAACTTTCAAACATTTCATTTTCAAATTCACCACCATGATCACTTCTAACTTTCAAAATGTGTAAACCTTTTTCTTTTTGTATCTGTGTGCAGAAATTGCTAAAGACATCATATGCATCGTCCTTATTTCTGAGAAATTTAACCCAAGTCCATCTACTGTAATCATCAACAATGACTAGTCCATATTTCTTCCCATTGATTGAGGTTGTACTCACAGGACCAAACAAATCAATGTGAAGCAGTTCTAAGGGATTGGAGGTAGAGACAACATGCTTTGGTTTAAAAGAGGTCTTTACACTTTTTGCTATTTGGCAGGAACCACAAAGAGCATCTGAGTGATATTGTAGCTTAGGTAGGCCTCTGACAAGGTCAAGTTTGCTAAGCTTAGAGATTAACCTCCAGTTTGCATGACCTAACCTCTTATGCCAAACCCACTTTTCTTCACTCAGAGTTAGCAAGCATTTTACCTCTTGGTCTGCCAAATCAGAAAGGTTTACTTTAAAAACATTGCCTATTCTTTTACCTTTGAACACTATGGACTTGTCAGATTCTCTAATTACAGTACATAACCCTTTATCAAAGTTAACCACAAACCCATTGTCACAAAATTGACTGATGCTGAATAGGTTGTGTTTAAGTCCATCTACAAACCAAACATTATTAATAGAAAGGGAGGAATTACCTACAATACCTGTACCTTTGATCTTGCCTTTCTGATTTCCTCCAAAGCCGACTGTTCCACCATCTTCAAGTTTCAAAGATGAGAACAATTTCTTATTACCAGTCATGTGCCTTGAACATCCACTATCCAGATACCATGATTGATTACTATTTTCTTTCAGTCTGGATAGCTGTAGAATAAACAAGGTCAATCATTGTAATAATATCCTCTATATTCATTGTGAAATTCTCTCCAATAATCATTTGCCTTGTCCACTTCAACAGCTCTGGAAGTAAAGTAATGTTTAGGAACATAAGCTTTTCTTCCATAGTTGATCACTTGCTTCCATTCATCTGGTTTGAAATGATTCTTCCTACAATGAAAATCTGAATAGAAAACAATTTTACATCTTGGTACCCATTGTTCTCTAGGTCCAGTTTGGTTAGTTCTATATCCTTTAGTTCTTCTTTGCCTTTGTGAAGAGCTTTGTGGATTATTAAAGAATTTTCTTTGAAAATTTGGTCTTTGAAAATTGACCCTTTTAGTCCATTGATTTTGAAATCTAGGCTTTGATTGATAATCACTATAGGACTTGGATTGCTTTTCTAATCTAGGATTAGTTTTTCTTACCAGAGTCTTATGTTGATTATTAATCCTCAGCTTAGTTTGTTTTAGAGTCTGATTGGATGAGCTTCTGAGTCCCAAAGTTTTCAGAGTCTTAGACTTGATAGTCTCAGATTCTGAACGCTCAGGTTCTGAGTTGCTCTTTTTGAGGTTCTGAAGGACAGCCTTTGAAGTACCTTCAGAGCTTGTCTTGCAGACCCCAGAGATACCTTCAGAGTCTGAAGCAATCATAGCTTTGCCTTTGTTTTTCTCAGGCACAAAGGTTGAATAAAGATTATCAGGAGTATTATTTACACTAATGTAAGGATTTTGTTTCCCATATGATTTACCATATGAGTAACCAATACCTTCGCCTACATTTTTACAAACATTATAAATCATAGACGCCATTTTACTTTTGTTGACGTTCTGATGAACAAATTCCTGAAGAGCAACCTCATGCTCATCAGTAGGTTTGTTGCATCTTGTGCATCCATTTTCATGTTCTTCAATTTTGATTAAAGAATTTTTATATAGATCTTGAAAATGTTCAGCTTTCTTTGCTAACTCATCCTTTTGTGTTTTTAAAAGTTTTAGTTTAGAGGATGATTTAGCAAACTTACTTAAAGACATACCAAGGTAGGTTAAGAGTTGTTCTTTAGAATAATTTAACAATACCTGTTCAGATTCAGAGTCTGATTCATCAGAGTCTGATCCTTCAGAGTCTTCACTAGCTGTAGCCATCAGAGCCACATTTGCTTCTTCATCATAACTATCTGAGGATGCTTCCAGGTCTTCAAATGTTGCCATTAAGCTCTTCTGAAATCTCCTCTTGTAGCTACTGAACTTCTTGTCTTTGTCTTTTGATGAAGCTTCAGGACATTCCGCAATGAAGTGTCCTGGTTTGTTGCACTTGAAGCAATTCTTCTCTTCTCTGCTGGGAGTGCTCCTTTAACTATTTCCTCTACGACTCTTACTCATCCTTGCCCATTTTTGAAAGTTTCTGGTGAACATGGCAAGTTCTTCATCTTCTTCTTCTTCTTGATCATCTGAGGAAGAATCTTCTTCAACCACCAGAGTTTTAGCTTTGACAGCTTTTGAAGATTTCCTGGTTGAAGTTAAAACTACTGATCTTTCTTTCTTCTTCACTGCATCAACATTCAATACCATCTCATGGCTCTTGAGATTGCTGATGAGTGATTCAAGAGAGATTTTCTCAAGATCCTTAGCTTCCTCAATAACTTACCTATTACCATCATAGTTTGAGCATAGAGAGTCATACTTAGCTTTAGCTGTAGATCTATCCATGATTTTGGTATATTCATCATGAGATATTGCAGACATCATGATTTGTTTGACCTTGTTGTGTTTAGAAAAGATCTTCTTGTTTTTAGCAGATAGAGCTCTTTTCTGAGCTATGGTAATCTTACCATCAGAGCCTATTCCATCAATAGGTACTCCTTCTTCTATCAGGTCCCAAAGCTCATCATCAATTCCATTGACATAGTGATAAATGCTATCTTTCCACCATTCAAATCTTAGAGCATCACCACTAAAGATTGGAACCTTTTTGTTGCTTGAATCATGAATAGACGCTGAAGAGGTAGAGTTCATGTTGTCGTAGTTGTATTGAACGTTGGATATATCTGTATTAGAAGATGTAGGAATAGTTGCAGGTGTAGATGTTTCTTCCCCAGACATACAGTGTTTTTCAAAGATCTTTTACTGTCTCACTGCGAAGTGATTAAAAGACAGAACCGGAGCTCTTGATACCAATTGAAGGTGAAAAAAACAAGAAGGGGCGTTGAATTGTGTTTTTAAAAATTGTTTCTTCTGTCTTAAGAAATCTAGAAATGCAGCGGATATGATAAACTTAGACTAAACACAAAACACAAATAAAACAGTGAGAGAGAGAGAGAAAGAACGCACAGAAATTTTATACTGGTTCCTCTCACAAAACGAGAGTAGTCCAGTCCCCTTGCACTTCCAAGGGATTTCACTATAATCACAAAGATTACACAACTAATGCTCAAGCACACAAGCAAGAGACTTCCTTGCTCTAAGTCACACAAGACAAAGAGACTTCACAAACTATCTTAATACAAAGATTAAGTAGGACTGAAAGTTCTAAGCAAGACTCTCTAAACACTAAGCTCAGAGTCTGTAATATCAAAAGATATTTAACTTAGAATATAACACTAGAAAGAATAACACAGTACACAGCTTTGAATATGATTTGAATCTTTCTAAGTTCAGATGATCTTCCAGTAGTCTTCTCTCTATGAGGATGTCTTCTATTTATACCCTAGGTATAAAGACGTTGAGAAGAGAACCGTTGGTTGTACACTCTCCTTTTTGTTGACAAGACGGTTGAACTCTTTGACAGGACCGTTGTACTATTGCATTGGTTATTAGCTGTCTTTCTTCAGAGAGAGTTCTTCAGGATCTGATGATACCGTTTATTTGATCTTCTGAAGATGTACACACGCTTCAGACTGTGTTTCTTTCTTTGGCCTCTGAGGACTTATTCAGAGGCTCTGATGCTTTCAGCATCATCAGAGCCTTAACACTTCAGACTGTGTCCTTCAGATGCCCAAATGATGATCTACGAGGATGATATTTTTACTTTGTTCCTGCACACTAGATCATTTATTAGTAATACCAATTGTCCATTTAATACCTTGTTATCATCAAAACTTAGGGTGTTTTATTAATAAAACTCATTTTGTTCCAACAGATACATTATTTCTTCACGCACCCTTTCTCTCTCAGAGCTCATACTATAACTTAATTTTCTCTTACGAGACATCCGAACATAACAATAAACAATTACACACATAGGTTGAGCTACAGCTCTTCGGCGCAGCTCATATCATCTATTAATAACAATTTCTCGATCTTGGTGATCCATCTAATTCAATGAAATATCTAATAAAATAAATTTCATAAATAATAGTTTAACAAACTATCAACAATCCTATAAAAAAAATTAACACTTAAACCATATACATAGAAACTACATGTAGAGAAACTTATGTGATATATACAAAGAAATTACATATCCAAATTCACACATATTTGAGTCAAAACTAAGCAGCAAAACTAAGAGCATGATAACAACAATTTCAAGCGTGGAAATTAAAGCAGTATAACCAATTTATAACAAGGCAATACACACAACAATATAACTATAGATGCAACAATATACTTCAAGGTTATCACGTGTATTGCTATAATTTCACATCGTTTTGCTGCAACAATATAACAAGGCAATACACGCAACAATATAACAAAGCAGTATAACCAATATTTGGACTATAGTAATACACGTGATGCAGTATAAACAACAAAGCAGTATAAACAAAGCAACAATATATAGCAATACACGTGATGTAGCAATAAAGATACAACAACAAAGCAATACACGCAAGGCAATGGAAAAAAAGTGGCGCACAACATATGTTACATATACAATAATACACGAAAGTCATTAGGAAAAAGCAAAAAGATACATACATAGAGATGAGCAAGCACCGTTGGAGACAACAGGAGAAAATAGAGGAGGCAGATAAGGAATATAGGCAACAAATAACAAAGACCTAATAATAAAAACGATAAGGATAATATTGAAATTCTAAAATATATTGGGATAATTTTGTCAGTTTAATAAACTTTAAAAAAGCTTCCCTCCCCTCCCCTCCAAATCCCCCCGAATTGGGGGAAAGCAAAAATTGAGTTTAGGAGGGATTTTGCTCCCCTCCCCTCCCCTCATATCCCCTCCTAAAAATTGAACCAAACACACAAAATTTAAAATATTACCTCCCCTCCCCTCCAAAACCCCCGAACCAAACAGACCCTTATATTTACTAGACTACTACCCGTGCGATGCACGGGTCTTTGAGAATGTTATATATAACATTCAATTTGCTTTTATTATTCTATGTAGACATATTAAAATATAATATATAACTACTACCCGTGCGATGCACGGGTCTTTGAGAATGTTATATATAACATTCAATTTGCTTTTATTATTCTTTGTAGACATATTAAAATATAATATATAACTTTCAAATAATATCTGTAGAATACTATCGAAAAAATGAAGTTAGGAAATATAAATATATAAAAAAAAAATTGCAAAAAAATATAAAAAAAAAGCTCACCAAAAATTCAGTTTTTACATCTGTCTTTTAAAATCAGTTCAAACTGACTCATTCCATTGTATAATAAAATCACTCAAGCACCATATTGAATATTACAAAAATCACGCAATGCAGACATCTATATTTAAAATATATGCTGCCATTAATTTTTTCAACTAAAAATTCAAATTGATTTCCGTTTGGATCAATAAGGGTGTGTTTGGTAGGAGAGAAAATGAGAAGAGGAAAATAAAAACACGGAAATCAATGCATGTATTTAGATATGAATTCAACGGTGTTATGTGTAAAAAGGAAAGCAAGTAGTAAATATAAAACGCGGCGAGAATGAATAGTTAAAGTATATAAAATATAAAATAAAATTAAAAAAACCTCAAATGTAGCGTAAGTTGAAATTCAATATTTTGATCAATCATAGTAGCAATAGAAACACAAATTTGTGATAGCTAAACTTGAGATATATATATATATATAAATAGGAAAATATAAAACACGGCGAGAATGAATAGTTAGAGTAAAAATCTGTGAAAGCTAAACTTGAGATATATATATAGAAGAAAAACAAAGCATATACGATAAATATTCATAACATATCTTTATAAAATAAAAATTGATTTCTAATTAAACAAATCAAATTTTTGCATAGCAGCGAAAAATATTAAATTATATATTGTTGTGACAGATTGGATTGCATATTCAATACATGTTGGTTACAAAAATATTTCAAATCGATTGATATGTCATAGTGGGTAATATATGAAGCCTTCACAAAAAGGTCATAAGTTCAACTCCTGTTGAAGATGTTTTTTATCATTTTTTTATTAATTAAATTAGGGTTTTAGTAGGGTTAGATTAGGGTTACTTGGAGACTTAACTACTTTTATATATATAATATGTCATAGTGGCTAATATATGAAACCTTCACAACAAGGTCATAAGTTCAACTCCTGTTGAAGACGTTTTTTTTTATCATTTTTTAATAATTAAATTAAATTAGGGTTTTAGTAGGGTTAAATTAGGGTTACTTGGAGACTTAACTACTTTTATATTTATATATATAACTAGACACCGACCCGTGCTATCGCACGTGTTTTGTAGATTTTCATATATTATATAAAAAGAACTATAATAAATTTTTTAAAATAAATGACACAATTAAATCTGTCTTTTAAAATTAGTCCAAACTGAGTTATCACAGTGTATAATAAAATCACTCAAGCACCATATTGAATATTATAAAAATCACCCAATGTAGATCATCCATGTTTAAAATATATGCTGCAATTAATTTTTTCAACTAAAATTTCAGATTGATTTCCGTTTGGATCAATAAGGGGGTGATTGGTAGGAGAGAAAAATAGAAGAGAGAAAAATAGAAGAGAGAAATAGAAACACGAAAACCAAAGCATGTAGTATTTGGATCCAAATACATGCATTGGTTTCCGTGTTTCTATTTATCTCTTCTCATTTTCTCACCTACCAAACAAAGGTTAAGTGTAGCATAACGATGTACGTTGTTGTCACCAAAATCAGATGCAAACATTTTGGTAACATGACCGCGCCATAAAATAAAAATAATAACAATGTTAAATCTCTACCAATGTGAAATGCTCAAATACAATCAAATATATTCGATTGAAATAAAAGGTATACTTACTTTGCCATTGTGAAACTCAACATAATAAGTTTGATATTTGATCCGACAATGATTGACGTACTTCTCTAAGTCAGTTATTGGAGTATGAATTCAATGATGTTATGTGTAAAAAAGAAAGAAAGTAGTATATATAAAACGCGGCGAGAATGAATAGTTAGAGTATATAAAATATAAAATAAAATTTAAAAAACCTCTTAAACAACGTAGCGCAAGTTGAAATTCAATATTTTGATCAGTCATAGTAGCAATTGAAACACAAATTTGTGATAGCTAAACTTGAGATATATATAGAGGAAAATATAAAACGCGGCGAGAATGAATAGTTAGAGTAAAAATTTGTGAAAGCTAAACTTGAGATATATATATAGAGGAAAAACAAAGCATATACGATAAATATTAAAATAAAAATTGATTTATATTTAAACAAATTAAATATTTGCATAGCACCGAAAAATATTAAATTATATATTGTTGTGACAAGTCATGTGTTCGATTTATACTGAGGTAGGTGTATAAAAAAATTGGAGACTTGGCAAAAAAAAAATTGAACATGTATTACAGAAAAAATGGATTGCATATTCAATACATGTTGGTTACAAAAATATTTCAAATTGATTGATATGTCATAGTGGCTAATATATGAAGCTTTTATAAAAAGGTTATAAGTTCAACTCCCGTTGAGGACATTTTTCATCAATTTTTAATAATTAAATTAGGGTTTTAGTACGGTTAAATTAGGGTTACTTAGAGACTTAACTACTTTTATATATATAATGATGATATGTCATAGTGGCTAATATATGAAGCCTTCACAAAAAGGTCATAAGTTCAACTCTTGTTGAAGACGTTTTTTTTATCATTTTTTAATAATTAAATTAGGGTTTTAGTAGGGTTTACACCGAATTTTGGTAAACAAGCGCTAGTTTATTTACTGGTAAGATCAACTAGTAAATCTTGGAACATGTTTGTGCATTTTATGATGAGAAAGCATTTAATGTTCATATTTTGGAAATACTGTTAAAAAGACTTGAATTTAAAGCAAGTAAATGGAAATAACAATGCAATAAATTGGTTTGCAGAAAAGTAAACTTTGCAGAAAACTTGAGTTTAAAAGACAATTGCAGAATTCATTCGAATGAATGAATCATATAAAGTAACGAAAAAAAGGTAAAGATTGTTGAAATATAAATTGCATTTGAAATGTAAACATTTACAAAGATAAGTGGTTCACAGAATCATACTTTTCCTTGTGATCACTCATTTCGCTCGAACGCATGGGTACTCTGAGTTTTGTAAGGATTTTGTATGTGAATTTTGTGACCCTTATTTTGACTACAAAATACATATATATAGACTTCCTATTTCAACTACTATGTAACGGTTGCTTCTTGACCAAATGACGCGTGTCTTTGCTTCTCATGCGCTGTCCTTAGTTTTGAACCGTTGCATCCGTTGCCAATTAGTCGAAATCGAAGTGAGTTAAGTTTGAAAATCATTTAGAAAGTACTTAGACTTCCCGTGAAAATCCAAACTTCTTTCGATATAACCAGATTTCGATTTATATCAAAATCGAATCGAAAGAAAAAGCTTTTGATAAAAGATTACATTAATTTTCAAATATACATATTGATAACATGTATGTTTTAACAATTAACTTATCTTTATTTCATATTTTGTTCCAAACAAAAATATGGAGTAACAAATTGCCCCCAAAATGCCAATTTCGATTTGAATGATTCGAATGAAATTGAGGAGTTGGCATTTTAAGATTGAAACGTTTACTTTTCCACAAAGAGTCTTCACACTTTCCTAAGACTGCGCTGACGTCATTAGCAGTCTTTTCAACTGCCATTTTCACCATTATCAAAGAAAAAATCCTGCTTTTTCGCGTGAGTGGGCCAGGTGGCAGTTTCGGAAGCTGAAATAAAACTGCATGTGAACAGTGTAATTTCTTTTTGATTTATTTAATTCAAGATTTTATTCAAAATCTATAAATAGCCTTCTTCTTCGTCATTGAAACGTTTTCTGCAAACTCCATACAAACTCCTAAACTCTGAACTTTTCCAGAAAACTTGCAACAACGATTTTCAGTTTAAACTACTTCAAAAACCAACGCATTGTTCAAATCTGTTTAGATCTAAAACATTTCAAAACTTTCCAGAAAGTTTTAATCTTCTAAGCGTGATTTTCCAAAAGCTCTTTCTTTTTCAAAAATCAACCATGGCTGACAGCAATCGCGACGTTAAAGTTCCCTTCGCTGGTAAATGGAAGAATTTCATCCTTCACGAAGACAAAGAACCTATGGTTCCTCAACCACATGACGATCCTGAAAAGCTTGATATTTGGCATTCGGAACTGATGATTCCATACGCTGTGAACAAAAACGTTTATGCGTTTGGAGGTCCTTTACTAAATGAAGATGCATTAAGCTCGAAGGTAAATGCAATCTTTCCTTGCTTTAGAACATGTGAGCCCCCAATTTTTTCTAGTGAGACACGCCACTTAGGGTTTTTAAATGCGAAGCTATTTCGATCTGCCCCTGTTATTCCCAATACTAAGCATTTTATCCCATGGCTAAATCGAATGGAAAAAGATTTTGGGGAATATTGGAAAACTTATGGAATTTATGATTTGATTCAGTTTACTCGAATTGGTCCCCAAGTACAACAAGAGTCCATTATTGCTGCGCTGCATTTTTGGGAAAAGTCTACCAACACTTTCCACTTTCCATGTGGAATGCTTACCCCAACTTTGTTAGATGTAGCTGCCCTAACTGGTCTTCGACCAAACGACGAAACCTTTGATCTAGACAATACAAGTGACAATATTGATTTTGACCCAACAGAACTGTCTTTCACTAGGTTTATAGAGAAAAACATCGAGAAGGGAGAAACTAGCAGTGTTGAACACGTAGCTTTTTTAACCCTTTGGCTGTCTTACTATGTTTTCTGTTCTCGTTCCTCACAAGTAGCAAAAATGTTTATTCCCATGGCCATCCAGATACATGAGGGTAGGCATTTTGGCTTAGGAAAATTAATTTTAGCTGTTTTGTATGAATCTATGGGCCTAGCATGTGATGAGATTAAGAAATCTACAAATGGCTCCTCGTTTTTAGTTGCTGGACCCATGTGGTTATTGCAGTTGTGGTTGAATGCCACTTTCGAACAAGAGTTCAATTTAAGGATACCCCAAGAATACGAAACTGAAATAGCTGATCGTCCAATCGAAGGAAGGAGAGTTATTCGATTAGCCCCTCAACACTTAGAGACTGATCATAAGACCCTTTTCATGAGATACATGAAATTTTTTCTCAATTTTAATGTTTTCAAACCCCATCACGCTCCTTTTGCTACTAGGGAATTTGGTCCCAATTGGTTTACTGAGGACTTTCCAGCTTTCGATCCTAATAATGAAGATGAAGTGAATGAGGTATGGTCAACCTATCTGGATCCTTCTGTGCTATCTTGTAGGATAGGCACTCAAGCAAAACACTTTGGACTGGTGGGATACCAACCAAATTTGGTCTCGAGACAATTTGGGATGTCTCAAATTCGTCCCAAAAGTTTATTTGAGGATGAAAAGGACATGGTTTTAGGTTCGAGTCTTTCTGAAAAGACGTTTAGAGGTTATCTAAAGATATCAGAACAGAATTCATATAACCTCAACTCTTTTGATTTTAATATTTCTCATTTTTGTACCACGGACTTTGATAGTTGGTGGGAGAATTATTATTTGACTCGAACTAAAAGTGTTGAAGAAATTGTTCGAGGGTTGGAGGCTGGTCTGAACAAACCAATTGTCGAGAAGGCAAAGAAATCGAAACCAAAAGGTATTTCTTGCTAACTTTCTCTTTTAATCACATTCCCACATTATATTAATTGTTTCAATTCATACTATTTTTATAGTTTCGAAACAAACTTTGGAAGATGCTTTGAAAGAAACCTGCAAAGCCAAGCCTACTGATAAAAAGAATGTGGAAGTGAAAATGAAGGTAAGTCCCCAATCTTTCTTTCTTCTGAGCATTTGCTTTTTACCATCCTGTTTACATAACTTTAGGCAAATTTACAGGGTCGAAAGAGAGCAAATAGTTCGAAAGAAACTGGGAATGCTTCGAAGAAGACTAGACCAACTGTCACTATTTCCAGTGATGAATCTGTAAGTTCAAACTCATCTTCCATAATGCCTTTTGCTTTCGACTTTTGTTTCTTATTTTCTGAAACTTTTCCTATCGAAACAGGAAGAAGAAGTGGTGACTCCATTGAGAAGGACAAAGACTCCAAAGCCTGCTACTCAAGAGGTGAATCCAGCACCAAGTGCTGAGGTCGTTAGTCCCCCAATCGTTGAAATTATGGACGAAGAGATTGAAGGTGATGAAGGTGATAAAGGAAAGGATAAAGACAAGGTTGAAGGAGAAGACAATGCCCCTGTTCAAAAGACTAGTCCTGAAGCAGACGAAAGGGTGCCAAAGAAAAAGAAGAAGAAGAAATCCAAATCAAAATCAAAATCAAAATCTCCTGAGGGTGATACTCAAACACAACCCAGTGTTTCGACTCAACCTGCTGTCGTTGCTTCGACAGATACGTCGAAGGATGATCCTCCTAAGGTTGTGGAAGAAACAGACAAACCCAAAGAGGCTTCGATTGAAGATTTGGATCAAGATACACGCAAGGATGAGGTTGAAAAACCTAATGATGAAGTCACAAAGGTAAATGAACTTCGAATCTCTTTTCAATGTATTTGTCTTAACCTTTTTTATCTTTACCAATTTATCCTGTCTTTGTAGGATGATAGTGACAAGGCTGTCACTGATAAAGAGAATCTGGAGGCAGCTAACGCTGCTGCTTCGAATATGGAATTTGTTCATACAACTTCCAATTCTCAAACCAACCCAGATTACTCGAATGAGCAAATGGACTTTGATGCTGAGTTCATTCCTGAAGCAGAGGAAGGTGGATCAGAAATTTTGCCAGAGTCTTCGACTTCGAAACTCTCGGCTAGCCTTGGCATGTCTGAAGGGGAATTTGACCATATGAGGAATTCGAAACCAGACCTTGCACTAAGACTTCTCATGGCTAAAAAATGGGAACCTGCTTCAAGCAGCGATACTGGCGATACTTCGAGCAAATATGAAGCCAGTATTCGACAAAACGTTCTCCAGGATTCTTTGTTGCTCAAGTTTAATTCAGAATACATAAATGGTGATATGTTGAAGTCTATTGAAGAAAATACCAATGCTGCCTTTGCCCATAAAAATTTCTTGAACCAGCTGCATAATCCTCTCACTGATCAGGATACTTTGAGTAAAGTTATTCAATTCGAGTCGATAATCGAGCAATTTGCCAAAGCTGTACAGAAGAAAGAATATACTCTTGGAAGGATGAGTCATCAGAAACTGGCCCAAGCTATTGTTTTCGATAAAGCTAACCGCTCTGTCGAAAAAGTAGAGGCAATGAAAACCCAAAAAGCCAACTCTGGTGAAGGAGTCCAAGAGTGTACTTCTAATATTGACAAATGGCAAGAAGAAATTGCGGGATTGCGAGCAGAAATAGTGAAGAGAGAGCTCCTCATTCATTCTGAACAAGAAAAACGTAAACAACTCGAGGAAGCTGCCACTCAAGCTCATCAAGAGGCAATCGAGAAGGAAGCTTGAGAAGGTCTTAGGTACTTTAGTGCTTCTGAAGCTTTGCAGGAAGATGTTAAATCCCTCGAGAGTAATGTACATGTCATCGACGTCGAATTGGCTTTGCTTAAAACCCATTATGCTAACTTGAAATCCAAGGCTTGAATATGTTCATTGAATTTTTCTCTCTCTCTTTTTTTTTTTTTTTTTTTTTTTTTTTTTTGTTTCGAACAATTTGCTATGTCAAGTTCCAAGTTTTTTGAACAAGTTTTGAATTGGGTTGTAATATTAACAATGCCCTATTTTGTGGCCAATTTATTGTTTGCCATTTCGATTTCTCTACTTTCGATGTTCTCGAATTATTTTATAGGCTTTGCTAATCCAGATAACTTTTAAAACTTCAAATTTGGAGCTTTTTATAACAAAACCTCGGAATTCACAGCGGGAAAATCTCTTTTCCACTTCTTGATATGTGCAACTGACAAATATTCTTCAAAAACCGTGTTTGACTCTGTTTCCAAGACAGTCAAGTCAATCCAAATTTATTGTTTGCGAGAAATAAGGGAAAATCTAACTGCCAACCGTCCAGATTTTCTCTATAAAAAAGGAACGTTCTCATTGTGATTTTTCATTCCAAATCTCCTTCACTATTCCTCCTTTCTTCAACCTTCTTCCTTTCTTCAAGAAACCATGAAAGGAAGATCTAAAGGTGTTGTTTCTGTTAAGAAACTAACAAACCTTATGTTTCTAAACGCAAGAAATTTCAAACTCCCAAATCTGAACCTAGCCAATCTTCTCAAAAGATTCAAACAAGATCTCAACGCCTTGTTCAAGAACATGATGATTCTGGTTCAGATGAGATTGATTCAGACTATGCTGAATTTTTGAAAACTTACGTCCCAGAAGAAGATCTCTGCCAAGATCACGATGATTCCCTTACATTGGTCGAGAATCCTACCAACTCTCCTCATAAGAAAGAGAAGGACATTGAGTCCAGTTCTTCGAAGATGAAGTGAGGTGTAACGATCCACCTTACTGCTGTTGGGGATTGTTCTCTGTGTGGTGGAACTTCTCAACCAGTTGGGAAGGATTAGCAGTTGCACCTTCTTTATTGTTTAAAATAAAGATGCACTAGGATAGATTTCTGTTAGGTCAAATAAAACCATAGATGGTTTCGAATGTAACCAATTCTTGTATTTTGGAATACAATTTCTATTATTTGATTGGTTTAAATAAATTTGTAATATTTGAGAATATCCTGTTTTTATGGCAATTTATCATTTTTTGCCATTTCGATTTCATTATATTTCTTATTCTGTGCTTATGTTTATTTCACATAATGTTGGCTTATATTTTTTCAAATATTTACCATTTATATTAAGAGTGCGCCTTTCAACAGTTAACTCTTCGATCTCGAATGCACCATTAGAATATATTTGTGAAATCTTAAAAGGACCTTCCCAATTGGGTGACCATTTTCCTAAAACCCTATCCTTTCAATCCATAGGAAGAATAGTTTTCCAGACTAAATCTCCAATGTTAAAGGTTTTAGACTTGACCTTTTTATTGTAAACTTTGGCTATTTTCTCTTTTTGCTGAGTTAACCTTTCCAAAGCTTGTATTCTCTCTTCATCTAAATCAACTAATTCATCTAACATCATATTCCAATAATGGTCATTTGGTATTTCCATTTGCCTTTGGATTCGAATTGATTGCAAATGTATCTCGACTGGTAAAACTGCGTCGTGACCATATGTCAAACGAAAAGGGGTAGTATTAGTTGATTTTTTTGGAGAATTTCTGCATGCCCATAATACTTGGTCCAAAGTATTGTTCCAATTTCTAGGTTTTTGGGCAATGTGTTTTTTAATTAAGCCAATAAGGATTTTATTGGCTGCTTCAACTTGACCATTTGCTTGTGCATAGTATGGTGTCGAAGTTAGCAAACGGAAACCAGTTTGATTTGCAAATTCTTGCATTTTTCGACCAGTAAAAACTGAGCCTTGATCAGTAGTGATAGTTTCAGGGATTCCAAATCTGTAAATAATATACTTTTGAATAAAACTAATCACTGCTTCTTGGTCTACATTTTGCATGGGTATTGCCTCGATCCATTTTGTGAAATAATCCACTCCAACTATTATAAATCTTTGATTTTTTGATGAAGCATGTTTTGTTTCACCAATTAAATCTAAAGCCCATCCTCTAAATGGTCAGGGTTTAATAATGGAATGTAATTCACTTGCAGGCACATGTTGTATTCCTGCATGTCTTTGACAATCTTGGCAACCCTTAGCAAATTCTATGCAATCTTTTAACATAGAAGGCCAGTATAACCCCTGTCGAAATAGTAACCATTTGATTTTGTGACCTGCTTGATGAGATCCACAAGCTCCACTATGCGTTTCAGAGACGGCTATATGAGCCTCTAATTCATTCAGACATTTAAGTAAGACTCCTTCGACAGTCTTTTTGAATAAGTTGTCTCCAATGATCACATAGCTTAAAGCTCTATATTTGATCTTTCGAGCAGTATCACTCGTTGGATTTTGTAAGTAATCCACAATTGGTTTTCTCCAATCAGTGTTTGTTAAATTGTCAATTGCCAAAATTTGAAATTTTTCTTCATCATGACATTTATTATCAATTGTTTCTTGAGGTATATTTGCCCCCACAAGTTTTGGCATTGACAAGCTTGGGAATAACAAATCACTAGATACCAATTTATCTTTGATTTCGATTAATTTATATAATTGTTCTTTTGACACTTTGTATCCTGAAGCGATTTGAGCTAAGTCATTTGCTTCTTGATTTTGCAATCGAGGAACATGTTCGAAATCAACAGTATCAAAACAAAGTAACATTTGTCTTGCAGTTTCAAAATATTTGACAAGATGTTCTTTCACACATTTATATTCTTGTGTTAATTGTTTCAATACTAATTCTGAATCTCCTTTGATTCTTATGTTCTTTGCCCCCAAATCTATTAAAATTTCTAGACCTGCTATTAAAGCTTCATATTCAGCTTCATTGTTTGAGCAAAGACCATTTATTTTATACTTAAATTTAGTTGGGATTTTCAATGGTGAAATAATTAGTATCCCAATTCCAGTTCCAAACTTATGTTTAGAACCATCAAAGTATAAAATCCAAGGCTGAACCTCTACAACTTCTTGAGTCATTTCGATTACAGAATGATCAACTAAGAAGTCAGCCACTATTTGACCTTTTACCGCTTTTAAAGGTTTATATGTTAAAGCATATTCAGTTAACGCCAATGCCCATTTTCCAATTCTACTATGTAAAACTGGTTTTAAAAGCATATGTTTAATAACGTCAAAATGAGAATAGACATAAACTTCAATAGGCTTTATATAATGCTTAAGTTTCATACAAGAGAAATATAAACATAAACATAGTTTTTCTATAGCATTATATCTAGTTTCAGCATCAATTAGAACCCTACTTAAATAATATATGGCTCTTTCGTCTCCATTTTCATCTTCTTGAGCAAGCATGCTACCAATGGTCGAATCAGATGCTGAAATATACAACTTCATAAATTTGTTTCGAATGGGAGACATTAGTATTGGTGGTTTTGAAAGATATAACTTGATATCTTCAAAAGCCCTTTGGTGCTCTGCTTCCCATTTGAAAATATCATCTTTCTTTAATCTGAGTAGTGGTGAAAAGGGTTGGGATTTACCACTTAGATTCGAAATGAATCTCCTCAAGAAATTGATTTTCCCCAGCAAAGATTGAAGTTGCTTTTTAGTAACTGGAGGTTGTGTCTCCATTATTGCCTTTGTCTTATTCTGATTTATCTCAATGCATTTCTTATGTACAACAAAACCAAGGAAATCTCCTGCATGCACACAGAAAGCACATTTTAGTGGATTCATTTTTAATCCACATTTTCTCATTCTTTCGAATGATTTTCTAAGATGTTCCAAATGGCCATCATCAGATGAAGATTTGATAACAATATCATCTATATAGACTTGCATAAAGTTATCAATAAAATCATGGAAAATCAAATTCATTGCTCTTTGATATGTAGCCCCAGCATTCTTTAAACCAAAGGGCATTACTACCCATTCATAAGTTCCTAATGCTCCTGGGCATCTAAAAGCAGTTTTATGAATATCTTCTTCAGCAATAAAAATTTGATTATATCCTGAATAACCATCTAACATACTTAAGTATTCGAAACCTGCTGCCGAGTCAATAAGCATTTCTGCTACAGGCATAGGGTATTCATCTTTAGGTGTAGCATTATTTAAATCTCGAAAATCTATGCATACTCTAAGAGTTCCATTCTTTTTAACTACAGGTACTATATTTGCTAACCATTGAACATACCTGGCAGTTCGAATAAATTTGCTTCTTAGCAATCTTTCGATTTCGCCTTTTATCTTGGACATTATTTCTGGCGCGAATCTCCTTGGTAATTGCTTGATTGGCTTCTTTTCTGGTTTCAAAGGTAACCTGTGTTCAACCAATTCTTTGCTTAGACCAGGCATTTCGTTGTAGTCCCAAGCAAAACAGTCTTTGTATTCCTTAAGGAGTTCGATCAGCTTTGTCCTGAGATCAGAATTGATGTTGGCACTGATGTAAGTTGGCCTTTTTGTTAGGCCATCTCCAATGTCTATTTCTTGCAATGAGTCTTGGGCTTGCATTTTATGATTTATATTTAAAGGATCTTTTTCGAAACCCAAAGGTTCGTCATCATAAATACAATCCAAGTTTTGCAAGTTTGGCATATTATTGCCATCTTCAAGATCATTGGCTTTATTTGCCAATTTTTTAGAATCACTGGCTTCGAAAGCCATTTCTTCTTTCATTGTTACAGCTTCTAATGCCGTATTTAATCTATTTTCGGCCATATAAGCCGAAATTCTTGCCCATGGGTTGGGCTCAGTCATTGGGATAGTAGAATTCACAATCCCACCCAGATGGTGGAATCACTCCGTCTTCAGAGGAATCCTGATCTATTTCCTCTCTTCTCCAACAGAATCCATGAGTTGGGTAAAGTTTTACAGAGTGGTAAACATTTTCAGAAACCACTTTATCAAAAGCAGCGTCCTTATCGCCACATGGTGCAATCGTAGCAAGGTTCTTGTCGAAAGTCTGCTTCGTTATTTGGTATTGCTTGGATAGATAATAACTTTGGTCTGCTTCCACATATTCGACAATACCATCATCTCTCCAAATAGCCAAGTTTTGGTGAAGAGTCGAAGGCACTGCCCCCACTCCATGAATCCATTCTCTTCCTAACAGAAGATTAAAGTTTGCTTTGGATTCGACCACCAAAAATAGTGTTGGCCTAACTGTGCTTCCAATGGCAACTTCAACTTGGAGAGCACCCCAAGAGTGGCCACTTTTCCCTTCATAGTTCGAAAGGACTATATTGTGAGAAATAAGATCAGTGTCATTTCCCTATTTTCTCCATTAATGAAGAAGGCATCAGATTCACAGCTGCTCCTCCATCAATTAGAACCTTGTTTATGCCAACATTGTTGACTTTTTCTCTGACAAACAAAGGCTTAAGATGATTTTTCATCCCTTCATCAGGCTTTGCAAAATTGGCGCATTGTTCTTCGATGCATCCATTATCCATTACATAGTAACAAACTGGTTTGATATCAACCAGTGGTGGTTCATAGCAGTCTTCTTCTCGATCAGAGAAAGACCAAACATCAAACTCTCGTGGCAATACAGACACCACATTACAAACCACATCGAAGTCACTTTCTGACCCAAAGTCATCATCCTCACCATCAAAACATTCCTCTTCATTTATTTTTTCATTATTTTCTTCTGGAATGTTTGGTTGTGAGAGTCTTTCGATTACAGGCCTCTTGGCCTTTTCTTGAATCTTGATTCCTTTTAAGTTGTTCTCCTGTGGAACATTTTGGAATTCTTGTTTCTTCTGGCGCTGGAACCTACGCCATTGTGTTCTTGTCATTGGATTCTTACCCTTATAGTTATTCTTATAAGAGTATTTACTGGCATCCATTGCCATAATAGGTTGAGCATCAATTTGCCAACCTTTACTAGAACTTCCTTGATGCTTGATTCTCTTGTCGAAAGCTGCATATCTACCATGTCCCCATTGACCCATGGGTATTTTTGTTGATGGTAAGAAAGTTTGTTTTCGACCAATCCTTTCATGAATCGAAGGATTTGGCATTATAGCTTTTCCTTTGTTAGGATATTGATTTGGTCCACTATTGAAGTTCAGTCTTCTGTTTGGACCATTGAACTTTGGCTTCACATAAGGCAGATAATTCTTGAGGCCTGCAGTAGCCTCTTTGTCGCATACAGCACTACACCTAGGGCATAACATGACTTGATGATTCTTTGCTTTACATCTCATAAGAAAATCTAGCAAATCCTTTTCAGCCTTAGGGTAAACCACCTTAATTTTCTCGATATAATCTTCTTCTGGAATTGATTCGAGAGTCGTAACTTCCATAGCTTCCACCATCATGAATTCGAATGGTTCAGCAAACGAAGTATCAGCAATCTGGAGAGGGTCAGTATCCACCTTCATTGGAGGCTTCGATTTCTCATCGAATTTTAATCTCCCCTCGTTCAACGCTTTTTGGACAAGATCCCTGAAAAGAACACATTGAGATGTTTTATGACCCACAAAATTATGAAATTTGCTATAACCTCTTTTCTTTCTTTGTTCTAAAGGAGGAATTTTTAAACCTTTTTGAACAATTATCTGGCCATCATTAACCAATAAATCAAAGATTTCGTCACATTTAGTAATATCAAACGTGTAGGTTTTTGCAACATATTTATCATTTTTGGGTTCGACAGGATTTTTTTCCATTAGATGGCTTTAGTAATTTACACATATAAGGAGGGCCTGGTTTTAATTCAGCCACATCTATCTCGCTATTTTCAATATTCTCACACTCGAAGACAGTTTCATCATCACTATCATAAGTTTCTATTTTAAGCAATTTTCTGTTTTTTATGAAACTTAGATGTTCTGGCTTTTTCGATTTTTAGCCTTTCGACTTGTCGAACTCTATCAGCCAATTGTGACATATCCCTTAGATACTGTGTATCTAACTTCTTCCTAATTGAATAATCGAGACCACCAGCGGCCATTTCGACTAATTCATGTTCAGGGATTGGTGTAAAACACCTTGTCTTAAGGATCCTAAACCTATTAAGGTATTCGTCAATAGACTCTGGCATCTTGCGCTTAACACTAGCCAATTCTTTAAGGCTAATTTTAGTCTGGCCCATGTAAAATTGCTCATGAAACAACCTTTCTAATTGGGCCCAATTATGAATCGAATGGGGGGAAGAGTTGTAAACCAAGTGAAAGCGTTTTTGGTCAAAGAATTTGGAAAAAATTTCATTCTTAAATTCTCATTATTTGCTAAATCCCCACATTCTACTAAATATCGAGCAATATGTTCGACAGTAGATTCGTTAGTATCCCCAGAAAATTTTGTTAACTTAGGAGTTTTCCAATTCCTGGGTAATTCAGTTTGAAGCACAAATTCAGACAAAGCGGATACAAAGTTTGGCCTATGTAAACCAACATTAAGGCCATTTTGTGCAAGAATATTTTCGACCAAATGGGCCAAATTATTCTGTCCAGCAAAATTGTTTTGTTGGACATTTCTAACAACTTCGTCAGCATTTTGGTTTCGATTTACCAATATCACCCTTCGATTTTGATCTACAACATTTTGATTTATAATTTGTTGAGCCTCTGGGATCGGGTCTGGCCTAGGATTGGCATTCATTATAATATCCGGCAATGGGTCTTGCCTTTGGTTAACATTTTCGATTTCATTAGGTAACGGCCCATTTTGACCATTAGGCCTATTATTATTTGGAACATTGGGTGCTCCAAAGAAGTCTGCCATCCTTCCCATTTGGTTGGCTAACAACTGATAACTATCGTTTGTAGTTTGTATCAATGGGTTGAAGACTGCCCCAATTTGTTGTGTTAACATATGAACCATTTCGTGATTGCTATCATCCATTTGCTGTCTAAGAGACATCAAAGATGTATTAGTCAAATTCTGAAATTGTCTTCCCTGATTTCCTACTGCTGAAGTCGAAGGGGAAAACATATTTGGCCCTTCATTACTAGAATTATGAAGGCCAGCCATAAGTTCTGGAGGCATGTCATATGGACGCTCGCTATTTGATAATCGAAACTGACGAAGAGGGCTTCTCTGATCGCCATTCATTGACTGTGAAAAATTTCCTCCACCTAACTGCACAGATGGTGAGGGAATCGAAGGAATAGTCACTGGAACAGTTGTTGGTATTCGTTCCAATATTACAGAAGGACCACTCGAACCTGTGGTACTCGCATTTTGGTTAAGGGTCGTAGACCCATTTCCAGAACCTATATTGGCATTACTGCCAGAAGGTTGCGATGGTTGTCCTTCTGGAATTGATTGATTTATGTTTAGACTTGTTGATGGTATAACCATTTTCTTACGAGTTTTATAATTTTCGAAGTCTGGTAAAGATTTACCACTCCTCAAATGCATACAAAACAACGGAAAAGAAAGTAAAACAAATCAATAGAATTTTTAAAGAAAAATGCACAAAACCAGTCCCACTGGGCGTGCCAATTTGTTTACACCGAATTTTGGTAAACAAACGCTAGTTTATTTACTGGTAAGATCAACTAGTAAATCTTGGAACATGTTTGTGCATTTTATGATGAGAAAGCATTTAATGTTCATATTTTGGAAATACTGTTAAAAAGACTTGAATTTAAAGCAAGTAAATGGAAATAACAATGCAATAAATTGGTTTGCAGAAAAGTAAACTTTGCAGAAAACTTGAGTTTAAAAGACAATTGCAGAATTCATTCGAATGAATGAATCATATAAAGTAACGAAAAAAAGGTAAAGATTGTTGAAATATAAATTGCATTTGAAATGTAAACATTTACAAAGATAAGTGGTTCACAGAATCATACTTTTCCTTGTGATCACTCATTTCGCTCGAACACATGGGTACTCTGAGTTTTGTAAGGATTTTGTATGTGAATTTTGTGACCCTTATTTTGACTACAAAATACATATATATAGACTTCCTATTTCAACTACTATGTAACGGTTGCTTCTTGACCAAATGACGCGTGTCTTTGCTTCTCATGCGCTGTCCTTAGTTTTGAACCGTTGCATCCGTTGCCAATTAGTCGAAATCGAAGTGAGTTAAGTTTGAAAATCATTTAGAAAGTACTTAGACTTCCCGTGAAAATCCAAACTTCTTTCGATATAACCAGATTTCGATTTATATCAAAATCGAATCGAAAGAAAAAGCTTTTGATAAAAGATTACATTAATTTTCAAATATACATATTGATAACATGTATGTTTTAACAATTAACTTATCTTTATTTCATATTTTGTTCCAAACAAAAATATGGAGTAACAGTTACTTGGAGACTTAACTACTTTTATATATATAATGATGATATTGCTGCCGGATATCACTCCACCTTCAATGACATATGTTCCCAATTTTGTAACTATCAACTTTGTGTCATTGCATAACCCCAAAGATTGTTCAATGTTTCTGAGCAACATTATCGGTGCTCCAACTTTTAATCTCAGCTTGTGATTCGGAATTCCAAAAGCACTGATGATATTTAAGAATTCAGGTGTATGAATATCATCTGGTGTATCAACATTTGATTTGGCATGACACGGAGAATCATAACTCAAATAAGTTGTTTCTTCTCCAGGAATTAAAGTCAACACGTAATCATTGACTGCATCAACAATTGTATTTTTAGGAGCTAATATAGCTCTATCGTGGAAAAAAGATGCATCATTCATGTTGCACAATAGATCTGGATAAGTGATCTGAACAATAGATGAAAGTGGATCACCTAAGCTAGGAATTAAAAGATCATGTGGTATCTGTATTGTGATATCAGCGTCATTAGATTGTCCAATACTTCCATCACCAATACCCAAAATCCACTCTGAAAAATTCTTTCTCTCTTCAACGTCAGAATCTGAACTTTGTCCAATACTTTCATATAAAAATTAGTATTTCTTGTATAGTTTCATATTAAAATCTTGAAAATAAAATTAAAAACAAAAATATAAAATGGAACAAAGCGAAAAGAAAGATTTGAAAAATATATATATCATTATAATTACGTGTTGGGAAAAAGTAATCACAATGATTTGAAAAATATAAAGAATTATAATTATTTGTTAGAAATAATTATATCAGGAATATAAAGACGTAGTTATATATTGGTGTATGCAAAATATATCAAATAAATTCAAATGGCGTAGTGACAATTGAGCTAAGTAAATGTGAGAGGACATGAGTTCAAATCTTGGTGAGGATATTTTTTAACATCCTTAATTACATGAGGATCAAATTAGGGTTAATTGGAGACTTAACTCCTTTTATATTTACTAGACTACTACCCGTGCGATGCACGGGTCTTTGAGAATGTTATATATAACATTCAATTTGCTTTTATTATTCTTTGTAGACATATTAAAATATAATATATAACTACTACCCGTGCGATGAACGGGTCTTTGAGAATGTTATATATAACATTCAATTTGCTTCTATTATTCTTTGTAGACATATTAAAATATAATATATAACTTTCAAATAATATCTGTAGAATACTATCGAAAAAATGAAGATAGGAAATATAAATATATAAAAAAAAAAAAATTGCAAAAAAATATAAAAAAAAAAGCTCACCAAAAATTCAGTTTTTACATCATATTCAGTTAATTGTTTTTTTAATTTTAAGACAAAATTAGAGCAATTGTGAGAAAATGATAGGAGGTTAGTTGATTATGAAAGATTATGACAAAAATATGATGAAACATTACATTTATCCAAATTAAATTTCATAAGAGGAGTGGAGTTAGTAGGATGAATATTACAATAAACTAGTCTCCGGACCCGTGCCAAGCACGGGAAAAATATGACATAAAAATTTAACAATTTAATATTTTAACTTTTAAAAATATAAAATAGAAATAAAAAAATAATAAAAAAATAACATGCATAATTAAATATGAATAAGTCACACATAATATTTGTGTCTTTTGATTAAATTTAATATATAATATATTATAATTAAAAAAGTGTATAATAATTATAAAAAATAAAAAGGTGTATAATAAAAATGCTATTTAAAAAATAACATGTTTAGTCTCCGGACCGGGTAAATCTTATATTATTCTCCTCCCTTTTTATGTTAATGTAGAAAACTTTAATCCATTTTAACATTTAGATAGTTGGATATAGATTTTTTACCCAAGATAGGCATAGGACAACATTATACATATACCATAATGAGATATATCTATGCTACTGCTACCTAGTATTGTCTTAAGGGGATTGCTAAATCTTACGAAGGGATCTTCGAAAAAAAAAGAATTACACTGTGAACCATTTTGAATAAGATATAAAACTGTTAAGTATTTTTCGATTTCTTCATTCAATTTTATTCATACATACAAATGAGCATTTTGACATTTTCTTTGTCATAATATCAACCAATTTCATTCTTTTAACTAATTGAGGAATAATTACAAATTGATACGACCAAGTGGACGAATTTTCCATCTCCAAGAAAAACCGTAATGATATTCTATTAGAAAAATTCCTGTTGATACATATATGCAATGGCCAAAAAAATTATAATATTAAAGCTTGAAAAATTATATACAAATATGGATGAAAAATCGAAAAAGACAAAAATAACATAAAAAATCAAATCGGTACTGAAAGAGTAATTTTACCAAAATATAGATATGGATGATATACAATTTGTTTTTGTTTGGCTCTTCATTATTGATATTATGGTAGTAAATAATAATAATTCCCTTTTCCAAATTTAAGAGGGGTGTATTGAATTGGAATTTCAAAGGATTATTTTAAGAAAAAAAAGTTTTGAAGATTTTAAAAGATTTTGTGGGATTGTATTGACTTTGTGGGATTTTAAATGACATTTTCAACAATCCAGATTTTCAACAATCAAGACTTTAATGAATTCATTACACAAATTTTCCAGATTTCATAGTATTTTATGGATTTTTATGATTTCAAATTATTCAATAAATTCAAAAAAAGAAAGTTATTGGTTTGGTAAAATAATATCAAATATTATAAATAATAACAATAACAATTAATCAATATAAAAAAAATAAAAATACAAAGTTTTCAAGCAAAAAAACAAATAGTTCAATGACTTAGAATACAATTTTTTTTCATGTCTACACCAATGTACCTCATATGGTTGAGTAGTTCTTGAAGAGAGCATAATCCTGTAAAAATGGAACCCTGATATTATAAGATATTGCATTAAAATAGAATAGCATGAATACTTGTACCATAAAAAAAGTATGTACCTGTATCTATGTTTCATCAAATCAACTCATTCAAGACATCATTGCAAACCTTTGTCCTTCTTTTGCAAAGCAAATCAAATAGAAAATGAGAAAAGTATTAGAATTTAGGAAAAGTTATGTTTTTTTTTCTTCTACGAATCAATAATAAAAATGGCGAAAGTATTAGCAATACTAATTAAAAAGAAAAATCAAAAGATTAGGTTATTCCTATAATGAAACTAAACAATAACCAACATGAATACTAATGAATAAAATAATAACCACAACATGAACACAATTCAATAAACCAAACATTGAAACAATTAAAAAAATAATGAAAACAAAGAATAAACAACAAATAAATAGATAGTATTATAAAACAATCAAATTCAATTTAACTTTAAAAAGATATCATGCATTTCTTTTTCTTTTTTTAAAAAAACTCAATTCTCCTCATCCTTTGTGCAATAGAAATAAGAAGAACGAAAAATTGATTTTTGCCAAAGTAATAAGAAAAAAATAAAAAAAATATTGTTAGTATTGAGTAAAGTTTTTCCATCACCATCACCTTATATAGCCAAGTTAGGAAGAAATCATGACAATTCACAATAAATTTTTACATTTGAATTTTGAAAAAAATATCAAATAAATTTAATTGAAATAAACACATTTAATATTGATTTTGAAAACATTTGAATTTTAAATTTTTGACTTATTTGTTGTAGAATATTAGTAGAGTCATTAATTGTAATAATAACATTAATTGCCAAATGCATGAGAAGAGAGGATGCTTGAGAGGAGAGGATTTTTTAGGAGAGAGAAAGGCAAATAGGTGTGGCTTTTTCATATTAATAGATAATAGATTATGTCCTTTAAAATAAGTCCAAATTGAGGCATCCTCGTGTGTAATAAAATCATCCAAGTACCATACTGAATATTATAAAAATTACGCAATACATGTCATTCATGTGTAAAATATATATTGTCATTAATTTTTTCAACTAAAACTTCAAATTGATTTTCGTTAGGATCAATAAGTGTAGCATACGTTGTCACAAAAATCATATGCAAACATTTTTTGTAACATGACTACACCCTAAAATAAAAACAATAACAGTATTAAATATTTTAAAGTGAATCGCGGTGAGGGTTTTTTTAACAATATATTTGAATTAAAATATGGTTAATTAGGGCTAGCTGGAGAAATATATCTTTATATGTTATTAATAATAGATTTTAATTATGGAAAAATATATATTGAATATTAAAAAAAAATCAGGTAGATCATATCATAATAATTGGATTAGAAAAAATTCTTTGAATGTTTGATGAAAAAAAGAAATGAAGTTGATTTTCAGATAAACAAAATCAGACATTATTATTAAGAAAAAATATATCTTGGATTTGAAAAAAAATATTATTCTAAAGATTGAATGTGTGTTGGAAAAAAAGAAGTTGATTTCTAGGAAAACAAAATTAGGCATTGAAAGTGATAGTTAGTGATTATTTTTTTCTCATATAAAAATTAGTATTTCTTGCATAGTTTCATATAAAAATCTCGAAAATAAAATTAAAAACGAAAATATAAAATGGAACAAAGCAAAAAGAAAAATTTGAAAAAAATATATATCATTATAATTACGTGTTGGAAAAAAATAATCACAATGATTTGAAAAATATAAATTATTATAATTATATATTAGGAATAATTGAAAAAATATGTATTGGATTTGTAAAAAAAAATCACGGCTATAATTATAGGATCATGTCAATATCCCTTGATAGAGGATACTGTAAAAAATATATCACTATAATTATAATTAGGAATATAAAGATGTAGTTATATATTGGTGTATGCAAAATATATTAAATAAATTCAAATGGTGTAGTGGCAGAGCTAAATAAATGTGAGAGGACATGAGTTCAAATCTTGGTGAGGAAATATTTTAACATTTTTAATTACATGAGGGTTAAATTAGGAAATATTTGTGAAAGCTAAACTTGAGATATATATATATATATATATATATATATATATATATATATATATATATATAGAGGAAAAACAAAACATGTTGGTTGCAAAAATATTCAAATTGATTGGTATGCCATAGTGGCTAATATATGAAGACTTTACAAAAAGGTTAAAAGTTCAACTCCTGCTGAGGACATTTTTTATAAATTAGAATTTTTGTAGTGTTAAATTAGGGTTAGTTGGAGACTTAACTCCTTTTATATATACTAGACACGGACCCGTGTTTTGTAGATTTTCATATATTATATAAAAAGAACTATAATAAATTTTTTAAAATAAATCACACAATCAAATCTGTCTTTTAAAATTAGTCAAAATTGACTCATCACAATGTATAATAAAATCACTCAAGCACCATATTGAATATTATAAAAATCACGCAATGCAAATCATTCATGTTTAAAATATATGCTGCCATTAATTTTTTCAACTAAAATTTCAAATTGATTTCCGTTTCGATCAATAAGGGTGTGTTTGGTAGAGAAAATTAGAAGAGAGAAATAGAAACACGAAAACCAATGCATGTAGTATTTGGATCCAAATACATGCATTGGTTTCCGTGTTTCTATTTCTCTCTTCTCATTTTCTCATCTACCAAACAAAGGTTAAGTGTAGCATAACGATGTACGTTGTTGTCACCAAAATCAGATGCAAACATTTTTTTTAACATGACTGCGGCATAAAATAAAAATAATAACAATGTTAAATCTCTACCAATGTGAAATGCTATAATACAATCAAATACATTCGGTTGAAATAAAAGGTATACTTACTTTGCCATTGTGAAACTCAACATAATAAGTTCGATATTTGATCCGACAATGATTAACGGACTTCTCTAAGTCAGTTATTGGAGTATGAATTCAACGGTGTTATGTGTAAAAAAGAAAGAAAGTAGTATATATAAAACGCGGCGAGAATGAATAGTTAGAGTATATAAAATATAAAATAAAATTAAAAATCCTCTTAAACAACGTAGCGCAAGTTGAAATTCAATATTTTGATCAGTCATAGTAGCAATAGATACACAAATTTGTGATAGCTAAACTTGATATATATATATATATATACATATATATATATATATATATATATATATATATGTATGGATATATATAGAGGACATTTTTTTATCATTTTTTAATTATTAAATTAGGGTTTTAGTAGGGTTAAATTATGGTTACTTGCAGACTTAAATACTTTTATATATACTAGACTACTACCCGTGCGATGCACGAGTCTTTTAGAATGTTATAATTATATATAACATTCAATTTAGTTTTATTATTCTTTGTAGACATATTTAAATATAATATATAATATTCAAATAATATTTGTAGAATACTATCGAAAAAATGAAGTTAGGAAATATAAACATATAATAAAAACAAAGGGTGCAAATAAATATTAAAAAGTCCACCAAAAATCCAGTTTTACATCATATTTAGTCAATTGTTTCTTTAATTTTAAGGAAAAATTGAAGCAATTGTGAGAAAATGATATAGGAGGTCAGTTGATTCCGCAAGATCACTGCAAAAATACGATGTAGCATTATATTTATCCAAATTAAATTTCGTAGGAGGAGTGAACTTAGGAGGATGAATAACACAATCAAATTTGTCCTTTAAAATCAGTTCAAACTGGTGCATCCAAGTTTATAATAAAATCACCCAAGTACCATATTGGATATTATAAAAATCATGCAATGCAGGTCATCCATGTGTAAAATATATATTGCCGTTAATTTTTTCAACTAAAACTTCAAATTGATTTCCATTTGGATCAATAAGTATAGCATAACGATGTACGTTGTCACGAAAATCAGATGCAAACATTTTTTGTAACATGACTGCACCCTAAAATAAAAACAATAACAATGTTAGATATTTGTGTAGCGTATTGCGGTGATGTATTTTTTAACAATTTATTTGAATTAAAATAGGGTTAATTATGGTTAGCTGGAGAAATATATATTTTTATATGTTATTAATAATAGATCTTAATTAAGGAAAAATATATATTGAATATTAAAAAAAAATTCAGGTAGATCAAATAAAAATAATTTGGATTAGAAAAAATTCTTTGAATTTTTGATGAAAAAAAAGAAATGGAGTTAGTTCAGGTAGATCAAATCAAAATAATTGGATTAGAAAAGATAGATTGAATGTGTGATGAAAAAAATAAATAGGGTTGATTTTCATGTAAACAAAATCAGACATTATTATTAAAAAAAAATATCTTGGATTTGCAAAATATATATATATATATATATATAATTATAAAGATTGAATGTGTGTTGGAAAAAAATAAAGTTGATTTTTAGGAAAGCAAAATTAGGCATTGAGTGTCGTAGTTATTAGTTGGTATAACCAAAATATATCAACTGAATTTAAATAGCTTACTGGTATATGAACTAATCTATTGTGAGAGCACATGAGTTCGATTCCTGATGAGGAAATTTTTAACATTTTTAATAATTAAATTAGGGTTACAATAAATTATATGAAAAGAACTACAATAAATGTTTTAAAATAAATGACACAATCAAATTTTCCTTTTAAAATCAGTACAAACTGACTCATTCCAGTGTATAATAAAATCATCCAAGCACCATATTGAATATTATAAAAATCACGCAATGCAGAGTCTTTAAGCACAACGGAATGATTAACACAACCAACGTGAGTACAAGAGAATGATGGAAGAGTAAATGAGAGAGTGAGAGAGAGAGAGAGACACAAGAATTTATACTGGTTACCCTCACAAAACAAGAGTACTCCAGTCCCCTTGCACTTCCAAGGGATTTCACTATAATCACTAAGATTACAATTCAGGTGCTCAAGCACACAAGCAAGAGACTTCTTTGCTCTAGGTCACACAAGACAAAGAGACTTCCTTGCTCAAGTCACACAAGACAAGAGACTTCCTTGCTCAAGTCACATAAGACAAGAGACTTCCTTGCTCAGAGTCACACAAGACTAAGAGACTTCCTTTGCTCTAATCACTAAGATTGAGACTTTTCCAATTACTCACGCAGGAGTAATACTAACTTCTAAGCTTAAACTTATTACAAGATAATAACTTCAGAGGCTTGAGCTAGTTTCAATTCTCACTTAATTTGAGAGATATTTGCTATTGCAATTCTTTATTCTCACTTGATTCTGAGAGATGTATTCAATGAAGGTCCTTAGTCATCAATTCTTTCTTTTGCATATTTATATGAGTTGAGAAATACATTGAGACGTTGGAGAAATTCCCGTTGCAAAATGGACAGCTGTAGCCTTTGAATATCCTTTGAACAAAGCCACGTCTTCTTCGCAGTTACTCTTCACTTTTACTGTCTGTCCAAAATAGAGTAATAAGGTACAACTAGCTCCTAGAGAGAGTAGGATCACATCCTTTGTGACCGTTGTAATTAGTTGTCCTTAAACAAATCATCAGGCTTGATAAGAGTAGTTGATGTAGCCTTTCTGATGACTAGAGGAATTTCCTTTGCTTCTGATGAACCTTTGATGTCTTTGAAGTCTGATTGGTCTTGAATAATTAGCCTCTGATAGTCCTTCGTAATTCAGCTTCTGAACGTCTTCATCTTCTGAATAACTCTTGACTAGCAGATAGCTTCTGAACTATTGTAGGCATCTGAACGTCTCTGAGCTTCTGAACTTCTCTAAGTTTCTGAACTCTTGTAGACATTCTGATCCTATTTGAGCTTCTGAACATATTTAGCTTCTGACCACGTTTTAGCTTCTGAACTCTTTCAGAGTGTAGAGATTTAGACTTCCATAAGGTTCCTTCAGAGCTTAAACCAAGTGTGCTCTTAATATAACTTTGGATTCTCCTTCACACTTAATTTAACCATTAGTAACATCAATTGTCCATTTAATACTTTGTTATCATCAAAACTCAAGGATGTGTATTAAAACACATTTTGTTCCAGCAATCTCCCCTTTTTTGATGATGACAAACATAAGTATTAAATACAATTGTTGTTGATAAAAATCAGCTATGTTGACCTTAGGCTTCTGAGTTTTGCAAGCTCCCCCTAAGTCTGATATCCCATAGGGTTAGGTTTGTAAGCTCCCCCTATTTTGTATCCATAGTTAATTTTAATCAGTTTCAGAATTACTTTATTATATGACTTAAATTATTCATATTTTACTATATAAAGAACAAGGTTTGCAACCTTCTTCTTTTCATAGTGTAATAATCTTTGAATAAAGTTGCACCCTTACTCAAAAACTATCTATGAATAATAAACTTCAATTAATAAATGTATTCTCCTTGAAATTATGCGCTTAATGAAGATGCAAGATGAAATAGATAAAGTATTTAAATAAATGACAATAGGATCAGAGGCACTAGTAACGTATACACACATAAGGTTCTGATGGTTATCATGAAATACAGTTTCAGAGTTCAAAATATTTTTCAAACAGTTTAGAGCTTAAAAACACAAGTTTTGAAAATAGTTCAGAGCTCTTTAACACAATATTTTGAAATCCTCAAAATCAGATTGTCATTTCAAAGCATGTACCTCATGCTACTAAGATTGACCACTCTCCTACGTTCTCTCTCTGAAGCACTACAAAGCCCTAAAAAGCAAAGTAATTTCGCTTCTTCCAACAATTGATTTATCAATATTATTTCTCCCCCTTTTGTCATTATCAAAAAGGTAATATAAGCAATTAATTAACAAGTACAACGTCCAATACGGTCAAGTCAGGAGTGGTTGAACGAATTTAAGACCTTGTCGGTGAAATGAGCTTATAAAAGGAGAGAAGCCTAGTCATTTTATTCACACAGAATAATCTTAGGTTTTGATAGATCATTTGAGATAAAAAATGAAACGCTCAGAGAAGAAGAAAGTAGTTTCAAAGAGAGTCAGTCAAGATAGGAGAAAACATAAGAAGAAACCAAGAGAAACAAAGCCAGCATTTGGACAAGAAAAACGCAGTTCAGAGTCTGATGAAAAATATTTGGACTCTGACTGGTTTCAGTTTTTGAAGACACACATTCCTGAAGAAAATCAAACTGATTTCCAAGGCTCTAGAGGGGCTAGTGTCTTTTCCTGAAGGAAACCAAACTGATGCATCAGAATTGGTTTCTTCATGATATATAGACAACCAGTTGGATGACTCATCCAATTCCACTCTGTAAAGGGCATATTTAGGCTTGTAACCACAATATGGCCTTTGGAGCATCCAGAAAATAGTCTTTAGGAATTTTATATGTATTCAGAAACTATGTTCTTAATGAAATAAAAAGTTTTGATTTGGCTTGTTTAATTTGATTTACTTTATTATGTTTCTTCTCTTGTTATGCAATTTGATTCTTTAAGAATAACCAAATATTGTACTTATGAAAAACAATGTTATGAATAAAAACACAAGAGTTTAAAATATCCAAAAGAGACAATCAGATTAGCACATAATGATGTTAAAAACATACAACAATATAAGCTAAATCCTATCACTGTGCCTAACAAGATATTAATTAAATAATCAATTAAGCAAACAAAGAAGTCCTAGGGGTTTATTGAGGACGACTACAGAGGAAAGCTAAGATTTTCATGATCTCTTTTTGGTTTCCATTTACTTCCTCTATCATCCCAATATACTTGTCCACCTTGGCTTCAATTCTTTCAATCTCAGCCTCATACACTGGATTTCTCAGATGCTCTTGATTCCCCCTCAGATTTTCTTGGATAGGTTCATTCAGATTTTTCTCAAGTGATGCTATCTTTTCCCTCAGGTTTTGCTCATCACTTGCTCTTGCAGTAGAGAATTCAGGTAGATTCCTCTCTGTGTCCTTATGACTTTGAATGACCTCTTCAACCACTGAAGCCTTTCCCTTGTCAAACCTCCTCTGTTCTTCAACATCAGCCTTCTGAAGACTATGCAGCTTCTTTACCAATTCCTCAGTCAAGCTTACCCATTGTGCAGTATATTCAGATGAAGACATGTCAGATTGTCTGAGCTCATGAAGACCATGTATCTGACTGAACAGACTGTTGCATTCCCTCAAGATATCAGGGTTAATTGAGTTGTTTGGGTGAGGTTCAGTGTTTGAGGGTGTGATGGTGTATTGAGGTGATGTTTGTGGTTGTTGTTGCTGTTGATCAAAAGCTTTTAGATGAAAATCATTCACATGAAGCTCTTTGACCATATCATCAACATGGTTTGATGATGGGGAATTTTGGATTTCTTCTGAGACAACAAATTCAGTATGTTCTGAAACATCAGAGTGATGTTCAAGTTCCTCAGTACTTTGTTGTTCAGGTTGTGTTTGGTTATGTGATGGTTGGGGTTCAGGATGTGTTTGGTTGTCAGAATATGTTTTGTGGCCAGAACCTTGATTTTCAGAGGGTTGGTGTTCAGGTGGTGTTTGAACAGGTTCTGGTGAGAGGTGTGGTTCAATATGGGTTATTTCTGGTATGGGAGGTTCTGAATAGACAGGTTCTGAAATAAGTTGTTTTAATGTGAGATGGTCTTCAGGACTTGTCTGGGTGGTGTTTGGAATTGGGTTCTGAATCTGTTCAGAGATTGAATGGGTGGATGGGTTATGAACTAGATTTGTGGTTTTGGTTTGATTGGATAATTCACCAACTAAATGTTCCTCAAGGAATTGTAGAGGTGAATTTCTGGGTTGGGTTGATGACGGGGTTGGTTGAGTCTCTTGAGTATTTACAACAGCAGGTTTAGACAAAGATACATTACCTGAGTTGTCCTTGGATGAGCTTTCAGCACGTTTCTTTTTCTTGAGTCTGACACTTAAAGGTTCATCATCATCTTCACTATCTTCATCTTGAATTACTACCACATTTGAACTCCCAGCCTTGGATTTGGTCTTTCATTTACTCTCTGCCTTCAAAGCTTCATTCTTCTCCACCTTTACTTTTATCAGCCTCTTCCTCTTCTTCTTCAAATCTTCTTTTTCAATCTCAAGCCCTTCACCTTGACTTTCTATCAGTTGTATGTATTGATTAACAATACCATTTGAGACAGCAGGTATGTCAATCTTATATCTCTTCACCATTGAATCTTCTGAGTGATGAGGTTCAAATGGATCAGAAGGTTGCACCTCTTTTCCTGCTAGCAAGTTCATGTTGGAGAGGGTGTGAGCAGAGATTGTAGAGGCTCTGATTTCCCTAATCAGATTGTTATGACCAGCAGCTTTGATAATATCTATCACTCCACATTGATGGAAAATTTCACTAAGAATTCTTGGATAGATGATATGAACATTTGGCTTGGATTGCTTCTGAGTAGCACTCACAGCCTTGCAGAGGTGATTGAAGATGTATTTTACCCAGTTCAAATCAAATTTCATTGTGAGAAAATAGACAAAGTGCCTATGATCCCATGAAAGTTGAGCAGAACTTCCACTCCTTGGAAATATTGATCCCAAAACTATTCTGGCCAATACCTTCTGAGTAGGCTTCAAATCACCCACCTTGTTGCTTTCACAGCTCTTCCCTTCAGCATAGCATTGTCTGGCCATATTCACTAGAAATTCTGAGTTCTTTGCCTCACTTTGATTATAGGTGTGGTAGATGCCTTCATTGGGGATAGATAACACCTTAGCAAGGTTTGAAGCAATGAGAATCACTTCAAAGCTGCAAACTACAGAGTGCACTTCAGTCTCTTCGACTACCCTCAATCCCAACTCTTGAGGAGTCTTGTCCTTATTCTCCGACTTCTCCTTCTTCTTTGCATCCAGCACCTTATTATAATCTTCAACCGTCTTCACCTTGCTTCTGATCCAGAAATCTTATACCAGAGTAGGATAGATTGGACCATTTAACATATTCGGACATACTATCAAGTAAATTTAAAGGACAACACATTCATATTAAGCACTCGATCAAAACAAAATGTTTGATTACACAACTTAACACAAACGATAAATCAATCGGAAAATTATCGAAAAATGGAATGAGAAAGGTGTAGTAGTGATTAAAGACTCAAATTAAGAATAATTATAAATTATAGTAGCATACCTCGACTGAATTGCATATTTAACAATTGACTGATCAAAAAGTTATTATTCCAACAACCAATACAGTCAACTCATTTTATGAAGTTTGAGATAACTTGAGTCAAATATAATAATCGTTTCCAATCTTTTTCGGACAAAATACTGTCATTCCATCATTTTTTCGAATTTAGAATCAATATTTCGATCAAAAAGTCATCATTTAGCCCACCGATACCGTCAATTCAATTTGTACCCACTTTCCATCATTTTCTCAAATTTAGAGAAATAATTTGATCAAAAATTCATCATTCCAACAACCGATACCGTCAATTAAATTTGTTGAGTTTAAGGCAACTTGAACAGAATATAATAATCCGTTTCCAATTCTTTTCAGACAAAATATCGTCATCTCATCATTTTTTTCAAATTTAGAATCAATATTTCGATTAAAAAGTCATCATTCAAACAACCAATACCATCAATTCGATTTGTCAAGTTTAAGAAAACTTGATCCAAATATTAAATTTAATTCTCAATCTATTTCGGACAAAAAACCGTAATCCCATCATATTTTCAAATTTAAAACCTAATAGATTCGAATATAATATTTTCCAAATTATAACATCAATATTTTGTTGTCTCATAGATTAACATATTTGGACATACTATCAAGTAAATTTAAAGGACAACACATTCATATTAAGCACTCGATCAAAACAAAATGTTTGATTACACAACTTAACACAAACGATAAATCAATCGGAAAATGGAAAGAGTAAGGTGTAGTAGTGACTAAACACTCAAATTAAGAATAATTATAAATCATAGTAGCATACCTCGACTGAATTGCATATTTAACAATTGACTGATCAAAAAGTTATTATTCCAACAACCGATACAGTCAACTCATTTTATGAAGTTTGAGATAACTTGAGTCAAATATAATAATCGTTTCCAACTTTTTCGGACAAAATACTGTCATTCCATCATTTTTTCGAATTTCGAATCAATATTTCGATCAAAAAGTCATCATTTAGCCCACCGATACTGTCAATTCAATTTGTAGCCACTTTCCATAATTTTCTCAAATTTAGAGAAATAATTTGATCAAAGAGTCATCATTCCAACAACCGATACCGTCAATTTAATTTGTCAAGTTTAAAGCAACTTGAACCGAATATAATAATCCGTTTCCAATTCTTTTCAGACAAAATATCGTAATCTCATCATTTTTTTCAAACTTGGAATCAATATTTCGATTAAAAAGTCATCATTCAAACAACCGATACCATCAATTCGGTTTGTCAAGTTTAAGAAAACTTGATCCAAATATTAAATTTCATTTTCAATCTATTTCGGACAAAAAACCGTAATCCCATCATATTTTCAAATTTAAAACTTAATAGATTCGAATATCATATTTTCCAAATTATAACATCAATATTTGGTTGTCTCATAGATTAACATATTTGGACATACTATCAAGTAAATTTAAAGAACAACACATTCATATTAAGCACTCGATCAAAACAAAATGTTTGATTACACAACTTAACACAAACGATAAATCAATCGGAAAATTATCGAAAAATGGAAAGAGAAAGGTGTAGTAGTGACTAAAGACTCAAATTATGAATAATTATAAATCATAGTAGCATACCTCGACTGAATTGCATATTTAACAATTGACTGATCAAAAAGTTATTATTCCAACAACCGATACAGTCAACTCATTTTATGAAGTTTGAGATAACTTGAGTCAAATATAATAATCGTTTCCAATCTTTTTCGGACAAAATACTGTCATTCCATCATTTTTTCGAATTTAGAATCAATATTTCGATCAAAAAGTCATCATTTAGCCCACCGATACCGTCAATTCAATTTGTTGCCAGTTTCCATAATTTTCTCAAATTTAGAGAAATAATTTGATCAAAAAGTCATCATTCCAACAACCGATACCGTCAATTCAATTTGTCAAGTTTAAGGCAACTTGGACCGAATATAATAATCCGTTTCCAATTCTTTTCAGACAAAATATCGTCATCTCATCATTTTTTTCAAGTTTAGAATCAATATTTCAATTAAAAAGTTATCATTCAAACAACTGATACCATCAATTCGGTTTGTCAATTTTAAGAAAACTTGATCCAAATATTAAATTTCATTTTCAATCTATTTCGGACAAAAAACCGTAATCCCATCATATTTTCAAATTTAAAACCTAATATATTCGAATATCATATTTTCCGAAATATCACATCAAAACATGGTTGTCTCATAGATTAACATATTCTGACATACTATCAAGTAAATTTAAAGGACAACACATTCATATTAAGCATTCGATCAAACCAAAATGTTTGATTACACAACTTAACACAATCGATAAATCCATCGGAAAAATATCGAAAAATGGAAAGAGAAAGGTGAAGTAGTGATTAAAGACTCAAATTAAGAATAGTTATAAATCATAGTAGCATACTTCGAATGAATTGCATATTTAACAATTGACTGATCAAAAAGTTATTATTCCAACAACCGATACAGTCAACTCATTTTATTAAGTTTGAGATAACTTGAGTCAAATATAATAATCGTTTCCAATCTTTTTCGGACAAAATACTGTCATTCCATCATTTTTTCGAATTTAGAATCAATATTTCGATCAAAAGTCATTATTTAGCCCACCGATACCGTCAATTGAATTTGTAGCCACTTTCCATAATTTTCTCAAATTTAGAGAAATAATTTGATAAAAAAGTCATCATTCCAACAACCGATACCGTCAATTCAATTTGTCAAGTTTAAGGCAACTTGAACCGAATATAATAATCCGTTTCCAATTCTTTTCAGACAAAATATCGTCATCTCATCATTTTTTTCAAATTTGGAATCAATATTTCGATTAAAAAGTCATCATTCAAACAACCGATACCATCAATTCGGTTTGTCAAGTTTAAGAAAACTTGATCCAAATATTAAATTTCATTTTCAATCTATTTCGGACAAAAAACCGTAATCCCATCATATTTTCAAATTTAAAACCTAATAGATTCGAATATCATATTTTCCGAAATATCACATCAAAACATGGTTGTCTCATAGATTAACATATTCTGACATACTATCAAGTAAATTTTAAGGACAACACATTCATATTAAGCATTCGATCAAACCAAAATGTTTGATTACACAACTTAACACAATCGATAAATCCATCGGAAAAATATCGAAAAATGGAAAGAGAAAGGTGAAGTAGTGATTAAAGACTCAAATTAAGAATAGTTATAAATCATAGTAGCATACTTCGAATGAATTGCATATTTAACAATTGACTGATCAAAAAGTTATTATTCCAACAACCGATACAGTCAACTCATTTTATTAAGTTTGAGATAACTTGAGTCAAATATAATAATCGTTTCCAATCTTTTTCGGACAAAATACTGTCATTCCATCATTTTTTCGAATTTAGAATCAATATTTCGATCAAAAGTCATTATTTAGCCCACCGATACCGTCAATTGAATTTGTAGCCACTTTCCATAATTTTCTCAAATTTAGAGAAATAATTTGATAAAAAAGTCATCATTCCAACAACCGATACCGTCAATTCAATTTGTCAAGTTTAAGGCAACTTGAACCGAATATAATAATCCGTTTCCAATTCTTTTCAGACAAAATATCGTCATCTCATCATTTTTTTCAAATTTGGAATCAATATTTCGATTAAAAAGTCATCATTCAAACAACCGATACCATCAATTCGGTTTGTCAAGTTTAAGAAAACTTGATCCAAATATTAAATTTCATTTTCAATCTATTTCGGACAAAAAACCGTATTCCCATCATATTTTCAAATTTAAAACCTAATAGATTCGAATATCATATTTTCCGAAATATCACATCAAAACATGGTTGTCTCATAGATTAACATATTCTGACATACTATCAAGTAAATTTTAAGGACAACACATTCATATTAAGCACTCGATCAAAACAAAATGTTTGATTACACAACTTAACACAAACGATAAATCAATCGGAAAATTATCGAAAAATGGAAAGAGAAAGGTGTAGTGGTGACTAAAGACTCAAATTAAGAATAATTATAAATCATAGTAGCATACCTCGACTGAATTGCATATTTAACAATTGACTGATAAAAAAGTTATTATTCCAACAACCGATACAGTCAACTCATTTTATGAAGTTTGAGATAACTTGAGTCAAATATAATAATTGTTTCCAATCTTTTTCGGACAAAATACTGTCATTCCATCATTTTTTCGAATTTAGAATCAATATTTCGATCAAAAAGTCATCATTTAGCCCACCGATACCGTCAATTCAATTTGTAGCCACTTTCCATAATTTTCTCAAATTTAGAGAAATAATTTGATCAAAAAGTCATCATTCCAACAACCGATACCGTCAATTCAATTTGTCAAGTTTAAGGCAACTTGAACCGAATATAATAATCCGTTTCCAATTCTTTTCAGACAAAATATCGTCATCTCATCATTTTTTTCAAGTTTAGAATCAATATTTCAATTAAAAAGTCATCATTCAAACAACTGATACCATCAATTCGGTTTGTCAAGTTTAAGAAAACTTGATCCAAATATTAAATTTCATTTTCAATCTATTTCGGACAAAAAACCGTAATCCCATCATATTTTCAAATTTAAAACCTAATAGATTCGAATATCATATTTTCCGAAATATCACATCAAAACATGGTTGTCTCATAGATTAACATATTCTGACATACTATCAAGTAAATTTAAAGGACAACACATTCATATTAAGCATTCGATCAAAACAAAATGTTTGATTACACAACTTAACACAATCGATAAATCCATCGGAAAAATATCGAAAAATGGAAAGAGAAAGGTGAAGTAGTGATTAAAGACTCAAATTAAGAATAGTTAGAAATCATAGTTGCATATTTCGAATGAATTGCATATTTAACAATTGACCGATAAAAAAGTTATTATTCCAACAACCGATACAGTCAACTCATTTTATTAAGTTTGAGATAACTTGAGTCAAATATAATAATCGTTTCCAATCTTTTTCGGACAAAATACTGTCATTCCATCATTTTTTCGAATTTAGAATCAATATTTCGATCAAAAAGTCATTATTTAGCCCACCGATACCGTCAATTCAATTTGTACCCACTTTCCTTCATTTTCTCAAATGTAGAGAAATAATTTGATCAAAAAGTCATCATTCCAACAACCGATACCGTCAATTCAATTTGTCAAGTTTAAGGCAACTTGAACCTAATATAATAATCCGTTTCCAATTCTTTTCAGACAAAATATCATCATCTCATCATTTTTTTCAAATTTAGAATCAATATTTCGATTAAAAAGTCATCATTCAAACAACCGATACCATCAATTCGGTTTGTCAAGTTTAAGAAAACTTGATCCAAATATTAAATTTCATTTTCAATCTATTTCGGACAAAAAACCGTAATCCCATCATATTTTCAAATTTAAAACCTAATAGATTCGAATATCATATTTTCCAAATTATAACATCAATATTTGGTTGCCTCATAGATTAACATATTCGGACATACTATCAAGTAAATTTAAAGGACAACACATTCATATTAAGCACTCGATCAAAACAAAATGTTTGATTACACAACTTAACACAAACGATAAATCAATCGGAAAATTATCGAAAAATGGAATTAGAAAGGTGTAGTAGTGATTAAAGACTCAAATTAAGAATAATTATAAATCATAGTAGCATACCTCGAATGAATTGCATATTTAACAATTGACTGATCAAAAAGTTATTATTCCAACAACCGATACAGTCAACTCATTTTATTAAGTTTGAGATAACTTGAGTCAAATATAATAATCGTTTCCAATCTTTTTCGGACAAAATACTGTCATTCCATCATTTTTTCGAATTTAGAATCAATATTTCGATCAAAAAGTCATTATTTAGCCCACCGATACCGTCAATTCAATTTGTACCCACTTTCCTTCATTTTCTCAAATTTAGAGAAATAATTTGATCAAAAAGTCATCATTCCAACAACCGATACCGTCAATTCAATTTGTCAAGTTTAAGGCAACTTGAACCTAATATAATAATCCGTTTCCAATTCTTTTCAGACAAAATATCGTCATCTCATCATTTTTTTCAAATTTAGAATCAATATTTCGATTAAAAAGTCATCATTCAAACAACGGATACCATCTATTCGGTTTGTCAAGTTTAATAAAACTTGATCCAAATATTAAATTTCATTGTCAATCTATTTCGGACAAAAAACCGTAATCCCATCATATTTTCAAATATAAAACTTAATAGATTCGAATATCATATTTTCCGAAATATCACATCAAAACATGGTTGTCTCATAGATTAACATATTCGGACATACTATCAAGTAAATTTAAAGGACAACACATTCATATTAAGCACTCGATCAAAACAAAATGTTTGATTACACAACTTAACACAAACGATAAATCAATCTGAAAATTATCGAAAAATGGAATGAGAAAGGTGTAGTAGTGATTAAAGACTCAAATTAAGAATAATTATAAATCATAGTAGCATACCTCAACTGAATTGCATATTTAACAATTGACCGATCAAAAAGTTATTATTCCAACAACCGATACAGTCAACTCATTTTATTAAGTTTGAGATAACTTGAGTCAAATATATTAATCGTTTCCAATCTTTTTCGGACAAAATACTGTCATTCCATCATTTTTTCGAATTTAGAATCCATATTTTGATCAAAATGTCATTATTTAGCCCACCGATACCGTCAATTCAATTTGTACCCACTTTCATTCATTTTATCAAATTTAGAGAAATAATTGGATCAAAAAGTCATCATTCCAACAACCGATACTGTCAATTCAATTTGTCAAGTTTAAGGCAACTTGAACTGAATATAATAATCCGTTTCCAATTCTTTTCAGGCAAAATATCGTCATCTCATCATTTTTTTCCAATTTATAATCAATATTTCGATTAAAGAGTCATCATTCAAAGAACCAATACCATCAATTCGATTTTTCAAGTTTAAGAAAACTTGATCCAAATATTAAATTTAATTCTCCATCTATTTCGGACAAAAAACCGTAATCCCATCATATTTTCAAATATAAAACCTAATAGATTCGAATATCATATTTTCCGAAATATCACATCAAAACATGGTTGTCTCATAGATTAACATATTCGGACATACTATCAAGTAAATTTAAAGGACAACACATTCATATTAAGCACTCGATCAAAACAAAATGTTTGTTTACACAACTTAACACAAACGATAAATCAATCGGAAAATTATCGAAAAATGGAATGAGAAAGGTGTAGTAGTGATTAAAGACTCAAATTAAGAATAATTATAAATCATAGTAGCATACCTCGACTGAATTGCATATTTAACAATTGACCGATCAAAAAGTTATTAATCCAACAACCGATACAGTCAACTCATTTTATTAAGTTTGAGATAACTTGAGTCAAATATAATAATCGTTTCCAATCTTTTTCGGACAAAATACTATCATTCCATCATTTTTTCGAATTTAGAATCAATATTTCGAACAAAATGTCATTATTTAGCCCACCGATACCGTCAATTCAATTTGTACCCACATTCCTTCATTTTCTAAAATTTAGAGAAATAATTTGATCAAAAAGTCATCATTCCAGCAACCGATACCGGCAATTCAATTTGATAAGTTTAAGGCAACTTGAACTGAATATAATAATCCGTTTCCAATTCTTTTCAGACAAAATATCGTCATCTCATCATTTTTTTCAAATTTATAATCAATATTTCGATTAAAGAGTCATCATTCAAAGAACCAATACCATCAATTCAATTTTTCAAGTTTAAGAAAACTTGATCCAAATATTAAATTTAATTCTCAATCTATTTCGAACAAAAAACCGTAATCCCATCATATTTTCAAATATAAAACCTAATAGATTCGAATATCATATTTTCCGAAATATCACATCAAAACATGGTTGTCTCATAGATTAACATATTCGGACATACTATCAAGTAAATTTAAAGGACAACACATTCATATTAAGCACTCGATCAAAACAAAATGTTTGATTACACAACTTAACACAAACGATAAATCAATCGGAAAATTATCGAAAAATGGAATGAGAAAGGTGTAGTAGTGATTAAAGACTCAAATTAAGAATAATTATAAATCATAGTAGCATACCTCGACTGAATTGCATATTTAACAATTGACCGATCAAAAAGTTATTAATCCAACAACCGATACAGTCAACCCATTTTATTAAGTTTGAGATAACTTGAGTCAAATATAATAATCGTTTCCAATCTTTTTCAGACAAAATACTATCATTCCATCATTTTTTCGAATTTAGAATCAATATTTCGAACAAAATGTCATTATTTAGCCCACCGATACCGTCAATTCAATTTGTACCCACATTCCTTCATTTTCTCAAATTTAGAGAAATAATTTGATCAAAAAGTCATCATTCCAGCAACCGATACCGGCAATTCAATTTGATAAGTTTAAGGCAACTTGAACTGAATATAATAATCCGTTTCCAATTCTTTTCAAACAAAATATCGTCATCTCATCATTTTTTTCAAATTTATAATCAATATTTCGATTAAAGAGTCATCATTCAAAGAACCAATACCATCAATTCGATTTTTCAACTTTAAGAAAACTTGATCCAAATATTAAATTTAATTCTCAATCTATTTCGGACAAAAAACCGTAATCCCATCATATTTTCAAATATAAAACCTAATAGATTTGAATATCATATTTTCCGAAATATCACGTCAAGACATCGTTGTCTCATAGATTAACATATTCTGACATACTATCAAGTTAATTTAAAGGACAACACATTCATATAAAGCACTCGATCAAAACAAAATGTTTGATTACACAACTTAACACAATCGATTAATCCATCGGAAAAACATCGAAAAATGGAAAGAGAAAGTTGTAGTAGTGATTAAAGACTCAAATTAAAAATAGTTATAAATCATAGTAGTATACTTCGAATGAATTGCATATTTAACAATTGACTGATCAAAAAGTTATTATTCCAACAACCGATACAGTCAACTCATTTTATTAAGTTTGAGATAACTTGAGTCAAATATAATAATCGTTTCCAATCTTTTTCGGACAAAATACTGTCATTCCATCATTTTTTCGAATTTAGAATCAATATTTCGATCAAAAAGTCATTATTTAGCCCACCGATACCGTCAATTCAATTTGTACCCACTTTCCTTCATTTTCTCAAATTTAGAGAAATAATTTGATCAAAAAGTCATCATTCCAACAACCGATACCGTCAATTCAATTTGTCAAGTTTAAGGCAACTTGAACCTAATATAATAATCCGTTTCCAATTCTTTTCAGACAAAATATCGTCATCTCATCATTTTTTTCAAATTTAGAATCAATATTTCGATTAAAAAGTCATCATTCAAACAACCGATACCATTAATTCGGTTTGTCAAGTTTAAGAAAACTTGATCCAAATATTAAATTTCATTTTCAATCTATTTCGGACAAAAAACCGTAATCCCATCATATTTTCAAATTTAAAACCTAATAGATTCGAATATCATATTTTCCAAATTATAACATCAATATTTGGTTGTCTCATAGATTAACATATTCGGACATACTATCAAGTAAATTTAAAGGACAACACATTCATATTAAGCACTCGATCAAAACAAAATGTTTGATTACACAACTTAACACAAACGATAAATCAATCGGAAAATTATCGAAAAATGGAATGAGAAAGGTGTAGTAGTGATTAAAGACTCAAATTAAGAATAATTATAAATCATAGTAGCATACCTCGACTGAATTGCATATTTAACAATTGACCGATCAAAAAGTTATTAATCCAACAACCGATACAGTCAACTCATTTTATTAAGTTTGAGATAACTTGAGTCAAATATAATAATCGTTTCCAATCTTTTTCGGACAATATACTGTCATTCCATCATTTTTTCGAATTTAGAATCAATATTTCGAACAAAATGTCATTATTTAGCCCACCGATACCGTCAATTCAATTTGTACCCACTTTCCTTCATTTTCTCAAATTTAGAGAAATAATATGATCAAAAAGTCATCATTCCAACAACCGATACCGGCAATTCAATTTGTCAAGTTTAAGGCAACTTGAACTGAATATAATAATACGTTTCCAATTCTTTTCAGACAAAATATCGTCATCTCATCATTTTTTTCAAATTTATAATCAATATTTCGATTAAAGAGTCATCATTCAAAGAACCAATACCATCAATTCGATTTTTCAAGTTTAAGAAAACTTGATCCAAATATTAAATTTAATTCTCAATCTATTTCGGACAAAAAACCGTAATCCCATCATATTTTCAAATATAAAACCTAATAGATTTGAATATCATATTTTCCGAAATATCACGTCAAGACATGGTTGTCTCATAGATTAACATATTCTGACATACTATCAAGTTAATTTAAAGGACAACACATTCATATTAAGCACTCGATCAAAACCAAATGTTTGATTACACAACTTAACACAATCGATTAATCCATCGGAAAAATATCGAAAAATGGAAAGAGAAAGTTGTAGTAGTGATTAAAGACTCAAATTAAAAATAGTTATAAATCATAGTAGTATACTTCGAATGAATTGCATATTTAACAATTGACTGATCAAAAAGTTATTATTCCAACAACCGATACAGTCAACTCATTTTATTAAGTTTGAGATAACTTGAGTCAAATATAATAATCGTTTCCAATCTTTTTCGGACAAAATACTGTCATTCCATCATTTTTTCGAATTTAGAATCAATATTTCGATCAAAAAGTCATTATTTAGCCCACCGATACCGTCAATTCAATTTGTACCCACTTTCCTTCATTTTCTCAAATTTAGAGAAATAATTTGATCAAAAAGTCATCATTCCAACAACCGATACCGTCAATTCAATTTGTCAAGTTTAAGGCAACTTGAACCTAATATAATAATCCGTTTCCAATTCTTTTCAGACAAAATATCGTCATCTCATCATTTTTTTCAAATTTAGAATCAATATTTCGATTAAAAAGTCATCATTCAAACAACCGATACCATTAATTCGGTTTGTCAAGTTTATGAAAACTTGATCCAAATATTAAATTTCATTTTCAATCTATTTCGGACAAAAAACCGTAATCCCATCATATTTTCAAATTTAAAACCTAATAGATTCGAATATCATATTTTCCAAATTATAACATCAATATTTGGTTGTCTCATAGATTAACATATTCGGACATACTATCAAGTAAATTTAAAGGACAACACATTCATATTAAGCACTCGATCAAAACAAAATGTTTGATTACACAACTTAACACAAACGATAAATCAATCGGAAAATTATCGAAAAATGGAATGAGAAAGGTGTAGTAGTGATTAAAGACTCAAATTAAGAATATATAAATCATAGTAGCATACCTCGACTGAATTGCATATTTAACAATTGACTGATCAAAAAGTTATTATTCCAACAACCGATACAGTCAACTCATTTTATTAAGTTTGAGATAACTTGAGTCAAATATAATAATCGTTTCCAATCTTTTTCGGACAAAATACTGTCATTCCATCATTTTTTGGAATTTAGAATCAATATTTCGATCAAAAAGTCATTATTTAGCCCACCGATACCGTCAATTCAATTTGTACCCACTTTCCTTCATTTTCTCAAATTTAGAGAAATAATTTGATCAAAAATTCATCATTCCAACAACCGATACCGTCAATTCAATTTGTCAAGTTTAAGGCAACTTGAACCTAATATAATAATCCGTTTCCAATTCTTTTCAGACAAAACATCGTCATCTCATCATTTTTTGCAAATTTAGAATTAATATTTCGATTAAAAAGTCATCATTCAAACAACCGATACCATCAATTCGGTTTGTCAAGTTTAAGAAAACTTGATCCAAATATTAAATTTCATTTTCAATCTATTTCGGACAAAAAACCGTAATCCCATCATATTTTCAAATTTAAAACCTAATAGATTCGAATATCATATTTTCCAAATTATAACATCAATATTTGGTTGTCTCATAGATTAACATATTCGGACATACTATCAAGTAAATTTAAAGGACAACACATTCATATTAAGCACTCGATCAAAACAAAATGTTTGATTACACAACTTAACACAAACGATAAATCAATCGGAAAATTATCGAAAAATGGAATGAGAAAGGTGTAGTAGTGATTAAAGACTCAAATTAAGAATAATTATAAATCATAGTAGCATACCTCAACTGAATTGCATATTTAACAATTGACTGATCAAAAAGTTATTATTCCAACAACCGATACAGTCAACTCATTTTATTAAGTTTGAGATAACTTGAGTCAAATATAATAATCGTTTCCAATCTTTTTCGAACAAAATACTGTCATTCCATCATTTTTTCGAATTTAGAATCAATATTTCGATCAAAAAGTCATTACTTAGCCCACCGATACCGTCAATTCAATTTGTACCCACTTTCCTTCATTTTATCAAATTTAGAGAAATAATTTGATCAAAAAGTCATCATTCCAACAACCGATACCGTCAATTCAATTTGTCAAGTTTAAGGCAACTTGAACTGAATATAATAATCCGTTTCCAATTCTTTTCAGGCAAAATATCGTCATCTCATCATTTTTTTCAAATTTATAATCAATATTTCGATTAAAGAGTCATCATTCAAAGAACCAATACCATCAATTCGATTTTTCAAGTTTAAGAAAACTTGATCCAAATATTAAATTTAATTCTCAATCTATTTCGGACAAAAAACCGTAATCCCATCATATTTTCAAATATAAAACCTAATAGATTCGAATATCATATTTTCCGAAATATCACGTCAAAACATGGTTGTCTCATAGATTAACATATTCTGACATACTATCAAGTTAATTTAAAGGACAACACATTCATATTAAGCACTCGATCAAAACAAAATGTTTGATTACACAACTTAACACAATCGATAAATCCATCGGAAAAATATCGAAAAATGGAAAGAGAAAGGTGTAGTAGTGATTAAAGACTCAAATTAAAAATAGTTATAAATCATAGTAGTATACTTCGAATGAATTGCATATTTAACAATTGACTGATCAAAAAGTTATTATTCCAACAACCGATACAGTCAACTCATTTTATTAAGTTTGAGATAACTTGAGTCAAATATAATAATCGTTTCCAATCTTTTTCGGACAAAATACTGTCATTCCATCATTTTTTCGAATTTAGAATCAATATTTCGATCAAAAAGTCATTATTTAGCCCACCGATACCGTCAATTCAATTTGTACCCACTTTCCTTCATTTTCTCAAATTTAGAGAAATAATTTGATCAAAAAGTCATCATTCCAACAACCGATACCGTCAATTCAATTTGTCTAGTTTAAGGCAACTTGAACCTAATATAATAATCCGTTTCCAATTCTTTTCAGACAAAATATCGTCATCTCATCATTTTTTTCAAATTTAGAATCAATATTTCGATTAAAAAGTCATCATTCAAACAACCGATACCATTAATTCGGTTTGTCAAGTTTAAGAAAACTTGATCCAAATATTAAATTTCATTTTCAATCTATTTCGGACAAAAAACCGTAATCCCATCATATTTTCAAATTTAAAACCTAATAGATTCGAATATCATATTTTCCAAATTATAACATCAATATTTGGTTGTCTCATAGATTAACATATTCGGACATACTATCAAGTAAATTTAAAGGACAACACATTCATATTAAGCACTCGATCAAAACAAAATGTTTGATTACACAACTTAACACAAACGATAAATCAATCGGAAAATTATCGAAAAATGGAATGAGAAAGGTGTAGTAGTGATTAAAGACTCAAATTAAGAATAATTATAAATCATAGTAGCATACCTCGACTGAATTGCATATTTAACAATTGACTGATCAAAAAGTTATTATTCCAACAACCGATACAGTCAACTCATTTTATTAAGTTTGAGATAACTTGAGTCAAATATAATAATCGTTTCCAATCTTTTTCGGACAAAATACTGTCATTCCATCATTTTTTCGAATTTAGAATCAATATTTCGATCAAAAAGTCATTATTTAGCCCACCGATACCGTCAATTCAATTTGTACCCACTTTCCTTCATTTTCTCAAATTTAGAGAAATAATTTGATCAAAAATTCATCATTCCAAAAACCGATACAGTCAATTCAATTTGTCAAGTTTAAGGCAACTTGAACCTAATATAATAATCCGTTTCCAATTCTTTTCAGACAAAACATCGTGATCTCATCATTTTTTGCAAATTTAGAATCAATATTTCGATTAAAAAGTCATCATTCAAACAACCGATACCATCAATTCGGTTTGTCAAGTTTAAGAAAACTTGATCCAAATATTAAATTTCATTTTCAATCTATTTCGGACAAAAAACCGTAATCCCATCATATTTTCAAATTTAAAACCTAATAGATTCGAATATCATATTTTCCAAATTATAACATCAATATTTGGCTGTCTCATAGATTAACATATTCGGACATACTATCAATTAAATTTAAAGGACAACACATTCATATTAAGCACTCGATCAAAACAAAATGTTTGATTACACAACTTAACACAAACGATAAATCAATCGGAAAATTATCGATAAATGGAATGAGAAAGGTGTAGTAGTGATTAAAGACTCAAATTAAGAATAATTATAAATCATAGTAGCATACCTCAACTGAATTGCATATTTAACAATTGACTGATCAAAAAGTTATTATTCCAACAACCGATACAGTCAACTCATTTTATTAAGTTTGAGATAACTTGAGTCAAATATAATAATCGTTTCCAATCTTTTTCGAACAAAATACTGTCATTCCATCATTTTTTCGAATTTAGAATCAATATTTCGATCAAAAAGTCATTATTTAGCCCACCGATACCGTCAATTCAATTTGTACCCACTTTCCTTCATTTTCTCAAATTTAGAGAAATAATTTGATCAAAAAGTTATCATTCCAACATCCGATACCGTCAATTCAATTTGTCAAGTTTAAGGCAACTTGAACCTAATATAATAATCCGTTTCCAATTCTTTTCAGACAAAATATCGTCATCTCATCATTTTTTTCAAATTTAGAATCAATATTTCGATTAAAAAGTCATCATTCAAACAACCGATAGCATTAATTCGGTTTGTCAAGTTTAAGAAAACTTGATCCAAATATTAAATTTCATTTTCAATCTATTTCGGACAAAAAACCGTAATCCCATCATATTTTCAAATTTAATACCTAATAGATTCGAATATCATATTTTCCAAATTATAACATCAATATTTGGTTGTCTCATAGATTAACATATTCGGACATACTATCAAGTAAATTTAAAGGACAACACATTCATATTAAGCACTCGATCAAAACAAAATGTTTGATTACACAACTTAACACAAACGATAAATCAATCGGAAAATTATCGAAAAATGGAATGAGAAAGGTGTAATAGTGATTAAAGACTCAAATTAAGAATAATTATAAATCATAGTAGCATACCTCGACTGAATTGCATATTTAACAATTGACTGATCAAAAAGTTATTATTCCAACAACCGATACAGTCAACTCATTTTATTAAGTTTGAGATAACTTGAGTCAAATATAATAATCGTTTCCAATCTTTTTCGAACAAAATACTGTCATTCCATCATTTTTTCGAATTTAGAATCAATATTTCGATCAAAAAGTCATTATTTAGCCCACCGATACCGTCAATTCAATTTGTACCCACTTTCCTTCATTTTCTCAAATTTAGAGAAATAATTTGATCAAAAAGTTATCATTCCAACAACCGATACCGTCAATTCAATTTGTCAAGTTTAAGGCAACTTGAACCTAATATAATAATCCGTTTCCAATTCTTTTCAGACAAAATATCGTCATCTCATCATTTTTTTCAAATTTAGAATCAATATTTCGATTAAAAAGTCATCATTCAAACAACCGATAGCATTAATTCGGTTTGTCAAGTTTAAGAAAACTTGATCCAAATATTAAATTTCATTTTCAATCTATTTCGGACAAAAAACCGTAATCCCATCATATTTTCAAATTTAATACCTAATAGATTCGAATATCATATTTTCCAAATTATAACATCAATATTTGGTTGTCTCATAGATTAACATATTCGGACATACTATCAAGTAAATTTAAAGGACAACACATTCATATTAAGCACTCGATCAAAACAAAATGTTTGATTACACAACTTAACACAAACGATAAATCAATCGGAAAATTATCGAAAAATGGAATGAGAAAGGTGTAGTAGTGATTAAAGACTCAAATTAAGAATAATTATAAATCATAGTAGCATACCTCAACTGAATTGCATATTTAACAATTGACTGATCAAAAAGTTATTATTCCAACAACCGATACAGTCAACTCATTTTATTAAGTTTGAGATAACTTGAGTCAAATATAATAATCGTTTCCAATCTTTTTCGAACAAAATACTGTCATTCCATCATTTTTTCGAATTTAGAATCAATATTTCGATCAAAAAGTCATTATTTAGCCCACCGATACCGTCAATTCAATTTGTACCCACTTTCCTTCATTTTCTCAAATTTAGAGAAATAATTTGATCAAAAAGTCACGATTCCAACAACCGATACCGTCAATTCAATTTGTCAAGTTTCAGGCAACATGAACTGAATATAATAATCCGTTTCCAATTCTTTTCAGACAAAATATCGTCATCTCATCATTTTTTTCAAATTTATAATCAATATTTCGATTAAAGAGTCATCATTCAAAGACCCAATACCATCAATTCGATTTTTCAAGTTTAAGAAAACTTGATCCAAATATTAAATTTAATTCTCAATCTATTTCGGACAAAAAACCGTAATCCCATCATATTTTCAAATATAAAACCTAATAGATTCGAATATCATATTTTCCGAAATATCACATCAAAACATGGTTGTCTCATAGATTAACATATTCGGACATACTATCAAGTAAATTTAAAGGACAACACATTCATATTAAGCACTCGATCAAAACAAAATGTTTGATTACACAACTTAACACACACGATAAATCAATCGGAAAATTATCGAAAAATGGAATGAGAAAGGTGTAGTAGTGATTAAAGACTCAAATTAAGAATAATTATAAATCATAGTAGCATACCTCAACTGAATTGCATATTTAACAATTGACTGATCAAAAAGTTATTATTCCAACAACCGATACAGTCAACTCATTTTATTAAGTTTGAGATAACTTGAGTCAAATATAATAATCGTTTCCAATCTTTTTCGAACAAAATACTGTCATTCCATCATTTTTTCGAATTTAGAATCAATATTTCGATCAAAAAGTCATTATTTAGCCCACCGATACCGTCAATTCAATTTGTACCCACTTTCCTTCATTTTCTCAAATTTAGAGAAATAATTTGATCAAAAAGTCACGATTCCAACAACCGATACCGTCAATTCAATTTGTCAAGTTTCAGGCAACATGAACTGAATATAATAATCCGTTTCCAATTCTTTTCAGACAAAATATCGTCATCTCATCATTTTTTTCAAATTTATAATCAATATTTCGATTAAAGAGTCATCATTCAAAGACCCAATACCATCAATTCGATTTTTCAAGTTTAAGAAAACTTGATCCAAATATTAAATTTAATTCTCAATCTATTTCGGACAAAAAACCGTAATCCCATCATATTTTCAAATATAAAACCTAATAGATTCGAATATCATATTTTCCGAAATATCACATCAAAACATGGTTGTCTCATAGATTAACATATTCGGACATACTATCAAGTAAATTTAAAGGACAACACATTCATATTAAGCACTCGATCAAAACAAAATGTTTGATTACACAACTTAACACAAACGATAAATCAATCGGAAAATTATCGAAAAATGGAATGAGAAAGGTGTAGTAGTGATTAAAGACTCAAATTAAGAATAATTATAAATCATAGTAGCATACCTCGACTGAATTGCATATTTAACAATTGACTGATCAAAAAGTTATTATTCCAACAACCGATACAGTCAACTCATTTTATTAAGTTTGAGATAACTTGAGTCAAATATAATAATCGTTTCCAATCTTTTTCGGACAAAATACTGTCATTCCATCATTTTTTCGAATTTAGAATCAATATTTCGATCAAAATGTCATTATTTAGCCCACCGATACCGTCAATTCAATTTGTACCCACTTTCCTTCATTTTCTCAAATTTAGAGAAATAATTTGATCAAAAAGTCATGATTCCAACAACCGATACCGTCAATTCAATTTGTCAAGTTTCAGGCAACATGAACTGAATATAATAATCCGTTTCCAATTCTTTTCAGACAAAATATCGTCATCTCATCATTTTTTTCAAATTTATAATCAATATTTCGATTAAAGAGTCATCATTCAAAGAACCAATACCATCAATTCGATTTTTCAAGTTTAAGAAAACTTGATCCAAATATTAAATTTAATTCTCAATCTATTTCGGACAAAAAACCGTAATCCCATCATATTTTCAAATATAAAACCTAATAGATTCGAATATCATATTTTCCGAAATATCACGTCAAAACATGGTTGTCTCATAGATTAACATATTCTGACATACTATCAAGTTAATTTAAAGGACAACACATTCATATTAAGCACTCGATCAAAACAAAATGTTTGATTACACAACTTAACACAAACGATAAATCAATCGGAAAATTATCGAAAAATGGAATGAGAAAGGTGTAGTAGTGATTAAAGACTCAAATTAAGAATAATTATAAATCATAGTAGCATACCTCGACTGAATTGCATATTTAACAATTGACTGATCAAAAAGTTATTATTCCAACAACCGATACAGTCAACTCATTTTATTAAGTTTGAGATAACTTGAGTCAAATATAATAATCGTTTCCAATCTTTTTCGGACAAAATACTGTCATTCCATCATTTTTTCGAATTTAGAATCAATATTTCGATCAAAATGTCATTATTTAGCCCACCGATACCGTCAATTCAATTTGTACCCACTTTCCTTCATTTTCTCAAATTTAGAGAAATAATTTGATCAAAAAGTCATGATTCCAACAACCGATACCGTCAATTCAATTTGTCAAGTTTCAGGCAACATGAACTGAATATAATAATCCGTTTCCAATTCTTTTCAGACAAAATATCGTCATCTCATCATTTTTTTCAAATTTATAATCAATATTTCGATTAAAGAGTCATCATTCAAAGAACCAATACCATCAATTCGATTTTTCAAGTTTAAGAAAACTTGATCCAAATATTAAATTTAATTCTCAATCTATTTCGGACAAAAAACCGTAATCCCATCATATTTTCAAATATAAAACCTAATAGATTCGAATATCATATTTTCCGAAATATCACGTCAAAACATGGTTGTCTCATAGATTAACATATTCTGACATACTATCAAGTTAATTTAAAGGACAACACATTCATATTAAGCACTCGATCAAAACAAAATGTTTGATTACACAACTTAACACAATCGATAAATCCATTGGAAAAATATAGAAAAATGGAAAGAGAAAGGTGTAGTAGTGATTAAAGACTCAAATTAAAAATAGTTATAAATCATAGTAGTATACTTCGAATGAATTGCATATTTAACAATTGACTGATCAAAAAGTTATTATTCCAACAACCGATACAGTCAACTCATTTTTATTAAGTTTGAGATAACTTGAGTCAAATATAATAATCGTTTCCAATCTTTTTCGGACAAAATACTGCCATTCCATCATTTTTTTGAATTTAGAATCAATATTTCGATCAAAAAGTCATTATTTAGCCCACTGATACCGTCAATTCAATTTGTACCCACTTTCCTTCATATTCTCAAATTTAGAGAAATAATTTGATCAAAAAGTCATCATTCCAACAACCGATACCGTCAATTCAATTTGTCAAGTTTAAGGCAACTTGAACCTAATATAATAATCCGTTTCCAATTCTTTTCAGACAAAATATCGTCATCTCATCATTTTTTTCAAATTTAGAATCAATATTTCGATTAAAAAGTCATCATTCAAACAACCGATACCATTAATTCGGTTTGTCAAGTTTAAGAAAACTTGATCCAAATATTAAATTTCATTTTCAATCTATTTCGGACAAAAAACCGTAATCCCATCATATTTTCAAATTTAAAACCTAATAGATTCGAATATCATATTTTCCAAATTATAACATCAATATTTGGTTGTCTCATAGATTAACATATTCGGACATACTATCAAGTAAATTTAAAGGACAACACATTCATATTAAGCACTCGATCAAAACAAAATGTTTGATTACACAACTTAACACAAACGATAAATCAATCGGAAAATTATCGAAAAATGGAATGAGAAAGGTGTAGTAGTGATTAAAGACTCAAATTAAGAATAATTATAAATCATAGTAGCATACCTCGACTGAATTGCATATTTAACAATTGACTGATCAAAAAGTTATTATTCCAACAACCGATACAGTCAACTCATTTTATTAAGTTTGAGATAACTTGAGTCAAATATAATAATCGTTTCCAATCTTTTTCGGACAAAATACTGTCATTCCATCATTTTTTCGAATTTAGAATCAATATTTCGATCAAAATGTCATTATTTAGCCCACCGATACCGTCAATTCAATTAGTACCCACTTTCCTTCATTTTCTCAAATTTAGAGAAATAATTTGATCAAAAAGTCATCATTCCAACAACCGATACCGTCAATTCAATTTGTCAAGTTTCAGGCAACATGAACTGAATATAATAATCCGTTTCCAATTCTTTTCAGACAAAATATCGTCATCTCATCATTTTTTTCAAATTTATAATCAATATTTCGATTAAAGAGTCATCATTCAAAGAACCAATACCATCAATTCGATTTTTCAAGTTTAAGAAAACTTGATCCAAATATTAAATTTAATTCTCAATCTATTTCGGAAAAAAAACCGTAATCCCATCATATTTTCAAATATAAAACCTAATAGATTCGGATATCATATTTTCCGAAATATCACGTCAAAACATTGTTGTCTCATAGATTAATATATTCTGACATACTATCAAGTTAATTTAAAGGACAACACATTCATATTAAGCACTCGATCAAAACAAAATGTTTGATTACACAACTTAACACAATCGATAAATCCATCGGAAAAATATCGAAAAATGGAAAGAGAAAGGTGTAGTAGTGATTAAAGACTCAAATTAAAAATTGTTATAAATCATAGTAGTATACTTCGAATGAATTGCATATTTAACAATTGACTGATCAAAAAGTTATTATTCCAACAACCGATACAGTCAACTCATTTTATTAAGTTTGAGATAACTTGAGTCAAATATAATAATCGTTTCCAATCTTTTTCGGACAAAATACTGTCATTCCATCATTTTTTCGAATTTAGAATCAATATTTCGATCAAAATGTCATTATTTAGCCCACCGATACCGTCAATTCAATTTGTACCCACTTTCCTTCATTTTCTCAAATTTAGAGAAATAATTTGATCAAAAAGTCATCATTCCAACAACCGATACCGTCAATTCAATTTGTCAAGTTTAAGGCAACTTGAACTGAATATAATAATCCGTTTCCAATTCTTTTCAGGTAAAATATCGTCATCTCATCATTTTTTTCAAATTTATAATCAATATTTCGATTAAAGAGTCATCATTCAAAGAACCAATACCATCAATTCGATTTTTCAAGTTTAAGAAAACTTGATCCAAATATTAAATTTCATTTTCAATCTATTTCGGACAAAAAACCGTAATCCCATCATATTTTCAAATTTAAAACCTAATAGATTAGAATATCATATTTTCCAAATTATAACATCAATATTTGGTTGTCTCATAGATTAACATATTCGGACATACTATCAAGTAAATTTAAAGGACAACACATTCATATTATGCACTCGATCAAAACAAAATGTTTGATTACACAACTTAACACAAACGATAAATCAATCGGAAAATTATCGAAAAATGGAATGAGAAAGGTGTAGTAGTGATTAAAGACTCAAATTAAGAATAATTATAAATCATAGTAGCATACCTCGACTGAATTGCATATTTAACAATTGACCGATCAAAAAGTTATTATTCCAACAACCGATACAGTCAACTCATTTTATTAAGTTTGAGATAACTTGAGTCAAATATAATAATCGTTTCCAATCTTTTTCGGACAAAATACTGTCATTCCATCATTTTTTCGAATTTAGAATCAATATTTCGATCAAAAAGTCATTATTTAGCCCACCGATACCGTCAATTCAATTTGTACCCAATTTCCTTCATTTTCTCAAATTTAGAGAAATAATTTGATCAAAAAGTCATCATTCCAACAACCGATACCGTCAATTCAATTTGTCAAGTTTAAGGTAACTTGAACCGAATATAATAATCCGTTTCCAATTGTTTTCAGACAAAATATCGTCATCTCATCATTTTTTTCAAATTTAGAATCAAATTTCTATTAAAAAGTCATCATTCAAACAACCAATACCATCAATTCGATTTGTCAAGTTTAAGAAAACTTGATCCAAATATTAAATTTAATTCTCAATCTATTTCGGACAAAAAACCGTAATCCCATCATATTTTCAAATTTAAAACCTAATAGATTCGAATATCATATTTTCCTAAATATCACATCAAAACATGGTTGTCTCATAGATTAACATATTCTGACATACTATCAAGTAAATTTAAAGGACAACAAATTCATATTAAGCACTCGATCAAAACAAAATGTTTGATTACACAACTTAACACAATCGATAAATCCATCGGAAAAATATCGAAAAATAGAAAGAGAAAGGTGTAGTAGTGATTAAAGACTCAAATTAAGAATAGTTATAAATCATAGTAGCATACTTCGAATGAATTGCATATTTAACAATTGACTGATCAAAAAGTTATTATTCCAACAACCGATACAGTCAACTCATTTTATTAAGTTTGAGATAACTTGAGTCAAATATAATAATCGTTTCCAATCTTTTTGCGGACAAAATACTGTCATTCCATCATTTTTTCGAATTTAGAATCAATATTTCGATCAAAAAGTCATTATTTAGCCCACCGATACCGTCAATTCAATTTGTACCCACTTTCCATCATTTTCTCAAATTTAGAGAAATAATTTGATCAAAAAGTCATCATTCCAACAACCGATACCGTCAATTCAATTTGTCAAGTTTAAGGCAACTTGAACCGAATATAATAATCCGTTTCCAATTCTTTTCAGACAAAATATCGTCATCTCATCATTTTTTTCAAATTTAGAATCAATATTTCGATTAAAAAGTCATCATTCAAACAACCGATACCATCAATTCGGTTTGTCAAGTTTAAGAAAACTTGATCCAAATATTAAATTTCATTTTCAATCTATGTCGGACTAAAAACCGTAATCCCATCATATTTTCAAATTTAAAACCTAATAGATTCGAATATCATATTTTCCAAATTACTTGTCTAATAGTAATGACTAAGGGTTGCCAATTTGCCATACTAGACTCCAACCCGTGCGTTGCACGGGTTTTATGGAGTGTCAGATATACGATTTAAATTGTTACAATCGAAATTGCAAGAAAAAAATTGAAATCAAAATATAAATATAATGAAATTGAAATTAGTCGGTACAAATGAAACTACAAAATATGAATGTAACAATTTCCATATAGTATCGTATGAAAAGAAGTTATAGAAATGCTAACACTTGCTATTTTATTGAGGGGGCAGTTATTTCTTATGATGTGGAATTGATTAATGATCTTTTTTGAATTGAATTTATTAAAAACACGTGGCAAAAAAGTTTAATCACGTATACAAAATTGCTTAAAAAAAGACTTTTTTTACCTTGTTATCAATTATAGGCAAAATTATATATTAATTAATTATGTTACTTTTATTTGAATATGTTCAAATCTATCAATAAAAAAACTCAATCGACCTGCCACGAAAGGCTGCAAAGATCCCAAAAAAAAACTCTCAAAAAGTCTTTAGTACAAAACAATTGGAATGGAGTTACACCAATTGGTCACAATGCAACACCAAAACACAATTCATACAATACAAATAATAATTAACTTGAATTTCCTAAGAAAAGAGTCTTCACATATTTCGTCACTCTTCACCTCTTAGACATAACTTTATTTTTATTTGCAAAACTTACTTTTGAATAATAAAGAGCCATATATTGCAACAAAGAAAGCACCATCATAATTCCAAAACCACTAAAATCAAAAAGAGTAAAGAAATTAGTATACAAATTGGAGAAACAATCTTCTCATACATTGTAATTGCAAGAAAGAGTACAAAATAAATCTAGGAAAGTACTCCAACACAAAACAAAGGATGAATTGGAATTTGTAGAATGGATTGAAACAAAACTTACACCTAGAATGAATTAAAACCATCAAGCAATGATGTAGGGAGAAAAATAACATGTATCCATCTATAATCTTCAAGCTAAAGATAAAGATATCAATGAAGCAAATTGGGAAAGTTATTAAGTTCTATGTTGAATCAATTGGAATTGAAAATAACATCAGAAGATGATTTCACCCAAATTTCCGGTCAACTTCATGTCTAAATCATTGCTTCACATCAATGTGGAAACTCTTTTCTCTCTTTCATCTTTCTTAACACTTGGTATCCTTTTGAATTTCATCAATTCTTGTGTAATAGCCTTCTCAACTGTATCAATGCAATTTAGAAGCTTCTTTTCCGGAGTAAGAAACTCCGATTTTGCATCTTCTTGAGGAAACTTGTAATGCGATAGAATCAAAATGCGGTAAACAAAGTAGACAAAATCTTCTTGAGGAAGATTTTGCTGTCAATTACAATGATCAAAGCATGCTCCATTTTTCTCTTTTAAATGGCTTTGATAGCCCAAAGTCAATAATTTCCAACACCTCTAGACTTACCTCTAAATACATCTAAAGCTGCTAAAAATAACAGAAAAATATAGGGATGAGAAGTCTATTTTCAATTAGTTATGTAGCCACCAATCAATTGATTTATTGCATCATCTAGTGTTTTTAATATAGAAGGAAGTTACCTTAAGAAACCGAGTGATAGTCAACGGAAAATTAAAGGCCAGCCTTGATGCTCTTGTTGTTCAATACATGTTAAAGCAGGATCTCATGGTTTCTTCTCCATATTCAAAATCAAACTGAGAATCATAAACAATTGAAGAAAATAAATTAAAGGCCAGCCTTGATACTTGTAATGATATCAAATTACAATGATGAATTCAAGAAACCACACATCAAATATAGACAAAAAAATAACTATAAAATTAGAAATTGTGAAATCCCCAATTTAAAAATCTCTAAACTCTCAAACGAACAAAACAAAAACCAAAAGTTACCTAATTTGTGATTTTGATTGTTTCACATTAGTGTGATAGTACAAATAATGTTGTGATTGAACTTGACATATCAATCTTATAGTTAAACTCAATCAAATATATTTGAAAAATTATATAAATGAGTCAGAACTACCAACCTAACAAATTTCAAATATAGAAACCCAACACAACTAACACATAACATCTTACTCAAATAAAATTTTCCTTGTGATTTAAAAACTATCTTTTTTCCAATCTGACCTATCTTAATAAACTACAATATTCAAGAGAGGTGATTATCAACAAACTAAAATTAAGCATAATCAACTGCTAAAACATGGAGAGGAAACAAACTACAACTATTATGCATATATCAATTATCTACACCTACATAACCTATACAATAAGTTGAAGAAAAAAATTACGATATTTGAACATCAATAATTTCAGGACAATAGTTTCACTTCAATGCATACCTTAACAATCCAAGTGATACAGTCAACGGAAAATTAAAGACCAGCCTTATGTTGTTCAATACATGTTAAAAAAGGTTCCCATTGCTTCTTCCTATTCAAAATCAAACCAAAAATCAGAATCTAAAACAACAAAACAGGGAATAAAAATGAAACCAAAAAAATGCAAAAAATAAAAGTTACACAATGTAGAAATCAGAAACAAAACACATCATGGAATAAGTCCAGACTGTGTGATATCAGCATTCTTTTTTTCTTAAGGATTCAATCTTTGCAAAAATATGTCACAATTTTTGAGATCATTAACACATGTGTCTACAATTGGATAAATCAGGCTAATAATATAGTTCTTTAAAATTAGCATAACAAAAGAAAATTCATTCTTTAAAATAGTATCAGTTCTTTACAAAGCCATCAAACATTCTATCAAACACCTCAAATGCATTCTTTAAAATATCAACATTAATAAAGGAACAATGTTAGAGATTACCTTAGACCAAACAAAAATGATTCAACCAAGCTCTATCTTCCTTTACTCTTTTCCGTTTGATTTTACCCTTTACAACAATTATGAAATTAGGTTTCAAATGAGAGTAGAAAGCAAATCAATAAAATAAAAATGATATAATTTATAGCATAACCATATGGACAATGTAAAGAGGTTTAAAAAATAGAAATAGAGGACAAAAGAATGCAACAGGAAAAAAAAGTTTGGGTCATCGTTACCTTTATCGGTGACGGCAAGCAGCACATTATTCTCATCTTCACGTATGAGGAGGATCATTTCAGATGTGCATATGAGAGATGGATTATCATAAAAGGATGAAAGTTAGAAAACCAAAAGAACCTTCAATGAAACAAAAAGAGCTTCTGCATAGTACCGCATCTACCACCATCACCGTCCACATCACGTCATACCGACACCGAATCAATTTGCAACACCCTGCTCGGAGTGATGGCTGGTCGCATCGAGTACACACCTTGGCGGCGTTCAAAATCATGGCTGGTCGGAGCAATACTAGTGTTCACAGAGCAATGATTTGCAGGAGTAGCGAAGGAGGCAGTGAAGAGAGAGAGAGACGGGATCGAGATAGAAAGTGGAAAAAATGGAGAAAGGGAAGAAAATTATAGACATAATTACATGAAAGATAAGAGATCTGTACCAACAAAAAAAAAGAGAAGGAATCGAGAGATGGAAGAGAAAAGGTAGAGAAGCCAATATTTTAGGAAAATACAAATAGTAGATGCTATTTTTTAGGCAGATACAAATATATCTTTTACTTTTTTTGATGCAGTGCAATCAAATATTGTGAAGAGGTGTATTTGAAATTCAAATTCAAATTTGTATTCCTAATAAATGAGGTGGTAGTTGGAGTGGTCATTAAAAGAGGGATTAGGAGGGAAAAAAATTTGGATTAAGTGGATGCAAATCCAAAACCCTTATTCTCCCTTTATAGTAATAAAATATTGTAACTGTGCCATAGAATAGAAGGATTGAAGGGGATAAAGGGGATATATTGAGACAATGAAGCTGTATTTTATAGAGCCAAAATCATGTGCACTAATCTGGTTTTTTGTCCATTTATTTATTAGTATTCAGTATTATTTTAATTTTTTTTGGTTAATCAGGTATCTCTGCGTTCAACTGTAAAGACTAATCTCTCAAATTTTGTGGGACTCAAATAAATGATAAAACCCCTCAAAGAATTTTAATATTGTTGCATGTCCAAGTCAGGAATGGAACTTAAGACCTTGTTAAGTTAGAAGAAACTCGCGTCATCTCATCTAAATGTTTTGGATTATTAAGACCTAAAAAAAATTAAATTAACAAGAAGCAATTACTTATTTATGTTGAAAATTTGAGGATTGTTTGCTTGTGTGAAATGGAATTTGTTTGTGGTAGGTGATTGGTATTTATTTGGTGTGTAGTGTAGTGGCTGGTGTCACACAAGATATAGTATTCATTTGTCAAATCCAAGCGTGGAAGAAAACTTGCAGTTCCTGCTCCAATAATTAATATCACGGAATTCATGATCATACCCTTGTCTCCCTTGGATTTACTAGTTGAGTAGTACAGTTCTATAGTCCCACTTTTTCCGGATTTGCTTAGCATAATGGCACCAAGCACCTGCATTTTTGTTTTGTTTAGCTATTTGGGGCGTGTCCCTACGCTAAACGTGAGATTGGTATCCGATCTCTACTTTTGCCTTCTGACCAGTTTTTTTTAAAATGAGATTATATATATATATATATATATATATATATATAATAAGAAGTAGCCTCCCTAGTACAAGGTGTACTAAGAAAAACTACCGATGTTTAGAGGTTTACAAAGAGTCAAAATAAAGAGAAAGAGAACCAAAAACAATCCTGCGCGCATCACACAAGGCCCATACACAATAAAGGACTAGACCACCAACTATGGTAGTTGGAAAGTAAAGTAGCGCTCGTCGTCTTCAACCACCGGAAGGTAAAAAGCTTGATCTTGTCTAATAATTGTTGGGAACTACTCGCTGGGCCTCTGAACAATCTATGATTTCGCTCCGTCCACACAACCCAAACACAAGCTAGCCAAATGAGTTGTAGAAAGGAGCGACGCGCCCGTGATCCACCTGCTGAGGAAACAAACTGGACAAAGTGATCCCATAAAGAAGTGGATTCCACCGATGTCATGTCAATCCACGAACACACTAATGCCCAAAGAGAACCAAAAGTACTGCAGGAGATAAATAAGTGATGTGTCGACTCAGCCGCACCGCAACCAGAAACACAGGAGTGAACTGCAGGAGATATAATGCCTCGGGTGACCAGGTTTGTTTTTGTGGGTAACCTGTCACGCAGTAAACGCCACGCGAAAATGGAGACCTTCAAGGGAACCTGAGGATGCCAAACAAGATTTTCCGCATCCGTAGTAGCCGAAACCTGAGAAGTCAATAGTTGATAAGCTCCCCGGACAGTGTAGCCCTCAATAGGGTCAGGCTGCCACTGCCACCTGTCTGATGTATGAGCCTGCAAAGAGAGGTTAGCAAGTAAAGACAGACAGTCCCCCAACATCTCCTCCTCCCACACCCTCAACGGCCTCCGCCACTCCCACGCCTCCTCATCCACCCCTAACCTAAAGAAAACATCTCAGCCACCTTTTGCGATTTGGTCTCCGCCAACTCAAACAGGCGTCCAAACCGCTCACATAAAGGAATCCCGTCCACCCAGGGATCGGTCCAAAAAAATGTATCTGACCCATCTCCCACCTGCTTCGAAACATGCTCCCCAAACCATCCACCCCCTAGCTCGCCTTCCTCCCTAATGCGTGCTATCTCCCTCCACCACGAAGACCCTCTCCACCCACCTTCCCGAAGTCTACCTCCCTCCACCCCATACATAGCTGCCAACACTCGAAACCACAAGCCCTCTCTATCCACTAGCATCCTCCAACACCATTCTCCTAATAGAGCCAAGTTAAACTCCCGTAACTGCCTGACCCCTATACCTCCATACTCCTTACGTAAGCAAATAGTTTTTCAGCTAACCCAAGAAATTTTCCTAGAGTCCTCACATCCCCCCCAAAAAAATTAAATTAAAAGATATTCAATAGAGGAAATGATACCTGAGGGAGCTTTGAAGAAAGAAAGAGAATAAACAGGAAGAGAGGTCAAGACAGACTTTAGCAGTACTAGACGACCACCAAAAGAGAGGAAGCGACTCTTCCACCCAGAAAATCGATTATGGAAACGAGCCAACACCGGATCCCAAAAACTCAAACGTCTCGGATCACCCCCAATAGGAAGTCCCAGATAAAGGAAAGGAATTTTACCCACCTTACAACACCGAGCAGACGCTGCTTCACCTAATCAGGAATCGGAAATATTAACCTCAACCAACATACTTTTACTGAAATTCACCTTCAGGCCCGACATAGTCTCAAACAACACCAGGACTGCTCTCAACGCACGCATATTAACCCAACTTTTGACCCCCAACAATAACGTATCATCGGCAAACTGGAGATGCGACACCGGAACAGGATCCCGCTCACCTATTCTATACCCCTCAAATAAATGGCGATCAACCACTGCCTCCATTAACACATACAGACCCTCAGCACCCAAAAGAAAAAGGAAAGGAGATAGCGGATCCCCTTGTCTAAGTCCCCGCTCGAGAGGGAATTCGTCAATTGGACTACCATTAACTAAAACCGAAGCAGTAGTCGTACACACACATTCTTTAATCCACTTCCTCCACAAGGTTGGGAAAGACATTCTCCCCATTACCTTATCCAGATAACCCCAATCCACCAAATCGTAGGAATTTTCAAAATCAACCTTAAAGAGCATCAGATCCTTTTTTGACTTACGTGCCTCATCCACCACCTCATTAGCAATGAGGATGCCATCTAGGATCTGCCTATCCTTCACAAACGCTGTCTGAGACACGGAAATCACACTTCCAATAACAATACGCAGTCTGTTCGCTAAAACTTTCGCCAGGATTTTGTAAAGGCTTCCCACAAGCGAAATAGGCCGAAAATCATTAAGCCGTTGAGGACAGTCAATTTTAGGGATCAGGGCGATGAAAGTGGAGTTTATACCCTTAGTCAACTTTCAATTCCGATGAAACTCTGAGATAAAACGCATGACATCACCACGAAGCTCAGCCCAAAAGTCTTCAATGAAACCAAAATTTATACCGTCAGGGCCTGGGCTTTTATAACTATCACAATCCCACACGGCTGATTTCACCTCCGCCTCCGAGAAAGGTTTAGTTAAGCTACTTCTCTCAAGCTGGGACAACCTTTTAAACCGAAGATTGTCGACCCCAGGCCATTCCACATTCGTGGCCTTGAAGTGAGACGCAAAATGCGAAAACACAGCCTGCCTGTCGTAACCCAACTTTTGACTTTCGTTTTAATGCTATCTTATTTGTGATGCAATCTCCTTGCAAATATGTTTGTTAGCTTGTATGGCAATATTGTAAGCTTGTACTTTATTTTCTATTAGTATCTCATTCAAAATCACCAAAGTTATAATTTTTATTTCAATTTTTGTTATTTAATTTTAGGATTTTAAAGTATTTATTTTATGCACTTTTTTTTCAAAAGAAAATAAAAATCATAAAAATCAAAACAAATAAAAAAAACGGGGAAGAAGAAAGTCAAACAAAAATAGAGAGTACAGCACGACACGCAGGAAGAAGAATCAAAGCCAAAATGGAAAGTTTTCATCTGCTCATAAACCAAATTACCATCAGAACCAAATCATTCCAAAATCAGATCAATCACAAATTAATTACAAAACCTAATTTCTGAGTTATATAAACCCAAGAGTTTTACAAGACAAAGGGGGGAGAAAAATTGAGCAGTCGAATTCAAAGGAAAAACACACTAATAAAAAACTACTTTTTCCCTTATAGGAAATCCACTTTTTTACTTTTTTCAATTTAATACTTAATAATAAAGAAACAAACATATAAAACTAACACCTAATAAAGTGCTACTAATTAACGGTTCCTGTTGAGTACAACGGATGTGAGGGGTGCTAATACCATCCCCTTGCATAACCGACCCCCGAACCTGAAAATGGTTGCGATGACCATCTTTCCATTATTTTAAGGTTTTATCGATATTTTCCTTTTCCTCCGGGAATAAATAAAGTTCGGTGGCGACTTTACTGTCTAGCGAGCACTTTTCCCTCGCGCATTTTTCCACCCGCTTCAGCTGGCGACTCCACTGGGGACATTTTAAGAGAGTCAAACTTAGTTAGTTAGTTTTGCTTTCGGTGTTAGTTCATTTGTTTTCCATGTTTGCTTATCTTGTGTCTTATTTAATTTATTTTATTTTTCGCACTTATATTATTATATTGTGTGGGGATCATGCTGTTCGAAAACACTTTTGAGTGGAGCTCTACACCCGAGCTTAAAAAAACCTAGGTTTAGGATGGTGGCTCCCGTAGTGTTGGCTTTCAAGGTAGACATCTCGCTTAGTCAACATGTGGACCCCGCTTAGAGTTGGTGCTCTCGTGAAAGATCGTCCATATAATGGTTAACCTGTTATTATGGCGAAATTCCGAATTGGACCCATAACTCTAAGTACCTTCTTCTTAGAACCTCTTTACGTTTGGTTTTGGCATCGGCTTTCGAGGTAGACACCTCGTTTAGTCGATACGAATCCAGCCTAGAAGAGAGCACTCGTGAAAGGTCGTCCATATAATGGTTAACCCGTTATTATGGCGAAATTCTGAGAGGCCTCTATAACTCTAGGTGCTCCTAGATAAAAAAAACCCTTAGAACTATCCTTGGTGAGGACCCTATATAGAAAGCATGTAGAACTAAGCCATCATAGGGAACCTTCCCTTTAAGTTGGTTGTTCAACTATTTGTACTTACACCAATAATACATGCATTGCATCCACATGCATAAAATCATTTTCATAACATAGAAGTTTATTTCAGGGAATTGTAAAGGCTAAAGTTGTGTTACAAGTCCCTAACCAATTGAAAATGAGTTTCGAGAAAAGAAGAACGCTGCCATTGAGAGTCAAGCTCCCAGATTTGAAAAGTCTTCATGATTTGGCCGGTGAATTAACAGCAGTCCCAATGAAAGCCTTTGTCCACAAATATGGCAATATACTGGACGTCTTGTTCACCAAAATACATGAAGACGCTATCACAGCATTGGCACAATTCTACGACCTTCCAATGAGATGGTTCCTATTCCAAGACTTCCAACTAGCACCGACCCTTGAAGAGTTCGAAGGGATTGTTGGCATTCCTCCAAAAGACAAGGGCCCTTATGTGGAAATCGGCCGTTACCCGAATGTTGAAAAATTGGCCAAAGTCCTAAACATTGATGAGATCGAATTTGCTAAAAGTGTGAAAACTAAGGGAAATGTTCCCGGCTTCTTCCAAAGTTATCTTGAGGAGAAGGCTCGCAAGTTTGCTTCATCCCAAGATATGAGATCCTTCAATAACATGCTAGCTCTCCTTATTTATGGCTTGGTATTGTTCCCATCAACTGAGAACTTTGTGGATTACAACGCAATTAGTGTCTTTTAGGCTGTTCTTACGAAAGACCAAGATCCAGTCCCCGCACTCTTGGCCGATGTATACTACACTCTTCACATGCGCCACAAAAATGGAGTTGGCCAAATTATATGTTGTCTCCCTTTGCTTTATCGTTGGTTCACGTCTCATATGTGCGAAGACCAATTGAAGATGAATAAGATGGATAGGGACGAATGGTCACAATTTATGGCGTCCCTCACCGAAGATACAATCCGCTGGTACCCAAGGAAGCTCGACGTCAAGGAAATTATCACAAGCTGTCGGGAATTCCCAAATGTGCCCCTTATAGGGTCTAAAGCGTGCATAAACTATAATCCTGCTTTGGCTCTAAGACAGTTGGGACGCTCTATGTGGGAGAAGCGCGAAGAGAAATCTTTAGAAGGTCTAGTGCTGCATAACATGGGTGTCGATGACCCCACAATGTTACAAAAGATCATTCGAGCTTGGGGAAAAATCAACAAAGGAAGTGGTTGGAAGCGAAAGGGTAGCGCCGGCGAAGAGACTTATCGACGTTGGGTTAAAGAAAGAGTCCAAGTAGTGAAACTACCCTTCATCATCAAAGCCCCCATACCACCTAGGCCCTCTGGACCTATTCCTATCTCAATAGAGGAAGCCGATCAACTCAAGGCAACCATTGCACAACTCAACAAAGAAAAAGAGGAATTGCAAGCTAGTACTCAAGAGAATTGCGAGTTGAAACAGGAAAGAATCCAAAAGGATAAAATCATTAAAGACATCAACAAAAGGGTTAGTTTAAAGGAGGAAGAAAGGCTCAAGGTTCGGGAATGCTTGAGAGGGGCAAATTCTCAGCTCGAGAAAAAGAACCAAGAGCTTCACCATTTGAAGGGGGAATGGAAAAAATCTCAGGTTAATGGAAGTGAGCTACGAGAAGAGCTCGAAGGGGCAAAACGAGAACTCAATGGCATGGTCAGCAAATATGAGGAACATGTGTGGAGAGAGAGACTAAAAAAGGAAGCAATGGAAAGAGCACTCGCGAGGAGTCAATTTGAGTTGGAAAAGGAACAGGTGAATTTAGAAGAATACAAAAAGTTCGTCGATCAACAAGGCGAAATCTGTGAAACCCTCAAGAGACAAAGCGAAGCATCGGAGCGTCGTTATCGGAACTTGGTTGATACGGTTGAAAGCGAAACTCTCTTTTGAATACTCCGTCGCGATGGTGCACATTGGGAGGATATGTTCTCAAAACTAGAAAAGTTGGCCAATGATGTGATTAGGGATATCCCCGCAAAGCTGGAAGACGCTGACATGGCAATACATCCTTTGAACGCTCCTCCCGAAGTCTTTTCTTTTGTTGAATTTTGTAAAACTATGATGAGAAACTTTGAGGAAAAGATTAAGGTAGCTTAAAGTACTTGTTTGTATGACTTTCTGACTATGAATAAAAAGGAATCCTTATTGCTTTTCATTTACTTTTTCTCTCTCCCAATTGGTAGTCACTTGTAGTAACATCAAAAGCTTTGCAATTCCCGAAAATAAGAATAAAAAAATTCATGCATTTGCATACATTTCACGCATACATCTCATATCTTAAAAAACTCCTTTCATTTCCCTTCCAAACTCATATCTCTCCCGCCGCAATTCTCGAGCTAGCAGGTTTCCCGATACTCGAAACGAACTTGAAAGATGTCTCAAGAGGCTGTGGAGGAACTCCGAAAAGGTCAAGAATTGTTGAGAGAGGAGGTCAACCATTTGAAGACTCAGATGAACTTGGTCATACAAATACTATTAGGGAAAGAGGAAGGCCCCTCGCCAAACCTTCCACAGGCCCAACCAGCACCTCAAATACCACGACCATGGGTGATGCCTCCACGTCAACAACAGCCACAACAAAGTCGATAACCGCAAAAGAGTCAGCCTAGTCTTGAGAGAAGGAATGTGCCCTTTGATCAGATGCACTTTGATCCTGTACCCATGCCATATGATCAAGTTTTTCCGCACTTACCCAAAAAGGGATGGTTAAGCCAAGACCCCTTCCCCCTACAAAGGAACCGTACCCGACTGGTTTTGATATGAACGCTAGGTGTGACTATCATGCTGGGTCACCGGGGCATAACATCAAGAACTGTAGGGCCTTCAAGTACAAGGTTCAGGAGCTTATCTATCGCAAGCTGATATCCTTCAAGGAGGAAACCCATTCGTGAATCGCCACCCCTTTTTACAAATTAAAAAACCTCTAGGGGGCATTTTCAAGTCAATGTTCCAACAAGGAAACCCATTCATATGATTACTAGGTTTTTCATTCTCAGTTGTAATTTCATTCCTGCTAAGTTTTGTTTGCTTTCTTAAAATTGTAATCTTTTGATTAAGTATTTTAATGAAATTTGCATGCATGTTTTTGAATCTATCCACTCATATTCACTATCTTCTTATGTCATCTCTCTCTTTTCATTTCACTTCTCACATGTTAACAAACTTGGTGGGGAGTATGATGTAAACAAATAATTGAGTTTGCTGATATTTGCTTTTATAAGTAAAACACGGCTGATGATGTAAGGCATTGTTTCAACTCCCAAACACTGGACATATAAGGAGGTAATCCGTAGTCAACCCCTTCGAGCTTGAAGTCGGTGTTCTTTCTACTTTTCAAAAAAAAAAAAAAAACGTTAATCTTAACCTGGGGCAGGGTAGTTTTACAATTAACTCAATGATGCATTCCAATGCAAGAGAATCAATCCAGTTAATCACTTCATTAAGAGGTTTAATAAGAGGATAGAACACATAATCGTTGATGTGGCAGTCATAACTTTGCTGAGCTAAAAGCAAAATTTCATGAGCTGTTAAAAAAAAAAATGAACGAGAAAGCCCGCAAAGTAAAAACTTAGGCAAAAATTAGGGTGTCCCGATGGGCCGCACATTCAAAAGAACCGGTCCATGCAAAAAATAGGGAGTAAAAAAAATAAAAATAAAAACAAGCCTGTCAACTAAAAGAAGTAACTGCCGCTTCAAGAATTTCATCAGTGCATGACCACTGTACCTACCTCCGGTATCATAACTAGCAAAATTCTCTTGTCGATCAAAGTCATCTATTGAGTTAACTGAACTTAGGATTGGAGGTCATCAAAGGAGAATGGGTGGGTTAAAATAAAATTTCGAGCCTTATAATCTCTTTTTTCAAAAACCGTGAACCAGACCACGTTACAACCCTCAAAAGACCTAATTGAAGCTAGGTTGACTATAAAAGCATATTCAGCAAACTGTTAAACTGACACCTCATGTTTGTGAATCATCAATAACAATTTTTCTATCATTTCTATCATTTCTATCATTTTCAATTGTGCCGATCTTCTGGCCAAATATCACCTATTGTACATAGCTAAACAATTTTCAAATTCAAAACTTGCATGTGCATTGCGTTGAAATTAATTTTCAAGAGAAACAATTTCACACACAAATCAATACTTAGCATCGAGGAAATGTCAACAAGGGCCTGGTCAAAGGTGAATCATTTTAAGACACTCCTAAAAATGGGGCAAGTCAACTAGGGGTCCTAGTAATCAAAAGCAAATCCCCATAATCGAGGGGCACATCATTTGGAGATCTTGTTGATCAGGGTTAAGATATTTCAAGAATGGATCCAACCTTCAAAGCACCAATCGACCAGGGGCATGCTTTTCAAAATTCAAGTGTTGGAGCAGTCTGTGTCAAGGATTTAATCTGGGGCATACCTTTCAAGGATTCAAATACTGGGGTAACCCGTGCCTATCACCCATGGATAGAAAGGAGTTCTAATTCCAAGTTTGATGCAGCCAAAGATAAAATGTCTAAGAAAAAAGAGATACAAAAGAAAACCAAAGCTCGCTAAGTCGAAAACCGAAAGGGCGACTTAGGCAATAGAGTGTCCCGGTGGATCAAAAACCTGAAAAGGCGGTCCAGGCAAAAATTAGGGACACCAAAAAAGGAAATACACTCCCGGTGGACTGAAAACTCGAAAGGGCGGTCCAGGCAAAAGTTAGGGATCTTCAACAAGAGAAAAAAGGGCAAAATGAGTTACATTAGGGGAAATCCCTCTCCGTCCTTTCAAGCTGCTCAAGTATATATTGCATCAACAACTATTGAATTTGACACGGATATCGGGGAATCATGCTAGCAAGACATCCCATATGAAAAACTTCCTAATCTTAACCATCCCGCCACTTACTACGAGAAAAACTTTTGAGGAGTATTCCAAATCATAGCCATGCATCTAGCATCAATCATGCTTGCATCATTCTAGTACCAAACTATGCATCTTATTGTATCCATCATACCATGTCATCCATGCATCTCACCTCATACTTATACATCGAAACTCCTAGTAAAAGTGAACTTACTTCCCTCAAAGTCCAATTTTTGCCGACCTATCATGCATCGACCACACATTTCACATAGCGTGCATTCACGATACATCATGTATTAATAAATGCATTAACCCAAGAATCATGCATAAAAATCATGCTTCAAAAGAAGATCATGCATACATAGCATAAGCAGAAGATTTCTACCTTAGTTTGCAGTTCTAGAGCCCTACCTAATTTGGCAATATGAGTTCCACCCTATTTGGATGTTTCAGAGTCCTACCCTATTTGGAATTTTTAGAGTCCTACCCTATTTGCAATCTTCTGAATCCTACCCTATATGACATTTTAGAGTTCTACCTTATTTGGAAGTTTATAGTTCCATCTTTGTGTTGCCAGCAATTTAGAGTCTCATTCGCGCTGGCAGATAGAGTTCTACCTTATTTGGAAGTTTAGAGTTCCATCTTTGTGTGGTCGGCAATTTAGAGTCCCATTCGCGCTGGCAGTTAGAGTTCTACCTTATTTGGAAGTTTAGAGTTTCATTTTTGTTTAGCTGGCAATTTAGAGTCCCATTCGCGCTGGCATTTTAGAGTTCCATCTTTGTTTGGCTGGCAATTTAGAGTCTCATTCGCGCTGGCAGTTTAGAGTTCCATCTTTGTTTGGCTGGCAATTTAGATTCTCATTCGCGCTGGTATTTTAGAGTTCCACCTTTGTTTGGCTGGCAATTTAGAGTGTCATTCGCGGTGGCAGTTTAGAGTTCCATCTTTGTTTGGCTAGCAATTTAGAATCTCATTCGCGCTGGCAGTTTAAAGTTCCATCTTTGTTTGGCTGACAATTTAGAGTACCATTCTCGTTGGCAATTTAGAGTTTTATCCCCGTTTGGCTAGCAATCTAGAGTCCCATTCGCGCTGGCATGTTTAGAGTCTCATCTTTGTTTGGTGGCAATTTTGAGTCTCATCCTCGCTATCGATATTAGAGACCCATCACCGTTGGTTGGTAAATTAGAGTACCATCCTTTTTCAGCTGACAATTTAGAGTACCACTCTCGTTGGCAATTTAGAGTTTTATCCCCGTTTGGCTGCCAATTTAGAGTCTCATTCCAGCTGGCAGTTTAGAGTCTCATCTACTCGGACAAAATTTTGGGTCCTTTCGTATTTAATTATCTTCCACCACGAGTACATGAAGACAGCCGTCAATCATGTCCTCGAGTGAAAAAATAATTAAATAGGGGCAGCTGTCGTACCCCAAATTTTGACTTTCGTTTTAATGCTATCTTATTTGTGATGCAATCTCCTTGCAAATATTTTTGTTACCTTGTATGGCAATATTGAGAGTGTACAACTGCTCACGAGGACAAGGTTACATGTTTGAGTCCCATTTTTTGTGCTTTATTATCTTTTATTTCCTTTTTCACTTTATTTTCTATTAGTATCTCATTCAAAATCACCAAAGTTATAATTTTTATTTCAATTTTCGTTACTTAATTTTAGGATTTTAAAATATTTATTTTATACACGTTTTTTTACAAAAGAAAATAAAAATCATAAAAATCAAAACAAATAAAAAAAAACGGGGAAGAAGAAAGTCAAACAAAAATAGAGAGTACAGCACGGCACACAGGAAGAAGAATCAAAGCCAAAATGGAAAGTTTTCATCTGCTCATAAACCAAATTACCATCAGAACCAAATCATTCCAAAATCAGATCAATCACAAATTAATTACAAAACCTAATTTCTGAGTTATATAAACCCAAGAGTTTTATAAGACAAAGGGGGGAGAAAAATTGAGCAGTCGAATTCAAAGGAAAAGCACACTAATAAAAAACTACTTTTTCCCTTATAGGAAATCCACTTTTTTTCTTTTTTCAATTTAATACTTAATAATAAAGAAACAAACATATAAAACTAACACCTAATAAAGTGCTACTAATTAACGGTTCCCGTTGAGTACAACGGATGTGAGGGGTGCTAATACCATCCCCTTGCATAACCGACCCCCGAACCTGGAAATGGTTGCGATGATCACCTTTCCATTATTTTAAGGTTTTATCGATATTTTCCTTTTCCTCCGGGAATAAATAAAGTTCGGTGGCGACTTTACTGTCTAGCCAGCACTTTTCGCTCGCGCATTTTTCCACCCGCTTCACTGCCTAATAGGTGTCACGCCCTCCAGAGTAACATCATCCACTTTAATGACTGACAGAGCATTCCTTCGACGATGGCTCGCAAGAATCGAATGAAAATACTTAGAATTGGCGTCTCCTTCCTTAAGCCACAAAGCACGCGAATGTTGCCAACTAATGCTAGCATTCATCCGAGAAAGCGAGTGAAGGTCAAAAGTAACTCCATGAAGCTCAGCAATCTCCTCATCCGATAGCACCTCTTCCTCCCCCTTCAGATCCAGGGTTGACAACTGGGTTTTCAAACATTCAATTCGACTAGGAAAATTCTGAACGTGCGTCAAACGCCAATCTCTCAAAGTCGCCTTAATCATCTTAAACTTTCCCTTGAGCACAAAACCACCCCAACCCTCGACCTGAAGAGAATTCCAGTTATCTCTCACAAAACGGTTATAGCCAGGTACATCACGCCAACATTTAAACATCCTCGAGGGACGGGGTCCCCATTCTTCCTCATTAGTCGACAGAACCAAGCAGCAATGGTCAGATAACCCCCTTTAAACAACGTAAACTTAAGGCCGCTCAAGGGAAGGTCGATTAAATTGTTATCCTCAATAAAACGGCTGAAAGGAATATGATCCAGAAAGCGGGACCCGCCACGAGAAGAGCGTCGTTCATCTATGTGTTTAACCGCATTGAAATCCCCGCAGACACATATCCTCCGTCTCCCCAATGATTGAATTCGAGCAGAAAACGAAACCCACAACCCTTGCTTTGCCCCATCTTCGCAGGGGGCGTAAACATTTGCCACAAAAAAATCCTCCCCATTCTTGGTAAACCGTCCATGACACCACAGAACATGCTCACAACTCACGGTCGACTAAACTTCAACCTCAGAAGTATCCCATAAGGTTAGAAGCCCCCCTGACGCCCCAACCGACGGACGATAAGAGAACGCATGAGAAGAATTCCCCCAATGATTCGAACTGAGAACATCGTCACAAGTTTGCAACTTAGTCTCCTGGAGACATAAGATAAAGGGACTTAGGTCCACCACCAACTTACGCACCTCCTTCCTCTTCTCTAACCCTCCCAAACCTCTAACATTCCACGATATAATCTTCATCAGGCACACACTCCCCCCCGCCACACACACAAACTAAAGACAAGACGGGCCTAACACCCCTTCTCCTTCCGGGCTCCCCCTGCTTCTGTACTGCAAGATTCTTGCTTACCTTTTTCTGCCCGAGAGAGGACATGGAACATATTCATATTATCTCCCTTAACAGTCACTCCTATCGAATTCCCTATCCCCCTAACTGAAGGAAATCGTATACCGTATTATCAAAGATAAAACGCAGCGGAATTTTAAAATTTCGATTTTCCTTCAATGGATCCATGTGAACGTTCATGATCAGGGATAGATTGTTACCTTTGAAGAACCGTTCTTTGCTTTCCTTCTAATCACGAGCACTGCACTTTGAATCACGAGCACCGCAATTTGAAGATCACGAGCACCGCAACTTTAAGATCACGAGCACCGCAACTTGAAGAACTGTTCCTTCACTTTCGATCACGAGCACCGCAATTGCAGCACCTCGACTTAGTCCACACGAACAGGAACATCCAACCCTTCAGTGCTAGCTGTTCTTGGATGAAGGTTGAGGGAACTTGTGCGGTTTAGAGAAATTCAGAATTTCTCAAGTACTTGGAGAGATTCAGAACTTCTCAAGTACGAATTAGGGTTTCCAAAAGGTGTGTAAAACTGAACTTCATAAGGCTCTATTTATAGAGTTTCTTATGTGGTCTTCAGTTCACACGAATTTGGACATCTCAAGCCCAATATTCGTTTTTCACTAATTGCACCCCCCGCAATAAGTCTTACTTATTTTTCCCGTTTTAACTGTCCTTATGTGTGTGACCCTATAGGTTCTTATGACGTTGGTAATAATATTAATCTTAATATTATAAACAGTGAGCGGTATCTAGCAACACATCACTGTTACCAAAGTCACAAGAATGTCATGTGATCTGACTAACCTTTCTGTGATAAATATCCGGTGCATAATTACCCTTTTGTCCTCATGTCTATATTGAACACAAGGCATAGTATGGCATCCTTGTCTAGTTCAATATTGGGCCCATAGACATATCTCCCTTTATGTAGGAGGGACGAATTCCATCTAGGTCACTCATGTCCCTCAGCATGATTCGTGGGATACCTATCAACCAACTTTATAGTTATCCAGTTACGGATAACGTTTGAATGGCAACAAGGTATTACACTCCTACATCTAGGGTACACAGTGGTTTCAGGTCGAAGGGTGGAATACACCTTTTATCACTATGAGAATAACTTATGACATTTCATAACATTCTATGTAGTATTCTCATGGTGGGTAAATCGATATAAAGTTGCCCTTAACATTTATATCTATGTGAAGACTTGATAACTCATTATCTATGATCAGTGAGACGTGATCATCAGTCTACCAACATAATAGTCTCTATGCTTTAATGTTATCCCATTTCACAATAAAGCTTGACTACGGATACGTTTAAGAATAGTGTTCTTATATTTAATGGATTCTCACGTTTAAGTCATACTTAACGTTCCATTAACGAATTAACTATTCTAGGGACTTTATTATTTTAACATATAAACATAATAAAGAAAAAGCCTTTTATTTGATAAGTAAATTATTCAATACATTAATTGGCCTCTAGGGCTTACACCAACACTAACATCCTCCATTACCATCTGATCATTACCTTGCATAGCAACCCAATTCTGCCAATCATTGGTAATTGACTCCGGCGATGATGATTCTTCCGAAGCATCTTGACAACTTGCAGAACACGAACGACTAACACCCTTCCCACCCTGTCGCTGGAGACCATTCTTTTTTAGAACTTTTAGCACCGCGTCTCGGTCTTCGCTTGGCATTCTAGGAACTTTTTTAAGACTATGAATCGGGTGTCGAAGCAGCCCTCCTGCTTTCCTCCTCTTGGGGTCTGGGTGCCCCCACTTCTTTTGTTGCACCCCATGTTGACCCCCTTTCTTCTTTCTATTAGAAGCCGAAAAAATCACTCCTGCTTCCCCATGGTTCCTATCTTGTAACCACACCAAACTCCAAGGCCCCGAGAAGGCAGATCGGCTTGCTGCTGGGGGGCAAGTAGTAGCACGATTACTGCGACGCTGATTTTCTGCGCCACTCTCGGATTCCCCAAGGTTATTATTAAGAAGTGGTCTTTCCTGAGTGTCCAATTGTTGGGGCGTATCACCTATCCGTAAGTCCTGCTCACCAGCCTCTCCAAGGGGACCAAGATTCCCAGTAAATTGGTCGTGGCCAACCTCCCCTCCCTTTTCCCCCTCAACAAACAAAATATCAACTGGCTTGTCCGATAACACTTCATTACTATGTACTTGGAAAGCCTCGTCTTCCTCTTCCTCGAGCCCATCCACTATTTTATCGACTAGTGTGTCGACATTGCGGCCAACTTCCATATCAACATTCCTTTCTTCATATTCAGATGGAGACTCTTCCGTCTCGTTCTCCTCCTCAAAAAGGCAGGTGTCTTCCCCCATAGTATATCCCCACTCTTCCACAATCTTAATCTCTACCTTTGCTCTGTCCACAAGAACCCTCTCTACTCTTTTAATGATTTCAAGATCAAGCGTGGCAATCAGAACCCGAGCAAAGTCAAGTCAGTCCTTGTCAGCGGAACAACTATCCGCGCGTAAAAACCTACCGCAGTCAAAGACACACAGCTTAAAAAAGTTTACATTCCACGCGTGCAGCGGGACACCGTACAAATGGACCCACGCGCCCCTACGATAAGGCAACGCATCCTTTTCCCAACGCATCCTTCTGACCAGTTACTCGCGTGCCTTGCGCGTTTTTCATTTTATCCTTCTGCTACTTAAGTAGCGGATGTTATAAAAAGAGAAAATGTTGTACGCTACTTAAGTAGCCGATGTTATAAAAAGAGAAAATATTGTCGGCTACTTAAGTAGCAGACGTTATAAAGGTATAGTGTTTTGGAGGTGTCTCTTACCTAAGTAGCGGATGAAGGTATTTTGATAATTTCATAAGGCGCGCGAGAAAATTGATAGGATGATAAAAGTAAATATCTTTAGTCATGTGGTGATAATCTTAATCATTGATTTACTTTTGTTTTTATATCTCTTCTTAAATCCTTTTATGCTCTTTATAGAAAATGTACATTTCGTCCCATAAGTGTAGCTCAAATGAGAACATTATTGAAGTGACTGGAGTTCGAATCTTGAATTTCACATTTCTTCACATTTAAATGTGTGTATAGCCACAAGACTACTTAACAAAAAAAAATGTACATTTATGTTTATTGTGTAAAAATATTTTTTCCTATTTTCTCACTTTTAAAATTAGTGTTAATTGTTCGATCTTCCACAATTGCGATCGGAAGGGGCTGGAACCACTTGATGTCAGAACTGACCCTCGAACCCGATTAAACTGACAGTGAAAGTCAAAATAAATTAGCGGTTATTTTACTCGCTATAAAAAGATATTTTAACTCACGAAGTAACAATTGTGTACATTTTTTGAAAAAAAAATTCCAAATAACTGTATTCATTACTTTCAAAAGCACACAATTTCTAACTAGTTTTTCTTTTTCTTTACATTACAATTGTTCATTTTATGTGTCTCACATCTTCTTATTAACAAGTTAAAATAATCACATATTAATAAATAAAAACTATTGTCAAATAAATAAAAATAAAAACTGAAAATATTTTCACAAAAGTAAATTGCCCCGTATTTACTTTTGCATCATATCTATCTAAGGACATTCTTAGAGTTAATTAACAAACACAATTCAACTCAACCAAACACACTATATATTGAATTTGAGCGTATACTATTAGAATTTGAGAGCTACCTTGAGACTTGAGGTTTGCACTACACTTATGAAGGTTATCTATGTCATATATCTAGGCAATGTGAGACTTATACCATATACTATACAAAAAAGCAACTAAGTATCCGCAAGCTCATTGTAATGGAATTGAAATCAATGGTCTATAATAATGGAAAAAAAGTTTCACATTTACACTTATTCGTTGATGTGGAGTGTGTTGGAACAAAATATGTGTTAATACACACCCTTAGGTTTTGATGATAACAAAGTATTAAATGGACAATTGATGGTACTAATGTTTAAATTAAGTGCAGGAGAATTCAACGTTATATCAAGAGCACACTTAATTTAGACTCTGATGAAACCTATGGAAGTCTGAATAATTACACTCTGAAAGAGTTCAGAAGCTACAACGTGGTCAGGAGCTAAACAAAGTTCAGAAGCTCAAAGAGGATCAGAACGTCTGAAGGAGTTCAGAAGCTCAGAGAAGTTCAGAAGCTCAAGGATGTTCAGATGCCTACAAGAGTTCAGATGCTATCTGCTAGTCATGAGTCATTCAGAGGATGAAGACGTTCAGAAGCTGAATTGCGAAGGACTATCAGAGGCCAACCATTCAAAGACCAATCAGACTCCAAGTTATCAAAGGTTCATCAGAAGCAAAGGAATTCCCCAAATCATCAGAAGGGCTACATCAACTACAACTTATCAAGCCTGATGATTTTTTCTAAGGTCAACTAATTGCAACGGTCACAAAGGATGTGATCCCTCTCTCTCTAGGAGCTAGTTGTACCTTATAACTGTACTATTGGACAAACAGTAAAGGTGAAGCCTCTCTGCAAAGGAAGACGTGACTTTACTCAATGGATCTTCAAAGACTACAGCTGTCCATTTTACAACGGGAATTTCTCCAACGTCTCAATGTCTTTCTCAACTCATATAAATATGCCAAAGAAAGAATTGATGACTAGCGATCTTCATTAGAAAACATCTCTCAGAAGAAAGTGAGAATCTGCATTGTAATAGAAAATATCTCTCAAATGAAGTGAGCATAGAAACTAGCTTAAGCCTCTGAAGTTATTATGTTTGTAATAAGTTTAAGCTTATAAGTTAGTAGTAAGTCTTCTGCTTTGTGTAGAAGCAACAAAGTCTTCTGCTTAGTGTAGAAGTAAGAAAGTCTTCTGCTTAGTGTAGAAGCATATAAGTCTCAATCTTAGTGATTAGAGCAACGAAGTCTTCTGCTGAGTGTAGGAGCAAGGAAGTCTCTCTGTCTTGTGTGACTTAGAGCAGGAAGTCTTGAGCTTGTGTGCTTGAGCAAAGGAAGTCTTTGATCTTGTGTGATCAGAGCAAGGAAGTCTCTCTGTCTTGTGTGACTAAGAGCAGGAAGTCTTGAGCTTGTGTGCTTGAGCATCTATTGTAATCTTTGTGATTATAGTGAACTCTCTTGGAAACAAGGGGACTGGAGTACTCTCAATTTGTGAGGGGAACCAGTATAAATTGTTGTGTGTTCTTCTCTCTCTCACTCTCTCATTTACTCTTTCATCATTCACTTAACCGATAGTTTAATTGTGTAAACAAATCCGTTGTGCTTAAAGACTCTGATAGATTTAAATATCTTGAAAAGTTTTTAAATACCCAAAACACAATTCAACCCCCCTTCTTGTGTTTTCTCCACGCACCTTCAATTGGTATCAGAGCTCCGGTTCTATTGGTAAATCACTTAACCGTGAGACAATCAAGATCCAAAGGAGAAAACCACCATGGCTCAAAACATGGATGATTGGAAGCAGAAGTTATATCAACAAATTGCTGATCTTGTCAAAGAAATTGAAGATGGACTGAACTTAAATGAAGATCTGAGCAACAATCAAAATCCTTCCACATCAGGGGTTAATCAAACTTCTAGTATTGATTCTACCCCTACTACTCTTTGCCTCATTAGTGATGATAATGAAAGCATTCAGTGGGCAACAGTAAATGGTCTGTTAGATCAATATGAGGAGTTTTGGATGGAGGAAAATGAGAGTATTGGAGAAATGAACTTAAGGTTTCAAGCCATCACAAGCAAGCTTGAAAACTACCACAACAAACTCAGCAACAAAGAGCTTGTAAGCAAGTTGCTGAGAAGTTTGCCTCTCTATTGGAATGAAATTTCAAATACTATAGAGGAAACTGAAGATATCAACTCAATGAGTCCTGAATCATTGATTGATTTACTCAGAGTCCATGAATTGGCTCTGAAGGATATGCAAGAGTTGAAAGGTGAAGAAGCAGAAGCAGCAAGGAAAGGAAAGCAAGCATTGGAGCATGAAGACCTTGTTGAAAAACCTGATGAAGAGTATCTTGAAAGGTTTTCAAGAAAAATTCAAAGATGGTACAACTTCAAGAAGAATGGAGGAAAACTGGCTAAAGGAATGACAACATGGGATGTACTAGACAACTTCTCTAAAGATTAGTCTGAAAGAGAACCAGGAGCTGAAGGATCAAGTTCTGAAGATGGCTCAGACTCTGAAGACTCAAGTTCTGATGAAAAGTCAGAACCTGAGAGCATAGACAGTATCAAGAGAACAGTTAATCAGGTATATTCTCGTCTTCCCAAAGCAAAATTGATCAAGCATCTTAAGAAAACTTTACTTAAACTCTCTAATAGTCAGCAGAAGTATAAAAAGCTTAAAGCAGACTATGAGAATTTAAGTAAACAAGCAAATCACTCTGAAGATCTTGTACAAAACGATTTTATCAAACCAAGAGATCTTAAGAATGATTATGCTGTGTGTTACAAACCCTTTGAGCACTCTTTTGCTCTCAAAGAGTATTGCAACACTAATGCTGATCAAAATAAAATTATTTCCATGCTTTGCAACCTTAAGACCAACAATACTAATGGGATTGGATACTCTAGTAATTAACACTAGAGGAACCAAGCTCATCAGTTATTGGTAGAAGCTTCTCACTCCCAAATCTTTACACTACATTTGTATCTGATAGCACTCAGATGAAACAAGTGGAGGATGAAGATTTGGCAACTAATAGTCTAGGACCCTCAAACAAGTGGGTACCAAGAGACAAAATTGTTTACTTGATTGCAGGTGAAACTAAGTCTCTGAACCTTCCAATCACATGGATGCATGTGACTGTGAATGGAAGAAGAGCAATTGTGCACAGAAGGCACATTTTTGAAGAGTCAGATGGAGAAGAAGATGAGATGGAGTACATAAGGAGCAGGAGGGAGTATGAAGAATTTGAAGATTGTTTTGAAGAAGACTTTGATGATAGCAACTCTCTCTGGTGGGATGAATGTTCAGAATTTGACCTGGAGAGAGATTGAGCTTAAACAAAATATCATCAAAACATAAGAGCTTCAAAATCAGGTAAGTAACTCTTATCTCCTGAATGACATTTCAGAGGAATAACTTTCAAAGGTTGAAAATGTCTTCTTAGGACACAAAATGTTCAGAACTAAAAACCTTAAAAAAAAATCTTGTCTGAACACATTTTCCTTAAAGGTCCTAAAAGACACTTTTTCAGACTCTGAAGTATTTTGGATCTCAGCATCTGAAGTAGTCCAGACTCTGAGAGACTTCTCAACCTCTAAAGGACAAGCCTCTGAATAGGAAATGAATTGGAAACGTTTAAGTATTTTTTTTTCTAAAACGTTTTGGCGCTAAATAGACAACACGTACACACGCTCTGATTGGGTTAAAACAGTTAATGATGGTTTGTTTTAATTTTAAATTTAAATATATTGTGTGCTTTAATTTGTTTTACTGTTTTAATAAAAATCACTAAACACTTGCACTCTTTACACTTCCACAACCTACAGTCTCGTTTTCTAGACCATAGAAAAACCTTCTTTCTCTCTGAATCTAGAAATTCCAAAACCCTAACTTCTGTAATGGCAACCTCTACCTCGTCAGTATCAACTACAGAGTTATCCTTCCCAAAAGACCTACCTATCAACGTCGTCAATTGCTCAGAACTGTTTAGCAAAGAAAAATCGTTAAAAATGACGGGAAAATCATTCAACTTGGTTATGGAACAACCGGTTGATTTTGAAAGTCTTAGATTGAACCAGCACGACATTGAAAAATTCTTCACTGATCAAAATGGAGGATTTAGATACATGAGAGTATTAAATGGTCCAATCTATCCTACACTGGTTAAGGACTTTTGGTTTCGGAGCAAGGTCATTACCGTTGAAGGCTACATCAAAGAATTGACTAAATTGAGGAATGCAAAACCTGAAAACAAGCACAAAACTCCTGCTGAATTAGGGTTGAGAGAAGTCAAGGAGGATGAAGTCAGATCAGTTGTTTGTGGATTTGAAGTAGTGCTGACTCAATCAAATTTGGCAAGAATGTTAAACATTCCAAATGAAGGAAAATTTCATGCCTACAACGCTACTGAGGCTAAAAGCACTGGTTGTCTAGAAGATATGACAAGAAGATGTTATGAGGAAAGGAAGAGTTGTGAGAGTAACAGGAGTGGCGATCTAAAACCAACTCAGAAGCTTCTAGCCAGGATTTTATTAGGATCAATCTTCGAGGAGTGGAAGCTCTGATCAACTCTCTTGGGATCATAGATACTTTATCTATTTTCTCATTAGAGGTTATCAACTTAACTGGGCTAGGTACATTTTCTGTCATATGTGCAAAGTTGTAAACGCCATTCAAGGACAGACTAAGCCAAATGTTCACATCATTTATCCAAGAATTCTCAGTGAGATTTTCTACCAATGTGGTGTAATTGATGTGATCAAGGCTGCTGGTCAAGATCATCTGCTGAGAGAACTGAGAGTCTCTGCTATATCAGTGAGTACTTTGTCCAACATGTTCTTTCTGCCAGGACAAACACTGTTACATTCAAAGCCTCTAGAGCAGCTATCTAACTTAGGACCTTCATGGGTAACTACATTCAACATTAACATACCTCCTGTTGCAAAAGGTATTGTTAATCAGTATATACAGTTATTGGAGAGTCAAGGTGAACCCTTTGAAATTGAACCAGAAGAGGTAAAAGGGAAAAGGAAAAGATTGGTAAGAACTAGGGTTGAGTCTGAGAAGGGTGAAAATAAAAGCAAGGCAAACATAAAGGGTGTGAAGACAAATGTGGCAGCTTTAGAAGATGAAGATGATGATAATGAGCCTCTGAAGATCAAGAAAAGGAAGATTTCCAAGCAGCTGAAGATAAAGAAGATTGTTGAGAGCTCTACCATTGCTACTTCAGATACTTCAACTGATCCTAAAGGTCCTGTTGCATTAACTCAAGATATTCAGCACCCCACAAATTCAAACCAATCATCAGAATCACCTCTAGAATTTCCTGAACAACATTTAGCAGGTGAACTACCCCCACAAACAAATTCTCCATCAAACCAACTAGAACATGATCAACCACAACCTGAACCATCCATCTCACCTAAACATGTTCTTTCACAGATTACACCTCAACCATTCCCTGAACAACAAACAGAATCTCAACTTGAAGGAGAACCAAATCAGACCTCAAATGTACCAACCAAAGATCAGGTTGATGAAATGATCAAAGAATTGACTAATGTGCAGTTAAATTCATCTGGTCAACCTGATCATATTCAACATCAACAACAACCACAATCTTTTCCCTCAAACTCTGAACCCCCTCAAACCAATTCCATGATTCCTGAAGTCCTGGGTGAATGCAACAGCCTGATTAGACGGTTACATGGCCTTCCTGAGCTAAGATATTCTGACATGTCTTCATCTGAACATGTTGCTCAATGGGTAAGCTTAACTGAGGATTTGGTAAAGAAGCTGCATAGTCTTCAAGAGGCTGGTATTGAAGAACAGAGGAGGAGTAACAAGGGAAAGAATGCAATGGTTGAAGAGGTCATTCAGATTCAAAAGGACACAGAGAGGAATCAACCTGAATCCTCTTCTGTAAGAACAAGTGATGAGAAAAATCTAATAGAGAAGATAGCATCACTTGAGAAAAGTCTGAATGAGCCTATTGTGGACAATCTGGGAGAAAATCAAGTGCATATTAGAAACCCACTGTATGAGGCTGAAATTGAAGACCTTAGAGCAGAAATGAAAAGGTATGGAGGGCTGATGGAGGTAGTAAATGCCAAACAGAAGGAAATCATGAGAACTCTAGCTTCTCTTTGTAACCAACCCCAATCAACACCCTAGGATCTCCCTGTTTGCTTAAAATGAAAATCTTGATTAATATTTTGTTAGGCACATTGATAGAATTAAGTTCATAACCCCGTATGTTTCTTTGAATTCTTTGTGTTTATCTAAAATATTTATTCATATTATGATTATACAAGCGTTTTCATCTTAAAATGCTAAATAATTGTTTGTCTTCTTAAAACTAAATTATTTTTTTTACGTTTATTTTTTAAATAGTTCATGTTTTAACATTGATTGTTATATGCACAACAATTGGTTAATCTAGAGGATTGGAATTGCATAAGCAAGAGAGTAAACATAATAAGAACATCAATTTAAAACAAGCCAAAGAAATTAAAACTTTATTGAAAACTTGAGTAAATGTTACAAATATTTCAAAGATAATCAACTGGTATCCTTAGATGGTGGAGTTGGGTGACCCAGCTTGAATGGCACCTCTCTTGGGGAATCTGACTCATCTGGATCAGATCTCTCTTCCTCAGGAGAAGACTCTAACCCATCTGAGACTTGGACATCAGCTTGATCTTCTTCAGGAAAATTTGTATTCAAATACTCAAACCAATCAGAGTCCCATTCTTCAGACTCTGCTTCAGAATCTGACCTTTTAGACTTTGAACTGAGTGGACTCCCAGTCTCTGGCTTGGGTTGTCTTGATGCTTCTTGCTTATGTTTTCTCCTATCTTGACTGACTCTCACTGAAACTACTTTCTTATTCTCTGAGCGTTTCATTTTTTTCTCAAGAGATATATCAATAACCTAAGATTATTCTGTGTGAGTAAATTGACTAGGTATCTCTCTCCTTTTATAAGCATAACTCAATGGTCGAGTATTAAATGTGTTCAACCACTCCTGATTTGACGGCATTGAAAGTTGAAATTTCTATTAATTGCTTATACTACCTTTTTGATAATGACAAAAGGGGGAGAAAGAATATTGGTAAATCAATTGTTGGAAGAAGCGAAATTACTTGGCTTTTTAGGGCCTTGTAGTGCTTCAGAGAGAGAACGTAGGAGAGTGGTCAAAATAGTAGCATGAGGTGCATGCTTTGATATGACAATCTGATCTTTGAGGATTTCAAAATATTGTACTAAAGAGCTCTTAACTGTTTTCAAATTTTTGTTCAGACTCTGAGCTATTTTCTTTGAAAAGATTTTTTAAGCTCTGAACTGTTTGAAAATATTTTGAACTCTGAAGCTGTTAATGATAACCATCAGAACCAAGTGTGTGTGTAGACGTCTCTAAGTGCCTCTGATCCTATTTTGTCATTCAATTTAAATATTGCTTCATCTTGCATCTACATTAAGGGCTTAATTTCAAGGAGAATGCATTTATTAATTGAAGTTTATTATTCATAGTTAGTTCTTGAGTAAGGGTACAACTTTATTCAAAGATTATCACACTATGAAAAGAAGAAGCTTGCAAACCTTGTTCTTTATATAGTGAAATATGAATAATTTAAGTCATATAATAAAGTAATTCTGAAACTGATTAAAATTAACTATGGATACAAAATAGGGGGAGCTTACAAACCAAACCCTATGGGTTATTAGACTTAGGGGGAGCTTGCGAAACTCAGAAACCTAATGTCAACATAGCTGATTTTTATCAACAACAATTGTATTTAATACTTATGTTTGTCATCATCAAAAAGGGGGAGATTGTTGGAACAAAATATGTGTTAATACACACACTTAGGTTTTGATGATAACAAAGTATTAAATGGACAATTGATGGTACTAATGTTTAAATTAAGTGCAGGAGAATTCAACGTTATATCAAGAGCACACTTAATTTAGACTCTGATGAAACCTATGGAAGTCTGAATAATTACACTCTGAAAGAGTTCAGAAGTTACAACGTGGTCAGGAGCTAAACAAAGTTCAGAAGCTCAAAGAGGATCAGAACGTCTGAAGGAGTTCAGAAGCTCAGAGAAGTTCAGAAGCTCAAGGATGTTCAGATGCCTACAAGAGTTCAGATGCTATCTGCTAGTCATGAGTCATTCAGAGGATGAAGACGTTCAGAAGCTGAATTGCGAAGGACTATCAGAGGCCAACCATTCAAAGACCAATCAGACTCCAAGTTATCAAAGGTTCATCAGAAGCAAAGGAATTCCCCAAATCATCAGAAGGGCTACATCAACTACAACTTATCAAGCCTGATGATTTTTTCTAAGGTCAACTAATTGCAATGGTCACAAAGGATGTGATCCCTCTCTCTAGGAGCTAGTTGTACCTTATAACTGTACTATTGGACAAACAGTAAAGGTGAAGCCTCTCTGCAAAGGAAGACGTGGCTTTACTCAATGGATCTTCAAAGACTACAGCTGTCCATTTTACAACGGGAATTTCTCCAACGTCTCAATGTCTTTCTCAACTCATATAAATATGCCAAAGAAAGAATTGATGACTAGCGATCTTCATTAGAAAACATCTCTCAGAAGAAAGTGAGAATCTGCATTGTAATAGAAAATATCTCTCAAATGAAGTGAGCATAGAAACTAGCTTAAGCCTCTGAAGTTATTATGTTTGTAATAAGTTTAAGCTTATAAGTTAGTAGTAAGTCTTCTGCTTAGTGTAGAAGCAACAAAGTCTTCTGCTTAGTGTAGAAGTAAGAAAGTCTTCTGCTTAGTGTAGAAGCATATAAGTCTCAATCTTAGTGATTAGAGCAACGAAGACTTCTGCTGAGTGTAGGAGCAAGGAAGTCTCTCTGTCTTGTGTGATTTAGAGCAGGAAGTCTTGAGCTTGTGTGCTTGAGCAAAGGAAGTCTTTGATCTTGTGTGATCAGAGCAAGGAAGTCTCTCTGTCTTGTGTGACTAAGAGCAGGAAGTCTTGAGCTTGTGTGCTTGAGCATCTATTGTAATCTTTGTGATTATAGTGAACTCTCTTGGAAGCAATGGGACTTGAGTACTCTCAATTTGTGAGGGGAACCAGTATAAATTGTTGTGTGTTCTTCTCTCTCTCACTCTCTCATTTACTCTTTCATCATTCACTTAACCGATAGTTTAATTGTGTAAACAAATCCGCTGTGCTTAAAGACTCTGATAGATTTAAATATCTTGAAAAGTTTTTAAATACCCAAAACACAATTCAACCCCCCTTCTTGTGTTTTCTCCACGCACCTTCAGAGTGATCAAAATCGGTAGCCAACTTTGAGCAGAGAACTGTCAAGGTTGAAAATGGTGGGTATTGTTGGGTCATGCGGGGAAGCATTACTGGGTTGGATCGACATGTTGGGTTAAGAGTAACCACACAAGTGATTTTGACATCACATATTCACTCAAAATCTTAAGGAATTTGGGTTACGAATTCTCTCACTTATATACATTGGGTAAGAGCAACTACACAAGTGATTTTGACGCTACACCCTATATAGAGAGGTGATGGAACCATTGAAAAACATTGAGGTGTGTCTGTTACGAGGTGACACCCTTCAAGGTCGTGTTTCAAAGGCTCTATAATGCAGCTGGAGTATTATGATTCTCCCAAAATCAGAGGCTACCATTTGTCGCTTTGAATGTAGAAGTTTTTAGGAATGAGCTTGTTTGACCTTTATGTTGCTCTGGTTTTTATGTTTTTGGAATCGAGAGTGAGACAACCATGAACATTGGCATAGTTCAAAACAAAACACATGATATATGATATATCAATTATACATATGATATATAATATGTAGTGACTCCAAATGCTAGCTCTAACAAATCCTAACAAGTAACAAACTTCCACTGTGCCCCATTGAAACAAAATTCAAGTGCAAAAATAAGAAAGAATAAGGTTCCTGATTACAATAAAACAAACCTCAAAAAAAAAAAAAAAAAGATTACAATAAAACATATCTTACACGTAGATCGGTCTTTATTTTTGTATCTTAACTCTCCGATTTTATTTTTTTTATAATTTGAAATTCTGTTAAAAACTAAGATTCATTGTTAATTTAATTAGTAGGCTTTGTCTGATATGAAAGACTTGATAAAGTTTTTTATGGTGCACAAATGTTCAATATTTCTATAAAGAATAAGAATTTTATAAGAATTCAAAGTTTATATCGTATAGATCAATTTAAAAGTATATGCAAATAAATGGCGTGCACTCAATCTCTTGAATCCGGTGAATTGACATGTAGGACTTTGGAGGAAGATCCAGCCCAATAACAGATTAGCTTGTCGATTTGAGAGCAACGAGCTAAATCAAATTGTTGAGACCCCATGAAATCTAGCGATAATCTAGGGGAGAGAGAATTAGCTTTACTCAATTAGTGTCTTATTATAGGCGTCCCTTTCTTAATTTTAGATTCCCACTAGTTAATGACTAAAGTCGAATTAGCACTATATATAAACAGTAGTAATAATGTTTTTTCTTTATATTGTGGATTGCAAACTAAACTATCACATAAATTGAATGGTTAACAAAAGGCAAGCACGGTGAAGGAGATGAAATCAAATATCTATGATTATATATAACCTATAACATGTATACAAAAATCCATTGTGTGTTAATTATCGATTAAAACCCAATGGTGTCACATGTGCATGTATTTAGGACTAACATTCACAGTTGTAATTATTACATGCAGTAATACAGTTTTCAATCTCGATTAATTTTAGATCAAATGGTCTAGATTGAAAACTATACCTTTTTTGTTAATATAATCTCAACCATTAAATTGTAATCAGATAGTCCATGTTCTCAAAAAAAAATTTCTCTTCAACTGTCTATGCATCTGTATGTTAAAAAATACCTTGACATTGTACGTTACTAGAGTATTGATTGAAGAAAAAATGCACACTTGAGGAAGATTTTAGTTATATACCAAGACCGGTATATACATATTGAGGTCAATTAAATACTTGAAATGTCCAGATGCCACCAAATTGGAAGACATACTTTTGATGCTTGGAATGATTGGTACTCAGTACATAAGTTACAGAGTAATAATGTGAGCGGGACTACAGAAGCAGATTTAGTAAGGTGGGAGAAATCAGCTCTAGACTGGGTAAAATGTAACGTTGATGTTGTCTTTGTGTCTGGATCTGGAAGGACCTCGATGGGATTGTGTTTTCGCGATAATAGTGGTCACTTCATGGCTGGTATGACACAATGGCAGCAAACTGTGATTTCATCTGTAGAAGGAGAAGCATGGGCTTTACTTTTAGCAATGGAAGAAGCAAGACATAGAGGACTGGATCGAGTTCAATTTGAAAGTGATTCGAAAGTTTTGATAGAGGCCATTCATATGAAGCGTAGAGGCAACTCTGAGTTTTTATCAATTGTTCATGATATCCTTAGTCTTATGTCATCTTTTATAAACTTTGAGGTTAAGTTTGTTAGGAGGCAAGCGAATTTGGTTGCTCATACTCTTGTTAGGGCGGCCAATTCTTAGGCTAGCTTCCATAGGTTTGAGAATATTCTCTTTTGTATTGAACGTTTAGTTTTTAATGAAATGCAGTAAGTTTGTTTGTTTCAAAAAAAATACTTGAAATGTGTTCTTAACGATCGAGTAAGATTAGTCAAAAAAAAAAAAAAAAAAACGATCGAGTAAGAAACCATAACATTTTGTGTGCAAAATTGGGAGCATACCATTTCAAGATATGAATTTATACTTGTCAAAGATATAAATTTACTATTTTGATATTTGCTCATTTGTTATGGTGTATTTGTCTTTGATGTGTCCCAACTTGTGTAAAATCTTTGGAGTAGAGGGGTGAATTGCACAACTGTATGCTCTCTTTGCAGTGATCATGAAGACAACCGTAACATTTTCTTTGACTGTCCGAGTAGCAAAAATGTTTGGAGAGCATGTGCAGTTTCAGAAATAAAATTATATATGCAGCTTCAGATTTGATCTTTGACTTGTTGCAATAGTTCTCTAACGAGGATGCTTCACTCATGGTATTTGTTATTTGGAGTATTTGGAAGCAAAGAAACAATTGTATTTGGAACAATGTAATCGGCGCTCAAAACTTTGTCGTTTCACAAGCTAGCCTTGATTAATGATTGGTGCACTTTGCAAGAGGCTACACCTGGTGCATTGGGCAACATACCACTATTGAGATTAAATAAAATAAGTCAGCCAATGGGGAGTGAAAATTAATATTGATATCTCTTTTTCATCGCATGATAATAGAGTTGGGATAAATGTTTGTATTCAAAATGCGAAAGGTGGAAATATGTTGGAAAAGCTTGATCAATTCTCACCAATTTGTGATGTTCGTGCCGGTGAAACTCTTGGTTTCTTGTCAGCGTTATCTTAGGTTCATGAATTAAATCTAGGACCGGTGGATTTTAAACTTGATCGATTTGAAGCTTGTGGTAGATGGTTTCCATTCAAATAATCATGATTATCGAGTTTAGAGAAATCACTTCATATTGTAGAAGACTTTACAACTATTTTTATATTAACTCTTTTTTTTTAACAGCAAAAAATATATATTAATATTAATAACCGGTCTCCATACATGACGAACGGAGCCAGGAGAAACGGAACTACAAAACAAAGGTGCCGTATATAAGCGGAACACCAATGAAGAAAATCAAAACTGACACCACCTAATAGAGGCCCGATTCTAATCCCATTCTTAGATAGGCACTCCCCAGCCTCCAAACCATCAAAGAAAACACCAACTCAACCCAAAGATATGCTAATTGACTCTAACTCCCGATCTCGAAGTAAAAGTGATCGGCCCATCAAAATCCATAAGCTTCTCCGCGAGCCAAAATTGATATAACAACAGTATATATGAGATATTGTTGAGTTTATTAGGAGACAAACAAATGAGGTTATTCATAGTTTACCTAGGGCAGCCACATGCATAGCTAGTCCCCATATATTAAATGAAATACCAAATTGTACCGAACACTTTAATTAAATGCTATGACCTTGTTTTCTTAAAAAAAATGTTAACTTTTGAATGTTGGCTCAAATAAATAACTTAGTTTGTTTTTGATAAATTAAAATCATCTAAATATCAAGATAGGAATATATTTTCCAACAATGTTGGCACTTCTATCATTCCATGTCCTCCACCTATCGCTCGTATTATTAAAAGAAGAAAAATAAAAACTTCAATACCTTAATTTGTAATTGATACTATTATTTAATTACAAAAAATTCAATAAAAACTCCACGTGTATTTTTTTCTTTCTAAGTTGCCATCACTAAACAAATAAATAATCAAGTATTATATGATATCATCGATGCATCATCAAAACTCATTCTATTAATACTAAGAATAATCCTCTTGGATTAAAAAGGATATGGGCTTTAAACCAAACGAACAAAAAAATAAGATATGGCCCATATAAGCGAATAAGTCAATTTTTCCAAAATGTCAATCCACTGTGCATCTCAATCCAGATAAATGTATGATGAATTTGTGGCGAAAAAGAGTTTATTCACAGAAATTCTAATATTTTTTAATCATTTCAAAGAATTTCTATTTACATAATATTTTCGGAATTTGATGCAATACTAATAAATATTTTGTCAATATTAGCAAATGTTTTGTATGATGTTAATGTTACAAATTCTTAGAAAGAGGACTCTGGTATACTACAAAGTTCAGCAGAAAAGAAATAAACTTTTATCAAATATTTCTTCATTCAAACATCAAATTCAAATTCTCCCAAATAATTTGTTCCTTAAGTTGAGTTCATTAAATACATGTGTTCTAGACTAGGTCATGGCCAATACTCGCGGTCCGAGTACTTCAAACACTACAAGAAAACATGACATTATTGAGGGATAAAATCCCTCAATAATGTCAAAATTTGGTAAAGAATGCAAGCATTATTGAGGGCCAAAACTCGTCAAAAAAAGGGTCGACGGTAGTGGTTATTGACGGACAAGTACCGTTAATAACATTACTGACGGACTGTGACCGTCAATAATGCATAAAGTTTCTGCAAACTCTGCCATACGTTCTTGACGGACTGCAACCGTCAATAATGCATAGCAAGGACAGCATTATTGACGGACTGCACCCGTCAATAATGTGCATAGGTTAATTAAAAAAATAATTTAATTATTTATTTAATTAAAAATCAGAATCAATTCTGATTTTTAATTAAATAAATAATTAAATTATTTTTTTAAAATAACTAAAAGAATATTTTAAAAAATCAGAATTTTCTTAAATAATTAAAAAATATTAAATATAATTAAAACACATAATATAAATTCCTTGATCATTAAACATAAGATTGTCAATCATCCATCATATATAATTAAAACACATAATGTTAATTCGTTACAACAACTATAATTAATTAAAGTACTAACATATAAAATTACAACTAATTAATTGAACAAAAGATAAAATTATTGCATCATCCATCGGACTCATTTTCGTCGAACTCAGGCTCAAGTAGTGGTGCTTTTCCTTTTCCCCGATCCCCTCTTCCTCTTGAAATATTGCTGGGCGCCCTTCTTGTTGATCTGCCTCGACCTCCCTCTTGAATTCTTAGTGCGGGGAGTGACGGCGCTCGCCGCTGGCCACGGGCGCCCCTCATACTTTATTCATAAGCATATCCTTGAGTAATGTTGACGTTGTTGTCAGGTCTTCCGCCATTTCCGCCACTTATCTGCATTGTGGGATCAAAATCTTGCACATAAACCGGATCATCAAGCAGGTGCCCATATTCTGCTATGCTAAAGTTCAAAACATCATAATTTCCTCGGAACTCTGGCACGTTATTCAAATCAAAATTATTCCTCGACGATAGACTACTTAAATCCGGACGATATCCTTCATTGGGATCATTAAATTGGGGGTTGTCGAATGATTGAGTTTGGACATTTGTATCATTCTGAACGCTAAAAGACCTTTGCCCTCCCTGCGATGCCATCATAGCTATTTGAGACTGCACCATTCTTTGCACTCGTTCTTCCATGCTTTGCTCGAACTCTTGTCGCACTTCTGCTAGAATTTCTTCCCGCATCAAGATCTGCTTCGTTCTCAGCTTGGGTCATTGGAGGATGAGATGATCCTGTACTCATGTGACTACCATAAGATGTGTCACCGGTATCTCTTATTCCACTTGGGTCCCTTTGATAGAAAGAAGACGTAGACCCAGTAGCCCAAGTACGGCCTTTATGCTTTCCACCAGCATGTCGAACAAATTCAAGAGAAATTCTATTCTGCCGAATTTCAGGACTATCTCGCTGATGAGGTGGCAGGGTGCTCTGTTGGGCATCATATACTTCAGTAAATATAGCTGTCAACTTCTACAAAAAAATTTAAATTTTTTTATTAAAATTAAGTCGTCAACCTATATAAAAAATGTTGATTAATTTTATAACAACTAAATAATATATATACTTACTACAACTTCTTCCGCCCGTGACGATGTCCATGAACCATTACTATATTTGTGCATCATATCATTCATGTCCAAAATGGTAGGCGCGCGACCCCATTGCTTGATGAATCTGATGCGATGGGTTGCGGCAGATGTAGAGCCTCCACTGTGAATACAAGAATCTTCATCAAAGAGTCTATTTTGCTTTTTTTATTTTTTTTTATAAAATCTACTATTGTTTTCTTTTTTGATTGAAAATACACTTTTTTTGGTTAAATATTAATATGAAGTAGTTTATTATTTAACAAAAATCCTAACTTTTTATTTTTTTTTCACCAAAATAGAAACTTTTATCATTTTTCTTACTCTTGAATATACTAATATTTTTCGTAAATAAAATTTTTTTACACTTATTTTCGGTTAAATAATTAATATGCAGTAGTTTATTTATTATTTGAAAAAATAGTAGCTTTTTTATTTTCTTTGACAAAAATATAAACTTTTAACATTATGAAGTAAAATAAATGAAAATGATATTAGTTACTTGGAGCGCCGAGTAGATTCTGACACTACGCGCTTCAAACCCACACACTTGGATGACCACGAGAATATTTATATCAACACTTGCTAAATAAAAATGCAAAAAAATAAATAAATTAGGACATATATACATATTTAAAATAACAAAGACATAAATTAAATTAAAAGATAAATACTTACAATTTTTAAAATGAGAAATGCAATAAAAACTTATAAGTGAAAAATATATGAAAGATAGAAAAAAATTTAGAGAGAAGTTGGAGGTTTTTATAGATAAGTTAGAGGTGTAAGTGTGTAGAAATGAGATGAAGTGAGAATATATGGTGAATGGAAGTTGCTAGCCGTTGCATTTTGAAAATTTTGCACAAATCAATGACATTATTGACGGACAAGATCCGTCACAAATGTCTTAACATTATTGACGGAACAGTTGCGTCAATATTGCATGCATTATTGACGGATAAAGGCCGTCACAAAACCATGTGACAGGCTTTGGACCAGCTTTTGCAGTGCGTTGCAGAGACGCGTTTTCGAGGTGCATTAGGGCCCTGAGCCGTCAGTAATGTTTATTTTATTTGTTTTTTTTTTAATTAATTTATGGACCGATTTATGCATTATTGATGGATTTTAACCTTCAATAATCCCTCAAGACATTATTGAGGGCTTTTATTCGTCAATAATTTTCGTCAATAATTTGAGTGTTTCTTGTAGTGAAAGTCCAGTCCAAATCCATTCCAATCAAGTGGCTTAGTGTACAAGCCAAGAAATTTGGGAGGACTTAAGTATTGTAAAGTCGTGTTTATCTTAGGCGTGAACTGATCATATCAGACTTAAGCCTAATATTTTAAAGTGGACAAGTTCAACCTTGTATAACCTAGTCTATTCTGGCTATTGATCACATAAGAATATAGTAATAATTTGGCAAGAGAATAAAGGGAACTTTGTTAATTTGGCAATAGAGAACCCGTGGACGCTATTATCTTGTAAAGGCGAATCGGTGCTATGATCTGAATAGAACTAATTGACTTTGATGGTAAGGTTTGAGGCAATTACGGTGATGATAACTCTTTAAAGTGGTGATTCACGATGACAAATGTACCTGCAAAATAGATTAACACTCCGACACTTAAGTCAGTATGAGATAAGGTAGAGTAATTGTAAAAAGTGATTAAATCGTACCTTGGTGTAAAAATCTTCGTGCTTTTATATAGAGGAGAGCGATTGGAAGAGGTGATTGAATCATACCTTTACACGAAAGTCTTGGCGTCAGAACGTCCCAAAAAATTGGGGAGGATTCACTATGACAGCATTATGGGACTTCTAGTTTCCCAGCATAAATTAATTTTTAATAAAATTGACGAGTAATTCACATCAATAACATGGTTAAATAAAATTGTGGGTAAATCCTAATTAACTTCCCTTTCAAAGCACTGTAGAATTGTGTAACTTTAACATCAATCTAATTTTGTTTAATTTACAAAATACACATTAGTCTAATTAAATGTCTACCTCTGCATCTCAAATATATGCATGTGTACCTCTCTATATAACCATATAGTCAAAATTACACTACATGTCCTTTATCTTATTTTTTTGCAACACTTTAGTCCTTTATTTTTTTTATAACACTTTGGTCCTTTATCTTCTTTTTTTGTAACACTTTGGTCATTTTTTTTTGTAACACTTTGGTTTTTTATCTTTTTTATTTGTAACATATAAATCCTTTATTTTTTATAAATAAATAAAATAGGGACCAAAGAGTTATAGAAAAAAGGACTAAAGTGTTACAAATAAAAAAGATAAATGACCAAAATATAATAAATAAAATATAAAGGATCAAAGTGTTACAAATCAAAAATAAAAAACTAAATTATTACAGAAAAATAAATAAGATAAAGGACTTGTCCGTATAATTTTGCCTACCAAATATTATTTCAATTCCTTGTTAAAAAGGTCACATGGTTTCACTGTATATATCCCAATACTTTATCTTTTATTTTTTTATTATATTTGTTTTGTCTGTTTTAAATTTTAATCCCCTTCACCATCATTTAGGCCTCGCTTAATGGCTAAAACTACCAAGAAATTAGTAACCCGTGAAACCAGAAATCAGGAAGAATTTGGGCCCCATATGTTTAGTTTAATCACGCTATTTAACCCGCCTTATAATCTTTTTCTTATATATACACCCCCTCCTACTTACACCACTTCTCACCTCTCTCCTTATAGTCCTTTCTTAGTACTCTTTCCTCCATTTTCTCTACCTCTCATTCCAACATGACAAACACACTTTTCACTTTGGTTTTATTTCTCTTCTCTCTTTTCATGCCTACCCTCATTTCCTCTTCACCTCTTCAAAACCCTGAATTGGTAGTCCAAGAAGTAAACAGGTATTTTATTCATTAAACACACATTCTATCCATATATATATATATATGTGCTACACACTTGCATTAGGCGTGCATTATAGCAATTCACCTTTATGAGGAAATAGGAAATTAGAATCATTCATTATCACTTTGAAGTTCATGTCATGAAAGGATTGCCAACATATTCCAAATTACTTCCATTATACTATCTCTGGTCTCTATTATAAACTAATTTAACTTTTTTAATACATTGAAAAATTGATATATATGGCCTACACTATGGACCAGATAAATCACTTTCATAATGTATAAAACAATTTAAATTTACTTATAATAGTGACGGGAGTGAGTATATATTTAAAACTATATATGCACTATAGTTGTAAAAAGTATACAATAATATCTAATGTTCACAAAAAAAAATGAAGTTATTCTATAATATTTAGGGAAAAAACAACTCTAATTTTACTAATTAAATGTTAGAGAAGTTAAAATTAGAGACTAATTTTTTAATAGTGATTATTTCTTAATACCTAATATTTACACGGTAAGATATTATTGGACATTTGTATAAAGAACATTGTTTGTAATAACTATATAGTATTAATCAAATTTTACAGGATTTTTTATGAATTTCCAAACAAGTGCCACTTGTCTAATGTTGATACATAAATATAAAATTGTATTAGTGATGTTGGCATTCACCTATATGTTTTTATTGCAGGAAAATCAATGCCTCTTTAGCAAGGAGGAACTTAGGATACCTTTCTTGTGGGAGTGGAAATCCCATTGATGATTGCTGGAGGTGTGATTCCAATTGGGAGAAGAACAGACAAAGGCTAGCAGATTGTGCAATTGGGTTTGGAAAGAACGCCATTGGTGGAAGAGACGGTAAAATCTACATTGTAAATGATGCCAACGATGACAATCCGGTGAACCCAAAGCCGGGAACACTCCGTCACGCTGTGATCCAAAACGAACCATTATGGATAATCTTCGCCAGAGACATGGTGATCAAGTTAAAAGAAGAATTAATCATGAATTCTTTCAAAACAATTGACGGTAGAGGCGCAAGTGTGCACATTGCTGGTGGTCCATGCATTACCATACAATTTGTCACCAATGTTATAATTCATGGAATAAATATATATGATTGTAAACAAGGTGGAAATGCTATGGTGCGGGATTCACCGCGACATTTCGGGTGGAGGACTATATCGGACGGTGATGGTGTGTCTATTTTTGGTGGAAGTCATGTTTGGGTTGATCATTGTTCTTTGTCTAATTGTAAAGATGGTTTGATTGATGCTATTCATGGATCAACGGCTATAACAATCTCTAATAATTACATGACACACCATGATAAAGTCATGTTGTTGGGTCATAGTGATTCTTATACTCAAGATAAGAATATGCAAGTCACAATTGCTTTTAACCACTTTGGTGAAGGTCTTGTTCAAAGGATGCCAAGGTAATTTTGTTGAAATCCAAAGCGCAATTTTCGTAATCAAGTGATTTGACTTAAAGAGTTAATAAATTTTAGTTAAAGACGAACGTTTAGAAGAAGTTGAATTTGATTCCTAATTAAAACAATATTTAACCAAATTTATTTACTTTTCAGACGAACTTTAAATTTAAGCCTAAAACAAGTGTAGTTTTAGTGGCGTACCGTTGTAAACTTAAATCTAATTCAAAGATACACAAAATCTATGTGGGGCTATTGAATCACTTTTTGTCAATTTTCGTGTTAAAAAAAAAGAACTTTTGTCAATTCTCTTGATTAATTAGTTTGTAGGACCAATATTATTGCTTAAGTTAATTTAGAAAAGTATTTGTAAAATTTACAGGTGTAGGCTTGGATATTTCCATGTAGTGAACAATGACTACACTCACTGGGAAATGTATGCTATCGGAGGAAGTGCTAATCCAACCATTAACAGTCAAGGAAACAGATTTGTTGCTCCTAATAACAGATTCAGCAAAGAGGTAACAATAATTTACCTAATCAAAATTAGTTAATCAGTAGCATTGACACTTCTGATAAAAGATGTGCTAGGTGTCTGACACATGTCAGTGTCACCGACACATGAGTATGTTCAATTAATTCATTTTTCTAAATTTTTACGAACGCCTGTCAGTATCAAGTCTGTGTCATAGCATGATTAATTGTTGTGCAGGTGACAAAGTATGAAGATGCAGCAGAGAGTAAATGGAAGCATTGGAATTGGAGATCAGAAGGTGACTTAATGGTAAATGGTGCATTTTTCACTGCATCAGGTGGTGGAGCATCATCTAGCTATGCAAGAGCTTCAAGCTTAAGTGCAAGACCATCTTCCCTTGTCGGTTCCATAACAATAGCAGCTGGTACACTTAATTGTAAGAAAGGTTCTCCTTGCTAGCTATTGATAAGGAGCCTTCAAGCTACCAATATTGCAAAAGGAGGAGAGGCTCTTTATTAATATTAATTGGGACAAAAAGTAATTAAAAGGCCTATATATATGTAGTCAATCTCTACCTTTGGATTTACTTTTCCTCTCATCTCATTTTTTTCGCCTTTTTTCTTAATTATATATTTTTTAGATTTTTTTTTTTCCTGTTGTTTGCCTTTTTTTTTTTATTTGCCCATGATTACAACCATCACTTGTTACTCTTAAAACCAGATCAAATCAAGAGAAAAAACAAGTGCAGAAGTGTTGATATGTATTTTTTTATTTTTGTAATATAATATATAAAAATTACATATATCGAAGCTTGTTCTTTTTTTTATTATTTTATAAATTACAAACTAAATATTAGTATTGTTAATTTATGTTGAGCAAATTCTTAATCCGCCTGCTAAAATTGTAAAGGTCGAACATAAATACTCCTAAATATTGCAAATAAACAAAAGAAACTATGGTTTTTAATAACGTTGAACCATTTGGTTATCCTATTAATTTGTAAAAATTAGTTTGACAATGATATTATTTGGAGACTAATTTGTTACCAAGTTATATATAATAGAATGATAAAGTTTTTTGATATAATTCAAAATTAATGTCATCTTAGCTATTCACATATTATCATGGTGTAAATGTTCGATATTTATTATTTAAATTTTAAATGGAAGAATACACGAATTAGTCACCAGTCACCACTCACTTTATGTTAAGAACAAGTGTATAAGAACACTTTTTTAACATTCTTTCTCATACTATTTTTTAATTAGTTAAAATAATATAAATCGCTCATATTAGACACAAATTTCAGATAACCATAAAATTGAGTCCAAATTTAAGTGTTTGAAACATTAGTGTTACTAACCCTCCTATCTTATATTAAGTGGAAGATCTAATTCTCAATTTTTATTTTCCTTTTATCATCGTTTATTCTTGTTTGAATGTTAGTTCCGGTGGTTCCAACTTCTTTCTGATCGTAGTTGCAGCGGATTGAATGATTAAATTGTGCGTACGTGTTCTTCTTGGATTTGTTTAGTTAACTATGCATGAGCATGACCGACACATGCGGAATTGCGGAGACATAGAAATGTAGCGTTTGACTAAGACCTCGAACCAAATAAAGTAAAGACATGTACCTACACAATCATGGGAAATTCCAATCAAAACAAAGAAAATCATCCAATCCCATAAATCTTGTTCATACTATTACTAGTGTCATAGAGCATTTATGAGACTCAACTACCCCCGTAGCTGTTAGTAACTAACTATTAGTATCTAGCGGGACAAACATAAAACTTAAAGTAGTTGTTTATTACTTGAAAAATTTAAACAACCGATTGTTATAAACATAAAACTTAAATATTTAACTTATCTATTATCTATTAATCTATTAATATAAATAAGCCAGATCTATTTGTCTTTCTCTCTCTTCTAAATACTCTTCTCTCAAGCATTCTCTCCTCTCATTCATTTGACATTAAATTATCAATTATGAACATATTCTCACATTTTGAATTTGAAAAACATTTCCTTAATTTCCACAGAGCAATAAATGTGATTTAATTTCAATAATAGTACATCTTTATTTCTAATTATAGTAAAAATACGTTTTTCTTGCCACTAGAAGAAAAATTCGTATATATTTAGTGAATGGAAACTATATATGTTGGTGGATGAGATGTTTTAAGTTTGAATCTTCAAAAAACATGTTTGAAGTTTGAACTAATTTATTATCTTTGTGTTTTTGTTGATTTTTATCCATCTGTATTTCAATATTTTTAATTTATATACTTTTTATTGCTAATTTGATGTAGAGAGGCATGTTTTGGTTTCCAGGGATCCCATAGAGATTGATTTGTGGAGAGAAAGTTGGGATTCATGAGAAAGATGTGCAAAATTCAGATTATTGAGGTATTATTTTTTGCAATTGTTTATTTTCCTATTTTTTCAGCAATTATAAAATTAATATGAATACTAACTTTATTTTGCAATTTTATAGCTGCAAGAATTTATTAATATGAATAAGAAAAGGCTATTTGCCATTTTTTTTTTTTACAATAGGTTATTTGCCTTTCTATTTTCTCAAAACCTCTTGCTTCTCGTGCATTATCTTTTGTGGTGCATTTATGATAAATGGCCTCCTTTTTTTTTTCTTCATGTTAATGGTATATTGTTAAAATAATTACTAATAATAAGTAATTATTTCTAGAAACATGTAGTATTTGGACCACGCCTCATATGCCTTCCTTCCAATGTTCGAATTTATTTTTATTTTTTGGACGAATTTCAAACTTTCAAATATAACAAGGGTATTTTTTTTTCCATAAGAAAACATAATAAGGAACCTTATTTTATTATTTTAAAACATGTTGTATCTATAGAGCAACCTATTAGGGTCATCTCCTATATAACCAAAGAACCTAATTTATATTTATTAACAAATCAAAGTTGACATTTGTTTTGCATATATAAGGCGAGTAATATGCATATATAAAGGAAACCAATATTGTTTTTTTGAAGTAAAGGTAACTAATAATATTTACTCATAGTTTTTATAGTTAATAAATTTCAAATTTTGAAAATTCTTTTATGCATTCAAGTTGCAAATCACAACTGAAGCGCAAATAATTTGGCATACATATATGAGAAAACTTTTTCACTATTAGTTGCTTAAAATAAAAATTATTTTGCTATTAATTATATAAATCCCTAAATTAAGCAAATAGTTAATGTGAAGCTTAATTCACTAAAAAAAAGTAAATTGAAACTTTTTGAATTTAAGGAACTAAATTAAAATCTAAAATAAATATAAGGAACCAACTATGTAATGAAGCCTTAATGTGATTACTTGCTCTTTTTTACTATAAATTTATTGAGTTTCAAAATTTTCACACAATTTCAAAATGCATTATCAAATTTGAAATTTTTCTCTAAGTTCTTTTATTCTTTTATTTTCTTTTATTCTTTATTCTTTATATACTTCTCTTATTTCTTCTTCTGTTTTATTTAGTATATTTATTTATTTGTTTAATTATATATATGTGAAACATATTTTTCCAATGTTTTTTTTGACTTCGTTGACAAGATTAGTGAGGTGAAGAAGTTTTTTGGTCAATCTATGACCAATATAATGAGTAAGTTCAGGACAAAATTATTTCAACATATAAGTATGATTTACTCGATTATGAATTTTATCGTCGACTCTTTGTTTTTCCATCATTGTTATTAATTACAATAATAAGAATGGATGACTTGATTTTTATGCTCAGAGAACAATAAATGACATAAGAAAAATTACTTACTCATTGATCATATCATCCTTCTACTTTTATAATTTCTACTCAAGTTTCACCATTAAAATTAGTCATCATACTATCCAAGTGATTATAATTAGTATTTTCTCCCATGGCTTTATGGGAATAACAAAGTTGTTTACTTTCTTGACATATAAAATCTATTTATTACAAGTTTACTAATTATTAGGATAAAACTTATCTATTGCACTGTTGATACTATTTTTCACTAAAAAAAACATATATTTATAGTGTTTTGAACGGACAGAACGGAACAGTTTTGTTTGTGAGATTGAAGATTACTAGATCATTTAAATTAATTTGTTTCATTTCCTAAAAAGCAATTTTTTATATATAATATAACCTTAAAAAATTTCTATTTTTTTCATGTCGTCATTGAGTGAAAGAGACCATTGACGATTTGATTTCAACAATGATGTGATTTTTAAACCGGTGGAAGGTGTACTTTTGAAAGTGAAGTGGTTGTAGAAAAATGTTCAAGATGTATTTCGGATCTTATGTACGGAACATTATGCAAGAAACATGCTATTACCCAAAGAGATGAATGAAATTCATATGGTGGTGGTGAATAAATTGAGTGTAAATAAGAACAAAGAAATGTCAAGCTTTGGCAGATATTGAAATATAACATATTTAATAGGAATCACCTCACTAAAAGAATTGACCGTATTTAACTTGGTGTTGTTGTGTTTGTATATTTTATTACTGTTGTTATAAGAAAATGACATGTTGTTGCTCCATTTGCTTTGTACATTATGGTCAATCGGCTGTGGTTTCATATATGTGTCATTTAATTGCCTTTAGTTATGGCAATTCTCAATCTCTTGCCTTTAGTTTTTTTTACACATCAATCTCTTGCTTTTAGTTAACATTCATATTATTAACACACATTTTTTTATGTAAATACAATCTATTGGATTCGTAAAACATTCATATAAACGTAAATAGCTCAATTTTTTTTATCTAAACTCCACTACCAAGACCAATGTTTAATCTTACCACCGAATCAATTTCATTTGATTTATTTCATGATTTTAAGTTTTGCGTTATAATCACCATAAAAAGATTTATCTTGAATTATATTTTTTTTGTGATATTATACTTATATTGAACATTAACATTCAAATTAAAAAAAAAAAATTTACAAGATAACTTTTTTGTTGATTCAATAGGTAATCACAAGTTATTCATATTTTTCATTTTTTTCTTCTAACCACCACAGTTTATTTATTTCATATTTTATAGATAATCGCAATTTATTCATATTTGATGTAGAGTAATAAGTTGGAGTAGCTAAAAAACTCTTTAATATCCAAGTTTTTGGCCAATGTGAGACCTCTATAAAAGACATAAAGTTCTTATAGCATCATGTCAGACGACTCACGAATGAAGCCAGCTGAAAAGCATGATAAGTAAAAACCTAAATTATTTATGATAAGACCCTTATAACTAGCTCTAATCGGGGAACCTAAACAACTACCGTCAACGTTGAGGATCACACAAGAGAAGTTTTCATTGTTCCATTTGATGAACCTATCAACCGAGGTACCAACGAGATTAGAGGAGAAAGACGATGTGAAAATCTCGACCAAGCTCTAGATGTTAAAGGATAGCCGGTTTATGGACAATGATTCACTGTTTAAATACATTAAATTATGATGTCTCCATGTCCACCAGACACCAGCCGAGAAGGAATTAGCTTGGGAGACACCCATGGAGCCGACCTTGAGCCAATCATGTGCGTCAATTAAAGAGAAGAAAGTCGGGTCGTTGAATGTGGTGCCAATGGTTTCGAGAGAATGTATAGTACCAAACACAATGGAGGAACGTTGCTTCCTGGAGGTCACATCGAGTACAAAAAGAGGAAGTGTCCTGCTTTCGATGATTGAGTAAGGATAAAGTAGGAACCGAATTGTGACAGGCTAACAAGAAGAAAAAGATGATCTTCGCATGTAACTAATTGACTTAGTTGTGTGAATGTAACTACTTTACTTTAAATAAAATGCATAAAGTTAAAAGCTTTGGAAGAAAAGATGATCTTCGTGTAACGACCCAATTTTATTATTCGTATTATATTTATTCGTTATATTATTTTATGTCTATTATTATATTTTCATAAGCGATAATTAATTAATAAGCGAGAGTATTAGTTAATTAGACGAGTTTGTGAAAATTATACGAGAGTGGGCTTAAGGGCTATTGGGCTTTGTGACATTGGGCCTAAGTGACTATTGGAATTGGGAGACCTTTATAAGGCCATTTAGTGTGAGAAAATCACATTTTCTCATGTTCTTTTGAGAAGTAGAGAGAAGGAAGAGCTTGTGTGCTAGGGCAAGGGAGAAGAATTCAAAATCAAGAGCAAAAGTCCGAGAATCGTCTAGCTAAGGTAAGAGAGTTAGTATTCATAATTGTGAGTGGCTAGAGATAGGGGAGAATGTCGATTTCTCCAAACCCAAACTTTCTCCACTCAATTTTCGTGGGTTTTTGGGGGAATTTTTCTAAATGAATCTAACACTCATAACATGTTTAATATACTAAGAATAAGTAATATGGACGATTTCAAAGAGTAAAAACGGGTATATGTAGACGTTTGTAAGATTTTGTTGAAGTTTATGAGTTTTTGTATAATCTTTGAAAATCTTTACTTTTTGGTATGAAATGTTGTAGATCTATGAATCAAGCTGTACTTTTATGTTCATATGTGTATTGGGTACTTGAAAACAACATCTTTTAGTAACTGGAACTCAAAAATGAGATTTTTAGGTGGATTTGGTCAAAATCCCGAAACAGAGCAACCAACATGTTCTTGAGTGCTCGCCGGGCGAGATTTTACTTCGCCGGGCGAAATGGTTCGCCAGTTTTCGTCGATTTTTACAAAATATTCTGTTTTTGCTCGCCGGGCGAGCTAGGCAGACCAGAACTTTATTTTTCTGGCGTTTAAACAGTGTTTAACCAATGTTTAATAATGTTTACTAATGTTTAAAGTGCAATTACTTGTTTAAACATGTAGTAATTGTATGTTGATGATTGATGATGAATGTTATAAATTGTGGATGATATTTAGTGAAATATCAAAGACGAATATTAAGATGTGTGATATCTTAATAAAGACGAATATGAATAATGTTTTCATATTATTGGAGTGTAGCTTAATGCTAATTATTTGAGAGTATTCATGAGTCATCCATGCATTCATGAATTGAGTTAGGGATATTAGAATATTTATTCTAATAAAGACGGATATCGAATTATATTTATTCGATAAAGACGGATATTAGAGGTGAGATACTCTAATAAAGACGATGGTACCACATGCATTAGAAATGTCTAGGATGACATAACATGAGATTTCGGCATTAGATTGCATTAGGGAAATGTGTATATATGTACTTGATAATTGGTACGTGGCATCGTGTGCGTGTGTTAATTGAGTGAATTCATACTTGTTAATTCTTGACCTCAATTGTGATTCATTTGTATTAATTGTTTATAATAAAGGATGAAAATGTATATGTGAGTTAGATTATGCATGATAATATATATGAGGTATAACTTATTGTTTTATACTTATATTTATTGATTATGATTTCTAACTCTCTGTTTTGTGTACCTCTGAACCGTTGGGTGGTTCAGATCACCAGGTTGAGGAGTTTGCTCTGGATTAGGAGCTCGTGCTTGTGCTATACTTAGCATACGTTTTGGTGAGGAGCTAGTTAGGCTACTCCTTTAGTATCATCTTTTGGGTTGTAATAGTTAATGCTCTGATAGTTGTAACATCGAGTCGGGGGTTATTCACTTGAACTTGTTTATAACTTGTTTATTTTGTTGGCATTGCTATTTGTAAATTATAACTTGGTGATGATATGGCTTGTATGATAACTCTTAGCCTCTGAATATGTTACGATTATCGTGATAACATCTATTTGATAATCGAATTGTATTCCGCTGTGGTTTACTGTGTATAATCATAATGAATGTCTTGCATGCTTGGTTCTGTTTTTAATTTTCCATGTAATGCCTTAATTGCTTGGTGTTTATTTGTTTATATTTTAATAAATACGCGATTAAGGGGTTAGGGTGTTACACTTCGCATGTAACTACTTTACTTTATTTTATGTGCGCAGAAAATTTGAATTATATTAAGTTGTTTTTGTAATTAAAATAAGATTAAATGTATATTCGGTCTTCATATTTTTGTAAAAGTAAAATCTAGGCCCCTTTTAAAAAAACGATTTTTTGAGCCTAAATTATTATTATTTTTTGAATTTTTAGTCATTATTGATTATTCGCATTTTAATTTTTCACGTAGCAGAATTTGTTAGACACATTTTTAAAGATAAAAGTATTTGGTATGACTTATTAAGCATATTAGTGCAATTTATAATTTATAATTTTTTGTATTTGATAATTATGAAATTTAAAATATTAAAATGTAAATTTTTGTAGTCACTTTTTTACCCATGCTTGGCACGGGTCCAGACACTAGTATTATTAAATTAGAAGTTAGATGAAAAAAATAGATGTTGATTTTATTTTGGATGAATATATCATGTTAACATGTGCTCTAAGGGCACATGATAAGTTACCTAAAAGTAGAAATTTGTATTTAATGATACAAAACATTTAATGTTCAAGTATTTAATTACTTGTAATACATAAGATGTAATAAATTTTTACCAAATTTGTATTCTTAACATGTGCCCTCTCCTTTTCAAATTTGATGTCACTAACACCAAGAAATTTTTTAATTAGGAATTACTTTGACAATTAGTTGACCATAAACTAGTAATTAGAAAATATTTAAATTTTTATCGACAATATACGTTATTCTTTCGTGGTATAATTTAATAGTCACTCTCATTTTACGATTGGTATAATGACTTAATTGATATCGGGTAGATTAAAATATAAAGAAGTAACTTGTATTGCTTGACGTCAATTAAGTTATTATTTTAATTTTAACTCGTATTAATTTTTTTTAATGATTTTAAGTCCTAGTCAATGGTAAATCACTCGGTAATTAACAATAGCATACATTGTCTCATGAACTTAGCTTAGTTCACAGGAATATTGCATTATATATGTAGGGGGCCAGAGTTCGAACTCCAGTCATCCGACTTATCCACCTTATAAATGTAATTTCTAGTCACTGAGCTACTTGAAAAAAAAAAAACAAAATACAATAATTATATTTTTACAAACGATATGTATCATTTGAATGTGGCTATTTCCTATCAGAAAAAGCATAATTAAGATGAATTCCAATATAACCTATGATTTATGTGGAGACTTTCTTTTCGATCCATTTTGAATGAGAGAAGCATATTTCTCTATCAGGTAGATTAAATAAAGACACTAGTGTTCGATTGTAACAATGCTGTTACTTTCCATGGGTGTAATTGAATGGGCTAGTAAAGTTAGGTGATGAGGCCACTGAGGTTTCAATTAATTTCAACACTTACCAAGGACAAAATTAGGGGAAAGGATGAAAAAAGATGAAAAGCACATGGGTGTACCTCTTAAGTGGATCTTCATTTCATTGTGGCACTTGATATGATAGTGGTTATGTGTAATAAAGATTTAAATTAGGCAACACATACCTTTTACAAAGTTTAAATTCCCACTTTAAAAAAAGTTTCACATCTTGATTAAACATAAATCAATATCTTTGCCTCGGTGTATTTAATCTTTCATAAGTTTGTCTTTGTTTACCAATTTACAATCAATTAATCATTGAGGCTACAAATACAATAGACGAGTGGACTAGAAAATATGGCTATTAGTCCGTGTTTTCACTATTTGATTTGCTATCAAATATTCATATATACATACTCCTTCCGTCTCAAATTATAAGAAAAAAAAAACAAAAAACACACTTATTAAGAAAAAGTTAAATATGATAACTTGAAATATGATTTTGTGGGTTTTCCTTGAAATATGTTGCATGGAAAGATGTAAAAACAATTTTTATTAGTTGTTGTTTATTGAGAAAAGGGGAGAGAGAAAAAATTAAAGGCAATTTGCATTTAATTTTATGAGAGTAAAAAAAAACATTCTTAAAAACAGTTTTTTCCGTTATAATTTAGGACGGAGGGAGGGAGTATTGCATATTCAATAAATGAACAATTAAAGATTTCATTGATTTTAAATTAGAAAATCGTGATCAAACTCATTCAAATATCTAGTGAAAAAACATAATTATCAAACTTCACAGTATCTATATCTAGTGAAAAAACTCATTCAAATATTAAACATAATTATAACAAAAATCAACTTTTCAGTATCAAACTTCATTCATTCAGAATCAAGTTTAACCATTGCATCATGGCACTTTCCCTTGCAATAATAAGCGGTCGCCGATTCTTTTAATAGTTTTTTTTGCGACCTTGCGATTGTGATTATTCCTTTTTGCGACCTTGCGATTGCGATTCAACAGCAAGTGTGACCTTGCGATTGCAATTCAACAGAGGTTGCGATTCAACAGAGAAAACATGGCGACCTTCGATTGCGATTGCGATAACAACAAGTGCGATTGAATTGTTTTGGGTTTGTGATATCCTCTGCCATCGGCGATAGCGATACAGGGTGTGTGATCCATCGGCGATTGCGATTGCTACAGAAGGTGTGAGCGATAGCGATACAGGGTTTGTGATATCCTCTGCCATCAACCGTGATGCTCTCTGCTAGGTTCCTTATCGATCCATCTGCTCTGTTCTTTGATTAATCGATTCACCTGCTCTGTTCTTGCAGTGCAAATTCGTTTGCGATTAACAACAGGGTTTGCAATTTGCTCTCATCTCTGCGATTTGTGTGACGCAGTGCGGCTGTGTGTGTTGCGATAAAGCGATACAGGGGTTGTGATATTCCTCTGCTAGGTTCAAGTCTTCGCTTCCCGTTTAGGCGGTCGACATAGTTCTACTGCTTGTCTCTGTTTGCTGCTTTGTCTGGTTTCTATAGCAGGTTTGTTATTTGAAATTTAGCGAGCCTCCTGGTGCTCTGCTAAGGGTTGGGTATCTCTCCACTCTGTGAGATTTTTTGTGAGATCTTTGTATCGTTGACATTCTATTGCTTTTCGTTTTCTTTGTTTTCTGCATACTAAGAACATGGATGAAATTAATTTGGATAACCTTAATATTGATGAAGAGGAGGCTTTGAACTTTGACCTAGAGGAGAATTCTGGAGAACAATATGATGTAAACCTCTGCATGGTGGGTCGCTTCATTCATGATAGACCTATTAAATTCAATATTATAAAGGCACGCTTGGCTGATGTGTGGAGGCCAGTGAAGGGTATGGTTGTAAAGGAAGCTACTCAGGGGTTATATCTATTCCAATTTTTTCATCCACTAGATGTGGAGGAGGTTATGAAGGGAGGTCCGTGGCTCTTTGATAATTATACTTTGGTTATTGATAGGATGAAGGTAGGTGTGGCGTTGCATGATATTCCGCTCTATCACGTCAATTTTTGGGTGCAAATTCACAATGTTCCTATTGGTATGATGCTTGAGAAGGTGGGAAAGGGTCTTGCAAATTACATAGGGGAATTTGTGGAGTATGACAAGAACAATTGTACGAGCTTCTGGCGGCAGTATATGAGGGTAAAGGTAAGGGTGGATGTTAGGAGACCGTTGAAGATTGAGAAAAAGATCATGCTGAACGGAGGATTGGGGGGTGTTGTGAAATTTAAGTATGAGAGATTGGGTCTGTTTTGTTTTGTCTGTGGAGTTATTGGCCATTCAGAAAACAAGTGTGAGGTCAAATACGCCATGGAACGAGATGATGGTAGCAGGGGTTGGTCGAATGAAATCAAAGCCGAGGTACGTGGTCCTGGAGGTCGAGTTGAATCTCGTTGGTTACGGGAGGAACGAAGTAGTATGGGCGGTGTGCATACTAATTGTCATGCTAGCCAGAGGGAGTCACAGAGTTCGGGATCCTCACAGCCTAATGAGACACAACTACACCCGCGTGATAATGGTAGTGATAGCTATCAGGGTGGTAATGAGGTAGTCGTCGCAGGGAGGAATATTACTCTGTCAATGTCAGCTTCTATGGGGAGTCCACGCCCTAATCATGAGTTATCCTTTATTCCACCAGCTGCCACTAGTTCCGTGTCCCGTCGTCCTACTTTGACTTTGAGCAATGACAGGGTTACCAGACAGGTTGGGAATGCAACAGCTGAGAGGAGTAATGCACAAAACAGTCATTTAGATGACAATGAGATGGAGGTTCAGTTGGAGAGGAAGAGAAGGCGGGCTGATGGTACCAGTTCGGAGGAAACAAACGTTAGTGTTCAACAGCATTTTTTATCGGCAGGTCCTGGTAGTTTCCAGGACTGCCGGGACTCATGATTATTCTTAGTTGGAATTGTCGGGGTTTGGGCGGCCCGAGTGCAATTCCTAACTTAAAAAAGCTTGCCCAGGGACATAAGCCAGATATTTTATTCCTGTCCGAGACTTTATCGTATACTAGACAGCTTGAGTCCATTCATGTTATGTTGGGATTTGATTCTTGTTTAGCTATTGATGTAGAAGGCAGAAGTGGAGGTCTGGCAGTGTTCTGGAAGGATAATAGTAAGTGTCAAGTAGTTAATTACACACGTAATTTTATTAATATGATAGTGAAGGATGAGCAGTGGGGCGAGTGGAGGTTAACGTGTTATTATGGGTTTCCTGAACGGAGTAGGCGTCGTGCTGCTTGGGATCTCTTACGAGAGTTACGTAACATGTCTTCTATTCCCTGGTGTATTATTGGTGACTTTAATGACTTACTCTCCCAGGCTGATAAAAAAGGTATTCACCCTCATCCGAATGGTTTGTGTATGGGTTTCAGACAGGCGGTTAGTGATTGTGATTTAACAGATATTCCAATTGAGAGACACCCGTTTATTTGGATAAAGAGTCGAGGTACCCCTCATGTGATTGAAGAAAGGTTAGACAAAGCTATGGCTAGTGCTAGCTGGCTTCAGTTATTTCCCCAGGTGAGGTTATCTAATCTTCTGGCTTCACATTCAGATCATAGCCCAATTTTGGTACAATGTAAACCTATTATTAGGACACATATCAGTTATTCTTTTCGTTTTGAGAATAGTTGGCTAAAGGAGCCTGATTTAGAGGATGTGGTGGTTGAGGGTTGGGGTGGGAGGGAGAACTTGGAGGTGGTTGACAGAGTGACTAGATGTGCTAATAAGCTTCAAAGGTGGGGAAAAAGGAAAAGGGTAAGGTTTAAAGAGGAGATTGATGAATGTGTTAGGCGAATGAATGAGTTACGCGGCAACCAAGATGGGGAGGTGAGTTTGCAGTATCAAGAGTTATCGGAGAAGCATGCCACCTTGCTGATACAAGAAGAGGGGTACTGGAAACAAAGGGCTAAAATGCATTGACTCAAAGAGGGGGATATGAACACGAGATTTTTCCATATGTCAGCAACTGCGCGTAGCAAAAAGAAGAAGGTAACAAAGTTGGTTGCTGATAATGGTACAGAGGCACATACTCAGGAAGAACTTTGTGAGGTGGCCAAGAATTACTTTGATAATCTCTTTAAGCCAAGAGACGGAGATCATGACCCAGTCCTTAATCTTATTCATCCGCGAGTGACCAACGATGATAATTTCTTTCTGACAGCACCTATTACAAAAGTTAAAATTCAGCAAGCGTTGTTTCAGATGCATCCAGACAAATCTCCTGGACCAGATGGGTTTAATCCAGCTTTCTATCAGAGGTTTTGGGAACATTGTAGTGATGATATATTTAGTGCTGCATCTACTTGGTTAGAAAGGGGATATTTCCCTACCAGTCTCAATGAAACAAATATTTGTCTTATTCTTAAATGTGACAATCCTACCTCTATGAAGGATTTGCGCCCTATTTCGCTTTGTAATGTTCTGTATAAGATGATCTCTAAAGTATTAGCCAACAGGTTGAAGTGTTGTCTAGATAGTGTTTCTCAAGAGCAGTCAGCTTTTGTGGAAGGTAGATCGATTCTTGATAATGCTCTTATTGCCACAGAAGTTATCCATGCTTTAAAGCGGAAGACCCAGGGTAGAAGAGGTGAGTTGGCACTAAAGATTGATATTAGCAAGGCCTATGATAAGGTGGATTGGGGTTTTCTACGCGGAGTTATGACTAAGATGGGGTTTACTGATGTATGGATTCGGTGGGTTATGATGGGTGTTAGTTCAGTCAACTATTCAGTGTTAATGAATTATGACCGAGTTGGTCCTATTTCGCCAGGTCGAGGATTGCGACAGGGCGATCCGCTATCTCCTTATTTATTTATATTGGTGATGGAATGTTTAACTGCTCTCATTCACCAGTCTGTTGGTAGGGGTGACATTCATGGTGTAAGGATTTGTCGTGGTGCTCCGGAGGTCTCTCATCTTTTGTTTGCAGATGATTGTTTCTTATTCTGTAGGGCTAATGTAGTTGAGGTGAATGAACTCATGAGGATTTTACATACTTATGAACAAGCTTCAGGTCAGGAAATTAACTTAGTCAAATCAGAAGTTTTTATTAGTCGAAATATGTCTCACGCGGCTAAAGAATATCTCTCTCGCATCCTTGGTGTCAGGCCTGTATTGGGTACTGGTATCTATCTTGGATTACCGTCCATGGTTGGAAGAAGTAAAAAAGCAATATTTTCCTTCATCAAGGATCGTATTTGGAAGAGAATTAATTCCTAGAGAGGGCGTGCGCTGTCAAAGGCAGGTAAGGAAATAATGACAAAGTCGGTACTGCAGGCAATACCATCCTATGTAATGTGTATGTTTATTCTTCCTAATTCACTTATTGATGTTATTGAAAAAATGATCAATGCTTTTTGGTGGAGGAGTGGTACTATTAATAACAATAACAATAATAATAAAGGTATTCATTGGTTAGCATGGGAGAGACTTGCTTGCCCGAAGGCTCATGGGGGTTTAGGTTTTCGTAATTTTGAAGCTTTTAATAAGGCTATGGTTGCAAAACAAGTGTGGAATATAGTACAGAATCCAAACTCGTTGGTAGCAAAGTTAATTAAAGCCAGATATTTTCCACGTTCCTCTTTATTTGAGGCTCCATTGGGATACAACCCTAGTTTTGCATGGCGTAGTATGTGGTATGCTAGACAAATTCTTTCTCTTGGATGTAGGTGGCGGATTGGGAGTGGGGAAAATATCCGTGTTATGCATGACCCTTGGCTGCGTGGTACGGTTAATAAATGGGTGCCATTGCCTCAACCTGCAGAAGTATATCAGTTATCTGTCAGAAATTTGTTACACGAAAATTATAAAGCGTGGAATATAGCTAAGGTTCGAAACTTGTTTTCAGGGGATGTAGCGGAGAGGATTCTGGAAACACCACTTGTTAACTCGGTCCGTGAGGATAAAGTGGTATGGGAGGAGGAAAGGAATGAGTGTTATTCAGTGAAATCCGGTTATTAGTTAACTATGCGTTACATAATAGGCAGCGACAAATATCATGTAGCAGGTAATTGGAATGGTATTTGGAAAGCTCAAGCGCCGCACAAGGCACGTCATTTACTTTGGCGCTTATGTAGAGGATGTCTCCCGACTCGTTATCGACTGTTGGAAAGGCGAGTGGAGTGTAACCTCAATTGTCCTGTGTGTGATGAGGAGATTGAGGATGAGATTCATATATTCTTTAGGTGTGTAGTAGCCCGGGATAGTTGGTGTGCAGCTGGTTTGTCGACGGTCCTACATAATGATGCGTACCAACAATCTAATGCTATGTATCGTATTTTCGCTATGTGCAGCAATGAGAGTAGTGCTATAGTTGGTAGAGTGGCCATGTTACTCTGGTGTATTTGGCAAAATCGTAATGATAAGCTGTGGAATGATAATGTCCAGACGCCACGCCAAATTGGAAGATATGCTTTTGATGCTTGGAATGATTGGTACTCAGTTCATAAGCTACAGAGTAATGGTGAGAGCAGGACTGCAGAAGCAGATCTGGTAAGGTGGGAAAAACCAGCTCTAGGTTGGGTAAAGTGCAACGTTGATGTTGCCTTTGTACCTGGCTCTGGAAGGACCTCGGTGGGATTGTGTTTTCGCAATAATAGGGGTCAAGTCATGGCTGGTATGACACAATGACACCAAACTGTGATGTCTTCTGTAGAGGGAGAAACATGGGCTTTACTTTTAGCAATGGAAGAAGCTAGACATAAAGGACTTGATCGAGTTCAATTTGAAAGTGACTAGAAAGTGTTGGTAGAGGCTATTCATATGAAGTGTAGAGGCAATTCGGAGTTTCTGTCAATTGTTCATGATATTATTAGTTTTATGTCGTCTTTTCTAAACTTTGAGGTTAAGTTTGTTAGGAGGCAAGCGAATTCGGTTGCTCATACTCTTGCTAGGGCGGCCAGTTCTTGGTCTAGCTTCCATAGATTTGAGAATATTCCCTTATGTATTGAACATTTAGTAGTTAATGAAATGCAGTAAGTTTGTTTGATTCAAAAAAAATTAGAAAATCGTGATATAACTAGTTTAAGGGCCTTAAACTAGATCAAGCGTCCACAAGAACCCTCTCTACTCTTTTAATGATTTCAAGATCAAGCGTGGCAATCAGAACCCGAGCAAAGTCAAGTCTGTCCTTGTCAGCGGAACAACTATCCGCGCGTAAAAACCTACCGCAGTCAAAGACACACAGCTTAAAAAAGTTTACATTCCACGCGTGCAGTGGGACACCGTACAAATGGACCCACGCGCCCCTACGATAAGGCAACACATCCTTTTCCCAACGCATCCTTCTGACCAGTTACTCGCGTGCCTTGCGCGTTTTTCATTTTATCCTTCTGCTACTTAAGTAGCGGATGTTATAAAAAGAGAAAATGTTGTACGCTACTTAAGTAGCCGATGTTATAAAAAGAGAAAATATTGTCGGCTACTTAAGTAGCAGACGTTATAAAGGTATAGTGTTTTGGAGGTGTCTCTTACCTAAGTAGCGGATGAAGGTATTTTGATAATTTCATAAAGCGCGCGAGAAAATTGATAGGATGATAAAAGTAAATCTCTTTAGTCATGTGGTGATAATCTTAATTATTGATTTACTTTGTGTTTTTATATCTCTTCTTAAATCCTTTTATGCTCTTTGTAGAAAATGTACATTTTGTCCCATAAGTGTAGCTCAAATGAGAACATTATTGAAGTGACCGGGGTTCGAATTTTGAATTTCACATTTCTTCACATTTAAATGTGATTATAGCCACAAGACTACTTAACAAAAAAAAAATGTACATTTCTGTTTATTGTGTAAAAATATTTTTTCTTATTTTCTCACTTTTAAAATTAGTGTTAATTGTTCGATCTTCCACAATTGCGATCGGAAGGGGCTGGAACCACTTGATGTCAGAACTGACCCTCGAACCCGATTAAATTGACGGTGAAAGTCAAAATAAATTAGTGGTTATTTTACTCGCTATAAAAAGATATTTAACTCACGAAGTAACAATTGTGTACATTTTTTGAAAAAAAAATTCCAAATAACTGTATTCATTACTTTCAAAAGCACACAATTTCTAACTAGTTTTTCTTTTTCTTTACATTACAATTGTTCATTTTATGTGTCCTCACATCTTCTTATTAACAAGTTAAAATAATCACATATTAATAAATAAAAACTATTGTCAAATAAATAAAAATAAAAACTGAAAATATTTTCACAAAAGTAAATTGCCCGTATTTACTTTTGCATCATATCTATCTAAGGACATTCTTAGAGTTAATTAACAAACACAATTCAACTCAACCAAACACACTAAATATTGAATTTGAGCGTATACTATTAGAATTTGTGAGCTACCTTCAGACTTGAGGTTTGCACTACACTTATGAAGGTTATTTATGTCATATATCTAGGCAATGTGAGACTTCTACCATGTTGGGTTTTTGAAATTGGCACATTTTGCCAAAACAAGATTTAGTCAGATGTGACAGCATTTGGAACCACATCCTGAAGCCAGAAAATGTGGAAAGTTTGTTACATGAAAAACACGCATTTTATTTGTGAAGTAAATCCATTAAGCGACTTGCTTGTTCCCAAAGACAAGGATTTCAGTTTATTTCTTGATCATATCGCTTTTTGCATCGTCCCTAAAGATATGCCTATATTTTAGGGATTTATTGGATTTGCTTGGATTTGCTTGAAGAATATGTTTGTACTGGATTTTCCCTATATCTAAGCTATTTGTGAAGCACGAAATTCATGATCATCCCATGCTAATTCGTGGCTATTTAAAGGAAGACTCAGACCTATTTTATTTACCGAAACCGAAGCTTAAACAAATATATCAAAGATGTAGTCTTTTAGGGTTTCGTGTCTTGTAAGCCTTGTGCTTTATTTGTGAGCCACTCTTGTATCATCTTGATGCTAGAGTAGGACTGTTTTTAATTGAGTTGTAATTTTTTTAATCTACTCCTAAGCTTTAAAGTACGGAGATAGGTATTTGTTTGAAGAGTGTTCTTCGCCAAATTGTTATTAGTGTTATACGGTCACACTGGGCGTGTGGCTAAGAGGAAGTGAGACGGGGCGTCTCATATCTAGGAGTTCCTAGGTAGGATTGCATGAGATAGTGTCTAGGCGATAAGATAGAAACGGGAGGTTTTGGAATCTTTGAACTAGAACTATAGTAGTGAATTCATTCCTGGATTGGTATCCCCCAGAGTAGGAGAGGTTGCTCCGAACTGGGTTAACAACATATTGTGTTATTCTAATTTCTGTTTTTTTATTGTTAAATTGTCCATTATGTTCTGCTGGGAACTGTGTTGAAGCAGATGTTGCCCCATCCGGTACCCCATCTGGACATCGCCAGAATTTCAATTGGTATCAGAGCAGGCATCCTGTTCTGTATCTGGGTGAGCTCCAGGGAAGATACTTTCTGGCACTATGGACAAGGAATAAGAAGATGATGTTGTAGTTGGTGATATAGTGCATGTACACAAGGGGAGTGAATTTTTTTTTGCATGTACTGAGGGGGAGTATTATGTTTTGTAAGTGATGTATGTTGTATGTAGGGGGAGTGAAGTTGTTCTTATCTTGATGATCACTGCGTTATGTATGTGTTGAGGGGGAGCTTTTGATGCATGTGCCTTGTATGATGTGCTGGTTGACGCTACCCCATCTTGGCTACCATCCAGTCTGTTTGATTAAGAATTCAGATTTTATTTGGAAGCTGTGAACTGTATCTCTCCATGAAATGTCTAATATTGTTTTAGCCAAAATTTGCCAAAGGGGGAGATTGTTGGGTTTTTGAAATTGGCACATTTTGCCAAAACAAGATTTAGTCAGATGTGGCAGCATTTGGAACCACATCCTGAAGCCAGAAAATGTGGAAAGTTTGTTACATGAAAAACACGCATTTTATTTGTGAAGTAAATCCATTAAGCGACTTGCTTGTTCCCAAAGACAAGGATTTCAGTTTATTTCTTGATCATATCGCTTTTTGCATCGTCCCTAAAGATATGCCTATATTTTAGGGATTTATTGGATTTGCTTGGATTTGCTTGAAGAATATGTTTGTACTGGATTTTCCCTATATCTAAGCTATTTGTGAAGCACGAAATTCATGATCATCCCATGCTAATTCGTGGCTATTTAAAGGAAGACTCAGACCAATTTTATTTACCGAAACCGAAGCTTAAACAAATATATCAAAGATGTAGTCTTTTAGGGTTTCGTGTCTTGTAAGCCTTGTACTTTATTTGTGAGCCACTCTTGTATCATCTTGATGCTAGAGTAGGACTGTTTTTAATTGAGTTGTAATTTTTTTAATCTACTCCTAAGCTTTAAAGTACGGAGATAGGTATTTGTTTGAAGAGTGTTCTTCGCCAAATTGTTATTAGTGTTATACGGTCACACTGGGCGTGTGGCTAAGAGGAAGTGAGACGGGGCGTCTCATATCTAGGAGTTCCTAGGTAGGATTGCATGAGATAGTGTCTAGGCGATAAGATAGAAACGGGAGGTTTTGGAATCTTTGAACTAGAACTATAGTAGTGAATTCATTCCTGGATTGGTATCCCCCAGAGTAGGAGAGGTTGCTCCGAACTGGGTTAACAACATATTGTGTTATTCTAATTTCTGTTTTTTTATTGTTAAATTGTCCATTATGTTCTGCTGGGAACTGTGTTGAAGCAGATGTTGCCCCATCCGGTACCCCATCTGGACATCGCCAGAATTTCATACCATATACTATACAAAAAAGCAACTAAGTATCCGCAAGCTCATTGTAATGGAATTGAAATCAATGGTCTATAATAATGGAAAAAAAGTTTCACATTTACACTTATTCGTTGATGTGGAGTGATCAAAATCGGTAGCCAACTTTGAGCAGAGAACCGTCAAGGTTGAAAATGGTGGATATTGTTGGGTCATGCGGGGAAGCATTACTGGGTTGGATCGACACGTTGGGTTAAGAGTAACCACACAAGTGATTTTGACATCACATATTCACTTAAAATCTTAAGGAATTTGAGTTACGAATTCTCTCACTTATATACATTGGGTAAGAGCAACTACACAAGTGATTTTGACGCTACATGTTCACCCAAAACTTTAAGGCATTAAGTTTACGAGTCGTCTCACCTATTGATTTTCAACGTCAATTCTTTCAACTCATGTAGAACTTAACTCACTTGACATATCTTAACAGGTATTTGCAAACACAAATCAGTATGAGAACGTGGAATGAAATGTTTTTAGAATTAGAATTGCCACTACTACATATTTTACTTTTAGTAACACTCACATGTAACATTTATAAAAAATGTTACTAATATTGGTGATTTGGTAACATTACTCACAAAGTGTGACATATCTGTAACACTCTTTGTTATTACTATTACAGTGCGTATTAAAATAAATTTCACTTTTGAACGCTTCTAACTTTAGTCTCACTTCCTCCTCCTATCAATCCAGGGAACTTTAGTCACAGTTTCATCACAGTTTCAATGGAACTTTAGTCTCACTTCCTCCTCCTCTTTCATCACAGTTTCAATTTGTTTACTCTCCGGTTCGAGTTCGCATTCCTTCACCACTGTCTTCTTCATCCTCCACGGGTAATCCAGCATCGGCACCACCTCCTTCCTCCAATGGTGTCGTATTCATTGATTCAAACATCCTCGCTTCTGCAATTTTACCTCTCGATTCAATTTTCTCTAAAAATCCCTAACTTGACTCAGTGTTACTCACTCACTCACTTCCTTGATTCGGTTTGCTTTCTCCATGGTTTGTCTCACCATCCTCTCCGCCAAAGGTAATCTCATTGTTCTAACATCTTGCTTTCTTTCTTTTACTTTGGTTTTATACGTTGGCATTTGGAAAAATGGTTGATTGAAATTATTTTTTGTATTATTTTGCTGTTGTTGTGCCTCATTATTCATTGCCTATTTTCTGTTTGATAAAATGTTTCAACCAAACTTTATGTAAAGGACACTGATCATCAATGAAATGAAGCAAGATAGGTTTTAATGAATGAGATTGATCACAAATTGAACACTTTCTATTGTGGAAAACTTTGAAAATATGGTTTTAATGAATGAGATTGATCACAAATTGAAGAGTCTTGGACTCAACTCCTTCAAATTAGTTGTCTGGATCTTAAAGTAGATTTTGAACTACACAGGTCTTTGTTTAATTGTTGAAAGTAAGTTCCTCTTCGATGATTTAATTGTTTGAATTTTGTTGATTCGAATTTAGTATCAACGTGTATATTTGAATTTTGTTGATAGTAGCGGTTATAACGGCATTGCGTAGAAATCCCTAGGTACTACTTGAAACTCTGATGCAATGCAGTTTTTAGTATATATATATCTTAAGTGAAAACCAAACTCTAAGCTTGACTGCATTTTGTACGGTGTCATTGATTCTTCTCTTTGGTTACGTGTTATATCATGGAACAAATTGAACACTTTCTATTGTGTAATTATAATTACACATTTCCCCTTGCTTCTGATTATTTGATTGTAACTCTGTTTTAATTAGTGTAATTTCAGATAGCATGAAGGAATTAAGTTTTCTATGAGGTTTAATTGGTTGTGTCAGTGAGTAGTTAATTAAAGAGAAAGTCTGGAAACTTGTATAAACAAAATGCTAAAGAGAACAAAAATAATCTTCCTTGCAACTCATTGGTGCTAAGTAATATTCATCTTCTTATGACTTGATAGTTGACGGAGGTTGATTTCCCTGATGAGCACTATACTGGAGGTCACAATAGAGACTGCTAAAGGCTAGCACAACAATGAGCTGGAACCTGTGTTCTTGCTGGAATTGTGTTAGTGCATAAAAATAGATAATAAAGTGTCTTGCTGGTAATAGAGATAGTGACTTAACTGGTTTCACATGTGGCTCACTTTAAGGCTATGCTAACTAGTGTCTTGCTGTAGGGTGCTTCAATTTATTGAAGGTTTGATGCTAATAACTTGTCATATGTGTTTCAAATTGATAAGGGTTACATAATTACACGCCGATCTTTCTTCTCCTCAGCTCAATTTGATCTCCCTCCATTTTCTTTGATCACGAAAATTGGATTACTTTCTCATGAGCTCTTGCTTAATTCCAGATAATAATATTACTAATGGCTAATGATTACATGGACTGGGGTGTTAATAATAATTGCTTCAGAAATTACAAAGGTATCAGTACATTTTAATTACTCTTCATAAGTTAATTATTTACTTGTAGCTTCATCATTTTATTCTTTTTTATTGAGATGTTTGTTTTTTTTTTTGGAGTAGAACAACATAATAAATCAATGATGGATTTGGAACTGATTTCAAACATGGATCCTGTAAATATTGGACTTGGTTGTTCAGAAAAGACAATTCCTACTTCTTCTTCAATCAAGCCAAGAAAGAAAACAATGACTTCAGTTTATTTGAAGTTTTTTGAGACTGCTACTGATGGCAAGACAAAGAGAGGCAAGTTTGTGGACAGACCTATTCCATTGCAACAGCCACAGGTGCATTAATTTTACAATATTGAAAGCAAGGAGGAAGTAGGTAAGTTATCTTTCAAACATCTATCTTTTCATTGTATTAGGATTTGGAGTTCCAAAGGCATATTTAGTTCAAGATATATGTATTGTATTTGGAGTTCCAATCTAATATGCATTAAGTTCATGCTACATGTTTTGGTTTTCTCTATTAGTACCCTACATGTTTTGGTCCCATGTTTTGGTTTTCTCTATTTGCACTAATATGATCCTCTCTATAAGTAGATGGTTAATGATTGGTGCTATATCTATTTCAACATTTCAACTATGACTAAGTGAAGCTTGTAATTCATCATTGTGAATGTTGGCTAATTTTATCTATTTTAAAACTTGTGTTACAGAGAAAGAGAAGCAATTGGTGATCATTTTTACGGCCTTGAACACTTGAAGAAGTTTTGAAAAGGAAGAATGAAGTTGAACCAATGCATGTTACTAATTATTAAGTGTTCTGAATTCATTTTTGTATCATTGCAACTTTTGTGATACAAAATTAATAAAATAGATGAATTTGCCAACGATGCTCCTCTTTTAAAATGTTTTTGGATGAATAATCTTGTTTATGGCCAAAATTGTATTTGATATTTTCTAGCTTTAATAGCCAATGATGATGATGATGAATGGAAAATTATAGTTAATCTAAATTTTTTGGGTATATATATATATATGTATAGTTTAGTAACATTTTATATAATGCAAAAAATATAAACTAGTAACATATTTTCAATGTTACTAATGATGCTTAAGTGTTGCAAAATATATCAAATAGTAACATTTATTAAAAATTACTGATCATACCTCAAAATGTTACTAAAGCCTTTTAGTAACATATTTTCAATATTACTAATGATGCTTCAGTGTTGCAAAATATATCAATTAGTAACACTTATTAAGTGTTACTGATCATATCTCAAAATGTTACTAAAGCCTTTTAGTAACATGGGCTTTATGTAACACTTGAACAAATGTTACTAAAGAGAAATAGTAACATTTATTGAGATTTAGTAACATTTTTCAAATGTTACTAAATCCCAATTGTGTTGTAGTGTGCATATTTTAACGTGTTGGAGGCGAACACCCTATATAGAGAGGTGATGGAACCATTGAAAAACATTGAGGTGTGTCCGTTACGAGGTGACACCCTTCAAGGTCGTGTTTCAAAGGCTCTATAATGCAGCTGGAGTATTATGATTCTCCCAAAATCAGAGGCTACCATTTGTCGCTTTGAATGTAGAAGTTTTTAGGAATGAGCTTGTTTGACCTTTATGTTGCTCTGGTTTTTATGTTTTTGGAATCGAGAGTGACACAACCATGAACATTGGCCTAGTTCAAAACAAAACACATGATATATGATATATCATTTAAGGCAGATTGTAGTGTGAGAGTGAAACATGTTTCTCATCGGTGGGATATGACTTTTTACCGTTGGAAAAGAAGACAAAACATGAGTAGTAAAGATGAATGATCAAGTATTTATTGTTACAGTTATCTCTGAGTTGTTATTTCCCTTCAATGAAGATAGTTAGTTCGCTTAGCAAATGGATACTCCCACAGCGAGAAATGTTTTTCCTCAACTATAAATAGAGGCTCAAACTCGTTAATTTTTCATTCAATTATGTGAAGAGCCTCAAAATACGTACACCAGGGAGATGTTGAAGAAGTGGTTTTCCGCCATTGTTAAGGTCTGGAGTTTTGCTTTCACACGTCCTTAATGCAATCTCATTTCTTTCTTCTTTGTTTGTAAGTTATTCTTAGGGGTGGAAATGAACCGAACCAACTCGAACAAAGTTCGAGACTCGATTCGACAATTGATTCGTTGAGCTTGGTTCATGAACCAAATGAGCCGAACTTGAGGTATATATTAAGTTCGTTAATTAAATGAGCTGAACTTGAGCTATATATAGTTCGGCTTGTTTGGTTCACGAGCTGGCTCGATTATATATATAACACTTCATAATATATTTTTTAAATAACACTTCAAAAATAAATTTTACAAAATAAAAGACATTAGCATTATTTCTCTTTGGAAGCATAAGTGATACTTGTTTCATTGATACTTCACAATTTATGAACTAACTAACAATAAGTCTCACATCGGTTAAGTTATCTAATATCTAGCATTGAGAGCAAACTTTGTTATAAATATGTGGTGTACTACATGTCTTGGAAGCACAACAAAATGCTTATGGTGGGTTTGCTATTGTTTCACATTTTCATAAGTGTGATAATACTCCCAAATATGGCTGACAATGAACTGAACCAACTCGAAAATAGTTCGAGACTCGATTCGATTTGATAATTAACTCGTTGAACTTGGTTCACGAATCAAATGAGTCGAACTTGAGCTGAAAATTAAGCTCGTTAAATAAATGAGTCGAGTCGAGCTTAAGTGAGTTCGACTCGACTCGACTCATTTCCAGCCCTAGTTATTCTCCAAATTATGAGTAGTTAAACTCTCTTGTGTTGAGATTATGTTAGTTATTTATGATCTTGATGTAAACATGTGATCTCGCTGGTTATATATGAAGTATATTTTGATATGTTTATGATTTATTCTTGTTCTTAATGCTTTTACGACGTGCAACTCTAAAATTGATCTTCTGATTTAGGGAGTGCAAAACATAGACTTCTTATTTAAGGAACATGGAATTGTTCCAGATTGGACTAAAACTCAATATACCTAAGGCACAATGGCGTAAAGCTCTAATACTTGTTATCAAGCATAAGATCAGCACTCATAAGCAAAAACAACCACATCCGAAACCCACGGGGATACCTGATGCGAACTTTCTGCAAGTATACAGAATTATCGTGTAGTTATAAAAGATTATCAATCCCACAGGTGAAGGTGAAAAACACAAGAAGGGAGGTTGAATTGTGTTTTGAAAAATAATTTTTTTCTAGTTAAGAGATTGTAAAGCAGCGGATAAAAGAAGCTAGTCAGAAAGTGAAACACAAATAAAACAGTGAGAGAGAGAGAAGAGAGTGTACACACAAAATTTATACTGGTTCCTCTCACAAAACGAGAGTAGTCCAGTCCCCTTGCACTTCCAAGGGATTTCACTATAATCTCACAAGATTACAATTCTAATGCTCTAAGTCACACAAGACAGAGAGACTTCCTTCCTCTAGGTCACACAAGACAAAGAGACTTCCTTGCTCAAAGTCACACAAGACTAAGAGACTTCCTTGCTCAAATCACACAAGATAAGAGACTTCCTTGCTCAAAGTCACACAAGACTAAGAGACTTCACACACTAACTTAATACACAGATTAAGTAGGACTGAAAGTTCTAAGCTAGAATCTCTTAACAACAGTTCAGAGCCTAACAATATCAAAAGATATTTGACTTAGAAATTATACAAGAAAGAAACAATTCACAGCTTGAATACAAAGTAAATCTTTCTCCGAGTTTCAATATTTTGCAGTAGTCTTTCTTTTAGCAGCTTTCAGTGGTCTTCTCTCAAGTTGAATGTCTTCTATTTATACTCTAAGTATAATGACGTTGAGAAAGGACCGTTGGTAGTACAATCTTCTTTTGCTGAGCTGGATTTGATTATTTCTTCCAAAAGGAGCAAGTCAATTCCACTACTTCTCTTTGTCAAATGGCGCTTCAGTAAATTAGGTGAAATAGTACAGAATACTGCACGCTCCATTTGATGATAAGATTGTTGTACTATTCCATTAGTTATGAGCTGTCTTTCTTCAGAGAATGTCATTCAGAATCTTGTAATAACATTTCATTGATCTTCTGAATGGTGTACGCAAGCTTCAGGACATGTTTCTCTCTTTGGCATCTGAGGACTTCTTCAGAGGCTCTGAAGCTACTTGCTTCTCAGAGTCTAAACGCTTCAGACTGTGTCCTTCAGAGGCTCAATTGATGATCTGAGTGAATAAGATTTTTACTTTGTTCATGCACACTAGATCATTAATTAGTAATACCAATTGTCCATTTAATACTTTGTTATCATCAAAACTTAGGGTGTTTTATAACTAAAACTCATTTTGTTCCAACAATCTTCCCCTTTTTGATGATGACAAATATAAAGTATTAAATACAATTGTTGTTGATTAATTTAATTATGTCAACATCAGGTTGTTGAGGTTTGTATGCTCCCCCTGAGTCTGATAAATCATTAGGGTTAGGTTTGCAAGCTCCCCCTAAGTTTTATCCATAATTAAGTTGAATCAGTATATGAACAATTTGATAAACCTGATTGTATCTACATACTTAACTCTCAGAGTGTGAAGTTTGCAAGCTCAACTCCTGAGTCTGATAAAAATAATTAAGAGCACAATCTTAACTATCTTCATCTATGCAAACACAATTATGTTTATTAATTTGTTCACCTCATCAATTAAGTTCATAAACATTAAGCATAGATATGAAAGAGATTAGATTCTTATTTTTATGGCAGTTTCATATTCTTATTGAGTAGATATTAAAAAAAATACTACTGACAATTGTACAACATATTCCTCCCCCTTTTGTCATTATCAAAAAGAAATTAAAACCAAAGCAAAAGGATAAGTAATAAATAGAAAGTGCAATAAATAGATTCCTAAGGGTTTTTGGACAAGAAAAGAGTGAGAAGCTGTTGAAGCTTGGATTTAGATGCTCTTGTATATGCCACAAGCTCTAGAAGCTTATCATCTTGTTGCTCAAGTGAATGGTCTAGTAAGTTCAGAATCCTTTTCGTCTTGTCTGAATTCCCTTCTTCTTCCTTATCCACATGTGGTGTAGAGTCTGGTTGACTTGGACCATTAGGTGAATGAGTCAAATGATCATCTGTAGTATCAACTCTATCATTTATTGCAATATCATTATCTATAAGCATCTCAGGTGTTTTTATAGGTGATAAAGGTTTTGGAGAGTCTGATGGAATCGATATAGGTGATTCAGATGATGTGACATTTTGTGGTTCAGAGGTTTGATGGATAGGAGAAACTCTGAAAGATGTCTCCTTCAAAATCTCTTCCTCAGTGAGAATTATGGGTGATGGTTGAGGGGTTGCAACATTGGATGGTTGAGCTATTTCTTCCTCAGGAACATGCTTAGCTCTGGGTTTAAATCGTTCAAAACCTGCTATGATTTCATCATACATTGAGTCAGAAGACTCTGAATTAGAGTTTGAAACATTGATATATCCAGGTTCAGAGGTTGTGGGATGGATGGTATTAAGGGGTTGGACATTTTCTAGGATTGATGCTTCAGATATTTTATTGCAATAATCAAAAGAATTGTTCATACCTGCATCTGACCTTTGTCTCTTCTCTCCCCTGTTGGAACAAAATATGTGTTAATACACACCCTTATGTTTTGATGATAACAAAGTATTAAATGGACAATTGATGGTACTAATGTTTAAATTAAGAGTGCAGGAGAATCCAACGTTATATCGAGAGCACACTTGATTTATACTCTGATGAAACCTATGGAAGTCTGAATCCTTACACTCTGAAGGAGTTCAGAAGCTACAACGTGGTCAGAAGCTAAACAAAGTTCAGAAGCTCAAAGAGGATCAGAATGTCTGCAAGAGTTCAGAAGCTCAAAGATGTTCAGATGCCTACAAGAGTTCAGAAGCACATAAGTCTCAATCTTAGTGATTAGAGCAAAGAAGTCTTCTGCTGAGTGTAGGAGCAAGGAAGTCTCTCTGTCTTGTGTGACTTAGAGCAGGAAGTCTTGAGCTTGTGTGCTTGAGCAAGGAAGTCTCTGATCTTGTGTGATTAGAGCAAGGAAGTCTCTCTGTCTTGTGTGACTTAGAGCAGGAAGTCTTAAGTCTTGTGTGACTTGAGCAAGGAAGTCTTGAGCTCGTGTGCTTAAGTCTCGTGTTCATTGTCATTGAACCAAATGAGACCCCAAACTTACCAACCAAAGATCAGGTTAATGAAATGATCAAAGAATTGACTAATGCGCAGTTAAATTCATCTGGTCAACCTGATCATGATCAACTACAAACAACCAATCAACACTATCAGACTCCTGAGAAAACCCAAGAGGTTGGGATACCTTCAGCATCTGACTATGTTGGATCTAAATCACCTCAACATACCAACACACCTTTTAACTCTGAACCTCCTCAAACCAATTCCATAATTCCTGATGTCCTGGGTGAATGCAACAGCCTGATTAGACAGATACATGGCCTTCCTGAGGTAAGACATTCTGACATGTCTTCATCTGAACATGTTGCACAATGGGTGAGCTTAACTGAGGAATTGGTAAAGAAGCTGCATAGTCTTCAGGATGCTAATATTGAAGAACAGAGGAGGTTTGACAAGGGAAAGAATAAAATGGTTGAAGAGGTCATTCAGATTCAGAAGGACACAGAGAGGAATCAACCTGAATCCTCTTCTGTAAGAACAAGTGATGAGCAAAACCTAATGGAGAAGTTAGCATCACTTGAGAAAAATCTGAGTGAGCCTATTTTGGACAATCTGGAAGCAAATCAAGAGCATCTTAGAAACCCATTATATGAGGATGAGATTGAAGACATTAGAGCACAAATGAAAAAGTATGTGGGACTGATGGAGGTAGTTAATGCTAAACAGAAGGAAATCATGAGAACTCTAGCTTCTCTTTATAGCCAACCCCAATTAACCCCCTAGGACTTCTTGTTTGCTTAAATGATATATGATCGATATTTTGTTAGGCACATTGATAGGCTAAGTTCACAACTTTGTATGTTTCTTTAACTTCTTTGTGCTTATCTGAAATATTAATTCATTTTGTGGTAATTCAAGTGTTTCTATTTTTTAAAAAACTGCTGATAACTGTTTTTATTTCATTCTTAAAAGTTCAAACTTTTAAATTTACTGCTTACAAACAAGTTTTGTCTTAAAATCTTGTGTTCATTAAATTGTTTCTCAATTTATACAACATTTGGATATTCCTTAAAGATTCATATTGCATAACAGAAGAAGAAACATAATAAAGAGAATCAATTTAAAACAAGCCAAAGAAATTAAAACTTTATTGAAAACTTGAGTAGATGTTACAAATATTTCAAAGATAGTCAACTGGTATCCTTAGATGGTGGAGTTGGGTGACCCAGCTTGGATGGCACCTCTCTTGGGGAATCTGACTCATCTGGATCAGATCTCTCTTCCTCAGGAGAAGACTCTAACCCATATGAGACTTGGACATCAGCTTGATCTTCTTCAGGAAAATTTGTATTCAAATACTCAAACCAATCAGAGTCCCATTCATCAGACTCTGCTTCAGAATCTGACCTTTTAGACTCTGAACTGATTGGAATCTCAGCCTCTGGCTTTGCTTTTCTTGACTTTTCTTGCTTATGTTTTCTCCTATCTTGACTGACTCTCTTTGAAACTGCTTTCTTCTTCTCTTAGCGTTTCATTTTTTCTCTCAAGAGATCTATCAATAACCTAAGATTATTCTGTGTGAATAAAATGACTAGGTATCTCTCTCCTTTTATAAGCATATTTCAATTGCCGAATCTTAAATGCGTTCAACCACTCCTGATTTGACGGCATTGAAAGTTGAAATTTTTATTAATTGCTTATACTACCTTTTTGATAATGACAAAAGGGGGAGAAAGAATATTGGTAAATCAATTGTTGGAAGAAGCGAAATTACTTAGCTTTTTAGGGCTTTGTAGTGCTTCAGAGAGAGAACGTAGGAGAGTGGTCAAAATAGTAGCATGAGGTACATGCTTTGATATGACAATCTGATCTTTGAGGATTTCAAAATATTGTATACTAAAGAGCTCTGAACTGTTTTTAAGTTTTTATTCAGGCTCTGAGCTATTTTCTTTGAAAAGATTTTTTTAAGCTCTGAACTGTTTGAGAATATTTTGAACTCTGAAACTGTTAATGATAACCATCAGAACCAAGTGTGTGTGTAGATGTTTCTAGTGCCTCTGATCCTATTGTCATTTAATTTAAATATTTGCTTCATCTTGCATCTGCATTAAGAGCTTAATTTCAAGGAGAATACATTTATTAATTGAAGTTTATTATTCATAGTTAGTTCTTGAGTAAGGGTGCAACTTTATTCAAAGATTATCACACAATGAAAAGAAGAAGCTTGCAAACCTTGTTCTTTATATAGTGAAATATGAATAATTTAAGTCATATAATAAAGTAATTCTGAAACTGATTAAAATTAATTATGGATACAAAGTAGGGGGAGCTTACAAACCTAACCCTATGGGTTATCAGGCTTAGGGGGAGCTTGCGAAACTCAGAAGCCTAATGTCAACATAGCTGATTTTTATCAACAACAATTGTATTTAATACTTATGTTTGTCATCATCAAAAAGGGGGAGATTGTTGGAACAAAATATGTGTTAATACACACCCTTAGGTTTTGATGATAACAAAGTATTAAATGGACAATTGATGGTACTAATGTTTAAATTAAGAGTACAGGAGAATCCAACGTTATATCGAGAGCACACTTGATTTAGACTCTGATGAAACCTATGAAAGTCTGAATCCTTACACTCTGAAGGAGTTCAGAAGCTACAACGTGGTCAGAAGCTAAACAAAGTTCAGAAGCTCAAAGAGGATCAAAATGTCTGCAAGAGTTCAGAAGCTCAGAGAAGTTCAGAAGCTCAAAGATGTTCAGATGCCTACAAGAGTTCAGAAGCTATCTGCTAGTCATGAGTCATTCAGAAGATGAAGACGTTCAGAAGCTGAATTACGAAGGACTATCAGAGGCCATCCATTCAAGACCAATCAGACTACAAGTTATCAAAGGTTCATCAGAAGCAAAGGAATTCCCCAAATCATCAGAAGGGCTACATCAACTACTCTTATCAAGCCTGATGATTTGTTCTAAGGTCAACTAATTACAACGGTCACAAAGGATGTGATCCTACTCTCTCTAGGAGCTAGTTTTACCTTATTACTGTACTTTGGACAAACCGTAAAGGTGAAGCTTCACTGCAAAAGAAGACGTGGCTTTACTCAACGGATCTTCAAAGACTACAGGTGTCCATTTTACTACGGGAATTTCTCCAACGTCTCAATGTCTTTCTCAACTCATATAAATATGCCAAAGAAAGAATTGATGACTAACGATCTTCATTAGAAAACATCTCTCAGAATAAAGTGAGAATTTGAATTGTAATAGAAAACATCTCTCAAATGAAGTGAGAATAGAAACTAGCTTAAGCCTCTGAAGTTATTATGTTTGTAATAAGTTTAAGCTTAAAAGTTAGTAGTAAGTCTTCTGCTTAGTGTAGAAGCAAGTAAGTCTTCTGCTTAGTGTAGAAGCAAGTAAGTCTTCTGCTTAGTGTAGAAGCAAGAAAGTCTTCTGCTTAGTGTAGAAGCACATAAGTCTCAATCTTAGTGATTAGAGCAAAGAAGTCTTCTGCTGAGTGTAGGAGCAAGGAAGTCTCTCTGTCTTCTGTGACTTAGAGCAGGAAGTCTTGAGCTTGTGTGCTTGAGCAAGGAAGTCTCTGATCTTGTGTGATTAGAGCAAGGAAGTCTCTCGTCTTGTGTGACTTAGAGCAGGAAGTCTTAAGTCTTGTGTGACTTGAGCAAGGAAGTCTTGAGCTCGTGTGCTTGAGCATCTGATTGTAATCTTAGTGATTATAGTGAACTCTCTTGGAAACAAGGGGACTGGAGTACTCTCAATTTGTGAGGGGAACCAGTATAAATTGTTGTGTGTTCTTCTCTCTCTCACTCTCTCATTTACTCCTTCATCATTCACTTAGCCGTAAGTTAATTGTGTGAACAATTTCGCTGTGCTTAAAGACTCTGATAGATTTAAATATCTTGAAAAGTTTTTAAATATCCAAAACACAATTCAACCCCCCCTTCTTGTGTTTTCTCCACGCACCTTCATCCCCTAGTGGTGCGGTGCTTTGTACGAGGGTTTCTGATAACCTTTGCACGCAGCAAGTCTTCAACAACATCAGGTCTGCATCCACATTATTTATACCACCTTGTCCTTCAACCACAGTGTCTTCAACCTCTTGTTGTTCATCCTCTGGCTTATCAACTGTAGGTGCATTCATTATTGGCTCATCAACCATGATATCCTCTTCATAATCACTGAAAACTTCTTCCTTAACAGCTCTCATAATTTGTGCAAACGTAGGACCAGTACCTCTTCCAATATCCTTATGAGTGACTCTAACTCCCTCTTCCTTCATTAACGTTATGAATTCTAAGTGGACTTCAGGAGGTTCATTGTCAATGATAAACGCTTCACTTATTGGTTGAAATTTGGCCCTATTTTTCAAGAGAGGCTGTTGAGGATAAATTAGCTTTTCTGACCTCTTCAAACGTAGATTCACCAAGACTTTAGCATCAAGAATTGGTGCTCTAACTTGTTCAAGATCTTCAGAAATCCCAGCCACCATGAATCTATCTGGAAGTCCAAGCTGCTCAAGGATGTAGCTTAAGAGCCTTGGATGTAAAATCAATTTGGAAGGATTTTCAAACTTTTGAGCCTCACAAATGGTTTCACAAAGGTGTTGAAAGATATAGGCAGGTAGAATCATTGGCCTTTTTGCAGATAGGAAATAGATGAAGTGTCTCTGATCCCAATTCAGAGAGTCAATACTAGTATCCCTAGGAAGAATTGAGGAGAAAACAATCTTTGCAAGAACTTTTCTCTATCATTCAATTGACCAACTTTATTTGACATCTTCTGATTCTTGAAACAGAGTCTGGCCATGTCGTTGAGAAATACTGACTTTCTTCCAGATGCTGCAGTGAGAGTCTGACTATTCCAGAGTTGAGAAGTTCCATCATTTTAGCCAGATTGCTTCTTGTTAAGATAACTGGAAATCCACCAATACTAGAACGTATTTCTGTTTCTGTGAATTTCCTCAGACCTAATTCAACTCTTGATTTTCCCTTATTCTCCATTGGATTCTGATCAATTACACGTTGAAGTTCTGCATTCGCATCCACCAAATTAACTACTTCACTTTTCCTCCAGAAATCATACACTAAGTTTGAATAGATAGGGCCATTTAACATATCAAAGTAGTGCTCCCAGCCTTGTTCAACAAAGAACTGTTTATAGTCATGCCCATTGACTCTTAAAGCTTAAAAGTCTACTGGTTTTTCCATAACCAATTTAATGTCTTCAAAGCGAAGATCCATTGTAGCATCCTTGAGATAAGAATCTTCAGCGTAGATATTGATTGGGATGTCCTCTGGAAACCTTAATTGAGACGATGAACTTGCCATTTCTGAGGTTTAAGAACTGGGTTTTGCTAATTTGAGGGAGAAAGAATATGTTCTGGGTTTTAGAGAATGAAAAGTGTTGGATGTGAGAGTGAACTTGTGTGAAAGTGAGTAGTGATTTTGAAAAACTCTAATTGAAATAATCATGAGGGAGTACAGTCGTTGCATTAAAGAATTTCGTCATAAACTGCCTTTACTCTAACCAATCACAGACTGTGAGTAAAGACAAAGTAATTGACACGTGTACTCCACTTGGCTAAAACACTTCAGAGTTTAAAAACTTTCAGCTTCTGAAAACCTTTCAGAATATCAAGAGTTCAGAGGCTGAAGTTACAATTTTGTTTTCAGAACTTGTTTTCATCAGAGACTAAAGACATGTTCAGATGCTTTTTGATAAAATCTAATCTTTCAACTCCTAAGGGTTTTGTAAATATATCAGCTCATTGTCTTTCAGTTTCAATGTATTGAATATTTACACTACCCTTCTGAACAAGGTCTCTTATAAAATGATGTTTAATTTCAATGTGTTTAGCTCTTGAATGCAAAATTGGATTTTTAGAAAGTTGAATAGCTGCAGTGTTATCACAGAAAAGTGGAATATTGTGACTGTTAACTTTGTAATCCTCTAACTGATATCTCATCTAGAGTAGTTGTGTATAACACTTGGCTGCTGATATGTATTCTGCTTCTGCTGTAGACAAAGCTATAGTAGTTTGTCTTTTGCTGGCCCAAGATATGAGATTCTCTCCAACAAATTGACAATTGCCACTTGTGGATTTCCTCTCTATCTTGTCTCTAGCAAAGTCAGCATCACAAAATCCTACCAGCTTATAATCATTTGATTTCTTATAAAATAAGCCAAGATTTGTGGTTCCCTTCAAATATCTAAAGATTCTCTTTATAGCAGTAAGATGAGATTCTCTAGGATCTGACTGGAATCTAGCACACAAACAGACACTGAATAAAATATCAGGCCTTGATGCAGTTAGGTAAAGTAGAGAACCTATCATACCTCTATATAGCTTCGATCTACTATGCCTTCTGATTCATCCTTGCTGAGACTGCTTGTTGGATGCATTGGTGTTGTCATTGGTTTGCAGTCTTCCATGTTGAATTTCTTCAGCAGCTCCTTTGTATACTTGGTCTGATGAATGTAGGTTCCATCTTTGTTTTGGTTGATTTGAATTCCCAGAAAGAATTTCAGCTCTCCCATCATGCTCATTTCAAATTCTTCCTGCATAATCTTAGAAAATTCCTTGCACAAAGATGGATTAGCAGATCCAAAAATAATGTCATCAACATAAATTTGAATAATTAAAATGTCATTCTTAAATATTTTACTAAAGAGAGTATTGTCAACTTGACCTTTTTGAAAACCTTTTTCAACTAAGAAATTACTTAGCCTTTCATACCAAGCTCTGGGAGCTTGTTTCAGACCATAGAGTGATTTCTTAAGTCTATAAACATGGCCAGGATGTGATGCATCCTAAAAACCAGGAGGTTGTTTGACATATACTTCTTCAGAAATGTAACCATTTAAGAATGCACTTTTAACATCCATTTGATATAAAATTATATTGTGATGTGTAGCATAGGAGAGAAGTAATCTAATAGCCTCAAGTCTAGCAACTGGAGCAAATGTTTCAGTATAGTCAATTCCCTCTTGTTGACTATACCCTTGAGCTACTAGTCTTGCCTTATTACGAACAACTTCTCCTTGTTCATTTAGCTTGTTTCTGTAGACCCATTTTGTTCCAATAATGTTCTTCTGAGAAGGTTTCGGTACTAAGCTCCATACTTCATTTCTTTCAAATTGGTTTAACTCTTCTTGCATTCCTACAATCCATGCATCATCAGCTAGTGCTTCATCAGTTGAACTTGGTTCCACCAAGGAGATTAATCCAATTAATGAGTCTTCATTTCTGAAGCTTGATCTAGTTTTCCTTGGACTATCCTTGTTACCCAAGATTAGCTCTTCAGGATGTGAAGATTTGTATTTGAAAGAATGCTTTGATTGTTCAACTCTGCTTGGACTGCTTCTGATAATTTCTGGTGCTGAGTGATCTTCAGAGTCCAGAGTTTCAGGAGTTGAAATTGTTTCTTCAGAGGTTGGTTGAGATGGTTCTGATGTTCCTTCAGGTTCTAATTCTTCATTATCTGATAGTTGTAGATCTGAAAAGTTCTCAACTAGCTCTGACACTTTGTCAGGCTGCTTGTTATCAAATTTTATGTGCATACTTTCTTCCACTGAGTGAGTTTCAGAATTATACACTCTGTATGCTTTTGAGCATTCAAAGTATCCAATAAAGATAACCTTATAAGCTTTAGCATCAAATTTCTTTAGATGAACTTTTGTATTCATAATGTAACATGTACAGCCAAATTGATGAAAATAGGATACACTAGGTTTATTTCCCTTAAATAGTTCATATGCAGTTTTATTCAAAATAGGTCTAATATAGATTCTATTCTGAACATAACATGTTGTGTTTACAGCCTCTGCCCACAGATACATGTAAGATGCCATATTTTTCACAAAAATTTTCAAACATTTCATTTTCAAATTCACCACCATGATCACTTCTAACTTTTAAAATGTGTAAACCCTTTTCTTTTTGTATCTGTGTGCAAAAACTACTAAAGACATCATATGCATCATCCTTATTTCTACTAAAGTCCATCTACTGTAATCATCAACAATGACTAATCCATATTTCTTCCCATTGATTGAGGCTGTGCTCACAGGACCAAACAAATCAATGTGAAGCAGCTCTAAGGGCCTAGAGGTAGAGACAACATGTTTAGGTTTAAAAGAAGTTTTCACACTCTTTCCTTTTTGGCAGGGTCCACAAAGAGCATCTGGGTGATAGTGAAGCTTAGGTAGGCCTCTGACAAGGTCAAGTTTGCTAAGCTTAGAAATTAACCTCCAGTTAGCATGACCTAACCTTTTATGCCATACCCACTTCTCTTCACTCAGAGTTAGCAAGCATTTGACCTCTTGGTCTGCTAAGTCAGAAAGGTTTATTTTATACACATTGCCTACTCTCTTACCTTTGAACACTATGGACTTATCAGATTCTCTAATTACAGTACATGATCCCTTATCAAAATTAACCACAAATCCATTGTCACAAAATTGACTAATGCTAAATAGGTTGTGTTTGAGCTGTCCATCTACAAACCATACATTCTTAATTAAAAGGGAGGAGTTACCTACAATACCTGTACCTTTGATTTTTCCTTTCTGGTTACCTCCAAAGCCAACTGTTCCACCATCTTCAAGGTTTAATGATGTGAACATTTTCTTATTACCAGTCACGTGCCTTGAACAACCACTATGCATATACCATGATTGATTAACACTTTCTTTCAGTCTGGATAGCTGTAGAATAAACAAGGTCAATCATTGTAATAATACTCTCCACATTCATTGTGATGTTCTCTCCAATACTCATTAGCTTTCTCCACATCAGCAGCTTTGGAAGTAAAGTAATGTTTGGGAACATAAGCTTTCCTTCCATGGCTGATCACTAGCGTCCATTAATCTGATTTGAAATGGTTTTTCCTAAAAGGAAGATCTGAATGGTAGACAATTTTACATTTTGGTACCCATTGCTTTCTGGGTCCAGTTTGGTTTGTTCTATAATCTTTAGTTCTTTCTTGCCTCTGTGAAAAGCTTTGTGAACCTTTAAAAAATTTCTTTTGAAAGTTTGGTCTTTGAAAATTGACATTCTTAGTCCATTGTTTTTGAAATTGAGGCTTTGATTTATAATCACTATAGGACTTAGGTTGCTCTTCTAATCTAGGATTAGTTTTGCTTACCAGATTCTTATGTTGATTATTTATCATCAGGTTGGATTGTTTTAGAGTCTGATTGGGTGAGCTTCTGAGTCCCAAAGTTTTCAGAGTCTTAGACTTGACAGTCTCAGGTTCTGAATGCTTAGGTTCAGAGTTGCTTTCTTTAAGGTTCTGAGAAACAACCTCTGAAGTGACTTCAGAGCTAGTTTTGCAGACCCCAGAGGTAGCCTCAAAGTCTAAAACAACCACAGATTTGCCTTTGCTTTTCGCAGATACAAAGGTTGAATAAAGATTATCAGGAGTATTATTCAAACAATCATAGGAATTTTGTTTCCCATATGATTTACCATATGAGTAACCAATTCCTTCACCTTTATTTTTGCAGACACTATAAATCATAGACGCCATTTTACTTTTGTTGACGTTCTGATGAACAAACTCCTGAAGAGCAACCTCATGCTCATCAGTAGGTTTGTTACATCTTGTGCACCCATTTTCAAGTTCTTCAATTTTGATTAAAGAGCTTGAAAATGTTCAGCTTTCTTTGCTAACTCATCCTTCTGTGTTTTTAAAAGTTTTAGTTTAGAGGATGATTCAGCAAACTTGCTCAGAGACATACCAAGGTAGGTTAAAAGTTGTTCTTTAGAATAATTTAAAAATACATGTTCAGATTTTTCAGAGTCTGATCCATCAGAGTCTGATCTTTCAGAGTCTGATTCTTAAGAGTCTCCATCAGATGTTTCTAGGTTCTCAAATGTTGCCATTAAGCTCTTCTAAATTCTCCTCTTGTAGCTCTCTCTCTTGCTACTAAATTTCTTGTTCTTGTCCTTTAATGATGCTTCAGGACAATCAGCAATGAAGTGTCCTGGTTTGTTACACTTGAAGCAGTTCTTCTCATCTCTACTAGAAGCATTCCTTGAGCTATTTCCTCTGTGACTTTTGCTCATTTTTGCCCATTTTTGAAAGTTTCTAGTGAACATGGCAAACTCTACATCCTGTTCATCTCCTTGATCATATGAAGAGGATTCCTCCTCAACCTCCAGAGTTTTAGCTTTGAGTGCTTTGGAAGATTTCTTGGTTGAAGTTAAAGCCACTGACCTTTCCTTCTTCTTCACTACATCAGCATTCAATACCATCTCATGGCTCTTGAGATTGTTGATGAGTGAATCAAGAGTAATGGTCTCAAGATCCTTAGCTTCTTCAATGACTGTAACCTTAGGTCTCCATTTGTCAGTCAAGCTATTCAGGATTTTCCACACATGATCAGTGGTTGTATAGCTTTTCTTCAGAATCCTAAGATTAGACACCAGAGTCTGAAATCTAGAAAACATAGTCTCAATGTCTTCCTTAGGTTTCATGGCAAAAAGCTCATACTGCTGAACCAGGAGGCTTGCTTTGGCATTCTGAACTTGCTTATTACCATCATAGTTTGAGCAGAGAGAGTCATACATAGCTTTTGCTGTAGATCCATCCATAATTTTGGTGTATTCATCATGAGATATAGCTGACATCATGATTTGTTTGACTTTGTTGTGCTTGGAAAATATCTTCTTGTTTTCAACAGACAATGCTCTCTTCTGAGCTAAAGTAATCTTTCCATCAGTACCTATTCCTTCAATAGGCACTCTTTCTTCTATCAGGTCCCAAAGCTCATCATCAATTCCATTGACGTAGTGGTAAATGTTATCCTTCCACCATTCAAATCTTAGAGCATCACCACTAAAGACTGGAACCTTTTTATTGCTGGAATCATGATTAGAAGTAGAAGATGTAGAAGTCATGGTGTCGTAGTTGTATTGAACTTGAGAGAGATCTGTAGCAGTATGTGAAGGTGTAGGTGTAATTGTGGATTCCCCAGACATACAGTGTTTTTCAAATATCTTTTACTGTCTCACTGTGAAGTGATTAAAAACAGAACCGGAGCTCTTGATACCAATTGAAGGTGAAAAACACAAGAAGGGGGGTTGAATTGTGTTTTGAAAAATAATTCTTTTCTAGCTAAGAGATTGTAAAGCAGCGGATAAAAGAAGCTAGTCAGAAAGTGAAACACAAATAAAACAGTGAGAGAGAGAGAAGAGAGTGTACACACAAAATTTATACTGGTTCCTCTCACAAAACGATAGTAGTCCAGTCCCCTTGCATTTCCAAGGGATTTCACTATAATCTCACAAGATTACAATTCTAATGCTCTAAGTCACACAAGACAGAGAGACTTCCTTGCTCTAGGTCACACAAGACAAAGAGACTTCCTTGCTCAAAGTCACACAAGACTAAGAGACTTCCTTGCTCAAATCACACAAGATAAGAGACTTCCTTGCTCAAAGTCACACAAGACTAAGAGACTTCACACACTAACTTAATACATAGATTAAGTAGGACTGAAAGTTCTAAGCTAGACTCTCTTAACAACAGTTCAGAGCCTAACAATATCAAAAGATATTTGACTTAGAAATTATACAAGAAAGAAACAATTCACAGCTTGAAATACAAAGTAAATCTTTCTCTGAGTTTCAATATTTTGCAGTAGTCTTTCTTTTAGCAGCTTTCAGTGGTCTTCTCTCAAGTTGAATGTCTTCTATTTATACTCTAAGTATAATGACGTTGAGAAAGGACCGTTGGTAGTACAATCTTCTTTTGCTGAGCTGGATTTGATTATTTCTTCCAAAAGGAGCAAGTCAATTCCACTACTTCTCTTTGTCAAATGGCGCTTCAGTAAATTAGGTGAAATAGTACAGAATACTGCACACTCCATTTGATGATAAGATTGTTGTACTATTCCATTAGTTATGAGCTGTCTTTCTTCAGAGAATGTCATTTAGAATCTTGTAATAACATTTCATTGATCTTCTGAATGGTGTACGCAAGCTTCAGGACATGTTTCTCTCTTTGGCATCTGAGGACTTCTTCGGAGGCTCTGAAGCTACTTGCTTCTCAGAGTCTAAACGCTTCAGACTGTGTCCTTCAGAGGCTCAATTGATGATCTGAGTGAATAAGATTTTTACTTTGTTCCTGCACACTAGATCATTAATTAGTAATACCAATTGTCCATTTAATACTTTGTTATCATCAAAACTTAGGGTGTTTTATAACTAAAACTCATTTTGTTCCAACAACAGGGACCAAAGTCAGACTACCGTTATCTAATGCTACGTTGTAAATCTAAGGCTAAATAATAAAATAGAGGGTTTTAAATTGTAAAATATTTTTGGATTTTAGAATATATAATAAAGTACTTTTAGATTTTAAAATAATAATAAAGCGTATTTGTCATACCCCATTTTTTGACCGATCGCTTTTGATTGGCGTTTAAATTTGTTTTTTTCCTTTGTCGTTTCTGACGAAATTTCGGCAGAGAGGTATTTTAAAATACCTCATTTATTGGTTCTTTTTGTTTCTATTTTATTATTATTTTTATTTTTATTTTTATTTTATCATATATTTTATTTTGATTATTATTTAATTTGTTTGTTTATCTCTTTTATTTTTTAAGTCTTCTTACCATTTTTATTATTATTTTCGTTTTTTCATCAGGTGTTTTTTTCTAGTCAGTTTGTCAACAGTCCAAATCTGTATTTTTGTCCAATCCAAGCCCAAAGGGGCAATTTTCTCCAAATGGGGAAACTTTTTCATCTGCAAAACCCTAATCCTGACACAGTATTTATACTGTACTAATTGCACAGTTCCCAAGGAGAAACATAATTCATCAGCCGCAGCTCTTCTTCTTCCTTTCCAAAAATCAAACCAAAAACAAAAAATCACAGAAAAGAGAAAAATCAAAAACGCATATCATCTGTTCATCATCTTCAAACACAAACCCATAAACCATTAACCATCATCATCATCACGATAACATAAACCCAGAAAAATAAATAAAAACAGAAACCATAATCGTCATCGTTCCTCATCCATCATTCAAAAAACAACCAAAACCCACATCATCACTGAACCAGAAATCATCACGCGCAAATCACAATCAAAACCTTCAAAAAACCGAAATCCAAAACAAAACAATAAAACCTTCCGATCAAAACCGCAAAACCCAGAATCAAAAAACTCAGAAAATCATCATCATCAAAGTTCAAAACCCAAATCGAATCATTCAAAACTCAAATCCGAAACCAAATCAGAAACCAAAAAAAAAGAGAATCAAAACCACTCATTATTTCCAAATCAAAAAACAAACGCGAAGTAAGGAGAAGAAGAGAATCAGGACGAAGAATACAACGAAGGTTGACCCTTTTTTTCCCTTTCCGTTTTGTTTGGATTCGATCTGGTTCGTGGGGTTTTTTTTATTTTGATCTGGGTTAATAAGATGTTTGGAATAATTGAGATTGAGAAAGAACGAAACAGAGAGAAGGTGAGTGGTGAGAATCGCCGGCGGCGAGAAAGAAGAGAGAAGAGATGCATTGCTTTTATTTTAGGGTTTCCACCTTTTTATATCAAAACAATTATCCTGTGCGCGCAGGTGCACAGTCTTATGGTGCACCTGCACGCCTTTGTCCCTCTAATTCTGATCTAACGACTCTAATCTATTTTGCCTGTGTTTAGATCAGAGCTGTCTGATCAATCAGACGGCTCTGATCTGTTTTTACATTTTTCTACACACACCCCCTCTGGGCCACGTCCCCCAGCTGGGCTTGGGCCCAGAGTTGCTTTTTGCACCCCCTTTCTGTTTTATTGATATTTGCACCCCCTTCTGATTTTTTATTTTATTTTTGCCTATGATAAAAGTGCTTATGGAATGTGCTTCAATAAGCTATTAAATCCAAAATAAGCACTTATTTGAGGTTCTTTTTTTTATTTATTTCATGATCGTTTGTGCTTAATCTTGCTCATTAACTTAACTTTTATTATTCATGCTTTATGCTTTATTCTTTATTATTACTAACTTACTAACTTATCATTATTGTCACTAACATACTTCATTATTATTGCTTGTTAGTCTAACATTTAATTTATTGCCTAATTAATTAACCATTTATTTTATTGCAAGGACATTAGATTGTATTTTTAGGATTTAATGTAAATTTAAATAAAAATTGCATAGCATCCTCTTGCATTCATTTCATATTTATTTTTCTTGCAAATACCTTAGAATGTAATTAGGAACAAGTGTATACTATAAATGAAAAAACTTGCATCTCATGCATATTTATTTATCGCTTTCCGCAAAAACGTTAGAATATTAATTCCGAGGGAAAAGACACCGTTTTGATCAAAATATCATTACGGATTGTCTTCGCGCTTAATTTGCTTATTGCGACGTTAGTATTATTCGCGCTACTTTTTTATTAATTTGGAACCCAACATTGCAATTGAAATAATTAGTCATTTTATTCTCAAAAATGAGGTCAAAACCTCTTTCAAAAAATATCAACACAATTTCTTTTCAACATCATCAAGCATCAAAATATTTTGTCATCATACACTTTTCAAAACTTTGGACTTTAAACCAAACGTTTCTTTTTATCGCGAAAACCTTGGATTTTAACCCAAGAGTCTTTTTTACCGCAAACTTGGATTTTAAACCAAGTGCCTTGGACTTTAAACCAACGGCGTCTTTTATCGTGAAAACCTTGGATTTTAACCCAAGTGTCCTTTTTTATCGAAAAACTTGGAATTTAAACCAAGTGCCTTGGACTTTAAACCAATGGCTTCTTTTATGGCTAAAACCTTGGACTTTAACCCAAGTGTTCCTTTTTCTCGCTAAAACCTTGGATTTTAAACCAAGTGCATTTTCTTCATTCATACATCTTTAATCATGCGAAAACCTTGGATTTTAAACCAAGTGTCTTTTATCACTCAAAACTTTTCTCAACAAACCTTGGATTTTAAACCAAGTGTCCGTGTCTTATTTCTTAATCAAACTTCAATCAATTTAACCATATAGACTTTCTTCACAAATTAACATCAATCAAACTCACATTTTGCCACTTTTGGCTTTTGGTCTTTAAAACCATTTTCAAAACCTTAAAATCAAACAAACAAATTTACTCAGCTTTTTACCCCGAACTACGGTGGTTTGATCCCTCGGTTACGTAGGCATGAGACTTGTCTCTCCAATCAATAAAATCAACAAAAACATTTTTCCGCATTTTCATCACTTTAAACTTTTTTCCATCACTTTAATTCCTACACTTATACATTTTTTTACAAGCAATTAAAATTAAAGCGCAAAGTTAGAATAAAAACAAGAGGTTCCTATAGAGTACTATAGATACTTAGGGTGCTAGTACCTTCCCTTCGTATAACCAACCCCCGAACCTTGTTCTCTAAAAATAGGGTTTTTTCGAACTTTTTCACTTTCCCTCGGATAAATTAAAGATCGGTGGTGGAACATTAAATTGCGATCGAAGTTAATTAATAACTCGATATCCAAAAATTACCGCGACAGAAATGGCGACTTCACTGGGGACAACCAAGCAGGTTGAACCTAACTTGTTTTTAATCTTTATTTTTGCGCTTTTTGTTTGAATATATGTTTGTATATACGTGCTTGGGGATGATTTTGAGCGGTGAGATAAGTCCTAACCCGGGCTTGAGAGAAACAATAAGATAGGATGGGGTATAATCAAAGTATTGGGCTAACAATAGTCTTAGATCCCGATGCATGTGATATAATCCCGCTCAGTGGAGGCCTTATGATAGTAGTACTCTGTTGGCATGAATAGTCATGTCGGCGTTATTACTTATCAATGTGAGTGTCCCGAGAAGCTGAGAACCTTAGAATCACATTAACCCATCTTGGCCTTTTAGGGTGTAGTGCGGTGGCTAACCAAGAATGGTCTTGGAATTAGTCGATACGCGAGACTACACTCAAACGAGATTGTTTTGAGAATATTATTGGACCGGGAATTAGTTCCGTAAGCCGGTGATGTTCGAAAGACGGTTGATGACTTTGGGAACTTATTAGAACCCGTGATGCAGGTACATATGAACCCTAGTACATACCATATGGGGGGGGGGGGTCACCTTTGACTCTAACATTATACTTTAACCCCACCATGTTTTCCGCATCATGCATGCATGCACTCATTCATAAATTCTTTTTCCTCACCCGATCTCGAAGGACTTAAACAAATTTTTTGCAAACATTGTAGAGAACATTCATTTCAATTGACACATAATAAATTTTTTCTTCTTTTCTCCTTACAAAATCCATATCTAAAAAAAAACATTGCATATTTTAGCATAAACACATCATGCATCATACTACATTCATAAGTTTCCAAACTCAAGTCTCATATTTTCCTGTTCTCTCTACCTCAGTCAAACAAAGTGGCCCGACGTATCCATTACAAAGCAACCCGTGTCTACAATACTCGATCCAGGTTGAAGAGCAAGATGAACAACTTTGAGGAGGAAAACCATATGCTCCGTGAACAGATGACAACCATGCAGACAGAAATCGAGAAATTGACTAGCATGGTGGCTTCTTTGATGGCTACCCAGAATCAGACGCCAGCACCGGTGCCTCAGTCTAGTAATACTCTTGTACCTCCTCCTATTTCGTCTGCGCCTCTTAGCACTCCTCAGTTTGTTATGCCCGAAGGTTACCCGTGGGGCATGCCTGTTGGATTTCTCGGGGAGGAGTCACTGAAGTAGCTAAGTTTTAACAAGAAAGGGGGGGTTTGAATTGTGAACCTTTAAAATATTTCCTATAAAAATTGTCAAACACAATATACTTGAAGAAAATAATTAGATTGTTAGTTAAACCAAATAAACAAAAGTGTTGCAGTTTGGAGAACGTTCTCCCAATCACTCTCTGACAGTATATATATAACTATTAACTTGTGACTTGGGTGATTAGTGATTGCACGAATTAAAATAGAGTAAGGGAAGAGAATGCACACAACAATTTATCCTGGTTCACCCAAAATGCTTGGGCTAGTCCAGTCCCCACACTCCTTGTGAGATTGTCCACTAGGAGATGCTAATGATCTCAAGTTACACTTCCTTTGATCTAGATCCAAGACCAAATAATCTTCTAAGCCCTACAAGCTTAATCTACCTCAGTCACACTGACTATGAAGGTGTCACTCAATTAGTAGTTACGTACTAACTTGAGCCAATGGTTACAATGATGAAGGATTTTGGAATCAAAGCCTATTCACTCAATACACTATGCGAAGCTTTGAAAATGGATGGATAAACTCTCAAAACACTTACTGGATATTCTGATCCTATATATATGAATTACAAATCTGAGTGAGAGAGAAAAGAAGAGCTCGTGATAAAAACTTGTATTACAAAAACAAGTGTTGAAGTTGTAGTGGAGACTCTTGCTCTTCAAAGTTGCCAAGGACCTCAATATATAGATGAGTGATGATCAGGGAGTCTTGGCCACGAAGTATATCCGTTGGAAGCTTGAAAATAACGGCTAGTAGCTCTGCATAATGACAGCTCATGTATTTTGAAGAAAACAGATCAGTCTGAGATCGATCTCCAAAGTTTCTTCTTCTGACTTTTAAAAGAGGAGCGTATGACTAGTTGTTGTTGAGCTGTAATGTTGTTGTATGTTGCTTAACAAACAAGTATAGCCGTTGTGCAGCTTTTGGATAACCTTTGAACAGCTGTATGCAAGCTGGTGTCACTCTAAGTGAAGATTTTCTCTTTCCAGCATTGGTCTGAGATCGATCTCCAAATTCTGGCGTGAATGACTTTCTTCTTTTTGGAGCAAAGATGCTAGAGCACGAAAAGGCCAGCTGTTATGGATAAAAACAGCAGCTGGAGGTTGTACTTGATGTTCCATAGTGTCCTTGTTGCAAGTACAATTGTTATATAGAAAGAGAAACAACATTGGAGAATGTTCTTTCTTTATTCCTTTAAAGTACAAGTCAATTTCCAAGGCTAGGTTGTGCTGTCTAATTCTCCATGGTCCATATAAGATCAGTTCCATTAATTGAGAATAAAAATATCCTTATGTCATATGCTCAATCTTCACATGTTTAAATCATAGAACTTGGTAAAAGTAGTAAGTTCTCTATTCATGAGAGAAACCTTTGCCTTAAATGATCTCTTGGATATGTAGATAATTTGTGAGAGAAGCCCAAGATAAAAGTGATCATTTGTCTTGTACATAGTTGACTTATCCATAAGTCCTTTTGCATTGATTGTGTGAAAATGATGTTTGCGCAGGTCTCAGAGATCAATCTGAGACCATTCTCCAAGCTTTAACATGATATTTGATTTAAATAGCTCAATTGTTCCTAGCTTAATTAAAACACTCAAGAGCACTTGTTAGATACCAAAAAGATTAGAATTACACTAAAAAATAATTAAGAGGTTTGTTATCTTTAAAACATCAATTAGGGATTTTGCCTCAACAATCTCCCCCTTTTTGATGATGACAAACTTCTTGAATTATGTTTTGAGATGGAATTCTAATTTTAATCAAAATTCAAAGTGCTTGAAATAAAATGTCTAGTGTTTTTAATTTGTAAGCTCCCCCTCAATTCAAGCATTCAATTTCCAAAATGATCATGCTTATGATTTTAAAAGAATTGAGCAACACAAATAAAATTTGAATCAAGCAGAGAACGTTAATCATCAATCTCACATATGTGAGCATCCAAACACAGTGTATAGTACATGATTAATCAAAAGTGATTCAAACATCCATCAAAGGAAAAATACGAGCATCAAATCCTAGTTTAGACCATTAGTACAAAGTAGGAGAAGTTTAATGTCACAAAATAAAACTTCCCAAAATATCTATCACTAAATAGGATGATTTAAAAACACATAAATAAAACATAGCATAAATAACAAATATCCAGAGCAGCAAATAAACAGGCTTGCATTTCAAAACATCATTGAGCTCCCCTTTGATCTATCAAATCATTCTCCCCCTTTGTCATCATTGAAAAGGGTAATCCAGGAGCAAACACAAGCAAAGTTTATCAATCAGTGGCTCCAGCAGGAGCAGGTGAAGTAGCAGGATTCTCATCATCATTATCAGAATTTTCATTAGCAGGAAATGAATCAAACTGTGGAGTTTCAATTTCAGGAGGTGGAGGAATGTGGAGTTGAGGACACACAACAGTGGTAAACCAAGTTCTCAAAGTTTTAGATTCCAAAATCAAATGATCCATCATGGAGTGTTGAACAGCCATTCCCTTAATCACAATATCCATCATTTGTTCAAGCCTAAAGTGTTTGGTGGGCCTTGAAGGGCCAGGAAAGTCAAAGTTGACATTTCCCTCAAACACTAATTGTTGAGTTACAGCATTTGTAGCATTAACAGATGAGCAAAATGAATCAAATGTAGCAAATGAAGATGGTATGGATGGAAAAGTACTATCAGTAGGTTTTGGAATAGGTATGGTGGAAATTTCAGGAGTATCAGAGGTGAGAATGTTCCTTATAAACTCAGATGTGCAAAAGGAAGACAAACTTCCTTGGCTTGATGTCATTAATGGTGAAAACATGGTGGTATTTTGGGGAACAGACACAGGTTTAAAACCTTGAAGAGTAGCAGCAGCAGTGGTTACAAGTTTATCACTCTCAGTGGTGGGATCAACATCACTACTGATTTGAGTTTGTCCATCAGTCTGGAGATCGTTCTCCAAACGGTCTCCAGAGGCATCAGCAAGAACATTCAAATTGGTTTTCTCAAAAACATCTCTTTTTCTCTTAATTCCAACATCAACAGCAGGGGTTTCAACATCTTTCTTCATATGATGCACATTTTTCAAACTAAAGGTGTAATAATTGTTTTCAGAGAGTGTATTATCCATATCAGCATAGTAAAGCCTAAACACCCTAGTCAAAAGCATGGCATATGGTAGGGCAATTTTCTTATAACCAGATGTGGCAACATGAATCATATGGTGTAGGATAATATATGGAAGATTCAATTTAACTCCTTTAGCCATGTGATACATCATGAGAAGATCAAGATCAGTTACCTTATCCTTGCTCCCAGTACGAGGGAAAAATGAGTGTTGACACATGTTGTGGAGGAGTTTGTACTCAGTTTTCAGCATTGAGGATGGAGGAGAATTCTTCTTGGCTCCTTCTTCAGTAAACATTTTTCTCTTCAATTCTTCTTTGCTGATCTTGACTTGGTCATACCAATCATTTCCATAAACCTCCAGTCCTTCACTTTTGATCCCAATTAAGCTTCCAATGACATAGGGATCTACCACTAATTCAACATCCTTGATGTTTGAAGTAATCAGATCTTTATCTGGGAAGACTTGAGCATTGTAGTAGAATGCTTGGACCAATAAAGGATAAACAGTTTCTTTGATGTGAAAGAAACTTTTCCACTCAAATGGTTCCACAAATTTTTCTAGATCAACTCCTCCAATGGATAGCTCAGCAAAATTATATAATCTTGACACTGCTACAGGTTTGGTCATCCAATACTTTTCAAAAAATCTCTTCATCTTCAGGTTGAATGAGAGGAGCAGGTAACAATTTCTCTTTAGATTTTTTCACAACAATCTTCTTCTTTGTTCTTGGTGCCTTGACAGCAGTCTTAACTTCCTTCTTCTTTAGAGTTGGTGATTTCTTGGGTTTGACAGGTTCAGACTTTGTAGATGTAATTGGCTCAAGTTCAAAGTCATCAATCTCCTTTTCCAAAAGATCAATCTCAGAGTTAGATTTATCTAACACATGCACTGTGGTGTCCACCACAGGTTTCTTGCCAGCACCAGACATTATTCTTGATGACCTTCTAATTTTGGAGGAATCAAAAGACTTGGATTTCTTCATTTTAACAAGAACAGGTGGAGAGTCCTTTGGACTTGATATTGTAGCCGTTGGAGATGGAGAATCATCCTTTTCATTTTCTGGAGTTGGTGATTTCTTGGGTGAATCAACAGGTGATGATGATGGTTGATTTTGAGTTAGATTGATGGGTGAATTTTCTGGAGATTTAGATGGTGAGGATTGGAAAACAGTGTTTGGAGAATTTTGGGGATTTGGGGGATTATCAACAGTGATTTGTATGTTAGTGGTGATAGGTGATGATTGGATTTCTGGAGTGTGTTCTCGTTCTGAGATGGATTTGTAAGACTCAGAAGCAGTTTCATAGGATGATGATGATGATGATTTTGGAGTAGGTGGTTTTGGGGGTGAAGGAGATCGTGGTGGTGAAGATGAAGTTGAAGGGTTTTTGGTTCGTGGGACCTTTCTACCACCAACATTTTTAGTTCTAGCCATTGATGAAGATTTGAGCTTGAATGAGTTTAATGGAAGTTGGAAGAGTTTGAGAGATTATAAAAAGAAAAATCAGAAACTTGGGAAAGAGGGAGAATATAGGCTAGGTGTACTTTGATGAGAAAGATGAATAGTAGGTTTGTACTTTGGTTTTGACAAAAACGTGGGAAAGAGAAAGAGAGAGAAAAAACCGTTACCCAATGAGTGAGGAGAGAGGGAAGCCCAAATCAATTTTGCCATTAAAGCCATGTTCATGAGCCCATTTAAATCAAATGACCGTTATTTGTTTGGTTATGCTTCAGCGCAGGATTCAGAGATCGTTCTCTGAACGGTCTCCCAGATACACAGATAAACAAACATCAAGTAGGATTGGGATTTTTGATGATTTTCAATTTTCCTTTGATAAAATTAAAACGATCCTCAACCAATGGTTTAGTAAAAATGTCAGCAAGCTGATTTTCAGTATCAACAAAAACTAATTCCACATCCTTTTTGTTAACATGATCTCTAATAAAATGATGCTTGATTTCAATATGTTTTGATCTTGAATGCTGAATAGGGTTTTTAGACAAATTAATAGCACTAGTGTTATCACATAAAATTTTGATACATGTGTACCTTAGTGAGAAATCCTCAAGTTGATTTTTGATCCAGATGACTTGAGAGCAACAGTTTGATGCAGCAACATATTTTGCTTCAGTGGTTGAAAGAGCAATGGTGTTTTGTTTTCTACAACACCAGCTCACCAATGCTTCTCCAAGGAATTGACATGTTCCACTTGTGCTCTTTCTCTCAATTTTATCTCCAGCATAGTCAGCATCACAATATGCTTGTAAATCAAAGTGTGATCCCTTTTTGTACCATAATCCTACATCAGGAGTTCCTACCAAGTATCTAAAAATTCTTTTGACAGCAATCAAGTAAGATTCTTTAGGAGATGTTTGAAATCTAGCACAAAGACCAACTGCAAATACTATGTCAGGTCTGCTAGCTGTTAAATAGAGGAGAGATCCAATCATTCCCCTATACTCTTTTTCAGAAACATCTTTTCCTTTTTCATCTTTGTCCAAACTTGTAGAAGGATGCATTGGAGTTGACATGATCTTGGCTTCATTCATCTTGTATTTCTTGAGAAGATCATTCACATATTTTTCTTGACTGATAAAAATTCCATCTTCTTGTTGCTTGATTTGCAAGCCAAGAAAGAAACCAAGTTCTCCCATCAAGCTCATCTCAAATTCACTTTGCATAAGGTTAGAGAAATCTTCACACATTTTTTCATTAGTAGCACCAAAGATAATATCATCAACATAAACTTGTACAATAAGTAAATTATGCTTTTCATTTTTTGTAAAAAGTGTAGTATCAATTTTTCCTCTAGAAAAACCATTTTCAAGTAAAAAAGTGCTTAACCTGTCATACCAAGCTCTTGGGGCTTGTTTAAGTCCATAAAGAGCTTTGGTAAGTTTATAAACATGATTTGGTTTATGCTTATCAACAAAACCAGGGGGTTGATGCACATAAACTTCCTCATTTAAAAATTCATTTAAAAAGGCACTTTTTACATCCATTTGAAAAAGTTTGATACATTTATGTGATGCATATGCAAACAGTATTCTAATAGCTTCAAACCTGGCTACAGGAGCAAAAGTTTCATCATAATAAATTCCTTCTTGTTGATTATAACCTTGTGCTACAAGTCTTGCTTTATTTCTGACAACCTTACCATTTTCATCAAGTTTGTTTCTAAAGACCCATCTTGTTCCAATGATTGAATTATATTTTGGAAATGGTACCAAATTCCAAACTTCATTCTTCTCAAATTGATGTAGTTCTTCTTTCATAGCCTCAATCCAGGATTCATCAATGATTGCTTCATTTATGGATCTTGGTTCAATTTGGGAGATCAATCCCAGATTGGTCTCTACATCCTGCAAGGCTTTTCTGGTTCTAACACCATCTTCTGTATTACCAATAATTTGATCAGGAGGATGATAGCCAACAATTCTCCAGGTCTTTGGTAGTCCTTGAGATGTAGGGTTTTCATCTGAATCATGATTTTGTACAATGACAGGTTCTTCTTCTTCATCATCAGTAGTGTGCACAGTTGGTTGATCTTCAAATTCATCAAATTTCACATGCATGTTTTCCTCTAAAGTTTGAGTTCTCAGGTTGTATATTCTATAAGCTTTTGAGGTCAGAGAGTATCCTAAGAATATTCCCTTATCTGACTTTGAATCAAACTTACCTAAGTTGTCTTTGATAGTCAAAATGTAACAAAAACATCCAAATATATGAAAATAAGAAATACTAGGTTTTCTGCCTTTCCAAAGTTCATAAGGTGTTTTGTTTAAAATTTTTCTAATGGTGACTCTGTTTAAAATATAGCAAGAGGTGTTAATGGCCTCAGCCCAAAAATATTTTCCACATTTGATTCATGAATCATTGTTCTTGCCATTTATTGCAAAGTTCTATTTTTCCTTTCAACAACTCCATTTTGTTGGGGAGTTCCTGGACAAGAAAAATTATGAGAGATTCCATTATTATCTAGGAATGATTCAAAGAGAGAGTTTTCAAATTCTCCTCCATGATCACTTCTTATAGAGATAATATTGATACCTTTCTCATTTTGAACTCTCAAGCAAAAAGTTTTAAAAGCTTCTAAAGAGTCATCTTTATGTTTTAAAAATAACACCCAAGTGAATCTTGAAAAATCATCTACTATGACAAAGCCATAATTTTTGCCACCAAGACTTGTAGTTTTGACAGGTCCAAGTAAATCTATGTGAAGTAACTCAAGAGGTCTTTTTGTGGAAATAAATTCTTTTGGTTTAAAACTGCTTTTAACTTGTTTCTCTCTTGTGCATGATTCACATACTTTATCTAGATCAAAACTAATCTTAGGCAAACCTCTAACTAGATCAAGTTTGGAAAGTTTTGAAATAGTCTCCATGCTTACATGACCAGCCCTCTTGTGCCAAATCCATTTGTCTTTTTCAAGTGAGACAAAGCATGACTCGGGAGGTAGTTCATCTAAGTATAATACATAAACATTCTTTATCCTTGATCCATTAAAAAGGACTTTGTTAGATGAAGATTGTTTTATTTCACATGAGTTTGATTTAAAACCAACTTCAAAGCCATTGTCACACAATTGACTTATGCTTATAAAGTTATGTTTTAAGCCATCCACATAATGAACATTTTCAATCTTAGCAGAATCAGACTTACCAATTGTACCTATACCTTTGATGCTAGCTTTCTCATTGTTTCCAAAGGTGACTGATCCACCTTCTCTTGTTTCAAATGATAGAAAGCTGTTCCTATCTCCTGTCATATGTCTTGAGCATCCACTGTCCAAGTACCAAGGCCTTTTCTTGACTGCTAGAAGACATTCCTACATTTGAGTTTAATAAGTTTTTCGGTACCCACAATTTCTTGGGTCCTTGAGTGTTAGTCTCAAATTTCTTATAAGGGATCCTCTGAGAATAAGACGATCTCTTATAAGGTGTTCTCTTATAGACATCTCTTCTGAGAGTGTTCAGAGAATGTCTATGTACAGGTTTTCTAAAATTTCTGTTTCTGAGACAGTTCTGAGAATGTTCTTGTGTTCTATAGAAAACTTGTTTTCTTGCTTTCTTTTTGAAACAGAAGGATTCAAGATGTCCATCCTTGTGACAGAAATCACATTTGTATTTTTGAAAATTCTTTTCTTTGTTTGGAATGAGACATTTTTCATACAGCTTTCTGTTCTGATAAGGATTATGTCCTAAACCAGATCTATCATAAAATGCATTTTGTGATCCCAAAATGTTTTCAAAAGTTGTAGTAGTATTAATAAACTTTGTTAAATCATTTTCCAATTTTGAAATAGTCTTTTTCAAAACACTATTTTCGTTTAGTACCTCGGAACATTCTCTTTGATCATTTCTAAGAATTTCAAATCTTTTAGAAAGTTCTGTGTGAGCAGTTTGCATGCCTTTGATAACTTCACTTTTAAGACTGCTTTCTTTCTTAATTTCATCTCTTTCTTTTGTTAATACAGTGATCTCATCTCTTAGTTTAGCATTTTTTTGATTTAAGATTTGAGAGTCATATAGTAAGTTATCAAAGAGATGTTCAGTTTTTTGACAAGATGAACAAGGATCAAGTGTTACCTCTTCTGCATTTGAGTGTGTCATGAGACATACATTTGCTTCTTGTTCTTCATCTTCTGATTGAACTTCTTCCAGATCATCCCAAGTAGCCATCATGGATTTCTTTTTGAAGAAGGGCTTCTTCTGTTTGTTCTTTGGACAATCATTTTTGTAATGACCAAATTGATTGCATCCATAACATTGTATTTTGCTTAGATCCACTTCGGGTTTAGCTCCATTCCTTTTGGGTTGAAAATTCTTCTTGAGTTGATTTCTTCTTGTCATCAATCTCTGAATTCTTCTTGACAGGAATGAAAATTCTTCTTCATCATCTTCTTGAAGTGATTCTTCATCTTCACAAAGTGTTTCATCTTTCTGAGAGCATTCTCCAGATTGAGTTTCAAGAGCAATCATCTTCCTTTTTGGTTTATCTTCTTGAAGAACAGATTCATGAGCTTTTAATGATCCAATAAGATCTTCCAGTGAAACTTTAGTGAGATCTTTTGCCACTGTGATGGCTGTGACTATTGGTCTCCAAGTCTTTGGTAAACATCTAAGAATTTTTCTTTTTCTTTCATGTGTAGTATATGATTTTCCCAAAGAGTTGAGTTCATTTATGATGTTTGTGAATCTACCATACATCTGATCTATGGTTTCTTCTTCCTTCATTTCAAACAGTTCAAATTTTCTCACTCCAATGTCTATTCTTGTTTCTTTGACACTGTTGGTTCCTTCATGATGAGTTTGCAGAGTTTCCCATATTTCTTTTGCTGTTTTGCATTCCATTATTCTATCATATTTTTCCCTGCACAAAGCACTTTTAATAAACAGTTTAGCTTTAGTATTAAGGAGTACTCTATCAGCTTCTGTTGTTGTCCATTCAGCTTGAGGTTTAGGATTTGTTGAATCTTTAGCTAATGGAACATATTCTCCAACTTCCAGTACATGCCACATGTTGTTATCTTGTGATCTAAGAAAGAGCTCCATTTTCTCCTTCCAGTAGTAATAGTTATCACCATCAAATAGAGGTGGTCTGTTTGATGATCCGCCTTCAGATATAAACTTTGCATTCTTAGCCATTAATTCCTTCCTGAATCTTTTCCTCTAGCACTTGTTAGATGCTTATCCTTAGAACCAGGCTCTGATACCAATTGAAGTAGCAAAGTTTTCACAAGAAAGGGGGGGTTTGAATTGTGAACCTTTAAAATATTTCCTATAAAAATTGTCAAACACAATATACTTGAAGAAAATAATTAGATTGTTAGTTAAACCAAATAAACAAAAGTGTTGCAGTTTGGAGAACGTTCTCCCAATCACTCTCTGACAGTATATATATAACTATTAACTTGTGACTTGTGCGATTAGTGATTGCACGAATTAAAATAGAGTAAGGGAAGAGAATGCACACAACAATTTATCCTGGTTCACCCAAAATGCTTGGGCTAGTCCAGTCCCCACACTCCTTGTGAGATTGTCCACTAGGAGATGCTAATGATCTCAAGTTACACTTCCTTTGATCTAGATCCAAGACCAAATAATCTTCTAAGCCCTACAAGCTTAATCTACCTCAGTCACACTGACTATGAAGGTGTCACTCAATTAGTAGTTACGTGCTAACTTGAGCCAATGGTTACAATGATGAAGGATTTTGGAATCAAAGCCTATTCACTCAATACACTATGAGAAGCTTTGAAAATGGATGGATAACCTCTCAAAACACTTACTGGATATTCTGATCCTATATATATGAATTACAAATCTGAGTGAGAGAGAAAAGAAGAGCTCGTGATAAAAACTTGTATTACAAAAACAAGTGTTGAAGTTGTAGTGGAGACTCTTGCTCTTCAAAGTTGCCAAGGACCTCAATATATAGATAAGTGATGATCAGGGAGTCTTGGCCACGAAGTATATCCGTTGGAAGCTTGAAAATAACGGCTAGTAGCTCTGCATAATGACAGCTCATGTATTTTGAAGAAAACAGATCAGTCTGAGATCGATCTCCAAAGTTTCTTCTTCTGACTTTTAAAAGAGGAGCGTATGACTAGCTGTTGTTGAGCTGTAATGTTGTTGTATGTTGCTTAACAAACAAGTATAGCCGTTGTGCAGCTTTTGGATAACCGTTGAACAGCTGTATGCAAGCTGGTGTCACTCTAAGTGAAGATTTTCTCTTTCCAGCATTGGTCTGAGATCGATCTCCAAATTCTGGCGTGAATGACTTTCTTCTTTTTGGAGGAAAGATGCTAGAGCACGAAAAGGCCAGCTGCTATGGATAAAAACAGCAGCTGGAGGTTGTACTTGATGGTCCATAGTGTCCTTGTTGCAAGTACAATTGTTATATAGAAAGAGAAACAACATTGGAGAATGTTCTTTCTTTATTCCTTTAAAGTACAAGTCAATTTCCAAGGCTAGGTTGTGCTGTCTAATTCTCCATGGTCCATATAAGATCAGTTCCATTAATTGAGAATAAAAATATCCTTATGTCATATGCTCAATCTTCACATGTTTAAATCATAGAACTTGGTAAAAGTAGTAAGTTCTCTTTTCATGAGAGAAACCTTTGCCTTAAATGATCTCTTGGATATGTAGATAATTTGTGAGAGAAGCCCAAGATAAAAGTGATCATTTGTCTTGTACATAGTTGACTTATCCGTAAGTCCTTTTGCATTGATTGTGTGAAAATGATGTTTGCGCAGGTCTCAGAGATCAATCTGAGACCGTTCTCCAAGCTTTAACATGATATTTGATCTAAATAGCTCAATTGTTCCTAGCTTAATTAAAACACTCAAGAGCACTTGTTAGATACCAAAAAGATTAGAATTACACTAAAAAATAATTAAGAGGTTTGTTATCTTTAAAACATCAATTAGGGATTTAGCCTCAACAGTCACGTCATGTGGTATCTGAAATTCCCCATGTACAGTCGACAGTTCCTATTCCTCAGCTTGTTAATACACTTCCCCAGGTTACAGCAACCATTTCCGCACCGTTGGTTCATACTATCCAGCAAAATCAGATGCCCATCTTTCATGCTGAAAGTGTGGGAGGTTATGACAGGGTTGATGACTTACAGATCAAATATGATGAGATACAGAGGGAAATGAGAGCTCTTAGGGGGAAAGATTTGTTCGGCCAGGATGCTCATGAGCTCTACTGATGTTGTGGTCCCACATAAGTTTAAAGTTCCAGATTTTGAGAAATATAAGGGGAGCACTTGCCCCATGGCTCACCTGATAATGTATGCCAGAAAAATGTCTACTCAAACCATTAATGACAAGTTGTTGATCCATTATTTTCAAGACAGTCTGACCGGTGCAGCTCTGAGGTGGTAGATGGACCTTGATAGGGCTAACGTCACTTCTTTTGATGATTTGGCTAGTGTTTTCATCAGGCAGTACAATTACAATTCATATCTAGCCCCTGATAGGGATGAGTTACGAGCATTGGCACAAAAAGAGAGTGAATCTTTTAAAGAATATGCTCAAAGGTGGAGGGAGCTTGCTGCTCAGATTCGTCCTCCAGTCGAAGAAAAAGAATTGTGTAAGTTGTTTTTGCATACTCTGAGTCCATTCTTCTATGAGAAAATGGTTGGTGTTGTATTAAGAAGCTTCACCGAAATGGTGGAAATGGGAATGTGCTTAGAAGAAGGAGTCCGTCAGGGACGGTTGACAAGAGAGAAAGCTCCGACTAATACTGCCAAGAGATATGGTAACAACTTTTCTGAGAAGAAAGAATATGAAGTTGGCATGGTGGCTCAAGGAGGACCTCATTCGAGAAACCCAGCTTATCAACATGTTGCAGCCATAACACTACCACCACAATACCCACAATCTCATCAACCACAAAGTCACCTACCATCTCCCCAACAATCATTCAATCATAACCGCACTCAGAAAAATCAACCATTTGACCCCATACCCATGAAATATGCCGACCTACTCCCCGCCTTACTCGCTAAAAATTTTGTCCAGACAAGGCCACCTCCCCCTGTGCCAGCAGTACTACCTCCCTGGTACCGCAGTGATTTAACCTGTGCCTTCCATCAAGGGGCCCCTGGCCATGATGTAGAACGTTGCTATCCTCTCAAGAAAGCTGTTCAAGATTTAGTCCGCAACAAGGTGCTATCTTTCAAGGATGAGAACCCTAATGTTCACGGTTCATCCTCAGCCTAATCATGGGTCCTCCGTCATTTTCAAGAAGTTTGTCCCTAGGATCACTAGGCCTTTTATGTTCAAATTGCAATTTCTTTCTTGCCAAGCATTTATTTGCATTTTAAAGTTGTATCTTTTTAATTAAAAATTCTAAACAATGAGCATGCATATTTTGGAATCCATCCATTCGTATTCACTCTTTTCTTGTGCCATCACAAATGGTAATGTTTTTCTATTTTCATTTTTCCTGTTAACAAACTTGAGGGAGGATGATGTAAACTAAATGTTTAAAATTGTTGATATATGCTTTCATTAGTAAGACCCGGTTGATGATGTAAGGCATTGTTTCACTTCCCAAACACTGGAGAAATACGGAGATAATCCGTAGTCAACCCCTTTGAGCTTGAAGTTGGTGTTCTTTCTATAAAAAAAACCCTTAATCTTGACCCGGGGCAGGGTAGTCTTTCAATGATTCAACGACACATCCCAATACAAGAGGATAAATTTGTTGAGATACAAGAAGTCATGAGTAGACAAAACTCACAATAACATGTGACAGTCACTAACATCCTACACCAAAACAAAAAAACAAACACAAACAAACAAAAAACAAAAACAACAACAAAAGGCCCGCTTGGTAAAGAGACTTAGGCAAAATTCAGGGCATCCCGATGGACCGCAAAATCCAAAAGAATTGGTTCATGCAAGAATAAGGGATTAAGAGCAAAAATGTTGAAGATAAGCTTGTGAATGAAAAAAGTGACTGTCACTTCAAGAATCTCATCAAAGCGTCAACCTCAAACATCATTGTCAAAATAAATCCTCTTGTCAACCAAAGCATGTCTGATGAATTAATTGAGTGTAGGAATGAAGGGCATCAAAGAAGAGTGGGTGGGTTAAAACAGAATTTTGAGCCTAATAATCTTTTCTTTTCAAAACCATGAACCAGGCCACGTTACAACCCTCAAAAGACCTAATTGAAACTAGGTTTACTTTGAAAGCATAATCAGCAAAATTATTGTTAAAACTGACTCCACCTGTTTGTTGAGTAACTATCTTTTACACACACCACATGTGTTTTATATAAAGTTTTGTGATTCCAAAACTTGCATGTACATTACATCAGACTTTTCAAAAGAAACAAATTTGTTTGCAAATTTATATTTGGCATCAAGGAAATTCAATCAAAATGGTCTAATAAAGAGCAAATCAATTCAAAGGGCTCCTAACTTGGGGAAAATTACATTAAGAACCTGCCAATCAGGGGCAAGAATTTACATACAGGGGCATACACTTCAAAGATTCGAAGTCGAGGTTTCACTCACTTGGGGCAACTGAAGTGGTTTCCAGGGGGCAATCCAGATCTGCCAAGATAGTTGTTATGTCTCTTCCTCCTTGAGCCAAAAATCATCGAGTTGATATTTTGGGTTCTTATGGACATGTGTGTTACTACAATATGTTGAGTATGTGATCCAACATTCCTCCATTGAATACTGAAGTTGACGGTTCTCCGGTAATCTCCAGCAAGTGGTTATCTTTAAGAAGCTTGTATGGTTTTCTTTTCCCCAGTGAAAGAAGAAGTTGAGACCCGTTTTGGGAGGCGGCTTAGGCAAAAATGAGCGTCCCGGTGGATTGAAAACCCGAAAGGGCGGTCCAGGTAAAAATTAGGGGCAAAAAATATATATATATATATATATATATATATTCCCGGTGGATTGAAAACCCGAAAGGGCGTTTCAGGCAAAAGTTAGGGATTTCAAAAAAAAGAGAAAAAGCAAAAAGCTTGACTGTTGAAGCAAAACCATGAGGAAATTTTTCGGTTCCAGTGCACGAAATGGCGACTTCTGCCAGACCTCTGGCCAATGGGCTTTACCCCAAGAAGCAATCATTCTTACCATGGATTGACATACCATACCGGGTTTTACCCCGAGATTTGATTTATTTCACATGTAAGGATGTTATCCCCCAGCGGAGAACTTTCGAGTGGTTGTACGGATACGTCGGCCCAATGCTCATCTTACCTGATCAAACTTTTGTCTCATCTAGTCATGTACAAATATCATTCAATCATACAAATACATGCTTCATAATATACATTCGTACATACATACATACATACATACATACGTACCTACATACAATCATTCCCATATCCATACTTACATACAATCATTCACACATACATACATACAATCATTCCCATGTTCATACATATATTCATATTCATATGCAACATGCAAAAAAAATCATTCATACATACTGCATTGACCATCATGTGTCTTGCTTCATACATCACAAAAAAAGAGTCATCCCCAGTGTATCTGGTCCAGAGATGTCTCCATCAATCATACATCACAAAAAAGAGTCATCCCCAGTGTATCTGGTCCAGAGATGTCTCCATCATTCATATTTCCCTAAAAAAGGTCATCCCCAGTGATTCTGGTCCAGAGATGTCTCCATCAATCATACATCACAAAAAAGAGTCATCCCCAGTGAGTCTGGTCCAGAGATGTCTCCATCAAACATATTTCAAGTGCCAGGTTTTGCAAACAATCAACTGCAAACTTGTGATTAATTTCCCCAAAAGAGGTCATCTCCAGTGTGTCTGGTCTAGACAAATACATATTCTTGTTATGTCTCACTTTCCCACAATGACAGCAGACAATTTATTTCCTCATTATGTCCTTACCATCCCACAATGTTGGTAGACACTGCCTTTACTTCTCCTTACCATCCCACAATGTTGGGAGACACTGTCTTTACTTATGTCCGCACACAGGACTTTATTGCTTTTTGTCTTTACTTCTGTCCGCACACGGGACTTTATCGCTTTCAGTCTTTACTTCTGTCCGTACACAGGACTTTATCGCTTTCAGTCTTTACTTCTGTTCGCATACAGGACTTTATCGCTTTCTGTCTTCATTACTTCTGTCAAATAATCTTCATTACATTCAAACACTTGTAAACAAAACACTCATAAGCATAACACTCATAACATCACACTCATAAGCATAACATTCATAACATCATATCATAGCATTTTATAGTTTATTCCGGTCAAAAAATGGTGTACTTTGTATTTAAGTCTCTTACACCGTCGAACCAAAACAAAAATATCATCAAAAAAATCATCTTTTTATTTTTATCCTTTGTCTCTTACGGCGTTTAAATTTGTTTTTGTCCTTTGTCGTTTCTGACGAAATTTCGGCAGAGAGGTATTTTAAAATACCTCATTTATTGGTTCTTTTTGTTTCTATTTTATTATTATTTTTATTTTTATTTTATCATATATTTTATTTTGATTATTATTTAATTTGTTTTTTTATCTCTTTTTTATTTTTTAAGTCTTTTTACCATTTTTATTATTATTTTCGTTTTTTCATCAGGTGTTTTTTTCTAGTCAGTTTGTCAACAGTCCAAATCTGTATTTTTGCCCAATCCAAGCCTAAAGGGGCAATTTTGTCCAAATGGGGAAACTTTTTCATCTGCAAAACCCTAATCCTGATATAGTATTTATACTGTACTAATTGCACAGTTCCCAAGGAGAAAAATAATTCATCAGCCGCAGCTCTTCTTCTTCCTTTCCAAAAATCAAACCAAAAACAAAAAATCACAGAAAAGAGAAAAATTAAAAACGCATATCATCTGTTCATCATCTTCAAACACAAACCTATAAACCATTAACCATCATCATCATCACGATAACATAAACCCAGAAAAATAAAAATAAAACAGAAACCATAATCGTCGTCGTTCCTCATCCATCATTCAAAAAACAACCAAAACCAGAAATCATCACGTGCAAATCACAATCAAAACCTTCAAAAAACCGAAATCCAAAACAAAACAATAAAACCTTCCGATCAAAACCGCAAAACCCAGAATCAAAAAACTCAGAAAATCATCATCATCAAAGTTCAAAACCCAAATCGAATCATTCAAAACTCAAATCCGAAACCAAATCAGAAACCAAAAAAAAAGAGAATAAAAACCACTCATTATTTCCAGATCAAAAAACAAACGCGAAGTAAGGAGAAGAAGAGAATCAGGACGAAGAATACAGCGAAGGTTGACCCTTTTTTTCCCTTTCCGTTTTGTTTGGATTTGATCTGGTTCGTGGGGTTTTTTTTATTTTGATCTGCGTTAATAAGATGTTTGTAAATACTTGATGTTGTTTTGTTTTTGGAAGAATTGAGATTGAGAAAGAACGAAACAGAGAGAAGGTGAGTGGTGAGAATTGCCGGCGGCGAGAAAGAAGAGAGAAGAGATGAATTGTTTTTTTTAGGGTTTCCACCTTTTTATATCAAAACAATTATCCTGTGCGCGCAGGTGCACAGTCTTATGGTGCACCTGCGCGCCTTTGTCCCTCTGATTCTGATCTGACGACTCTAATCTATTTTGCCTGTGTTTAGATCAGAGCTGTCTGATCAATCAGACGGCTCTGATCTATTTTTTACATTTTTCTACACACACCCCCCTCTGGGCCACGCCCCCTAGTTGGACTTGGGCCCAGAGTTGCTTTTTGCACCCCCTTTCTGTTTTATTGATTTTTGCACCCCCTTCTGTTTTTTTATTTTATTTTTGCCTATGATAAAAGTGCTTATGGAATGTGCTTCAATAAGTTATTAAATCCAAAATAAGCACTTATTTGAGGTTCTTTTTTTATTTATTTCATGATCGCTTGTGCTTAATCTTGCTCACTAACTTAACTTTTATTATTCATGCTTTATGCTTTATTCTTTATTATTACTAACTTACTAACTTATCATTATTGTCACTAACATACTTCATTATTATTGCTTGTTAGTCTAACATTTAATTTATTTCCTAATTAATTAACCATTTATTTTATTGCAAAGACATTAGATTGTATTTTTAGGATTTAATGTAAATTTAAATAAAAATTGCATAGCATCTTCTTGCATTCATTTCATATTTATTTTTCTTGCAAATACCTTAGAATGTAATTAGGAACAAGTGTATACTATAAATGAAAAAACTTGGATCTCATGCATATTTATTTATCGCTTTCCGCAAAAACGTTAGAATATTAATTCCGAGGGAAAAGACACCGTTTTGATCAAAATATCATTACGGATTGTCTTCGCGCTAAATTTGCTTATTGCGACGTTAGTATTATTCGCGCTACTTTTTTGTTAATTTGGAACCCAACATTGCAATTGAAATAATTAGTCATTTTATTCTCAAAAATGAGGTCAAAACCTCTTTCAAAAAATATCAACACAATTTCTTTTCAACATCATCAAGCATCAAAATATTTTGTCAGCATACACTTTTCAAAACTTTGGACTTTAAACCAAACGTTTCTTTTTATCGCGAAAACCTTGGATTTTAACCCAAGAGTCTTTTTTACCGCAAACTTGGATTTTAAACCAAGTGCCTTGGACTTTAAACCAACGGCGTCTTTTATCGTGAAAACCTTGGATTTTAACCCAAGTGTCCTTTTTTATCGCAAAACTTGGAATTTAAACCAAGTGCCTTGGACTTTAAACCAATGGCTTCTTTTATCGCTAAAACCTTGGACTTTAACCCAAGTGTTCCTTTTTCTCGCTAAAACCTTGGATTTTAAACCAAGTGCATTTTCTTCATTCATACATCTTTAATCATGCGAAAACCTTGGATTTTAAACCAATTGTCTTTTATCACTCAAAACTTTTCTCAACAAACCTTGGATTTTAAACCAAGTGTCCGTGTCTTATTTCTTAATCAAACTTCAATCAATTTAACCATATAGACTTTCTTCACAAATTAACATCAATCAAACTCACATTTTGCCACTTTTGGCTTTTGGTCTTTAAAACCATTTTCAAAACCTTAAAATCAAACAAACAAATTTACTCAGCTTTTTACCCCGAACTACGGTGGTTTGATCCCTCGGGTACGTAGGCATGAGACTTGTCTCTCCAATCAATAAAATCAACAAAAACATTTTTCCGCATTTTCATCACTTTAAACTTTTTTCCATCACTTTAATTCCTACACTTATACATTTTTTTACAAGCAATTAAAATTAAAGCGCAAAGTTAGAATAAAAACAAGAGGTTCCTATAGAGTACTATAGATACTTAGGGTGCTAGTACCTTCCCCTCGTATAACCAACCCCCAAACCTTGTTCTCTAAAAATAGGGTTTTTTCGAACTTTTTCCCTTTCCCTCGGATAAATTAAAGATCGGTGGTGGAACATTAAATTGCGATTCGAAGTTAATTAATAACTCGATATCCAAAAATCACCGCGACAGTATTACTAGGATGAGCTCTTAGTTGCTTCAAATGGATCAATACTTAATTCGCGCTTAGATAAAAGGATAGTTTTCGAAACTATATTGATTTAAAAATACCAATCCCAGCTCTCGAAAATCTTGACTAGTATTGTAGATTATAAAGGTGATGCTTCACACTCGTCCTCAATCCGCTAATAAAGTACTCTTTGAAAACCAATATAATTTAATTAACTCGAACTCCAAGTGGTGTTCTTGCAAATCAGAATCAATGTTCAGTTTTTACTATCTAGTAAAAATCTCATGCTCTCGCTATATTGATTTTTACTTTAGTTATTTCTCACTGTCGTGACAAATTATAGTCAACACTTAATTAAAAACTGCTTAGGAAAACTCGTTAAAAAGCGGGCGCGTGAACTAACTACCGAACCCCTACTAGCTCTTAATTACACATCCTAGCAATATTAAATTAGCTAGCCATAACTAAAACTAAAAACGAAATAAATAAACAAGCAGAAAATATAAACATAAAACAAATAAATAAATAAAGCATAAAATAAATAAAGGCAATAAAGAAAAACAATAAACAAAATAAAATAATAGGGATTTGGGAAATTTCCGAATTAATTAATTGAAAAAGAATTTCATCAAATCGCATGTATTTCTTTCGACTTCCGGAACCGCCATGTGTGCCACTAAAGTGAAAAAGTGGGAGTCATTGAAAGTAGTGGGATTTTTGACAGTTGAAAAGACTAATGATGACTCTGACGTCATCGCCGTCTTTGGAAAACGTGAAGACTTTTCAAGAAAAGAAAAACGTTTCAATATTAAAATGCTACTCTCCATTTTAAATCGAACTGATCAAAATCGAAATTGGCATTTTGGAGGCTATTTGTTATCCCATATTTTCAGTCAAGCCAAAATATGCAATAAATGTTGTCATACCCCATTTTTTGACCGATCGATTTTGTTCGGCGTTTAAAACCTTTTTCCCTCTTTGCATTTCTGATGAAATTTCGGCAGAGAGGTATTTTAAAATACCTCATTTATTTGGTTTCGTTTATATTTTCTTTTTATTATTATTATCTTTATTTCTTTTTATTCTTTTATTTATTATTTATTTAAATTTCTTTTTTTTTTATATATGTGTATATTTTTAATTTTTAATTGCAATTTTCGTTTTTTATGTCATTGGTGTTTTTTTATCAGTTTTTTTTTTTTTTTTCAAAGAGTCCAAATGTGGGTTTTTGTCCAATCCAAGCCAAAAAGGGCAATTTTGTCCACATGGGGAAAAGTTCATCTGCAGAACCCTAATTTCTGACACCATATAAATAGTGCATTAATGGCACAGTACCCTAGGTCAGAAAATTTCTTCAATCAGCCGCAAACAGAAAATTCATCTCCTTGAATCAAATCTTCAAATAAAAAAACCCAGAAATCAAATCTCCAACTCAAAAACCCAGAAATCAAATCTCCAAATCAAAAACCCAGAAATCAAATCTTCAAATCAAAAACGAAATCAGAAACCAATCCATCATCATTATCTCATAACCAAACTGCAATCTACCATCATTATAACACCCCATAATACATTGTCTAGAATATATTATAAAGTCCATAATTCAATACCGAGTACATAAAGATTACAAGTACATGGAGTGTTAATTAAGCACACGCAGGTGCTAAAGTACAATATATTACAATAACAGCGGAAAGAAATAGACTGAAACATGACAAACTAAAACATCCTAAACATGGATAACACAGCTACAAGCATGCTACTACTCCGCAGCTTGCTTGCCACGATCACCCTGAGTACCTGAAACATGAACGGGGGGGGGGGGGGGGGGGGGTAAGACTACTAAGTCTCGTGGATTCTACTACCCACCTAGTGGTGACTACACCGGGGTAACCTGCACGTCAGTCCTCACGTCAGTCCTCACCCTTATCAACAAGTAATATGGTGTAACACACAAGATTTATCTGAATTCATTTTAACTCCGGAGGGACACTCTGAGGTGAGCCTGTCTCAGAGAGCCTCACACTCCTCCGCACCAATTCTCGTGGACATAAGCACTACGGTACGGAGCCTCCGGCATCACAATTATTATTAAACATTTTACTCCGGATTCCTCGAATCCCTGTAGTGGTGTATAGAAGACAATCCACTTACTCTCCAACTGACATGTAACATCTAGTGTTTGAACAACTACCAATATATCCCAATCCCGGGGAATTAACCTATCACATAACCTAAGTTATTTTCATGATATTCCTAAACCGTGCAATTAACATATTATTATTATTACCTTATATTATCAATGGATTATAGACTAGGAAGGATAAGAATTAAAACCAGATTGAGTTTTGAAAAACAGTACAAGAGCCAAAATTCCTGTCTTGGTCGCTTAGCGACGGCTGGCGACCGCTAGCGAACCAAGTCAGAAGGTTCCGGCCAGCTAGCGAGCGCCAGCGACCTAAAACCTGCTAAACCAGTTGCTCCTTCGCCAGCTGCTCGCTTAGGGAGCAACACGAAATTCCTGCTCTATTCTGCAGAAATCAACATAAAACCAGAAAATTCCCATTTCAAATCCAAACCAGTCCAGCCATTGATCATACAATTTAACAACAAATAATATGGAGAGGGTTGTGGGAGTTAACTCCTCTCATACACATAATCTAAATTCCCTAAATCCTATTGTTATCATGCATTATTTGAGTTTGGGGAATTTCTAACTAATAAACCTAAGAACCCACCTTTGATTGAGCTTGAATCCTTAGCTAAAACTTGAATGCAGTTTTGAATTGCTAACTTCAACTCCTCTTTCAGCTGTAGTTCCCAATCTCAATTCCACTAGTGTTGATCATCAATTAAAGATTATCATTTTCCATTTGCATGTGTATAAGTGGGATGATTTGGGTGATGAATTGAAGAAATGGAGAGAAGTTGTTGTTGTTTGTTTTTGGAACGAGAGAGAGCAAAGAGAAGAAGAGTTTGCTGTGTGGTGAAATCAGAAAATGGAAAAGGGAATGGAGTAGTGACTAGGTGGATGTTTGAGTCATGGGGCTTGATTCATGAGTGGGACATATGTCCACCCTTGGATCCTAGCTCTTTCTTTGTAGGACACATACACATGACTTGTAGTAGAAATAATTCTACCTCTTGTATGTACCATAATACTAATGCTAGAACTTAACATGTGGAGGTCTATAGAAAATACTCTTATTAGTGTATATTACTAGCAAAAGAAATTGGGAATATTACAATCATCATCTCATAACCCAAACGCAATCTATCATCATCGTCTCATAACCCAAACCGGAAACCCAAAAATCGCAAAAACAGAAACCGAAAACACCAAAACAAATTTGAAATCAAAAAGATCAATTGAAACCGAAGCAAGAGGAAGAGATAGAGAAGACTTCGAATCCGTTTTTTGAAAAAACCAAAGGTTGATTTTCATTTCCTTTTTTCCATTCTGTTTTTACTTGATACCGGACTGAAATTTTGTTTCGATTGGTTTTTGAGATGTGGGTTTTATGATCTATTTGTGTTCAGTTGTAATGATTTGAGTTTTTTTGAGAAAAATGGAAGTTTAAAATTGGAACCGAGAGAGGTGAGGAAGAAGATGATTCACGGCGGAGAAGAGAGAGAAGAGGATGGAGGAAATGTTTTTTTCTAGGGTTTGGGGGTATTTATACCCCAACCCGATTCGGTGTGCGCGTGTCTATCGCAGCACACCATACACCCTCACTTCTCAGCCACTGATCTCTATCAGATGGCTTAAATCTCTTTGTTCCAATATTAGATCAGGGCCGTCTGATCCATCAGACGGCGTATTTGATTCTGCGTTTTTGGACCCTTTTTTGGCAGAAAGGCTTTTTTTGGACTGGGCCTTATTCCTTCTGTTTATTCTTTGCACCCCCATTCCTGCTATTCACACTTCTGTTTTGATATTTTTTAAGTTTTTTAGCTTATTTAAAAATGGCTTTCATTTCAATGACTTTTCTAAGTCATTTTGAACAAAATAAGCCATTAAAATTTTAGTTAAGTTCATCTTAATATTTTACTACTTATTATTATTTAATCACTTCTTTTCTTTTGTTAGTTTTATTTAATCACTTTTTTCTTTTTTTTGGCTTATGATACAATTGCTTTTAGGAAGTTGTTTAGCTTCCTAAAGCATAAAGTAGAAGCTCTTTTAACTACTAATTCACTAACAACTAACATTTAAATTATGCCATTTATTTGTTTTATGCACCATATCATCATATTTATTTGTTTAATTTATTGTCTATTTGTGCATTGTAATATTATTATATCTTGTGGTTATGTTTAAACTTTTACTTATTTATTTATTTGCAAGGAAATTAGAATGTGATTAGGAAATTTGTAATTATAAATAAAATTTAAATTGCATATGTATCTTGCATTCATGTCATGTTTATTTAATTGCAAAGGAATTAGAATGTAATTAGGAAGATGTAATCATAAATGAAAAACCTTGCATTGCATGCATATTTATTTTTATTGCTTTCCGTCAATACGTTAGAGAATTAAATTCCGAGGAAAAGGCACCGTTTTGATCAAAATATCATTACGGTTTGTCTTCGCGCTTATTTATTTCATTACAACGTTAGTATATTTCTTTTCGCGCGTAACCATTATTCGTTTACTTTTATCAAAAAATGAGGTCAAAACCTCTTTCAAAAAATACGCAAAAAATTTAGTTTCAAACATCGAAAAGCATCAAAAACATTTTATCGTCAAATACTTTCGAAAACCTTGGATTTCAAACCAAGTGCATTTTTTTCCGCAAAAACCTTGGACTTTAAACCAAGTGTACTTTTTTCCAATCGCGCAAAAAACCGTGGACTTCAAACCAAGTGTCTTTTATCACTCAAAACTTTTTCTCAACAAACCTTGGATTTTAAACCATGTGTCCGCGTCTTATTTCACAATCAAACTTCAATCAATTTAACCATATAGACTTTCTTCACAAATTAACATCAATCAAACTCACATTTTGCCACTTTTGGCTTTTGGTCTTTAAAACCATTTTCAAAAACTTTAAAATCAAACAAACAAATTTACTCGTAATTTTTACCCCGAACTACGGTGGTTTGATCCCTCGGGTACGTAGGCATGAGACTTGTCTCTCCAATAAATAAAATCAACAAAAACATTTTTCTTTCTTTTCCGTCACTTTAAACTTCTTTTTTATCATCACTTTAATTCCCACACTTATACATTTTCGTAAGCAATTAAAATTAAGCGCAAAGTTAGAATAAAAACAAGAGGTTCCTATATAGTACTATAGATACTTAGGGTGCTAGTACCTTCCCTTCGTATAACCAACCCCCGAACCTTGTTCTCTAAAAATAGGGTTTTTTCGAACTTTTTTCCTTTCCCTCGGATAAATTAAAGATCGGTGGTGGAATATTAATTTGCGATTCGAAGTTAATTAATAACTCGATATCCAAAAATCATCGCGACAGAAATGGCGACTTCACTGGGGACAACCAAGCGGGGTGAACCTAACTTGTTTTAATTCGTTGTTTAGCGCTTTTATTTTATCGCTTGAATATATGTTTGTATATACGCGCTTGGGGAAAATTTTGAGTGGTGAGATAAGTCCTAACCCGGGCTTGAGTGACACAATAAGATAGGATGGGGTGAAATCATAGTGATATGTCCAGAGTAGTCTGGATTATGAAGCACATGTTATTTGATCCCGCTCGGTGGAGGCCTCACGACGGTAGTACTCGTTGTCATGAAAATTCATGATGGTGGTATTATTTTCAATGTGAGTGTCCGGCGAAGCCGAGAACCTTTAGAATCACCTTTAACCCATCTTGGCCTTTCTTAGGACGTAGTGCGGTGGCTAAATCAAGAGTAGTCTTGAGATTAGTCGTCACGCGAAACTACACTCAAACGAGATTATCCCGTGGATGTTATCGGAACGAGAGTAGTCCCGTAACCCGGTAACATCCATGAGACGGTCAATGACTTTGGGAACTTTGTAGAACCCGTGATGCAGGTACAAGTAAACCCTAGTACTTACCATATGGGAGAGCTTTTACCCTTAACTCCATCATTATGTATCCCAACCTTCCAGTTGTGTTTTGAATCATTGTAACATAATCATGCATCCATGCATTCATTTCATCATAAGAAAATCTTTTTTCGAAGGACCTAAGAGAGTTATTTTGTAAACATTACAGATTATGGACCTATAGAAAAGGAACACTAAGAAGTACAGTTTCAAGGAACCAGACCTTTCCCGACTAAGAGAGCTAGGAGCTCTAGTTCCATTCCCCGAAGATTTCCAAAAGCGATATGGGAAGCTTTTGAGTATCCTCAATACAAATGTTGAAGAGGGAATTCTTAATACACTCGTCCAGTTCTATGATCCAATTTACCACTGCTTTACTTTTGTCGATTATCAGTTGGTTCCTACTCTAGAGGAATATTCTTATTGGGTTGGTTTGCCGATCTCCGAAAGGGTACCTTATACCGATTTAGAAGAATTTCCTGCACCTTCAGTTATTGCAAATGCTCTTCATTTGAAGACTTCAGACATAGTCTCCAGCCGCACTAAAAAGGGGGGTTTTCAAGGATTGACTTCTAATTTCTTATTCGGAAGGGCATTTGTGTTTGCCAAAAATGGGAATGTGGTCGCTTTCGAAGCTATCCTTGCTCTACTCATCTATGGGTTAGTATTATTCCCCAATATTGACAGTTTTGTTGATAATAGTGCCATCCAAATCTTCTTGGGAGGAAATCCTGTTCCGACCCTACTTGCGGATGCTTACCATTCTATTCATCATAGGACCCACAAGGGGGAGGGACTTATCCTTTGTTGTGCACCATTGCTATATAGGTGGTTTATTTCAACCCTACCTCGGACTAGACACTTCAAGGAGAATCCAAAAAAGCTTCGTTGGGCCCAAAGGATTATGCCTCTCAGTTCATCCGATATAGTTTGGTACGATGCGGCTTATGATGTTGGGGTGATTATTGATGGTTGTGGGGAGTTCTCCAATGTGCCTCTTCTTGGCACACGAGGAGGAATCAGTTACAACCCTACTCTTGCTAGACGGCAGTTCGGATACCTCATGAGGGATAGGCCTAAAAGCATTTTATTAACCGACATATTCTATCTCAACGAAGAAGGAAGTCAACACATGAGAGAAAGTTTTGCTCGGGCTTGGCATAATGTCCATAGAAAAGGGAAGGATCAGTTAGGGAAGAAGCTTGGAATTGTCTCCGAAGATTACACTAAATGGGTAATAAGTAGAGCTATAGAGCGCGGGATGCCTTATAGTTTCGATAAGTCATCTTCTGTTGATGCGTCTTCTTCTACCACACCTCCTTCAGTTATCCCATTCAAGACTATAGATGAATTCCAAGAACTTTTGACAAAGTTGAGACTTGAGAAAGATGTGTGGGAGAGAAAATTCCGAGAGTCTGAGCTTGAGAACAAAGAGTTGAAGGAGAAGTTGAAAGAACAAGAGAAGGTGCTCTCTCTACAAAGTGGTTTGTTGGTTGAGAAGGAAGATATGATTAGGGTCAAGGATGCCTTATTGAGACAGGATAGCAAGAGGAAGAAGAGGCAAGGGGATTTATTTTCCTCTGACCTCGATTCACGTTTTGATGGCTAGTTGGCTTCAAGAGTCCGGATTTAAATTTGTTTTTTTATGTTTTTGTTTGTTTCGTTTTAAAAATGGTTGTAACCTTTGAATTATTAATGCAATTTTTATTTACTTTTCCTTTTCTTATAAAATGATTACAAAATTATTGTCTTAAAGTCCTTCGAAATTTTTTTTTGCATATTTTAGCATAACATATATCATGCATCATACTGCACACATAAGTTTTCAAAACGGAGTCTCATGTTCTTTCTTTTTCTCTCCGTCTCAGTTAAGGTGGCTCGGCGTATTCGGTACAAACCAACCCGTGTCTACAATACTCGGTCCAGGTTGAGAAACAAGATGAGTAATTTTGAGGAAGAAAACCATATGCTCCGGGAACAGATGACAACCATGCAAACAGAAATCGAGAAGTTGACTAGCATGGTGGCATCTCTGATGGTTACCCAGAATCAGGCGCCAGCTCCGGTACCTCAGTCTAGCAGTACCTTTGTACCTCCTCCTGTTTCGTCTGTGCCTCTTAGTACTCCTCAATTTGTTATGCCCGAAGGTTACCCGTGGGGCATGCCTGTTGGATTTCTCGGAGATGAGTCACGTCCTGTGGTGTCTGAAATTCCCCATGTACAATCGACGGTGCCTATTCCTCAGCTTGTTAATACACTTCCCCAAGTTACGGCAACCGTCTCTGCACCTTTGGTTCATACTATCCAACAAAACCAGGTGCCCATCTTTCATGCTGAAAGTGTGGGAGGGTATGACAAGATGGATGACTTACAGATCAAGTATGATGAGATACAAAAAGAAATGAGGGCTCTTAGAGGAAAGGATTTGTTCGGCCAAGACGCGCATGAACTCCGCTTGGTCCCTGATGTCGTGGTCCCACATAAGTTTAAGGTCCCAGATTTTGAGAAATATAAGGGGAGCACTTGTCCCAAGGCTCACTTGATAATGTATGCCAGAAAAATGTCTACTCAAACCAGTAATGACAAGTTGTTGATCCATTATTTTCAAGACAGTCTGACCGGTGTAGCTCTGAGGTGGTACATGGACCTTGATAGGGCTAACGTCAGTTCCTTTAATGATCTGGCCAGTGCTTTTATTCGGCAGTATAATTACAATTCATATTTGGCCCCTGATAGGGATGAGTTATGAGCATTGGCACAAAAGGAGAGGGAATCTTTTAAGGAATACGCTCAAAGGTGGAGGGAGCTTGCTGCTCAGATTCGTCCTCCAGTCGAAGAAAAAGAATTGTGTAAGTTGTTTTTGCATACTCTGAGCCCTTTCTTCTATGAGAAAATGGTGGGTATTGTGTCAAGAAGCTTCACCGAAATGGTAGAAATGGGAATGTGCCTAGAAGAGGGAGTCCGTTAGGGACGATTGATAAGAGAGAATGCTCCGACTAATACTGCTAAGAAATATGGCAACAGCTTTTCGAAGAAAAAAGAATCTGAAGTTGGCATTGTGACTCAAGGAGGACCCCAGTCTAGATACCCAACTTACCAGCATGTCTCAGTCATTACACCTACATCTCAACCACAAATGACCCAAGCACCACCACCACAATATCCCCACCCTTATCAACAACCATATCCACAGCAACCACAAATTCGACCACAAACTCCCCAACAACCCTACAATTATCCCAATCGCACCCAGAGTTACCCCGCTAGTGATCCCATACCCATGAAATATGCCGACCTACTCCCCGCCTTACTCGCCAAAAATTTTGTCCAGACGAGACCACCTCCACCTGTGCCAGCAGTACTACCTATCTGGTACCGTAGTGACCTAACTTGTGCCTTCCATCAAGGGGCCCCTGGCCATGATCTAGAACGTTGCTACGCCCTCAAAAAAGTTGTTCAAGAATTAATCCGTAATAAGGTGCTGTCTTTCAAGGATGAAAATCCTAACGTCCGAAACAATCTGTTGCCCAATCACGGGTCCTCCGTCCATTTTATCCAAGACTACCAAGAAACAAGCACCATTCTCAGTGTAAAGGATATCAAAACCCCGTTGGTGCCCATTCACAGTAAAATGTGTGAAGCAAAGTTGTTTAGCCATGATCATGTAACTTGTGAGAAATGTTTGAAGAATCCTCAAGGTTGTTCCCGAGTTCAAGAGGACATACAAAGGTTAATGGATAAAGGAGAATTGGTAGTCACAAAGAAGAGCGAGGATGCCTGCGTCATAGTCCCGGAATTCAATGTCTCTGACCGTCTCGAGATGATATATAATAGTGGGGAACCCACAGTTACCCCGCTAGTGATCTGCTTGCCAGGGCCTATGCCCTATACGTCCCTGAGAGCTGTGCCATATAGATATGATGCCACCATGTTACAGGATGGGGTGGAAACACTTATTCCTCCTTTGATATCCGTGGACAATATTGCAGATAATAGCAAAATACTGAGGAGTGGGCGTATTCTTCCGGGAGCTGTTCAAGGAAAGACCGGTAGTTCTGTTGAAAATACACAAATTCCTGACTCTAGTGGGACTGGTGGAAGAGTGTATGAAGACTCGGATGAAGTTTTAAAAATGATCAAGAGAAGTGAGTATAAGATCGTGGATCAATTACTACAAACCCCTTCCAAGATTTCAATTTTATCACTCTTAATGAATTCTGATGCGCACAGAGAGGCACTAATGAAGGTCCTGGACCAGGCATATGTCGACCATGACGTAACCTTGGGCCAATTTGGTAGCATAGTGGGGAACGTCACAGCTTGCAATAATTTAAGTTTCAGTGACGAGGAACTCCCTGAAAGAGGAAGGGATCATAACCTAGCACTACATATCTCAGTGAGTTGTAAATTTGATTCCTTATCCAACGTGTTGGTGGATACCGGGTCGTCTTTGAATGTGATGTCTAAGATTACTTTTGACAAGCTCGCATACTGTGGTGCGCCTTTGAGGCCGAGTGCATTAATCGTGAAAGCCTTCGATGGGTCAAGAAAATCAGTAATTGGAGAAATAGATCTACCCATCTTAGTTTGTCCTTATGAGTTCCAGATTACCTTTCAAGTCATGGATATTCGAGCATCTTATAGTTGTTTGTTGGGACGACCATGGATTCACGAAGCCGGGGCAGTAACTTCCACGCTTCACCAAAAGCTGAAATTTGTACGGGAAGGAAAATTGGTGATCGTGAACGGAGAGGAAGCTTTATTGGTCAGTCATTTGTCAGCTTTTTCTTATATCGGTTCCGATGTTGAGGATGGTACAGCCTTCCAAGGGCTTTCTGTTGAGGAGGGAAGTTCATAAAAGACCAAAGCACCTATGAAATCTGTGAAAGATGCACAAAAGGTGATGCAAGGGGATGAAGCTTCACATTGGGGACGCCTGTTACAGTTGGCAGAGAACCAGAAGAAAGAAGGTTTGGGTTGCACTCCGTCCACAAAGATGAATAAGCCGGATATGGTTCGGAAGCCCATCGCAGATATCTTTCGTGGTGCTGGATTTATCAATGCCCCTCCAGAAACTAATGCCATTATTGAGCATGAGGATGAGGAAGAGCCACCTAGTTTCGTGACTCCTGGAGGAGTTTGCTGCAATTGGGTCACTGTTGATGTCCCTTCTGTCACACCTTTATCTAAGTAATATGTTTGTCTATTTTTGTTTTTTCAAAAAAATCCTTTTGTCCTGCCCCAGGCAAAAGTGAAACTCAAATAGGGCTTTGTTTAAGCTTCAAGTATTTTAAAAAAATATATATGTTGTCATTTTTCTTATCGTGACACTTTATTTTATTTATATTCTTATGAAAAATGGTAACACAAAAAACCAAAATATGTACACATCTTTTAATTTCACCTTTTTTTCTTAGCTTTAATCAAATTCAGAAGTTTGCATTCACTATTGTTTATTGAAATCAATCATAAATCATATGCAGACTAAGCATCAATAAATCTGTTGAACACAATGATCCTAGGCCCTCTCCCAACTTTGAGTTCCCTGTCTACGAGGTTGTAGAGGAGGAGGATGAAGAGATTCCAGATGAGATCAGACGATTATTGGATCAAGAGAAAAGGACTATTCAGCCCCACAAAGAGGTTATAGAATTGATCAATCTGGGTAGTGAAGAGGAGAAGAAAGAAATCAAGATTGGGGCATCCTTAGAAGCATCTGTCAAAGAAAGGGTGATCGTTTTACTCAGAGAGTATGTTGACATCTTCGCCTGGTCATATCAGGATATGCCCGGTTTAGATCCCGAAATTGTGGAACATCATTTGCCTCTGAAGCCAGAATGTCCTCCGGTAAAGCAAAAGTTAAAAAGAACTCATCCGGATATGGCTCTCAAGATCAAAGAAGAAGTACAAAAACAAATTGATGCTGGTTTTCTTATTACATCAGAATATCCTCAGTGGTTGGCTAACATAGTACCGGTTCCAAAGAAGGATGGCAAAGTCAGAATGTGTTGATTACAGAGATTTGAACAAAGTTAGTCCAAAAGATGATTTTCCTTTACCTCACATTGATGTATTGGTTGATAACACAGCTAAATCCAAGGTTTTCTCCTTCATGGATGGTTTCTCCGGGTACAATCAGATCAGGATGGAAGTTGAAGATAGAGAGAAGACCGCTTTCATTACACCTTGGGGCACTTTCTGTTACAAAGTAATGCCTTTTGGTCTAACAAATGCGGGTGCTACTTATCAAAGGGGCATGACCACCCTTTTTCATGACATGATGCACAAAGAGATTGAGGTATATGTAGATGATATGATTGTCAAGTCGGGTACTGAAGAAGAACACGTGGAGTATTTATCGAAAATGTTTCAAAGGTTGAGGAAATATCATCTCCGTTTAAATCCCAACAAATGTACTTTCGGCGTTAGATCCGGAACGCTCCTGGGTTTCATTGTCAGTCAAAAGGGTATCGAGGTAGATCCAGACAAAGTCAGAGCCATCAGAGAAATGCCAGCTCCACAAACAGAAAAGCAAGTTAGAGGTTTCCTGGGTCGACTAAATTATATCTCTAGATTCATCTCCCATATGATTGCCACATGTGGGCCGATATTCAAATTGCTTCGCAAAAATCAAGGGATTGTTTGGACAGAGGACTGTCAGAAAGCTTTTGACAGTATCAAAGAGTATTTAATGGAACCTTCGATCCTTATACCTCCGGTTGAAGGAAGACCGCTCATCATGTATTTAACCGTGCTAGTGGAATCTATGGGTTGTGTGTTGGGGCAACAGGATGAAACCGGTAGAAAAGAGCATGCAAATTATTATTTGAGTAAGAAATTCACAGATTGTGAATCTCGATACTCCATGCTTGAGAAGACTTGTTGTGCTTTGGCTTGGGCTGCCAAACGTCTCCGGCATTACTTGATCAATCATACTACTTGGTTGATATCCAAAATGGATCCAATTAAGTACATCTTTGAGAAGGCAGCTCTAACCGGAAGAATTGCTCGTTGGAAGATGTTGTTATCTGAATACGATATTGAGTACCGTACCCAAAACGCAATCAAGGGTAGTATTCTTGCTAACCATTTGGCTCACCAACCAGTTGAAGATTACCAGCCAATCAAGTTTGATTTTCCAGATGAAGAGATCATGTATTTGAAGATGAAGGATTGTGATAAACCGGTGTTTGGCGAGGGACCAGATCCTGAATCCAAGTGGGGTTTAATATTTGACGGAGCCGTTAATCTCTACGGTAGTGGAATTGGGGCAATCATTGTTACTCCTAAAGGTGCTCACATTCCTTTTACTGCGAGATTACAGTTTGAATGTACTAACAATATTGCAGAATATGAAGCTTGCATCATGGGCATTGAAGAAGCTATTGACTTAAGGATCAAAAACATCGACATTTGTGGAGACTCAGCTCTTGTGATTAATCAGATCAAAGGAGAATGGGAGACTCGCCATGCTGGTTTGATTCCTAATAGAGATTATGCAAGACGGTTGTTAACTTTCTTCAATAAAGTTGAGCTACATCACATTCCTCGTGACGAGAATCAAATGGCCGATGCTTTAGCCACTCTATCTTCAATGTACCGAGTTAATCGCCGGAACGAGATACCAACCATCAGCATTCGGTGCCTTGAGAGACCATCATATGTGTTTGCAACCGAAGAAGTGGTTGATGACAAGCCTTGGTTTCATGATATCAAGATGTTCCTTCAGAAGCAAGAATATCCTCCTGGGGCGTCTAACAAAGACAAAAAAACTCTGAGAAGGTTATCCAGTAGTTTCTTCCTGAATGATGAGGTGTTATACAAAAGAAATTTTGATATGGTCCTGCTGCAGTGTGTGGCCAAACATGAGGTTGATCTATTGATGCATGAAGTACATGAAGGTTCATTCGGAACCCATCCTAATGGACACACAATGGCCAAGAAAATGTTAAGAGCCGGCTACTATTGGTTGACAATGGAGTCTGATTGTTATAAACATGCCAGGAAATGCCATAAATGTCAGATTTATGCAGATAAGATGCATCTACCACCAACTTCTCTAAATGTTCTCTCTTCTCCTTGGTCGTTCTCCATGTGGGGTATTGATATGATTGGTCGGATTGAGCCGAAGACTTCCAATGGACACCGTTTCATCTTAGTGGCCATTGATTACTTCACCAAGTGGGTTGAGGCAGCATCTTATGCCAATGTGACCAAGCAGGTGGTCGTACGTTTTATCAAGAACCATATTATCTGCCGTTATGGTGTTCGTAACAAGATTATTACAAATAATGGGACAAATTTGAATAACAAAACGATGAAAGATCTGTGTGACGAGTTCAAGATTGAGCATCATAATTCATCTCCTTATCGGCCTCAGATGAATGGCGCAATTGAAGCTGCAAATAAGAACATCAAGAAGATCGTGCAGAAAATGGTGGTCACTTACAAAGATTGGCATGAAATGTTACCTTTTGCTTTACATGGATACCGTACTTTAGTTCGTACTTCGACAGGGGCAACCCCTTTCTCTTTAGTATATGGCATCGAAGCAGTACTCCCCGTAGAGGTTGAAATCCCATCAATGAGAGTCTTAATAGAAACTGAGTTGGCCGAGGCCGAATGGTGCCAAAATAGATATGACCAATTGAATCTAATTGAGGAGAAACGCATGGCGGCTTTGTGTCATGGACAGTTATATCAAAGAAGAATGAAACAGGCTTTTGACAGGAAGGTTCGACCCCGTGAGTTCCGTGAAGGTGACCTTGTGCTCAAAAAGATTTTGTCCTTTCAGCCGGATTCTAGGGGCAAGTGGACGCCTAATTATGAAGGCTCGTATGTTGTCAAAAGAGCTTTTTCTGGTGGTGCTATTACTCTCGCGACCATGGATGGTGATGAGCTCCCTCGTCCTGTAAATTCCGATGCAGTCAAGAAATACTTTGTCTAAAAAATAAAAGAACAGCTCGCTAAGTTGAAAACCCGAAAGGGCGGCTTAGGCAAAAATGAGCGTCTCGGTGGGCTGAAAACCCGAAAGGGCGGTCCAGGCAAAAATTAGAGACATAAACAGAAAATAATTATCCTGATAGGTCGAAAACCTAAAAAGGCGATCTATGCAAAAGTTAAGGAATAAGACAAGTAACTGCATCGGATCAGGCATCACTTACTCAGAGCACCTCGATTGACAGAATGTCTTTGGCTTACAGCATTTTAGACTGCGAATTCAAAGTTGTTAGTGAGAATAGCGATCATTGTGTTTAATGTACCTTTCCCACATAATTACCATTTTTCATCTTTGTAATGATCTGTGGGGTTGTGCTTTTCGCCAATTACCACTCTTTTAATCAAATTCGAGCCTGTGCCCTCTATTTGGAATTCAAATTTATTTGCAATTTTGTTTCCCCCTCTTTCAATTTAAAGTACTTGAAGCAAAAACTCAAAAATAATTTAAAGTTTTTTAGTTGTTCTTTTTTTGAAAAAAATATAGATGACAAACATATTTCTTAGATTCATGAGTCATACAAGCATATATCAACATTGTTCCGAAAGCAGACAGATTCAACGAAGCGAACACAGTCATTGCTAAAATAAAAAAAAATAAGAGAGAAAAAAAAGCAAAAAAAATAGCAAAAAAGAACAGCTCGCTAAGTCGAAAACCTGAAAAGGCGGCTTAGGCAAAAATGAGCGTCCTGGTGGATTGAAAACCCGAAAGGGCGGTCCAGGCAAAAATTAGGGACAAAACAAAAAGATGTATATTCCCGGTGGATTGAAAACCCGAAAGGGCGATTCAGACAAAAGTTAGGGATTTCAAAAAAAAAGAAACAAAAAGGACAAAAAGCATGACTGTTGAAGCAAAACCATGAGGAAATTTTCGGTTTCAGTGTATGAAATGGCGACTTCTGCCAGATCTCTGACCAACGGGTTTTACCCCAAGAAGCAATCTTTCTTATCATGGATTGACATACCATACCGGGTCTTACCCCGAGGATCTGATTTATTTCACCTATAGGGGTGTTGTCCCCAGTGGAGAACTATCGAGTGGTTGTACAAATACGTCGGCCCAGTGCTCATCTTACCGTCAAACTTTTATCTCATCCAGTCATGTACAAATATCATTTATACATACATACATACATACATACATACATAACAATCATTCACATATGTGTACACACATTCATATTTACATACAACATGCGAACAAAATCATTTATACATACTGCATTGACCATCATGTGTCTTGCTTCAATAATCACAAAAAAGAGTCATCCCCAGTGTATCTGGTCCAGAGATGTCTCCATCAATCATACATCACAAAAAAGCCATCCCCAGTGTATCTGGTCCAGAGATGTCTCCATCAATCATAAAAAAAAAAAAGAGTCATCCCCAGTGAGTCTGGTCCAGAGATGTCTCCATCAAACATATTCAATGTAGCAGATTTTGCAAACAATCAACTGCAAACTTACAGTTAATTTCCCCAAAAGAAGTCATCTCTAGTGTGTCTGGTCTAGACAAATACATATTCTTGTCATGTCTCGCTTTCCCAAAATGACAGCAGACAATTTATTTCCTCGTTGTGTCCTTACCATCCCACAATGTTGGTAGACACTACCTTTACTTCTGTCCGTACATATGACTTTACTGCTTTCTGTCTTTACTTCTGTTCGCACACAGGACTTTATCTGCTTATGTCCGTACACAGGACTTTATCTGCTTATGTCCGTACATAGGACTTTACTGCTTTCTGTCTTTACTTCTGTCCGCACACAGGACTTTATTGCTTTCTGTCTTTACTTCTGTCCATACACAGGACTTTACTGCCTTCTGTCCGCATACAGGACTTTATCGCTTTCTGTCTTCATTACCTCTGTCAAATAATCTTCATTACATTCAAACACTTGTAAACATAACACTCATAACATCATATCATAGCATTTTATAGTTCAATCCGGTCAAAAAAATGGTGTACTCTGTATTTAAATCTCTTCCATCGTCGAACCAAAACAAAAACATCATCAAAAATCATCTTTTTCTTTTTTATCTCCGATGGAAGAAACTTAAATAGGGGCATCTGTCATACCCCATTTTTTGACTGATCGATTTTGTTCGGCATTTAAAACCTTTTTCCCTCTTTGTCATTTCTGATGAAATTTCGGCAGAGAGGTATTTTAAAATACCCCATTTATTTGGTTTCGTTTATATTTTCTTTTTATTATTATTATCTTTATTTCTTTTTATTCTTTTATTTATTATTTATTTAAATTGCTTTTTTTTATATATGTGTATATTTTTAATTTTTAATTGCAATTTTCGTTTTTTATGTCATTGGTGTTTTTTTTATCAGTTTTTTTTTTTTTTTTTCAAAGAGTCCAAATGTGGGTTTTTGTCCAATCCAAGCCCAAAAGGGCAATTTTGTCCAAATGGGGAAAAGTTCATCTGCAGAACCCTAATTTCTGACACCATATAAATAGTGCATTAATGGCACAGTACCCTAGGTCAGAAAATTTCTTCAATCAGCCGCAAACAGAAAATTCATCTCCTTGAATCAAATCTTCAAATAAAAAAACCCAGAAATCAAATCTCCAACTCAAAAACCCAGAAATCAAATCTCCAAATCAAAAACCCAAAAATCAAATCTTCAAATCAAAAACGAAATCAGAAACCAATCCATCATCATCATCTCATAACGAAACCGCAATCTACCATCATCATCTCATAACCCAAACGCAATCTATCATCATCATCTCATAACCCAAACCGGAAACCCAAAAATCGCAAAAACAGAAACCGAAAACACCAAAACAAATTTGAAATCAAAAAGATCAATCGAAACCGAAGCAAGAGGAAGAGATAGAGAAGACTTCGAATCCGTTTTTTGAAAAAACCAAAGGTTGATTTTCATTTCCTTTTTTCTCATTCTGTTTTTACTTGATACCGGACTGAAATTTTGTTTCGATTGGTTTTTGAGATGTGGGTTTTATGATCTATTTGTGTTCAGTTGTAATGATTTGAGTTTTTTTGAGAAAAATGGAAGTTTAAAATTGGAACCGAGAGAGGTGAGGAAGAAGATGATTCACGGCGGAGAAGAGAGAGAAGAGGATGGAGGAAATGTTTTTTTCTTGGGTTTGGGGGTATTTGATTCTGCGTTTTTGGACCCTTTTTTGGTAGAAAGGCTTTTTTTGGACTGGGCCTTATTCCTTCTGTTTAGTCTTTGCACCCCCATTCCTGCTATTCACACTTCTGTTTTGATATTTTCTAAGTCATTTTGAACAAAATAAGCCATTAAAATTTTAGTTAAGTTCATCTTAATATTTTACTACTTATTATTATTTAATCACTTCTTTTCTTTTGTTAGTTTTATTTAATCACTTTTTTTCTTTTTTTTGGCTTATGATACAATTGCTTTTAGGAAGTTGTTTAGCTTCCTAAAGCATAAAGTAGAAGCTCTTTTAACTACTAATTCACTAACAACTAACATTTAAATTATGCCATTTATTTGTTTTATGCACCATATCATCATATTTATTTGTTTAATTTATTGTCTATTTGTGCATTATAATATTATTATATCTTGTGGTTATGTTTAAACTTTTACTTATTTATTTATTTGCAAGGAAATTAGAATGTGATTAGGAAATTTGTAATTATAAATAAAATTTGCATTGCATATGTATCTTGCATTCATGTCATGTTTATTTAATTGCAAAGGAATTAGAATGTAATTAGGAAGATGTAATTATAAATGAGAAACCTTGCATTGCATGCATATTTATTTTTATTGCTTTCCGTCAATACATTAGAGAATTAAATTCCGAGGAAAAGGCACCGTTTTGATCAAAATATCATTACGGTTTATCTTCGCGCTTATTTATTTCATTACAACGTTAGTATATTTCTTTTCGCGCGTAACCATTATTCGTTTACTTTTATCAAAAAATGAGGTCAAAACCTCTTTCAAAAAATACGCAAACAATTTAGTTTCAAACATCGAAAAGCATCAAAAACATTTTATCGTCAAATACTTTCGAAAACCTTGGATTTCAAACCAAGTGCATTTTTTTCCGCAAAAACCTTGGACTTCAAACCAAGTGTACTTTTTTCCAATCGCGCAAAAAACCGTGGACTTCAAACCAAGTGTCTTTTATCACTCAAAACCTTTTCTCAACAAACCTTGGATTTTAAACCAAGTGTCCGCGTCTTATTTCACAATCAAACTTCAATCAATTTAACCATATAGACTTTCTTCACAAATTAACATCAATCAAACTCACATTTTGCCACTTTTGGCTTTTGGTCTTTAAAACCATTTTCAAAAACTTTAAAATCAAACAAACAAATTTACTCGTAATTTTTACCCCGAACTACGGTGGTTTGATCCCTCGGGTACGTAGGCATGAGACTTGTCTCTCCTATCAATAAAATCAACAAAAACATTTTTCTTTCTTTTCCGTCACTTTAAACTTCTTTTTTATCATCACTTTAATTCCCACACTTATACATTTTCGTAAGCAATTAAAATTAAGCGCAAAGTTAGAATAAAAACAAGAGGTTCCTATAGAGTACTATAGATACTTAGGGTGCTAGTACCTTCCCTTCGTATAACCAACCCCCGAACCTTGTTCTCTAAAAATAGGGTTTTTTCGAACTTTTTCCCTTTCCCTCGGATAAATTAAAGATCGGTGGTAGAATATTAATTTGCGATTCAAAGTTAATTAATAACTCGATATCCAAAAATCACCGCGACAAATGCGTATTAAAGTGTATTTGCATGATTGTAAATATATTCTGATAAAGTTAAAGTATAAAAGTTCATTTAAGGAAATTATTTTATTTCCATTTCGAGTTCGATTCGAAATCGAAGCATATTTGAATTAACAGTCTATGTGCTAAAGCGTTATGATGGTTCACTATCATTTCGATTTCGACTTCATCCAACAGATACATGGTTTGAACTAAAGACAGCGCATCAAGGAAAAGGGACACGCGTCAAAGGAATGGCCCATAACCGTTGTTTAGCAGTTATGATCTATAGTCTATAAATACTTGTTTTGTAGTCGAGATCATGGTCACAAATTCACATACTAAAATCCTTACAAAAACTCAGAGTACCCATGCGTTCGAGCGAAACGAGCGGAACAAAGGAAATGTATGCTTCTGTGAACCATTCTCTATTTGTAAACATTTACATTTCAATGCAGTTAATATTCCAGTAATTCTACATTTTTGTTTTACTTTAAATGGTTCGTTCATTTGAATGAATTTTGCACTTGTCTTTTAAATTCACCTTTTAGTTTTCTGCAAATCTTTTTATTCGAAGCGTTTTATTACATTTCCATTTTTATTTACATGTTTTCAACTTAACTTTTTAGAAGAAACTTCAAATTATGAACATTAAATGTTTTCTTTCCATAAATGCACAAACATGCCCCAAGATTTACTAGTTGATCTTACCAGTAATTAAACTAGCGATTGTTTACCAAAAATCAGTGTAAACAGGCACCCGTTAGCATTTCCCTTTAAGTCGTGCCTCTAAGAAGTCGACGACGGTCCTGGCTACCCTTGAGATTTGTGGCATTAAAATAAATGATAAATTCTTTGTAAGAGTTTTAATGTTATTGTATACCCAAATTATAAATAAATTTCAGGACTTTTGTTAAGGTAGAAGAGATCAGCGTTATTGTAAAAAAATTAAAAGAGATCAGCACTATACAAAGTGTCTTAATTGTAATCGTATTTGACTTCAACAAATCACATTTTTGTTGCCTTGTTGTTGGTAACCATAATTTCCAAAAATGAAGAGTTGTATGATTCTCAACAAAGTGCAAAAATTAATAGGAACCAAATTTGATCAAGTTTGAAATGCAGCGCTTTAATCCATTGGTTTCTTGCTGGTATATGAAGTAGTACACGAAGAGGCTTTTTTACTACAAGAGCACTATTTTCACAATTAAATACCAAACTAACACCCTTTTTCTATGAACCGGTATAATATTTACCTTGAGAAATAGCTACCTGCAAACACGATTTCTCAACATAAAAAGTTGATTTTGGATTTTTCTAACCCTTGAGAAATCGTTACCCCACAAAACGATTTCCTACCTTATTTTTTATCTTTTCAATTTTTCATTTTAACAAAAAACTATTTTTTAATATATATATATATATATATATATATATATATATATATATATATATAATTGATAGTTTAATTAATTATTAAAATTTTAAATTAAATAATTAACACAAATTTAATTACTGTATTAAATAAATTAATGGAAATATAATTGGACAATTAAATTTTATTTTTGATTGCATTAGCTGACATTTTAGTACATTAGATATTAATAAACAACTTATTTATGTCCTAAACGCTGGCTGGTTCCACACGGTGGTGCTCGACGAGTACGTCCACCACGACGTGGAGCTTGAATTTCTTCTTCATTATGGTCAACATTAACTGTCGGAGAGCTATGACCTTGATGGTTAATGTTTGACGGAACGCCAAATGAATACAAGGTATTCATATAATTAGCAGCTGATTCGGGCGTACCCATCTCTATACCAAATAAATTACTCACAAATTCATCGTTGCTAGAAATTGAGTGCCTGATTGGTTTAAATTGTTGATGGGTTGGCGTGAAAGAAATCGAGTGTCTGGGTGGTTGAGATTGTTGATGAATTGGCGTGAAAGAAATTGAGTGTCTAGTTGGTTCAAGTTGATGGGTTGGTGTAAAAGAAAATGATTGACGTTGCAGCTCTGGCTCTTCATATTCCGCAGTAATAGGGGAACTTAGTTGTCGTGGTGTATTGCGGCGACGACGTTGGGTGTGTTGTGTTTTTGTACTGGAAGACGCATTTGAATCTTCTGCAAAACCAGCCCTTGGGTCATGCAATTGATACGGAATTGATAGGTAAAGTTTAGAATTTTTTCTAAGCCATATCATATACTCATTGCTCGGGATGAGGTTTCCTTGTATCGGCTGACCCGTAAGACAACGATTATCTCTATCATTCCAATATCAATCCATTGAGCATACTTGTCTTTCCAATTTTCATGGTGATTCCCTCGCATGTCTTGTTGGCGGAGATTATCAATATTTATAGGTTCCTCCGGTATATCATGTGATAGTCCAAATTGCATTTTAACCCTATATGTTTGATGCCATTTTACAATTTGGAAACAAATCAAAGCAGTATTTGCAGTCCATATATTGTAATCATTGTATGCTTCTTGTGGTATGATATTTTGAAAGCTCCTATAAGGCATCCACATAAACTAGAGAAAATAAAAGCATGTTAGTAAAGGAACAAAATTGTAAGTAATAACTTTTTTTATAAAGTATGCAAATTTTAACCTCGTGTACTTGCATGTGATCAATCCTTGATCTATAACTAACAAGGTCACCAGAAGGAGTTTGAGAATGGATTAGTCCCTTGCCAGCCCATCTAATATAAGAATATAATATTATTATTTAACAAGAACAATTTACTTTTTTTTTTTTAAAAAAAATTACTTGATAAATAGTGGTTAATTTGAAGTAAAAAATTACCGCTTTGCCAGGGGAAATAATGGTGGACGATTGCATTGTGGGGCAAGGAATGGCATACAATACCATACCCAAGATTGCCGCCCATATATTTATACGAAGGTGAAGTTGCACGACACATTTGCCTATATAAGTTTGCCAAACAGGCGGAACCCCAACTGTATCGTTGAACACGTTTAATATGTTCTAATAGTGGTAAGTACATTAAATGAACTCGGTTACCAGATTTGTCTGGGATTATAAACCCCCCAATTAAGCGCAACATGTATGCTCTACAGTGCATTTTTACCTGTTCGGTTGTTGCATTACTCGGAATATGGGCAAATGTGTCTTTCAACCATTTCAACTTAACTGATTGCCCCAACATCTGATTTTCAGGAGGAACTTGACCCAATAGTTGTTGGCATTTTTCATCCCAGTCAAGAAAGGAAGCTCCGGTTACTGCACGTCCGTTAATGGGTAGACCCAATTGTAACGCAACATCTTCAAGAGTTATTGTACACTCTCCTGTTGGAAGATGAAATGTGTGTGTTTCAGTCCTCCATCGTTCTACCATTGTTGTACCAATGATGGGTCAACTTTATAGGTTCCTAATGTTGCAACTTTTAGAAGTCCAGCATGATCTAAGTAGTCAACTATCATTGGATGTGGTTCCTCAATTTTAAAGTGGTGGTGACAATCAAACTCGTTCTGTAGATAAGCATAAAAGAGTGATTAGGGACAGAAAATAAAATGAATTGAACAAAAAAGAGTCATAAGAATGACATTAAAATTAATATAAATTAATTATTAGGAACAAAAAATTAAAATAAAATACAAATTTAGTAAAAATAAAATAAAAATCACTTACCATATCATTGATATCTCCGGACTGTGAAGATGCTGATTTCTCAATAATGCCATTAAGAAACAAAATTTAGAGTTCTAGCACTAAAGGAACAAAACTTAGAGTTCTAGCACTAAAACAACAAAACAAAAGTTAGAGTTCATGAAAAAAGAAACAACGTGAAATCACTTACCATATTCATGTCATACAACTTGCTACCTTTATATAGAAAAATTATTGATAGCGATGATGCAAGCGCTGATGTCAGAGGTATCCAGTCCAACCAATCAGAATTCGATAGCGCTGACTGGGATTGCTGACGTCAGCGTTATCGATATCTTATCTGTATCACAGTCAGCCAATCAGAATTCGATAGCACTGACTGGGACAGCTGACGTCAGCGTTAGCGATATCTTATCTGTATCACAGTCAGCCAATCAAAATTCGATAGTGTCAGAATTCGATAGCGCTGACTGGGACAGCTGACGTCAGCGTTATCGATATCTTATCTGTATCACAGTCAGCCAATCAGAATTCGATAGCGCTGACTGGGATAGCTGACGTCAACGTTATCGATATCTTATCTGTATCAAGTCAGCCAATCAGAATGCGAACATGGATTACACTGATATCATCGTTATCTTATCCAAATCCAATTTAAATAGATATCATCCCTCTCATTCAATACACACCAAAACTCACTATACATGATATACCTTCCTCTAAACTTCTCATTCATCTACAACCCTCTAAATTTGTCACTCGTAACCTATCCAAAGTCATGCCTCCAAAAGAATTTTTTGTCCAAGTATATTACAATGGACATGTTGAGCGAACAAACACAGATGGTATAATATTTTCATGCGAAAATTCATCCTTGTTGAAAGTGAAAAAAAACATCAAACTAGATGGACTTATCCAACATATCCAGAAAACGATTCAACCAGACAACTCAAAGAGGGTTACCGATCTTATTTATCGTTATCCTATAACTTTTGCTCAAGGACTTGTTCGGTATGAGTCGTTAAATCTTTTAGGAGATGGCGAAGTTCATACAATGTTTGAAATGTTCAAGAACTGTAAACATCTTGGCATTTCAATAATCGAAATTTAAGTTTGGTGGATGCTCCATATGATGAAACCCAAGTAGAACCATCATATACTGAACCAACACCCCTTTCATATCCTCTTTTTGAAACACAAACTAGCCATCACACCATGCCTTCTTCATCAGCAAACCTTCCGTCAGAATCAACACACGACGTTGATCTGAACATCCCAAATGACGTTGCTCCTATCAGTGTTGTGGCTGGTGTCCACAACGAAGAAGTCGGTGATTTTAGTGAGAACGAAGATGATATTATTGCCCAACATGTCGACAATGACGACGATAATGAAGATCCAGAAGTTTGTTTCTCTGAACCTCCCTCACACTTCCGTAATGTGGCTTCTTGCGACACGAAATACGTTGACAATGAATTTATCCACTCCATGTACCGGAACCAATCTTATCTCATTTCAGACCTTGACAACTTACAAGAGGGGATGATATTCCCCACAAAAGAAATAGCAATTCAATGCATCAAAGAATACCATATGAACAAAGCCCCAGACTTTGTGATTACTCACTCTGATTCCACAAGATGGATTGTCCAGTGTGCCAACGAAAGTTGTATGTGGAGGTGTAGAGTCATATTTAGCAAGAAATCACGTGTCTGGAAGATCACAAAACTAGAAGGGCCGCATACGTGTGCATCAATAGTGGTTTCACAAGATCATCGTCAACTCTCTTCGGCTTTCATTTGTGAAAGCATCCTTGAAATGGTAAAGCAAGACCCGACAATCTCAGTTTCTGTGTTGATTGCACATATAAGATCGCGGTATACATATACTACTAGTTATAGGAAGACGTGGATTGCAAAAAAAAAGGCTATGGAAAAGATATACGGTAATTGGGAGAAATCATACAATGAGCTTCCAATGTGGCTGCTTGCTTTTCAACATTATCTCCCAGGCAATATTACCGATATCGAAGCATTGCCTTTTATTAAGGATGGCCAAGTTGATCCAGGGAAGGCTATCTTCAAACGTATCTTCTGGAGTTTCAAACCATGCATCAATGCATTTGCTTACTGCAAGCCAGTTCTATCAGTTGATGGAACATGGTTGTATGGAAAATATCGTGGAACATTACTAATTGCAATCGCTCAGGATGGGAGGAACAATATCATTCCAATAGCATACGCTCTTGTGGAGGGCGAGACAGCCGATGCATGGTTTTTCTTCCTCCAACGCTTGCGAACATTGGTCGCATCCTATCCCGGCCTTTGCTTGATATCAGATAGACACGAGTCGATCAAAAGTGTTGTTAGGCGTCTAAACACTGATTGGCATCATGTCTTTTGAATTCGACACATATCGCAGAACTTCATGAGGACATTCAAGAATGCAGATATGAAAAACATTGTAACAAATATGGGTTAGCATTTTTTTTTACGTATCAGAAACACTTTTTTTATGTCCTTAACAATGTTATTTTGTGTACCTTTAGGCTACTCAATGACTCAACCGAGCATCGCATACTACAGGAGCCAAATCAGGGATTGGTCTGAAGATGCGGTGAAGTGGGTTGACGATATTCCAAAGGAACAATGGCTACAAGCACATGATGAAGGGCGACGCTGGGGGCACATGACAACTAACCTTGCCGAGTGCATCAACAACGTATTAAAGGGGACACGAAATCTTCCAATATGTTCATTGGTGCAGGCAACCTATTATAGGTCGTCTGAACTTTTTGTAAAGAGGGGGAGGCAAGTCCAAGCAATGATGGCATCCGGTCTGATTTACTCAGAAAAAGTCATGGAAAATCTTGCCAAAGAACGAACAGCATCAAACACCCATCAAGTCTACATTCACAACCGAGCACAAAGTATTTTCAGTGTCAAGGAGTTGGTTCGTCCAACAAGCGGACGCCCAAGAGGAACATTCAGGGTCGATCTCGACAAACAATGGTGTGATTGTGGTGAATTTTAAGCATTACGCTACCCATGTTCACATGTCATAGCCGCTTGCTCACATGTTCACCTTGACTACATGAAGTATGTGTCTCCCCAGTACACATTACATTATGTTTTCAACGCTTACTTGGAAGAGTTCCAAGCAATTCCTCTTCCAGCATACTGGCCAGAATATAATGGAGTTGAATTGTGTCACAATCCAGCCATGCGAAGAGATCCAAAAGGTCGTCCGCAGTCTACTCGGATTCATACTGAAATGGATCTAAGGGAGAGTAGTAGACAACCAAAGTGTTGCACTCTTTGTCGGAATCCCGGACATAACAAATCAAATTGTCCTAATGTGATAACTCGGGAAACTTAAATGTTATCGAATGTACCAAATTATGTACTATTAAATTATATAATAGATTACGCGTCTAATGTATTGAAAAATTAAATTGATGTAATCTATAATAAATTTTTAAGTATCCCCTTTTATTTTAATTATTTATTTATTTATTAATTAGGAAAATATATTTTTAATTATAAAAAAACCACAAAAAAGTTGTTTTCCTAAATATTAAAAAAATAATGGGTATGATAAGAAATCGTTTTGTGCTACAACGATTTCTCAAAGGCCATTTGTAAAAAAAATTAGTTTGATTTTTAAGAAATCGTTTTGCAGAAAAGCGATTTCTCTTCTTATTTTAAAAAAATAAAAATTCAAACCCTGTTGATATATCGTTGTTTGCCGTAACGATTTCTAAGCTTACTACAATTTTGAAAAAATTAATCTCTATTGAGAAATCGTGTTTACAGGTAGCGATTTCTCAAGGCAAATATTCAACCGGCTCAAAACAATGGTAGTTTGATACTTAATAGAAAAAGGGTGTTAGTTTAGTATTTAATTGTGAAAATAGTGCTCATGTAGTAAAAAAAGCCACACGAAGATGGTATGAAAATGGTGGGGTTTAGCATGCACAAATTGTAAAATTTGTGCATGGGTGCACAAATTTATATAATTCAATATGGATCATTGGATATAATATATAAAATTCTAATGGTTGAGATTAATTTGGATTGGTGACTTGTTAATTTTTTATGACTTGTTGGTCATACACAAAAAAAAAATCTGACCCCACCAAACCATTATTTATAGTAATACTATAATTTTTGTTTTTATTTTGTGTGTTTTGGGATAAGAAGTTTGTGTCTAAATTTTTTTATTTAAAAACAAGAACGCCCCAATTTTTCTTTTGTATCTTAATTTTTTTTTTTATATATAATAAGATGTCTATTCTTAATTACTTATATTTATTTTTATTTTTGGCAACTTCTTATATTTAATTAATATAAAGTAAAAGTAAAACAATAACATTTATCTTTCTATTAATCTAAAAGCTGATCATGATCACCCCCCTTCAAACCCTAATTTCCCTTTAGCCAATAACAACTAACCATGTGTCTTGCTTCTATGTTCAACACCTCATTGGAATTGTATGGCAGAAATTGACAAGTGCTATGCTTTGCATCACTTTCAACCAATGTTTGGGCGCCACATTCTTCCAATGCATGGATAACAACACAATGAAAATATGTAGTGATCAATTGACAAGTGTGATCCTTAGCAATCTCATGTGTATATATATATACATGCACAACCACTAAACCACTTGCTCATCAAATCCTCCTCCTCTCTAAAAAATGCTCATGTTTCTCTTTCTGCTCAAACCATTTGCTCAGCAAAAACCACTCTTTCTCTCTCAAATCTTGGTGCTGGTTTTTTTATTTCTGCAGCCAGATTTGTACCACCATAACCATGCAATTACTAACCGAAATCACGGTCTTTGTTTTGCCTAAATAAATTATTATAACCAACATCTTTGCATGCAGCCATCAAACCAAGATCTCTCTCATTTTGCTCTGGATTTTCCAAGCAAAACACTAGCTTCTTTGCTCTTATTATAACCAACATTTCTACTTTGCATCTTTTTCGCATTATTACTACCATATATATAATGGTTAGCTTCACCATTGTATTTCTTTCTCTGTTTTTCCGAAACAAGGAGCATAACCTCCTCTGCTTCTCCTAAAAATTGTAGAAAGCGCCGAATCTACCTTTTTCTTTTGGTTATGGTTGCATGCAGTGGATTGCCTTTAGATCCATGTATTTAGACGTTGATGAACTAAGATATAAGGGGAAAAATGGTTGGTTAAATAAGCAAGATCACTGTAAAGTGTTGGTGGTTTGTGTGAAGTTAGATTAAAAATAGCTCACTCATAATTGTATGTGTGAGGTTGTGTTGAAATAAATGAATTAACTAACTATGTTGGTTTGGATTTAAAACATTGCAATTTGGCTAACGACTAAAATTTTAAACCCTAAAAAACATAAAATGGAATTAATGTGTAAATTGACTTTATCAATGCTTTTGTGGATTTTGTGAATTGAAGCTTGATGATGGGACTGAGAAGGTGCAGAGGAAATGGCCATCCAACAAAAAAAAATGACCATGTATGTGACTAATTGATCTTTAAGTAATACCACCAAGTTCTAAAGACTTTAGAGATTTGATGTGATTGAGTATGGTTTGGAGGCCATAAGGACTTATAAATAAAATTCTAAAATGATTTGGTTGGTGGATGTGTTGGTCGTGCAAAAAAAAATGTTACCATAGCATGAAATTTGTAGTTTGATTTTATCAATAGCCTGTGAATCTTTGTGGATGTAAATTTGATGAGATTGAAGGTTATGGGGACATGAAAAGAAAGAAATGCCTACATGGACCTAGCCAATTAATCTCCAAGTCTTAATATCAGAGACATGTTTTAGTCCTTATCAATACTTAAGCTCTGGCACTACAATAAGCATCATTTTAATTTTGCATAGCAACTTATTGAGTTGCATCTAAATAATCAATCCTTGAGGACTGGGGATAAATTTTATTAGTGTATGGTGTATCACTTTGGATATAGTTTAAAGGAGATGATGATATAAAAAAAAGGTTATATATGTTACTAAGTAACTAACATGCAATTAATATAGACTCAATGCAATTATAGTCATAGTATCATTTTTAACATACTTTCTCATTGCTTGCATGTTGATTTGAACTTCATAGAGTTTCACATTTTGAATTTAAATCTTACTATTGCATTTATTGGTTTCTTATTGATTTGCCATGGTTTTCTTACTAACCATGGTTTTATAATCTTTTTCTGCCTTTGTTTTCAAAAAATTCCAATTCCTCTATAAAAAGTCTTTTGTATTAAGGATCAATAAACCAATTTACTTTCACATTCTTACCATCTGATTCCCACTATTTTTTCCTATTCTCTAATGGCTTTTGATACTCATTTTTTAATGAATGATATATCCTTTCTTGACACCGAATGTATTTCACAAATTGATAATGCAAATTTCGTTGATGTGGATGCTGCATATGAAGCTGATCAGGAACAAGACACTTTCGTGGATGGTTGCTTTGCTATCATGCGAACAAATCAAATGGAATTTGATGTTGAATGCGTAAGCTCTGTCATACTCTTACAATTTTAATCCTTAGTCTAGACTTTTATGTGTGCATTTAGTTTTTCTTTCACTAATCTAAACATTATTTGTAGGTAAATAATCATGTTTTTGTTGGGAGATAAGTAATTTGGGATTTATGTAGATATGGAGTAAATGGATTGCAAAATTTATGCTATTTCTTGATTTCTCTTTGTTGGTTTTGAATCTGGTGTTTTCATCTGTTTAAGTTATTTTTGAAGTTTTTGTGCTTTATACTCTGTATAAAAGTGCAGATAGTGGATTTATGGCATGTTTGAAGGAATTTATTTCATGATTTGTTTACTTTTTGTTGTATGGAAGTTCTGGCGTTTATCTATTACTTTTGTGCATATTTAGCTTATTAAAATGTGTTTTTTCTCTCTTTGTGTTATGATTAATTTTGTGCTGCTTCATGTAGCCCATAGGGAAACTCCCTGGATGTTTTTGTCGAGAATTAGGGGATGCAATAGAACCGTACGTCATGCTTCAGGAGCCTAACTATAATGAGTTTGAGGTTAATGTTATGAGAAATTCAAGCCGTCTATATTTTGGTGATGGTTGGTATGCTCTCAAGAGTTTTTATCGCATTTGCCATGGTGCATGGGTTTCACTAGCCTTCATGAATCCTAGACTCTTACTAATAAGGTTGACCACAAGATGGGGAACTAAAGTTGATTTTCCTGCACACAATCCACCCCTTAGGCATTTGGCGGTGAGAGTTGAATGAAACGATCCTTTTGGCTCATTCGCTTTGTCCACTTCCTTCAATCGCCCCGATGCACGAAAGAAATCATTTGTCCGTGGTTTCTTCAAAATATTGACTTTTCATGATATCCAGTCCGGAATCTTGGTATTCATATTTTTGTAATCATTATGGTTTGTTTCCTTTTTTTGGAATTTGGATTTGGATTAGTAATTTGTTTTTCTTCTGCAGATTTTGCGGTGGGATGCTTTCGGCGAATTTGTCTTTGATTTGAATCAATCAAAGCTGGTTTTAATTGATTGTTCCGGTGACCGGTATCCTTGCGAGCTGCAGATCACTGTTGATGCTGATGGACAATTCGCGTGCAAGATATCTCGCGGGTGGGTTGATTTATGCGTGGTTCATGCCTTTGCCCCCGGTGACAAAGTCAGGTTCTCTGTCACCGAGCCCAAACGTAACCATGAGGTGTATGTCTCCTTTTTCCCTCCAATTAAGGAAAGGTCTGGATGAGTGTTTGACACTTTTAAGTTAGGAGGAAACTATGAGTTTTTTTTGTGAAGACAATGTCATGTGTTGATACTATCAATGCTTCTGTTTTGTTTTGCTTCATGTACTAAGCCTAATATATGTATCCCAAGTGAATTCTACACACTTATGTTTTGTTCTGCAAGGTTGCATGTACTATATATGAACTATGTATCTTTTGGAAAAAACCTGCCATGCTTATGTACTAAAATTAATCTATGTTTGCCTTGAAAATGCCTTCCATGTCCATTCAAATTTTCTTCTATTTATTGTTTGTTAAAATGTCGATACAAATAGGATTGAGAAACCAATCAACAATAAGTTGGTCCTTACAGATAACCATGATACAAAACATGAATTTTTTTGCCAACAATAAAAACTTATCTTATAGTAAATAAAATATCAATGATGCTAATCTAGCAGCCATTTATGAATTTGAAATCTTACTTTTTTGAAAAAATTTGTAGCCATTCATTTGATTTTTCTCAAATTAGCACCCATTCATCAAGAAGGTGTTTATGTCACAATGAGTGGTGAAAAACACCAGATTTAAAGGATTTATATTACACAAAACTCTTAAAAGGAAATTACTAATTGTATTAGTTAAAAAATGCATGGTCATATTGATGGCTAGGCACCTCTTATAATCAATATCCGCATTAGAAAACGTTCGACACCTATAATTTGAATTTTAAAAGAATGCAGACGAATTATAAAAAACTTTAAATGTGATTAGTGGGTGTAGTGTTTAGAAAAGAAAGTAAAGATCATTATAACTTCACGTGTAATCGAATACTTGATAAAAAAACATTATTCCGGTGTTTATGTTCATAGCCATTATTTGAGATTTACGGCCACATGTTGATTTTTTTTGAAATTTATCAGTACAAATCTAAAGCGCCCGGGAACATGTGTTAAATTATCTAGGGATTTCTATTGATACTTGCATGTAGGAGTGAATAGCAGGAAAATATCCATACAAATCTCAAAGGGTGGATATGTAACTAGATGTTAGACATAGGCATATTACTCAATTAACAATTCCTACTAGCGCTTATTACTGCGAATGTTAGCGATGTACTAGGAAAATCTGTCGAACGAAATTAAAATTTTGGCGTTCGAGGAATAGACAATGATTACAAATCTCTTTTAAGGTAGTCAGTGGTGACAATATTTTTGAGAAACTATTTCCCCCTGATATTTTGAAATGCTTGGCAAGAATTTGGACCATTTTGTTAGATCTCAATTCAAACTACAAACTATTATAGTTCCATGTGTAATTAAGTGTTGGGTACGATAACATTATTTAGTACTAAGTGTGTTTAAAATATAAATTAGGTATTTGTTATTTCTTATCCCTACTGATGCTAATAACTACAAATGTCAAACTTTCTCCATGCATCCAATCAGAAACTTATGTGATGTCCTAATTAGATCATAGCCACGTACCATAATGTCTGCACCCATAACTAACTCAGTTAGTTCACTTAAACTCTCTTCTCAATAACATCGATTGCTATCACGGAAGAGTGCGGCGCATCTCACAATCCCGGTATTTCCTTCAACTATTTCTATGGCCCTGATGATTCTGCGTGTAGGGTAGACAATAAACTATTGCGATAATTGTGTCTCTTAATTGTGTAGCTTTTCTTTTTTACTTAAGCATTGAATATCTCGCAAATTCTCTCAACAAATGCTTTTATATACATTATATGTTGTCATACCCCATTTTTTGACCGATTGATTTTGTTCGGCGTTTAAAAACCTTCTTGCCTGTTTTGTCATTTCTGACGAAATTTCGGCAGAGAGGTATTTTAAAATACCTCATTTATTGTTTCTTTTATATTTATTCTTTTTTATTATTATTATTTATTATTTTTACCATTATTATTATCTTCTTACTTTTAAAATTTATTTAATTTACTGTTTTTATTTAATTTTCGTATTTTTATTAATTCAATTTAATTATTTTGTTTTTTATCTTTTACTTTGTCCTTTTGTCTTTTTTTCCCTGATTAAAAAAATCAGGAAAATTTGAAAGTCAACTTCTCCAATACAGCCAGGGACATTTTTCTGCAGAAAGCAGAAAGGGAGTGTACCAGTTTGTCCAAAATCAGATTTTTGTTCCCCATCTTAGAACCCAATTGGTGTATATAGTGAACAGCAAAAAATCAGATCTGGACAAGAAAAAAGATCAGCCGCAGTAGAACACAAACAGAGAAACGAAAAATTCATTTCCTTTCCTGAATCAAAATAATCAAACCCAGATACCATCATCACTGTCCTCATAAACACAAACAAAAAAAAACCAGAATCAAATGGGTAATTAAACCCAGAAAACCAGAACCCTTCATCATCATCTTATTCAAATCCCAAATCGCAAAAACCAAACAGAATCAAAGCCCCTCGCCTGTTTCTCACCAGCGAAAATCATCCAAACCATTTCGGATTCAAATCCGAACACAAAACCCAGATCGAAAGCAAATCCAGATCGAAACACCGCTAAGGTTTTTTTCTTTTTCTGTTTGGATTTCGAATGTTTTTTTTGGAAAAAGGGTTTGAGCTTTAGATTGAGAGAGAAAAACAGAGAGAGTTTGTGAGGAAGAAGAGACGAGATTGAGAGAAAGAAGGTCATGGCCGCCGTCGGCCATGAGAGGTGAGAAGAAAGAAAAAAATGGAGTTTTGAGGGTGAGAGAGAAGAAGAGAGCGGCGGTGAGGGAAAGAGAGAAGAGAGAAATTTGTGAGAAATTTTTTAGGGTTTGCCTTTTATACCCACTTGTAATCCTGTGCGCGCGGGTACACATCCTTGTGGTGCACCTGCGCGCCTGTGGCTTCCTGATCTCAATCTAACGCCTCAGATCTTTTCCTTTTAATTTTAGATCAGGGCCGTCTGATCCATCAGACGGCCAGAGTTGATCCTGGTTTTTTTTGTTTGTTTTTTTACAGATGGGCCTATGTGGGTCTGGGCCTGACTATTATACTGCTATTCACACCCCCCTGTTATTTCGTTTTATGATTCACACCCCCCTGTCTTAATTTTATTTTTATTTTTTTAGCTTATGAGATAAGTGCTTTTGGCATAAGCTATTTTAGCTTTTATTTTTAGTCAATCAAGCATGATGTCGAGGCTTATTTATTTATTTGATATTTAGATATTGGTAATATTATTTCATGCTTTATTTTGTTAATTAATTTTATTTTTAAGCTTATGAGATAAGTGCTTTTGGCATAAGCTATTTTAGCTTTGTTTAGCCTTGTAGAGCATGATGTCGAGGTTTATTTTCATTGTCTTATTTTCGTATTTATTTACTTATGCTATTCATCCATTACATATCATATTTATTTCATTACGTCGATTTATCCATCATTTTTTTACCGTTATTTTATTATTGTAACATTGAGTATTTATCGCTTATTAATTGTCATTTATTTTTGTTTTTTTGAATTTAGGATGTAAATAGGCCAAATGTAAACTCTAAATAAAAGTGCATAGCATACCCCGTCTCTTGCATCATTTCATATTTATTTTCTCGCAAAAATTTTAGAGTGTGATTAGGCCGATGTACCCTAAATGAAAAAATTGCATTTCATGCATATTTATTTTTTATCGCTTTCCGCCAATACGCGTAACGTTAAATTCCGAGGGAAAAGGCGTCGCTTTGATCAAAATATCATTGCGAATTGTCTCCGCGTTTGATTTATTAGTTGTGACGTTTTAGGTTAGTGTCATTTTGCGCGCGTAACCATTACCTATTTTCTTCTCAAAAAATGAGGTCAAGACCTCTTTCCAAAAAAATACATAATTATTTTCTTTTCGAAATATCACAAAAAGCACAAAAATCTTCATCAAACACTTCTATCAAAAAACCTTGGAATTCAAACCAAGTGTCCTTTTATCGCAAAAAACCTTGGAATTCAAACCAAGTGTTATTTTTCTCGTTCAAACCTTGGAATTCAAACCAAGTGTTCTTTTTCTTACAAAAACCTTGGATTTCAAACCAAGTGTCTTTCATCACTTCAAACATTTTCTCAACTAACCTTGGATTTTAAACCAAGTGTCCGCGTCTTATTTCATAATCAAATCTCAATCAATTTAACCATTTAGACTTTCTTCACAAATTAACATCAATCAACTTCACATTTTTGCCACTTTTGGCTTTTGGTCTTTAAAACCATTTTTCAAAAAAACCTTAAAATCAAAACAAACAAATTTACTCGTCTTTTTACCCCGAACTACGGTGGTTTGATCCTTCGGGTACGTAGGCATGAGACTTGTCTCTCCGATCAATAAAATCAACAAAAAAACATTTTTCTTCTTTTCATTCTTTAAGCATTTTTTATCATTTATTTTAATTTCCCACTTATACATTTTTTACAAGCAATTAAAATAAAGCGCATAGATAGAATAAAAACAAGAGGTTCCTATAGAGTACTATAGATACTTAGGGTGCTAATACCTTCCCTTCGTATAACCAACCCCCGAACCTTGTTCTCTAAAAAATAGGTTTTTTCGAACTTTTTCCCTTTCCCTCGGATAAATTAAAGATCGGTGGTGGAATATTAAATTGTGATTCGAAGTTAATTAATAACTCGATATCCAAAAATCACCGCGACAGAAATGGCATACTTCACTGGGGAATACCAAGCGGGTTGAACCTAACTTGTTTTAAATTACTATCTTCGCGCTTTTATTCTTTTAATTGTAAATATTTGTATATATTTATTTGGGTTTGTCTTGAGTGGTGAGATAAGTCCTAACCCGGGCTTGAGTGACACAATAAGATAGGATGGGGTGAAATCATAGTGACATGTCCAGAGTAGTCTGGATTATGAAGCACATGTGATATGATCCTACTCGGTGGAGGCCTCGCGACGGTAGTACTCGTTGTCATGAAAAGTCATGATGATGGTATTATTTTCAATGTGAGTGTCCGGCGAAGCCGAGAACCTTTAGAATCACCTTTAACCCATCTTGGCCTTTCTTAGGACGTAGTGCGGTGGCTAAATCAAGAGTAGTCTTGAGATTAGTCGTCACGCGAAACTACACTCAAACGAGATTATCCCGTGGATGTTGTCGGAACGAGAGTAGTCCCGTAAACCGGTAATGTCCATGAGACGGTCAATGACTTTGGGAACTTTGTAGAACACGTGATGCAGGTACAAGTAAACCCTAGTACTTACCATATGGGAGGGCTTTTACCCTTAACTCCATCATTATATATCCCAACCTTCCAGTTGTGTTATGAATCATTGTAACATAATCATGCATCCATGCATTCATTTCATCATAAAATTTTTTTTTTTTCCTCGAAGGACCTAAGAGAGTTATTTTGTAAACATTACAGATTATGGACCTAAAGAAAAGGAACACTAAGAAGTACAGTTTCAAGGAACCGGATCTTTCCCGGCTAAGAGAGCTAGGAGCTCTAGTTCCATTCCCCGAAGATTTCCAAAAACGATATGGGAAGCTTTTGAGTATCCTCAATACAAATGTTGAAGAGGGAATTCTTAATACACTCGTCCAGTTCTATGATCCAATTTACCACTGCTTTACTTTTGTTGATTATCAGTTGGTTCCTACTCTAGAGGAATATTCTTATTGGGTTGGTTTGCCGATCTCCGAGAAGGTACCTTATACCGGTTTAGAAGAATTTCCTGCACCTTCAGTTATTGCAAATGATCTTCATTTGAAGACTTCAGACGTAGTCTCCAGTCGCACTAAAAAGGGGGGTTTTCAAGGGTTGACTTCTAATTTCTTATTCGGAAGGGCGTTTGCGTTCGCCAAAAACGGAGATGTGGCCGCTTTTGAAGCTATCCTCGCTCTACTCATCTATGGGTTAGTGTTATTCCCCAATATTGACAGTTTTGTTGATAATAGTGCCATTCAAATCTTTTTGGGAGGGAATCCCGTTCCGACCCTACTTGCGGATGCTTACTATTCTATTCATCATAGGACCCACAAGGGGGAGGGACTTATCCTTTGTTGCGCACCATTGCTATATAGGTGGTTTATTTCACACCTACCTCGGACTAGACACTTCAAGGAGAATCCAGAAAAGCTCCGTTGGGCCCAAAGGATTATGCCTCTCACTTCATCCGATATAGTTTGGTACGATGCGGCTTATGATGTTGGGGTGATTATTGATGGTTGTGGGGAGTTCCCCAATGTACCTCTTCTTGGCACACGAGGAGGAATCAGTTACAATCCTACTCTTGCTAGACGGCAGTTCGGATACCCCATGAGGGATAGGCCTAAAAGCATTTTATTAACCGGTATATTCTATCCCAACGAAGAAGGAAGTCAACACATGAGAGAAAGTTTTGCTCGGGCTTGGCATAATATCCATAGAAAAGGAAAGGATCAGTTGGGGAAGAAACTTGGAATTGTCTCCGAAGACTACACTAAATGGGTAATAAGTAGAGCTATAGAGCGCGGGATGCCTTATAGTTTCGAAAAGTCCTCTTCTGTTAATGCGTCTTCTACTACCACACCTCCTTCGGTTATCCCATTCAAGACTGTAGATGAATTCCAGGAACTTTTGGCAAAGTTGAGACTTGAGAAGGATGCATGGGAGAGAAAATTCCGAGAGTCTGAGCTTGAGAACAATGAGTTGAAAGAGAAGTTGAAAGAACAAGAGAAGATGCTCTCTCTACAAAGTGGTCTGTTGGCCGAGAAGGAAGATATGATTAGGGTCAAGGATGCCTTATTGAGACAAGATAGCAAGAGGAAGAAGAGGCAAGGGGATTTATTTTCCTCTGGCTTCGATTCACATTTTGATGGCTAGGTGGCTTCATGGAAATTGGATTTAGATTTGTTTTATGTTTTTATTTTGTTTTGAAAAATGGTTGTAACCTTTGAATTATTAATGCAATTTTTATTTACTTTTCCTTTTCTTATAAAATGTTTACAAAATTATTGTCTTAAAGTCCTTCGAAAAATCTCGCATATTTTTACATAACATATTCATGCATCATATCACATTCATAAGTTTCAAAAAATCGAGTCTCATATTCTTTCTCTCCTCTCTGTCCCAGTTAAAGTGGCCCGACGACCACGCCCACAGCCATCTCGCACGTACAACACTCGAGCAAACAGGAAAAAGAGAATGGACCAAGTTGAACAAGAGAATGTTGAGCTCCATGGGGAAGTAACAACGCTCCGGGCTGAAGTAGAGAAGCTAACCGCCATGGTGACATCGTTGGTGGCTGCGCAGAATCGGTCACCAACCCCTCCTCCTCAAGCTACAGTCGTCTCTGAAATTGTCACTGCCCCGGTTCCAGTGGTACCCGTCAACGCACATCAGCACGTCATGCCCGAAGGTTATCCTTGGGGCATGCCTATGAATTTTAATGAAGGGCTTCGACCCCAAGTTCCCGAGGTCCCCACTCCTACTTTGCCGCATGCTACTGTTGTTCCCCAACCTGGGATGATCCTTCCTCAAGTCACTATGTGTGTCCCTCAGTCAACAATGACCATTCCAGCTTCCGTAGCTCACACCGTTCCTTATGTGAGCGAACCAGTCTATCATGCGGAGGATCCAGAGACTTATGGCCGTATGGATAATCTTCAAGATCAGTTTGATAAGATGCAGCTCGAGATTAAGGCCCTTCGTGGGAAGGATTTGTTCGGCAAAAACGCCCATGACCTTTGCTTGGTACCAAACGTTAGGATCCCACCTAAGTTTAAGGTCCCCGAGTTTGAGAAGTACAAAGGAAATTCTTGCCCTCAGAGCCATCTGGTAATGTACGCCCGAAAGATGTCTACTCAAACAGACAACCATCAGTTACTAGTCCACTACTTTCAGGATAGCTTGACAGGTGCCGCTTTGAAGTGGTACATGGGCTTAGATAGTGCCAAGATCCAAACATTCAATGATTTGGGCGAAGCTTTTGTCCGTCAATACAAATACAATCTAGACATGGCTCCAGATAGAGACCAACTTCGAGGTATGTCTCAAAAAGATAAAGAGAGTTTCAAAGAATATGCTCAGCGATGGAGAGAGATTGCCGCTCAGATTTGTCCACCACTAGAAGAAAAAGAAATGACCAAGATTTTCCTAAATACTCTTGATTCATTTTACTATGAACGAATGATCGCTAGTGCACCCAGTGATTTCACTGAGATGGTAAACATGGGAATGCGACTTGAAGAAGGGGTCCGACAAGGACGTTTGGTCAGAGAAAGTATTCCGGTCAACAGTACGAAAAGGTTTGGGAGTAACTTTGCAAGGAGAAAGGAGTCAGAAGTAAGTATGGTGGCCCATGGACAGCATCAACGACCGTATATGGGCTACCAACACGTTGCAGCTGTCTCACCAGTGCCTCAAAACCCGCCCTACCAGCCACAAATGACCCAAAGACCACCTTCGCACTATCCACCACTTTATCAACAAACATATCCTCAACAACCATACCCACAGCAACCACAAATTCGACCACAAACTCCCCAACAACCCTACAATTATCCCAATCGCACCCAGAGAAATCCATCATTTGACCCCATACCCATGAAATACGCTGACCTACTCCCCGCCCTACTCGCCAAAAATCTTGTCCAGACGAGACCACCTCCACCTGCGCCAGCAGTACTACCTACTTGGTACCGTAGTGACCTAACTTGTGCCTTCCATCAAGGGGCCCCTGGCCATGATGTAGAACGTTGCTACGCCTTCAAAAAAGCTGTTCAAGAATTAATCCATAATAAGGTGCTGTCCTTCAAAGATGAAAATCCCAACGTCCGAAACAATCCGCTGCCCAATCACGGGTCCTCTGTCCATTTTATCCAAAGTTGCCAAGAAACAAGCACCATTCTCAGTATAAAGGATATCAAAACCCCGTTGGTGCCCATTCATAGTAAGATGTGTGAAGCAAAGTTGTTTAGCCATGATCATGCAACTTGTGAGGAATGTTTGAAGAATCCTCAAGGTTGTTCCCGAGTTCAAGAGGACATACAAAGGTTGATGGATAAAGGAGAATTGGTAGTTACAAAGAAGAGCGAGGATGTTTGCGTCATAGTACCAGAATTCAATGTCTCTGACCGTCTCGAGATGATATATAATAGTGGAGAGCCCTCAGTTACCCCGCTGGTGATCTGCGTGCCAGGGCCTATGCCATATACGTCCCTGAGAGCTGTGCCATATAGATATGATGCCACCATGTTGCAAGATGGGGTGGAAATACCTATTCCTCCTTTGATATCCGTGGACAATATTGCAGATAATAGCAAAATACTGAGGAGTGGGCGTATTCTTCCGGGAGTGGTTCAAGAAAAAACCGGTAGTCCTGTTGAAAAAACACAAATTCCTGACTCTAGTGGGACTGGTGAAAGGGTGTATGAAGACTCAGATGAAATTTTGAAAATGATCAAGAGAAGTGAGTATAAGATCGTGGATCAGTTACTACAAACCCCTTCCAAGATTTCAATTTTATCACTCTTGTTGAATTCTGATGCGCACAGAGATGCACTAATGAAGGTCTTGGACCAGGCATATGTCGACCATGACGTAACCTTGGGCCAATTTGGTAGTATAGTGGGGAATGTCACAGCCTGCAATAACTTGAGTTTCAGCGACGAGGAACTCCCTGAAAAAGGAAAGGATCATAACTTAGCATTACATATCTCGGTAATTTGTAAATCTGATGCCTTATCAAATGTGTTGGTGGATACCGGGTCATCTTTGAATGTAATGTCCAAGTTTACTCTCGACAAGCTCGCATACTGTGGTGCGCCTTTGAGGCCGAGTGCATTAATCGTGAAAGCCTTCGATGGGTCAAGAAAATCAGTAATCGGTGAAATAGACCTACCCATTTCAGTTGGTCCCTATGAGTTCCAAATTACCTTTCAAGTCATGGATATTCAAGCTTCTTATAGTTGTTTGTTGGGGCGACCATGGATTCACGAAGCGGGGGCGGTGACTTCCACACTTCACCAAAAGCTGAAATTTGTGCGGGAAGGAAAATTGGTGATTGTGAATGGAGAGGAAGCTTTATTGGTGAGCCATTTGTCAGCTTTTTCTCATATCAGTGCTGATGTTAGGGACGGTACGTCTTTCCAGGGGCTTTCTATTGAAGAGAAAAGGTCGAAAAAGGGGAAAACATTTATGTCTTCTGCAAAAGATGGGCAAAGGGAAGTACAACAAAGGTCACATCTGAAATGGGGGAAGTTATTACAAATGCCGAAAAGAAGACACATGGAGGGTCTGGGTTCTACTACGTCTACAACAAAGGTCAATCCAAATAAGGGTACTTTCGTCAGTGCTGAACCGATCTACACTCCACCAGAAACTAATGCTATCATTGAAGACAAAGTTGAAGAAGAGCAGCCTTCTTTCGTGATTCCAGGAGGAATTTGCCGCAATTGGGTCGTTGTTGATGTCCCCTCTGTCACTCCTCTATCTAAGTAATATGTTTGTCTATTCTTGTTTTCCAAAAAAAAATTCTTTTGTCCTGCCCAAGGCAAAAGCGAACGCATGTGGGGCTTTGTTTTGAGCTTCAAGTATTTTAATGAAATTGTCGTTTTTATCATGACTTTTGTTTTTGTTTTCTTTTTATTTCTGGAAAATGGTAACACAAAAAAACCAAAGTACATATTTTATTTTCCTTCTATTTCCTAGCTTTTAATCATTTTCCAAAAGGTTTGCATTCTTTTATTTAATAAAATCAATCATAAATCATATGCAGATTAAGCATCAATGAACCCGTTGAACACAATGTTCCTAGGCCCTCTCCCAACTTTGAGTTCCCTGTTTACGAGGCTGAAGAGGAAGAGGATGAAGGGATCCCTGATGAGATCAAACGACTATTAGATCAAGAAAAGAAAGTCATTCAGCCTCATGAGGAAGATGTGGAGTTAATTGATTTAAGTTCCGGCGAAGGAAAGAAAGAAATCAAGATTGGGGCATCCTTAGAAGCATCTGTCAAGGAAAGGGTGATCGTTTTACTCAGAGAATATGTTGACATCTTCGCCTGGTCATATCAGGATATGCCCGGTTTAGATCCCGAAATTGTGGAACATCATTTGCCTCTGAAGCCAGAATGTCCTCCGGTAAAGCAAAAGTTAAGAAGAACTCATCCAGATATGGCCCTCAAGATCAAAGAAGAGGTACAAAAACAAATTGACGCTGGTTTTCTTATTACATCAGAATACCCTCAGTGGTTGGCTAACATAGTACCGGTTCCGAAGAAGGACGGCAAAGTCAGGATGTGTGTTGATTACAGGGATTTGAACAAAGCCAGTCCGAAAGATGATTTTCCTTTGCCTCACATTGATGTATTGGTCGATAACACAGCTAAATCCAAAGTTTTCTCCTTCATGGATGGGTTCTCCGGGTACAATCAGATCAAGATGGCAGTTGAAGATAGAGAGAAGACCGCTTTCATTACACCTTGGGGCACATTCTGTTACAAAGTAATGCCTTTCGGTCTAACGAATGCGGGTGCTACCTATCAAAGGGGCATGACCACCCTTTTCCATGACATGATGCACAAAGAAATCGAGGTATACGTAGATGATATGATTGTCAAGTCGGGCACCGAAGAAGAACACGTGGAGTATTTAGCAAAAATGTTTCAAAGGTTGAGGAAATATCGTCTCCGTTTAAATCCCAACAAATGCACTTTCGGTGTTAGATCCGGAAAACTCCTGGGATTCATTGTTAGTCAAAAAGGTATCGAGGTAGATCCAGACAAAGTCAGGGCCATCAGAGAAATGCCAGCTCCACGAACAGAAAAACAAGTTAGAGGTTTCCTGGGTCGGCTAAATTACATCTCTAGATTCATCTCCCATATGACTGCCACGTGTGGGCCGATATTCAAGTTGCTTCGCAAAAATCAGGGGATTGTTTGGACAGAGGACTGTCAGAAGGCTTTTGACAGTATCAAAGAGTATTTAATGGAACCTCCGATCCTTATCCCTCCAGTTGAAGGAAGACCGCTCATCATGTATTTAACCGTGCTAGAGGAATCTATGGGTTGCGTGCTGGGGCAACAGGATGAAACCGGTAGAAAAGAGCATGCAATCTATTATTTGAGTAAGAAATTCACAGATTGTGAGTCTCGATACTCCATGCTTGAGAAGACTTGTTGTGCTTTGGCTTGGGCTGCCAAACGTCTCCGACATTACTTGATTAATCATACTACTTGGTTGATATCCAAAATGGATCCAATTAAGTACATTTTTGAGAAGGCAGCTCTAACCGGAAGAATTGCCCGTTGGCAGATGTTGTTATCCGAATACGATATTGAGTACCGTACCCAAAAGGCAATCAAGGGTAGTATTCTTGCTGACCATTTGGCTCACCAACCAGTTGAAGATTACCAGCCGATCAAGTTTGATTTTCCAGATGAAGAGATCATGTATTTGAAGATGAAGGATTGCGATGAACCGGTGTTTGGCGAGGGACCAGATTCTGAATCCCAGTGGGGTTTGATATTTGATGGGGCCGTTAACCTCTACGGTAGTGGAATTGGGGCAATCATTGTTACCCCTAAAGGTGCTCACATTCCTTTCACTGCGAGATTACAATTCGAATGTACTAACAATATTGCAGAATATGAAGCTTGCATCATGGGCATTGAAGAAGCTATTGACTTGAGGATCAAAAACATCGACATTTATGGAGACTCAGCTCTTGTGATTAATCAGATCAAAGGAGAATGGGAGACTCACCATACTGGTTTGGTTCCTTACAGAGATTATGCAAGACGTTTGTTAACTTTCTTCAATAAAGTGGAGCTACATCACATTCCTCGTGACGAGAATCAAATGGCTGATGCTTTAGCCACTCTATCTTCAATGTACCGAGTTAATCGCCGGAACGAGATACCAACCATCAGTATTCGGTGCCTTGAGAGACCAGCATATGTGTTTGCAACCGAGGAAGAGGTGGATGACAAGCCTTGGTTTCATGATATCAAGATGTTCCTTCAGAAGCAAGAATATCCCCCTGGGGCATCTAGCAAAGACAAAAAGACTCTGAGAAGACTGTCAAGTAGTTTCTTCCTGAATGATGAGGTGTTATACAAAAGGAATTTTGATATGGTCCTGCTGCGGTGTGTGGACAAACATGAGGCTGATCTATTGATGCATGAAGTACATGAAGGTTCATTCGGAACCCATCCTAATGGACACACAATGGCCAAGAAAATGCTAAGAGCTGGCTACTATTGGATGACAATGGAGTCTGATTGTTACAAACATGCCAGGAAATGCCATAAATGTCAGATTTATGCAGATAAGATACATCTACCGCCAACTTCTCTGAATGTTCTCTCTTCTCCTTGGCCGTTCTCCATGTGGGGTATCGACATGATTGGTCGGATTGAACCAAAGGCTTCCAACGGACATCGTTTCATCTTAGTGGCTATTGATTACTTCACCAAGTGGGTTGAGGCGGCGTCTTATGCCAATGTGACCAAGCAGGTGGTCGTACGTTTTATCAAGAACCATCTTATCTGCCGTTATGGTGTTCCTAACAAGGTTATCACAGATAATGGGACAAATTTGAATAACAAAATGATGAAAGACCTGTGTGACGAGTTCAAGATTGAGCATCATAATTCATCTCCTTACCGGCCTCAGATGAATGGCGCAGTTGAAGCTGCAAATAAGAACATCAAGAAGATCGTGCAGAAAATGGTGGTCACTTACAAAGATTGGCATGAAATGTTACCTTTTGCTTTACATGGATACCGTACTTCAGTTCGTACTTCGACAGGGGCAACCCCTTTCTCTTTAGTATACAGCATGGAAGCAGTACTCCCCGTAGAGGTTGAAATCCCATCAATGAGAGTCTTAATGGAAACTGAGTTGGCCGAGGCCGAATGGTGCCAAAATAGATATGACCAATTGAATTTAATTGAGGAGAAACGCATGGCGGCTTTATGTCATGGACAGTTATATCAGAGAAGAATGAAACAGGCTTTTGACAGGAAGGTTCGGCCTCGTGAGTTCCGTGAAGGTGACCTTGTGCTCAAAAAGATTTTGTCCTTTCAGCCGGATTCTAGGGGCAAGTGGACGCCGAATTATGAAGGCCCGTATGTTGTCAAAAGAGCTTTTTCTGGTGGTGCTATGACTCTTGCAACCATGGATGGTGATGAGCTCCCTCGTCCTGTGAATGCCGATGCCGTCAAGAAATACTTTGTCTAAAAAATAAAAGAACAGCTCGCTAAGTTGAAAACCTGAAAGGGCGGCTTAGGCAAAAATGAGCGTCTCGGTGGGCTGAAAACCCGAAAGGGCGGTCCAGGCAAAAATTAGAGACATAAACAGAAAGTAATATCCTGATAGGTCGAAAACCTGAAAAGGCGATCTATGCAAAAGTTAAGGAATAAGACGAGTAACTGCATCGGACCAGGCATCACTTGCTCAGAGTACCTCGATTGACAGAATATCTTTGGCTTACAACATTTTAGACTGCAAATTCAAAGTTGTTAGGGAGAATAGCGATCATTGTATTTAACGTACCTCTCCCACCCAATTACCATTTTTCATCTTTGTAACGATCTGTGGGGTTGTGCTTTTCGCCAATTGCCACTCTTTTAATCAAATTCGAGCCTGTGCCCTCTATTTGGAATTCAAATTTATTTGCAATTTTTGTTTCCCCCTCTTTCAATTTAAAGTACTTGAAGCAAAAACTCAAAAAAAATAATTTAAGGTTTTTTAGTAGTTCTTTTTTTTAAAAAAAAAAAATATATACAAATGACAAACATATTTCTTAGATTCATGAGTCATACAAGCATATATCAACATTGTTCCGAAAGCAGACAGGTTCAACAAGGCAAATACAGTCATTGCTAAAAAAAAAAACAAAGCTCGATAAGTCGAAAACCTGAAGAGGCGGCTTAGGCAAAAAATGAGCGTCCCGGTGGATTGAAAACCCGAAAGGGCGGTCCAGGCAAAAATTAGGGGCAAAATAAAAAAATATATACTCCCGGTGGATTGAAAACCCGAAAGGGCGATCCAGGCAAAAGTTAGGGATTTCAAAAGAAAAAAAGCAAAAAAAAGCAAAGGCATGACTGTTGAAACAAGACCATGAGACAATATTCGGTTTCAGTGTACAAAATGGCGACTTCTGCCAGACCTCTGACCAATGGGCTTTACCCCAAGAAGCAATCACTCTTAACATGGATTTACACACCATACCGGGTTTTACCCCGAGGATCTGATTTATTTCACTTATAACGATGGTGTCCCCAGCGGAGGACTACCGAGTGGTTGTACGGATACGTCGGCCCAATGCTCATCTTGCCTGATCCAGCTTTTGTCTCATCCAGTCGTGTACAAATATCATTCAATCATACAAATACAAGCTTCATAACAATCATTCATACATACATACATACATACATGCATACATACTTACAATCATTCACATGTCCGTACATATATTCATATTCATATGCAACATGCAAACAAAATCATTCATACATACTGCATTGACCATCACGTGTCCTACTTCAATACATCACAAAAAGAGTCATCCCCAGCGTATCTGGTCCAGAGATGTCTCCATCAATCATACATCACAAAAAGAGTCATCCCCAGCGTATCTGGTCCAGAGATGTCTCCATCAATCATACATTAACAAAAAAAGTCATCCCTAGTGAGTCTGGTCCAGAGATGTCTCCATCAAACGTATTTCAAAGTAGCAGGTTTTGCAAACAATCAACTGCAAACTTATGGTTAGTTTCCCCAAAAGAAGTCATTGCCAGTGTGTCTGGTCTAGACAAATACATATTCTTGTCATGTCTCGCTCTCCCACAATGTCAGCAGACAATTTATTTCCTCGATGTGTCCTTACCATCCCACAATGATGGTAGTCACTGTCTTTGCTTGTCCTTACCATCCCACAATGTTGGTGGACACTGTCTTTACTTCTGTCCGTACACAGGACTTTATCGCTTTCAGTCTTTACTTCTGTCCGCACACAGGACTTTACCTGCTTATGTCCATACACAGGACTTTATCGCTTTCAGTCTTTACTTCTGTCCGCACAAAGGACTTTATCTGCTTCTGTCCGCACAAAGGACTTTATTGCTTTCCGTCTTTACTTATGTCCATACACAGGACTTTATCGCTTTCAGTCTTTACTTCTGTCCGCATACAGGACTTTACCGCTTTCTGGCTTCATTACTTTTGTCAAAAAATCTTCATTTCATTCAAACACTCACAAACATAACACTCATGAAAATCATATCATAGCATTTTATAGTTTAAATCCGGCCAAAAAACGGTGTACTCTGTATTTAAGTCTCTTCCATCGTCGAACCAAAACAAAAACATCATCAAAAAATCATCTTTTTCTTTTTATCTCCGACGGAAGAAACTTAAATAGGGGCATCTGTCATACCCCATTTTTTGACCGATTGATTTTGTTCGGCGTTTAAAAACCTTCTTGCCTGTTTTGTCATTTCTGACGAAATTTCGGCAGAGAGGTATTTTAAAATACCTCATTTATTGTTTCTTTTATATTTATTCTTTTTTATTATTATTATTTATTATTTTTACCATTATTATTATCTTCTTACTTTTAAAATTTATTTAATTTACTGTTTTTATTTAATTTTCGTATTTTTATTAATTCAATTTAATTATTTTGTTTTTTATCTTTTACTTTGTCCTTTTGTCTTTTTTTCCCTGATTAAAAAAATCAGGAAAATTTGAAAGTCAACTTCTCCAATACAGCCAGGGACATTTTTCTGCAGAAAGCAGAAAGGGAGTGTACCAGTTTGTCCAAAATCAGATTTTTGTTCCCCATCTTAGAACCCAATTGGTGTATATAGTGAACAGCAAAAAATCAGATCTGGACAAGAAAAAAGATCAGCCGCAGTAGAACACAAACAGAGAAACGAAAAATTCATTTCCTTTCCTGAATCAAAATAATCAAACCCAGATACCATCATCACTGTCCTCATAAACACAAACAAAAAAAAACCAGAATCAAATGGGTAATTAAACCCAGAAAACCAGAACCCTTCATCATCATCTTATTCAAATCCCAAATCGCAAAAACCAAACAGAATCAAAGCCCCTCGCCTGTTTCTCACCAGCGAAAATCATCCAAACCATTTCGGATTCAAATCCGAACACAAAACCCAGATCGAAAGCAAATCCAGATCGAAACACCGCTAAGGTTTTTTTCTTTTTCTGTTTGGATTTCGAATGTTTTTTTTGGAAAAAGGGTTTGAGCTTTAGATTGAGAGAGAAAAACAGAGAGAGTTTGTGAGGAAGAAGAGACGAGATTGAGAGAAAGAAGGTCATGGCCGCCGTCGGCCATGAGAGGTGAGAAGAAAGAAAAAAATGGAGTTTTGAGGGTGAGAGAGAAGAAGAGAGCGGCGGTGAGGGAAAGAGAGAAGAGAGAAATTTGTGAGAAATTTTTTAGGGTTTGCCTTTTATACCCACTTGTAATCCTGTGCGCGCGGGTACACATCCTTGTGGTGCACCTGCGCGCCTGTGGCTTCCTGATCTCAATCTAACGCCTCAGATCTTTTCCTTTTAATTTTAGATCAGGGCCGTCTGATCCATCAGACGGCCAGAGTTGATCCTGGTTTTTTTTGTTTGTTTTTTTACAGATGGGCCTATGTGGGTCTGGGCCTGACTATTATACTGCTATTCACACCCCCCTGTTATTTCGTTTTATGATTCACACCCCCCTGTCTTAATTTTATTTTTATTTTTTTAGCTTATGAGATAAGTGCTTTTGGCATAAGCTATTTTAGCTTTTATTTTTAGTCAATCAAGCATGATGTCGAGGCTTATTTATTTATTTGATATTTAGATATTGGTAATATTATTTCATGCTTTATTTTGTTAATTAATTTTATTTTTAAGCTTATGAGATAAGTGCTTTTGGCATAAGCTATTTTAGCTTTGTTTAGCCTTGTAGAGCATGATGTCGAGGTTTATTTTCATTGTCTTATTTTCGTATTTATTTACTTATGCTATTCATCCATTACATATCATATTTATTTCATTACGTCGATTTATCCATCATTTTTTTACCGTTATTTTATTATTGTAACATTGAGTATTTATCGCTTATTAATTGTCATTTATTTTTGTTTTTTTGAATTTAGGATGTAAATAGGCCAAATGTAAACTCTAAATAAAAGTGCATAGCATACCCCGTCTCTTGCATCATTTCATATTTATTTTCTCGCAAAAATTTTAGAGTGTGATTAGGCCGATGTACCCTAAATGAAAAAATTGCATTTCATGCATATTTATTTTTTATCGCTTTCCGCCAATACGCGTAACGTTAAATTCCGAGGGAAAAGGCGTCGCTTTGATCAAAATATCATTGCGAATTGTCTCCGCGTTTGATTTATTAGTTGTGACGTTTTAGGTTAGTGTCATTTTGCGCGCGTAACCATTACCTATTTTCTTCTCAAAAAATGAGGTCAAGACCTCTTTCCAAAAAAATACATAATTATTTTCTTTTCGAAATATCACAAAAAGCACAAAAATCTTCATCAAACACTTCTATCAAAAAACCTTGGAATTCAAACCAAGTGTCCTTTTATCGCAAAAAACCTTGGAATTCAAACCAAGTGTTATTTTTCTCGTTCAAACCTTGGAATTCAAACCAAGTGTTCTTTTTCTTACAAAAACCTTGGATTTCAAACCAAGTGTCTTTCATCACTTCAAACATTTTCTCAACTAACCTTGGATTTTAAACCAAGTGTCCGCGTCTTATTTCATAATCAAATCTCAATCAATTTAACCATTTAGACTTTCTTCACAAATTAACATCAATCAACTTCACATTTTTGCCACTTTTGGCTTTTGGTCTTTAAAACCATTTTTCAAAAAAACCTTAAAATCAAAACAAACAAATTTACTCGTCTTTTTACCCCGAACTACGGTGGTTTGATCCTTCGGGTACGTAGGCATGAGACTTGTCTCTCCGATCAATAAAATCAACAAAAAAACATTTTTCTTCTTTTCATTCTTTAAGCATTTTTTATCATTTATTTTAATTTCCCACTTATACATTTTTTACAAGCAATTAAAATAAAGCGCATAGATAGAATAAAAACAAGAGGTTCCTATAGAGTACTATAGATACTTAGGGTGCTAATACCTTCCCTTCGTATAACCAACCCCCGAACCTTGTTCTCTAAAAAATAGGTTTTTTCGAACTTTTTCCCTTTCCCTCGGATAAATTAAAGATCGGTGGTGGAATATTAAATTGTGATTCGAAGTTAATTAATAACTCGATATCCAAAAATCACCGCGACATATGTATTTACACAAGTATTTCTTTTGTTGTTTTTTTCCCCCAAATAATCTACTCCATTCATATGTATGTTTTCCATATTTTCTAAACCTCTGATTAGGTCATCACAAGAAATTATTTACTTGCCACTGTTAAGCTACATTTCAACTATATTTGTGCGTTTATTCTCATGTAATGGTGCTAATATTGTCTGAACAGTTCTCGGGTTCACCGAGTATTATAGCGTTGGACAACCGAGCTACATGTGTCCATATTGTGGCGCCATTATGTGGTTTGAGGAACGTATCAAACGAAGCTCCAAACGAAATCCGAGATTTTCCCTATGTTGCAGCTAAGGGGACATTGAAATTGTACCCTACACTCACTTGCCTCAACCCCTGCACAATCTATATCATGGTCTTGATGAAAAGAAGCAAGTTTTTTATGGAAAACATTATATCTTTCAATAGCATATTTGTGTTTACATCAATAGGCGGTAAAATTGATACATCAACAAACGATGGAAACGCGCCTCCCATTTTTGTATCTGTTCTACTTTCTTGAAAGCCTTATTTTTTTTCTTGGTTTTGATACTAATGTAAAACAACAACCATCATTGGCAACGACCATAATTCGCAATTATATGATGTTCCGTCAAACCCGTGCAATGCAAGGGCGACCGTCTAGTTTGCTAAGAATTACGGAGTATTTATTAATATGTCATGATAACAATAATACTCCCTCCGTCCCATATTATAAGGGAAAAATGACCCTTTTTTTTGTCCTAAATTATAAGGAAAAAAACAACTTTCAAGAATGTTTTTTAATTATTCTTATAAAATTAAATGCAAATTGCATTTAATTTTTTCTCTCTCTCATTTTCTCAATAAACAACAACCAATCAAATTTGTTTTTACATCTTCCCATGCAACTTATTTCAAGAAAAACCCACAAAACTATATTTCAAATTCTCAAGTTTTAGTTTTCTTAATAAGTGTGTTTTTTTCCCTTATAATATGGGACGGAGGGAGTAATAAAATACTAGTAATAAATACTACAAACTTTGATGAAGTAAGTTTTAAATGTGAGTGCAAATTTTAAATTTATCACTTCAACCATTCAATATCAACTAATTTCGCTAACAAATGAATGAGAATTAGAATTTTGATGATCAGACTCCGATTGTAATAATTGTCCCATAGGAGATCTAGTTCTATAAAATGGTCATGAAGTTTGACTAAAACTACAGGCTCTAACCGAAGATTCTGTATTTTGTCAATCTGACCGTTTAATATCAACTAATTGCACTAGCAAACGAATGAGAATCAGATTTTTGATGATCAGACTTCGGTTGTAATAATTGTCTCACAAGAGACCCAGTTTTTATGAAATAACCATGAAGTTTGACTAAAAATACATGACCTGACTGAAGATTTTGAATTTTATCAATCTGACTGTTCAATATATTGGACTAACAAAGAATGAAAATTTTGATGACAAAATTCTAAATGTACAAACTAATTGTAATAAATAATAGTTTCATTGGAGACCTAGTTTTTTTGAAAATGTCATAAAGTTTGACTAAAACTACTGACTTTAACTAGAGATTTCAAATTTTATCGTTCCGACTGTTCATATCGCCTAATTGGACTAACAAACGAATGAGAATGAAAATTTTGATGATCGGTCTCCGAATGTACATAAAGATTGTATTAACTGTCTCATCGAACATATATTTTTTATGAAAGAGTCATGAAGTTTGACTAAAACTATTGACTTTGACTGGAGATTTCAAATTTTATCATTCTGAGCGTTCAATATCATCGAATTGGACAAAAAAATGAATGAAAATGAATATTTTGATTAAAATGTAGTTAAAATTTGGGTAAAATATGTTCTTGGTCCCTAAGTTTCCCAAAATTTTGTTTTTAGTCCCTAAAAAATTTTTCCGCACTTTTTAGTCCCTGGAGTTTTTTCCGTCAATGTTTTTAGTTCATACTTTTAATCAAACTCTTGTACACTTTCAAATTTTTGAATGAATTTTTGTATTCATGTTTATAATTTTTTAATGATTTTTCGGTTGTACAATAGCACACAATTTGACTAACAAACGAATGAGAATAAAATTTTTTATAATCGGAGTTCGATTGTAATAATTGTCTCACATGAGACCTAGTTTTTATGAAATGACCATGAAGTTTGACTAATACCACAAACTTTGATTGAAGATTTCAAATTTTATCAATCCAACCGTTCAATATTACTACTTGATTGGACTAACAAACAAATGAGAATAAGAATTTTGGTGATCGGGATCTGATTGTAGCAATTGTCTCACAGGAGTCCTAGTTGTTATAAAAGGGTCATAAAGTTTGACTAAAACTACGGATTTTGATTGGAGATTTCGAATTTTGTCAATTCGACCTAGTTTTTTCTCTTTTTTTTTCTTTCTTAATTTTCTATAATACTATATTGATTTAATTTTGTTTCTATTTTTACGGATAGATTCACATTTTTATTTTAGTGGTTATTTTTTCATTTTATTTCTGCATATCTCATTAATAGAGTCAAATTACAATGAAGTGTATAAAATTTAGAATATTATTAAGGATTAGATATGTTTTTGGCCTTTATAAATATATCAAATTTTGTTTTTCGTCCCTCAAATATTTTCTATCATGATTTTCAGTCTTTGCTTTTAATTTAACTCGTGTATATAATTTGAAATTTTTAAAAAATACTACGGTTATGTTCAGTTTAGCACATTATAGGAATCTCTCTTGCAAGAGTTTAATTTTTTTTTTTAACAAGAATTAATTAAATATGAATTTTTTAGTTTCTTTAACATAAAATTCATTCAAAAATTTGAAAGTGTACAAAAGTTTGATTAAAAGTAGGGACTAAAAACACTGACGAAAAAAACTTCAGGGACTAAAAAGTGTGAAATAAATCTTCAGGGACTAAAAACGAAATTTTGCGAAACTATAGCAACCAAAAACATATTTTTTTTTAATCAAACAAACTTACTGCATTTCATTAAAAACTAAATGTTCAATACATAAGAGAATATTAGCAAATCTATGGAAGCCAGACCAAGAATTGGCCGCCCTATCAAGAGTATAAGCAACCAAAAACATATTTAACCCTATAAAAAATTAATAAAAAATGTAAAAGTATATAAGAATTTGATTAAAAGTAGGGACACAAAAATTTGATAGAAAATATTTTATGCACTAACGGTTATTAATTTTTTTATAGGAATTAAAAACAAAATTCGAAATATTTATAGAGATAAAATTTTTATTTATTATATTAGATGTCATTTATTATTTCAATATTGATTTTTTTTCGGTTAGAGACTTCAATATGGATTCTATTCCAAAAATAATTGTGTGAATACCTCATTTTTCTCCTATCTTTTTTTTATGCAAAATTGATATAAGCTACCCACCTGATTTTTACTTTTTTATACAAAACCACCCACCAGAATTTATCTCATTATTTAAACTAGTTTTAAAAAAAAAAAACTCTAGAACCTGAATTTTGATTAATAAGAAAAAAGTAGAAGGACTTTTTAATTTATTATTTTTTTGGCTTTAATGCAGTTTTGATCCCCCTATTTTGAAAAACTTAAACTTTTGATCCCCCTATTTTAAAAGCCAACTTTTTGATCCCCCTATTTTGAAAAACTTGAAGTTTTGATCCCCAACTCATTTTGTTCAAATTTGTGATGATGTGTCAACCACATTGATGACGTGACAGTGTCTATGTGTCAACCTCATATTCCATGTCATTATTTTTTAAATAAAATATTATGTTTTAATTTTTTTTAAATCAGTTTTTTTTTATCAAATCTTTAAATCAAATATTAAAACAATATATTTAAATCAAATATTTTTGTTGATCAAATATTAAAACAATAAAATAATTAATTAAATAATTAACAATAATTAAAAAACGCAGATGATCAAAAGGGAAGAATTGCAGAAGAATCAGACACGCACAAATAGTAACTCAGTTCCCAAATCATGGAACCCTAGCGCCACTCATCTTCGACGATCTCTGTCTCAATCTTTCATCTTCTTTGATTCATCACCACGCTCGTGTTCATCATTCATCTGCATGTTATCAATTTTCTGTTTGATTCATCATCCGCTCGTGTTCATCATTACGCTCGCTTTACAAGATAATATTCTGAAGTCATCACAAAGTTGAACAAGAAGATGGAAAACATGAATTATTGTATGAGTTATGTTTGTGGTATTCACTTATTTTAGTAGTTTTTTTGTTTGACAGACACTTAATTTAGTAGTTGTTATGGTTCATATCGTCTCTTTCGGTTGTCTTCATTTAATAAAAATTATGGTCCTCCATTGTTACTTAGTTGCTATTATTTTATAGTGGTGGTGGACAAAAAAATATTTAGGGTTTTAGTGTTTGATTCCATTTTGAAAGAAACATGTCCAGGGTTTTATATGACAGTGTTTTATTATTGTTTGTATAGGCCATCAGAGAAACAGGCTGAAACAAGGGAAAAAGAACCGGGAGTAAGTGAAAAGGAACCTGAAGAATTAAGTGAGTATGATTCTGAATATGTTGCTAGTGAGAGTGATGTAGATGATGATGATGAGAATTGGATTGTTGTTAGTGATTTTTAATTATATATTTGAGTAATTTATTGGATTTTAACTATATATTTGTGCAAGTTAGTGATTTTAATTATATATTTGGGTAATTTATTGAATTTTAATTATATATTTGGACAATTTAGTGATTTTTAATTATATATTTGAATAATTTACTGATTTTTAATTATATATTGGGATAATTTATTGATTTTTAATTATATATTTGAATAATTTACTGATTTTTAATTATATATTGGGATAATTTATTGATTTTTAATCATATATATTTATAGAGGTTAATTTTACTGTTTTTTAATTATTATTAATTAATTAATTATTTTAATTTTTTAATACTTTTAATACATAATATTTTATTTTAAAAAAATAATGACATGGAATATGAGATTGACACATAGACACTGCCACGTCATCAATGAGGTTGACACATCATCACAAATTTGACCAAAATGAGTTGGGGATCAAAACTTCAAGTTTTTCAAAATAGGGGATCAAAAAGTTGGCTTTTAAAATAGGGGATCAAAAGTTCAAATTTTTCAAAATAGGAGGATCAAAATTGCATTAAAGCCTATTTTTTTATAAGCAAAAGGACATTTTAATTAAATCTTTCTAGTGAAAAGATGAACTTGGAAAGTTCCGTTTTCCCATTTCCCTCATTCTCAATGTTGTCTTTGAAATTTCTCAACCGGTGTATTTCTTCAAACAATATTACAAGATTATTTCTAGGTTTATCAATACCTTAAAGTCCCAGAATTAAACCAAAACAACATGCAAAGAAATGAGTTACATCATAAAGTTTCTCTTTCTTTAAGGTTTTTCTTAATGTCACCGGCGGCGGTTATGGCGGAGATTGCGGCGGCGGATGTGGAATGAGAGGTGGAGATCGGTCCCGTTTAATCATCCGGCGACGTTTGAGACGATGGCAATGGGAATAGATCTGAAGAAGAAAATCAAAATCGGATCTCGAATGGTTTCTCAAAGCATGGCAATATTATCGGAAAATCGATTGTGCGTGGAAACAAAGCTTCTTTTATGAACAGAGAAAGAAAAATGTAAAAGACAGAGGCAAGGACAAATTTCATTTACTTAAGGATGAAGGACAAAAGAGTAAATTTAAGTATGAAGTTATTTTATAGCAATATACTATTTTTTTTTTCAGGTAACTGGTAATAATCAAATAGAGTGGACAGCTGTCCTTTTTTGAAAATTTGTGCATGGTGCACAAATTTTATACTTGTGCACCCTAAATGCCACCTATGAAAACACCATAAGAAGAAAGTAGAGCGGATTATGCATAAGATAAAAATATCATTCATTCATTCAAATTCAACTACTGCAACTCATAGTGGGACCATTGCCTAACCTATCCTTCCTAATTCAATTGAGTATTTAATTCTCTTATCACAGTACAACCGTGCCACATTCCCAACTGGTGTCTGAGACTATTGTCTGCGGATTTACTTTTTGCTGTGTAGCGTAGGTCTGCACTTGCAGGTTGCAGCCGCGAGCTAGTATGACTAAAGATGAAGTATGTTTGCATCTGTAGTTAAAAAAAATTAAATTTTGGGAATGATTCCCGTAATATTGAGTAGAAATAAAATGATTTATGGTGCATAATTTTGATCATCTTAATGACATGTGATAAATGATTTAAATAAAGGAAATAATACAAGAAATTTCATTTTAAAAATGTTGATTACAGAAGTATCATGAAAATGTTTCAATATTTTATTTTTGATAACAAAATATTTCAATATTAGACCATTTAATATGTGCCCATAATATTTTCCATTATCTATAAATTATAATCTATCTATAATAATATTATTTGAGAGTATTTTTTCAAATGAGGTTGTACACATGGCATTTTCATGATAATTCTTCTCCCATATTGTTTTTGCAATAAATGCATTAAATTCTTTAAATGATTTTTCTATTTATTTTTTTGCATATCGATATTAAAAAGGAAACAATTCAAATTCAAAAAAGCCTGTCCGTTTTGGTGCTTTTCAAGACAGGTTTGCCACCCTTTGGCAACCAGGTCAAGGAGTTCACATCGACCCAATGGAAAACAACAAGTTTATGTTTCAATTTTACCACCCCTGGGACATGGAGAGAATCTACCAAGGTGCGCCGTGGTTGTACGAAAATCATATGCTGATTCTAAGGAAGGTGCAATTTGGCGAAGATCCTGTCAATGTGCTGATGGACTCGACTGAAATCTGGGTCCAAGTCCACCATCTGCCTTTTGGTTTCATGTGTGAGACCATCAGAAGGCTCATTGGCAACCACATAGGGAAGTTTGTGAAATATGACGATCTCAACAACTGTGGTTCTTGGAGAAAGCATATGAGGATTCGTGTGGAGGTCAACACAAACAAACCTTTGAAGAAGAGCTAGATATTTGACCGCGAAGGAGGAGAACCAGTTCAGGTTCACTTCAAGTATGAAAAGTTGGGTAACTTCTGTTTCGTGTGTGGTGTCATAGGTCACACGGAGAATTATTGTAACAAGCGTCTCGAGGCAGGCTTCACGGAGGGCTTGAAGGGCTGGGTATATTTTTTGAGAGCTGAAAACACGAACACCAGTGGAGGGGCCACCACAAACAAGTGGTTGAGCGGAGGCCGGAACAACGTGAACGGTGGGCGCGGTGGCACCATCAATGCAGGATTTAATGCAGATGCAATAAATGCCAATAATGAGCCAGATTTCAGACTGCATTCACTTCATGGCAGAGTTAAAGTGGGGCGTGATACTGTTACAAGAAAACTCCTATTTTTCAAACTGATGGAGGAAATCAAGGAAGGAGTTAAAACAGGAAATCAATTTTGGGTCCGTTTTGACAGTTTAAGTGGCAAGCTGTTGAATGCTAATGATGAAGGGAGAGGTAATGAATCAGGAAACATGACTGAGCAAAGAATGATTGTGACTGCGGGACCACAACCTAGCCAAGGGCGTGCAACTAATGTTCATAGCCATTTGAATACGTTGATTAATAACAATTGCCATCTGGGCCTAAACAATAACCACAGTCAATTGTTACTGCAAGGCGGGCCAAGTGCTGAAAGACGAGAAGCTGCTCCTAAAAAAAGGCCTCGGAATAATGAAGAGCTGCTGGCTATAGAAGGAGGCACTTCAAGGAAAACTCCCAGTAATGATGAAATGTTTGTGGAAGAAGGTCCAGTCATCAACAAGGTTGCTGAAGTTGACATCATCATGCAACCAAATCCTCTTTTTTATGTTAATATTGTAATGGAAGGACCTGAACACCAGGCCTGCCAGAAAAAATGAGTATTATAAGTTGGAACTGTCGGGGTTTAGGGAGCCCGAGCATAGTTCCTAATTTAAAATTCCTTGCCCGGACATATAAACCGGATGCAATAATCTTGTATGAGACCATGACTAATTCAAATAAAATTGAAGAATTGACATACGTGTTGGGTTTCGATTTTTGTTTTGTTGCTGATAGAGAAGGTAGAGGTGGAGGGATTGCCATGTTATGGAATAATTCTTTAAACTGTCAAATCACAAACTACTCTTTAAATCATATTGATCTAGAAGTAACTGATGAAATTAGAGGTAATTGGAGAATCACTGGTTTCTATGGTTTTCCGGAGGGGGGAGGAGGAGAGCGTCATGGGATTTTCTACAGCATCTGTCTCAAATCTCTCAACGACATCCTCTCGTCCGATGAAAAGCGAGGACGTACTGAACGACCAGATTGGCTTATCCATGGCTTATGTGATGCCATTGAAGATGCAGGTCTGATTGATATAGAGTTGTTTGGGTACCCCTTCACATGGTTCAAAAGCCTCGGGACAGAGAGAGCTGTTGAAGAAAAGCTGGATAGAGCTTTGGCAAACGTTAACTGGTGTAATACTGTTTACGCTGATTTTTGGTAAACAATCGCTAGTTTAAATTTATTACTTAAAGGATCAACTAGTAAATCCTGGGACTATAATTTTGTACGTAAATCTTTGAAGAAATAAACATTTTTATTGTTTTCATATATTTTCACAATTGAATAAAGTATGAACAAACTTGATGTTTACGAGAGAAACACATAAACAACATATTTTGTAGAAATGAGTAAAGTGCAGAAACTTTAAAAGATTAAAGACTTAAATAAAGGGAAATTTGCATTAAAACTTGTAAATAATTTACAGTAAACGGTTCACAGAATCATACTTTTTCCTTTGGATACTCATCTTTCTCGATAATGTGAGCATTGTGAGTTTTTAGGATTTCGTATGTGAATTTGTGACCATGATTTCGACTTCTAAACTAGTATTTATAGGCTATAAATCCTAACTGCTAAGTAACGGTTACAAGAACATGTAAGTGACACGTGCCCACGTTCTCTGATGAGCTATCTTCAGTTTGAACCAATGCATTCGTTGATAAATTCGAAGTCGAAATGTAGATAAATAGGAAAGAAACTCCAAGTCCCAAGCGCTTCGTTTCTTTCGAACTTTGAATACTCTCTTTTCAAAAAGTATCCTTTCGATATAAATGAATCGAAATGAAAAAACTTTTAACTTTCAAAAGACTTTAACATTCTTTAAAAGTGTCCCTTCGAAAGATAAATTCTCTTAAACCTTTGACTCTAAAAAATGAAATAAATACAAGATTTCCTTGTATTCTTAAAGACAATAATTTCTTTCCATTTTAGTTTAAGAGTATTTAAACATTCCAATGAGCATTTATTGCATATTTTGGCTTTACCAAAATATGGGATAACAAATACGTTTACTCAAGCCAAGTTAGAATGTCTAACAACTACAGCATCAGATCACTATCCTTTATTGCTGAGCTTGGAGTACAGGGCTGTTCAGAGCAAACCTCAGAAGCAATTCAAGTTCGAACGATCATGGATAGTAGAACCAAACTTCAAACAGTTTGTACATGACAAATGGAATTCTTTTGCAGGTTCTATGTTAACTCATAAATTGAATAAATGTGCCAAGGAGCTGTCACTTTGGAGCGAAAAATATTGTTACAAAACGCGGAAAGAAATTGAGAAGTATAGGCGTAAGCTGGAGTTGGCAAGGAATCAAGTTGATGAGACTAACTTTCATCATTATGCTGAATTGCGTAAAAAGCTAGATTTTTTACTTGTCAAAGATGACCTCTTCTGGAGACAGCGAGCTAAGTCCTTTTGGTACCGTGACGGTGATCTCAACACACATTTCTTCCATGCCACTGCTTCCACTAGGAGGAAAAAAAAGCAAATTGAGCACCTAGAGGACTCAAATGGTACTGTTTGCAACTCAGCTGAAGCCATGAATGTGATAGCCAGAGATTATTTCACAAATATGTTCCAGCAGCAACTCGGGGAGCGCGCTGAGGTTATTAATGCAGCCAATTCAAGCATTTCTTCAGAAGCTAATGATGCTCTCACAGCTCCTTTCTCGATGGATGAATTCAAATGTGCTATTTTCTCAATGGAAGCGGATAAATGCCCAGGTCCATATGAGTTTAATCCCGGTTTCTATCAATATTTTTGGGATATTTGCGGTCATAAAGTCTATTAAGCTGGTGTTTCTTGGCTCGATAGTGGTGTTTTTCCACCAAACCTGAACTCAACAAATATTGCTCTTATACCAAAAGGTGAAACTCAAAAGTCTATGAAAGATTGGAGACCAATTTCTTTATGTAATGTCCTCTACAAAGTGGTTGCAAAAGTCTTGGCTAATAGACTGAAATCTGTTCTTGAGACTTGCATATCAAAAACTCTGTTCCCAGTAGATCAATCCTTGACAATGCGATGATAGCTATTGAAGTCATCCATTATATGAAGTCAAAAACTAGAGGAAATAAAGGCGAAGCAGCTCTAAAACTAGATATCAGCAAGGCCTACGATCACATAGACTAGGAGTTTTTAAAAGACATGATGCTTAAGATGGGATTTTCTCATAAATGGGTAGGTTGGATTATGTTGTGTGTTGAATCGGTGGAATACTCTGTCATTGTTAATGGTCATATGGTGGGGCCTATAGTTCCTGGAAGAGGTTTACGGCAAGGTGATCCTTTATCACCTTATTTGTTTATTATATGTGCAGAAGGTCTCTCGGCTCTTATTAGACAAGCTGAACACATGGGAGACTTACATGGAATCAAAATATGTAGGAATGCTCCAATAATATCTCATCTTTTCTTCTCCGATGATTGTTTTCTTTTCTTCAAATCCACGACTAATGAGGCGACAGTTATAAAGAACATCTTGTCGGTTTACGAAGCAGCATTTGGTCAGGCCATTAATCTCCAGAAGTCTGAATTCTACTGTAGCAGAAACGTCCCAACAGAGGCTCGTGAAGCTATTGCTAGCCTTCTTAGAGTGACTCAAGTCCTTGGCACTGGTAAATACCTTGGCCTACCTTCTATGATTGGTAGAAGTAAAAAATCTACGTTTAAGTTCATCAAGGATAGAATTTGGAAGAAGATCAATTCGTGGAGTAGTAGACATTTGTCACAAGCCGGAAGAGAGGTCATGATCAAGTCGATCCTTCAATCCATACCCACTTATGTTATGAGTATCTTCCTCCTTCCACGTGCACTAACGGGTGATATAGAAAAAATGCTCAACGCTTTTTGGTGGGGACCTTGACAAAATTCATGGTATTTTTGACAACAACACTGCGAGAAGAATAACAAAGACTCCACTTCTTGGTTCTGTCCATGAGGACACTCTCGTATGGAAGCTCGAGCACGATGGAGCTTACTCAGTACGCAGTGCTTATAATTACTGTATGACTATTGCAGGTACACACAACAGCCTTGGTGTTGCAGGCAGTTGGCAGCTCATTTGGAAGATGAAAATTCCACCGAAAGTCAAAAATTTCTTGTGGCGTGTATGCCGTAATGTCTTACCAACACGAAGCAGATTAATAAGTCGTGGCATTAACTGTCTGATGCACTATGTTGTTTGTAATGACGATGTAGAAGACAATCTTCATGTTCTGTTTTTATGCCCACGTAGTACAGACTCTGGAATCAAGTAAGTACAGGTCTTAACACTAATAATAATATAACAGATAATATCTTCTCAATTTTGCATAGGCTGGATAAGGCTCAACAAGAGTTCTTTAGTGTTGTGTTGTGGAGTATCTGGAAGCGTAGGAATAATCAAGTATGGGAAAATGTCACCGATACTGCTCAAACAGTGTACGAACCAGCTAGGCATTTAATTACAAGCTGGAGAAATGCTCAAAACTTCCAATCCATAGCAAGTACAACACATTCAGTTACTCAGCAGACAAAGTGGATCAAACCAAGCCCCGGAAGATACAAGTGCAACATTGATGCATCTTTTTCATTTACTAATAACAAAGTCGGAATTGGTATATGCATAAGGGACGACCATGGTTGCTTTGTGGCTGCTAGAACAGAATGGTTAAAACCTATACTTGATGTGGAGGTTGGTGAAGCCATGGGCTTGTTGAGTGCTCTTAGATGCATCAATGAGTTGCAGTTGTATAATATGGATTTTGAGATGGATTGTAAACGGGTGGTTGACGGACTATACAGCAAGAGAACTTACACATCTGATCTCGGTGCTATCTTAAGTGATTGTAGGCTTTTTCTAGCTACTAGATTTGTGAACTCTCATGTTAAGTTCATTAGGAGACAAGCAAATGAAGTCACCCATACTCTTGCCCGGGTGTCTACATCTCTAGCTAGTTTCCACCATTTTATCGTTATTCCAACATGTATCTACGATATTATTATTAATGAAATGAGATAAGCCTTTTACTGTCAAAAAAAAAAATTCAAATTCTAACAGAGCATAAAAAGGAAATAATTCAAATTTTCAAATTCTTATTATTTCAAGTTCATCAAAAAAAAGTTAAAATAATTTGTAACTTCAAATAAATTATTTTTTTGTGCAAGACATTTTTTAAACATTTTTTTTCTTCAAAATACCAAAGATATTTATACATTATATATATATATATATATATAATTCAATTGATTAAATTAAATCTATAATTAGGACTTAATAAATAAATAAATGTCAAACTTATATATTCTCAAGAATATAAAATAAAATAAAATAAAAGTAATATAGATGATAGTAATATAGATGATATGATGGTACTACAGTTTTTTAGATTAAATATAATATAAAAAATCCGAACAAAATTAATTGCAATACAACGTAAGCGAAATTTAGCTACCTTTTAATTTATTTATATTTTTTTATTAACTTAAAGATGTGAGAAGAAGTTTTCTTTTTTTTTTTGGCCAAGAAGAAGTTTTATATTATATTGAATTTTTTTTTGGATATGTGAAAAGCTAATTGAATGCGTGACAATAATTTTTTTTAACACAATAAAATTAAATTAAAGTAATATAGATGATATGATGGTACTACAATTTTTTAGATTAAATATAATATAAAAAATCCGAACAAAATTAAATTGCAATAAAACGCAAGTGAAATTTAGCTATCTTTTAATTTATTTATATTTTTTTATTAAATTAACGATGTGAGAAGAAGTTTTATTTTTTTTTTTGGCCAAGAAGAAGTTTTATTTTTTTTTTTGGCCAAGAAGAAGTTTTATATTACATTGAATTTTTTTTTTTAGATATGTGAAAAGCTAATTGAATGCGTGACAATAATTTTTTTTAACACAATGACAATCAAATTAAAGCATTGATAAAAAATCATTTTCATAAAAATAAAATCAAATTAAGGCATAGCAATCAATTCACCTATTTTTGGATATATAATCAATTCACACTATTTTACATTAAAGATGGTACTACCTTTTTTTTTTTTTTAGAAACATCAAAAATTTATTGAGAAGCACTTGAGTACAAGACATATTCAACAAAACCCTAATTCCTACATCTATTCAACAAAACCCTAAAAATTTCACCCCATCTGGATGGTACTTCCTTAAAAATTGTACTACACATATTCAACAAAACCCTAACTCCTACATCTATAAAAAGGATATTAACCAGCAAACATTTTATATTGGTCATCAGTCTTTAAGTGTCTCTTTATTTAGTTTATTATTCCTGAATTATATGAGTTTTGTATCTACATTTTTTGTATCCTTAATTTTTTTTCAATTTAATTATAGAACCTCCACTTAAAAAATTGTGTGTAGAGCAGATATATATGATTTGTTAGAATATATATTTATCATTATAGTTTTGAAATAATTTTGTTATTTTCTTCACAGGTTAAGGGATCCAGATGGGGTGAAATTTTGAGTGGTGCAAGGCAATGCATGATTAAGTTTGAGGTAGAAAAATATCATAATTTTCAAGCATTATATGATGATGTTTACTATTCAATTGCTTTCATTCATTTAAATGTTTTTTGTATTTCTTTTTGTTTTTATTTCGTTTTTGACCACACTTGTGATTATAGATCTCTAGTAGTGAATTAGTATTTGATTTCTTAAATAGTAATTGAAAATCATTGTTTTCATGGTGAAAAGAGTTTGTTGATTATTTAAAAAAAAAGTTGGTGCATGCATTTCTTTACTCATAGACATCACTTTTATAGTTTATTGAGATTTGATACAATTTATGATCTAAAGTTTTGTACATTACTATCACAAAGAAAGCTAATGAATTGCTTCTTTTTTTGTCGAGCATTTTTTATGTTGTTCTTTTTGTGCGAATTCTTATGTTGCTTTTTTACTATTCAGAGTTTTCTTTTTATAGATTTTCTTTTGGTGGTTATATAGTTTTTAATTCATTGATCCTATTTTATATTATTTTTGACAGGGAGGCCAATTGAGAAGTAAGAAAATATGCAACACATTATCACAAAATTAATAGAACCAAGATCAAACTCAATTGTTCTTAACAATCGTAATTTTTTTTATTGGCAAAATATTGCTTATATTACTTTATCAATAATAATGTGTTGGATACAAAACGGAGTATAGTGAAAATGTACACTCAAGAAAAAAATGTGGCATATGTGTACTTATTGATGAATCTTCCAACAAGTTAATCAAATAATGTATTTTCTCAGTGATATTGAGTTTATCATTACTGTATCTTTTTTCTCTTATACCTTTTCTTTTGTGTTTTTTTTAACAACTTGATCTTTCTTTTTGTAGTTTTTTTTTTTAAAAATAATTGAGTATTAGGTGTTCATGTATCACTGTACAAATATTTTAGTTCCTATAGAAAAGAATGAAGAAAACATTGTAGTTTTACATAATTTGCATGAAAAGTAAAGACATAAAATATTGTAAAAAAAATGTAGATGCATCTTACTTTCATATATTTTTAATTTTATATTAATTAATACATGCACCAAAATATTGTGATACTAATTTATTTATTATAATCAAAAAAATTTAAATTAATACTTTTATTTATTTTATGATACTCTTGATATTTTTTTGTCATACATTATTAGCATTAAATTGATTCCGATTTATTATCAAAAAAATAATAAATTGATTCCGATTTTACGAGATTCTTGTCTTTTTTAGAAGTTTGTATATTAAATATTGATATTGATTGCAATTTTTGAGATTCTCTCATTCTTTTATAAGTTTGTATACTAATTATTGAATTCCTATAAAAGTTTATGCATCTGTTAAATTGGAATAAAAAAAAAGTAAATTAAAAAAAAAAGTTAAATTTTAAACTATATTATTGTCTAGATACATCAGTTCTATAATGAATCTAAAAAGTAATATTTTTCTTATATATAGGACCAGAGAAGTATAATACAGTGTTGTTTAAAAATTTATTTGATTTATGATTTTCTATAGGATGATGTATAATAAAACAATCACTATTCCATCTATATATATATATATATATATATATAGGAGTCTATGTTTTATTTACTTTTTATGTAATTTATATAATGCCTACATTTATACTCAAATAATACATGACATTTTTTTTTGAACGTCAAATAATACATGACCTACTTCTTTGTAATATAGTCTAGATATATTCTTTTTACAATGAATCTAAAAAGCAAAATTTTTCTTATATATAGGACTAGAGGGAGTTTAAATAAGGAATAAGAGTAAATTTATATATTTTATGTATATATTTGTTGTAAGGGATGTGTGTTTGGATCCCCCCATATGCGATTGTAAGTGAATTGAAGTCTATAGAGTGGTGCTAAGAGATTGATGTATATGTTGGATCAAAGAGGTTAAGATTAAAATCAAATGGAAATGGAAATTTCTAATTAAGACGAGGAGGGAACCAAGAGGAAGAAGCGATGGGTAAAAACAAAACTACCAAAAAAGAAAAGAGGCGTCAAATAGAAAATGAAATAGACCACTTGTCATTCGCGATCATTTCACGAAATCTCTCAGGCGATAATAAGTATTTTTCAAATAAAAATAACACGAAAAATGTGCATATATTTCTATTTATATATTTATATATTAATACGGATGCTTATGGGTACATATATTTTTACTCACATATTAATACGAACGTGTAACATCCCCAATTTCAATTACTAGCACTATATACTATTAAGAGTATTTTCTAAAAATCTCACATGTCTAGAGCTAGCACTAGTGTGTATATGTGGGTGTGTTGTCACTTTAGAAAATGGGCATGTCCAAGTGTGGACATGTGCCCCATTACAAGAAGCAAATTACATGACTCACAAGCCACAACACTACACCATTCCATGACCATCCTTGTTACCAAAAACGAGAAGAAACTCTCCAACAAGCTCTCTTCCTCTCTCTCGTGAGATCAACTAAACACCACCCACATTCCTAACTGTCAAATTCTCACCAAATCATTCTAACTCAAGCATGCATATGGAAGTTTTGGTCTAGTTGATTGTAATAAGAATTGTGGTAAGTTTCATTCTTCCAAAACTCTTCCCAATCTCTCCAAATTCGTGCTTTAACTTCCCAATTTCTAAGCTCAAATTCTGTTCATATATGCATGGGTAGAATGCAAGCTCAATTGTGGAATTGTGTTCAACTAGAAAGTGGAATTCAAACCAAAACTCAATTGGTGAATTCAACTGCAAAACCAAGCCTATAATCAGCATCAATCAAGGTGGGTTCTTAGGTTTATTAGTTAGAAATTCCCCAAACTCAAATAATGCATGATAACAATAGGATTTAGGGAATTTAGATTATGTGTATGAGAGGAGTTAACTCCCAAAACCCTCTCCATATTATTTGTTGTTAAATTGTATGATCAATGGCTGGACTGATTTGGATTTGAAATGGAAATTTTCTGGTTTTATGTTGATTTCTGCAGAACAGAGCAGAAATTTCGTGTTGCTCGCTAAGCGAGTAGCTGGCGAAGGAGCAATATGCGGAGTAGTAGCATTGCTTGTGACTGTGATGTTCGTGTTTAGAACATTTAGTTTTTATGTTTCAGTTTATCTTCCTTTCTGCTGTGTAGTACTTTTTGGTACTTTAGCACCTGCGTGTGCTTAATTAACACTCCATGTACTTGTAATCTTTATGTACTCGGTATTTGATTATGGACTTTATAATATATTCTAGACAATGTATTATGGGGTGTTATAGAACGACTATTTTTTTAATGTAGGGGGTGTATTGGATTGAGATTTCAATGGATTTTAAAAGACTTTTTTATGTTAAAAAATTTAATTGATATTCAATCAAGACTTTATAAAATCAAATCAAATCTTGTGGTATTCAATTAAGACAATTAAGATTTTTTTTTCAAGGCAATGAAATCCGCTGTTATTCGATTGAGATTTCTCGTGACTTATAAAATGTCACTTGGTATTCAAAAATCAACGGATTTTGGTGGATTTTTTCATGTAGTGGATTTCATGAGACTTTTTAGTTAAAAATACACTTGAGAGACTCTTCCAACCATCTCACCAAAAACCTTGAGGCTTTTTGAAACTCTCCAAGACTTTTTTCTTTTCAGAGTTCATCATCACTGTACCAGAATTTTTCTTCTTCTTTTCTTTCTTCACTTGCTTATCAAATATGATTTTTGCAAGTTTTCTTTTTGAACAAATTCTGCAACTTTTTTTCATATTGGATTCAACACTTTTGCTATTTCTTGTGTTATTCCAGCCATTGAAATGAATTATGCAGTTGGTTAACAATAAAAAATTACATTTTTTTTTATATATACAATCGGTAATCGGTGATTCACTTGCTTCATATGCTTTCTTTTCCAACATCGTACGTAAAGAAAAACACAAAACTTTTCATCGTATTTTTTTTTGTTGTTGTTTTGGATTCCCAAAAAAAAAAATTATTTATTACTCTTATAATTTTTTTATTAAAATTTATTGAGTCTTTTGAAATTTTCCTAATATATGTTGAGTCTTTTGAAATTTTCCTAATATATAAAGTATTATGAAATCTTGATTGTAAAAAGTCTTTTTAAAAAAATCTTTCAAAATCCACTCAAATCATGCGTTAAAAATCTTGATTGTAAAAAGTCTTTTGAAAAAAATCTTTTAAAATCTCACAAAATCAATATAATCCCACAAAGTCTTTTAAAATCTTCAGGACTTTTTTTTGTCAAATGGAAATTTCTAATTAAGACGAGGAGGGAACCAAGAGGAAGAAGCGATGGGTAAAAACAAAACTACCAAAAAAGAAAAGAGGCGTCAAATAGAAAATGAAATAGACCACTTGTCATTCGCGATCATTTCACGAAATCTCTCAGGCGATAATAAGTATTTTTCAAATAAAAATAACACGAAAAATGTGCATATATTTCTATTTATATATTTATATATTAATACGGGGCTTAATATATATTAATATGAAGACCTTTTCTTGTTGTAAATTTTACGAAATCTATATATTTTTAATCATATTTATACGGGGCTATTTTTTTTAATTACTACATAAATTTATATTTTTTTCATATATTAATATGGGATCTATTTTAGTTCATATTTCTACCTTTTTAAATTTCTATGTGGCCTATTTTAACTCATATATCAATGTGATGACCTATTTTTTAATGTAATTTCTACGGGAACACATGTTTCAACTTATGCATTTATACGGATGACTTTTTATTTTATAAATCCTACTTAGATCTATATTTTTACTCATATAAGCTATTTATTTTATAATTTTCATGGAATCTATATTTTTAGTCATATATTAATAGGGATACTATTTTTTTTTTAATTTCAACCGGAACCTATATTTTCGCTTAAATATTAATATGAGAATTGATTTTTTTTATCATATATAATGTAGTATATATTTCTACTCATATATTGATACAAACATTTTTTTATGTTCATATCCACCTCAAATTTTCTTCCATATATCTCATAGAGAAATTATTTTCTATCAACTTTATAATTCTTTAGTGGAGAATAATAGAAACAATAATTATGATACATTTTTAATTTGATAAAAAAAATACGAATTATATGAATCTTCCCTAAGAAAATCTATGACGCTACATAAATTTTACAGTTAGTTTTTATCACTTAGTATTATTTTAATTATTAAATTATATAAAATTGTAAATATTTATGTAGTTGTCATTAATTATCTTCCAATTAGAAATTAAAATTTTAATTTTTCAATTTAAAATAAAATATATTATTTATAAGTCAATAAATTTACAAACCCATTTTTACCCGTGCTTGGCACGGGTCTGGATACTAGTTAGAAGTTATATAGCTTCGAGGAATCTCAATTTTGAAGACAAAAACAATTCTATAATCAATCAGAAAAATTAAATACGTCAAAATCAATTATATAAATACAATTTTATTTTTACTAAAACATACTCCCTTTAGTTTTGTATATAAGCAAAAAAAATAAAAAAATACACCCTTTAAGAAAATTGATAAAGTGCATTGAGTAATGTGCAAATTATTTCATTTGCAATTTTACCTTTGCTTTTGGGTTTGTTTATGACATTAAGTTGCATGGATTCGTGGAGTGGAGTAAAACTAGGTTGGAAACCGCACAAAACATTGTAATTATTATAGGTTTATAAAAAGTTATAATAAATATAGTAACTTTTGCTTATATTTGAGACTTTCAATTTTTTTTGTTGCTTATATTCGAGACCGAATGGTAAAAGATATTCATTCATTCAAATTGATATAGTACATCGGTGCAATACAAATTCAAATTGATTATAAACAAATAAGATAAATTTGCCAACAAACTCAGAGTACACATGTTAATAGCATAAAACGGCAAATTACATAAGACTACAAATATGAGACTATAATATTGAAGTATCTTAAATGTCTTTGCCTCCAGATTCTTAGCGTTGATGACACCAACGTTGACATTGAAGAATCTGCACTAGATCAAACTTAATCCTTCAATCTGAAACAAAAGAACATCGCACAAAGACGGGACAACAAAATACTCCGCACAAAGATGAGACAACACAATACTCCGCACAAAGACGGACAACAAAATACATTGTACGAAGACAGAAAATCAAAGCAAACAACTAGAAAATCACACTCATTTACTATAACGTTAAAGAAAACATAATTTAAAGGGGTGATTTCAGATCAAAATTAACCTTAAATCATCCATCTAACAAGAAAAAAAGTGGTGATAGATAGGGTTAGAAGAGGAGAAGAAATATAAATACAAAATTTAAAATACTATTAAAACCGATGATGAAGTAGAAATCTTGAAATGGACCATTTTGATAAAAGATTGAAGTCAGAGCCGTAGCACTGTGGAAAGTGGAGTGTTGCCCACAGCTGACAGCCCCACACACTGCAGAAGCCGACCGCAACAGTCATATATTTTCTTCCCATCAACTACATTAACCGTAACATCTTTCCAACCAAATGACAAGAAAACCCCTCCTCTGTTTCTAAGTAAGAAATCAATAAATAAAGAAAGAAAAGGCTCACTAACCGAGACAAACTCCTTTCACTCACTCACTCACTCACCCACCACACCACCAAAGCTGTCACACTAGAGACACTGCTTCACGCTACAACTCAATCAAATCCATTTATTCATTCATTCCCAACCAAACAACTCACTTTGGCTCCATTCATTCACAAGCCATGGCGTGCATAACACTCCCTGCCATTTATTGCATTTACTATTTTGCCACTTCAACTCTCCGCTCTTCCTCCTCAGTCCTTACCCGTTAGTTCTTCCGTTACTCTATCATACGCTAGCTGGCTCCTTCATTCATTTCAACACCCGCTTTATACGCTACCACATTATAAGACTTCTTCCTCACAAGAGATTTTGCATTTTTCTATTCTATTACTCTACAAGGTTTGCTTGACTTTTTATCATCCATTTTTCAAACTTTGTCGTTTCGTTTTGTTTCTTTTCTATCTACTACAATATTTTATGTCATTGATTTTTGAACTCCGGTGTACTATTATACTGTATTTATTCATTTTGTTTATTTTAATCCTTCATTAATATATACTACAGTATTTTCATATAGTAATAATAATGCTGTGTCAATGTCAACGGAAACAGAGTAGCTACAGGATGGCTTGCTATAGAAGGGAGAACAAAGTTTGATGCTTCAATTCCAGTACTCTCTATGTTCTTATCTTTTGTGTAGGTACTGCATTTTCTACTCTTTTCTTTTTTGATATCCGCATTTTCTTCTCTTCTTCAGTGAGAAACAATTTGTTTACTAATAAATTTTTTATAGCTATTAAATCATTCATGTGATTTATTTCCTTCGAAGCACGGACATAGACACTATACACGATAATTTAGAAAATTGACATAATTCACTGTAATCACAAGTGTTCATGTCGTGTCGGACCCGTGTCTGTCACACGAACACACTTAATCTGAGGAGTGTCCCTGCTTCATACTTTATTTCATTAGTGACTTTAACTTTTAAGGTCAAATAATCACACAAAGTTTTTCAACATTTACTTTGAATTTGACTCAGTTGCATTTTTATGCTTTTTTGTAGTAATGTTTTGATTTTTACACTATCTTGTGTTGATGTTAGTTTCTCTTTAGGTGAGGGTTTAAACAGTTTCAAGTGGAGTGTAAGATAATGATGGATGTACGGCGACATTCTGTTGATATACCGATTTCTAAGGCTCTTGTAGCATTAAGGAGAGTGAGGTCATTGAGGGATCCATCAACTAATTCTATTATCAAACATTCTCCTTTGATTGACAATTTACATTGGGAAAATGGTTCCGGCAATGGGATTTCTCTGATGTTTCCTGATGATGTTCATGCTTTTGATTCTGATGATAACCTTGCCTTCAGATCAAGGAATTTATGTTTTAAGGGTCAAAGAGAGCTGAATGCTGCTGGTTTTGAATCGAATCATGGTATGTTGAATTCAAGGCTGAACCAACGAAGTGTTTATGGAAACAAATCACCTAGTGAAAGCTGTGGTAGCAACCATGGTGGTAGAGGATTGGATATTGATGATTTCAAGGATGAGGAATTGTGCTATAGAAAAACTAGAAAATCGTCTAAATTAGGTAGAATAGATCATATTAAGTCGGCGAAAAAGAAGCTATGCAAGAATCAAGTTAAACCGTCTGTTGTGGTGGGAGATATTGCTAGCCATTTGAGTAGTCCATGTCTTTCTTCTCGTGATGCTTTATCGCCCGATGGTTCCTCAGAGCATATAAATCAAGATTTCGGTGTTCTAAATAATAGTGATAATGCATGTGGAATAAGTTGTGGTTGGTCAAAACCACCAAGATTTAGAGAATCAAATCTTTATTGTGAGAAAGAAGACCGTCCCTTGATATTAAACGGCGCTGATGGCACGTATCTTCACGGTCATAGAAATGTGAGACACAATGGTGGTGAAATTAGTCCAAATTTGGAAACTCCTCAAATGTTATCCATGAAATTCAGGCCTAAATCATTTCGTGATTTGGTGGGACAAGATGTGGTAGTTAGGTCTCTTTTGAATGCAATATTTAGTGGAAGGATAACATCATTTTATCTCTTCCATGGTCCACGCGGTACTGGCAAGACATCTGCTTCTAGAATATTTGCTTCTGCTCTGAACTGCCTCTCTGTTGAGGAGCAAAAACCATGTGGCTTGTGTAGAGAATGTGCTTTATTTTTTTCTGGAAGAAGTAAAGATGTTAAGGTGGTGGATTCTGTGAGAATCAATCATACAGACCAGGTTAAATCCCTCGTCAAGAATGCATGTACACCTCCAATTTCCTCGCGTTTTAAGGTTTTCATTATTGATGAGTGCCAGTTATTGAACGAGGAGACATGGGCCTGCCTTTCAAATAACCTAGAGAACATTTCTCAACATGCGGTTTTTGTGATGATCACTCCTGATTTGGATAACCTTCCTCAAAGTGCAGTTTCCCGGGCACAGAGGTATTACTTTCCAAAGGTTAAAGACGCTGATATTGCATGCAGATTAGAAACAATTTGTGCAGAAGAAGGTCTTGATTATGAACAAGATGCTTTGGACCTTATTGCCGTAAAATCCTGTGGTTCTGTCAGGGATGCAGAAATTATGCTTGATCAGCTGAGTTTGCTCGGTAAAAAGATCAAAATTTCCTTTGTTTACGAACTTGTAAGTATAGTGTGCTTTAGTTCCATACTTGTTTTTTTCTCAAAACTTGCTTCATTTTGTTCTCAGTGCTAAGATTTTCCCTATTTTTTTGCAGACTGGGATTGTTTCCGATGCTGAATTGCTTGATTTGCTGGATCTGGCGATGTCCCCAGACACTACAAATACAGTTATAAGAGCCCGTGAGCTGATGAGATCGAGGATAGATCCTTTGCAACTTGTGTCACAGTTGGCAAATCTCATAATGGACATCCTTGCAGGAAAATGTGATTATGAAGCCAGAAGTAGACTTTTTAGTAGATATACTTGTAAGTGTTTAAAGAATAACTTTAAGTGATTACATAGTCTGTTTAATGTTTCTGCCGCTGTGACTGTGTTTCAATGTCTAAATTTTATTCTGTTTGTATCTTGTTTCTGTCTGATTATTTTTTCCACCATAGTGGAAGCAGACCATCAGAAACTAAGTCATGCATTGAGAATACTTTCTGAAGCCGAGAAACAATTACGAATTTCAAAAAATCAAACAACATGGTTCACTGTAGCTCTTCTACAGTTAAGCTCTATTGACTATCCTTCCACCAATGCAGATGGTACCAAGTTGTTTCTGAGAAGTACATGCAATGGAGGTGAGCTCGATTATTATTTTTCTTTCAAATTTCGTTTTTTTCTTCATATTACTTAAATGGATGTGGATGGTGATTTTGACAATGCATCATATACAGGGCAGAGCATGGAACATCTTGCTACAGGTGGTTGTGAAAACAAGTCATTTAGATTAGTGGCGCACGAGGATCACGAAGGAACACTGGATTCCATATGGTATCATGCTACTGGGATATGTCAATCTAGGCAACTCAAAACTTTTCTCAGGAAGAAGGGAAAGTTGTCTTTTCTACATGTTGATCAATCTAAATCCTGTAATTTCTCCATCTATATGTTAATTAATTTTGAATTATTGCATCATACTGTATAATCACTTTCTACTGTTATATTCTGTGTTTTGCCACATTTTCTCTTAAAGAAATTTTCTTTGTTATTGTTTAAATCTATTTCTTTTCTAATATGATATTATGATTCAAACTCCGTATTGTTTAAATCGATTTCTTTTCTCTTATAATTATAACTTCACTGATATTATGATTTCTCCAGGTCTTGCAATAGCGGAGTTGGAATTCGGCCATCGCCGCCATGTATCCAAGGCTGAGAAGTCATGGAAATTGATTGCAAGTTCCTTGCAAAGCATATTGGGTTGTAACATTGAGCTGAGAATCACTTATGTACCTCATACTTCTAATTCACCGAAGAGGTTATCTTTCAACATCTTTAGTTGTTCACGCAAAGTACGACAGAAACCATTGTCGTCCAATGATCAAGAAAGTGAAATAGACTGTGCTTGTTACACTTCTGAAAATCCCATGATGAAGAATAAAACTCTATCTTCTTCTGCTGACTGGGGATCTCGGGTGCGACCATCGAAGTCTTACAACGGAATGGATATTGTAACAACATTGAGGAGTTGTGAAGGGAACTTGCTCAGCTCAAGAGAAAGATTTTTGAATCGGTCTCTTCAAGAAAATATGGATGCATCATGTTCTAGAGTTGATTCTTACAATGAAGAGGGACACATTTGTGCACATTTAGTTCCATCAATCATCAACTCAGATAATCAGTCTAACTGTTTTCCTCAAACTCTCTGGCTTCAAAAGAAGTTCCGATCACCAAATTCATCCAGGTTGTCTTTTCAGGGTATCTAACAACAGAAAGATTATCTTTTATACAGTTGTACATGTTATGAAACATAACTATGCTAATTAATTAACCCTGCCTTTTTCTCCAGTAGCTCAAAAAGTTGTATCAAAGTCATTGAGAATATGTTGGTTGATTTATTGTGCACCTTTATCCTACTGTTTGCATTATTAAAATTATTGATTGATACTTATTAACCTGTTATAGTAGGATGCAATGTAGTTAGGATTGATAGGCTGATGAAGGATCATAAGCAAGAGGGTCGTAGCACAATTTGTAAGATCCCACTCAAGGGCAAAATTGTAATTTCACATGTACATATACAGACAAACACATAAAAAATATAATACGTGAACAAAATAAACTTAGTTAATTAATATTTCATAATAATCATTCCAAAAGTTCACAACAGAGCCGCAAGACAAAGTGAAACACCAGTTTTCTTTGAAATCTGAAGAGAGCTTATGGGTTATAATAATTTGACCCGTTTCGCTAAGGCCCAACCCGGTTTCACACTCAAAGTTTGGCCAAGCTCGATTGGTTTGCCTGAGCGTGTAAGATCCTACGCTCCAAGACCCTGACTACAAAACGCACAAAAAAGCACCAGAACAGGATCAGAGCATGTTTGGCCTGCCTGAACACGTAATATCCTATGCTCCGGTGCGAGACCCTGACTACACTGCTAGAATGCGATCAACTCAAATCCCATTAATATGATGTTTTTTGCTATCAAATTTTGATATTCACCGGGCAATTGGGATTCATCTAAATTTGTTAACCTACATGCAAGGTCAAGAATTATTGGACCACAAGTTCATACATAGCACATATTTTATGGAGAACATTGTTGCTGCTTATGTGTTGTATACCGATGAATGAACTGTTGTTGATAAACGTTCTTCCTGGCTGACTTTTACGGGGAGCAAGATTTGTTTTTCTTTTTTGATACAAAACTTTGTATCAAAAAGATACTCCTCCGATCATTTTTATAAGGAATAATTTAGGAAAAAACATTGGTCATTTTTATAAGAAACTTTGACCAATTTTCAAATGGTTTAAATGTTTAATTTCACTTATGCCCTTATTTATTATGAGAGAGAATATTAAAAAATAAGTAAGTTAGTTGAATTGAAAGTAATTAAATAAGGTTATACATGAAATAAATTTAAAATTAGAAGAGTATTAAATGAAAATAACTATATAGAATGTGTTTCCTTGATATGTGTAAATTTTTCAAATTGTTCCTGATAAAAAGGACCGGAGGGAGTACTTTGTCTTGTCTGCTACTAGGGAGGATAGTGACCTTGCATAAATTGTGGTAGTTGTACTGATGTTATATTAATTTTCTGTATTGAATTTATGCGAGGGTTATATATGTTTTTGGTCCCTATAGTTTCACAGAATTTCGATTTTAGTCTCTGAATATTTTTTTCGCACTTTTTAGTCCCTGAAATTTTTTTCGTCAGCGTTTTTAGTCCCTATGTTTAATCAAACTCTTGTATATCTTGTATACTTTTACATTTTGGATGATTTTTGTATTCATGTTTAATATTATAAGAACATCACAGATAAAAATTTAGAATTTTTTAACATGAGATGAATTATTTATGAATTTTTATAGGTAAAAAACTAAATAATTCATATTTAATTCATTTCTTGTTAAAAAAATTTAAACTTTTGTAAGAGAGATTCATATAATGTACTAAACATGACCGCAAAAAAAAAATTTAAAATTTCGAATGAAATGCACGAGTTGGGCACGATTGAATAAAAAGTAGGGACTAAAAACACTGACGGGAAAAACTTCGGGGACTAAAAAGTGTGAAAAAAAATTCAGGGACTAAAAACAAAATTCGACGAAACTATAAGGACCAAAAATATATTTAACCCTTTCTGCAACTGGACCGTGAGTAAATATAAAGGGTGTATTTAGCAAAAGCCCCAAACATTATTTGCTGATCTGTACAACGGCCCAATACACACGCGAGAGTCAAGCCCAATTTTCCCATGAGGGTGACACCAGAAGTGCGAGATACCTGTCCATGGCGAGACATGGCCGTGTGGACGAGATGCCCACGATCCCATGATCTCCCTATCCTCCACTGTAACTGCCATTTCTCCACGATTTTATTCACTTATCTTCATCTCTCGTATGAATAGGACTAGATTTTAAGAAGAACCATTGTATTCAAATCACGTTCCCCATGATCACCTTGCAAATAGGCATGTGATCAAATGTATAGAAGGAACGTGGGATAGGCCGATAAAGAAAAAGGGCGGGAAGAACTCTCTCCCTGAAGACCCTATAAATACTTGTAACATTGATAAAAAAAAGAGGACGAACAACCAAGGAATTTCAGAGATACTTAGAATATTTGTGTTATTTCGATGGTCCAAATTATTTACTTTTCACACCCCTTTATTTGTTCACCAGAACATTTTGGCGCCCACCGTGGGGCTGCGGTAAAACGATTCCCAGCCTACCATTTAGAGAGAAAGAAACACTGCAAGCAAAGATCAAACCATGGCTGCCAATCATGGAACTCCTTCACTTCAAGTTGCAATGGAAGAGATCAGAAGCTTGCAGAAGAAAGTAACCACAATGGAGAACGAAAGGGCTGAACAAAGTTTAGATTCTGATGATGAGAGTCTTGTTGAATCTCAGCCCCTTCGTCAATCACTCTGGGATTCCAAAGTCTCAGATAACTTCAAGTCACCCCACTTACCAACCTTTGACGGTAAGACAGGCCATGTGGAGCATTTGATAGCTGAGGGAACTCAAACTGCCATCATTGGAGCACCAGAACATCTAAGGTGCAAACTCCTTTCAGGGACTTTGAAGGATGTTGCGTTACGTTGGTATATGAACTTACCCAATCACTCAATTGAAAGTTATGCTGACTTTCATAAAAAGTTCATACACCAATTCTCAGGAACCAAACACATCAAGGTCACAACAACCAACTTGTTCACAATCCGACAGAACTATACTAAAACTCTTAGAGAATATCTTGCCCGATTCAGCGAAGCAACGATCACAGTGTAAAATCCAAACCAGGAAATGTTCGTTGCAGCTTTCCACAATGGATTGAAGGCGGGGCACTTCAACGAGTCTTTAGCACAGAAGCCCGCTACCTCAATGCAGGAAGTGGTCAAAAGAGCCAATTGCTACATCAAAGGCGAATAGAGCAACGCAGAAAAGCGCTCCCGAGACGCCAAAGAAAAGGATTCAAGGAACAACATTAGCAAAGGGCAAAGTTCGCAACCCCAGCGCAACTGGCAAAGCAACGGTACTCACAAACAGGGATATCGTGCTAAGCCCTATCACCCTCCTAACACTGGTGGAGGAATAGGTTACTCACAGTACAGGCGGTATCCAGCGGATAGGGAATACACGTCGCTAAACAGGGCTAGAGTGCATGTGTTGCACGAAATTTTACAAGCAGGCTTGGCGCCTCTCCCTCCTCCCAGGATGCACAACATTGTCATGGGGCCAGATACCGAGGCGTGGTGTGCTTATCACAGGTGCAAGGGTCACGACACTGAAAGGTGTTTCCAGTTGAGGGATTTGATTGAAGATCTGATCAGAAGCGGCCATCTGAGAAAGTTCCTTGAAGACGCCGCCAAGGGACAAATCACCATCCCAAAACAAATTCCCAACCAACAGAAAGGCGAAGGCGGCGGCAGAAACAAAGGAGAAAAACATCGAGTAGCAGTTAATACAATATCTGGAGGATTCGCAGGAGGAGGCGAGTCCAGCTCGGCTAGAAAGCGTTATGTCAGGCGATTGAAGGTTTGAAGTATGCTCAGTGGGAAGTTCAACTTTTTCCCACACCCCTGACATCTCGTTCAACCCGGAGGATGCACGAGACGCCATTCCTCACGATTACGATCCATTGGTGATACAAGTTTAGATTTTGAACTGTGATGTCAAAAGACTTCTCATTGACTCAAGGAGTTCTGCAGACATCCTATACTGGGATGCCTACAAGGCAATGCGCCTATCCGATGAACAACTAAACCCCTACTCCGGCACGTTGGTAGGATTTGTCGGCGAGCAAGTGGACGTCATGGGTCATATCACCATATACACTACGTTCAGCGAGGACGAGAACGCTAAAACAATCAAGGTTAGATATTTGGTGGTTAAGACACTTTTCACTTCGTACAATATTATCATTGGAAGACCGGCGTTCAACGCGCTGGGCGCGGTTATGTCTACTCTCTACTTGTCAATCAAATACCCTCTGAACAACGGTAAGGTTGGAGTGGTTAAGGGCGACCAAGTATTGGCAAGGAAGTGCTATGAATCAAGTTTAAAAATTCGCCATAAACTGCCGAAGCCCGTCTCGCCCCCAGATAGCGGAGAGCGAACCAAAGGGATAAATATGGTCAACATCACAAATCTGGATCCAAGAGAAGAGTTCCAGGACAGAAGGGTCAATCCAATTGAAGACCTGGAGCAGGTTCAAATTGGCGAGCAGCCGCATCAGATGACCAATATCGGAAATAGCCTCCAGCCATAAGAAAGGGGAAAAATTGTCACCCTACTGCGCAACAACAGAGATATATTTACATGGCAGCCATTTGACATGCCGGGAATTGACGAGAGCATAATCACTCATAAATTATCTATCTCGCCCGTCAACAAGCCAGTAGTCCAACGAAAGAGGAAAGTTGGAGAAGAACGAAGAGCAGCCATCACGGAGGAGGTGGCTAAACTGAAAGAGGCGGGATTCATAGAAGAAATCAAATATCCCACGTGGTTAGCAGATGTAGTAATGGTGAAAAAGGCAAGCGGCAAGTGGAGAATGTGTGTTGATTTCACGGATCTAAACAAGGCCTGTCCTAAGGATCCGTATCCATTGCCGAGCATTGACAGGTTAATCGATGGGGCCTCAGGTTACAAAACGCTGAGTTTTATGGATGCCTACTCCGGCTATAACCAAATCAAGATGCATCCCATGGACGCCCAGCATACAGCGTTCATGTCCAACACTTGTAACTATTTTTACAATGTTATGCCTTTTGGCCTGAAGAATGCAGGAGCCACTTATCAACGACTGATGGACAGAGTGTTCGTGGAGCAAATAGGGAAGAATCTGGACATGGTTATCAAGACTCGGAAGGAAGGCGAGCACGATAAGGATTTAGATGACATTCTAAAATCAGTCAGGAAGTACAACATGCGTCTTAATCCGGCCAAATGCTCTTTTGGAGTTCAAGCTGGTAAATTTCTGGGTTTTTTACTTACTCATAGAGGGATAGAGGCGAATCCAGACAAATTCCAAGCCATCATCAACATGAGGAGTCCTACCTCCGTTAAAGAAGTACAACAACTGACAGGGCGAATAGCAGCACTGTCCAGATTTTTATCCTGCTTAGGCGAGAAGGCATGTCACTTCTTCGCCACCTTGAGGAAGAGCGAGAGGTTCACCTGGAGCCCTGAGTGCGAGGAAGCATTTCAAAAGCTGAAGGTATTCTTAGCCTCACCTCCTATCCTTACTCGCCCTGAACAGGGCAAGACATTATACCTTTATTTGGTAGTATCTTAGAAGGCACTCAGCTCGGCGCTGGTGCAAGAGGTAGGAGGAGAAGAGAAGCCCATCTACTTTGTGAGTAGGACATTGCGAGGGGCAGAAACAAGATATCAAAAGATCAAAAGGTTGTTCCTAGCGGTAGTTATAACATCTCGGAAGTTGAGGCAATATTTTCAGAGCCACCAAGTGGTAGTAAAGACCGATTGCCCCATCAAGAACGTGCTACGCAAGACGGACTTAGCTGGAAGAATGGTAGCATTGTCAGTCGAACTATTAGAGTTTGACATCACCTACATACCCAGAGGGGTGATCAAGTCCCAAGCCTTGGCAGATTTTGTATTAGAATTGACAGATCCTCCAAATGAGGGCGAAGCCCATCCATGGACTCTCTCTATGGACGGGTCATCTAATTTGAGAGGCAGCGGAGCAGGCGTAGTCCTAGAAGGACCAGAAGGAGTACTTATAGAGCAATCACTGCGATTCGCCTTCAAGGCGAGTAATAACCAGGCAGAGTATGAAGCACTGATAGCTGGAATGAAATTGGCTAAGGAAATGGATGTACAAGAGCTCAAGGTGCAAAGCGACTCACAGTTGGTCGCCAATCAAGTCTCTGGAGAATTCCAGACTAAAGACCCGCAACTTGCCAAATACTTGGAGAAGGTCAAGGGAATGGCGAAACATTTCACCATGTTCGAGTTAACGTACATTTCCAGGGAGCAAAATGCAAGGGCAGATTTACTAGCTAAGCTCGCCAGTACAAAGAATCCTGGTAATCATCGCACTGTCATTCAAGAAACTTGTAAATCACCAAGTATAAATGAAGCAGAAGTAGGGATGGTGGTAGAAGAAGAGGACTGGCGAAGCCCAATAATTAGATATTTACAAAGGGACGCCCTCCCCCTGGAAAGAGACGAGGCGGCAAAGATGAGGAAAATGGCGGCATGGTGCACAATAGTAGGAGACAAGATCTACAAGAGAGGATTTTCAGCTCATATGCTTCTATGTGTAAGTAACACGGAAGCATGCAGAATTCTAAAAGAAATACATGAAGGCTCGTGTGGAAGCCATATCGGATCCAGATCACTGGAAGGAAAGGTGATGAGGGCTGGGTTTTACTGGCCCAACCTACATGATGACGCGACGAGGCACGTCAGAACCTGTGACAAATGCCAGCACTATTCAAACCTGCATCACGCACCGGGCGAGCCGTTAAAGTCAGTTTTATCGCCATGGCCGTTCTACATGTGGGGGGTAGACATCCTCGAACCTTTTCCCATATCTACGGCCCAAGCAAGGTGGATCATTGTGGCAGTTGATTACTTCACCAAATGGGTGGAGGCAGAACCAATCTCAGGTATATCATCAGACCAGGTAATAAAAATTTACTAGAAGAAAATTATTTGCAGGTTTGGCTTGCCTAAGTACATTGTCTCAGACAATGGTACACAGTTCTCCAGCGAAAGAGTGGTGGAATACTGCAGAGGGAAGGGAATCCAAAATACCTTTATCTCTGTAGAACACCCCCAAGCCAATGGGTAGGCAGAGTCAGCCAACAAAGTTATCCTTAGAGCCTTAAAAAGAAGGATAAACTCAAAGCAAGAAAGTTGGGTGTAACACCTACCTGCAATATTGTGGTCATATCACACAACGCCACAATCATCAACGGGGGAACCACCCTTCACCATGGTTTATGGAGCAGATGCTATGATCCCTGTAGAGATACAACCTTCAACCTGGAGAAGAGATACTCTGACTCTACAGGAAAACAATGCCGCTTTAGAAGAAAGCCTGGATTTGCTTGCAGAATTAAGGGAAAAGGCTCACTTCAAAGAATTTTATATCAAACAAAGAGCTACAAGAAAATACAACACTAGAGTCATCCAAAGAAAATTTAAAGAAGGTGATTTGGTTTTAAAGAGACCCATGGGAAGAGACAAAGGTGGGAAGATGGAGGCCTACTGGGAAGGACCCTTCAGGGTCCAGGAGGCATTTGAAGGAGGTGCTTACATACTAGAAACAATGGAAGGCGAGACTCTACCCAGAACATGGAACATCGCCAATCTGAGATTCTATTACAGCTAAAAGGGTTTGTGAGTGAGTTCGCCAAGACAAGCTCACGTTTATTTTTGATTTTTTATACATCAGGGTAGATGAACTACATCTCTGTTATATGTACTTTAAATATCTTGTGTATACTGGAATCAAGAAGCTGATGAATAAAGAACAGTGGGACACTCTTTTCTCTTGCAATTGCAAGAATTTTTATTGAGGCCCACCGTTTTCAGAAAGATTACAGTGTGTTATTTAATTACTTCATTTATGAGCTTTCAGCAAAATCGCAAAAATGGATCAACGATGTGTAGGTCTAAGGCCTCAGCCACAAAGAAATTAGCACCATCATGTAAGTTTACGGCTTTGATGCGTGGATTATCATGGCAGCCATGTAAGTCTAAGGCGTTGGCGAGCTATACAAAAAAAAAAGAATTCGGTAAAAAAGAAATATATAATACCGGCGCCATCATATAAGTCTAAGGCTTTGATGTGTGAATTACAAAGGCCGCCATGTAATTCAAAGGCTTTGGCGAGCTAGAATCTGGTAGAAAAGAATTATATAATACTAGCACCGCCATGTAAGTCTAAGGCTTTGGCGTGTGAAAAATCCAGTAGAAAAGAAATATATAATACTGGCACCATCATGTGAGACTAAGGCTTTGATGGTGAATTATAATGACCGCCATGTAAGTCTAAGGCTTTGGCGAGCTAATTTTCCGGTAGTAAGATTCATATGATGCCGGCACCGTCATGTAAGACTGAGGCTTTGACGTGTGAATTTCTCTGGCGAATTTAAGTACCCAGTTTTGCATCGTGTAAGTCTAAGGCATCGATGTCAAAAATTTATGTCTGGCGAATTCAAGTACCCAGTAAAAACCGTGTAAGTCTAAGGCATCGGTCACAAAAGAAAAAATATATAAACAAACACCGTCATGTAAGTCTAAGGCTTTGGCGTGTGAATTATTCAAGGCCGTCATGTAAGTCTAAGGCTTTGGCGTGTGAATTATTCAAGGCCGTCATGTGAGTCTAAGGCTTTGGCGTGTCAATTATTAAAGGCTGTCATGTAAGTCTAAGGATTTGGCGAACTAAATTTGCAGGTGAGAAAAAGCGGTGTCACCAGAAGTTCATATAAAAGAAAATCAAAAGGCGATTCCCTAAAGAGGAAGCGCATCGCCCAAGAAAAAAGGTATTTCTGTTCGTTAATCATTATCCAAACCATTGTGAATACAACTTTACGTGTTTAAGTGCGTAGAAAGCATGAAGAAAAATAAATAGGCAAAACAACAATAAAGCCAAAAATAATTCATTCATTGAATATGATTTATCATCGTTACATAACAGTGTTTTCATTACAAATCTGAAAATACAGATAAAGTGCCATTACAATGAACCTAAACTTAGAAAAGAAGACAAAAAACAATAAACGACCATAATGAGGAAGACCAGCAGAGAGGGCCTCCCCACAGAGTGAGCTGTGGGCGAGCCCTACATCGTAGTGAGGTTGGCCGGTAGAGGTGGCTCCTCCACCAAGGGGTTTCTAACGATCAGAACCCTTCTCCTTGTTACAAGGAGAATTCTTCTCCTTCTCCGAAATTAGCTTGGACTCTGCCGTTAATTGCGAGTCTTCTGGATCTGAATCCCAAGATTCATCTTCAGGACGATAAGTCTGTAGATATTCAACGTAATCTGAATCGGCTTTGTCAGATTCAGAGCTTTCTATTTCAATGATCTGACGTTTAAGTTTTTTGGAATTTTTAATTTTAGAAGAAGAAGTTTTCTAGAAGATTTGGGTTTGGAAGAAAGATGTTGGGAGGAATTAACCCTAGGGCTCCTACGTATGGGAGCGCTATGGTGTTTCTTGGAAGATTTTTCCATAATTTCTAAAGAAAGAAAGAAGAGAAAATAACAAGTTTTGGTATATGAAGATCTGGGTAAGGGATTGCCCCCTTTTATAGCAATTCCAAAACCCTAAAAGGTATAAATTCAAGCACGCGTTCCTAGGAAAAACAGTTACTACCTTTGACTAGACTACTTTGAGAGTATCCACCTTCTGGGATGCCTCTTCTTTGCCTTTGGTCGCCACAACAAACTCGCCCTCTAAGGTGTTCACCCTCCCTTTCAAAGCAATCACCTCATCGTCCTTAGCTTTTACAACCGCCTTCACCGCCTTCTCCTGCCCAGCCATCACCGCTGCCAAGTCCTCCTCAAACTTGCTCTTGGCAGCAGCATACTCCTTTTCCAAGGCAGTCAGACCGTTGTTAGCCGACTCCATTTTGTTCCTCGCCTCAATAGTATCTTGGCGGGTGGAAGGTAATAGCTGAGCATGGCACCCTGAATGTGGTGATCCATGGTCGCCTGTCTAAGATCCTCAAAGTCGAGGTCAGAAAGAGAAGAGGTGCGAGCGTACTTCTGGAAACTCTCGTTAACCACGGAGAAGGAATCGAAGTCTTTAGTCCAGAGGCTAGCAGAGAGATTACTTTTCTTCCCTTTCTTCAGCTCGGGGTTGTAAGGGCAGCAGGTGGAATCCTCTTGATTTTTCCTCTTGGTGCCCTTGGCACCGCCCTCCTCAACCACTAACTAAGCCATAGCATTAGCAGAGGCAGCAGCGAGCTCTGCTTCAGCCCTCTAGGCCCTCGCCTTCAGGACCAAGGCTGCCCTTTGTTGAGCCGAAAGAGTAGACATAGAAGCTACAAAAGATCAAAGACGAGGATTAGTAAACTCAGAAATAAAGAATCAAAACTATAACAACATAATATAAAACTAAAGTCACTTACACATATACTCCCCAAGAGAGTGAGGCTTATTCTCCCTAGCAATGAGCTCGCCCGAACTCATTACATGAAACCTACTGAAGGCCGCTACTGCTTGCCGCTCATACTCATTAAGGGTATCTACTTGAGTTCCCTTGATGAGGCGAAGGGATGAAGACTAATAGAAGGGGATCAAATGATCCCCAGAGGCGTCAAACATAAGCTCTGGAAATCCTTCCCTACAGCGAAATCGGACAAAAGCGTCCCTATAGTTTTTCTCTTGCAATTGCAAGAGTTTTTATTGAGGCCCACCGTTTTCAGAAAGATTACAGTGTGTTATTTAATTACTTCATTTATGAGCTTTCAGCAAAATCGTAAAAATGGATCAACGCTGTGTAAGTCTAAGGCCTCAGCCACAAAGAAATTAGCACCATTATGTAAGTCTACGGCTTTGATGCGTGGATTATCATGGCAGCCATGTAAGTCTAAGGCGTTGGCGAGCTATACAAAAAAAAAAGAATCCGGTAAAAAAGAAATATATAATACCGGCACCATCATATAAGTCTAATGCTGTAATGTGTGAATTACAAAGGCCGCCATGTAATTCTAAGGCTTTGGCGAGCTAGAATATGGTAGAAAAGAATTATATAATACCAGCACCGCCATGTAAGTCTAAGGCTTTGGCGTGTGAAAAATCCAGTAGAAATGAAATATATAATACTAGCACCATCATGTGAGACTTGTCACATCCCATTTTTATTTAATTATTTATTTGATTTGATTTATTTATTTAAATTCCATATTGTGTGATTTATTTAAATATGTGGCTTTTAGTGTAGTGGTGTGATTAGAATAGTAGTGTTTTTAGGAGGTGTAAATAGAGAATTAGAGTGGGCTTATGAGGAAGGGCAATTTAGTAAATTGAGGAGGAATTAACCTAGGTATAAGTTTGGAAACTTAGTGAGAGAAAGTTATTTGTCACATTTTGTGAAGAATTAGAGAGAGAAGGTCTAGAGAAGAAGGAGAGGAGAAGAACATAGAAGAGGAGCTAAGATAGAGATTTGGAGGAGCTAATTCTTGAAGAATTAGAGGTAAGAGAGTAGTTTCATATAATTTGTGGGTGATAAAGAGGGAGGAGAAATCATGTCCTCTTTTCCCAAACCCTCTCACCCTTTGCCATGCTTAAAGTTAGCATTTTTATGTTTTTCTATGAATCAAAATGTTATCTTTCTTGTTGATTTCGTGATATCTATGTTATGTGATGCTAAAAGTAGTTGTTGATGGTTTCAATTTTGAGAATCAAAGTATGTTCATATGAAATTATGGGTTTTTGAGTTTTGAATGAAAAATATGCATAATCCTTGATTGGTGATGATTTTGGTGTTTATAAGAGATGAAACTTGTACTTCTATGTATGATAACATGTTTATAATCTAAAGAAAACATCTTTTTAAAACTGGAACATGTTTTGGGTGATTTTGTGGTGGAATTCGAACAACCACGAAAACAGAGCAGCAACTTCTGGGTACCGTCGCTGCAGCGAGAGCCAGCGAGAGCTAGCGAGGGAAACCTGCTAACGGTCGCTAGTGCTCGCCAGACGACCCTGTTCTGTCTGACTTGCTTCGCTACAAGGAGAGCTAGCGAAGAGATGGCGAAGGTTGCCAGATTCTTCACTAGGACTCGCTAGATGGCGAGGAAGCTTTCGACTTGCTTCGCCAGAGCTCGCTATAGCGAGAGCTAGCGAAGGCAGTCAGATTTAGTTGATTATTAATTGATGATGATGATAGTTTGGCGTATAGGTTGCTAGTCTTATAGAGATACATGAATAATGATAATATTTCTATATGAGTGTTGTGTGATGGATAATGATGAATTGAATTGATCTCAATTATGTGTATGTATAAATGTGTGGGAATGTATATGATATGATAAGATGGATGATGATGCTTTTCATATACTTGTTGAATATGTATAATGATATTAATGGCGGATTGTAATGAATATGCTAAGGAGTATGTGTATGAATATGCTTATATGTGTATGAAATATTGATGGTGAGTTGGTGATATCATGTATTAATACATGAAGTGTTGGTGAATATATAAATTGATTTATATTGATGAAATGTCGTGACACATCATTCATGCATAAGTTGTGTCAATTGATGGTGATAATAGATGGTGAAGGGATTCTTGTATCCTATATAGATGGTGATATGGTACCACATGTAGACATGTCTAAGACATACATGAAGGTGACATTAGATGCATTAGGAAGGTGAACCTCATTTGTGTTGATGTGATAATGATGTGATATTTGAATAATGGTGTTCTCATGGAATGTGAATTTATCTTGTTGATTGTTACATATAGATTGATTATATGTATATGCCTTATTGATGGTGATGAATTGGTACTGTATGTGTGTTGGTTATGCGGATAGTGAATGAATGCGTATATGTATGCATTGTATATGTTGAATTGGATTTAATGTTAGTTATTTACTTCCATTTATTTCAATGCTAATTATATGTACTAACTCTCTATTTCTTTTGTAATGGATCGTTGGGGGATTCAGATTCTCAGGCGTGAGGATTTGCTTTGCTTGCTTAGGAGGAGTACCCGGCATTGTTGCCAAGTATTCGGGGTGAGGAGATGTGTCTTACTATTAGTGTAGTACCCGTGTCCATTGCTCTGAAGGATTTGTAACACCATGTTGGGGTTTATCTTATTTATTTGGTTTTGCCTAGTGTCGTTGTTAGACCTTGTTTATGTATGTTGGTGTAAGGCTTATGCCAAGTATTTCATTGCCTATTTATTTGATGATGAGATATTGGTAGGTGAATTATGTGGATGTTGGCTTATTATTGTTGAACTTAATGAATATTCAGTTGTTTGACTTATTTATGATTTTATTATTTGAATCATGACTTGTATGGTGAGGTCTTATTATTATTTTCCGCTGCAATGTATGTGATGAGCATGATATATGTTTGGCTTATATGCTATAGTTGATTGATGATTTTCACATGTAACGCTCTTCTTGTGTCTACTTGCGCTTTATTTATTTATTTGGTCGAAATTTTTGGGTAGATATAAGTAGGGTGTTACAAGACTAAGGCTTTGATGGTGAATTATAATGACCGCCATGTAAGCCTAAGGCTTTGGCGTGTGAATTATTCAAGGCCGTCATGTAAGTCTAAGGCTTTGGCGAGCTAAAATTACAAACACCGTCATGTAAGTCTAAGGCTTTGGCGTGTGAATTATTCAAGGCCGTCATGTAAGTCTAAGGCTTTGGTGAGCTAAAATTACAAACACTGTCATGTAAGTCTAAGGCTTTGGCGTGTGAATTATTAAAGGCCATCATGTAAGTCTAAGGCTTTGGCGAGCTAAATTTGCAGGTGAGAAAAAACGGCGTCACCAGAAGTTCATATAAAAGAAAATCAAAAGGCGATTCCCCAAAGAGGAAGCGCATCGCCCAAGAAAAAAGGTATTTCTGATCTTTAGTAATTATCCAAACCATTGTGAATAGAACTTTACGTATTTAAGTGCATAGAAAGCATGAAGAAAAATAAATAGGCAAAACAACAATAAAGCCAAAAATAATTCATTCATTGAATATGATTTATCATCGTTACATAACAATGTTTTCATTACAAATCTGAAAATACAGATAAAGTGGCATTACAATGAACCTAAACTTAGAAAAGAAGACGAAAAAACAATAAACGACCATAATGAGGAAGACCAGCAGAGAGGGCCTCCCTACAGAGTGAGCTGTGGGCGAGCCCTACACCGTAGTGAGGTAGGCCAGTAGAGGTGGCTCCTCCACCAAGGGGTTTCTAACGATCAGAACCCTTCTCCTTGTTACAAGGGGAATTCTTCTCCTTCCTCGAAATTAGCTTGGACTCTGCCGTTAATTGAGAGTCTTCTGGATCTGAATCCCAAGATTCATCTTCAGGACGATAAGTCCTTAGATATTCAACGTAATCTGAATCGGCTTTGTCAGATTCAGCGCTTTCTATTTCAACGATCTGACGTTTAAGTTTTTTGGAATTTTTAATTTTAGAAGAAGTTTTCTTAGAAGATTTGGGTTTGGAAGAAAGAAGTCGGGAGGAATTAACCCTAGGGCTCCTACGTATGGGAGCGCTATGGTGTTTCTTGGAAGATTTTTCCATAATTTCTAAAGAAAGAAGAGAAAATAACAAGTTTTGGTATATGAAGATCTGGGTAAGGGATTTCCCCCTTTTATAGCAATTCCAAAACCCTAAAAGGTATAAGTTCAAGCATGCGTTCTGATCGCTGTCGTTTCGGGATCAAAATATTTTTAATTAAGAGTAGTACAAGGTAGTTAACCTTGGTCGTCTCACAAGGACCTCTGATTTGACAATTAGTGAAAATAAGAATCGAGTAAACACTGTAAATTCTGGGGGTTCCAATTTCAGACCAACAGTGAGTATAGAAAATTTAATAATATAAAGACGATCAATTCATTAGTTTCGGGCAATCTTCGTTATTACATCTATCACAGGTTCCAATAGTTATTCGTTCAATTGTCTATTCTTGGTTGATCACAAAGCTAATTAAACAAGCGATAATTAACTTTGTACGAATTTTATTCGATTAAGCTATGAATGCGTTCAACTAACCATGGACGGCGAACAAGCGTCAACAAGAACACGGCTAATATCATAACAAAATTCACTCAACCTTGCTGCTAAGCGCCACACAACCTATATCAATTTCTATTCGAATGAATTTAAACAAGCGCAAATTAATTCGAATAATCTCAAGAACACACAAAAATGAACACCTTGATTAAGCATCAAAGAATTGAATTTGTGCAAAGCATGATTAAAGAGGTAGGAGATTGATACAGAAAGTAATGGACAATTAATCAAAATTATAATTATAATCCGAATCTCAAGAGTTCATATCCGAAGATGCCGTAAACTAATGAATCGATATAGAAGATTTAGTTCTCCAAGAAAATGGAGCAGCCGCTTTTCTGTTCTACAGTGCGTGAATACAGAATGAGCAGCCCTAGCTGCGTTTTCTAGTTTAAATATTATGGGCTTCAAAAGTTACGGGCCGAAAACATAAGTTTGGGTCGAAAATAAATTAAGTTATCACGTTTGAAACATAAACGCAATTATTTGACACACTTGCGCTCCGAAATGGGTTCTGGCCTCAACATGAAAGTTGTAGCTCTTGATGTCAGCTTTCCAAAGCATCTTCCCGCGCCTCAATCCGATATTCGTAACTCCAGTTATGACCTGCGGACTGAAAGGGTGTCAAAGTGCTATTTATTCATAAATTAAGTGTGAAAATAAAATAAAGCTAGAAATATACTTAAATATAAAAACACATTAAAATAGTGAAAATGGTAAATTAAACCATAGGAATACACTAGTACAATAGTAGAAGAATGTGCATTAAAATGCACTGATCACGTTTCAAGGAAAAACAGTTACTACCTTTGACTAGACTACTTTGAGAAATATGTTTAGGTGCGTTTTTCGAGGGAGTGAGAGAATATAGAGAATTAATTTTTAAAAACCGTTACAAACGAGAAAAAGGAAGACGTAAACGACTTAAAGCAATTAACACATAAAGCAGTAGGCGAGAAGAGAATAGATAATAACATACTTAAATTAAAAAAGCCAAGAGTTTAGAAATTAAATCGCCCAAGGGCGATTTAATTTAGTTACAACAAAAATTAATTAAGATAACAAAACATAGGCACGCAGGCCCAAAGAGAGAACACCAGATGACTAGTTGGAAGCAGGAGGAACAAAGGGAACCAGTTTCCCATCCACTATCTGGTTGAGAGAGTCCAGCTCGCCCAGTTTGACAATATCCACATCGGGAAAGACCACCTTCATCTGATCGATGGCGAACTTAAACCCATCATCATATTGGCTCGCCACATCCAGTTCCAAGGTGTCCACCTTAGCAGTAAGAGTATCCACCTTCTGGGATGCCTCTTCTTTGCCTTTGGTCGCCACAGCAAACTCGCCCTCCAAGGTCTTCACCCTCCCTTTCAAAGCAGTCACCTCATCGTCCTTAGCTTTTACAGCCGCCTTCACCGCCTCCTCCTGCCCAGCCATCACCGCTGCCAAGTCCTCCTCAAACTTGCTCTTGGCAGCAGCATACTCCTTGTCATACCCCATTTTTTGACCATCCTAAATTTTAATTTCTTTTTTTTTCATTTTTATACCTTATATCATTTTTTATTCATTAAAATTAGAAAAATGTAAAAATTTGTATTTTATTCCATTTACGCTGCTTAACGCATTCAATTTTAGATTAATGATTATTTGATTTTTCTTGCATTTATTTTTCCACCATTTATTTTAAAATTCCATTTTTTGACTGACATTTATTCATAAACATTTTTTATTTCCAATTTTACCCTTTTACTAAATAATACAAAAAGGTTTCTTCATTTGCAAGAAACCTCAAAGTTTATCTTTTCTATTTTTTCTCTTTTACATAAAATTTGTTTTGTTCATACTCATTTGATTTAAAGCCCAAAAAATGACCATTTTACCCCTTGTCCCCTATTATTTCTTTTTTCACTTTTTTTTACAATAATTGAGTTTTAATCATTTTTCACTTATTTTCATTACAAACCAAAATCACAAAAATCATTGACCAATTCCAATTACAATTGAAAATAGAAGGTTCTTTTTCACCACCTCATCACACAAAAATCACTACACATGTGCAAAAAAATCACAAAATATCTCATTGAGCAAAATTCCAAAGTACCCTTTACTTGCTTTCCAATTCTATCCTCTGTTGAGGCAAAATCCCAAATTGATGTTTTAAAGATAACAAACCTCTTAATCATTTTTAAGTGTATTCTAATCTTTTTGGTATCTAACAAGTGCTCTTGAGTGTTTTAATTAAGCTAGGAACAATTGAGCTATTTAGATCAAATATCATGTTTTTATTTTGATAAAAACAAAATCCTGGAGAACGGTCTCAGATTGATCTCTGAAACCTGCGCAACATCATTTTCACACAATTAAGGCAAAAGGACTTATGGATAAGTCAACTATGTACAAGACAAATGATCATTAGCATCTCTTAGTGGACAATCTCACAAGGAGTGTGGGGACTGGACTAGCCCAAGCATTTTGGGTGAACCAGGATAAATTGTTGTGTGCATTATCTTCCCTTACTCTGATTTAATTCATGCAATCACTAATCACACAGATCACAATTTAATAGTTATATATATATATATATATACTGTCAGAGAGTGTTGGGAGAACGTTCTCCAGACTGCAACACTTTTTAATATTTGTTTTAAATAACAATCTAATTATATTCTTCAAGTATATTGTGTTTGATAATTTTTATAGGAAATATTTTAAAGGTTCACAATTCAAACTCCTCCTTTCTTGTGAAAAACTTTGCTACTTCAATTGGCATCAGAGCATTGGCTCTAAGGATAAGCATCTAACAAGTGCTAGAGGAAAAGATTCAAGAAGGAAGTAATGGCTAAGAATGCAAAGTTTATATCTGAAGGAGGATCATCAAACAGACCACCTCTATTTGATGGTGATAACTATTACTATTGGAAGGACAAAATGGAGCTCTTTCTTAGATCACAAGATAACAACATGTGGCATGTTTTGGAAGTTGGAGAATATGTTCCATTAGCTAAAGATTCGACAAATCCTAAACCTCAAGCTGAATGGACAACAACAGAAGCTGATAGAGTACTCCTTAATACTAAAGCTAAACTGTTTATTAAAAGTGCTTTGTGCAGGGAAGAATATGATAGAATAATGGAATGCAAAACAGCAAAAGAAATATGGGAAACTCTGCAAACTCATCATGAAGGAACCAACAGTGTCAAAGAAACAAGAATAGACATTGGAGTGAGAAAATTTAAACTGTTTGAAATGAAGGAAGAAGAAACCATAGATCAGATGTATGGTAGATTCACAAGCATCATAAATGAACTCAACTCTTTGGGAAAAACATATACTACACATGAAAGAATAAGAAAAATTCTTAGATGTTTACCAAACACTTGGAGACCAATAGTCACAGCCATCACAGTGGCAAAAGATCTCACTAAAGTATCACTAGAAGATCTTATTGGATCATTAAAAGCTCATGAATCTGTCCTTCAAGAAGATAAACCAAAAAAGAAGATGATTGCTCTTGAAACTCAATCTGGAGAATGCTCTCAGAAAGATGAAACACTTTGTGAAAATGAAGAATCACTTCTAGAAGATGATGAAGAGGAATTAGCATTCCTATCAAGAAGAATTCAGAGATTGATGACAAGAAGAAATCAACTCAAGAAGAATTTTCAACCCAAAAGGAATGGAGCTAAACCAAAAGTGGATATAAGCAAAATACAATGTTATGGATGCAATCAATTTGGTCATTACAAAAATGATTGAGCAAAGAACAAATGCAGAAGAGGTAACACTTGATCCTTGTTCATCTTGTCAAAAAACTGAACATCTCTTTGATAACTTACTATATGACACTCAAATCTTAAATAAAAAAATGCTATACTAAGAGATGAGATTACTGTGTTAACAAAAGAAACAGATGAATTTAAGAAAGAGAGCAGTCTTAAGAGTGAAGTTATCAAAGGTATGCAAACTGCTCACACAGAACTTTCTAAAAGGTTTGAAATTCTTAGAAATGATAAAAAAGAATGTTCTGAGGTACTAAAAGAAAATGGTATTTTGAAAAGGACTATTTCAAAATTGGAAAATGATTTAACAAAGTTTATTAACACTACTACAACTTTTGAAAATATTTTGGGATCACAAATTGGATTTTATGATAAATCTGGTTTAGGACATAATCCTTATCAGAACAGAAAGCTATATGAAAAATGTCTCATTCCAAATAAAGAAAAGAATTTTCAAAAATACAAATGTGATTTTTGTCACAAGGATGGACATCTTGAAGCCTTCTGTTTCAAAAAGAAAGCAAGAAAACAAGTTTTCTACAGAACACCAGAACATTCTCAGAACAGTCTCAGAAACATAAATTTTAGAAAACCTGTACATAGACATTCTCTGAACACTTTCAGAAGAGATGTCTATAAGAGAACACCTTATAAGAGATCATCTTATTCTCAGAAGATCCCTTATAAGAATATTGAGACTAACATTCAAGGATCCAAGAAATTGTGGGAACCTAAAAACTTATTAAACTCAAATGTAGGAATGCCTTCTAGCAGTCAAGAAAAGGCCTTGGTACTTGGACAGTGGATGCTCAAGACATATGACAGAAGATAGGAACAACTTTCTGTCATTTGAAACAAGAGAAGGTGGATCAGTCACCTTCGGAAACAATGAGAAAGATAGCATCAAAGGTATAGGTACAATTGGTAAGTCTGACTCTGCTAAGATTGAGAATGTTCACTATGTGGATGGCTTAAAACATAACTTAATAAGCATAAGTCAATTGTGTGACAATGGCTTTGAAGTTAGTTTTAAATCAGACTCATGTGAAATAAAACAGCTTCATCGAATAAAGTCCTTTTTATTGGATCAAGGATAAAAAATGTTTATGTATTATGTTGGAACAAAATATGTGTTAATACACACCCTTAAGTTTTGATGATAACAAAGTATTAAATGGACAATTGATGGTACTAATGTTTAAATTAAGTGCAGGAGAATTCAACGTTTAATCAAGAGCTCACTTAATTTAAACTCTGATGAAACCAATGAAAGTTTGAATATTTAAGACTCTGAAAGAGTTCAGATGCTACAATGTGGTCAGAAGCTATACAAAGTTCAGAAGCTCAAAGTAGATCAGAACGTCTGAAAGCTGTTCAGGGACTCAGAGTAGTTCAGAAGCTCAAGGATGTTCAGAGGCCTACAAGAGTTCAGAGGCTGTCTGATAGTCATAAGTCATTCAGAGGATGAAGGCGTTCAGAATCTAAATTACTAAAGACTATCAGAGGCTTAACATTCAAAGACCAATCAGACTCCAAGCGATCAAAGGTTCATCAGAAGCAAAGAGAATTCCCAGTCATCAGAGGGCTACATCAACTACAACTTATCAAGCCTGATGACTTGTTCTAAGGTCAACTAAAATGCAACGGTCACAAAGGATGTGATCTCTCTCTCTAGGAGCTAGTTGTACCTTATAACTGTACCATTGGACAGACAGCAAAGGTGAAGCTTCTCTGCAAAGGAAGACGTGGCTTTACTCAACGGATCTTCATGTCTACAGCTGTCCAAGTTGCAATGGGAATTTCTCCAACGTCTCAATGTCTTTCTCAACTCATATAAATATGCCAAAGAAAGAATTGAAGACTAGCGCTCAACATTAGAAAAATCTCTCAAGAAAGTGAGCATTTGAATTGTAATAGATAATATCTCTCAAATGAAGTGAGCATAGAAACTAGCTTAGAGCCTCTGAAGTTATTATGTTTTGTAATAAGTTTTAAGCTCTTAAGTTAGTAGTAAGTCTTCTGCTTAGTGTAGAAGCAAGTAAGTCTTCTGCTTAGTGTAGAAGCAAGAAAGTCTTCTGCTTAGTGTAGAAGCACGTAAGTCTCAGTCTTAGTGATTAAAGCAGTAAAGTCTTGAGCCTGAGTGCTTGAGCAAGGAAGTCTCTGATCTTGTGTGATCAGAGCAAGGAAGTCTCTCTGTCTTGTGTGACTTAGAGCAGGAAGTCTCAAGCTTGTGTGCTTGAGCAAGGAAGTCTTAAGCTTGTGTGCTTAAGCAAGGAAGTCTCTATAAGTCTTGTGTGACTAAGAGCAGGAAGTCTTGAGCTTGTGTGCTTGAGCAACTATTGTAATCCGAGTGATTATAGTGGAACTCTCTTGGAAACAAGGGGACTGGAGTACTCTCAATTTGTGAAGGGAACCAGTATAAAAATTGTTGTGTGTTCTTCTCTCTCTCACTCTCTCATTTACTCCTTCATCATTTATAACGTCATAAGTTAATTGTGTGAATAATCCGCTGTGCTTTAAAGACTCTGAAAAGATTTAAACATCTTGGAAAGTTTTTAAATATCCAAAACACAATTCAACCCCCCCTTCTTGTGTTTTCTCCACGCACCTTCAATTGGTATCAGAGCTCCGGTTCTGTTGGTAAATCACTTAACCGTGAGACAGTCAAGATCGAAAGGAGAAAACCTCCATGGCTCAAAACATGGATAAGTAGAAGCTGAAGCTACATCAACAAGTTGCTGATCTTAGCAAGAAATTTGAAGATCTGAGCAACAATCAAAATCCTTCCACTTCAGGGGCTAATCAAACTTCTGATATTGCTTCTACAGCTACTACTGTTTGCCTCATTAGTGATGATAATGAAAGCATTCAGTAGGCAACAGTAAATGGCTTGTTAGATCAATATGAGGAGTTTAGGATGGAGGAAAATGAGAGCATTGAGAAAATGAACATAAGGTTTCAAGCTATTACAAGCAAGCTTGAAGAGCACAACAACAAACTCAGCAACAAAGAGCTTGTAAGCAAGTTGCTGAGAAGTTTGCCTCTGGATTGGAATGTTATTCCACATCCTATAGAGGAAACTGAAGACATCAATTCAATGAGTCCTGAATCATTGATTGATTTACTCAGAGTCCATGAATTGGCTCTGAAGGAAATGCAAGAGTTGAACCGTGAAGAAGCAGAAGCAGCAAGGAAAGGAAAGCAAGCATTGGAGCATGAAGATCTTGTTGAAGAACCTGATGAAGAGTATCTTGAAAGTTTTTCAAGAAAAATTCAAAGATGGTACATCTTCAAGAAGAATGGAGGAAGATTAGCTAAAGGGATGACAACATGGGATGTACTAGACAGCTTCTTTGAAGATGAGTCTGAAATAGCACCAAGAGCTGAAGGACCAAGTTCTGAAGATGGCTCAGACTCTGAAGACTCAGGCTCTGATAAAAAATCAGAACCTGAGAGCAAAGAAAGCATTCAGAGAACAACAAATCAGGTATATTCTAGTCCTTCCAAAGCTAAATTGATCAAGCATCTTAATAAGACCTTACTTAAACTCTCTAATAGTCAGCAGAAGTTTAAAAAGCTTATAGCAGACTATGAGAATTTAAGTAAGCAAGCAAATCACTCTGAAGGTCTTAAACAAAAAGATTTTATCAAAACCAAAGACCCTAAGAATGATTTTGCTATATGTTACAAACCCCTTGAGCACTCTCAAGTTCTCAAAGAGTACTGTAACATAAATGCTGATCAAAATAAAATTGTTTCCATGCTTTGCAACCTTAAGACCAACAATACTAATGGGATTGGATACTCTAGCAGTAAAACACTAGAGGAACCAAGCTCATCAGCTATTGATGGAAGCTTCTCACTTCCAAATCTTTAAACTACATTTGTATCTGAAAGTTCTCAGATGAAACAAATGGAGGATGAAGATTTGGCAACTAACAGTCTAGGACCCTCATGCAAGTGGGTACCAAGAGACAAAATTGTTTACTTGATTGCAGGTGAAACTAAGACTCTGAACCTTCCAATCACATGGATGCATGTGACTGTGAATGGAAGAAGAGCAATTGTACATAGAAGGCACATTCTTGAAGAGTCAGATGGAGAAGAAGATGAAGAGGAATACATAAGGAGCAGAAGGGAGTATGAAGACTTGGAAGCTTGCTTTGAAGATGATAACAACTCAGTGTGGTGGAGTGATTGCTCATGCTATGACTCTGACTACACCTAATCAAGAAAGCTTCAATGCAAGGTAAGTACGCTTAACTCCTGAATGACATTTCAGAGGAATAACTCTCAAAGGTTTGAAAAATGTCTTCTTAGGATGCACAATGTTCAGTACTAAAACCTTAGAAAAATCATGTCTGAACATATTTTCTTGTGTCCTGAAAGACTTGTTTTTCAGCCTCTGAAGTTCTTCAGGTTTCAGCATCTAAGAATCTCAGACTCTGAGAAACGTTTCAACCTCTGACGGTTAAGCCTCTGAATACAAAATGAATTGGAAACGTTTAAGTATTTTTACTAAAACGTTTTGGCGCCAAAGAGACAACACGCATACACGTTCTGATTGGTTTGAACACAGTTAATGATTAGTCTGTTTATTTTCTTTAATGTATTGTGTGTTTTTAATTTGTTTTATTTTTTCTAAAAACTCTTAAAAACACTCACCTTACAAACCATTGCTCTTCAAAGCTAGAACAAACTTTATCTCTCATTTTAGCATCCTCTACACCCTAACCTTCTAAATGGCATCTACTTCAACACCAATTCCAGACTCCTTGTTTATTTTTCCTGATAGCTTTCCGATCAACACCATTGCTTGCGAGGAGATGTTTTCTACAGATTTATCTCTCAAGATGGAGGGAAAATCTTTGAACCTGGTTATGGAACAACTAGTGGACTTTGATAGTTTGGAAAAGAACCATTTTGATGTCCTAAAGTTCTTTTCTAATCACAAAGGGAGCTTTAGGTACATGAATTTATTAAATGGTCCAATCTATCCTACTCTGGTGAAAGATTTCTGGATTAGAAGCAAGGTGAGGACTGTTGAAGATTATCACAAGGAGCTAGCTGCAAGAAGGAAGGAAAAGCCTGAAAATGAAGACAAGACTCCTGAAGAGTTAGGTTTAAGAGTCATTGAAGAAACGGAGGTGCATTCTGTCGTGTGCGGTTTTGAAGTAATTCTCACTGCTTCAAACTTGGCTAAGGTGCTATCCATTTCAAACGATGGTATCCATTATACCTTTAGTCACAGTGAAGCACAAGAATCTATGTTTCTGAAGAATATGACAAGACATTGCTATGTCAAAGGGAGCAACAAGATAGGTGATCTAAAGCCCTCTCAAAGGATATTAGCCAAAATCATGTTAAGTTCTATATTCCCAGGAACTAAAAATCCTGATCATCTGTCATGGGATCATAGACACTTTGTCTATTTTCTCACAAGGAAATATGATTTAAATTGGGCTAAATACATCTTTGATCACCTTTGCAAATCAGTGCTCTTATCTCAAAATCAGGCCAAGTCTGATATACATGTAGTCTACCCAAGGGTCCTCAGTGAGATTTTCTATCAATGTGGGGTGATAGATATAATCAAAGCTGCTGGGCATGACTACTTATTAAGAGAATGCAGAGCCTCCACATTATCTGCTCATTCACTAGCTTGCATGAACCTGTTGTCAGAAATTGAAGCACAACCTTCAGAATCTCTAGTATATCAGCCTCACTCAGAACCCTCCTTGGTTAAGAAATGGAACATTGACATGCCTACAAATTTTTGTGACATTGTCAATAAGTATATCCAACTTTTGGACAACCTAGGAGAAGGTTTTGAGACTGAAAAGGTAGAGTTGAAGAAGAAGAGAAGAAGGTTAGTAAAAGCATATAAAGTTGAAGGCTCAGAGAGTGATGATGAACCTCTCAGCGTCAGAAGAAGGAAGCTTTTCAAGAAGTCTGAAGAAAAGACTAATGAAAGCTCAGATCATAACAGATCAGGTGAAGTATCTAAACCTGTTGTTGCTACTACTCAAGACATTAAGTTAACCTCATCATCAAGTCAACTCACTCTAACTCTAAACCAAGCAAGTTCTGAAGATAATCTTACCATAAAACAACTCATATCAGAACCTGTTAAATCAATTCACCCTAAACCAATCTTCATCAACATTTCCTCATCATCATCATCGTCTGAGTACAATCCCAATGAGTTAGATGAAATCCTAGCTAGCCTTGAACATCTAAAAGATAAGACCAAGTCATCTATAACTTAAACGCCTTCAGACTCTCACCCACTCAACCACCAAACTCCATTTGAACTCCAATTCTCTGAACATATTGTTTCAGAAGAAAACTTGAACCACCCACCATCAGACCATGTTGAGGCTATGATCAATGAACTCTCTACAGAGGATTTTCATCTCAAAAACCTTGATCATACCAGCCCTAGCCCTCAACAATCCCAACATTTGTCTACTCCCTTTAATCCCCAACTCACAAATACACTCTTACTAAATGAACCTCATCTCACCCAATCAGACAATCCTGATGTCTTGAGCATTTGCAATGACTTGTTTAGACAGTTACATGGTCTTTATGATCTAAGGCAAACGGATATGCCTTCATCTGAGTATGCTTCTCAATGGATTAGTCTGACAAAGTAACTGGTGAAAGGAGTGCACAATCTTCAGAAGGCAGCTGTGGAAGAACAGAAGAAGTTTGACAAAGGAAAAGCTATCAATGCTGAAAAGGACATTCAGAATCAAATGGACACAGAGAGGAATCATCCTGAATCCTCTGCTGCAAGAGAAAAGGTGGACGATCTGAATGTTCCTCCTCAAGACTGTCTGAGGGATAATCAAGCAACTCAACAGTTTCTAAGGAATCCTCTCTATGAAGATGACATCAGAAGGATTGAAGCAAAAGTAGATAAGTTTGTGGGATTGATGGAAGAAGTAAATGCCAATCAGAAAAACATCATGACAACCCTAGCATCTCTCTGTAGTCAACCCCAACCTTAGGACTTGTCTAAATTGTTTATATGTCTTTATGATTAATAATTTGCAAACCATCTTGATTAAGTTAAACCTTTGTTTAGGTTAAAAGTCTAATTTTTAATCGGACATACCTATTCATTATATTTATCTGTTTTTGAAAGTTGTTGATTTTATTGGTATGGTTGGTTGTTTGTTTTAAACTCTTTAATTGATTTCTAAAAATGATCTTTCAAATTCTTGAATTTCTTTCATTTTTCGTAAAGTACAATATGTGGATATTCTCAAAGTATCAAATTACATAACAAGAGAAGGCATAATAGTAAGAAATCAAAACTAAACAAGCCAAAGTAATGAATGTTATTTCATTAAGAACATAAGTTCTGGTTTACAAGACTAAAATTTCTAAGAACTATCTTCTAGTGCTCTCAAAGGTCATATTTGTGGTTACAAGCCTACATGACCTTTGCAGAGGGGTAAAGTTGAGGCTTTGGCTGAAGCCATTCAACCAGTAGTCTTTCTTGAAGAAACCAACTCTGCTGCATCAGTTTGGCTTTCCTCAGGAAAAGACTCAAGCCCCTCTAGAGCCTCGAACTTCAGTTTGATTTTCTTCAGGAAAATATGTCTTCAGAACTTAAAACAGTCAGAGTCCAAAGATTTCTCTTCAGACTCTGAACTGAGTTCTTCTGTGACAGACACTGGCTTTGTTTCCATTGGTTTCTTCTTATGTTTTCTCCTATCTTGACTTGCTCTCAGTAAAACTACTTTCTTCTTCTCTGAGCGTTTCATTTTTTCTCTCAAGAGATCTATCAATAACCTATGATTATTCTGTGTGAGTAAAATGACTAGGTATCTCTCTCATTTTATAAGCAAAATTCAATGGCCAAATATTAAATGTGTTCAACCACTTCTGATTTGACGGCATTGAAAGTTGAATTTCTATTAATTGCTTATATTACCTTTTTGATAATGACAAAAGGGGGAGAAAGAATATTGGTAAGTCAATTGTTGGAAGAAGCGAAATTACTTCGCTTTTTAGGGCCTTGTAGTGCTTCAGAGAGAGAACGTAGGAGAGTGGTCAAAATAGTAGCATGAGGTACATGCTTTGTTATGACAATCTGATCTTTGAGGATTTCAAAGTATTGTACTAAAGAGCTCTGAACTGTTTTCAATTTTTTGTTCAGACTCTGAGCTATTTTCTTTGAAAAGATTTTTAAAGCTCTGCACTGTTTGAAAATATTTTGAACTCTGAAGCTGTTAATGATAACCATCAGAACCGTGTGTGTATGTAGAAGACTTTAAGCGCCTCTGATTCTATTTTGTCATTCAATTTAAATATTGCTTCAATTTAAATACTGCTTCATCTTGCATCTTGCATTTATTAATTGAAGTTTATTATTCATAGTTAGTTCTTGAGTAAGGGTGCAACTTTACTCAAAGATTATCACACTATGGACTGAAGAAGCTTGCAAACCTTGTTCTTTACATAGTGAAATATGAATAATTTAAGTCATATAATAAAGTATTTCTGAAACTGATTAAAATTAACTATGGATACAAAATAGGGGGAGCTTACAAACCTAACCCTATGGGTTATCAGACTTAGGGGGAGTTTGCAAAACTCAGAAGCCTAATGTCAACATAGCTGATTTTTATCAACAACAATTGTATTTAATACTTGTGTTTGTCATCATCAAAAAGGGGGAGATTGTTGGAACAAAATATGTGTTAATACACACCCTTAAGTTTTGATGATAACAAAGTATTAAATGGACAATTGATGGTACTAATGTTTAAATTAAGTGCAGGAGAATTCAACGTTTAATCAAGAGATCACTTAATTTAAACTCTGATGAAACCAATGGAAGTCTGAATATTTAAGACTCTGAAAGAGTTCAGATGCTACAACGTGGTCAGAAGCTATACAAAGTTCAGAAGCTCAAAGTAGATCAGAACGTCTGAAAGCTGTTCAGGGACTCAGAGTAGTTCAGAAGCTCAAGGATGTTCAGAGGCCTACAAGAGTTCAGAGGCTGTCTGATAGTCATAAGTCATTCAGAGGATGAAGGCGTTCAGAATCTAAATTACTAAAGACTATCAGAGGCTAAACATTCAAAGACCAATCAGACTCTAAGCGATCAAAGGTTCATCAGAAGCAAAGGGAATTCCCAGTCATCAGAGGGCTACATCAACTACAACTTATCAAGCCTGATGACTTGTTCTAAGGTCAACTAAAATGCAACGGTCACAAAGGATGTGATCTCTCTCTCTAGGAGCTAGTTGTACCTTATAACTGTACCATTGGACAGACAGCAAAGGTGAAGCTTCTCTGCAAAGGAAGACGTGGCTTTACTCAACGGATCTTCATGTCTACAGCTGTCCAAGTTGCAACGGGAATTTCTCCAACGTCTCAATGTCTTTCTCAACTCATATAAATATGCCAAAGAAAGAATTGAAGACTAGCGCTCAACATTAGAAAAATCTCTCAAGAAAGTGAGCATTTGAATTGTAATAGATAATATCTCTCAAATGAAGTGAGCATAGAAACTAGCTTAGAGCCTCTGAAGTTATTATGTTTTGTAATAAATTTTAAGCTCTTAAGTTAGTAGTAAGTCTTCTGCTTAGTGTAGAAGCAAGTAAGTCTTCTGCTTAGTGTAGAAGCAAGAAAGTCTTCTGCTTAGTGTAGAAGCACGTAAGTCTCAGTCTTAGTGATTAGAGCAGTAAAGTCTTGAGCCTGAGTGCTTGAGCAAGGAAGTCTCTGATCTTGTGTGATCAGAGCAAGGAAGTCTCTCTGTCTTGTGTGACATAGAGCAGGAAGTCTCAAGCTTGTGTGCTTGAGCAAGGAAGTCTTAAGCTTGTGTGCTTAAGCAAGGAAGTCTCTTTAAGTCTTGTGTGACTAAGAGCAGGACGTCTTGAGCTTGTGTGCTTGAGCAACTATTGTAATCCGAGTGATTATAGTGGAACTCTCTTGGAAACAAGGGGACTGGAGTACTCTCAATTTGTGAGGGGAACCAGTATAAAAATTGTTGTGTGTTCTTCTCTCTCTCACTCTCTCATTTACTCCTTCATCATTTATAACGCCATAAGTTAATTGTGTGAATAATCCGGTGTGCTTTAAAGACTCTGAAAAGATTTAAACATCTTGGAAAGTTTTTAAATATCCAAAACACAATTCAACCCCCCTTCTTGTGTTTTCTCCACGCACCTTCATATTATACTTAGATGAACTACTTCCTGAGTCATGCTTTGTCTCACTTGAAAAAGACAAATGGATTTGGCACAAGAGGGCTGGTCATGTAAGCATGAAGACTATGTCAAAACTTTCCAAACTTGATCTAGTTAGAGGTTTGCGTAAGATTAGTTTTGATCTAGATAAACTATGTGAATCATGCACAAGAGGGAAACAAGTCAAAAGCAGTTTTAAACCAAAAGAATTTATTTCCACAAAAAGACCTCTTGAGTTACTTCACATAGACTTATTTGGACCTGTCAAAACTACAAGTCTTGGTGGCAAAAATTATGGCTTTGTCATAGTAGATGATTTTTCAAGATTCACTTGGGTGTTATTTTTAAAACATAAAGATGATTCTTTAGAAGCTTTTAAAACTTTTTGCTTGAGAGTTCAAAATGAGAAAGGTATCAATATTATCTCTATAAGAAGTGATCATGGAGGAGAATTTGAAAACTCTCTCTTTGAATCATTCCTTGATAATAATGGAATCTCTCATAATTTTTCTTGTCCAAGAACTCCCCAACAAAATGGAGTTGTTGAAAGGAAAAATAGAACTTTGCAAGAAATGGCAAAACAATGATTCATGAATCAAATGTTGAAAAGTATTTTTGGGTTGAGGCCATTAACACCTCTTGCTATATTTTAAACAGAGTCCCCATTAGAAAAGTTTTAAACAAAACACCTTATGAACTTTGGAAAGGCAGAAAACCTAGTATTTCTTACTTTCATATATTTGGATGTTTTTGTTACATTTTGAATATCAAAGACAACTTAGGTAAGTTTGATTCAAAGTTAGACAAGGGAATATTCTTAGGATACTCTCTGACCTCAAAAGCTTATAGAATCTACAATTTGAGAACTCAAACTTTAGAGGAAAGCATGCATGTGAAATTTGATGAATTTGAAGATCAACCAACTGTGCACATCACTGATGATGAAGAAGATGAACCAGTCATAGCACAAAATCATGATTCAGATGAAAATCTTACATCTCAAGGACCACCAAAGACCTGGAGCATTGTTGGTTATCATCCTCCTGATCAAATTATTGGTAATACAGAAGATGGTGTTAGAACCAGAAAAGTCTTGCAGGATGTAGAGACTAATCTGGGATTGATCTCCCAAATTGAACCAAGATCCATAAATGAAGCTATCATTGATGAATCCTGGATTGAGGCTATGAAAGAAGAACTACATCAATTTGAGAAGAATGAAGTTTGGAATTTGGTACCATTTCCAAAAGATCACTCAATTATTGGAACAAGATGGGTCTTTAGAAACAAACTTGATGAAAATGGTAAGGTTGTCAGAAACAAGGCAAGACTTGTAGCACAAGGTTATAATCAACAAGAAGGAATTGATTATGATGAAACCTTTGCTCCTGTAGCCAGGTTAGAAGCTATTAGAATACTGCTTGCATATGCATCACATAAATGTATCAAACTTTTTCAAATGGATGTAAAAAGTGCTTTTTTAAATGGATTTTTGAATGAGGAAGTTTATGTGCATTAACCTCCTGGTTTTGTTGATAAGCATAAACCTAATCATGTTTATAAACTTACCAAAGCCCTTTATGGACTTAAACAAGCCCCAAGAGCTTGGTATGACAGATTAAGCACTTTCTTACTTGAAAATGGTTTTTCTAGAGGAAAAATTGATACTACACTTTTTACAAAAAATGAAAAGCATGATTTACTTATTGTACAAGTGTATGTTGATGATATTATTTTTGGTGCTACTAATGAAAAAATGTGTGAAGATTTTTCTAACCTTATGCAAAATGAATTTGAGATGAGCATGATGGGAGAACTTGGTTTCTTTCTTGGCTTGCAAATCAAGCAACAAGAAGATGGAATTTTTATCAGTCAAGAAAAATATGTAAATGATCTTCTCAAGAAATACAAGATGAATGAATCCAAGATTATGTCAACACCAATGCATCCATCTACAAGTTTGGACAAAGATGAAAAAGGAAAAGATGTTTCTGAAAAAGAGTATAGAGGAATAATTGGATCTCTCCTCTACTTAACTGCTAGCAGACCTGACATAGTGTTTGCAGTTAGTCTTTGTGCTAGATTTCAAACATCTCCAAAAGAATCACACCTAACTGCAGTCAAAAGAATTTTTAGATACTTGGTAGGAACACCTGATGTAGGGTTATGGTACAAAAAGGGATCACACTTTGATTTACAAGCATATTGTGATGCTGACTATGCTGGGGATAAAGTTGAAAGAAAAAGCACAAGTGGAGCATGTCAGTTCCTTGGAGAAGCATTGGTGAGTTGGTGTTGTAGAAAACAAAACACCATTGCTCTTTCAACCACTGAAGCAGAATATGTTGCTGCATCAAACTGTTTCTCTCAAGACATCTGGATCAAATATCAACTTGAGGATTTCTCACTAAGGTACACATGTATCAAAATTTTATGTGATAACACTAGTGCTATTAATTTGTCTAAAAACCCTATTCAGCATTCAAGATCAAAACATATTGAAATCAAGCATCATTTTATTAGAGATCATGTTAACAAAAAAGATGTGGAATTAGTTTTTATTGATACTGAAAATCAACCTGCTGACATTTTTACTAAACCATTGGTTGATGATCGTTTTAATTTTATCAAATAAAAATTGAAAATCATCAAAAATCCATATCCTACTTGATGTATGCTTGTTTATGTATCTGGGAGACCGTTCAGAGAACGTTCTTTGAATACTGTGCTGAAGTATGACAAAACATATAACGGTCTTTTGCTTTAAATGGGCTTATGAACATGGCTTTTATGGCAAAATTGATTTGGGCTTCCCTCTCTCCTCACTCATTGGGTAACGGTTTCTTTTCTCTCTCTCTCTTTCCCACGCTTTTGAGAGAACCAAAGTACTAAGCTACACTATTCACAAGTACACCTACTCTATCATCTTTCTCTTCCCAAGTTTCTGTTTTTTTCTTTTAATAATCTCTCAGAATCTCTCAACTTCCATTAACAAATCTCAAACTCAGATTCACTCAAATGGCTAGAACTAAAAATGCTGGTGGAAGAAAGGTCCCACGAACCAAAAAGCCTTCAGTTTCATCTTCTCCACCACGATCTCTATCACCCCCAAAACCACCTACTCCAAAATCATCATCATCATCATCATCATCCTATGAAACCGCTTCTGAGTCTTACAAATCAATCTCAGAACGAGATGCCACTCCAGAAATCCAATCCTCACCTGTCACCACACACATGCAAACCACTGTTGAAAATCCCCCAAATCCTCAAACTTCCCCAAACACTGTTTTCCAACCCTCACAATCTGAATCTCCAGAAAATTCCCCCATCAATCTCACTCAAAATCAACCACCATGTCCATCACCTACTGATTCACCAAAACAATCCCCAAAACCAACAAATGAGGATGATTCTCCATCTCCAACTGCTACAATACCAAGTCCAAAGGACTCTCCACCTGTTTTGGTCAAAATAAAAAAATCTAAGTCTTTTGATTCCTCCAAAATAAGAAGATCATCAAGTATAATGTCTGGTGCTGGTAAGAAACCTGTGGTGGACACCACAGTTCATGTTTTGGATCAATCTGATTCTGAGATTGATCTCTTGGAAAAGGAGATTGATGACTTTGAACTAGAGCCCACAACATCTGCAAAGTCTGAACCTATCAAGCCAAAGAAAACTCCAACTCCAAAGAAGAAGGAGGTTGAGACTGCTGTCAAAGCTCCACGAACAAAGAAGAAGAAGATCAATTTGAAGAAATCAAAGGAGAAATTATTTGCTGCTCCACTCATTCAACCTGAAGATGAAGAGATTTTTGGCAAATATTGGAAGACCAAATCTGTAGCTGTTTCAAGGTTGTACAATTTTGCTGAGTTATCCATTGGAGGAGTTGATCTTGTCAAATTTGTGGAACCCTTTGAATGGAAAAGCTTCTTTCACATCAAGGAAACAGTTTACCCTCTATTGGTCCAAGCTTTTTATTTCAACGCTCAAGTTTTTCCAGAAAAAGACATGATCACATCTAACATCAAGGATGTTGAACTAGTGGTGGATCCTTATGTCATTGGAAGTCTGATAGGAATCAAAAGTGAAGGGCTGGAAGTTTATGGAAATGATTGGTATGACCAAGTCAAGATTAGTAAAGAAGAATTGAAGAAAAAGATGTTTACTGAAGAAGGAGCGAAGAAGAATGCACCTCCATCCTCAATGCTGAAGACTGAGTACAAACTTCTCCACAACATGTGTCAACATTCCTTTTTTCCTCGCACTGGAAGCAAAGACAAGGTAACTGATCTTGACCTACTCATGATGTATCACATGGCCAAAGGAGTTAAGCTAAACCTCCCATATATTATCCTTCACCACATGATTCATGCTGCCACCTCTGGTTTTAAGAAAATAGCCCTACCATATGCCATGCTTTTAACAAGAGTTTTTAGACTTTACTATGCTGATATGGATAACACACCCTCTGAAAATATCTACTATACTTTTAGTTTGAAAAATGTGAGTCACATGAAGAAAGAAATTGAACCCCCTGTTGCTGATGTTGGAGTTAAAAGGAAAAGAGAAATTTTTGAAAAGTCAAGTTTAAATGTGCTTGCTGATGCTTCTGGAGACCGTTTGGAGAACGATCTCCAGACTGATGGAAATGCTCAAATCAGTGGTGATGTTGATCCCACCACTGAAAGTGAGAAACTTGTAACTACTGCTGCTGCTACTCTTCAAGGTTTTAAACCTATGTCTGTTCCACAAAATACCACCATGTTTTCACCACTAATGACCTCAAGCCAAGGAAGTCTCTCTTCCTTTTGCACTTCTAAATTTATAAGGAACATTCTCACGTCTAATACTCCAGATATTTCCACCATGCCTATCCCAAAACCTACTGATAGCACACTACCATCAATACCATCATCATTTGCTACATTTGATTCATTTTGCTCCTCAGTAAATGCTGCTAATGCTGGAATTCAACAGTTAGTGTTTGAGGGAAATGTCAACTTTGAATTTCCTGGCTCTTCAAGGCCCACCAAACGCTTTAGACTTGAAACTGACATGGAACAAATGAGAAAAGATTTGGATATTGTGATTAAGGGTATGGCTGTTCAACACTCCATGATGGATCATTTAATTCTGGAATCCATAACTTTGAGATATTGGTTTACTACTATTGTTTGTCCACAACTCCATCTTCCTCCACCTCCTGAAATTGAAACACTACAATTTGATCCCTTTCCTAATCAAAATGATAAATCTGATGATGATGAGAATCCTACCACTTCACCTGCTCCTGATGGAGCTAATGAATGATAAACTTTGCTGATGTGTTGCTCCTGGTTACCCTTTTCAATGATGACAAAGGGGGAGAATGAATTAATAAATCAAGGGGGAGCTCAATGATGTTTTGAAATACAAGCTTGTCTGATCTGTTGCATGTTCTGGATATTTGATATTTGATGATCTTGTTTTTAATTTTACGAACTCTGTTTTTAATAGTCCTGTTTAGTATTTAGATATTTTGGGAAGTTTCTTTTGATGTCATATGAACTTCTCCTACTATGTATGTGTTGTCTAAACTAGGATTTGTTTGTTTAATCTGCTTTTGATGCATGTTTGAATCATTTTGTATTAATCATGAGCTGTAAACTGTGTTTGGATGCTCACTTATGTGAGACTAATGATTAATGAATGTTGCTTGATTCAAATCATACTCATGATACTCAATTCTTTTAAATCATAAGCATGATCATTTTGGAAATTGAATGCTTGAATTGAGGGGAAGCTTACAAATTAAAAAACACTAGACATTTTATTTCAAGCACTTTTGAACTTTGATTAAAATTAGAATTCCATCTCAAAACATAATTCAAGAAGTTTGTCATCATCAAAAAGGGGGAGATTGTTGAGGCAAAATGCCAAATTGATGTTTTAAAGATAACAAACCTCTTAATTATTTTTAAGTGTAATTCTAATCTTTTTGGTATCTAACAAGTGCTCTTGAGTGTTTTAATTAAGCTAGGAACAATTGAGCTATTTAGATCAAATATCATGTTTTTATTTTGATATAAACAAAAGCCTGGAGAACGGTCTCAGATTGATCTCTGAAACCTGCGCAACATCATTTTCACGCAATCAAGGCAAAAGGACTAATGGATAAGTCAACTATTTACAAGACAAATGATCACTTTTATCTTGGGCTTCACTCACAAAATCTCTACAGTCCAAGAGATCATTTAAGGCAAAGGTTTCTCTCATGAATAATGTTTTTAAATTGATCTTTATACTCAATTAATGGAACTGGTCTTGTATATGACACAAGGATATTTTTATACTCAATTAATGGAACTGATCTTGTATGGACCATGGAAAATTAGACAGCACAACCTAGTCTTGAAATTGACTTGTACTTTAAAGGAATAAAGAAAGAACATTCTCCAATGTTGTTTCTCTTTCTGTATGACACTTGTACTTGCAACAAGGACATTGTGGAACATCAAGTACAACCTCCAACTGCTGTTTTTATCCATAACAGCTGGCCTTTACGTGCTCCAGCTTCCTTGCATCAAAGGGAAGAAATTCAGTCACGGCCAGAATTTGGAGAACGGTCTCAGACCAATGCTGGAAAGAGAAAACATTCACTTGGAGTGACACCAGCTTGCATACAGCTGTTCAAAGGTTATCCAAAAGCTGCACAATGGCTATACTTGTTTGATAAGCAACATACAACAACATTACAGCTCAACAACAGCTATTCATACGCTCCTCTATCATAAGTCAGAAGAAGAAACTTTGGAGATCAATCTCAGACTGATCAGTTTTCTTCAAAATACATGAGCTGTAATTAAGCAGAGCTACTAGCTGTTATTTTCAAGCTTCCAACGGATATACTTCGTGGCCAAGACTCCCTGATCATCATTCATCTATATATAGAGGTCCTTGGCAACTTTGAAGAGCAAGAGTTTTCACTACATCTTCAACACTTGTTTTGTATACAAGTTTTTATCAAGAGCTCTTCTTTTCTCTCTCACTCAGATTTGTAATTCATATATATATAGGATCAGAATATCCATTGAGTGTTTTGAGAGTTTATCCATCCATTTTCAAAGCTTCTCATAGTGTATTGAGTGAATAGGCTTTGATTACCAAATCCTTCATCATTGTAATCATTGGCTCAAGTTAGTACGTAACTACTAATTGAGTGACACCTTCATAGTCAGTGAGACTGAGGTAGATTAAGCTTGTAAGGCTTAGAAGATTATTTGGTCTGGGATCTAGATCAAAGGAAGTGTAACTTGAGATCATTAGCATCTCTTAGTGGACAATCTCACAAGGAGTGTGGGGACTGGACTAGCCCAAGCATTTTGGGTGAACCAGGATAAATTGTTGTGTGCATTCTCTTCCCTTACTCTGATTTAATTCATGCAATCACTAATCACACAAATCACAATTTAATAGTTATATATATATACTGTCAGAGTGTGTTGGGAGAACGTTCTCCAGACTGCAACACTTTTTAATATTTGTTTTAACTAACAATCTAATTATATTCTTCAAGTATATTGTGTTTGATAATTTTTATAGGAAATATTTTAAAGGTTCACAATTCAAACCCCCCCTTTCTTGTGAAAAACTTTGCTACTTCATCCTCATTTAACCTAATTTCTCATTATAAATAGGACCATTACTTGATGAGAGAGAAGGGGGACGAAAATCAGAGAAAGAATCACACCAAAAACAACTCAAAACTTCTCTTCATTTTGACATTTTCTTCAATTTTCGTTTTCATCACAAACACAAATAAAACTCCGAATTCTCTTCACCAATCATCCATACATGTTTATAGTAACCATTTTCCAGCCATAAACAACAATCTCAACGTCATAAATTTGAAGAATAAACCACCCAAAAACTCAAAAAAAGTGTACATCCAATAGATCAATTCGAAGCTTCCCAAATGTTTTTCTCGCTCGATTTACGTTCATAAGCACATTATAAAGCTTTTTCATTGATCAATTTGGTTTATTTCGAACTGTATAGTGATTTTGTATTTTCAAGTTTAAACTTTTTCTCTTCGTTTTTCATTTTCTAAGCATGCTTTGAAAAAAACTAATGTCATTTTTGAAATCTACGCGAAAAAACGAAGAGAACGGTATATAACTTGGGTGATTTCGCGTCAATTTTGGAACTCCGGTGGCCGGAATAGTCACCGGAAATTGTTGTGGTTCGCCGGAGAAGAAGATCCATGGGTGATCTTCCCTTTCGCCGGAAATTGTTGGGCCTGGTCTTTTATTCTGCTATTCGCACCCCCTTTTCATTACATTTTAATATTCGCACCCCCTCTCTGTATTTAATTTTATTTTTTGAGCTTATGAGATAAGTGCTTTTGGCATAAGGTATTCTTAGCTATTTTCAGCCTTGTAAAGCATGATGTGGAGGCTTATCTTTGTTCTTTGTTACTAACCCATCTAATCTAACATTTATTTATGCTTATTATATCATCTCATCATATACATTTATTATATTTGTTTTTTGCACCGTTATTGTTGTATTGTGTGTATTGTGCTTTATTAATCACCATTTATTTTGCTCTTGAACTTAAAATGTAATTAGGCCAAGTGTAAGCTATAAATAAAATTGCATGGCATCCCCTCTCTTGCATCATTTCATGTTTATTTTCTCGCAAATATTTTAGAATGTAATTAGGAACAAATGTACTCCTAAATAAAAAATTTCATTTCATGCATATTTACTTTCCGCCAATACGCGTAATGTTAAATTCCGAGGGAAAAGACGTCGCTTTGGTCAAAATATCATTGCGAATTGTCTTCGCGTTTAAATTATTGGTTATAACGTTAGTATTATTTTTTCCGCGCGCAACCGTTACCCAATTCTTTTTTTCAAAAAAAATGAGGTCAACACCTCTTCAAAAGCACATAAGCAATTCCTTTTCAACATCGTCAAGCACAAAAATATTTTTGTCATCAAACTTTTTTCAAAACAAAAACCTTGAATTTTAAACCAAGTGCTATTTTATCGCTAAAACCTTGGATTTTAACCCAAGAGTTCTTTTTATCAAAAAACTTGGATTTTAAACCAAGTGCCTTGGATTTCAAACCAAGTGCTTCTTTTATCGTGAAAACCTTGAATTTTAACCCAAGTGTTCTTTTTATCACAAAACTTGGATTTTAAACCAAGTGCTTCTTTTATCGTGAAAACCTTGTATTTTAAACCAAGTGTTCCTTTTTATTGCAAAAAACTTGGATTTTAAACCAAGTGTCTTGGACTTTAAACCAAGTGCTCTTTTATCGCAAAAACCTTGGACTTTAAACCAAGTGTTCCTTTTTCTCGCAAAAAACCTTGGAATTTAAACCAAGTGCATTTTCTTCAATCAAACATCTTTAATCATGCAAAAACTTTGGACTTTAAACCAAGTGTCTTTTATCACTCAAAACCTTTTCTAAAAAAAAAACCTTGGATTTTAAACCAAGTGTTTGTTGAGGCAAAATCCCAAATTGATGTTTTAAAGATAACAAACCTCTTAATTATTTTTAAGAGTAATTCTAATCTTTTTGGTATCTAACAAGTGCTCTTGAGTGTTTGAATTAAGCTAGGAACAATTGAGCTATTTAGATCAAATATCATGTTTTTATTTTGATAAAAACAAAAGCTTGGAGAACGGTCTCAGATTGATCTCTGAAACCTGCGCAACATCATCTTCACACAATCAAGGCAAAAGGACTTATGGATAAGTCAACCATGTACAAGACAAATGATTACCTTTATCTTGGGCTTCACTCACAAAATCTCTACAGTCCAAGAGATCATTTAAGGCAAAGGTTTCTCTCATGAATAGAGAACTTACTATTTTTACCAAGTTCTATGTTTGAACATGTGAATATTGAGCATATGACACAAGGATATTTTTATACTCAATTGATGGAACTGACTCTATGGACCATGGAAAATTAGACAGCAGATCCTAGTCTTGCACTTGACTTTTACTTTAAAGGAATAAAGAAAGAACATTCTCCAATGTTGTTTCTCTTTCTCTATGACACTTGTACTTGCAACAAGGACATCTTGGAACATCAAGTACAATCTCCAGCTACTGTTTTTATCCATAACAGCTGGCCTTTTCGTGCTCTAGCTTCTTTGCTTCAAAAGGAAGAAATTCATTCACGCCAGATTTTGGAGAACGGTCTCAGACCAATGCTGGAAAGAGAAAACATTCACTTGGAGTGAGACCAGCTTGCATACAGCTGTTCAAAGGTTATCCAAAAGCTGCACAACGGCTATACTTGTTTGTTAAGTAACATACAGCAATATTACAGCTCAACAACAGCTATTTATACGCTCCTCTATCATAAGTCAGAAGAAGAAACTTTGGAGATCGATCTCAGACTGATCTGTTTTCTTCAAAATATATGAGCTGTCATTATGCATAGCTACTAGCCGTTATTTTCAAGCTTCCAACGGATATACTTCATGGCCAAGACTCCCTGATCATCATTCATCTATATATCGAGGTCCTTGGCAACTTTGAAGAGCAAGAGTTTTCACTACATCTTCAACACTTGTTTTGTGATACAAGTTTTTCTCTCTCACTCAGATTTGTAATTCATATATATAGGATCAGAATATCCAGTGAGTGTTTTGAGAGTTTATCCATCCATTTTCAAAGCTTCTCATAGTGTATTGAGTGAATAGGCTTTGATTACCAAATTCTTCATCATTGTAATCATTGGCTCAAGTTAGTACGTAACTACTAATTGAGTGACACCTTCATAGTCAGTGAGACTGAGGTAGATTAAGCTTGTAGGGCTTAGAAGATTATTTGGTCTTGGATCTAGATCAAAGGAAGTGTAACTTGAGATCATTAGCATCTCTATGTGGATGCTTATCTTTGTTCTTTGTTACTAACCCATCTAATCTAACATTTATTTATGCTTTTTATATCATCTCATCATATACATTTATTATATTTGTTTTTTGCACCGTTATTGTTGTATTGTGTGTATTGTGCTTTATTAATCACCATTTATTTTGCTCTTGAACTTAGAATGTAATTAGGCCAAGTGTAAGCTATAAATAAAATTGCATGGCATCCCCTCTCTTGCATCATTTCATGTTTATTTTCTCGCAAATATTTTAGAATGTAATTAGGAACAAATGTACTCCTAAATAAAAAATTGCATTTCATGCATATTTACTTTCCGGCAATACGCGTAATGTTAAATTCCGAGGGAAAAGACGTCGCTTTGGTCAAAATATCATTGCGAATTGTCTTCGCGTTTAAATTATTTGTTATAACGTTAGTATTATTTTTTCCGCGCGCAACCGTTACCCAATTCTTTTTTTCAAAAAAAATGAGGTCAACACCTCTTCAAAAGCACATAAGCAATTCCTTTTCAACATCGTCAAGCACAAAAATATTTTTTGTCATCAAACTTTTTTCAAAACAAAAACCTTGGATTTTAAACCAAGTGCTATTTTATCACTAAAACCTTGGATTTTAACCCAAGTGTTCTTTTTATCACAAAACTTGGATTTCAAACCAAGTGCTTCTTTTATCGTGAAAACCTTGGATTTTAACCCAAGTGTTCTTTTTATCACAAAACTTGGATTTTAAACCAAGTGCCTTGGATTTTATACCAAGTGCTTCTTTTATCGTGAAAACCTTGGATTTTAAACCAAGTGTTCCTTTTTATTGCAAAAAACTTGGATTTTAAACCAAGTGTCTTGGACTTTAAACCAAGTGCTCTTTTATCGCAAAAACCTTGGACTTTAAACCAAGTGTTCCTTTTTCTCGCAAAAAACCTTGGAATTTAAACCAAGTGCATTTTCTTCAATCAAACATCTTTAATCATGCAAAAACCTTGGATTTTAAACCAAGTGTCTTTTATCACTCAAAACCTTTTCTCAAAAAAAAACCTTGGATTTTAAACCAAGTGTTTACGTCTCCTTTCATAACCAAACTTCAATCAATTTAACCATATAGACTTTCTTCACAAATTAACATCAATCAAACTCACATTTTGCCACTTTTGGCTTTTTGGTCTTTAAAACCATTTTCAAAACCTTAAAATTAAACAAACAAATTTACTCGTAACTTTTACCCCGAACTACGAGATTTTGATCCTTCGGGTACGTAGGCATGAGACTTGTCTCGGCGAATCAAATAAAATCAATAAAAACATTTTTTTTCTTCTTTTTCAAGAGGTTCCTATAGGATACTATAGATACTTAGGGTGCTAGTACCTTCCCTTCGTATAACCAACCCCCGGACCTTGATCTCTAAAAATAGGGTTTTTTCGAACTTTTCCCTTTCCCTCGGATAAATTAAAGATCGGTGGTGGAATATTAAATTGCGATTCGAAGTTAATTAATAACTCGACATCCAAAAATCACCGCGACAGAAATGGCGACTTCACTGGGGAATCCCCAAGCAGGTTAAGCCTAACTTGTTTTATTTTTTTTTATCTTTGTGCTTTTATTCATGCTTGTATATATGTGTATATATTTTTGCTTGGGATCTCTTGAGTGGTGAGATAAGTCCTAACCCGGGCTTGAGAGAAACAATAAGATAGGATGGGGTATAATCAAAGTATTGGGCTAAGAATAGTCTTAGATCCCAATGCATGTGATATAATCCCGCTCAGTGGAGGCCTCATGATAGTATTACTCTGTTGGCATGGATAGTCATGTCGGCGTTATTACTTACCAATGTGAGTGTCCCGAGAAGCTGAAAACCTTAGGATCACATTAACCCATCTTGGCCTTTTAGGACGTAGTGCGGTGGCTAACCAAGAATGGTCTTGGAATTAGTCGACACGCGATACTACACTCAAACGAGGTTGTCTTGAGAATATTATTGGACCGGGAATTAGTTCCGTAAGCCGTTGATATCCGAAAGACGGTTGATGACTTTCAGAACTTTGTAGAACCCGTAATGCAGGTACACATGAACCCTAGTAATTATCATATGGGAGGGTTTTACATTTGACTCCAACACTATACTTTAACCCCACCATGTTTTCCGCATCATGCATATATGCACTCATTCATAAAATTTTTCTCATCCGATGTCGAAGGACTTAAACAAATTTTCCGTAAACATTATAGAGGACATTCATTTCAAATGATGCATAATAAAAAAATTTCTTTTCTTCTTCTTTTCTCCTTTACAATATCCATATCTAAAATGTTTTACAACAAATTTGGGATAAGTCCTTCGATAACAAAAAAAAAACATTGCATATTTTAGCATAAACACATCATGCATCATACTGCATTCACAAGTTTCCAAACTCGAGTCTCATTTTTTCCTCCTCTCTCTACCTCAGTCAAACAAAGTGGCTCGGCATATTCGGTACAAAGCAACCCGTGTCTACAATACTCGGTCTAATTGGAAGAGCAAGATGAACAATTTCGAGGAAGAAAACCATATGCTCCGTGAACAAATGACAACCATGCAAACAGAAATCGAGAAATTGACTGGTATGGTGGCTTCTTTGATGGCTGCCCAGAATCAGGTGCCAGCACCAGTGCCTCATTCTAGTAATGCTCTTGTATCTTATTTCATCTGCGCCTCTTAGCGCTCCTCAGTTTGTTATGCCTGAAGGTTACCCATGGGGCATGCCAATTGGCTTTCTCGGGGAGGAATCACGTCCTGTAGTATCTGAGATTCCTCATGTCCAACCAGCAGTGCCAATTCCTCAGCTCGGCAACACACTTCCTCAGGTTACAGCAATTGTGACTACACCGTTGGTTCATACTATCCAGCAAAACCAGATGCCCATCTTTCATGCTGAAAGTGTGGGGGGTTATGATAGGGTTGATGACTTATAGATCAAGTATGACGAGATACAGAGGGAGATGAGGGCTCTTAGGGGGAAAGATTTGTTCGGCCAGGATGCTCATGAACTCTGCTTTGTCCCTGATGTTGTGGTCCCTCATAAGTTTAAAGTTCCGGATTTTGAGAAGTATAAGGGGAGTACTTGCCCCAAAGCTCACCTGATAATGTATGCCAGAAAAATGTCAACTCAAACCAGTAATGATAAGTTGTTGATCCATTACTTTCAGGACAGTCTGACAGGCGCGGCTTTGAGGTGGTACATGGATCTCGATAGGGTTAACGTCAGTTCCTTTAATGATTTGGCTAGTGCTTTCATCAGGCAGTACAATTACAATTCATATAAGGCCCCTGATAGAGATGAGTTACGGGCATTGGCACAAAAAGAGAAGGAGTCTTTTAAGGAATATGCTCAAAGATGGAGGGAGCTTGCTGCTCAGATTCGTCCTCCAGTGGAAGAGAAAGAATTGTGTAAGTTATTTTTGCATACTCTAAGCCCATTCTTCTATGAGAAAATGGTTGGTATTGTATCAAGAAGCTTCACCGAAATGATGGAAATGGGAATGTGCTTAGAAGAAGGAGTCCGTCAAGGGCGGTTGACGAGAGGAAACGCTCCGGCCAATAATGCGAAGAGGTATGGCAGCAACCTTTCAAAAGAAAAGGAGCCTGAGGTTGGGATGGTGGCTCAAGGGGGACCCCAATCTAGATACCCAACTTACCATCATGTCTCAACCATTACACCTACATCTCAGCCACAAATGACCCAAGCACCACCACCACAATATCCACAATCTTATCAACAAGCATATCTTCACCAAACACCTCCACAACAACCATATCCACAGCAACCACAAATTCGACCACAAACTTCCCAACAACCCTACAATTATCCCAATCGCACCCAGAGAAATCCATCATTTGACCCCATACCCATGAAATATGCCGACCTACTCCCCGCCTTACTTGCTAAAATTTTTGTCCAGACAAGGCCACCTCCCCCTATGCCAGCAGTACTACCTACCTGGTACCGCAGTGATTTAACTTGTGTCTTCCATCAAGGGGCCCCTGGCCATGATGTAGAACATTGTTATGCTCTCAAGAAAGCTGTTCAGGATTTAATCCGCAACAAGATGCTATCTTTCAAGGATGAGAACCCTAATGTTCAAAGTTCATCCTCAGCCTACTCATGGGTCCTCCGTCATTCTCAAGATTATCAAGATGTTTGTCCCTAGGATCACTAGGCCTTTTATTTTCCAATTGCAATTTCTTTCTTTTCAAGCATTTATTTGCATTTTTTGAGTTGTATCTTTTAATTAATGTTTCTAAACGATGAGCATGCATATTTTGGAATCCATCCATTCGTATTCACTCTTTTCTGGTGCCATCACAAATGGCAATGTTTTTCTATTTTCACTTCTCATGTTAACAAACTTGAGGGGAGGATGATGTAAACTAAATGTTTAAAATTGCTGATATGTGCTGATATATGCTTTCCTTACTAATACCCAGTTGATGATGTAAGGCATTGTTTCACTTCCCAAACACCAGAGAAATAAGGAGATAATCCGTAGTCAACCCCTTTGATCCAGAAGTTGGTGTTCTTTCTATAAAAAAAACCCTTAATCTTGACCCGGGGCAGGGTAGTCTTTCAATTAATTCAATGACACATTCCAATACAAGAGGATAAATCTGTTGAGATAGAGGAAGTCATGAGTAGACAAAACTCACAATAACATGTGGCAGTCACAATTGTCCTACACCAAAAAAAAAAAGAGAAAAACAAGCCAAAAAAAACAACAACAAAAAGCCCGCTAGGTAAAAAGACTTAGGCAAAATTTAGGGCCTCCCGATGGACCGCAAAATCCAAAAGAATTGGTCCATGCAAAAATAAGGGATTAAGAGCAAAAATGATGAAAACAAACTTGTGAAGGAAAAAGTGACTGCCACTTCAAGAATCTCATCAAAGCTTCGACCAAAGCGTCAACCACAAAACATCATTGTCAAAAAAAATCCTCTTGTCAACCAGAGCGTGTCTGATGAATTGATTGAATGTAGGAATGAAGGACATCAACGAAGAGTGGGTGGGTTAAGACATAATTTTGAGCCTAATAATCTTTTCTTTTCGAAACCATGAACCAGGCCACGTTATAACCCTCAAAAGACCTAATTGAAGCTAGGTTTACTTTGAAAGCATAATCAACAAAATTATTGTTAAAACTGACTCCACCTGTTTGTTGAGTAACTATCTTTTACACACACCACATGTGTTTTCTATAAAAAAAAAAATTCGATTCCAAAACTTGCATGTACATTACATCAGAAATATTTTTCAAAAGAAACAATTTTGTTTGCAAATTTATATTTGGCATCAAGGAAATTCAATCAAATGGTCTAATCAAGAGCGAATCAACTCAAAACGCTCCTAACTTGGGGAAAATTACCTCAGGAACCCGCCAATCAGGGGCAATTCTTTACATCCAGGGGCTTACCCTTCAAAGATTCGATGTCAAGGTTTCACTCACTTGGGGCACCTGAAGTGGTTTCCAGGGGGTAATCCAGATCTGCAAAGATAGTTGTTATGTTTCTTCCTCCTTGAGCCAATAATCATCGAGTTGATATTTTGGGTTTTTTGGACATGTGCAGTTTCTCCTAAAATAGTGTGTTACTATAATATGTTGAGTATGTGATCCAACATTCTTCAATTGAATACTGAACTTGATGGTAATCCTCGGCAAGTGGTTATCTTTAAGAAGCTTGTATGATTTTCTTTTCCCCAGTAAAAGAAGAAGTCGAGACCCGTTCTGAGAGGCTCATTCAACAACAAATGACATCTCTTTGAGAAGTTTTCCTATTTCTAGCATATCAATCTCGATTCTTTCTATCAAAAAAAAAAAAGAGAAAAAAAAAAAAGCAAAAAGAACAGCTCGCTAAGTTGAAAACCCGAAAGGGCGGCTTAGGGAAAAATGAGTGTCCCGGTGGATTGAAAACCTGAAAGGGCAATCCAGGCAAAAATTAGGGGCAAAACAAAACAAAAAAGAAATATAATCTCGGTGGATTGAAAACCCAAAAGCGCGATCCAGGCAAAAATTAGGGATTTCAAAAAAGTACAAAAAAAAAAGAAGAAAGCAAAAGCATGACTATCGAAACAAGACCATGAGAAAATATTCAGTTTTAGTGTACAAATGGCGACTTCTGCCAGACCTCTGACCGACGGGTTTTACCCCAAGAAGCAATCGTTCTTACCATGGATTGACATACCATACCGGGATTTACCCCGAGGATTTGATTTATTTCACCTGTAAGGGTGCTGTCCCCAGTGGAGAACTATTGAGTGGTTGTACGGATACGTCGGCCCAATGCTCATCTTACCTGCTTAAACCTTTTGTCTCGTCCAGTCATGTACAAATATCATTCAATCATACAAATACAAGCTTCATAATATACATTCATACATACATATAATCATACATACATACATACAATCATTCACATATTCATACATACATTCATATTCACATGCAACATGCACACAAAATCATTCACACAAACCGCATTGACCATCATGTGTCTTGCTTCAATACATCACAAAAGAGTCATCCCCAATGTATCTGGTCCAGAGATGTCTCCATCAATCATACATCACAAAAAAGAGTCATTCCCAGTGAATCTGGTCCAGAGATGTCTCCATCATTCATATTTCACAAAAAAAAAAGGGTCATCCCCAGTGTGTCTGGTCTAGAGATGTCTCCATCAAACACATTCCAAGTGGCAGGTTTTGCAAACAATCAACTGCAAACTTGCGGTTAATTTCCCCAAAAGAGGTCATCTCCAGTGCGTCTGGTCAAGACAAATATCTTTTCTTGTTATGTCCTGCTCTCCTACAATGATGGCAGACATTTATTTCCTTGTTATGTCCTGCTCTCCTACTACGACGACAGACATTATCTTTCTTTTGGTGTCTCGCTCTCCCACAATGACAGCAGACAATTTATTTCCTTGTTGTGTCTCGCTCTCCCACAATGACAGCAGACAATTTATTTCCTCGCTGTGTCCTTATCATCCCACAATGTTGCTAGGCACTGTCTTTACTTCTGTCCTCACATTGGACTTTATCGCTTATGTCCCTACACTGGACTTTACTGCTTTCTGTCTTTACTTCTGTCCCTACACTGGACTTTACTGTTTTCTGTCTTTACTTCTGTCCTCACATTGGACTTTATCGCTTATGTCCCTACACTGGACTTTATTGCTTTTTGTCTTTACTCCTCACATTGGACTTTATTGCTTCTGTCCGCACACTGGACTTTACTGCTTTCTGTCTTTACTTTTGTCCCTACACTGGACTTTATTGCTTTCCGTCTTTACTTATGTCCTCACATTGGACTTTATCTGCTTCTGTCCCGCACATAGGACTTTATTGCTTTCCGTCTTTACTTTTGTCCATACACATGACTTTATCGCTTTCTGTCCGCATACATGACTTTATCACTTTTTGTTTTCATTACTTTTATCAAATAATCTTCATTACATACAAACACTCATAAGCATAACACTCATATCATAGCATTTTATAGTTTAGGCCGGTCAAAAAATGGTGTACTCTGTATTTAAGTTATGACCTGCAGACTGAAAGGGTGTCAAAGTGCTATTCGTAACTCCTATTATTTAAGTTATGACCCACGCCTCAATCCGATATTCGTAACTCCAGTTATGACCTGCGGACTGAAAGGGTGTCAAAGTGCTATTTATTCATAAATTAAGTGCGAAAATAAAATAAAGTTAGAAGTAAACCTAAATATAAAAACACATTAAAATAGTGAAAATAGTAAATTAAACCATAGGAATACACTAGTACAATAGTAGAAGAATGTGCATTAAAATGCACTGATCACGTTTCTAGGAAAAACAGTTACTACCTTTGACTAGACTACTTTGAGAAATATGTTTAGGTGCGTTTTTCGAGGGAGTGGGAGAATATAGAGAATTAATTTTTGAAAACCGTTACAAACGAGAAAAAGGAAGACGTAAACGACTTAAAGCAATTAACACATAAAGCAGTAGGAGAGAAGAGAATAGATAATAACATACTTAAATTAAAAAAGACAAGAGTTTAGAAATTAAATCGCCCAGTTAAAACAAAAATTAATTAAGATAACAAAACATAGGCACGCAGGCCCAAAGAGAGAACACCAAATGACTAGTTGGAAGCAGGAGGAACAAAGGGAACCAGTTTCCCATCCACTATCTGGTTGAGAGAGTCCAGCTCGCCCAGTTTGACAATATCCACATCGGGAAAGACCACCTTCATCTGATCGACGGCGAACTTAAACCCATCATCATATTGGCTCGCCACATCCAGTTCCAGGGTGTCCACCTTAGCAGTAAGAGTATCCATCATCTGGGATGCCTCTTCTTTGCCTTTGGTCGCCACAGCAAACTCGCCCTCCAAGGTCTTCACCCTCCCTTTCAAAGCAATCACCTCATCGTCCTTAGCTTTTACAGCCGCCTTCACCGCCTCCTCCTGCCCAGCCATCACCGCTGCCAAGTCTTCCACAAACTTGCTTTTGGCAGCAGCATACTCCTTGTCATACCCCATTTTTTGACCATCCTAAATTTTAATTTCTTTTTTTTTTTCTTTTTTATACCTTATATCATTTTTTATTCATTAAAATTAGAAAAATGTAAAAATTTGTATTTTATTCTATTTACGCTGCTTAACGCAATCAATTTTAGATTAAAGATTATTTGATTTTTCTTGCATTTATTTTTCCACCATTTATTTTAAAATTCCATTTTTTGACTGACATTTATTCATAAACATTTTTTTATTTCCAATTTTACCCTTTTACTAAATAATACAAAAAGGTTTCTTCATTTGCAAGAAACCTCGAAGTTTATCTTTTCTATTTTTTCTCTTTTACATAAAATTTGTTTTGTTCATACTCATTTGATTTAAAGCCCAAAAAATGACCATTTTACCCCTTGTCCCCTATTATTTCTTTTTTCACTTTTTTTTACAATAATTGATTTTTAATCATTTTTCACTCATTTTCATTACAAACCAAAATCACAAAAATCATTCACCAATTACAATTGAAAATAGAAGGTTCTTTTTCACCACCTCATCACACAAAAATCACTACACATGTGCAAAAAAATCACAAAATATCTCATTGAGCAAAATTCCAAAGTACCCATTCCTTGCTTTCCAATTCTATCCTCATTTAACCTAATTTCTCAATATAAATAGGACCATTACTTGATGAGAGAGAAGGGGGACGAAAATCAGAGAAAGAATCACACCAAAAACAACTCAAAACTTCTCTTCATTTTGACATTTTCTTCAATTTTTGTTTTCATCACAAACACAAATAAAACTCTGAATTCTCTTCACCAATCATCCATACATGTTTATAGTAACCATTTTCCAACCATAAACAACAATCTCAACGTCATAAATTTGAAGAATAAACCACCCAAAAACTCAAAAAAAGTGTACATCCAATAGATCAATTCGAAGCTTCCCAAATGTTTTTCTCGCTCGATTTACGTTCATAAGCACATTATAAAGCTTTTTCATTGATCAATTTGGTTTATTTCGAACTGTATAGTGATTTTGTATTTTCAAGTTTAAACTTTTTCTCTTCGTTTTTCATTTTCTAAGCATGCTTTGAAAAAAACTAATGTCATTTTTGAAATCTACGCGAAAAAACGAAGAGAACGGTATATAACTTGGGTGATTTCGCGTCAATTTTGGAACTCCGGTGGCCGGAATAGTCACCGGAAATTGTTGTGGTTCGCCGGAGAAGAAGATCCATGGGTGATCTTCCCTTTCGCCGGAAATTGTTGGGCCTGGTCTTTTATTCTGCTATTCGCACCCCCTTTTCATTACATTTTAATATTCGCACCCCCTCTCTGTATTTAATTTTATTTTTTGAGCTTATGAGATAAGTGCTTTTGGCATAAGGTATTCTTAGCTATTTTCAGCCTTGTAAAGCATGATGTGGAGGCTTATCTTTGTTCTTTGTTACTAACCCATCTAATCTAACATTTATTTATGCTTATTATATCATCTCATCATATACATTTATTATATTTGTTTTTTGCACCGTTATTGTTGTATTGTGTGTATTGTGCTTTATTAATCACCATTTATTTTGCTCTTGAACTTAAAATGTAATTAGGCCAAGTGTAAGCTATAAATAAAATTGCATGGCATCCCCTCTCTTGCATCATTTCATGTTTATTTTCTCGCAAATATTTTAGAATGTAATTAGGAACAAATGTACTCCTAAATAAAAAATTTCATTTCATGCATATTTACTTTCCGCCAATACGCGTAATGTTAAATTCCGAGGGAAAAGACGTCGCTTTGGTCAAAATATCATTGCGAATTGTCTTCGCGTTTAAATTATTGGTTATAACGTTAGTATTATTTTTTCCGCGCGCAACCGTTACCCAATTCTTTTTTTCAAAAAAAATGAGGTCAACACCTCTTCAAAAGCACATAAGCAATTCCTTTTCAACATCGTCAAGCACAAAAATATTTTTGTCATCAAACTTTTTTCAAAACAAAAACCTTGAATTTTAAACCAAGTGCTATTTTATCGCTAAAACCTTGGATTTTAACCCAAGAGTTCTTTTTATCAAAAAACTTGGATTTTAAACCAAGTGCCTTGGATTTCAAACCAAGTGCTTCTTTTATCGTGAAAACCTTGAATTTTAACCCAAGTGTTCTTTTTATCACAAAACTTGGATTTTAAACCAAGTGCTTCTTTTATCGTGAAAACCTTGTATTTTAAACCAAGTGTTCCTTTTTATTGCAAAAAACTTGGATTTTAAACCAAGTGTCTTGGACTTTAAACCAAGTGCTCTTTTATCGCAAAAACCTTGGACTTTAAACCAAGTGTTCCTTTTTCTCGCAAAAAACCTTGGAATTTAAACCAAGTGCATTTTCTTCAATCAAACATCTTTAATCATGCAAAAACTTTGGACTTTAAACCAAGTGTCTTTTATCACTCAAAACCTTTTCTAAAAAAAAAACCTTGGATTTTAAACCAAGTGTTTGTTGAGGCAAAATCCCAAATTGATGTTTTAAAGATAACAAACCTCTTAATTATTTTTAAGAGTAATTCTAATCTTTTTGGTATCTAACAAGTGCTCTTGAGTGTTTGAATTAAGCTAGGAACAATTGAGCTATTTAGATCAAATATCATGTTTTTATTTTGATAAAAACAAAAGCTTGGAGAACGGTCTCAGATTGATCTCTGAAACCTGCGCAACATCATCTTCACACAATCAAGGCAAAAGGACTTATGGATAAGTCAACCATGTACAAGACAAATGATTACCTTTATCTTGGGCTTCACTCACAAAATCTCTACAGTCCAAGAGATCATTTAAGGCAAAGGTTTCTCTCATGAATAGAGAACTTACTATTTTTACCAAGTTCTATGTTTGAACATGTGAATATTGAGCATATGACACAAGGATATTTTTATACTCAATTGATGGAACTGACTCTGTGGACCATGGAAAATTAGACAGCAGATCCTAGTCTTGCACTTGACTTTTACTTTAAAGGAATAAAGAAAGAACATTCTCCAATGTTGTTTCTCTTTCTCTATGACACTTGTACTTGCAACAAGGACATCTTGGAACATCAAGTACAATCTCCAGCTACTGTTTTTATCCATAACAGCTGGCCTTTTCGTGCTCTAGCTTCTTTGCTTCAAAAGGAAGAAATTCATTCACGCCAGATTTTGGAGAACGGTCTCAGACCAATGCTGGAAAGAGAAAACATTCACTTGGAGTGAGACCAGCTTGCATACAGCTGTTCAAAGGTTATCCAAAAGCTGCACAACGGCTATACTTGTTTGTTAAGTAACATACAGCAATATTACAGCTCAACAACAGCTATTTATACGCTCCTCTATCATAAGTCAGAAGAAGAAACTTTGGAGATCGATCTCAGACTGATCTGTTTTCTTCAAAATATATGAGCTGTCATTATGCATAGCTACTAGCCGTTATTTTCAAGCTTCCAACGGATATACTTCATGGCCAAGACTCCCTGATCATCATTCATCTATATATCGAGGTCCTTGGCAACTTTGAAGAGCAAGAGTTTTCACTACATCTTCAACACTTGTTTTGTGATACAAGTTTTTCTCTCTCACTCAGATTTGTAATTCATATATATAGGATCAGAATATCCAGTGAGTGTTTTGAGAGTTTATCCATCCATTTTCAAAGCTTCTCATAGTGTATTGAGTGAATAGGCTTTGATTACCAAATTCTTCATCATTGTAATCATTGGCTCAAGTTAGTACGTAACTACTAATTGAGTGACACCTTCATAGTCAGTGAGACTGAGGTAGATTAAGCTTGTAGGGCTTAGAAGATTATTTGGTCTTGGATCTAGATCAAAGGAAGTGTAACTTGAGATCATTAGCATCTCTTAGTGGACAATCTCACAAGGAGTGTCGGGACTGGACTAGCCCAAGCATTTTTGGATGAACCAGGATAAATTGTTGTGTACATTCTCTTCCCTTACTCTGATTTAATTCGTGCAATCACTAATCACACATATCACAATTTAATAGTTATATATATACTGTCAGAGAGTGTTGGGAGAACGTTCTCAAGACTGCAACACTTTTGAATATTTGTTTTAACTAACAATCTAATTATATTCTTCAAGTATATTGTGTTTGATAATTTTTATAGGAAATATTTTAAAGGTTCACAATTCAAACCCCCCCTTTCTTGTGAAAAAAACTTTGCTACTTCAATTGGCATTAGAGCATTGGCTCTAAGGATAAGCATCTAACAAGTGCTAGAGGAAAAAATTCAGGAAGGAAGTAATGGCTAAGAATGCAAAGTTTATATCTGAAGGAGGAACATCAAACAGACCACCTCTATTTGATGGAGATAACTATTACTATTGGAAGGACAAAATGGAGCTCTTTCTTAGATCACAAGATAACAACATGTGGCATGTTGTGGAAGTTGGAGAATATGTTCCATTAGCTAAAGATTCAACAAATCCTAAACCTCATGTTGAATGGACAACAACAGAAGCTGATAGAGTACTCCTTAATACTAAAGCTAAACTGTTTATTAAAAGTGCTTTGTGCAGGGAAGAATATGATAAAATAATGGAATGCAAAACAGCAAAAGAAATATGGGAAACTCTACAAACTCATCATGAAGGAACCAACTGAAGGTGCGTGGAGAAAACACAAGAAGGGGGGGTTGAATTGTGTTTTAGATAATTAAAAACTTTTCAAGATATTTGTATCTATCGGAGTCTTTAAGCACAACGGAATGATTAACACAACCAACTTTAATTTGAGAGAATGATGAAAGAGTAAATGAGAGAGTGAGAGAGAGAAAGAGACACAAGAATTATACTGGTTCCCCTCACAAAACGAGAGTACTCCAGTCCCCTTGCACTTCCAAGGGATTTCACTATAATCACTAAGATTACAATTCAGGTGCTCAAGCACACAAACAAGAGACTTCTTTGCTCTAGGTCACACAAGACAAAGAGACTTCCTTGCTCTAGTCACACAAGACTAGATACTTCCTTGCTCAGAGTCACACAAGACTAAGAGACTTCCTTTGCTCTAATCACTAAGATTGAGACTTTTCCAAATTACTCACGCAGGAGTAATACTAACTTCTAAGCTTAAAACTATTACAAGATAATAACTTCAGAGGCTTGAGCTGGTTTCAATTCTCACTTAATTCTGAGAGATATTTTCTATTACAATTCTTTTCTTCTCACTTGATTCTGAGAGATATTTTCTATTGAAGTTTCTTTGTCATCAATTCTTTCTTTCATGTATATATATGAGTTTGAGAAAGATATTGAGACGTTGTAGAAATTCCCGTTGTAAATGGACAGCTGTAGCTTTTGAATATCATTTGAACAAAGCCACGTCTTCTTCGCAGTTAAGCTTCACTTTTACTGTCTGTCCAAAATACAGTAATAAGGTACAACTAGCTCCTAAAGAGAGTAGGATCACATCCTTTATGACCGTTGTAATTAGTTGTCCTTAAACAAATCATCAGGCTTGGTAAGAGTAGTTGATGTAGCCTTTCTGATGACTAGAGGAATTTCCTTTGCTTCTGATGAACCTTTGAAGTCTTTGAAGTCTGATTGGTCTTGAATAAATGGCCTTTGATAGTCCTTTGTAATTCAGCTTCTGAACGTCTTCATCTTCTGAATAACTCTTGCCTAGCAGATAACTTCTGAACTCTTGTAGGCATCTGAACGTCTCTGAGCTTCTGAACTCTTGCAGACATTCTGATCCTATTTGAGCTTCTGAACATATTTAGCTTCTTACCAAGTTTTAGCTTCTGAACTCTTTCAGAGTGTAAAGATTCAGACTTCCATAAGGTTCCTTCGGAGCTTAAACCAAGTGTGCTCTTAATATAACTTTGGATTCTCCTGCACACTTAATTTAAACATTAGTAACATCAATTGTCCATTTAATACTTTGTTATCATCAAAACTCAAGGGTGTGTACTAAAACACATTTTGTTCCAACAATCTCCCCCTTTTTGATGATGACAAACATAAGTATTAAATACAATTGTTGTTGATAAAATTTAGCTATATTGACATTAGGCTTCTGAGTTTTGCAAGCTCCCCCTAAGTCTGATATCCCATAGGGTTAGGTTTGTAAGCTCCCCTTATTTTGTATACGTAGTTAATTTTAATCAGTTTAAGAATTATTTTATTATATGACTTAAATTATTCATATCTTACTATATAAAGAACAAGGTTTGCAAGCTTCTTCTTTTCATAGTGTAATAATCTTTGAATAAAGTTGCACCCTTACTCAAAAACTATCTATGAATAATAAACTTCAATTAATAAATGTATTCTCCTTGAGATTATGCGCTTAATGAAGATGCAAGATGGAATAGATAAAATATTTAAATAAATGACAATAGGATCAGAGGCACTAGAAATGTATACACACATAAGGTTTTGATGGTTATCATGAAATACAGTTTTAGAGTTAAAAAAAAAAAATTCAAACAGTTCAGAGCTTAAAGAGATCTTTTAAAAAAAAAAGTTCAGAGCTTAAAGCACAAGTTTTGAAAACAGTTCAGAGCTTTGTAACACAATATTTTGAAATCCTCAAGATCAGATTGTCATTTCAAAGCATGTCACACATGCCACTATATTGACCACTCTCCTACGTTCTCTCTCTGAAGCACTACAAAGCCCTAAAAAGCAAAGTAATTTCGCTTCTTCCAACAATTGATTTATCAATTTTCTTTCTCCCCCTTTTGTTATTATCAAAAAGGTAGTATAAGCAATTTAATTAACAAGTACAACGTCCAATACGGTCAAGTCAGGAGTGGTTGAACGCATTTAAGACATTGTCGGTGAAATGAGCTTATAAAAGGAGAGAAGCCTAGTCATTTTATTCACACAGAATAATCTTAGGTTTTGATAGATCATTTGAGAGAAAAAAATGAAACGCTCAGAGAAGAAGAAAGTAGTTTCAAAGAGAGTTAGTCAAGATAGGAGAAAACATAAGCAAGAAAAATCAAGAAAAACAAAGCCAGAGCCTCAGGTTGTGCTCAGTTCAGAGTCTGGAAAAACAGATTCTGATTCAGAGTCTGAAGAATGGGACTCTGATTGGTTTGAGTATTTGAATACAGATTTTCCTGAAGAAAATCAAGCTGATGTCCAAGTTTCAGATGGGCTAGAGTCTTCTCCTGAGGAAGAGAGATCTGATCCAGATGAATCAGATTCCCCAAGAGATGTGCCATCCAAGCTGGTTCACCCAACTCCACCATCTTAGGATACCAGTTGATTATCTTTAGAAATTTATGTAACAATTACTCATGTTTTCAATGAAATAAAATTTAATATCTTTGGCTTGTTTAATTTGTTTTTCTCATTATGTTGTTTCTCTTGTTATGCAATATGATTCTTTAAAAATAACTAAATAAAGTATTTATGAAAATCAAATTTAATGAATGAGAACAAAAGAGTTTGAAGAATCAATTGACAAACTATTTTTAAATGAAATAATCCTTTAAAGAACAAAAACAAAAATAATTGATAGCCAATTGAGAAAATAAATCTTTAAAAAAATTTATCAGAAGTTTTAACGAAACAAACAGAAGTAAAAACAGTCAGATTAACACAAAATGAATAGATATTTCTGATTAGCACAAAGAAGTCAAAAAAACATACACGAGTATAAACTTAATGCTATCAATGTGCCTAACAAAATATTAATCACCAAACACTTAAGCAATCAAGGAAATCCTAGGGTTTTATTGAGGATGGCTACAGAGAGAGGCTAGGGTTATCATGATATCCTTCTGATTAGCATTAACTTCCTTCATCAGTCCAACATACTTGTCCATTTTGGCTTCAATCCTTCTAATGTCAGCCTCATAGACAGGATTCCTCAGATGTTCTTGATTTTCTCCCAAATTGTCCAAAATAGGTTCATTCAGATCTTCCTCAAGTGATGCTAACCTCTCCCTCAGGTTTTGCTCATCATTTGCTCTTGCAGTAGAGGATTCAGGTTGATTCCTCTCTGTGTCCTTTTGAATCTGAATGACCTCTTCAACTTCAGTAGCTTTTCCTTTGTCAAAATGCTTCTGCTCCTCAACATCAGCCTCCTGAAGATTGTGCAGCCTTTTCACCAGTTCCTCTGTTAGACTTACACATTGAGCAACATATCTTTCAGAAGGTATATTAGAATGCCTTAGCTCATGTAATTCATGTACCTTCCTAAAAAGATCGTTACATAGCCTCATGAGATCAGGGCTAGTAGAGGTTTCAGGATGAGTTTCAGAGGTTGGATGTATTGTGTGTTGTGGGTTGGAATGGATAGGTATTTGTTGTTGATGTTGTTGGTTTTGATCAGGTTGAGTAAATGAACTTAACTGTAGATCAGAGTTAGTTAGTTCTTTAATCATTTCATCAACCTGATTTCTGGTTGGTGAGGTGAGGGTTTCATCAAGGTTGAGTACTTCAGTATGTACTGACTCATTTGAATCAGTAGAAATTACTTCAGTGTGTATACTAGTTTGTTGTTCAGGTTCCCTTAGATGTTCAGGTTGAGTTTGTTGTAGTTCTGGGGGTGTGTGAGATCCAGGATGTGTATGAACATGTTTAGGTGAGATATATGGTTCAGATTGTGATTGAGCATATTCAGGTTCAGAGGGTATATTTGGTTCAGACTAGATTATCTCAGGTGATTTTGGTTGGGTTTGAATGTTCTCTGAGATAGTTTGGTTTGAAGGGTTGGTTTCAGGATTGATTTGAGTTAGATTTGGATACTGATTTTGTTCAGAGTCTGGAAAGACAGAGTTCTGAACATTATCAGAAAGTAAGTGTTCAGATTGTGGAGGGAGTTCACCTGCTAAGTGTTTTTCAAGGAAATCTAGAGGTGATTCTGATGATTTGGTTGAGATTGGGGGATTCTGATTTTCTTCAGTTATAACAGTATCTTTAGGAATAGATACAATACCTGAATTAACCTTAGCAGTGGAGCTCTCAGCATTCTTTTTCTTCTTCTTCAGCTCCTTAGAAATCTTTCTTCTTTTGATCTTCAGAGGCTCATCATCTTCTTCCACATCTTCCAAAACTACCAACTTTGAACTATTAGCCCTTGTCTTTTTCTTGCCCTTGCTATCACCTTGTCCAGTTTCAACCTTTGCCTTTACCAGTCTTGTTCTCTTCCTCTTTACTTCCTCTGGTTCAATTTCAAAAGGTTCACCTTGATTTTCCAATAGCTGTATATACTGGTTAACAATACCTTTTGCAACAGGAGGTATGTTAATGTTGAATGTCGTTACCCATGAAGATCCTGAGTGTGGTAGCTGCTTTAGAGGCTTTGAAAGTATCAGTGTTTGACCTGGCAGAAAGTACATGTTGGACAATGTACTTACCGATATAACATAGGCCCTTAGTTCCCTCAGCAGATGATCTTGACCAGCAGCCTTGATCACATTAATTATACCACATTGGTAGTTAATCTCACTAAGAATTCTTGGATAAATGATGTGAACATTTGGCTTGGTCTGTCCTTGAATAGCATTTACAGCCTTGCACAGATGACAGAAAATGTACCTAGCCCAGTTAAGTTGATAACCTCTGGTGAGAAAATAGATAAAGTATCTATGATCCCAAGAGAGTTGATCAGAGCTTCCACTCCTTGGGAAGATTGATCCTAGCAAAATCCTGGCTAGAAGCTTCTGTGTTGGTTTTACGTCACCACTCATATTACTTTCACAACTTTTCCCTTGCTCATAACATCTCCTTGTCATATCATGCAGACACCCAGCGCTTTTAGCTTCAATAGCACTGTAAGCATGGAATTTTCCTTCATTTGGAATGTATAACATATTTTCCAAATTAGATTGAGTTAGCACCACTTCAAACCCACAAACAACTGACCTGACTTCATCCTCCTTGACTTCTCTTAAACCTAGTTCAGCAGGAGTCTTGTTCTTGTTTTCAGACTTTGAATTCCTCAATGTAGCCAATTCCCTGTCATAGTCTTCAACAGTTACAACCTTGCTCCTAATCCAAAAATCCTTAACTAGCGTAGGGTAGATTGGACCATTTAATAATCTTATATAACTGAATCCTCCATCTTGATCAGTGAAGAATTTCTCAATATCATGTTGATTTAATCTAAGACTTTCAAAATCAACTGGTTGTTCCATAACCAAGTTGAATGATTTTCCTTTCATTTCTAGCGATTTCTCCCTGCTAAAAAGTTATGTGCAATTGACGATGTTGACTGGTAGGTCTTTTGGGAATGTGAACTCTGTAGTAGAAACTGACGAGGTAGAAGCTGCCATTTCTGAAGTTTGAGGTTTAGGGTTTGCTAATTGAGAGAGAAAGAAATTGCTCTGTGGTATTGAAGACGAAAGTGTGGGATATGATAGTGTAAAGTGTGCAAGTGTTTCAGTGATTTTGTTTTTAAAACAAAGTAAAGCACACATAAAAAATCCTTAACTAGCGTAGGGTAGATTGGACCATTTAATAATCTTATATAACTGAATCCTCCATCTTGATCAGTGAAGAATTTCTCAATATCATGTTGATTTAATCTATGACTTTCAAAATCAACTGGTTGTTCCATAACCAAGTTGAAGGATTTTCCTTTCATTTCTAGCGATTTCTCCCTGCTAAAAAGTTCTGTGCAATTGACGATGTTGACTGGTAGGTCTTTTGGGAATGTGAACTCTGTAGTAGAAACTGACGAGGTAGAAGCTGCCATTTCTGAAGTTTGAGGTTTAGGGTTTTGCTAATTGAGAAAGAAAGAAATTGCTCTGTGGTATTGAAGACGAAAGTGTGGGATATGATAGTGTAAAGTGTGCAAGTGTTTCAGTGATTTTGTTTTTAAAACAAAGTAAAGCACACATAAAAAATAAATCAAAAAGAAAAGAACCATCACTAATTGTTTCAAACCAATCAGAACGTGTGTATGTGTTGTCCATTTAGCGCCAAAACGTTTCAGTAAAAAAAATACTTAAATGTTTGCAATTCATTTCCTTTTCAGAGGCTTAACCTTCAGAGGTTGAAAAGTTCTCATAGTCTGAACTACTTCAGATGGTGAAATCTAAAGTACTTCAGAGTCTAAAAACGAATCTTTCAGGACATTTAAAATATATATTCAGACAAGGTTTTAGTTCTGAACATTTTGTTAAATAAATCAAGTGTCCAAGAAAAACATTTTTAACCTTGAATGTTATTCCTCTGTATTGTCATTCAGAAGTTAAGAATACTCACCTTGCATTGAAGCTTCTTGTTTCAATTAAAATCAGTGTCATAGCCTGAACAGTCACTCCTCCATACTGAGTTGCTGTCATCTTCAACACAAGCTTCAGATTCTTCATCATAAGGATCATATCTTCTTCTATTCCTTAAGAATTCCACTTCATCTTCTTCACCATCAGATTCATCAAAAATGTGCCTTCTGTGCACCATTGCTCTCCTTCCATTTATAGTCACATGCATCCATGTGAGTGGAGAGTCTATTGTCCTCATTTGTCCTGCAGCCAAATAAACAATTTTGTCTTTTGGTACCCACTTGCTGAAGGGTCCTAGACTGTTAGTTACCTGACCTTTATTCTCCATTTGTACCAACTGAGAGCTATCAAGTACAAATATTGAATATAAATCAGAAGGTGAAGCATTTCCAAATATGCTTGATGAACTTGGTTTTTCATATGTGAAATTCTGGCACGCAGTAGAAAGATGTTGCGTAAGACGCTACAGCAACCTGTGAAGCAATATATCACGCTGAAAGAATAAAGTGCAAATAAGTAAATAACACAAAGGTTTGTTAACCCAGTTCGGAGCAACTCTCCTACTCTGGGGGATACCAATCCAGGAGGAATCCACTATAGTAATGCTAGTTCAAAGTTACTCAGCAAACGCCCCGTTTACAACTTCTCGCCTAGCCAATACCCGTGCTATACTCTACCTAGGAACTCCTAGATATGAGACGCCCCGTCTCACTCCTTACGTTTATAATAACCAATATGTTACTCACCGTAACAGAAAACTATGAATCACTTAAACAAACCTACCTCCGTGCTTAAAAGCTTTGGAGCAAGTTACACAACCTATTCTCTATGCTTAAAAGCTTAAGAGAATTAAACAATACAACTCAATAAAACCAGTCCTAAACTTGCATCAAGATGACACAAGGAAGGCTCACAAATCACAAGAAACAAAACACCTAAACCCTAAAACTCACGCTTTAGTAGACACGGTTTAGAAAATACACCCTTCAATAAGCTTGGGTCTTCATGTATTTATAGCCTTGAATTGTCTTGATGTCCAAGCTAGGTCTTCAAGTAAAAATAGCTGCAATAATCTTGGCCAACCCTAGATTATTTTAAAAAATATAACTTGAAGATTTGACAAAATAATTCTTCCAAAAAAGATTTAGTTCAAAACAAAAATATATAAATATATTTTTGTGTTAAATATTTGAAGCAATCTTTCTTTGCTTAAGGAACAAGGCGCGCAAGCATGTTTAAAACATGTGTTGTAATTTTTCTGAATCAAATCTTTCCAAAAGATATTGCTTAAAAATTCTGGGCACGCAAGCTTCAGTCCTGGCGAAGAGATGCTGCACAACATGCTCTAAAGCATCTCGTCCAGCATGTTGGCTAATAGTTAGTTTTTGCGAAATTGTAGCCAACTTCAAAAACCCAACAATCTCCCCCTTTGGCAAATTTTGGCTAAAAATAACTTTAGACCAGTTTGTGGAGAGATACATATCATACTTTCCTTCGAGTCAACATAAACACACAACTAGGAAAGAAAGTAGAAAAAGAACATTTATCAGAGGCAAGCAACAGCGGAAAAACATAATAGCCTCATGGAGTACAGCCTGAGAGAAATAAACTCTCATGTAGTGGATTCAAAAATAAGGAGAAATAAACTCCTTCATGGAAAAATAAATTCCACACAAAATAGGAAAAATAAATTCCTATTCATCACAAACAGTAGAAAAATGAATTCTACTCCCCCTTAGTACATGCATGGAGATCACTAGTAGAAAAATAAATTCTACTCCCCCTTAAAACATGCATATTATCAAAAGACAAAGATGTTATACCAGATGCTATAGCATTTGTCGCCACATCATGCAAACATAAAATCTTCATCAGAATAACCTGCAGAATTACTCCCCCTTTTTGTGCTAAATTTGACAAAGAAAGCCAGTAACCGATTAAACAAAGTACCATATCAGAAGAACCAGAAGAGTACCAGGACATAGGAACCATAGAGTACCAGAGCAAAGGAGACATAGAGTTGCAGGTGTAATCAGAATCAGGGCATAGCCCACACAATAACTTCCAAAATATCAAGCAGAACAAACAAGAGGACTTGCATCAGAATGCTCTTCCTCCACCTCAGTATCACCACCTACATCATCTGCATCATCTTCAGTAACATGAGGAATAACACTTGAAGTGCCTTCTATTCTAGCACATGCAGCTGCTGTTTTCTCATCCTCTAAAGTGTGGACAACAAGATCCACCAGAAACATCCTTCTTATCACCAACAGACACAAAATCCTTACTAATTTTTCAGTTGTTTCAACACTACCCATAATAGCGTGCATTACCAAATAGAGGTAAAAGATAGTAGCAGACGCACGCCACACTAGCAATAATTGCTATAATTCTTCAAATAGGCAAATACCAAGTTTGCCTCGCAATTTTTCAAATTGAACAGCATCTAGAGCTTTAGTAAATATATCCGCTAGTTGTTCTTCAGTGCCTACATGCTCAAGAGTAACAATTTTGTCTTCTACAAGATCTCTTATGAAGTGGTGCCTAATATCAATATGCTTTGTCCTACTATGTTGAATATGATTTTTTGAGATATTTATGGCACTAAGATTATCACAATATAATGTCATGACATCTTGCTCCACATTATACTCTTTCAACATTTGTTTCATCCATAATAGTTGAGAACAACTGCTTCCAGCAGCTATGTACTCTGCTTCAGCTGTAGATAATGAAACACTGTTTTGCTTCTTACTCAACCAGGATATGAGATTGTTACCTAGAAAGAAACATGCACCAGATGTGCTTTTTCTATCATCTGCACTACCTGCCCAATCTGCATCACAATATCCTACTAGAGTAGAATTTTCACTATGACAGTAGAGAATCCCATAATCACAGGTGCCATTAACATACTTCAAGATCCTTTTTACTTGAGTAAGATGGCTCATCTTGGGTTGAGCTTGGTACCTAGCACATACTCCAACTGCAAAAGTAATATCAGGTCTACTAGCAGTTAGATATAATAAGCTTCCAATCATACTCCTATATAGGCTTTGATCAACATCAATTCCTGTTTCATCTTTGGTAAGCTTCCAATGTGTTGCTGCAGGAGTTCTTTTGTGATTTCCTCCATCCATACCAAATTTCTTCACAATATTTCTAGCATACTTACTTTGAGAGACAAATATGGTGTCTTCCATTTGCTTTACTTGTAGTCCAAGGAAGTATGTTAGCTCTCCTACTAAGCTCATCTCAAATTCTGACTGCATTTGCTGCACAAAATGTTGTACCATCTTGCTTGACATTCCTCCAAAGACAATGTCATCAACATATATTTGAGCTATAATGAAATCACCTTTTTCTTTCTTTACAAATAGGGTTTTGTCATTCCCTCCTTTCCTGTACCCTTGACTTAAGAGAAATTCAGTGAGCCTTTCATACCATGCCCTAGGGGCTTGTTTTAGGCCATATAGGGCTTTCTTCAATTTGTAGACATGATTGGGGAGAGTGGGCTCTATGAATCCTTTTGGTTGTTCAACAAAGACTTCTTCATTTAAATACCCATTGAGAAAGGCACTCTTCACATCCATTTGGAATAATTTGAATTTTAAGATGCAAGCAACACCTAAGAGAAGTCTTATGGACTCAAGACGAGCAACAGGTGCAAATGTCTCATCAAAGTCAATTCCTTCAATTTGAGCATAACCTTGAGCAACAAGTCTGGCCTTGTTTCTGGTGACAACTCCATTTTCATCAGACTTGTTCTTGAATACCCATTTAGTACCAATCACATTTACATTCTCTGGTCTTGGAACCAAATCCCACACTTCATTCCTTTTGAACTGTTCTAGTTCCTCTTGCATCGCATTTATCCAACAATCATCAGTCAAGGCTTCCTTCACATTTTTCGGCTCAATTTTAGATACAAAGCAAGCATTTGAGATAACATCATTCATCCTTCTTGTAGAGACTCCTTGGTCAGGATTACCAATGATGAGATCAGAAGGATGATTCTTTTGGATCCTAATGGATGGACCTTTCTTAGGTGGAACACTCATAGACCCAGTTTCAGAAGCTTCCATGTTGTTTTCATCTTCTTTTACATTTTCAAATGCTTCAGTTGATGAGTCAGATGCTGCAGCATCTTCACCCGCATCTTGCGTCCCGCTTTCTACATGGTCAACTATCACAACATTGCTAGACTCCATCATTACTTTGGTTCTGGAATTGAACACTCTATAGGCTCTACTGTTGGTGGAATAGCCTAAGAATATTCCTTCATCACTTTTAGGATCAAGTTTTCTTCTTTGTTCTCTGTCAGCCAAGATGTAACATTTGCTTCCGAACACATGAAAATATTTGACTGTAGGTTTCTTGTTCTTCCACAGTTCATACAAAGTTGTGTTGGTTCCAGTCCTTAACGTAACTCTATTGTGGATGTAGCAGGCTGTATTCATGGCCTCAGCCCAGAAGGAGTATGGTAATTTCTTTGCATGAAGCATGACTCTAGCTGATTCTTGTATAGTTCGATTCTTCCTTTCAACCACTCCATTTTGTTGGGGTGTGATGGGAGATGAGAACTCATGCTTGATTCCCTCATATGCACAAAATTCAGAAAACCTTGAGTTTTCAAACTCCTTTCCATGGTCACTTCTTATCCTTAAAATTACACTATCTTTTTCTCTTTGAAGCTGAACACATAGATCTTTAAAGATGTCAAAAGTATCTGATTTTTCTTTGAGAAAATTAATCCAAGTGTATCTAGAGAAATCATCAACAACAACATAAGCATACCTTTTTCCTCCTAAGCTTTCGACTTGCATCGGTCCCATAAGATCCATATGAAGTAACTCAAGGACTCTTGTAGTTGTGGAATGTTGTAGCATCTTGTGTGGCATCTTGGTTTGTTTACCAATTTGACATTCACCACAGATGTTACCTTCTGCAATTTTAAGCTTAGGTAGTCCTCTAATAGCTTCCTCGGATATTGCCTTTTTCATGCTCTTCAGATTTAGATGTCCTAACTTTTGGTGCCAAAGTGTTACCTCATTTTCTTTTGCTATGAAACATGTTGACAGATTTGCTTCCTCTTGAGATACCCACAAGTAGCAATTGTCTTTGGACCTCACACCTTTCATGAGTAATTCATCATTCTCACTTGTGACAAGACACTCAGCTTTGGTGAAATTTACCTTCAGACCTTGGTCACACAATTGACTAATGCTAATCAAATTAGCAGTTAATCCTTTTACAAGTAGCACATTATCAAGTTTAGGTAAGCTTTTGTTGATCAGCTTTCCTACGCCAATGATCTCCCCTTTGGCTCCATCTCCAAAAGTTAAATAGCTAGTTGAGTAAGATTTGATATCAACAAGAAATCTATCATCTCCAGTCATATGCCTCGAGCACCCACTGTCAAAATACCAGTCTTCTTTTAAAGAGGCTCTAAAAGAAGTGTGAGCAATCAAACCTGTAACCTGATTTTCAGTTTGTTCTTCATCAACTTTGGTTTTTATAGTGATGTTCTCACTTTTGACTTTCCATTCTTGTTGAATCATCGGTATTGGCTCAGTTTGTTGCTTCTCCTGAGGGTACCCATACAGCTTATAGCAGAATGGCCTTATGTGTCCCTTTCTACCACAGTAATGACATCTCCAAGGACGGTGTTTCTTATAGTGAGAATTGCCATGATGCTTCATAGGACGCTTATAGTAAGAATTGCCATGAGGCTGCGTAGGATGATGGGGCACCTTTCGTGACATGTTAGCACCTGGGACTTCTTTGGGGTGAGTATTCATAAGATCAGGATTATAAGTCCTGTGTTTGTTGACATTTTCATAGCTGATTCCAGTGGACTTTGGTTTCCTTTTGTGATGTTCCAGAATCTCATCAAGTTTCTCATCCCCAGTTTTGTTAAGCATCTCAGAGTATTTTCTTAGCCGTCCCACATTAACATTCAAGAGATCAATTTCTTTGTTTGCTTCATCAAGATCAGAGGTCAGATGGTTTACCTTAATTTGAAGTTCTTCAATCCTTGATATGCTTCTAGCTTGGTCAGCTTTGAGTTGAGAGTTAATCTTAATTTTTCAATCTCTCTACACTTATCAACTGAGACTAAGCACAACTCTTTGTATGTTGTTGCTAGTTCTTCAAAAGTGAGTTCTTCATCACTGGATTCTGTGTCAGATTCTACTATTCCAGTTAGAACTCTAACATGTTTTCCAGCTTCAAGATCTTTTTCACCTTCAGATTCTTCTTCATCGGACCATGAAGCAACTAAACTCTTCTTTTATTTTCTCAGATATGTGCCACATTCAGTTCTTATGTGACCGTACCCTTCACATTCATGACATTGGATTCCCTTGTTTACAGTAGGCTTTTCATCACCCTTTGATTTTTTCTGGGCATCACTGCTGCGCATGATGTCAGGAGCATTATTCTTAGCATCTTTCCAGGAGTTTTTGTCCGCCTTTCTTAGTATCTTATTAAACTGTCTTCCAAGCATGACTATAGCTTCAGAGAAACTCTCACCTGAATCTTGTTCATCTTCCTCAGCAGCATTGGATACAAAAGCAATGCTTTTGTTTTTTCTTTCTATTCTTTCATTGACAGATGATTCATAGGTCTGGAGTGACCCTATTAATTCATCAACTCTCATAGTTGAGATATCTTGTGCCTCTTCCATAGCTATTACTTTCATATCAAAATTCTTGGTGAGGGACCTAAGAATTTTCCTTTACAATTTTTTCATCACTCATTTTTTCTCCTAAGTCATCAAATGAGTTGGCAAAATCCATAACATTCATATAGAAATCATGAACACTTTCATCCTCTTTCATCTTAAGATTCTCAAATTTTCTAGTTAAAATTTGTAGTCTAGAAATTTTTACCTTAGCAGTCCCTTCTTGAGTGGTTTTCAAGATATCCCAAGCTTCCTTAGCAATTTTGCACCTTTTGATTAGCCTGAACATATTTTTGTCCACTCCATTAAATAAGGCATTCAGAGCTTTTGAGTTTCCAACAGCTAGCGTATCTTCGGCAGTAGTCTAGTCTTCTTCTGGCTTTAGTTCATCAGTGTCTGCTCCACTAGCATTCTTTACCTTAGGATGTTCCCAGCCCTTTAATATAGCCTTCCAAGCTTTCATATCCATAGATTTTATGAATGCTTCCATGCATGATTTCCAAAAGTCGTAGTTAGAGTCATCTCCGTGCTTAAAAGCTTTGGAGCAAGTTACACAACCTATTCTCTATGCTTAAAAGCTTAAGAGAATTAAACAATACAACTCAATAAAACCAGTCCTAAACTTGCATCAAGATGACACAAGGAAGGCTCACAAATCACAAGAAACAAAACACCTAAACCCTAAAACTCACGCTTTAGTAGACACGGTTTAGAAAATACACCCTTCAATAAGCTTGGGTCTTCATGTATTTATAGCCTTGAATTGTCTTGATGTCCAAGCTAGGTCTTCAAGTAAAAATAGCTGCAATAATCTTGGCCAACCCTAGATTATTTTAAAAAATATAACTTGAAGATTTGACAAAATAATTCTTCCAAAAAAAGATTTAGTTCAAAACAAAAATATATAAATATATTTTTGTGTTAAATATTTGAAGCAATCTTTCTTTGCTTAAGGAACAAGGCGCGCAAGCATGTTTAAAACATGTGTTGTAATTTTTCTGAATCAAATCTTTCCAAAAGATATTGCTTAAAAATTCTGGGCACGCAAGCTTCAGTCCTGGCGAAGAGATGCTGCACAACATGCTCTAAAGCATCTCGTCCAGCATGTTGGCTAATAGTTAGTTTTTGCAAAATTGTAGCCAACTTCAAAAACCCAACAATATGTGTCAACACATGAATAACCAATTTCATTTACACCATTGTTTTTGAAAGACGGCAATAAAGAAATAATGTCACTACTGTCAATGTGTGTATTACAGAAGTCTTTAGAATTAGTTGAGTTCTTATAAGGCATTTTGATATAAACAATTAAATTGACTTGCTTGTTCACATAAGTGCTCACAAACAACTTTGAGCTTTTTAAACTTTCGTGAACTAGCATTTAGTAGTTTTATGAGTTCAATTTTAGGAAGTTGAGAGTATACCTGATTCAGGATGTCTTGGTCAGAGTCACAACTTGTATGTTCAAACTCTGAGTCCACTTCAGATTCTTCTGTTGCTTCAGGTCTAGCTTGCACTTCAGGTCTTGATCTTCTTGGTAGCTTGACTTCCTTTTCTTCTTCAGAAAGTTTATCCAGCTCTTCCCAGGTTGTCAAAATCTTTTTGCAAATCATCTCTCCTCCATTCTTCTTGAATTCAGACCATCTTTGAAATTTCTTGGAGAAATTATCAAAGTATTCTTCATCAGATTCTTCCTTAAGATCTTCATGCTTCATTGTCTGCTTTCCTTTTCTTGCTGCTTTAGCTTTAGAGGTACAAACATCACCATCTGATGTAGAAACTTGCTTGTTGCTCAGATCTTCATTCAGAATAAGTCCATTTTCCATTTCTTTAATGAGATCAGCAACAAGTTGATGTATCTTCTGCTTCCAATCATTCACTTCATTGAAATTTTGAGCCATGGTGTTTTTCTCCTTTGGATCTTGACTGTCTCACTGTAAAGTGATTTTCCAACAGAACTGGAGCTCTGATACCAATTGAAGGTGCGTGGCGAAAACACAAGAAGGGGGGGTTGAATTGTGTTTTAGATAATTAAAAACTTTTCAAGATATTTGTATCTATCAGAGTCTTTAAGCACAGCGGAATGATTAACACAACCAACATTAATTTGAGAGAATGATGGAAGAGTAAATGAGAGAGTGAGAGAGAGAAAGAGACACAAGAATTATACTGGTTCCCCTAAAAAACGAGAGTACTCCAGTCCCCTTGCACTTCCAAGGGATTTCACTATAATCCCTAAGATTACAATTCAGGTGCTCAAGTACACAAGCAAGAGACTTCTTTGCTCTAGGTCACACAAGACAAAGAGACTTCCTTGCTCTAGTCACACAAGACTAGAGACTTCCTTGCTCAGAGTCACACAAGACTAAGAGACTTCCTTGCTCAGAGTCACACAAGACTAAGAGACTTCCTTTGCTCTAATCACTAAGATTGAGACTTTTCCAAATTACTCACGCAGGAGTAATACTAACTTCTAAGCTTAAAACTATTACAAGATAATAACTTCAGAGGCTTGAGCTAGTTTCAATTCTCACTTAATTCAGAGAGATATTTTCTATTACAATTCTTTTCTTCTCACTTGATTCTGAGAGATATTTTCTATTGAAGTTTATTTGTCATCAATTCTTTCTTTCATGTATATATATGAGTTTGAGAAAGATATTATGACGTTGTAGAAATTCCGGTTGTAAATGGACAGCTGTAGCTTTTGAATATCCTTTGAACAAAGCCACGTCTTCTTCGCAGTTAAGCTTCACTTTTACTGTCTGTCCAAAATACAGTAATAAGGTACAACTAGCTCCTAAAGAGAGTAGGATCACATCCTTTATGACCGTTGTAATTAGTTGTCCTTAAACAAATCATCAGGCTTGGTAAGAGTAGTTGATGTAGCCTTTCTGATGACTAGAGGAATTTCCTTTGCTTCTGATGAACCTTTGAAGTCTTTGAAGTCTGATTGGTCTTGAATAAATGGCCTCTGATAGTCCTTTGTATTTCAGCTTTTGAACGTCTTCATCTTCTGAATAACTCTTGACTAGCAGATTGCTTCTGAACTCTTGTAGGCATCTGAACGTCTCTGAGCTTCTGAACTCTTGCTGACATTCTAATCTTATTTGAGCTTCTGAACATATTTAGCTTCTGACCACGTTTTAGCTTCTGAACTCTTTCAGAGTGTAAAGATTCAGACTTCCATAAGGTTCCTTCAGAGCTTAAACCAAGTGTGCTCTTAATATAACTTTGGATTCTCCTGCACACTTAATTTAAACATTAGTAACATCAATTGTCCATTTAATACTTTGTTATCATCAAAACTCAAGGGTGTGTACTAAAACACATTTTGTTCCAACACCAACAGCGTCAAAGAAACAAGAATAGACATTGGAGTGAGAAAATTTGAACTGTTTGAAATGAAGGAAGAAGAAACCATAGATCAAATGTATGGTAGATTCACAAGCATCATAAATGAACTCAACTCTTTGGGAAAAGCATATACTACACATGAAAGAATAAGAAAAATTATTAGATGTTTACCAAACACTTGGAGACCAATAGTCACAGCCATCACAGTGGCAAAACATCTCACTAAAGTATCACTAGAAGACCTTATTGGATCATTAAAAGCTCATGAATCTATCCTTCAAGAAGATAAACCAAAAAAGAAGATGATTTCTCTTGAAACTCAATCTGGAGAATGCTCTCAGAAAGATGAAACACTTTGTGAAAATGAAGAATCACTTCAAGAAGATGATGAAGAGGAATTAGCATTCCTATCAAGAAGAATTCAGAGATTGATGACAAGAAGAAATCAACTCAAGAAGAATTTTCAACCCAAAAGGAATAGAGCTAAACCAGAAGTGGATATAAGCAAAATACAATGTTATGGATGCAATCAATTTGGTCACTACAAAAATGATTGTCCAAAGAACAAACAGATGAAGCCTTTCTTCAAAAAGAAATCCATGATGGCTACTTGGGATGATCTGGAAGAAGCACAATCAGAAGAAGAAGAACAAGAAGCAAATGTATGTCTCATGACACACTCAAATGCAGAAGAGGTAACACTTGATCCTTGTTCATCTTGTCAAACAACTGAACATCTCTTTGATATCTTACTATATGACACTCGAATCTTAAATCAAAAAAATGCTAAACTCAGATATGAGATTACTGTGTTAACAAAAGAAAGAGATGAATATAAGAAAGAGAGCAGTCTTAAGAGTGAAGTTATCAAAGGTATGCAAACTGCTCACACAGAACTTTCTAAAAGGTTTGAAATTCTTAGAAATGATCAAAAAGAATGTTCTGAGGTACTAAAAGAAAATGGTATTTTGAAAAGGAATATTTCAAAATTGGAAAATGATTTAACAAAGTTTATTAACACTACTACAACTTTTGAAAATATTTTGGGATCACAAATTGGATTTTTTCATAAATCTAGTTTAGGACATAATCCTTATCAGAACAGAAAGCTATATGAAAAATGTCTCATTCCAAATAAAGAAAAGAATTTTCAAAAATACAAATGTGATTTCTGTCACAAGGATGGACATCTTGAAGCCTTCTGTTTCAAAAAGAAAGCAAGAAAACAAGTTTTCTATAGAACACCAGAACATTCTCAGAACAGTCTCAGAAACAGATATTTTTGAAAACCTATACATAGACATTCTCTAAACACTCTCAGAAGAGATGTCTATAAGAGAACACCTTATAAGATATCATCTTATTCTCAGAACATCCCTTATAAGAATATTGAGACTAACATTCAAGGACCCAAGAAATTGTGGGTACCTAAAAACTTATTAAACTCAAATGTAGGAATGCCTTCTAGCAGTCAAGAAAAGGCCTTGGTACTTGGACAGTGGATGCTCAAGACATATGACAGGAGATAGGAACAGCTTTCTGTCATTTGAAACAAGAGAAGGTGGATCAGTCACCTTTGGAAACAATGAGAAAGCTAGCATCAAAGGTATAGGTACAATTGGTAAGTCTGACTCTGCTAAGATTGAGAATGTTCACTATGTGGATGGCTTAAAACATAACTTAATAAGCATAAGTCAATTGTGTGACAATGGCTTTGAAGTTGGTTTTAAATCAGACTCATGTGAAATAAAACAGTCTTCATCTAATAAAGTCCTTTTTAATGGATCAAGGATAAAGAATGTTTATGTATTATACTTAGATGAACTACCTCATGAGTCATGCTTTGTCTCTCTTGAAAAAGACAAATGGATTTGGCACAAGAGGGCTGGTCATGTAAGCATGAAGACTATGTCAAAACTTTTCAAACTTGATCTAGTTAGAGGTTTGCCTAAGATTAGTTTTGATCTAGATAAAGTATGTGAATCATGCACAAGAGGGAAACAAGTTAAAAGCAGTTTTAAACCAAAAGAATTTATTTCCACAAAAAGACCTCTTGAGTTACTTCACATAGACTTATTTGGACCTGTCAAAACTACAAGTCTTGGTGGCAAAAATTATGGCTTTGTCATAGTAGATGATTTTTCAAGATTCACTTGGGTGTTATTTTTAAAACATAAAGATGACTCTTTAGAAGCTTTTAAAACTTTTTGCTTGAGAGTTCAAAATGAGAAAGGTATCAATATTATCTCTATAAGAAGTGATCATGGAGGAGAATTTGAAAACTCTCTCTTTGAATCATTCCTTGATAATAATGGAATCTCTCATAATTTTTTTCGTCCAAGAACTCCCCAACAAAATGGAGTTGTTGAAAGGAAAAATAGAACTTTGCAAGAAATGGCAAGAAGAATTATTCATGAATCAAATGTTGAAAAGTATTTTTGGGCTGAGGCCATTAACACCTCTTGCTATATTTTAAACAGAGTCACCATTAGAAAAGTTTTAAACAAAACACCTTTTGAACTTTGGAAAGGCAGAAAACCTAGTATTTCTTACTTTCATATATTCGGATGTTTTTGTTACATTTTGAATATCAAAGACAACTTAGGTAAGTTTGATTCAAAGTCAGACAAGGGAATATTGTTAGGATACTCTCTGATCTCAAAAGCTTATAGAATTTACAATTTGAGAACTCAAACTTTAGAGGAAAGCATGCATGTGAAATTTGACGAATTTGAAGATCAATCAACTGTGCACATCACTGATGATGAAGAAGATGAACCAGTCATAGCACAAAATCATGATTCAGATGAAAATCTTACATCTCAAGGACCACCAAAGACCTGGAGAATTGTTGGCTATCATCCTCCTGATCAAATTATTGGTAATACAGAAGATGGTGTTAGAACCAGAAAAGCCTTGTAGGATGTAGAGACCAATCTGGGATTGATCTCCCAAATTGAACCAAGATCCATAAATGAAGCAATCATTGATGAATCCTGGATTGAGGCTATGAAAGAAGAACTACATCAATTTGAGAAGAATGAAGTTTGGAATATGGTACCATTTCCAAAAGATCATTCAATTATTGGAAAAAGATGGGTCTTTAGAAACAAACTTGACGAAAATGGTAAGGTTGTCAGAAACAAGGCAAGACTTGTAGCACAAGGTTATAATCAACAAGAAGGAATTGATTATGATGAAACCTTTGCTCCTGTAGCCAGGTTAGAAGCTATTAGAATACTGCTTGCATATGCATCACATAAATGTATCGAACTTTTTCAAATGGATGTAAAAAGTGCTTTTTTAAATGGATTTTTGAATGAGGAAGTTTATGTGCATCAACCTCCTGGTTTTGTTGATAAGCATAAACCAAATCATGTTTATAAACTTACCAAAGCCCTTTATGGACTTAAACAAGCCCCAAGAGCTTGGTATGACAGATTAAGCACTTTCTTACTTGAAAATGGTTTTTCTAGAGGAAAAATTGATACTACACTTTTTACAAAGAATGAAAAGCATAATTTACTTATTGTACAAGTGTATGTTGATGATATTATCTTTGGTGCTACTAATGAAAAAATGTGTGAAGATTTTTCTAACCTTATGCAAAGTGAATTTGAGATGAGCATGATGGGAGAACTTGGTTTCTTTCTTGGCTTGCAAATCAAACAACAAGAAGATGGAATTTTTATCAGTCAAGAAAAATATGTAAATGATCTTCTCAAGAAATACAAGATGAATGAATCCAAGATTATGTCAACACCAATACATCCATCTACAAGTTTGGACAAAGATGAAAAAGGAAAAGATGTTTCTGAAAAATAGTATAGAGGAATGATTGGATCTCTCCTCTATTTAACTGCTAGCAGACCTGACATAGTGTTTGAAGTTGGTCTTTGTGCTAGATTTCAAACATCTCCAAAAGATTCACACTTAACTGCAGTCAAAAGAATTTTTAGATACTTGGTAGGAACACCTGATGTAGGGTTATGGTACAAAAAGGGATCACACTTTGATTTACAAGCATATTGTGATGCTGACTATGTTGGGGATAAAGTTGAAAGAAAAAGCACAAGTGGAGCATGTCAATTCCTTGGAGAAGCATTGGTGAGTTGGTGTTGTAGAAAACAAAACACCATTGCTCTTTCAACCACTGAAGCAGAATATGTTGCTGCATCAAACTGTTGCTCTCAAGTCATCTGGATCAAAAATCAACTTGAGGATTTCTCACTAAGGTACACATGTATCAAAATTTTATGTGATAACACTAGTGCTATTAATTGTCTAAAAACCCTATTCAGCATTCAAGATCAAAACATATTGAAATCAAGCATCATTTTATTAGAGATCATGTTAACAAAAAGGATGTGGAATTAGTTTTTGTTGATACTAAAAATCAGCTTGCTGATATTTTTACTAAACCATTGGTTGAGGATCATTTTAATTTTATCAAAGAAAAATTGAAAATCATCAAAAATCCCAATCCTACTTATTGTATGCTTGTTTATGTATCTGGGAGACCGTTCAGAGAACGTTCTCAGAATACTGCGCTGAAGTATGACAAAACAAATAAAGATTTTTGCCTTAAATGGGCTTATGAACATGGCTTTTATGGCAAAATTGATTTGGGCTTCCCTCTCTCATCCCTCATTAGTTAACAGTTTCAATTCACTCTCTCTCCTTCCCACGCTTTTGGCAAAATCAAAGTACAATTTTCACTATTCACAAAGTACCTACTCTATCTTCTCCCTCTTCCCCAAGTTTTCAGTTTTCTTTTTTATAATCTCTGAAAACTCTCTCAACTTCCATCAACCAAAATCAAATTCAGATCTACAAAAATGGCTCGAACCAAAAATGCTGGTGGTAGAAAGGTTCCTAGAACCAAAAACCCCTCAGTTTCAGCTTCACCACCACGTTCTCCATCACCCCCAAAACCACCTACTCCAAAATCATCATCATCATCATCCTATGAAACAGCTTCTGAGTCTCACAAATCAATCTCAGAACATGGGGCCACTCCAGAAATCCAATCCTCACCTGTCACCACTAACATGCAAACTACTGTTGAAAATCCCCCAAATCCTCAAACTTCTCCAAACACTGTTTTCCAACCCTCACAATCTGAATCTCCAGAAAATTCCCCCATCAACCTCACTCAAAATCAACCATCATCACCTGTTGATTCACCCAAACAATCACCAAATCCAGAAAATGAAGAGGATTCTCCATCTCCAACTGCTACAATACCAAGTCCAAAGGACTCTCCACCTGTTTTGGTCAAAATGAAGAAATCTAAGTCTTTTGATTCCTCCAAAATAAGAAGGTCATCAAGAATAATGTTTGGTGCTGTTAAGAAACCTGTGGTGGACACCACAGTTCATGTTTTAGATCAATCTGATTCTGAGATTGATCTCTTGGAAAAGGAGATTGATAACTTTGAACTCGAGCCCATTACATCTGCAAAGTCTGAACCTATTAAGCCAAAGAAATCTCCAACTCCAAAGAAGAAAGAGGTTGGGACTGCTGTCAAAGCTCCACGAACAAAGAAGAAGATCAATTTGAAGAAATCAAAGGAGAAATTGTTGGCTGCTCCTCTCATACAACCTGAAGATGAAGAGATTTTTTACAAGTATTGGAAGACCAAACCTGTAGCAGTATCAAGAATGTACAACTTTGCTGAGTTATCCATTGGAGGAGTTGATTTAGTCAAATTTGTGGAACCATTTGAGTGGAAAAGTTTCTTTCACATCAAAGAAACTGTTTATCCTCTATTGGTCCAAGCTTTCTACTTCAATGCTCAAGTATTTCCTGAGAAAGACTTAATCACATCAAACATCAAGGATGTTGAACTAGTGGTGGATCCTTATGTCATTGGAAGCTTAATTGGAATCAAAAGTGAAGGACTGGAAGTTTATGGCAATGACTGGTATGACCAAGTCAAGATCAATAAGGAAGATCTCAAGAAAAAGATGTTCACAGAAGAAGGAGCCAAGAAGAATGCACCTCCATCATCTATGTTGAAGACTGAGTACAAGCTACTTCACAATATGTGTCAACATTCCTTTTTTCCTCGCACTGGAAGCAAAGACAAGGTAACTGATCTTGACCTACTTATGATGTAACACATGGCCAAAGGAGTTAAATTGAACCTTCCATGCATTATCCTACACCATATGATTCATGCTGCCACCTCTGGTTTTAAGAAAATAGCCCTACCATATGCCATGCTTTTGACAAGAGTTTTTAGACTTTACTATGCTGATATGGATAACACACCTTCTGAAAATCACTACTACACTTTTAGTTTGAAAAATGTGAGTCACATGAAGAAAGAATCTGAATCCCCTGTTGCTGATGTTGGGGTTAAAAGAAAAAGAGAAATTTTTGAGAAAACTAATTTGAATGTGCTTGCTGATGCTTCTGGAGACCGTTTGGAGAACGATCTTCAGACTGATGGAAATGCTCAAATCAGTGGTGATGCTGATCCCACCACTGAAAGTGAGAAACTTGTAACCACTGCTGCTACTACTCTTCAAGGTTTTAAGCCTATGTCTGTTCCACCACACACTACCATGTTTTTCCCATTAATGACCTCAAGCCAAGGAAGTCTCTCTTCCTTTTGCACTTCTGAGTTTATAAGGAACATTCTCACCTCTGATACGCCTGAAATCTCTACCATGCCCATTCCAAATCCTACTGATAGCACATTACCATTTATCCCATCTTCATTTGCTACTTTTGATTCATTTTGCTCATCTGTCAATGCTGCAAATGCTGGAACTCAACAACTAGTGTTTGAGGGAAATGTCAACTTTGACTTTCCTGGCCCTTCAAGGCCCACCAAACGCTTTAGGCTTGAAACTGACATGGAACAAATGAGAAAAGACTTGGATATTGTGATTAAGGGAATGGTTGTTCAACACTCCATGATGGATCACTTGATTTTGGAATCCAAAACCTTGAGAACTTGTTTTACCACTGTTGTTTGTCCCCAACTTCATATTCCTCCACCTCCAGAAATTGAAACACCACAATTTGCTCCCTTTCCTGCTACAGATGACAAATCTGATGGTGATGATTGTCCTACCACTACACCTGCTCCTGATGGAGCCACTGAATAAAAAAAAAAAAACTTTGTTGGTACATTGCTCCTGGAACATCCCTTTTCAATGATGACAAAGGGGGAGAAATGAATTGTTAAATCAAGGGGGAGCTGAGCTCAATTGATGTTTTGAAATGCAAGCCTGTTTCTGTTGCTGCTCTGGATATTTGATTTTTATGCTATGTTTTATTTATGAACTCTGTTTTAAATCGTCCTGTTTAGTGATAGATATTTTGGGAAGTTTTCTTTTGTGATATTAAACTTCTCCTACTATGTACTAATGGTCTAAACTAGGATTTGATGCTTTTTATTTGCTCTTGATGGATGTTTGAATCATTTTAAATTAATCATGTACTATACATTGTGTTTGGATGCTCACATATGTGAGATTGTTGATTAATGTTTATTGATTGATTCAAATCCAATTTATGTTACTCAATTCTTTTAAAGTCATTAGCATGATCATTTTGGAAATTGAATGCTTGAATTGAGGGGGAGCTTACAAATTAAAAACACTGGACATTTTATTTCAAGCACTTTTGAATTTTGATTAAAATTAGAATTCCATCTCAAAACATAATTCAAGAAGTTTGTCATCATAAAAAAGGGGGAGATTGTTGAGGCAAAATCCCAAATTGATGTTTTAAAGATAACAAACCTCTTAATTATTTTTAAGAGATATTCTAATCTTTTTGGTATCTAACAAGTGCTCTTGAGTGTTTTAATTAAGCTAGGAACAATTGAGCTAATTAGATCAAATATCATGTTTTTATTTTGATAAAAACAAAAGCTTGGAGAACGGTCTCAGATTGATCTCTGAAACCTGCGCAACATCATCTTCACACAATCAAGGCAAAAGGACTTATGGATAAGTCAACCATGTACAAGACAAATGATCACCTTTATCTTGGGCTTCACTCACAAAATCTCTACAGTCCAAGAGATCATTTAAGGCAAAGGTTTCTCTCATGAATAGAGAACTTACTATTTTTACCAAGTTCTATGTTTGAACATGTAAATATTGAGCATATGACACAAGGATATTTTTATACTCAATTGATGGAACTGGCTCTGTATGGACCATGGAAAATTAGACAGCACATCCTAGTCTTGCACTTGACTTGTACTTTAAAGGAATAAAGAAAGAACATTCTCCAATGTTGTTTCACTTTCTCAATGACACTTGTACTTGCAACAAGGACATCTTGGAACATCAAGTACAATCTCCAGCTACTGTTTTTATCCATAACAGCTGGCCTTTTTGTGCTCTAACTTTTTTGCTTCAAAAGGAAGAAATTCATTCACGCCAGATTTTGGAGAACGGTCTCAGACCAATGCTGGAAAGAGAAAACATTCACTTGGAGTGACACCAGCTTGCATACAGTTGTTCAAAGGTTATCCAAAAGCTGCACAACGGCTATACTTGTTTGTTAAGCAACATACATCAATATTACAGCTCAACAACAGCTATTCATACGCTCCTCTATCATAAGTCAGAAGAAGAAACTTTGGAGATCGATCTCAGACTGATATGCATAGCTACTAGCCGTTATTTTAAAGCTTCCAACGGATATACTTCGTGGTCAAGACTCCCTGATCATCATTCATCTATATATTGAGGTCCTTGGCAACTTTGAAGAGCAAGAGTTTTCACTACATCTTCAACACTTGTTTTGTGATACAAGTTTTCATCAAGAGCTCTTCTTTTCTCTCTCACTCAGATTTGTAATTCATATATATAGGATCAGAATATCCATTGAGTGTTTTGAGAATTTATCCATCCATTTTCAAAGCTTCTCATAGTGTATTGAGTGAATAGGCTTTGAATACCAAATTCTTCATCATTGTAATCATTGGCTAAAGTTAGTACGTAACTACTAATTGAGTGACACCTTCATAGTCAGTGATGAAGGTGCGTGGAGAAAACACAAGAAAGGGGGTTGAATTGTGTTTTGGATATTTAAAAACTTTTCAAGGTATTTAAATCTATCAGAGTCTTTAAGCACAGCGGAATTATTAACACAATTAACTTATGGCTAAGTGAATGATGAAGGAGTAAATGAGAGAGTGAGAGAGAGAAGAACACACAACAATTTATACTGGTTCCCCTCACAAATTGAGAGTACTCCAGTCCCCTTGTTTCCAAGAGAGTTCACTATAATCGAAAAGATTACAATAGATGCTCAAGCACACAAGCTCAAGACTTCCTGCTCTAAGTCACACAAGACAGAGAGACTTCCTTGCTCTGATCACACAAGATCAGAGACTTCCTTGCTCAAGCACACGGGCTCAAGACTTCATGCTCTAATCACTAAGATTGAGACTTATGTGCTTCTACACTAAGCAGAAGACTTTCTTACTTCTACACTAAGCAGAAGAGCTTCTACACTAAGCAGAAGACTTTGTTGCTTCTACACTAAGCAGAAGACTTACTACTAACTTATAAGCTTAAACTTATTACAAACATAATAACTTCAGAGGCTTAAGCTAGTTTCTATGCTCACTTCATTTGAGAGATATTTTCTATTACAATTCAGATTCTCACTTTCTTCTGAGAGATGTTTTCTAATGAAGATCGCTAGTCATCAATTCTATCTTTGGCATATTTATATGAGTTGAGAAAGACATTGAGACGTTGGAGAAATTCCCGTTGTAAAATGGACAGCTGTAGTCTTTGAAGATCCGTTAAGTAAAGCCACGTCTTCTTTTGCAGAGAGGCTTCACCTTTACTGTTTGTCCAATAGTACAGTAATAAGGTACAACTAGCTCCTAAAAAGAGAGGGATCACATCCTTTGTGACCGTTGTAATTAGTTGACCTTAGAACAAATCATCAGGCTTGATAAATGTAGTTGATGTAGCCCTTCTGATGATTTGGGGAATTCCTTTGCTTCTGATGAACCTTTGATAACTTGGAGTCTGATTGGTCTTGAATGGTTGGCCTCTGATAGTCCTTCGCAATTCAGCTTCTGAACGTCTTCATCCTCTGAATGACTCATGACTAGCAGAAAGCTTCTGAACTTTTGTAGGCATCTGAACATCCTTGAGCTTCTGAACTTCTCTGAGCTTCTGAACTCCTTCAGACATTTTGATCCTCTTTGAGCTTCTGAACTTTGTTTAGCTCCTGACCACATTGTAGCTTCTGAACTCCTTCAGAGTGTAAATGTTCAGACTTCCATAGGTTTCATCAGAGTCTAAATTAAGTGTGCTCTTGATATAACGTTGAATTCTCCTGCACTTAATTTAAACATTAATACCATCAATTGTCCATTTAATACTTTGTTATCATCAAAACCTAAGGGTGTGTATTAACACATATTTTGTTCCAACAATCTCCCCCTTTTTGATGATGACAAACATAAGTATTAAATACAATTGTTGTTGATAAAAATCAGCTATGTTGACATTAGGCTTCTGAGTTTCGCAAGCTCCCCCTAAGTCTGATAACCCATAGGGTTAGGTTTGTAAGCTCCCCCTATTTTGTATCCATAGTTAATTTTAATCAGTTTCAGAAATACTTTATTATATGACTTAAATTATTCATATTTCACTATATAAAGAACAAGGTTTGCAAGCTTCTTCTTTTCATAGTGTGATAATCTTTGAATAAAGTTGCACCCTTACTCAAGAACTAACTATGAATAATAAACTTCAATTAATAAATGCATTCTCCTTGAAATTAAGCCCTTAATGCAGATGCAAGATGAAGCAATATTTAAATTGAATGACAAAATAGGATCAGAGGCACTTAGAGACGTCTACACACACACTTGGTTCTGATGGTTATCATTAACAGCTTCAGAGTTCAAAATATTTTTAAACAGTTCAGAGCTTAAAAAAAATCTTTTCAAAGAAAATAGCTCAAAGCCTGAACAAAAAAATTTAAAACAGTTCAGAGCTCTTTAGTACAATATTTTGTTATCCTCAAAGATCAGATTGTCATATCAAAGCATGTACCTCATGCTACTATTTTGACCACTCTCCTACGTTCTCTCTCTGAAGCACTACAAGGCCCTAAAAAGCCAAGTAATTTCGCTTCTTCCAACAATTGATTTACCAATATTCTTTCTCCCCCTTTTGTCATTATCAAAAAGGTAGTATAAGCAATTAATAGAAATTTCAACTTTCAATGCCGTCAAATCAGGAGTGGTTGAACACATTTAACACTCGGCCATTGAATTATGCTTATAAAAGGAGAGAGATACCTATTCATTTTATTCACACAGAATAATCTTAGGTTATTTATAGATCTCTTGAGAGAAAAAATGAAACGCTCAGAGAAGAAGAAAGCAGTTTCAACGAGAGATAGTCAAGATAGGAGAAAACATAAGAAGAAACCAATGAAAACAAAGCCAGTGTCTGTCACAGAAGAACTCAGTTCAGAGTCTGAAGAGAAATCTTTGGACTCTGACTATTTTAAGTTCTGAAGACATATCTTCCTGAAGAAAATCAAACTGATATCCAAGGCTCTAGAGGGGCTAGAGTCTTTTCCTGAGGAAAACCAAACTGATGCAACAGAGTTGGTTTCTTCAAGAAAGACTACTGGTTGGATGGCTTCAGCCAAAACCTCAACCTTTCCCCTCTGCAAAGGTCATGTAGGCTTGTAACCACAAACATGACCTTCTAGAGCATCCAGAAGATAGTTCTTAGAAAAGTAATATGTAATCCAGAACTTATGTTCTTAATGAAATAAAATCCATTACTTTTGGCTTGTTTAATTTTTTATTTCTTATTAATATTTCTTCTCTTGTTATGAAATTTGATTCTTTAATAATTCCCATATATTGTACTTGTCAAATTATATGAATGAAAATCAATTTGCAAGATTGTTTGTTTTAACGAATATGAAAATCAGTTAAGGAATTAAAACAAACAAACGACATACTAAACAGAATTAACAACAGAAAAATAAGCATTCAGATAGATATGTTAGATTAACAAGCAGAGTTTTATCCTAACCAAAGGTTTAACCTAGTCAAAATGCTTAGCAAATTATCAGTCATGAAGTCATGTAAGCAATCAAATAGATCCTAAGGTTGGGGTTGACTACAGAAGGATGCTAGGGTTGTCATTATGTTTTTCTGATTAATGTTTACTTCTTCCATCAATTCCACAAACTTGTCCACTTTTGCTTCAATCCTTCTGATGTCATTCTCATAGACAGGGTTCCTCAGGTGTTGTTGATTGCCTAGATCACTTCTCAGGTTGTCTTGACTAGGTACATTCAGATCATCCACCATTGAGGCTATTCTTTCCCTAAGATTTTGCCTAATATTTTCTCTTGCAGCAGAGGATTCAGGATGATTCCTCTCTGTGTCCATTTGAGTCTGAATGTCCTTCTCAGCATTGATGGCTTTTCCTTTGTCAAACTTGTTCTGTTCTTCCACAGCTGCCTTCTGAAGATTGTGCAATTCTTTCACCAGTTCCTCTGTCAGACTCACCCATTGAGCATCATACTCAGATGACGACATATCAGTTTGTCTTTGGTCATAAAGACCATGTATCTGTTTAACCAAGTTATTGCATTTGCTCAAGACATTAGGATTGTTTGATTTTGATGGGTAAGGTTCATTGGTTAATGGTGTGTTGATGAGTTGAGGACTAGGATTGGTTTGGACAAAGCCTTTGAGATGAAAATCTTCTAAAAGAAGTTCATTGACCATAGCCTCAACAGGGTTTGATGGTGGGTGATTCAAGTTTTCTTCTGAAGCAACATGTTCAGATGAGGTTTGGTGTATGGGTGTATGAGGGTCTGAAGATGTTTGAATCATAGATGGCTGAGCTATTTTATGCTTGGATTTGGCATTAAGAAGTTCAAAATTAGCTAGAATTTAATCTAACTCATTAGGGTCAGAATCAGTCGAAGATGATGATGATGAGATGTTGATAAAGACTGGTTCAGGGTGAGTTGTTTTGACAAGTTCTGATATAAGTTGTTTTATGGTAAGATTATCTTCAGAACTTGTCTGGTTATAATTTGAAAGGGGTTGGGTTGATGATGAGGTTAAATGAATGTCTTGAGCAGAATTAACAACAGGTTTAGAGAGAGATACATCACCTGATTTGTTATGATCTGAGGTTTCAGCAATCTTTTCCTCAGGCTCTTTGGTAAGTTGCTTTTGTCTGACACTGAGAGGTTCATCATCACTTTCTGAGCCTTCAACTTTATATGCTTTCACTAGCCTTCTTCTCTTCTTCTTCTTCAATTCTTCCTTCTCAGTCTTAAACCCTTCTCCTAGGTTATCCAGCAGTGGAATATACTTATTGACAATGCCACTAGAAACTGTAGGCATTTCAATGTTCCATTTCTTTACTAAGGAAGGTTCTGATAGAGACTGGTGTATCAAGGGATCTGAAGGTTGTACTTCATGTTCTGACAGCAGGTTCATGTGAGATAGTGTATGAGCAGATATTGTGGAGGCTATGGATTCTCTTAACAAGTAGTCATGACCAGCAGCTTTGATTATATCTATCACTCCACATTGATAGAACAACTCACTGAGGACCCTTGGGTAGACTACATGTATATCAGACTTGGCCTGATTTTGAGTTTTAAGCACATATTTGCATAGGTGATCAAAGATGTATTTAGCCCAATTTAAATCATATTTCCTTGTGAGAAAATAGACAAAGAGTCTATGATCCCATGACAATTGATCAGAATTTTCACTTCCTGGAAATATAGAACTTAACATAATTTTAGCTAATACTCTCTGAGTGGGCTTCAGATCACCTGTCTTGTTGCTCTCACAACTTTTTCCCTTGACGTAGCAATGTCTTGTCATAGTCTTCAGAAACATAGATTCTTGTGCTTCATTGTGATTAAAAGTGTAGTAGATGCCCTCATTTGGGATGGATAGCACTTTAGCCAGGTTTGAAGCAGTGAGAATTACTTCAAAACCGCACACAGCCGAATGCACCTCCGTTTCCACAATGATTCTTAATCCTAACTCTTGAGGGGTCTTGTCTTCATTTTCAGCCTTTTCTTTCCTCCTTGCAGCTAGCTCCTTGTGATAATCTTCAACTGTCTTCACCTTGCTTCTGATCCAGAAATCTTTTACTAGAGTAGGATAGATTGGACCATTTAATAAGTTCATGTATCTAAAGCTCCCTTTATGATTAGAAAAGAACTTTAGAACATCGAACTGATTCTTTTTCAAACTATCAAAGTCCACTGGTTGTTCCATAACCAGGTTCAGAGATTTTCCCTCCATCCTAAGAGATAAATCTGTAGAAAACATTTCCTCGCAAGTGATGGTGTTGATCGGAAAGCTTTTGGGAAAAGTAAACACGGAGTCTGGAACTGATGTTGAAGTAGATGCCATTACAGAAATTTAGGGTGTGGAATTTTGCTAAAGCGAGAGAAAGAGTTTGTTCTAGCTTTGAAGAATCAAGAGTGAGGGATGTGATAGTGTAAAGTGTGAGTGTTTAAGAGATTTTAAAAACATGAAATAAATTAAAACACACAACACATTAATTAAAAAGTAAAACAAACTAATCATTAACTGCATTCAAACCAATCAGAACGTGTGTACGTGTTGTTTGTTTAGCGCCAAAACGTTTTAGTAAAAATACTTAAACGTTTCCAATTCATTACCTATTCAGAGGCTTATCTCTCAGAGGTTGAAAAGTTTTCATAGGCTGTAGTCTGAGCTTCTTCAGATGCTGAAACCTGAAGAACTTCAGAGGCTAAAAACAAATCTTTCAAGACACAAAAATATATGTTCAGACAGGATTTTTTTTAAGGTTTTATTTCTGAACAATTTAAATACATCAGGTGTCCTAAAAGAATATTTTAACCTTTGAGTGTTACTCCTCTGAGTTGTCATTGAGACTTTTAAGAGTACTCACCTTGCATTGAAGCTTTCTAGTTTCAATTGAAGTCAGTGTCATAGCCTGAACAATTACTTCTCCAAGCTGAGTCACTGTCATCTTCAGAACAAGCTTCATATTCTTCATCTTCTTCACCATCAAATTCATCAAAAATGTGCCTTCTGTGCACAATTGCTCTCCTTCCATTTGCAGTCACATGAGTCCATGTGAGTGGAGAGTATATTTTCTTCATTTGTCCTGCAGCCAAATAAACAATTTTGTCTTTTGGTACCCATTTGCAAATGGGTCCTAGACTGTTAGTTACCTGACCTCTATTCTCCATTTGTACCACCTGAAGACTCTTAGGTACGAATGTTGAATATAGATCAGAAGGTGAAGCATTTTCAAATATGCTTGATGAACTTGGTTTTTCATATGTATCTGCACATGAATAACCAATTCCATTTACACCATTGTTTTTAAGAGAGGACAGTAAAGAAATAATGTCACTACTGTCAATGTGTGTATTACAGAGATTTTTAGAATCAATTGAATTCTTATAAGGTTTGCCAATCTTTTCTAGAGCCTCTAGATATAAACACTTAAATTGACCTGCTTGTTCACTTAAGTGCTCACAATTAACCTTGAGCTTTTTAAACTTATGTGAGCCAGCATTTAGTAGTTTTATGAGTTCAAGTTTAGGAAGTTGAGAATATACCTGATTTAGGATGTCTTGATCAGAGTCATAATTTGATTGTTCAGACTCTGAGTCCTCTTCAGACTCAGCTGCTGCTTCAGGTCTTGCTTGCCTTTCAGGTCTTGATTTCCTTGGTAGCTTGACTTTCTTTTCTTCTTCAGAAAGTTTGTCCAGCTCTTCCCAGGTTGTCAATTTCTTCTTGCTAGCTATCTCTCCTCCATTCTTCTTGAATTCAGACCATCTTTGAAATTTCTTGGAGAAATTGTCAAAGTATTCTTCATCAGATTCTCCCTTAATGTTTTCATGCTCCATTTCTTGCTTCCCTTTTCTGACTGCTTCCTTGTCTCTTGCATTTGAAGTACAAACATCAGATGTTGATGTAGATACTTGCTTGTTGCTCAGATCTACATTCATATTAAGTTTTTCTTCCATTCCTTGAATGAGATCAGCAACAAGTTGATGAATCTTCTGCTTCCAATCATTCACTTGTTGAGCCATGGTGTTTTTCTCCTTTGGATCTTGACTGTCTCACGGTTAAGTGATTTACCAACAGAACCGGAGCTCTGATACCAATTGAAGGTGCGTGGAGAAAACACAAGAAGGGGGGTTGAATTGTGTTTTGGATATTTAAAAAATTTTCAAGATATTTAAATCTATCAGAGTCTTTAAGCACAGCGGAATTATTAACACAATTAACTTATGGCTAAGTGTATGATGAAGGAGTAAATGAGAGAGTGAGAGAGAGAAGAACACACAACAATTTATACTGGTTCCCCTCACAAATTGAGAGTACTCCAGTCCCCTTGTTTCCAAGAGAGTTCACTATAATCACAAAGATTACAATAGATGCTCAAGCACACAAGCTCAAGACTTCCTGCTCTAAGTCACACAAGACAGAGAGACTTCCTTGCTCTGATCACACAAGATCAGAGACTTCCTTGCTCAAGCACACAAGCTTAAGACTTCCTGCTCTTAGTCACACAAGACAGAGAGACTTCCTTGCTCTGATCACACAAGATCAGAGACGTCCTTGCTCAAGCACACAGGCTCAAGACTTCATGCTCTAATCACTAAGATTGAGACTTATGTGCTTCTACACTAAGCAGAAGACTTTCTTACTTCTACACTAAGCAGAAGAGCTTCTACACTAAGCAGAAGACTTTGTTGCTTCTACATTAAGCAGAAGACTTACTACTAACTTATAAGCTTAAACTTATTACAAACATAATAACTTCAGAGGCTTAAGCTAGTTTCTATGCTCACTTCATTTGAGAGATATTTTCTATTACAATTCAGATTCTCACTTTCTTCTGAGAGATGTTTTCTAATGAAGATCGCTAGTCATCAATTCTTTCTTTGGCATATTTATATGAGTTGAGAAAGACATTGAGACGTTGGAGAAATTCCCGTTGTAAAATGGACAGCTGTAGTCTTTGAAGATCCGTTGAGTAAAGCCACGTCTTCTTTTGCAGAGAGGCTTCACCTTTACTGTTTGTCCAATAGTATAGTAATAAGGTACAACTAGCTCCTAGAATGAGAGGGATCACATCCTTTGTGACCGTTGTAATTAGTTGACCTTAGAACAAGTCATCAGGCTTGATAAATGTAGTTGATGTAGCCCTTCTGATGATTTGGGGAATTCATTTGCTTCTCCTGCACTTAATTTAAACATTAGTACCATCAATTGTCCATTTAATACTTTGTTATCATCAAAATCTAAGGGTGTGTATTAACACATATTTTGTTCCAACAAGTGAGACTGAGGTAGATTAAGCTTGTAGGGCTTAGAAGATTATTTGGTCTTGGATCTAGATCAAAGGAAGTGTAACTTGAGATCATTAGCATCTCTTAGTGGACAATCTCACAAGGAGTGTGGGGACTGGACTAGCCCAAGCATTTTTGGGTGAACCAGGATTAATTGTTGTGTGCATTCTCTTCCCTTACTCTGATTTAATTCGTGCAATCACTAATCACACATATCACAATTTAATAGTTATATATATACTGTCAGAGAGTGTTGGGAGAACGTTCTCCAGACTGCAACACTTTTGAATATTTGTTTTAACTAACAATCTAATTATATTCTTCAAGTATATTGTGTTTGATAATTTTTATAGGAAATATTTTAAAGGTTCACAATTCAAACCCCCCCTTTCTTGTGAAAAAACTATGCTACTTCAGTGTTCACGTCTCCTTTCATAATCAAACTTCAATCAATTTAACCATATAGACTTTCTTCACAAATTAACATCAATCAAACTCACATTTTGCCACTTTTGGCTTTTTGGTCTTTAAAACCATTTTCAAAACCTTAAAATTAAACAAACAAATTTACTCGTAACTTTTACCCCGAACTACGAGATTTTGATCCTTCGGATACGTAGGCATGAGACTTGTCTCAACGAATCAAATAAAATCAATAAAATCATTTTTTTTCTTCTTTTTCATCACTTTAAAACTTTTTTTATTATCACCTTAATTCCTACATTTTTACAAGCAAATAAAATTAAGCGCAAAGTTGGAAAAGATGTTGGAATAAAATATGTGTTAATACACACCCTTAGGTTTTGATGATAACAAAGTATTAAATGGACAATTGATGGTACTAATGTTTAAATTAAGAGTGCAGGAGAATCCAACATTATATCGAGAGCACACTTAATTTAGACTCTGATGAAACCTATGGAAGTCTGAATCTTTACACTCTGAAAGAGTTCAGAAGCTACAACGTGGTCAGAAGCTAAACAAAGTTCAGAAGCTCAAAGAGGATCAGAATGTCTGCAAGAGTTCAGAAGCTCAGAGAAGTTCAGAAGTTCAAAGATGTCCAGAGGCCTACAAGAGTTCAGAAGCTATCTGCTAGTCATGAGTCATTCAGAGGATGAAGACGTTCAGAAGCTGAATTACGAAGGACTATCAGAGGCCAACCATTCAAGACAAATCAGACTCCAAGTTATCAAAGGTTCATCAGAAGAAAAGGAATTCCCCAAATCATCATAAGGGCTACATCAACTACAATTATCAAGCCTGATGATTTGTTCTAAGGTCAACTAATTACAACGGTCACAAAGGATGTGATCATTCTCTCTCTAGGAGCTAGTTGTACCTTATTACTATACTATTGGACAAACAGTAAAGGTGAAGCCTCACTGCAAAAGAAGACGTGGCTTTACTCAACGGATCTTCAAAGACTACAGCTGTCCATTTTACAACGGGAATTTCTCCAACGTCTCAATGTTTTTCTCAACTCATATAAATATGCCAAAGAAAGAATTGATTACTAACGATCTTCATTAGAAAACATCTCTCAGAATTAAGTGAGAATCTGAATTGTAATAGAAAATATCTCTCAAATGAAGTGAGCATAGAAACTAGCTTAAGCCTCTGAAGTTATTATGTTTGTAATAAGTTTAAGCTTACAAGTTAGAAGTAAGTCTTCTGCTTAGTGTAGAAGCAAGTAAGTCTTCTGCTTAGTGTAGAAGCAAGAATGTCTTCTGCTTAGTCGTAGAAGTACATAAGTCTCAATTTTTAGTGATTAGAGCAAAGAAGTCTTCTGCTGAGTGTAGGAGCAAGGAAGTCTCTCTGTCTTGTGTGACTTAGAGCAGGAAGTCTTGAGCTTGTGTGCTTGAGCAAGGAAGTCTCTGATCTTGTGTGATCAGAGCAAGGAAGTCTCTCTGTCTTATGTGACTTAGAGCAGGAAGTCTTAAGCTTGTGTGCTTGAGCAAGGAAGTCTCTGATCTTGTGTGATCAGAGCAAGGAAGTCTCTCTGTCTTGTGTGACTTAGAGCAGGAAGTCTTCAGTCTTGTGTGACTTGAGCAAGGAAGTCTTGAGCTTGTGTGCTTGAGCATCTGATTGTAATCTTAGTGATTATAGTGAACTCTCTTGGAAACAAGGGGACTGGAGTACTCTCAATTTGTGAGGGGAACCAGTATAAATTGTTGTGTGTTCTTCTCTCTCTCACTCTCTCATTTACTCCTTCATCATTCACTTAGCCATAAGTTAATTGTGTTAATAATTCTGTTGTGCTTAAAGACTCTGATAGATTTAAATATCTTGAAAAGTTTTTAAATATCCAAAACACAATTCAACCCCCCTTCTTGTGTTTTCTCCACGCACCTTCAATTGGTATCAGAGCTCCGGTTCTGTTGGTAAATCACTTAACCGTGAGACAGTCAAGATCCAAACGAGAAAAACACCATAGCTCAACAAGTGAATGATTGGAAGCAGAAGATTCATCAACTTGTTGCTGATCTCATTAAAGGAATGGAAGATAGACTTAATATGAATGAAGATCTGAGCAACAAGCAAGTATCTACATCAACATCTGATGTTTGTACTTCAAGTGCAAGAGACAAGGAAGCAGCCAGAAAAGGGAAGCAAGAAATGGAGCTTGAAGATATTAAGGGAGAATCTGATGAAGAATACTTTGATAATTCCTCCAAGAAATTTCAAAGATGGTTTGAATTCAAGAAGAATGGAGGAGAGATAGCCAGCAAGAAGAAATTGACAACCTGGGAAGAGCTGGACAAGCTTTCTGAAGAAGAAAAGTAAGTCAAGCTACCAAGGAGATCAAGACCTGAAAGGCAAGCAAGACCTGAAGCAGCAGCAGAGTCTGAAGAGGAATCAGAGTCTGAACAATCAAGTTATGACTCTGATCAAGACATCCTGAATCAGGTATATTCTCAACTTCCTAAACTTGAACTCATAAAACTACTAAATGCTGGTTCACGTAAGTTTAAAAAGCTCAAAGTTAATTGTGAGCACTTAAGTGAACAAGCAGGTCAATTTAAGTGTTTATATCTAGAGGCTCTAGAAAAGATTGAAGTTCTTGAAAAAGGGAATGCCAGCAGTAGCAAACCTTATAAGAATTTAATTGATTCTAAAGACCTCTGTAATACACACATTGACAGTAGTGACATTATTTCTTTAATGTCCTCTCTTAAAAACAATGGTGTAAATGGAATTGGTTATTCATGTGCAGATACATATGCAAAACCAAGTTCATCAAGCATATTTGAAAATGCTTCACCTTCTGATCTATATTCAACATTCGTACCTAAGAGCTGTCAGGTTGTACAAATGGAGAATAGAGGTCAGGTAACTAACAGTCTAGGACCCATCTGCAAATGGGTACCAAAAGACAAAATTGTTTATTTGGCTGCAGGACAAATGAGGAAAATATACTCTCCACTCACATGGATTCATGTGACTGCAAATGGAAGGAGAGCAATTGTGCACAGAAGGCACATTTTTGATTAATCTGATGGTGAAGAAGATGAAGAATATGAAGCTTGTTCTGAAGATGACAGTGACTCAGCTTGGTGAAGTAATTGTTCAGGCTATGACACTGACTTCAATTGAAACTAGAAATCTTCAATGCAAGGTAAGTATTCTTAAAATCTCAATGACAATTCAGAGGAATAACACTCAAAGGTTAAAATATTCTTTTAGGACACCTGATTTATTTAAATTGTTCAGAAATAAAACCTTAAAAAATCTTGTCTGAACATATATTTTTGTGTCCTGAAAGATTCGTTTTTAGACTCTAAAGTTCTTTAGGTTTCAGCATCTGAAGAAGCTCAGACTATGGAAACCTTTCAACCTCTGAGAGATAAGCCTCTGAATAGGAAATGAATTGGAAACGTTTAAGTATTTTTTTACTGAAACGTTTTGGCGCTAAAAAGACAACACGTACACACGTTCTGATTGGTTTGAAAACAGTTAATGATTAGTTCGCTTTACTTTTTAATCAATGTATTGTGTGTTTTAATTTGTTTTATGTTTTTAACAAAATCACTTAAACACTCGCACTTTACACTATCACATCCTTCACCCTTGTCCTTCAAAACTAGAACAATTTCTTTCTCTCACTTTAGCAAAATCCACACCCAAACCTTCTGAAATGGCATCTACTTCTACATCAGTTTCAGACTCATTGTTTCTTTTTCCTAAAAACTTTCGGATCAACACCATCACTTGCAAGGAAATGTTTTCTACAGATTTGTCTCTTAAGATGGAGGGAAAATCTCTGAACCTGGTTATGGAACAACCAATGGACTTTGATAGTTTGGAAAAGAATCAGTTTGATGTTCTAAAGTTCTTTTCTAATCATAAAGGGAGCTTTAGATACATGAATTTATTAAATGGTCCAATCTATCCTACTCTGGTAAAAGATTTCTGGATCAGAAGCAAGGTGAGGACAGTTGAAGATTATCACAAGAAGCTAGCTGCAAGGAGAAAAGAAAAGGCTGAAAATGAAGACAAGACCCCTCAAGAGTTAGGATTGAGAATTGTTGAGGAAATGGAGGTGCATTCTGTTGTGTGCGGTTTTGAAGAAAATCTCACTGCTTCAAACTTGGCTAAGGTGCTATCCATCCCAAATGAAGACATCTACTACACCTTTAGTCACAATGAAGCACAGAAATCTATGTTTCTGAAGACTATGACAAGACAATGCTATGTCAAGGGAAAAAGTTGTGAGAGCAACAAGATAGGTGATCTGAAGCCCACTCAGAGAGTATTAGCCAAAATCATGTTAAGTTCTATATTTCCAGGAAATGAAAATTCTGATCAACTGTCATGGGATCATAGACACTTTGTCTATTTTCTCACAAGGAAATATGATTTAAATTGGGCTAAATACATCATTGATCACCTATGCAAATCTGTGCTTAACACTCAAAATCAGGCCAAGTCTAATATACATGTCATCTACCCAAGGATCCTCAGTGAGATTTTCTATCAATGTGGAGTGATAGATATAATCAAAGCTGCTGGTCATGACTACTTGTTAAGAGAATGCAGAGCCTCCACAATATCTGCTCATACACTATCTCACATGAACTTGTTGTCAGGACATGAAGTACAACCTTCAGATCCCTTGATACACCAGTCTCACTCAGAACCTTCCTTGGTGAAGAAATGGAACATTGACATACCTATAGTTTCTAGTGGCATTGTCAATAAGTATATTCAACTACTGGATAACCAAGGAGAAGGGTTTAAGACTGAGAAGGAAGAATTGAAGAAGAAGAGAAGAAGGCTAGTGAAAGCATATAAGGTTGAAGGCTCGGAGAATGATGATGAACCTCTCAGTGTCAGACAAAAGCAACTTACCAAAGAGCATGAGGAAAAGATTGCTGAAAGCTCAGATCATAACAAATCAGGTGATGTATCTCTTTCTAAACCTGTTGTTACTTCTGCTCAAGACATTCATTTAACCTCATCATCAACCCAACCCCTTCCAAATTATAACCAGACAAGTTCTGAAGATAATCTTACCATAAAACAACTTATATCAGAACCTGTCAAAACAACTCACCCTGAACCAGTCTTTATCAACATTTCTTCATCATCCTCTTCGACTGATTCTAACCCTAATGAGTTAGATGAAATTCTAGCTAATTTTGAACTACTTAATGCCAAATCTAAGCATAAAATAGCTCAGCCATCTATGACTCAAAAATCTTCAGACCCTCATACACCCACACACCAAACCTCATCTGAACATGTTGTTTCAGAAGAAATCCTGAACCTCTCACCATCAAACCATGTTGAGGCTATGGTCAAAGAACTGTTTATAGAAGATTTCCACCACAAAAGCTTTGTTCAAACCAGCCCTAGTCCTCAACAGTCTCAACAAATACCAATTCACTCCAATCCTCAACTCACAAATACACCCTTATCCAATGAACCTCACCCAACCAAATCAAACAATCCTGATGTCTTGAGCAAATGCAATGACTTGTTTAAACAAATACATGGTCTTTATGACCTAAGGCAAACAGATATTCCTTCATCTGAGTATGTTGCTCATTGGATAAGTCTGACAGAGGAACTGGTAAAAGAACTGCACAATCTACAAAGGGTAGCTGTGGAAGAACAGAAAAACTTTGACAAAGGGAAGGTCATCAATGTTGAGGAAGACATTCAGACTCAAAGAGACACAGAGAGGGATCATCCTGAATCCTCGGCTGGAAGAGAAAATATTGGGCAAAACCTTAGGGAAAGGTTAGCTTCAATAGTGGACGATCTGAATGTACCTCTTCAAGACAGTCTGAGGAGTGATCAAGGAAATCTACAGCATCTGAGGAACCCTGTCTATGAGAATAACATCAGAAGGATTGAAGCCAAAGTGGACAAGTTTGTGGGATTGATGGAAGAAGTAAATACTAATCAGAAAAATATCATGACAACCCTAGCATCCTTCTGTAGTCAACCCCAACCTTAGGATCTCTTTGATTGCTTATATAACTTCATGATTGATATTTTGCTAAGCACTTTGACTAGGTTAAACTTTTGTTTAGGTTAAAAACTCTGTTTGCTAATCTAACATATCTATTCACTATATTTATCTGAATGCTTATATATCTGTTGTTGATTCTGTTTAGTATGTCTTTTGTTTGTTTTAACTCTTTAACTGATTTTCATTTTCGTTAAAACAAACAATCTTGCAAATTGATCTTTCAAACTCTTGAGTTTCATTCATATAATTTGATTGTCAATAAGTACAATATGTAGGTATTCTTAAAGAATCAAATTACATAACAAGAGAAGAAATATAAATAAGAAATCAAAAATGAACAAACCAAAGTAATGAATTTTATTTCATTGAGAGCATGAGTTCTGGATTACATATTACATTTCTAAGAACTATCTTCTGGATGCTCTAAAAGGTCATATTTGTGGTTACAAGCCTATATGACCTTTGCAGAGGGGAAAGGTTGAGGTTTTGGCTGAAGCCATCCAACCAGTAGTCTTTCTTGAAGAAACCAACTCTGTTGCATCAGTTTGGTTTTCCTCAGGAAAAGACTCTAGCCCCTCTAGAGCCTTGGATATCAGTTTGATTTTCTTCAGGAACATATGTCTTCAAAACTTGAAACAGTCAGAGTCCAAAGATTTTTCTTCAGACTCTGAACTGAGTTCCTCTGTAACGGACACTGGCTTTGTTTCCATTGGTTTCTTCTTATGTTTTCTCCTATCTTGACTAACTCTCTTTAAAACTACTTTCTTCTTCTCTGAGTGTTTCATTTTTTCTCTCAAGAGATCTATCAATAACCTAAGATTATTCTGTGTGAATAAAATGACTAGGTATCTCTCTCCTTTTATAAGCATATTTCAATGGCCGAGTCTTAAATGCGTTCAACCACTCCTCATTTGACGGCATTGAAAGTTGAAATTTTTATTAATTGCTTATACTACCTTTTTGATAATGACAAAAGGGGGAGAAAGAATAAAGAATATTGGTAAATCAATTATTGTTGGAAGAAGCGAAATTACTTAGCTTTTTAGGGCTTTGTAGTGCTTCAGAGAGAGAACGTAGGAGAATGGTCAAAATAGTAGCATGAGGTACATGCTTTGATATGACAATCTGATCTTTGAGGATTTAAAAATATTGTACTAAAGAGCACTGAACTGTTTTCCATTTTTTTTTGTTCAGGCTCTGAGCTATTTTCTTTAAAATGATTTTTAAGCTCTGAACTGTTTGAAAATATTTTGAACTCTGAAACTGTTAATGATAACCATCAGAACCAAGTGTGTGTGTAGACGTCTCTGTTGGGTTTTTGGTTGTTGGCATCATTTTGTTAAAACAATGTTATAGCAAGATGTTGAACTAGATATGGTAATATTGTGTACAACATCACAATGTACGCCCTTTTCGCGTTTCTTGGAAGATTTATTTTCGTGTGAGATCCCAGAAAGATTTGGTTGAAGAATTAATTCACGCAAACTTGTGTGCCAAGACGCATGTGCTTTCTAGAATATTCAGAAGGCGGTTTACTTGATTACTTGTTCCGCAAGATAAAATATTAAGGAATCAAGAAGATTTGATTTTAAAATATATCTCTTGAAGATTGTTGCAGAGAATATAAAAGATTTATTTCAAATAAATCTTTGTGCTTCAAGAAGATTTGATTTTAAAATATATCTTGTGAAGATTGTTGCAGAGAATATAAAAGATTTATTTCAAATAAATCTTTGTGCTTCAAGAAGATTAGAAGATTTAATTTTAAAATATATTTTCAACAAATATATTTATGGGAGGAATATTTTGATGCAAAGAAGATTTAGTAAAAATATATATTTTTCCTCTAGAAGATTTCTTGGAGCTGAAGCATTGTGAAGCCTATATAAAGGAAGTTGCTAAACCTATTGTATCAACCGAAACTTGAATCAAATTAGAATATCAAAGATGTAGTCTTTTAGGGTTTCGTGTTCGTGTAGCCACTCTCTAGGAGAATTGGTGTAAAGTGAACCACTCAGATTGTGAGATGGTCACTGTGTAATCACTCAGAAACCTGTAGGTAATGAGTGAGTATTGTCATTGGAGGAAGCTTGTAAGCAACTCCAAGTTGTGTGCTTAGTCAAGAGTCTTGGCTACGTATTTGTCATGGAAGTGTGTCTTCTAATTTGTTCACAGTGTTGTTAAAAAATCCTTGCGGGTTAGTAAGGTGGTAGGGAAGTGAGACGGGGCGTCTCATATCTAGGAGTTCCTAGGTAGAATTGCATGAGGTAGTGTCTAGGCGATAAGATAGAAACGGGGCGTTTTGGAGTCTTTGAACTAGAACTATATTAGTGGATTCATTCCTGGATTGGTATCCCCCAGAGTAGGAGAGGTTGCTCCGAACTGGGTTAACAAATTCACTGTGTTATTTACTTTCCTGCCCTTTATTGTTTATTTTTCATATTCTGTTAGTTTGATGCGGTAGAAGATGCTACAACATTATATAGAGCATTTTACCACTGCACGCCAGAATTTCAGTCTCTAAGTGCCTCTGATCCTATTTGTCATTCAATTTAAATATTGCTTCATCTTGCATCTGCATTAAGGGATTAATTTCAAGGAGAATACATTTATTAATTGAAGTTTATTATTGATAGTTAGTTCTTGAGTAAGGGTGCAACTTTATTCAAAGATTATCACACTATGAAAAGAAGAAGCTTGCAAACCTTGTTCTTTATATAGTGAAATATGAATAATTTAAGTCATATAATAAAGTAATTCTGAAACTGATTAAAATTAACTATGGATACAAAATAGGGGGAGCTTACAAACCGAACCCTATGGGATATCAGACTTAGGGGGAGCTTGCGAAACTCAGAAGCCTAATGTCAACATAGCTAATTTTATCAACAACAATTGTATTTAATACTTATGTTTGTCATCATCAAAAAGGGGGAGATTGTTGGAACAAAATATGTGTTAATACACACCCTTAGGTTTTGATGATAACAAAGTATTAAATGGACAATTGATGGTACTAATGTTTAAATTAAGAGTGCAGGAGAATCCAACGTTATATCGAGAGCACACTTAATTTAGACTCTGATGAAACCTATGGAAGTCTGAATCTTTACACTCTGAAAGAGTTCAGAAGCTACAACGTGGTCAGAAGCTAAACAAAGTTCAGAAGCTCAAAGAGGATCAGAATGTCTGCAAGAGTTCAGAAACTCGGAGAAGTTCAGAAGCTCAAAGATGTTCAGAGGCCTACAAGAGTTCAGAAGCTATCTGCTAGTCATGAGTCATTCAGAGGATGAAGACGTTCAGAAGCTTAATTACGAAGGACTATCAGAGGCCAACCATTCAAGACCAATCAGACTCCAAGTTATCAAAGGTTCATCAGAAGCAAAGGAATTCCCCAAATCATCAGAAGGGCTACATCAACTACAATTATCAAGCCTGATGATTTGTTCTAAGGTCAACTAATTACAACGGTCACAAAGGATGTGATCATTCTCTCTCTAGGAGCTAGTTGTACCTTATTACTGTACTATTGGACAAACAGTAAAGGTGAAGCCTCACTGCAAAAGAAGACGTGGCTTTACTCAACGGATCTTCAAAGACTATAGCTGTCCATTTTACAAAGGGAATTTCTCCAACGTCTCAATGTTTTTCTCAACTCATATAAATATGCCAAAGAAAGAATTGATGACTAACGATCTTCATTAGAAAACATCTCTCAGAATAAAGTGAGAATCTGAATTGTAATAGAAAATATCTCTCAAATGAAGTGAGCATAGAAACTAGCTTAAGCCTCTGAAGTTATTATGTTTGTAATAAGTTTAAGCTTACAAGTTAGAAGTAAGTCTTCTGCTTAGTGTAGAAGCAAGTAAGTCTTCTGCTTAGTGTAGAAGCAAGAAAGTCTTTAGCTTAGTGTAGAAGCACATAAGTCTCAATCTTAGTGATTAGAGCAAAGAATTCTTCTGCTGAGTGTAGGAGAAAGGAAGTCTCTCTGTCTTGTGTGACTTAGAGCAGGAAGTCTTGAGCTTGTGTGCTTGAGCAAGGAAGTCTCTGATCTTGTGTGATCAGAGCAAGGAAGTCTCTCTGTCTTGTGTGACTTAGAGCAGGAAGTCTTGAGCTTGTGTGCTTGAGCAAGGAAGTCTCTGATCCTGTGTGATCAGAGCAAGGAAGTCTCTCTTTCTTGTGTGACTTAGAGCAGGAAGTCTTAAGTCTTGTGTGACTTGAGCAAGGAAGTCTTGAGCTTGTGTGCTTGAGCATCTGATTGTAATCTTAGTGATTATAGTGAACTCTCTTGGAAACAAGGGGACTGGAGTACTCTCAATTTGTGAGGGGAACCAGTATAAATTGTTGTGTGTTCTTCTCTCTCTCACTCTCTCATTTACTCCTTCATCATTCACTTAGCCGTAAGTTAATTGTGTGAACAATTCCGCTGTGCTTAAAGACTCTGATAGATTTAAATATCTTGAAAAGTTTTTAAATATCCAAAACAAAATTCAACCCCCCTTCTTGTGTTTTCTCCACGCACCTTCAAAAGAAACAAGAGGTTCCTATAGGATACTATAGATACTTAGGGTAGTAGTACCTTCCCTTCGTATAACCAACCCCCGGACATTGATCTCTAAAAATAGGGTTTTTTCGAACTTTTTCCCTTTCCCTCGGATAAATTAAAGATCGGTGGTGGAATATTAAATTTTGATTCGAAGTTAATTAATAACTCGACATCCAAAAATCACCGCGACTCTCCTTTTCCAAGGCAGTCAGACCGTTGTCAGCAGACTCCATCTTGTTCCTCGCCTCAATAGTATCTTGGCGGGTTGAAAGGTAATAGCTGAGCATGGCACCCTGAATGTGGTGATCCATGGTCGCCTGTCTAAGATCCTCAAAGTCGAGGTCAGAAAGAGAAGAGGTGTGAGCGTACTTCTGGAAACTCTCGTTAACCACGGAGAAGGAATCGAAGTCTTTAGTCCAGAGGCTAGCAGAGAGATTACTTTTCTTCCCTTTCTTCAGCTCGGGATTGGAAGGGCAGCAGGTGATGAAAGAAAGTTTTTCTTTGGCCATTGTGTTGGAGCCGCCCTCGCCAGAATTGGGCGGCACTGAACTTTTATTCCTCGGCACCCTTTTAGACTTGAGGGGCTGGTCGTCAGTATCTTCCCCCTAATGCTCAATAGTAATGAGCTGTTTTTTCTTCTTCAGAATCTCAAGAGAAATCCAAGTGGAATCCTCTTGATTTTTCCTCTTGGTGCCCTTGGCACCGCCCTCCTCAACCACTAACTAAGCCATAGCATCAGCAGAGGCAGCAGCGCGCTCTGCTTCAGCCCTTTGGGCCCTCGCCTTCAGGACCACGGTCGCCCTTTGTTGAGCCGAAAGAGTAGACATTGAAGCTACAAAAGATCAAAGACGAGGATTAGTAAACTCAGAAATAAAGAATCAAAACTATAACAACATAATATAAAACTAAAGTCACTTACACATATACTCCCCAAGAGAGTGAGGCTTATTCTCCCTAGCAATGAGCTCGCCCGAACTCATTACATGAAACCTATTGAAGGCTGCTACTGCTTGCCGCTCATACTAATTAAGGGTATCTACTTGAGTTCCCTTGATGAGGCGAGGGGCTGAAGACTAATAAAAGGGGATCAAACGATCCCCAGAGGCGTCAAACATAAGCTCTGGAAATCCTTCCCTACAGCGAAACCAGACAAAAGTGTCCCTATAGTTTTTCTCTTGCAATTGCAAGAGTTTTTATTGAGGCCCACCGTTTTCAGAAAGATTACAGTGTGTTATTTAATTACTTCATTTATGCGCTTTCAGCAAAATCGGAAAAATGGATCAACGCTGTGTAAGTCTAAGGCCTCAGCCACAAAGAAATTAGCTCCATCATGTAAGTCTACGGCTTTGATGCGTGGATTATCATGGAAGCCATGTAAGTCTAAGGCGTTGGCGAGCTATACAAAAAAAAAAGAATCCGGTAAAAAAGAAATATATAATACCGGCACCATCATATAAGTCTAAGGCTTTGATGTGTGAATTACAAAGGCCGCCATGTAATTCTAAGGCTTTGGCGAGCTAGAATCTGGTAGAAAAGAATTATATAATACCAGCACCGCCATGTAAGTCTAAGGCTTTGGCGTGTGAAAAATTCAGTAGAAAAGAAATATATAATACTGACACCATCATGTGAGACTAAGGCTTTGATGGTGAATTATAATGACCGCCATGTAAGTCTAAGGCTTTGGCGAGCTAATTTTCTGGTAGTAAAATTCATATGATGTCGGCACCGTCATGTAAGACTGAGGCCAGTTTTGCGAATTTCTCTAGCGAATTTAAGTAACCAGTTTTGCATCGTGTAAGTCTAAGGCATCGATGTCAAAAAATTTATGTCTGGCGAATTCAAGTTCCCAGTAAAAACCGTGCAAGTCTAAGGCATCGGTCACAAAAGAAAAAATATATAAACAAACACCATCATATAAGTCTAAGGCTTTGGCGTGTGAATTTTTCAAGGCCGTCATGTAAGTCTAAGGCTTTGGCGAGCTAAAATTACAAACACCGTCATGTAAGTCTAAGGCTTTGGCATGTGAATTATTCAAGGCCGTCATGTAAGTCTAAGGCTTCGGCGAGCTAAAATTACAAACACCGTCATGTAAGTCTAAGGCTTTGGCGTGTGAATTATTAAAGGCCGTCATGTAAGTCTATGGCTTTGGCGAGCTAAATTTGCAGGTGAGAAAAAACGGCGTCACCAGAAGTTCATATAAAAGAAAATCAAAAGGCGATTCCCCAAAGAGGAAGCGCATCGCCCAAGAAAAAAGGTATTTATGTTCTTTAATCATTATCCAAACCATTGTGAATACAACTTTACGTGTTTAGGTGCGTAGAAAGCATGAAGAAAAATAAATATTCAAAACAACAATAAAGCCAAAAATAATTCATTCATTGAATATGATTTATCATCGTTACATAACAGTGTTTTCATTACAAATCTGAAAATACAGATAAAGTGCAATTACAATGAACCTAAACTTAGAAAAGAAGACGAAAAAACAATAAACGACCATAATGAGGAAGACCAGCAGAGAGGGTCTCCCCACAGAGTGAGCTGTGGAAGAGCCCTACACCGTAGTGAGGTAGGCCGGTAGAGGTGGCTCCTCCACCAAGGGGTTTCTAACGATCATAACCCTTCTCCTTGTTACAAGGGGAATTCTTCTACTTCCCCGAAATTAGCTTGGACTCTGCCGTTAATTGCGAGTCTTCTGGATCTGAATCCCAAGATTCATCTTCAGGACGATAAGTCCTTAGATATTCAACGTAATCTGAATCAGCTTTGTCAGATTCAGAGCTTTATATTTCAATGATCTGACGTTTAAGTTTTTTGGAATTTTTAATTTTAGAAGAAGTTTTCTTAGAAGATTTGGGTTTGGAAGAAAGAAGTTGGGAGGAATTAACCCTAGGGCTCCTACGTATGGGAGCGCTATGGTGTTTCTTGGAAGATTTTTCCATAATTTCTAAAGAAAGAAAGAAGAGAAAATAACAAGTTTTAGTATATGAAGATCTGGGTAAGGGATTGCCCCCTTTTATAGCAATTCCAAAACCCTAAAAGGTATAAGTTCAAGCACGCGTTCCTAGGAAAAACAGTTACTACCTTTGACTAGACTACTTTGAGAAATATTTTTAGGTGCGTTTTTTGAGGGAGTGGGAGAATATAGAGAATTAATTTTTAAAAACCGTTACAAACGAGAAAAAGAAAGACGTAAATGACTTAAAGCAATTAACACATAAAGCAGTAGGCGAGAAGAGAATAGATAATAACATATTTAAATTAAAAAAGACAAGAGTTTAGAAATTAAATCGCCCAAGGGCGAACACCATAGGATCGCAGGCCCAAAGAGAGAACACCAGATGAGTAGTTGGAAGCAGGAGGAACAAAGGGAACCAGTTTCCCATCCACAATCTGGTTGAGAGAGTCCAGCTCGTCTAGTTTGACAATATCCACTTCAGGAAAGACTACCTTCATCTGATCGACGGCGAACTTAAACCCATCATTATATTGGCTCGCCACATCCAGTTCCAGGGTGTCCACCTTAGCAGTAAGAGTATCCACCTTCTGGGATGCCTCTTCTTTGCCTTTGGTCGCCACAGCAAACTCGCCCTTCAAGGTCTTCACCCTCCCTTTCAAAGCAATCACCTCATCGTCCTTAGCTTTTACAGCCGCCTTCACCGCCTCCTCCTGCCCAGCCATCACCGCTGCCATGTCCTCCTCAAACTTGCTCTTGGCAGTAGCATACTCCTTTCCCAAGGCACTCAGACCGTTGTCAGCAGACTCCATCTTGTTCCTCGCCTCAATAGTATCTTGGTGGGTGGAAAGGTAATAGCTGAGCATGGCACCCTGAATGTGGTGATCCATGGTCGCCTGTCTAAGATCCTCAAAGTCGAGGTCAGAAAGAGAAGAGGTGCGAGCGTACTTCTGGAAACTCTCGTTAACCACGGAGTAGGAATCAAAGTCTTTAGTCCAGAGGCTAGCAGAGAGATTACTTTTCTTCCCTTTCTTCAACTCGGGGTTGGAAGGGCAGTAGGTGATGAAAGGAAGTTTTTCTTTGGCCATTGTGCTGGAGCCACCCTCACCAGAATTGGGCGGCACTGAACTTTTATTCCTCGGCACCCTTTTAGACTTGAGGGGCTGGTCGTCAGTATCTTCCCCCTCCTGCCTAATAGTAATGAGCTGCCTTTTCTTCTTCGGAATCTCAAGAGAAATCCGAGTGGAATCCTCTTGATTTTTCCTCTTGGTGCCCTTGGCACCACCCTCCTCAACCACTAACTAAGCCATAGCATCAGCAGAGGCAGCAGCGCGCTCTGCTTCAGCCCTCTGGGCCCTCGCCTTCAGGACCAAGGCCGCCCTTTGTTGAGCCGAAAGAGTAGACATTGAAGCTACAAAAGATCAAAGACGAGGATTAGTAAACTCAGAAATAAAGAATCAAAACTATAACAACATAATATAAAACTAAAGTCACTTACACATATACTCCCTAAGAGAGTGAGGCTTATTCTCCCTAGCAATGAGCTCGCCCGAAGTCATTACATGAAACCTACTGAAGGCCGCTACTGCTTGCCGCTCATACTCATTAAGGGTATCTACTTGAGTTCCCTTGATGAGGCGAGGGGCTGAAGACTAATAGAAGGGGAACAAACGATCCCCAGAGGCGTCAAGCATAAGCTCTGGAAATCCTTCCCTACAGCGAAACCGGACAAAAGTGTCCCTATAGTTCTTAAAGTTCGAAGCATATAAAGAAAATCGCCCTTTATTAGGCTGACTGCTAATAGAAACACGAGAATGGGGAGAGACATTTTTTACATGGAAGAAACAAAAGAAAATCCCAATAGTGAGAACTATATCTAACCATTCACAGGCGATTTTAAAAGCTTTCAAAAACGTCCAACTATTCAGATGAATCTGGCAAGGGGCGACGTTTATTACTCTTAAAATCTGACACTCAAAAGGGTTAAATGGGAGCCATAGATTTAGGGTTTGGAGGGCATGGGTGTACATATAGAAATAATGAGGCTCTTGTTCTTTGATAGTAGTCACGAACTCGCCCACGGTGACATGGTCAATTATAACCCGATTTTTGCCGCCCTCACCAGATACTTGGACAGCCTGTCTGAGCGTAGAAACAAATTCAGCGGAAGTAAACCTAGAGGAGGTTTCCATGGATGTAGAAATTGTTGCAACGGAGACTGCAACAATTAAAGAGCGATTGTTAGGGTTTTTCGAACTAAATTTAGACGGAGAGATAATGACACAATCGCTATCATTCCAACTACTATCACTATTGCTATCACTAGAGTTAACAGTAAACCCAAACATTTCATAATAGTAACTGTTAATGTTTAGGGTTCCGTCAGCCCTAGTATAATGGGCACGAACCTGACGTTCCCAATCGGAACCTACAGGATGAATAACTAAAGGGTAATCTTTCGCATCATCAAGTTCGCGTAAAAGAACCATGATTAAAGCAAAATTAAAAATACCTAGAAAGACAAAGGCAAAAACGAAAAATACCTTGAGAAGTTAAACGGTTGAGAGACTGGAAAAGCGGAGAAGTCAGTATGTAAGTACTTTATAGTGAAATCTGGACGAAAAAAATGAAGAAAATTGAAATCTGGGAGGGAATGTGAAAGTTTAGGAGAGATGAGGAAATTGAGAAGTTGGAAAAAGTGTTGAAAAGGAGAAGTTAAAGAATTTATAGGCAAAAAACTGTCAGTGAAGTGGAAACGTTCAGTTATTCATCGGTTAAACCTATATCGCGAGACGCGTGTCAGCGTGGGAAACACGTTTGTGACAGTTGTCAATTTGAAATTTAAACGGAAGAAGAAGCGTTTGATACTTCGCCTATGGCGTGATATTACATCGCCTAGGCATATTATGAAACTTCCTCGCCTTATGGCGTGATATCTTATAAGCCCCCAAAGAGGCGAGATATGTTATATTCCCTTATATTATTTATCATTTGCTAACATGTATGCAAGCAGGAATTTAAGGAAAGAAATACATTTCATTACTTCAAATTGGAAATTACAAAGGAAAATTGCAAAAGGAAATTACTGAAAGGGAAACAACAATTGAAACTGTATCAAAACAAGGAAACTATTTCTAAACATTAGGAATAGCGTCCAACGCCATGGTCTGCATATCCTCCAGGGCACGTTTATACTTCTTAGACGTCGTCAAATCATCATTGATCTTCTTGAGGCTCTCTCCTAAAGTTTTTGTCTTGATCTCTAGGCGAGCCAGTTCACGACGTTTGAACAACAAAGCAGAAATATCATCCTTGTTACTCACATGAAGTTCCTCTTTTTTTTTGGACAACACCTTCAGCTCCTCCTCCAGGACCTTCATGCGATGCGTCACTGCGTCTTCTTCAGTAAACGCTAAATTCATAAGCTCCACATGCACTCTCATGCTTTCCTTTAGATGCCAAGTCTTGTCGAACAAGTCAGAAACCAACACATGGTGAAGGTGGTGTTCATTCTCAGCAGTCTCAATGAAATGACCATCTTCAATTAGGTCATCCTTGAGGAACATTACCCTTTCAAGGAAGCGCAACTCAGCATTAGTCAATCTCTAGGAGGTTGACCTAAGTTTTTTAGCAAAGTCAGAGAAGTCATCAGCTTGATCAATCAAGTCATCTATGTCATGGCGGAGCAAACCCCTCAAAGCCTTGATAATTTTGGTTATTGGAGATTCGAGAATAGAGTTGGGAGAATTCATGATTGGATTAGGCAAAGAATATAGAAGTTTGTGATGTGATTAAAATAACCCAAAGCTTTCCTATTTATAGCAGTCACTAACAGTGGAAATAGGTACCTCATATAGTGCATACGAGGTCCGAAAAGTTCGCCACGAGTGATAGCGGTTGCCAACGGAAATTTCGCCCATTATCACCACTTCACCTCCACTGAGCCTCGTGCTTGAGGGGCTGTGGACCGAGAGTAAATATAAAGGGTGTATTTAGCAAAAGCCCCAAACATTATTTGATGATCTGTACAACGGCCCAATACAATGGCCCAATACACACGCGAGAGTCAAGCCCAATTTTCCCATGAGGACGAGACCGGAAGGGCGAGATTCCTGTCCATGGCGAGATGCCCACGATCCCATGATCTCCCTATCCTCCACTGTAACTGTCATTTCTCCACGATTTTATTCACTTATCTTCATCTCCCGTACGAATAGGACCAGATTTTAAGAAGAACCATTGTATTCAAACCACGTTCCCCATGATCACCTTGCAAATAGGCATGTGATCAAATGTATAGAAGGAACGTGGGATAGGCCGATAAAGAAAAAGGGCGGGAAGAACTCTCTCCCTGAAGACCCTATAAATACTTGTAACATTGATGAAAAAAAAGAGGACGAACAACCAAGGAATTTCAGAGATACTTAGAATATTTGTGTTATTTCGACGGTCCAAGTTATTTACTTTTCACACCCCTTTATTTGTTCACCAGAACAACAACTATCAATAATTGAATTCTTCCTTTAATGAGAAGTGCAGCTAGCAACACTCTCTTTTGATCACTCTAATATTTATTCTAATTGGATGAAATCAATTTGGGTTTCTCAATTTGGAAATAAGTTCACATAAAGTGATGAGATCCACATAAATTGTATTAAATGAGAGAGTGAGTGTTAAAAAGAGTGTTTCTGGAGACATGCTAGCCTAAGCCTTGGACCTCAAGTAAACTGTTGCGGTTTAAGGGCCACGGTGAGAAATTCTTACATAAGATGTTGATACAATGAGAGTTTTACTTTTGCCAACCTACCTCATTTCTCGCGCGCCCTACGAAATTATCAAAATATTCATGTTCGCTACTTAAGTAATAGATTTTATCCGTCACTTACGTAGCGGATGTGTTAAAATTTTCAGATTATTAACGCCTAAGGTTTAACCCCCTCGAGATGCACCCTACCATAAATTTTTGGCTTTCTTCATCCTCTACTTAAGTAACAAACAGTCCGTTTAAAACCATCCACCACTTAAGTAGCAGACTATCCTAATGTATATAAGGAACACACCCCAACTTCCCCCTCATTCAGCCAGTTTCGAAAAACGCAAAAACCACTCCAAAATCGTCCCAAAACCCCAAAATTCGAAAACAACTCCAAATCCACTCATATCTTCGCCATTGTGCTCGGAACCTACTCACAAACATATTCAAACATCATTCAAGAAGAGGTTAGTACATTTGTTCGGTTAATTTCTGAATTTTCTCATTTTTTTTTTCAAAACTGTTAAAATCTGCCACTAAAGTGACGGATTATTGTATTGCATGTTGTTAATTAGGATCAATTTGGTGGTGGTGTTGTTGATTGCTGTGAAATTAGGATTAATTTGGCTAGGTTTGCATTTTTTTTTCTGTGACTGGACGAATCCATTACTTAAGTAGCGGATGTTGATTTATGTTATTATGAATTTTGTTCTGAATTATATTTTTATATGCCAACAGAAATGGAAGAGACTGGTCCATCACGTCCAAGAGGAAAGGGCGCCATTGCGTCAGTACGACGGACAAAACAAAAAGAACATGAAAAGGCGGGGGGTCGCCAAATCTATCGGCATGTGGCTCGGCAACAGCCTGACGCTACACCTGAGGTTTGACGACGATGATGGTAAGGAGCTGGTGAGGTTGACTTTTAGGAGGAAGAGGCTGTTCAGGAGGGTCGTCCGCAAAAGAAGTTGGAAGGTCCATCTTGGACTGATTGTATATTCGAAGAGGAAGAACCTACTGAATTTCTTGGAGGACCGAAGGACAAGAGTGTTCTCGCATTGTACGGAGGCCATTTTGTGAGATATGTCTATAAAGGCTAAGTTTGTTATTTAATTGTTATGATCTGATTATTTTTTTTAGTATTTCATTGTTTATGTAATTGTAAATTATTTAATTTTATTTGTATTTTTTTATTTGCAACATTGTTTGACAGTTACCCCTGTCAGCCACGGGAGAAAGCTCTAGCAGTTCAATCTAGAGGTGCCTGATGGAGAATGGTTTATTTTTAGACTGTCAATGACTAGGTTGGCGCACCTCGCCAAGACTGACTATCAGCATCTAGATCCATGCCTAATTAGTGCCTTTGTTGAGAGGTGGCATGAAGAGACCTCAAGCTTCCACATGATTGCTTGGATGATCACAGTGACACTAGATGATGTCTTCTATCTACTGCATCTCCCCCTCGGGGGCCGTCTGTTGGACCACGTCCCGATAAGCAAAGCCGACAGTATTGATTTGATGGTGAGACTTCTTGGATCAGAGCCTTTTGATGTTGACACCGAGGTCACAAAGACCAAATGGGCTCATGCCAGGACGATGTATCTAAAAGCTCTATTTAAGATCCATCTGCAACGCATTGATGAGTACATTGAGGAGGAGGATGAGGACTGATGAGGTTGTTGAGGGCTCTGACACTACGCCCTCGGAGTTTATTTGTTGTTGCTAGTAGGCTATATTATTTTTGTTGACACGAGCAAGAATAGAGTTCACCTCAACTACCTGAGGTACTTTGATGATTTAGAGTTGGTGTCTGATTATGTGTAGGGTCCTGCTGCTGACAAAAGTGTTCACAGGTTATATGACACTGTTGCAGGTAATCAACTTTATATCTCAGCACATTATGCTCATTACTTGGACCAGGTGTTGACTCCAGAGGAAAGAGGGCTCACGAGGTGGTATTTTCATATATCACATTCATACATGAAGCCTCTGCCACTAGGAGATTCACCGAGACCGTGTGAATATGAGGCCCTTATAGAGGAGAAAGCCAAGACAGAAGGCCCACTTGCCACAAACCTAACTGGTAGAATCAATAGGATTCGGCAGACGTAAATGATTTGTTATCAAGTGGAGAGTTACCGAACGGGTCACATGCCAGGACAGATGTGCAGGAAATTTGGAATGTTGCAAATTATGCAAAGCAGTACCGAGGGAGTGGTAGCGGACATGATACTCAGTAGTCTTTGTTATCGTTGTTATTATGATTTTTCGTTTTGCTTTGGATAATGTTATATTGTGTTATGTTGGTTTGGATATTTTGGTCCTCTTGGTTAAACATAATAAGTTTATTCCTATAATTTTATGTTAATATTTATGTTTACATAATTACTGCTCTGTTTGGATGATTACGCGTATCGATAAAATGCTCGATGACAACACAAAACAAGTCCAAAAACGACTGGTTCTGGACTTCTGGTTGCAGGTTTCCCTGCTTCTGGTTCTGCCTGCAAAGCCGTCCGCTACTTAAGTAGTGGACGTGTTGTTGATGGGCGTTGAACGTTTGTTGCTTAAGTTGTGGTCGTATTGGGTAGGGTGTCTGTTACTTAAGTAGAGGATGACTCTGTAAAAAAAACTCAAGACTACAGAATAAATGCAACATGGAGTTAGTTCAAACTTAATTTTTTTATTAAAACACGAGACACAAAGATTACATCAATTTAAATATTACATTGAAAATCTCAAATGCTAATTACATAAACTAAACAGCCTCCTCTTGTGTTTTTTTGTCCCCTAATTAATTGTTTTGTCGAAATTTTCAGCAGGAAATCACCACATGCCTAGATACAACTTCAAACATGGACCAAAAAGTTTAGTAGAGTCGATAGGTTTTGTTTTCGATCCCCCTTACGACATTGAATCAACTACCATATTTCAATAAATCACCATTGAATCCTTTGGTTAATTATAATGTATCCAAGTATTAGTACACAAAAAAGTCCTTCGCCGATTAACACACCGCATCCAACCATGGTGACTAAACAACACCGGTAGGTGTAGTATGATTAGCCAACGGAGCACTATGCGGCCATTTGCACATGACATGACAAAAACTAAACTAAACAAAGAAGGAAGCAGAAAAACATAAGTGGAAGAGGTGTGAGACCTCACCAACTGAAGGTCTCCTTTTATAGCCATTTTGGCCTCACGGGTGGCCAATTAAAACTGGCCACTTGGAAGACGTTTGACTGATGTAGGAGGACTTAACCACCGACCGATCCACTACATAGGTAGCCGACGATAATTGCAAAATTTCTCAAGAAATTTCTCATTTTACAATGTCAAGAAATTGTCACTAGAAGCTCTAAAGAAACATGAAAAGTCAAGAAACTGTCACTAGAAACATGAAAAGTCACACTTTTGCTGATGCTGAAAGTCTGCCATTAATGGCACGGCTATGGCAACCCAAACATATGCTAAAGAGTTCGCATTATGCCTAGCACAACTCGTGGCAGATCCCGCAAGAGAAAAAAAATCATATTTTTTACTTTCCATTTCATTTTTTAAAGTTCATTATATGTGATGAAACTCCACTATCCACTAGAGTGCACGAAATTGAAGTCATCTAGGCTATAAATATGACCTCAATTCTCATTTAATATTAAGCCCCCACTCTTGTCAACACTTTCCAAAGTTTTCAATAAAAGTTCTTAGTTTATTTTCTTTTATTCATAGTTTAGTTTTTGGTGGCTGCTCATACATTCATGTTTGAGTAGTTCACTTCCATCTTAGGGTCGAGTAGTCCATAACATGCTCCTTTGATCATTGTTTTTGTTGATTGAAATTACCAACAAGGTGTATCATAATTTCAATGTGCTCAGACGGAGCGTTCTGTTAATCACCTCAAGATAGTTGGTATAGTGGCGGTTGACGCTGAATTTAGTACGGAGGACCATAATTCGACAATCTGCAACTGCGCTTGAGAAGAGGCTGAAACTACTAAATACCAAAACTGATCCTCAAATCAGATTAAACGGTTTAGTAGACTGGATACAAGTGGTGAAAAAAACCCACCATGTCGGTGAACCTTGGGGTGATTGAGCAACAACTTAAAAAGATGGGAGAGAATGTTATTCTAAGCCATGATAATGGATTTAAAAATTTATAGAAGATAAATAAGAAAGAGTTGAAGAAAATAAACTCATCTCAACTTAAAATTATAGTGGTATAAATCAAAATTTTTTTCTTAAGTAGCCTAGTAGCTAGAATTTTGCTTTTTTAAGATGAAATAGTGGAAATATCAGGATTCGAACTTCCGTCACTGCATTTTACATGTAATGTCTCTACCATTTGAATATGCTCACAGTCACATAGACATCAAAACTTTATTTTTGCAAGGCTAATCAAAATTGCCAAAAAGGAAACTCGAAATAAACGGTGGAATGAAGATAAAAAACATGTTAAACGATAAAAATGAAGTGGTAAAGTACTTCTCGTTAATAACTTTCTCTAGTCTTTTTATATTTTTTTCATTTTATAATATATCTCTAGTTTTTTATTTTTATTTTTTATAATAATATGTCTGTTTTTTTTAATTAATGTCTTTAATAGGAATACATTAATTATTCAATAAATTAAAAAAAAATTACTTACAAAAAAAAATTTACATAAACTTTCTCTCTGGCGTTACTGAAAAAGTTTGAGAGTCCATTGCCATTTGTTGAAATTGATTTGAAAAACAGCGGAGTGAAAGCAGAGGATTCTGATGGCGGATGATAGCACTCGCAGCGTGACACTTCTATGCCGCCCAAAACATCCAAGCAAAGGATCCGACCCGGGAATCCACTGCTGGTTAATCGGATCCCCATTCTTACCGCCACTTACAATCGTCTCCATCCTCCGATGCATCCACACCATTCCCTCTTCCTCTTCTCCCGATTTGCGCAAAGAATCAGAAGACCTTAAAACCCTAATTCCCAAAGGCTTTGAACTAATCGGAGCCCTAGCTTCCGGAGACGACACCATTGCTCGTGCCGCAATTGATGCTGCTCGCGGAATAAGGAAGCACCTCTACGGTGAAGGAACGGTTGACGATCAACCGCTGATCGGAGCTTTTTCAAGTTCGGATTCCGGCGAGCTTCGGTTTTTTGTGTCTGAGAGTGGAAATGCTAGTAGCCGAATTGAACCTGTTTCGTCGATCATACAGGAAGAACATCCGGAGAAGTTTTTGTGGGAGAATGGTTGCTTGATTCGTTGTGAGCTTCCGATTAAGCTGCCAATCTATTACCCTCTCAAAAATCCAACTGGTAAGAGTTTTCGATAAACATGACCAATGCTGCAATGTGGCAATATTTTTTATTTAACTCTGGTTATTTTGTAATCTTAAAATATTAATGAGAATTGGGTATGCATGTAAGTTACACACATCACTTTAGTTTTACATTTACAATTAAGTTAGTTTACTTTTTTTTGGAAAAGGCCAAGAGGAATTAAGTTAGTTTATTGCTTACATTCAATTAAGTTAAACAAAATAAGGATTAGGAAACCAAAACATTGGGCTCAAGTGGTTAATGAACAAATCGTTCGGGAGAACCCGAGTTCAATTCTTGGGTGGAACAATACGTTGAAGGGTGGAACAATACGTTGATTGAGAATGATATGAATTTCAAGTTCCCTACTAGTATTAGTTGTATTGATTGTTTCGATAAACAACTTAATTAAGCGGAGAAGAGCTTATCGTATAAGTGTTGATATAACCATTTCTATAACAAATGTTAAAATAAAGTCAAACTGTTTTTATATAAGTTATAAGCTGTTTTCATAAGCTATAGTGGAGAACTTATGGAAATAAGTTGAAAACAACATATGGATGCTATAAACTGTTTCTATAAGCTCCTCCAAATACTCTCACAAGTACTCAGTAGTAACCTCAAATAAGCAAATCCAAACAGGTCCTAAGTTCAAGTTCCATCTAGTATTTCTTATATTGACTGAATAATACCTTAGTTGTTGACCACTGTTCTTAATCTTGAGTAGTGAGTTGCAATGAGGTAAACAATAAAATGCAAGTCAGTGGGGGCATATAGGATAGTGGCCTGTAAACTAATGGAAAATGATTCCATGCAGCGACAAAAACACACTGTCATTTGTTGAAACTGTTCGATGAAGATCTACCGGTTCACATTATGAGTTATTTTGAATATGATTTGAGAGCTTATTTTCGTCCGGTGGTTCCGATTTGTTGATTGCAGTGAATGTGTGTTTTTACGACTGCATGGAATCCGAGTCCATAAGCAAAGATTTATGATACAAATTTTGAACTTGACATGTATTTTTGCAGTCAACTAGATAAAATTCATGCATGTCAGTGTTTAGCTGGGTACATCTTAGTGTTCAGCTGTACAGGATGATACCTGGATTTAGTGAATCATCTAAGATGCATTTTTCACTATGTTCTAAATGCAGTAAACTCTGGACAACTTTTGTTCTGCAGATATTGAGAAAGCATATGTACAGGCAACTGAAGCTGTTATTGCCAAGTTAAGAGACCCTCAGGCTGTGTACATGTTAGAAACATTAAGCAAAACCGGTCCAGATCAACCTCCACCTGCCATAGTTCGAGGTGTACAATTAGACTTTCACACAGACCTCTCGAAAACCAAGTCTTTGGCTAAGGGTGACGGGGGCTCTGACGCAAGCTCACTATCCTGTTCGTACTTTTCCATCAACCACAAAGCAGCATTTTCCATGGAGGTAACACAAAAGATTATGATATTTTTTTATCTTTCTCACGTTTTCAACTGTTTAATTTTTGCTATATTATCTTATATTATTTTGTGACTTTATTTATATCTTGGTCTTCATTTTTTTGTTGCATCCTTTATGAATAGTCAAATGACTACTTCTGTCCATTTTGTGAAATTTTCTTTTGCTTAGAATGCAGATACTATCCACGTGAGTGTTCTTTTTAATAGCTTAGGGCCATCATCAGCATCTGATGCGCCTATTGCAGAATATCTTCCAGGTCAGGATTTGAGGATCGTACTTTGTGTTGAATTACTTCAATTCTAGCATTTTTTGCATTCTTAATTCTTAGTTGAAATTGAATTATTTCTTTCAGTCCTGGAAGAAGCCAGACTCGTTGTTGTGGATATTAAGCTAGATGTACTTTGCTATTCTTCCAAGGAACTTCCACTCAGACATGCAGTTTCATGTTTAGTCATCCCTAGCTTAACTGACCAGTTAAATATCCTGCAGAACTTTATGTTGCCAAACCTTTTGGCACAACATCCTCAGGTGATGCAAATGGGTTCATCTTTCTAGTTATATACATTTTCCAATGGTTCTACTATTCCACATTGATTCCAATTCACAAGAAGATCGTTTTCCTATAGTTAATAGATGTTTTATTATCTATGTCATTCCTTTATCCTTATCATTGCACAATTTCAATTGATTTTTGATATTTGTCTTGCAAATACATGATTCCACATCTTTACATTGTTTCTCCGTGTAAAACAGTTCTCAGATTAACTGACATTGTCATTTATCTATTTGATACAAGCTGTAATGCACCAGGTTGACTACATAGAGCAGTATTCATCTGAAATTTCAATTTCAAATATATTTCATTTGGAGATCTGTCATATAGTTATAGAGTAGTTCAAGATTAATTGATTTAAAGAAGCAAACCTATTTCTGCCTTCTTTGATGATGAGTAATATGAATTATGAATGTGCGATGACAGATATATATATATATATATATATATATATATATATATATATATATATGGATTTTTCTATCATGTGAAAATTTGCACATGTTAAGAAGTTTTAAATAGTAAGTTTGTATTGGAATTTGCACATTTTATATTGAATATATAATTTTTTAATAAATAATTGTTGTTTTTCATTAAATAGTTACTACTTTTGGTTAATTTAACATGTGCAATGTTGCACATGTTAGACAAACCCTATATATTTATATATATATATATATATATATATATATACCAGGATGACTACATAGAGCAGTATTCATCTGAAATTTCAATTTCAAATATATTTCGTTTGGAGATCTGTCATATAGTAGTTCAAGATTAATTGATTAAAAGAAGCAAACCTATTTCTGCCTTCTATGATGATGAGTAATACGAATTATGAATGTGCGATGACAAATATATATATATATATATATATATATATATATATATATATATGCGTGTTGTGAGATGCTAATGCTCTAACTTTAATCTAAACCTATTTTTGTTACATATTATCTCACAGTAAAATTAAGATATGGAAGAAACTATTATCCCATACTTTACAAAATCCCCTGATGATTATTATTTGTGATCAATCAGGTGAAATTTATGAAGTGATATTATTTGTGTGAATAGTATATAGTAATTTCTGTTTTATTTGTTTTTTTACCTTTTATTTTCATCTATGTATAATGTTTCATAGTAAAGTTTTATTTGGACACATGTATTCAGTACTTATTGTCGTTTTGATAGACTAACAATTTATTCAATTTCAGCTAAAACCTTATCACTATAGCCCTCCTGGGATTCTGCATCCAATAACTGTTTTATATGAATTGAGTTTTGGGGAGACAGAAATGAAGCAAGGTATGCTGTTGAACTTTTGCATGGTCCATGGGAAGGATTCTCCTTTTACCTTGTATCAGTTGCTAAGGCTCTGTTTGGTAAAAATAGCGGTTGGCTGATAAGCTAGCTTATAGCTTATAAGCTACTTGAAATAGCATTTGAAAATAAGCTATAAGCTAGTAAAATAAGCTATAAGCTCATAGTAAAATGACCATTACCAAACAGAGCTTTTAGCTTATAAGCTAAAAGCTATAAGCTATAAGCTAGTTTTTTGGTCTTCCCAAACAGAGCCTAAATTTCAGAGATCTATTGAATCTGCAGGGCTTTCCACTCTGCTTTATCATTTAGGATATCAACATATGTCGATATTTATAAATCCTTCATTCTTTCTGCAGTTGAATTTAGGAGATCCTTGCACTCTAGGTTGGGGCTACCTTATGATCGTCCCCTTCTAAGAATTGCTAATGCCTTGGATTTTTCAAAATTGAAAAATAGTGGTACTGCCTCTCTACAGAAAGGTAGTATGCACATCTCAATGGAAAGTTCATGCTCTAAATAATGTTGTATAGGTGCTAAAAATCATGATTGTATCTGCCTCTTTCCATTTTGTATTTTCCAATACTAACTCCTTTGAATGTACAAACTTTTCTAATGTTAGGTTCAGCTTTGCTCAGAGATGTACACATTGGGATTCCAAGCAGTGGGGGTTAGTTGTCATTATGACCTTTGCTCGTTCTTAATGTAACTCTTCTTTGTCCAATTGTCTCATTTAAAGTGTCATGGTTTATGCAGTTATTGGGGGGACTCTTTCCATTGTTCAAGGTTCCTATGAATACCATCATTATCTTCAGGATGGTTTCAATGATTCGGTAATTGCAATTCTTCTGCCTAGTAATATTTGTATCATGTTCTTGAAACTATGTGTTTTTTATTCTTGGCCATGATAAAAATGTCCAAGTGGTGGATATTTTAAATTCAAACACAAGCATACCAAAGTTGGTATATGCGAGTAGTTTTAGATTATCAAGAACACAAACTTATTTCGACAAATTGCAGTTTACTGTTTGAAATTTGAATACCGAAAGATCATTGTAAGTTTTTAAAATGACTTAAAGTATGCCAACTGTTGGAAAATATATAGTTTCCTATTTTATTATTTATAGTAGTTTTTTATATGTTTTCTATTATTTCCTTTTATAGCTAGTTGTATCCTTATTATAAATACCAGCCTTGAGCTGATGAATAAAATATAACAGTATTCACGTATTATTTTCTACATGGTATCAAAGCTCCCGATTGGGGGTCTCGCTTCCGCAAAACCCTAGCCGCCGTCGTGTTTACATTCAGATCACAACAACTCATTTTGTGTGCGTAACTATTCATCGCGTACTGTTCACTGGTCATACTGTTCGTCGCGTACTGTTCACCGGTGGTTACTATTCACGAACTACTGTTCATCGCGTTGGTACTGTTCCTTTAGAGGCAAATTTTTTTTTTTGTTTTGCTGCATTCAGTACTATTTGGCTGAGGTTATTAACTATGACGTTTTTTAATTCTCGACGAAGATCATCCACTTTCAAATTTCGTCGTGAATGCAAATATTGTCATCGTTTGGGACATACTATTTTCCAATGTTGGAAATTACATGGTCGTTCACGACCTTCAAATCGGAAGAACAAAGGTGGAGGTGAGGGTCATGCATTCCAAGCTAGTAATTCTGGTAAAGGACAATCATCCTCCTCAGTTCAACTTCCTTTTACAACGGAACAACTAGACACTGTACAAAATTCTTGAATCTAAAACTCCTTGCTCTGTAGCAACAAAAGGTAACTCTGCTTTTCTCGGTGTCAGTCCCAATCATACTTGGATAATAGATTTAGGTGGCTCTGATCACATGACAGGTGAATCTACTTTGTTCTCTTCATATAGTCCATGTGCAGGCAATCAAAAAATAAAAGTCGCAGATGGCTCTTTTTCAGCCATTGCCGGCGTCAGTTGTGTTGTCTCCAATGTTAACTCTTAACAATGTCCTCCATGTTCCAAACTTGTCTTGTAGTCTAATGTCCGTCAGTAAGTTAGCCCAAGATATAAATTGTCAAACTAATTTTTTCCGATCTCACTGTGTCTTTCAGGATTTGAACTCGGGAAAGATGATTGGCAGCGCTAAGGAGAGTGGAGGACTCTACTACTTTGACATTGGATCTGCCTCTCAACTACCTTCCAAAACAATAAGTTCCTGCTTTGAGTCCTTTTTTGTTTTGAATAATAATGATGACAATATTATGTCGTGGCATTTACAATTAGGTCTTCCTAGTTTTCCCTATTTAAAACACATGTTTCCAAAGTTATTTCATAATAAGGATATTTCTTTGTTTAAATGTGAAGCATGTGAATTTGCAAAACATCATCGGTCTAGTTTCCCAATACAGTGATGTATGGGGCCCCAACCGTACGAGTACACTTTCTCTCAAAAGATGGTTTATCACGTTTATTGATGACCATTCAAGAGTGTGTTGGGTGTATTTGTTAAAGGGGGAATCCGATGTTTGTCAGGCTGTACAAGATTTTTTAAAAATGGTGCAAAATCAATTTCAAACTAATATTCAAGTGTTTAGAAGTGATAATGGCAAAGAATACTTCAACACTAATTTGAGTGATTTCTTCCGTAAAAACGGGACAGTGCATCAAAGTTCGTGTCCTAACACTCCCCAACAAAATGGAGTTGCAGAAAGAAAAAATAGACACTTGTTGGAGGTGGCTAGAGCTTTACTTTTCTCAAGTAAAGTACCATATTATTTGTGGGGTGAAGCAGTTTTAACTGCCGCATATTTAATTAACAGAGTGCCCTCCAAAGTTCTTAATTTTCAAACTCCAATTCATATATTCAACGAATGTTTTCCTTTTGATCGTGTTTCAAATGATTTGACTTTATAAATCTTTGGTTGCACAACTTTTGTTCATGAACATAAGAATATTAGCAAACTTGAACCTCGTGCTATAAAATGTGTTTTTGTTGGATACCCCCCAACTCAAAAGGGATATAAATGTTTCGATCCAAAGAACAAAAAGATGTTTGTCACTATGGATGCAACATTCTTTGGAAATACACCCTTTTTTAATACTCATCTTCAGGAGGGGACTTTTAAGGAAGAAGACTCGTTTCAAACTGACATAAGTTTTTTTAATTCATCTTTGCCAGTATCACAAAATTTTGACACTAGCACTTCGACACCAATAAACACTGGCCATGATTCTTTATATGATCCTACTCCTGTTATGAGTAAGGAACTTGGTGAATCTGAGCCTACATTTTCTCATGAAGAACTTGATTCTTTATCTGATCATACTCCTGTTATGAGTAAGGAACTTGGTGAGCCTACATTTTCTCATGAAGAAAACCATGAGAATTTTGAAAACGATGATCTAATTGAAATGCCACAAAATAATGAGTCATCTAAAGAGAATAGGTTTGAAGCAGGAAACAATATTTGGAAAGGAAAGGTTTTTGTGAGGAAGAACCGCAAATAAAGTGATGAGTCCACATCTTAACAGCGTCATGAATCTGAACCGGGGAATGATCAACCTCCTAAAACCAGAAAAAGGTAAGTCTATCTCTATTTCTGAGAGTCGTATCTTGTATCCCGATATAGATGATCCTGTTGCCGTTAGAAAACCTATTAGATCTTGCACTAAACACCCCTTATCCAATTTCATATCATATTCAAATTTGTCTTCATCTTTTTATGCTTTCACCTCAAAACTGTCTAGTGTAGAAATTCCAAAAAATGTACAGGTTGCTCTAGAAGTTCCAAAGTGGAGGGAAGCTGTACTTGAGGAGATGAGAGCCCTTGAAAAGAACAAAATCTGGAGTGTTATGGCACTACCGAATGGGAAGAAGACAGTTGGATGCAAATGGGTGTTTACTGTGAAGTATAATTCAGATGGGTCAATTGAAAGGTATAAGGCTCGATTGGTGGCTAAGGGTTTTACTAAGACCTGTGGTATAGACTACTCAGAGACATTTGCTCCTGTTGCTAAATTGAATACTGTCAGAATTCTCTTATCTCTTGCGGCTAACCTGGATTGGCCCCTACATCAGTTGGATGTTAAGAATGCCTTTCTCAATGGAGATTTATAAGAAGTATATATGGACATTCCTCCTGGCTATGAAGATAGGTTTGGATCAAATGTATGCAAACTGAATAAGTCTTTGTATGGATTAAAGCAGTCTCCTAGAGCTTGGTTTGAAAAATTCACCCAGTCCATGAAGAAACAAGGGTACATTCAAGGACAAGCTGACCACACCTTGTTCACAAAGTTCTCCCAAGATGGAAAAATAGCTATCCTGATTGTTTATGTCGATGATATTGTTCTTACTGGAAATGATACAGTTGAAATGGGAAGAGTAAAAGAGAAATTAGCAGTAGACTTTGAAATCAAGGACTTGGGATCCATGAGATATTTTCTTGGTATGGAGGTTGCTCGATCAAAGGATGGTATTGTAGTTTCCCAGCAAAAATACATTTTAGATTTATTGAAAGAAACAGGAATGACTGGATGTCGACCAACAGATACTCCCATGGATCCTAATGCAAAACTTTGGAAAGAAGGTAGTGTTCCTGTTGATACTGGAAGATACCAGAGATTGGTTGGAAAATTGATTTATCTGTCACACACCAGACCTGACATTGCTTTCTCGGTTAGTATAGTAAGTCAGTTTATGCATTCTCCTTTTGAGGAACATCTTGAGGCGGTCTATAGAATACTCAGATATTTGAAGGCAAATCCCGGAAAGGGATTATTTTTTAAGAAGACTAGTGAAAGAAATGTGTCTATCTTTACCGATGCTGATTGGGCAGATTCAGTCACTGACAGAAGATCAACCTCTGGATATTGTACCTATGTTTGGGGTAATCTTGTGACATAGAGGAGCAAGAAACAAGGCGTTGTAGCAAGAAGTAGTGCAGAAGCCGAGTTTATAGCTATGGCTTAAGGTATTTGTGAAGGATTATGGATCCACAGAGTCCTAGAAGAGCTTAAGATGAAAATTGAGCTTCCGTTAAAATTATACTCTGACAGTAAAGCTGCTATTAGCATAGCTCATAACCCAGTTCAACATGACAGAACCAAGCATATTGAGATTGATCGACATTTCATAAAAGAGAAGTTAGATGCCGGAATTATATGTCTACCTTTTGTAACTTCGAGTCAGCAAACTGCGGATATCTTAACCAAAAGTTTAGCAAGACCCACCTTTGAGCATTTGATAGGCAAGTTGGGCATGATAGATATCTATGCACCAACTTGAGGGGGGTGTTGGAAAATATATAGTTTCCTATTTTATTATTTATAGGAGATTCTAGTTTTTTATATGTTTTCTATTATTTCCATTTATAGCTAGCTGTATCCTTATTATAAATACCAACCTTGAGCTGATGAATAAAATATAGCAGTATTCACGTATTATTTTCTACACCAACAATTGTTATTCTTGTTATTTAACCTTTTAAACTATCGCAGCTTATTTGTCTGTAAAAAAATTTAATACAAAATAAAATCAGGCTAGCCAATCAAGACTGTGGTCTTAGTTTATAATAATTCTATATGATGAAATAATATATAGGAAATTATAACTTCCAGTCACCCAGGAAAGGAAAGGACTAAGGAGAATACTTGATAGAGAAGATCATCTGATGTTTAGTAGTCCAGGAAATGCAACTTGTGGAAAGCATGAACATGTTTTTTTGTCTTTCCTTGAGTTGCCAAATCATTTCTGCTATTTTAAAATAAAAAGTCATTATATCCTGACCACTGTTGCTCATATGAGTTTTGCAAACTAGGATCAATTTTAAAATTGTTTTAAACCATTTAATAAAATATTTCAATGCTCTTTAGAGTTGGGCTAGCATCCTGGCTTAGGAACAGCAGAAATGTAGAAGTACCTCACTTTGGTGGGCATTTTGTTTACATGAGCTTCCTCCAAGCCACTTTTATCAAGCTGCTGTTTGAACTTTTACAAATACATTATGATTTATAAGTTATTTAAAACCCACTTGGGTTTGTTTGGTGGTATTGGCTTGGGACCTGGGAGATTGCTCCTCCTTAAGGTCTCATGTTCGATTATTTCTGGTGCCAGTTTGAGTGGGGTAATTTAGCTTCTTAAAAAAATAATTATAAGTTATTTAACATTAACCTCAATGAATTTATTTTGCACTAAAAACTGGTTTAAGGGCACCAAATTCTGGCTAATCACTTTTATCATCTTTCATTTGAAGCTTCTTTATATGTTGTACTTACTGCTTACTATTACTTCAGGGATGAGTTAACCTTATAGATATTATTTTCAGGTGCTAAATACTAGCTTTTTGACCTTCTATACAAATCCTATCTCTTGTTTGCATTTTCTTGTGTTTCACTCCTCCGTTCATCTGTTAGGTTCTTGTGGATTTCTCATTGTGGTGTCAAAAGTATATCTTAAAACAAAATGACTCAATTTTCTTGTAGTTTAAGAAATTAATCATTTATATCGGTTTTCTAGGGATGGGGTTGTGCTTATCGCTCTCTCCAGACTATCATTTCATGGTTCAGACTCCAAAACTACTCATCTATAGAAGTTCCTTCTCATAGGTATATCTTGTTTACCTCTTCTCATGATGGATTTTTTTCCTTCTAATAGTTTCTTTATTTATATCTATAAGTTGTCATCGGGTTTTCAAATATTGCTGTATTTTGATTTTTCCCATGTAATAGATTGTTAAATTGGTCTTTTAAATAGTTGTTGGTTTTTTATTTGAATGGAATAAATAGTTCAATAAGTCAGTCGTGCTAATGTTTACTTGTATAAAACAAAATCTTGCTTGTCATTTCATGTATACGATTCAGTTTTAGCCTGACAATCCTACAAATGTCTCAGAGAAATACAGCAGTTACTTGTCGAGATTGGTGATAAAGATCCTTCTTTTATTGGGTCACGAGAATGGATTGGGGCCATTGAGTTGAGCTTTGTTTTGGACAAACTTCTGGGTGTAAGTTTTCTGTTCATTTTAATATTTGTTGATGTTTGTGATAGTTAAAGAACGAAAGAATTTAGGGAGAAACTTGAATGTGATGAATCTAAAGTCTGTGTATCATTCACACTCTGAACAGAGCATAAAGGGAGTTTAGTAACTGCTGCTAACAAACTGGCACGGCTAGTAATGGCTAACTACTTTAACAATATGAGCTGTTAAGGTTACAAAGCTTAGTGAACAATCTGATTCCCGTCCACTGATACAAACAGTACATAACTTATACCATATCTAATATTTTTGGATAACCTGTATATTGTAGTTGTAGTTGGGCTTTTGGCCCAACTGGACATTGTGCCTGTGTAGTTCTCTGGCTAGAATCAAGATATTTTGAGCCTCCCACCCCTAAAAAGGCTAGATTCTGGATACTTGATATAATTCTAGAGAAATGTTATTTAAACATCAAAAGGGGACATCTCAACAACATCAAGGGGAGTCACGTGTATATAATCGGGGAGTTCTTCAACACATTTGGTTAACTGACATTAACCAAATTTGATCTCCAACTCCTCAACTATTTGTTTACGAGAAATTGTATATGGGACATCTTTTGATTGTTTGCGGATGATAAAGTTAAAACAAAGTTAAAAGTAAATATTTTTTCAAGTTTGAAAGATTTTATGCCTACAACATCAAGGGGAGTCACGTGTATATAACCGGGGAGTTTTTCAACACATTTGGTTAATGGGGCATTAACCAAATGTGTTGAAGAACTCCCCGGTTATATACACGTGACTCCCCCTTGATGTTGTAGAGATATTCCCTTTTTTGATGTTTAAATAACATTTCTCATAATCCTAACATAGGTGCATGAAAAATGAAATCGTGTAAGCACAATCGGGTTCTTAATGACTCAACTGGGTTGTTTGCTTCTTTTTTGACTTTCTAAAACAGGTTACTACCAAAATCATCAACGTTAGATCTGGAGCTGAGATTCCGGAAAAATGTCGAGAGCTAGCATTGCACTTTGAAACCCAAAGTACACCTGTTATGATTGGTTAGTAGACGCCTAATCTATATGCCATTTATACGAGTCACTTGAAATTCAACAGTATTTAGTGATGACACTTTGGATTCTAAATGCAGGTGGTGGCGTACTTGCGTATACACTATTGGGAGTGGATTACAATGATGCAAGTGGAGATTGTGCATTTTTAATACTTGATCCACACTATACGGGTACGGAAGATTTGAAGAAAATAATCAATGGGGGATGGTGTGGGTGGAAAAAGGCTGTTGATAACAAGGGAAAAAATTTCTTCTTGCACGATAAGTTTTATAATCTACTGCTGCCACAGAGGCCCAACATGGTTTGATAGACTAGGATTCAATGGAAGGAACTAACTCCCAGAGTCCCAGTTTCTTGCAATGGAAGGTTTTTGTTTAGTTACATGATGTTCTGTAATTGACTTGCTGTACTATATAACTAAAATCATGGGCAATAGCATAGCTTGACCTGAATCTTCTGTGGAGTAGTCACTCGGGCATAGGGTATTTGAAACAAGAACAAAGTAGCAGGTAGGATAGATTCCATTTTCATTTTCATTATGTACGTTTTCAAGCCATCTAAAACATAGAATTATCTTAGAAAATTGACTTAAGAGTTCATAAGACTCATTGTGGTCATTGATTAAAAAATCTGAAATCTAGTTGGGTAACGGAGGGGAAAAAAAATCAATTTTGGTTTACATACAAAATAAATTACCACACGGTGGTCATTGTTTCAACTTCCATAGAGAAATTGATTATTGATTTTTCACTAACTTGTACAATTACTCTTCTAACATGTCTTAATGGCAATGACTTTGCTGTCGAAGAATAAAATAAAATAAAAATAAAGGGAGCTTCTATGGTACAATAGAAAAATCACAATGTACCGAAATACATTCACCAATGGCTACTTGACATGCTGTAATAGTATTGATAGGTGTAACAATTAAGTTTGACCAACATTTATATATTTTGCACCACAACACATTCATATTTTACACTTTTCACCATCCAATATTTTTCTCGTAGATTTTCTTCTTCATCATGTTCATTCATTCCTACATCATCTTTCATTTTCTGTCCGCAATCAGCACTTGGATAACCACTACGATGAAGACTCTCCATATTCAAACTCTATTCATCTCTCTCTTTCTGTTTATGGTTTCGACGCACTTCTCTCAGCCGACCAGACCCTTCGGCATGCACTACAAGAAAAAAAGAAATTAGCGACAATCATATTGAGGCAATTGGTTCTCAACTGTCGCCGCTCTTGTGGATAGTGGTTGTTATTGTGGCGTTTTTTTACTGCCTCTGCTAATAATCAAATACCAACAATCAAATTGAGGCAGTTGCTACTGAACTGTTGCCGCTCTTGTGTATCCCCGATTGTTATTGCGCCATTGTTTCCACCGCCTTTGTTGTTTGTAAATCATCAGCGGTTCGCAGCGGCAATGACAATAACAAAACTGATAGACAAAATAAGGGAACAAACAACCAGAGGTTGAGCTTTGAGAGAGAAGAGATGGAAGTGGAAGAAGGGTTTGGCTAGTTATTGAGAAAGATGAATTTGTTCTTCGTGTTCTGATAGATGAATTTTTTGGTTCTTGAGAGATAGATGAATTTACTGAGAGATAGATGAATTAATGGTTTTCGAAATTATTAAACTAAATATTAAAATATAATTTGTATCATTTATGGGTTAAATTTGTAAAAAAAAAAAATGTACCAGTACTTTTAATTTAGTTGACTTCTAATATATAATATATAAGTGATGATGTGAACAAAATAAATTTTTCTATTGGTTAAATATTCTATTATACCGGTACATTCAATTTTGACAAATGTACGGTAGAATTTGCCAAAAATAAAATAAAATGATAGTAAGAGAAAATGCTAATATCACACTCTCACGAGTCTAGATCCACTCCATTTTCTTAACCTCCTTTTCCTCCAGATTTTCCATTGATGAATGACACGTGGCATTTTTATTTTTTAACGGTTGAGATTAAAACAACACTTGTTTCTCTGTTTCTTTGTTTCACCGTCTGGTCTTCTTGCCGTCATGACCATCCATATTCCATCTCTGCCAGAAGAACAATCTCTCTTTGTTTGTTGTATTCTGTCACGTCGGTGTTTTGGTACACCAACCTCCACGAAGAACTCGCAAATTCAACCTATTCAAACTCTGGACCATTTCCTCGGTCAAATCCTTCTCTGAATCCCAATTCACTTTCCAATATAGAAATCCTTTCAACTTACAGTGTTTGGATTAGATAAAATTGATCTCATAAAGTTTAGATTGTAGAGAGAAAGGAATTCGAGTTGCAAAACTGTTTGATTGTAATCAATTTTAGATTGTAATTTTAGGTTTCAATTTTATGTAATCTTCCTCCTTTGGTTGTGTTGAATCTTATGCGTTTTTTTTTATGCAGAAATGTACCAAATCTTGTATCTTGTCTTGTTTTATAATAAAAAGAGTGATTTTTTTATTATGATTGTTTTTCCTAATTAGTTCAATTTTATTCCTTCCACCTTTTTCATGGTTATTCAACCCTTTGTTCGTTTGTTGAAGTTTTTTATCTGTTATTTATATATCATTCCTTTAATTATATTAGATATGTTTTCTTAGGCTATGTTTGGATTGGTGGTATGTGATGGAATGAAATGGAATGAAGAGGTAAATAATAAAATTCCATTGTTTTGATTTGCAAAAAGCTAATGGAATGGAATGGAACCCAATGGAACTAATTCCATCCTATACCACTCAATCCTTCAATTTTTCATTCCCCCCAATTTGGGGTGTATCCAATGGAATGAAACATTATATTTTTAATATTACTCTTTTACCCTTATTTTATTTGTCTCTTCCTCTTCTCAAATACTCATATTTCACAAGAAAAACTCACTACCTCACTTCTTCTTCTATGCGCTGATTGCAAATTTTTCTTTGCCCAACAAGTATGCCATTTTTTATTAATCATTATCGTTTACCTAAAAAATAAAAATAGATTGTTCTTGTTTTATTTTAGAAAAAAACTATCGTGCATGTTGCTATCGGTTCTGATGGATTTTCCATTTACTGTGTGCATATGCAAGTTTCAGTTTTTCTAATTTTATGTTTAAAGTAGATTAGCATGAATGAAATCTAGCATGAATGATTGTTCTTTGTATTGGTATTTTTTGTTTGACATTTTTTTTCTTTATTGTGTTTGTTCTTTGTCTCTTTATTTATCCATACCATACATCAGGTAGTGTCTTTGAGCATCGATGAAAAAACTCTATTTTGAGATTTTTTGTGTTGTGCCTTTGGAGTGGCTGTACTATCTTTATTTTGTTTGATGTTGTAGTTTTGTATATAAATTGATTGTAGTGATTTTTAATATTTGAGTCTTTTTTGTTGGTTTAATTTGAGTGAATTGGAGTTTTTTTTTTTTCTTGACTAAGAGTGAATTGGAGTTATTACCTATAGTTTAATGTTTTAAAATAAGGGTAAAATCGAAATAAACATATTATAATTTATTCCATTCCGTTCACTTCCCAAACGATGGAGTGGTAATTTTGTTCTGTTTCATCATTGTATATCCAAACAATGGAACGGAATTTCTGTTCCATTCCATCCCGCTCCACTCTATTCCATTATGTTTCATTCCGCTCCATTCCGTTCTGTCCATTAAACCAAACAGAGCCTTAGGTAGTTTTCAATTTGTAGTTTGTAGGTTCAAATCATCTGATGTATAAATCATGAGGATTAATTGTGGAGTTGGTTTCCATGAAAGTACAAATTGAGGCTCTTTTACTGCAACCTTCTGCATAATTTTTATGCATAATTTATGCATAAAATCATATTGTTTATTAATAACTTCTGGATCACAGTTAATCAACACCTTGACAGAAAGATGAACCGTGGTACTGTATGTGAAAGGAAGAAGAAGATCGGAAACGTTTAATGTGTTTCTTTCTTTCCTTTCCTTTTTTAATCTGAACCAGTGAACTATTTTTTTTGCCACATGTCACAGATCGGAGTAATATACTAGAGGAATAGGAGGATAAGCAAATGGAGCTGATCTCAACACCATTTAACACATTCCAATAATATTAAGACACCTCACCCCATCTTTTGTTCTTTTACTCTCTTAATTACATGATACCGGAGAGAGTTATGGGAAACCTTTTTATTTTATTTTATTTTATATCAGAGAAATGCTTAATCTCGTGAGAGAAAACCTCACGAGAACCTCACGAATGAGGTGGCAACAACTTAAATTTTGTTCCGTTTTCTCCTCTCTTTGGTTTTATTTCCTTCCAAATTTATCTTTCTTCAATTTTACCCTCAAGTTCCCATTTTGCTCACCCGGGCAATTGCATTCTCCATCACTTGGCAAGTTGATGATCACAAAAATAAGGGTTGTTTCGTCAAAGAAAGTGTAAATTCACTTCACAATTACATAACCAAATCAACAACAAGAAGATTGAGGCTTTGAACTGAATAACCTCTATTTACTCTGTTATATGAACTGGTTTCATATTCACAAATGATAAAACCACAAAAGTTTCAAGTCCCTTTTTTTGCCCATGAGTGAATTAAATGTTAAATTGATATGGGGTTTCTCTAAATTGTATCATCACGAATCAAACCATTGTAAAATTATTGCGCCGCATTTTCAGACATGCAAGAACTGTTCGGGTCAATTGTGGTTCATATGTGACCCGTTTTGAAGAATTGGGCATAAAAGATTAACAATAGCGGTTTGAGCAGTGCAAGCGGTGGGGCAATACCTAAACCTTTTTTCGTCACTTTTCAATTTAATAAAATTAAAATATTTTTAAACTTAACATGGTAGTAATAAAAAGGCAATTGTGTTGTACCAAAAAAAAATACATTCGTGAAAATGCGCGAAGCAATCTGTCGCGATACATAGCAGAGTGATGCTATATCATGCGAAAAATCCCATCACGAAAATTTCACGAACGCGTGAGTAAACACGCACCAGGAGTTACTGTCTTTATTTAGTCAATACTCTTTACTTTACTCACAAATCCACACAATACATCTTCAAAATTTCAGAATAAAATATTAAGAACAGTTCCTACCAGCTACCGCCATCACTGTATATTGTTAGCATGTGAAGCAGTATTATCTGAGCCTCTTCCTAGCTAGTTTGACCCTCAATAATCTCAATGTTAAGGCGTGTCTCATTATTGTATGAACAACTTCTTTACTCCTTACCTTTTTTCTTATAAAACTTACCAAATCTTCCCATATCCATAAAGATTAATTATAACCGAACACTTGTTTGTTGAAGTTAAGTGTTACTCTTGCTAAATAAAAGAGTATGTAGAAAGAGACCTCCTCAATTGAGTGTTACTCCGAACAATAAACAATTGATAATTCTTTAAAAGAAAAAACCCAATTGAGAAACATATGTTTGAGTGAGTAATAAGAAGTGACCTCAATTGAGTACATCTGTTTGAGACACCAATTATGGAAGAGAGGGACAAGATCGGCCAAAATAAATTGAAAGAAAATTTACAGAGAGAGGAAAGAGAATTGTTGTGGGTTGGGGGTGGAAGATGGAAGAGAATGAGAGAGAAGAGAGAAACTAAAATTAATTAAATTAAATAAATGTAAGTGGGCCAGGAGATGTGCCAGTTCATTCGGGACAAATTCGTGATACCATTTTCGTTGTAAACAACATTTCTCACTCAAAAAACTATCCAAACACTTTTTTTAAAAAAATATTCTTGGGAAAGTTATGTCTCGAAAAATAATTCCTGGATTAATTTTTCATACCGTAAAACAAATGTCCCCTGTGTTAAAAGGTGTGACCGTAGCATTTCTCACGATGGTAATGACTTTTATTTTTTGAGGTTATTAGTTCGTTATGCCAGTTCATATAGGTAATTACTTTCATCCTTAAGTTGGTTACATGACGAGTTATGTATAAGCAAACAATGTGTAATACTTCATTTTTCTATCAATCAACTTGAAGTTTGATCCTAATTCTTTCTTCCCCTTAATCAATTTTCTGAGTTTTTACTTTGTTACTTGTTAGTGCTATCTACATCGTAACGATTTTCTAATCATTTTTGTTCATGGCGCGCAATGCCAACATTGGCGTGGTTAATCCATTGGCACCTCCTTTGCAGGATCTGTTGTAGATCCTTGACAATGTGTATCATGTTCATCCATTCGATGAACCTTCATTAGTGTCAATCACTCAAGTTCTCATGCATTTGAACTACCATGATTGGGCGCGATCCATTCATTGTGCACTTGACGTTTTGCAGTGACCTAAGTATTGGGGTTTAGAAATAATTGAGCAATTAGGGTTTATTTTGTCTTCTATCTCTATTGAACTCTATGTATAACATCAAGTTGTTGAGATTGTGCCTATTTCTTACGTGAACCTTTGAAGAACCCAAACTTTGTTCATCTTGTCTTTAAATATCGATGGTGAGAAACTCAACTAACATTGAATTTTGAGTGATTTGAATATGTGAAGTTCTTGATTGTGGAATACATCAAGGATCAAAAAGGTAAAAGAGGTGAATTATCTTCTAAATCAAGATGTGATTAAGTTTTCATTGAAGACCAAAGTTCAAGGAAGTGGATGGATCTTTGTAGTTGAATTGAAGGAGGTTAAATGTTGAATTGTCCAAAGGAATTCACAAAGAAGAACACCAGAAGACTTCTGGTGGTTGATAGAAGCTTCAAAGAGCAAGGTTTGAAGTCAAAGATTAGAGTAAAGGTCAAGGGTTTAGGCTAGGATTTGGGTCACAATCTTGTAGCTTAGAATTCGTTGTAAAGGACTCCATTGTAAGAATTGAATTCAATAATCAGAAGGTTTCACTAATGGTTTCACACCGTGTGGAGAAAGAGGGTGTAGGCTGAAGTGATGATGAAAGGGTGAATCTCTATAAGTCGGTTGTAGCTTTACTTTCTCTAATCTCTTTACTTTTGCATATTGAATTTGATTATAATTAGTACACTTGTTAAAATTTTATAAACGTTTTTTAATTTTATTTTTTTGAAAATTAAGCAATTTTAGTCAAAAATATCATCAACAAGGGAATAACAATTGTAAAAGGGGTATATTTGGAGGCTAAAATCGAGCAATTGAAATTTCGTGGCTAAAATTGAGCGATCATGAAATTTTGGAGTTAAAATCGAGCAATTAAAATTTGAAATATTAAAATCAAACTATTGTAAAATTTGAAGGGTCAAAAATGTATTTAAATATTTTTAATTTACTAATTCAAAAAATGTATATATATATATATATATATATGTTGATCAACACACATCAACAAAATAATTGCCACACCCAATTTGAATCTTTAAATATGAAAAAGGACCGAATGATTTTAAAATTAGGAGATTAGTTTGGTGGTGAAAAGCCAAAATAGGAGGACAACACGGTAATTAAGTAAAAAAAAAAAAAAACTTACTATGAAATGAAATGCAGAATGCGAAACAAACCTAACAAAAGAAAAAATGGCCGAGAAGTTAGGGGGTTCAGAAGAGAGGTCAAGCTGGAAGAGAAGTAACCCTACCACTTCCAAACTCGTCGTTTTGGCTGACCTCAACGTCGATCCTCCAGAAACCGAACCCGATGACGACGATGATTCTTCACTTCTCCCTCCACCACACATTCAAATTACCAGGTTTTTCTTTCTCAACTCACTTTTTTTACTTTCTAATTTTCCTTCTGTAGAGAACAATTTCAAATCTCTAGCTTAGAATTCTGATTAATAATTTGAACTGTACATATAGTCAAATACATTGCGCACGAAAATATGAACTAATTAAGCCAGCAGTAACTGATATAATTAATCGTTAACGTCACTAACACTGAAAACGGCACTAACATGAAGACTCTGGTAGAAAGTCGAGAAAATTGAAGTGATTCAATGTGAGTATGTGATCCTACGTGTGTCACTGTTGTATGAGTGTCAGACACTTACACACGAGGGACGCGTCAGACACACCTTCAACCTGAAGTGTCGGTGGTTTACATAGCATATTAACAAGTTATCTTTCAAAAACTAGCTATCAATTTTCGACAAAAAAAATTAGCTATCAATTATAATAGGATGGGTGAGAAGTATTTGGGTCTATAATTATTAATTTATAATTTCATTGAAGATAATGGTCCTCACAACAAAGAAAATGATTGTAATGGATTTCGAGCGATAGAGTTGCTACAAAATTTTAAAGAAACTCATCCGACGAGCTTGTAATTGTAACTCAATGTTAATGTTGACTTCTGAGAAGTTTGTGAGTAGTGATTTAGTATGCCACCTTGTCATGAACTGATATGAGGTCTCTGATATTCTAAATTGTAAATTTAGGGCTCTGAAGTAGGGAATGATTGAAACTCATATATCTTTGTCGTACTGTTGAGTTAGACATTTTACATATATGAAAATTGTAATTTTATTATGTTTCTTTAGATTAAAAGGAACTGTTCAACTGAAACAAGTATTTAGCTTCTATACAATTTAAAAGTCCTTATAGGTCTATAGATTTTTATGGAGAAGTTAAATGAAATTGCTTTTGAAAAACTGGAGCTGCAAAACTTAATTTCAACTTATGAAAGATGTTAGTTAGAATACAATACTCATAGTTATTGTTAGATCACACCAGCTTTTTCTTTTAAAAAAAAAACTTGAGGAAAAGTTTATCAAAACTAGCTCAAACATTGTCTCATTAATTTGAGTGTGTTTTCAAAACCTTCCACATTTTCTACAAGTCTTTATCGATATGTGTTATCATCATAGTCTTCATTTATGTGTGTTATTACCATCTTTATTTTATTCCAACTTGTTGATTCAATTAAATAAGGTCTTTTTAGTTTTTCTTACATCAGGCCCTGATTGAGTCCTGCTGTTTTTAATCCTTTACAATGTAAAACAGAAGCATTCCTTTGTAAATGTGCTATAAATATAATATAACATTTTATCCATGTTATTGATCGTTGTGCTTTCAATTAACATAGAGATTTTCTCAAAAGTTATTGAATTATTGCAATATGAATTTTTTATATTAATACATATTAGCTGTTAGAAAAAAATATTAATACATATTAGAAATTTGGTTTGGGTCTAACTCAACCTTACAAAACCAGCTTGTACGGTGAGTACTGCCTCTACTCATAAACTCATGTTCAAGATAATATATAATATATCTTTGTTGTTTTTTGTTATTTATTGATTTTTGAATAAATATATAGGTTGTTAAATGACGAAAACAGTCAAGATAAGAGCATGTTGTCCAAAGACACCGATAGCATTGAAGGTGAAGGTAAAAAGTTTAACAAACCGGGGAAATGCCGTTCCAAACCTAGCAAGACAGATTCTTCTATTGATTGTGGAGCTGATGCGGATGGTGATCAACATGTTCAACTCCAAGGGGCTCCTTCATCTCGGGAGGAAAAAGTTAGCAGCATGAAGACTGTGAGTTTAATTTAAAATCATTAATTGTATGTTTGTTATCACAGTATAGCCGCACGTTTGGCCGAAGCTACAATTCCCAGCTTCTATAAATTCACGGTAATATATCATTGGGGCGTGGAAATTGTCCACCCACTGCCAAACCAAACAGGCTATAAATATGTTTCCTTTTATTTAAACTATCCCACTTTTAAACTCTAAAACTGTCAGTTAATCAGTCAATTGTGCTCAAGGATCCCATTTAGTCAGTTAGCAAGACCTAATCTTGACATAGTAATTTATTTTTATGATTATGGCCATTTTTGTGGTTTTTGGTTTGTTACTGACGAAACTAGTTATAATTATAGGGATTGGTTCATGTTGCGAGGAAGATGCCTAAAAATGCTCATGCTCATTTTATACTTGGCTTGATGTACCAAAGATTAAACCAACCTCAAAAGGTAGTGCTTCCAAATGGACCTGTTTTAGTTTTTATATATAGGTTGCTCATTAGGTCATTAAATTTTTTTCAGGCTATATTGGCTTATGAGAAGGCAGAAGAGATATTACTCAGGCCTGAGGTTGAGATTGATAGACCAGAATTTCTTTCTTTAGTTCAGATTCACCATGCACAGGTGAAAATAATCTTACTTTGATAGATTATTGATTCTACTCTTTCTGTTCATTGAGATGTTCTTATAATCCTTACAGTGCCTGATAATAGAAAGTTCATCAGAAAATAATTCAGACAAAGAACTTGAATCTCACGAACTTGAGGAAATTATTTCTAAACTGAAAGAATCAATACAATCAGATATCAGGCAGGCAGCTGTATGGAATACGCTGGGTTTTATCCTTCTTAAAACTGGTCGTGTGCAGGTACAAGTACCTTGTTTTCTCTTTTCGATACACTTTAAAGATCTCAAGGCATATAAGATATTTTAGTAACTGATTTGACTACCTTTTCAAACACTGGTGTAGAGTGCTATCTCAGTTTTGTCATCCTTGTTGGCCATTGCAACAGAGAACTATGATTGCCTAGGTAATCTTGGGATAGCTTATCTTCAAATGTAAGTTGCCTCTTTTTTATATATAAAATAAATAAAATAATATACTTGTATTTTATTTATCTCTTCACATTAAGCTGTACCCTTTATCTGTAACAAATACAAGATTCATTCCTATGTGATATGCGGTGATGATGTCTTTCATTTTTAGAGAAAAGTGTATCTTTAGTATGCACGTTGCATACCATCTAGCATATATGAAGAGTATTAGTATAGTCGCACATGTATGCGGTAGTGGTTTGTTTTATTATAGAGTTCGCTTGCTATCCCGATCTAGGTGATATTCAAACCCTTTTTTTTTCCTGTATACTATTGTACTGAATCCTATGAGAAATACCAATATTTTTGTAGCTTTAATTGAAAAGGGTTTATATGACTTTTTGTTCCATCTATATCTTTCCTCAATACTGTTGCTAACTAAATTGCTTTCAGAGGAAATTTGGAATCATCTGCAAAGTGTTTCCAAGAGTTGATCCTAAAAGATCAAAACCACCCTGCAGCATTGGTTAATTATGCTGCCCTTCTTTTGTGTAAATATGCTTCAGTTGTAGCAGGTACTATGTTGATATGATCTGTGCTCATGTGATATTACCTTGATTTGTTCTTTATTGTGGTGATATGAAGTGATTGGAGAAATTTTTGTAATATCGTTTTCATTTTTAGTCATGTGGATTCTTCAATTTCAGGTGCTGGTGCAAATGCTGCTGAAGGTGCTTTAGCAGAACAGTCCAAGGCTGCTAATGTTGCCAAGGAATGTTTGTTAGCTGCAATTAAAGCAGATGGAAAATCAGCCCATATTTGGGCAAATCTTGCCTATGCATTTTCTATCAGTGGGGATCATCGAAGTTCCAGCAAATGCTTGGAGAAGGTGCTCATGGCCTCTTGCTACAGTCATTTATAGCGTATTTGTTGAGGTTGTTCATTGGTTTCCTGGTCCTTGTTCTTGGGGGAAATGTTTTGATCTTTGATTCGCTTGAACAAATTCTCGTGGATCATTTTTTTCTTGGCATTTTTCCACGACTAAAGATAGCTGGAATTATTCACATTGATTTTACATGTATTGCATTTTGGCTAGTGTTAGTGTCACTGATGTTTCTCCCTTGTTTTATTAAGTCATCTTCTGAGGATGTTTTGGCCAATGTGGATTGTAATTTGTGATTTACAATTTCTTCTTTCCTTCCCTTTGTTGCCAGGCAGCAAAACTGGAACCCAATTGCATGTCTACTCGTTATGCTGTTGCTAGCCATCGAGTAAAGGAGGCAGAAAGGTCTCAAGATGCTAGTGAACTGCTTTCATGTGCTGGAAATGAGATGGCTTCCATAATAAGAGATGGTGATTCATCCCTGGTTGAGCTTCCAATAGCATGGTCCGGGCTTGCAATGGTTCACAAGGCTCAGCATGAGATATCAGCAGCATATGAAAGTGAACAGAATGGGCTGGCAGAAATTGAAGAGCGCGCTGTTTCCAGTCTAAAGCAGGTAATTTACTGCTTTCTTATGTCCCCGGGTTGAGGTGCAGTTATTGTGCAGATGGAAAAATTTCACGCCTTATCTTAAGTATCCACCTGCTAACGGAGCTTTTATATCACACATTATGCATTTACACAGCTTATCTGATGTGAAATGTTTTAACTCAATGTTGTCCGGTGTCCTTGATGGATATACTTTCTCACATCTTTGTTTCATGTATCATTCTTTTCTACTAGGCCATAGCAGAAGAGCCAGATAATGCTGTGCAGTGGCACCAACTTGGTCTTCACAGTCTCTGTGCTAGGCAATTTAAAACATCACAAAAATACCTCAAAGCTGCTGTTGCCTGTGACAAGCGTTGCAGCTATGCATGGTCCAACCTCGGTATGTGCTTTCTTAATCATTTGTCTGTAATAGGAATATGCATTTTCTATGCCTTTATGTTGCCAAGTGCCAACTTTAGTGTTGCACTTCGGCTCCCTCTTCCATCTCCTTTTCCCATGAAAGAACTATTCCTTATAGGTGTTCATATGGGTTAAAATTGTATGAATAGGTGTCTCACTTCAACTATCAGAAGAACAATCACATGCTGAAGAAGTTTACAAGCGGGCTTTGTCTTTGGCAACAACACAAGAAGCACATACTATACTATCCAATATGGGAATTCTCTATCGCCATCAGAAAAAATATCAACTTGCGAAGGCTATGTTTACAAAGTCACTTGAACTACAACCAGGTTATGCTCCTGCATTCAACAATCTGGGTCTTGTTTTTATTGCTGAGGGTCTTTTAGAAGAGGCCAAGTATTGTTTTGAGAAAGCACTTGAATCAGATCCATTGCTGGATGCAGCCAAGTCTAACTTGATTAAGGTTGCCACAATGTCAAACATATGTAAAGGCCTTTCCTCATGCATTCTTAAAGAATGAAGTTGTATGTAGTTCCTCTCTTCTGCTGTAACTCAAGTTATAATAATCAAATCAGAGAGGAATGAACTTGTATCTTCATATGCTTTGAAAATGAGCAACAGTGTATAGTTTGAAATCAAAGAGAAATGGACTTGTATTTTTAGCTTGAAAATTGAGCAATTGGGTATTTAGTATTTTCTTTTGGGCATACATGCCATTTAATTAAGGTAAATTTATAGAAATAGTTAAATCATCTATCAATTTATGAAAACTATATTAAATCAATCTCTAAGCAATTGATTGAGGATAATTCAGAGATTAAATTGATATAATTTATGATAATATAAAGATGCAATTGATTAAAAAAGACCATAATTTGATACAAATTTCAAAGATAAAATTAATACTGAAGATAATTTTTCACATTTTCAAAATTTATAATACACAAGTTTTAAATTAAGTTCCTTATTAATATTCATAGTACCCAAAGGGTATAAAAAGGAAATGTGTGGTGCAAATAGTAATACCACGTGGAGAGTAAGGAGGACAGGACAACACTACCTAATCAAAATGTGTTGGAAGTTGAAAACCACAATTAACGAACGGTCCTACTTCATAGGAAGCAGATAAGTAGTAGTGAAATGTGTGTGATGATGATTTTGTATGCAATAAGGGAAGGCTCAAGCTATGGCCATGGCATCAGCAAATAGCATAATCTCTATTTCCTCTGCTTCATTGTTGAATGGAGCTCTTCAACCAAAAACAGCAACACTAATTAGTCTCCGAAAACACAACAAGAAGGACAATGAACAACAAAGTACTTCATTATCCTTCACAGCTTTTAAGATATCATCTCCAACAATCAGAAGACGTAGGTTGAGTTGTTCAGCTTCAGCATCTTCCTCTTCCACTCTCCCTTCAGCTCTTCTTTTTGACTGTGATGGAGTTCTTGTTGACACTGAAAAAGATGGCCACCGTATTTCTTTCAATGATACCTTCCAAGAGGTAGGTGCTGAGTGTTTTTTAATCATTGTTTTTTCCTTTTCATAAGTATTACTTGTATTGTAGTACTTCTTAGTATGATTATTTATTACCATAAATCACCATTTTAGTCCCTAGAAGTGTAACTCGCCGGAAGTGTAACTTGTTGTCATATTGGTCCCTTGAATGCATCAAAATTGCAAATACATTCTAGTGTCTCTTTTGTTAGTATTTTCTGGACTAAATTGACTAATGCAGAAATACATTTGAGGACCAAATTAACTACCTAAAAACAAATTTGAGGATTAAAATGACTAATAAAAGAGACGCTTGTGGACTTAATTGCAATTTCGATACATTCATGAATGAATGTGATGTAACAGCGAGATACACTTTCAAGGACTAAAAGGGTGGTTTACCCTATTTATTACAATTCATAATAGAAGTCATTGTTGGACTGTAGAAGTCATTGTTGGACTGTGAGGGGGAGCGGTTGAATCAACACATTGGGTTAAGAACAACCATACAAGTGATTCTAATTCCACATATTCACCCAAAACCTTAATACAATAAGTTTATGGATCCTCTCACTTATATGTTATCAACCTCTACTCCTCTATCCAATGTGAAACATAACTCAGACTTGATATATCTCAACATATCCCCTCAATTCGATAATGATAGAATTGTTGATTACATCAAGGGTACAATAAGACTTATATAGCTAATGAGAACAACTAACCAGTGTAACTAACTAACTAACTGAAACTAGTGTAACTAATTTTTACATCTAATATTACTAATCAGGTTTGAATCCTAGAACATCTTCATCCTAGCTCAATCGACCACCTGAGCCATGCCTTGGAAACGATTATTGATGTTTGTTCTTTGCAATAAAATGTAGTACGCGATCTGAGATGCTTTAACGTGTGTGTTGTTGAGTTGTGCAGAAAGAACTAGGTGTTACCTGGGACGTGGAATTGTACGGTGAATTGCTCAAAATTGGAGGTGGAAAAGAAAGGTAAGTAGTAATTCAAATACTCATACATACAACTTTTTTCATTCTTTATAAGTTACAATTTTTTTTTTTAGGATGACGGCCTACTTTAACAAGACAGGTTGGCCTGCGAATGCCCCGACAGGTGAACAAGAAAGGAAAGATTTCATAGCTTCACTTCACAAGCGAAAGACAGAACTATTCATGGAACTTGTTGAGAAAAAATTGTTGCCTCTTCGCCCAGGTGTTGCAAAGTTGGTTACTATCTATCTGTTCTTTATCTTATATCTAAACTCATTATTTATGATATTTTTTTGTTAAACATGTAAATAAATTCATTTATTGGGTTCCGCCTAATAGTTTTGAGTATTCAATTACATTCTTCATAATTGAACTAAGTTTCAAAAAACAGCTCAAGAAAGTTGATTCTTACCAATTTTAGTTCAAATTTGAAGTTGAAAACTCTAGAGAAGTTAATTACCTATTATGTAGTTGATTTAGAACATGTCGAAACATTCCTTAATAGGATAATATTGTTGATGATATCATGTTATTTTGATATTTTTATCTAATTTTCATTCATTATCAGGATACATGAAGTATGAAGCTCATCTTATTATGTGTTTCTTTCTTTCAAACATACAGGCTTGTTGATCAGGCTTTAACTCAAGGAGTCAATGTTGCAGTTTGCAGCACTTCCAATGAGAAGGCGGTATGCATTATCACGTGGACAATTCCTTAAATGAATTTTTTCTGACTATAGGGAAAAATGACTCGGTGATCCTTATTTCATAATAGTTTAAAGATTCAATTCCTATTAGTTACTTGTGTGTTGACAATGCTGTGTAATCTATTCATAAGTGCAATATGGTTCTGCATTTTTTTTATTTCATCTCAAGACCTAAGTTGCAAGTTGATTTCAGGTCTCTGCAATAGTATCATTTTTACTAGGATCTGAGCGGGCAGAAAAAATCAAGATATTTGCAGGAGATGTTGTTCCCCGCAAAAAACCTGATCCAGTAAGATTTTCATCATTCCAATGCTAATTTGGTAGATTTTCCGGACACAATCTAACTATCGAAGTATATATATGCAATCCAGTTTTATATACTACAGTTAAACTACGGATCTTTTTTCTCTAAATGATCGAATGTACAATATGTCATGATCTATGTGGCTAATTGTGTTATGCTCATTGTTACAGGCCATCTATCTACTGGCAGCAAGTACTCTCGGTGTTGAACCTTCGAGGTATCTCATAATAGTAGTGCTTAAGTGATAATAATTTGTTCTCAAATTGTGGTTCAAATAAACGGCATACAGTTTTACAATGTGTGATTTTATGATGGTTTAAACTTGACTCATTTACAAGAAAATGAAATGAGTTAACATTTGGATGTATTTTGCAGATAACCATTTTTAACCTTTCAATTTCAAAATGTCGGATGTAATTTTAGAAACTAATAAGAAACGAGAATAATATTGATAATACCTAAAATAACAAGTTTACATTATTTACATAATTTACATCTTAAAATAGTATGATACTGCTCGGTATTTATAACCGAGTGAATATTTAAATCTAAACTAAATCTCTTAATTATAGGGTATAAAATAAACAAACCTAAATATATTTTCTCAACAAATATAATATAAAATTTATACATATCTTAATATATTCTAACAGTTTGCAACATTTGAATGTGAATTGCCCTTTCAATCTTACTTATTTAGATGGGCATATTCCTTCCACTGGGGTATGACGTTACTTCTTATTTACAGATGTGTCGTGGTTGAGGACAGTGCCATAGGCCTTGCAGCTGCTAAAGGTGCCGGGATGAAGTGTATAGTAACAAAAAGCGGGTATATTTCTATTGGATTTAATTCATATACACAATGTTAAAAACAATTACATTGTCAATCAATCATAACCGTCAAATCATTCAAAAACACATATTTTTCTAACGGTGTAAATCTTTTCTAAATTTCTTCTTGTTTGGTAGACGACGTGAATCCCTTGAAAATATCCGTTCTTAAATGTAAATGGTTTGGTGGAGACGAGGTTGCTTTTCATCGACTGTTTCTTAATCTCAAATGCATTATGCAGGTATACAGCAGATGAAGATTTCTTAAATGCAGATGCTGTATTTGACTTCATTGGCGATCCTCCTGAGGAGAGATTTGATTTGGCATTTTGTGGTAGCCTTCTTGAGAAGCAATATGTCAGCTAGCAAACTGTGATTTGATTTCTTAAAAATTAATGTTTATATTGGTTGTGTAAAGAAGCTTGGTTCTTGTTAAGCTTCATTTATGTTCAATTTTTATTTATTATTATTATTATTATTATTATTATTATTTACATCATGAGAACCAATGAAGCTTAAAATTTTAAGTAAATTATGACTTAAAAAATGTGAACCTCAATCTCTTCATAAACCAAAAAACATTTACGGTGTGTTAAAAAGTGTCACATCAGTTATAAGATGGTCTTGACAAGTGTTTATAAGCAAGTGGCAGTCTTCACCTTACAAGTCGGTTTTGTAAGGATGAGTTAGACTCATACTTATTTCTAATATGGTATTAGAGCCTCTTGAGAAAAAGAATTAAGTGCACATAGCTGCAAAAAAGAAAATGTTTGATGGGTTAGGGTTGATTTTAAACGGATTTAGGGAAGTGTCGGGTGTCTATTCGATTTTTCCTTTTAGACTCGCATAAAAAAATGTTTTATTATATTTTTGTTTTATTTAAAACTTAATTGAAAGACGAATACTTTGAACGTGATCGAGATGAGGATCTCGCATTCCGTATTCAACGAAGCGTCGGGTGTCTACCCAATTTTTTCTTTTTTCGGTCAGTTAAATTCTTAATGTTTAATAATCAATGGAATATTGATTTCATACAGTCACATTTACCCCTGCCAAGGCTAATAAGGTGTTGGCCCTTTTGACGTCCATGGACGTTGATGGATTTGACTCTGTTGGATGGAAAGGCACTAGTACTCGTCACTTCACGGTTCAAAGTGCCTACCAACTTCAATGTCGAAACTATAACCATATTGAGGGGGATTGGCAAAATATAAGGGACCGGAAGGGTCCCCACAAACTCCAAACTTTCATGTGGATTCACATGAACGTCTATCGTCGAAGTAGATGAGGGATTGGAGTTTTACTGATTTGCCCCAGTTGTGGGAATGGCGACAAAACACTCATCCATGTTTTGCGAGATTGTGTTTACGCAACCCAGATATGGATCAAGTTAGTCGCTTCAATTCATATTACTAATTTATTTTCTTTGAATTGCAGGGAGTGAATCTTCAAGAACCTTGCAATCAGGTGTATAGAACTCGCAAAGAGGAATGACGATCTATATTCATGATGACTTGTTGGAATCTTTGGACGTGGAGGAATAAATCAATTTTTGAGGAAAACTTTCAGCTGCCTATGATGCACAAATCAGGTGTATGGAACACGAATCATTCTTGATTTGGTTCAAGCCATTGATAGGGCCGACCATCTACACCAAACAAGAGGGTTGAGACATTGTGACACTGTCTACATTGGTTGGGAGAGACCACAAGGAGATTGGGTTAAACTTAATTGTGATAGAGCATATAAGGAATCCTTGGATCTTGTAGGTTGTGGGGGCCTTATTCGAGACTCTAACGGTCAATGGCTAATTGGATATGCTCGAATGATCGGAACATGTGATGCTCTTCATGTTGAGATGTTGGGAATGTATGAGAGGTTAAAGATAGCTAGACGTCATGGTTTTTTGCATCTGATTGTGGAAAGTGACTCTAAATTGCTAGTGGACATGGTTACAAATAATTGCAAGATTAATGGGGTTACTCCTGTTCTCATTCGCCGAATCCGAGATCTCATAAATCTTTCTTGGCATGTTTAGATTAACCACACCTTGCGTGAAGGCAACATACGTGCTGATTGGTTAGCTTCATATAGTATAACAAATGATGTCTTTTTGTCCATTATTTTAGAGGCACCACCGAGGGAGCTGTAGAGTATCTTGTTTGAGGACATTTCAGAGGCTTGCTTGCCTAGAAATGTTCGTTTATTTTCGAAGTTTTTTTTTCTTTGGGCTTTAACCTCTTTATGCACCCAAAAAAAAACTTAATGTTTATTTATTTATTTATTGATAATTATTTAGTTTATTTATTTACAAGCAAAGTAAATTAAAAGTAGTATTTTTGTAATTTTCGAATGAAACGGGTAAAATGAAATTACCTACTCTAAATCAAATACTGTAACTAATATGTACCAAAAAAATAAATACTGTAAGTAATAAAAATAAGCTTGAGAAAAATAAAACAAGCAAAGGAAAGTGCAGGTGGCATGGACAGGGGGTGCAAATATCAAAAAGAGCAAAACACCAAGCAAATCAAATGCCCAATAATAATAATAATAATAATAATAATAATAATAATAATAATAATAATTGTTGGGTTTTTGAAATTGGCTACATTTTGTAAAAACAAGATCAAGTCAGATGAGGGACAAGATGAGGCTACCTTTGGTACAACATTTCGAGGCCAGAATATGTGGACAGTTTGTTACACAATATTAGCGCGTTTTCTTTGTGAAGTAAATCAATTAAGCAACTTGCTTGTTCCCCAAAACAAGGAATTCAGCTTATTTCCTTATCATATCGCTTTTTGCATCACCCCTAAAGATATGCCTATATTTTAGGGTTTTGGTTGGATTTACTTAAAGAATATATTGCTATCGGATATGTTCTATTTTCTTGTTACTTGTGAAGTCTGAAATTCGTGATCATCCTATGCTAACTCAGACTATATATATTGCAGACCTAAAACCTATTTTTTTTACAAAACCTGTTGGAACAAAATATGTGTTAGTACACACCCTTGAGTTTTGATGATAACAAAGTATTAAATGGACAATTGATGTTACTAATTTTTAAATTAAGAGTGCAAGAGAATCCAACGTTATATCGAGAGCACACTTGATTTAGACTCTGATGAAACCTATGGAAGTCTGAATCTTTACACTCTGAAGGAGTTCAGAAGCTACAACGTGGTCAGAAGCTAAACAAAGTTCAGAAGCTCAAAGAGGATCAGAATGTCTGCAAGAGTTCAGAAGCTCAGAGAAGTTCAGAAGCTCAAAGATGTTCAGATGCCTACAAGAGTTCAGAAGCTATCTGCTAAGTCATGAGTTATTCAGAAGATGAAGACGTTCAGAAGCTGAATTACGAAGGACTATCAGAGGCCATCCATTCAAGACCAATCAGACTCCAAGTTATCAAAGGTTCATCAGAAGCAAAGGAATTCCCCAAATCATCAGAAGGGCTACATCAACTACTCTTATCAAGCCTGATGATTTGTTCTAAGGTCAACTAATTACAACGGTCACAAAGGATGTGATCCTACTCTCTCTAGGAGCTAGTTGTACCTTATTACTGTACTTTGGACAAACAGTAAAGGTGATGTTTCACTGCAAAAGAAGACGTGGCTTTACTCAACGGATATTCAAATACTACAGCTGTCCATTTTACAACGGGAATTTCTCCAACGTCTCAATGTCTTTCTCAACTCATATAAATATGCAAAAGAAAGAATTGATGACTAACGATCTTCATTAGAAAACATCTCTCAGAATAAAGTGAGAATTTGAATTGTAATAGAAAACATCTCTCAAATGAAGTGAAAATAGAAACTAGCTTAAGCCTATGAAGTTATTATGTTTGTAATAAGTTTAAGCTTAGAAGTTAGTATTACTCCTGAGTGAGTAATTGTAAGTCTTCTGCTTAGTGTAGAAGCAAGTAAGTCTTCTGCTTAGTGTAGAAGCAAGAAAGTCTTCTGCTTAGTGTAGAAGCAAGTAAGTCTTCTACTTAGTGTAGAAGCAAGAAAGTCTTCTGCTTAGTGTAGAAGCAAGTAAGTCTCAATCTTAGTGATTAGAGCAAAGAAGTCTTCTGCTGAGTGTAGGAGCAAGGAAGTCTCTCTGTCTTGTGTTACTTAGAGCAGGAAGTCTTGAGCTTGTGTGCTTGAGCAAGGAAGTCTATGATCTTGTGTGATTAGAGCAAGGAAGTCTCTATGTCTTGTGTGACTTAGAGCAGGAAGTCTTAAGTCTTGTGTGACTTGAGCAAGGAAGTCTCATGCTTGTGTGCTTGAGCATCTGATTGTAATCTTAGTGATTATAGTGAACTCTCTTGGAAACAAGGGGACTGGAGTACTCTCAATTTGTGAGGGGAACCAGTATAAATTGTTGTGTGTCTTTCTCTCTCTCACACTCTCATTTACTCCTTCATCATTCACTTAGCCTTAAGTTAATTGTGTGAACAATTCCGCTGTGCTTAAAGACTCTGATAGATTTAAATATCTTGAAAAGTTTTTAAATACCCAAAAGACAATTCAACCCCGCCTTCTTGTGTTTTCTCCACGCACCTTCAAAACCATTGTGAAAAATTGTATTCTTGTGTCTAGGGTTTTAGCGTATCATTTATTTACTTGTAAGCCTATCTTGTATCACCTTGATACTTGCTTAGGACTGTGTTCTTTAGTTGTATTTCGTTTAATCTACTCCTAAGCTTTTAAGTACGGAGATAGGAATTTGTTTGAAGTGTGTTCTTCGCCAAATTGTCATTAGTGTTTTGAGCAATCACACTTGGCGTGTGGTTAAGAGGAGAAGGGACGGGGTCTCTGATCTAGGTGGGCCTAGGTTGAAGATAGCACGGGTAGTGACTAGGTGACGAAGTGTAAACGGGTCGTTTGCTGATAGCTTCTAACTAGTATTACCATAGTGGATTCTCTCCTGGATTGGTATCCCCCAAAGTAGGTCGTGTTATACGCCGAACTGGGTTAACAAACACTGCGTACTATTTATGTAGCTTTCAGAAGCTATAAAAAAATATTTAGCTTCTGACATCCTTTCAGAGGACAAGATGTTCAGATACTATAAATCCACAAAATTGATTTCAGAGCTAGTTTTCTTCAGAGACTAAAAACATGTTCAGATGCTTTTTAATAAAATCAAATCTTTCAACTGCTAAGGGTTTTGTAAATATATCAGCCCATTGTCTTTCAGTTTCAATGAATTGAATATTTACACTACCCTTCTGAACAAGATCTCTTATAAAATGATGTTTAATTTCAATGTGTTTAGCTCTGGAATGCAAAATTAGGTTTTTAGAAAGTTGTATAGCTGCAGTGTTATCACACAATAATGGTATATTGTGACTATTAACTTTGTAATCCTCTAACTGGTATATCATCCAGAGTAGTTGTGTACAACACTTGGCTACTGATATGTATTCTGCTTCTGCTGTAGACAAAGCTATAGTAGTTTGTCTTTTGCTAGCCCAAGATATGAGATTTTCTCCAACAAATTGGCAATTACCACTTGTGGATTTCCTCTCAATCTTGTCTCCAGCATAATCAGCGTCCCATAATCCTATCAACTTATAATCATTTGATTTCTTATAAAATAGACCAAGATTTGCAGTTCCCTTCAGATATCTAAAGATTCTCTTTACAGCAGTAAAGTGAGATTCTCTAGGATCTGATTGGAATCTTGCACACAAGCATAAACTGAATAAAATGTCAGGCCTTGATGCAGTTAGGTAAAGAAGAGAACCTATCATACCTCTGTATATTTTCTGATACACTTTGCCTTCTGATTCATCCTTGCTTAGGCTGCTAGTTGGATGCATTGGAGTAGACATTGGCTTGCTGTCTTCCATGTTGAATTTCTTCAGAAGCTCTTTTGTATATTTTGTTTGATGAATATATGTTCCATTTTTGTACTGATTGATTTGAATTCCCAGAAAGAATTTCAGCTCTCCCATCATGCTCATTTCAAATTCATCCTGCATAACTCGAGAGAATTCCTTGCACAAGGATGGATTAGCAGAACCAAAAATAATATCATCAACCACTACAAAAAATACACATAATAGCGGGGGTTATTTAGCGGAGGTTTCTGGAAATTGCTGGAAATTATAGGAAATATTGGTATTTTGTTAAAATTTATCATTAAATTCATGGGGTTGTAAACCCCCGTAATTTGGCACAGAAGAAGACCCAATAAAAATTCACTTGGCGCTCTTCACTCGGCGCTCTTTACCTTCGTTTTCCCTCTTCCAACTTCTATTTTTCCCTTTTTATTTTTGTTTTCTCGTTTCCATACTATTTTCTCTCTAACGCCTCCCAAAAAACCACCTCTCTGATTCAGATCTCACCAAGCCTCTCCGTTCAGATCAGTATGGTGGTTCGTCGGAATTTCACAACGCACGGTTCAAATCTCACCAAGCCTACGCCGGAATTTCGTGTTTTCTCATCATCTTCGCCGAAATCATGTCAGGTTTAACCCTAGGTCTTATCTCCGTTTCTTCTCTTTTGATTATTTCACAATGCGTGTTTTGATTTCATAGCTTAATGTTGTTTTTATCACAAATTTGAACTCTATCGTTTGAATTCCTTTTGTTTAATCAATTTCTTCACTGCAAAATCGGTCCATGGCTTTTGCAAATTGCACCTTCATGAATTGCTATTTGATTGATGTGTTTTTGTTGATGTTTTCATCACAAATTTGAACTCTACCGTATGAATCCCTAGCTTCAATACTAGAAATCTTAGTTTTATTCAATTTGTTCGTTTTCATCTGAATTAATTGCAAAAATCATGAATTATTTGGATTGACTCCAAAATTTAACCTAATCAAGTTCCAAATCAGTCCATGGCATTTGTAAATTGCTTCTCCATGAATTTTAATTTGATTATTGTATTTTTGTTTTGATTCAGTCAAAAAAGAAAAGGTAATCATGAATTGCAATTTTAACTATATCATTTGCATTGCTAGCTTCATTAGCTGAAACTTTGGTTTTGAACAATATGTCACAGAAGTTAAACATGGTGCTGATGGATTAGCAGTGGAGGGTGTGTGGCACTTATTGGTGTTGCAAAATTGGTATTAGGATTGGTTTTAGGTACTTCTTTGGAACATATATTGAAGATGTTTCCTGTTGAAATATTAGGTGTGTTACTCTTGTTTGCTGGTATTGAATTAGCTAGTGTGTTATTTGATGCACTTATTTGTACTGCTGTTTCATTGGTTGGATCAAGTGCTGCTCTTGGATTTTTGGTTGGAATGATTGTTTATGTCATTCTTAAGTTAAGGAATTGGACAAGTGATAAACCACTTTCTACTATTTGGAACCAGAAAAGTCCAAATTAAATTTGAAGAAAGTGAGTTTGTGTTGTTTTTTGGTTTTATTTTTAGTAGTGTGCTATTTGATTTTGATAATTTCTTGTGTCAAACAAATCTAGCAGGTTTTAATTATTTTTACATGATTCTATTAACCATCTGATACTGATTTTTGGCAAACTAATTAAAGTTTTGAATATATGATTGAGTGATGGTGGAAGGAATAGTAGATTTTCAAGTGATAGGCTTCAATGGAGATGACTAGTTCAGTATGGTGAAGCTGACATAGATGTTCAATTTGTTGAATGTGGTAAGCTTTAACTGCATGAGCTTAGTTGTGACCAAAATGAAATGAATTATGCACCATTTGTGTCTACGTTCTGTTAAGCCCGTGCCCTTTGGCTATTGTAGGAAATAAAGCATTGATTTGATCGTAGGAAATAATTCATCTAGAACTTGATTATTAGCTGAAGTCCTTGGAAATATAAGATTGAATTAGTCTACTATGTATATTCATTTCTCTCATTGTTTCATGACAGCTTACAATCTTAAAATTTTGTTATATTAGATTTGTCCTATGTGCGAAGAAAATTTAGGGAAGGATGTGATGACACAATTTACACATTCAAGCTCACGAAAGGTATATTTCCCTTATCTCAAAATTGTTGTGCACTAGTATGTAATCCGCAATCGAGCATTTGTTTTGACCTGTATGACATTTCTTTATTGTCTGAATTCAATATATTGGTCTTTGATCTGAAGTGGGGGTGTAAGTCTGAGAAGTTTAGCATCTGGTCCGGTAATTCAGCAATGTTTGGTAAGAATCGATACCTGATCCTATTTTGTCACCATTCATATGCAACATTCTCGTTCCTCTCTAACAGTAACCAGCCAGATGAAAACTCCAGCCGCAACAACAATGATATAGACAATGATAATGCAAAAAGGTATGGTTTTTTTTTCCCTAGAGAACTTGTAGTTGCAGTCTTGCAGATTATAGTCAAGTGTTGAGCCGTACCACTCGAAAAAATTTAGACTCTTAACCGTTTGAAACAAACTTCAACCACTATGCTGTCATGATTAAAAATTTCTAGCCCGTGTTTAAACTTTTCAGATTCTTCGTTGTGTTCCTGTTATCCATACCAAAACTTCAAAGCAAATTGATTACAAGTCATAAGTGAATATTCTCATTTTATGATGTTATGACTTATGCTATATAATCTTAGTAGCGACCTTGTATACATCATAAAAGAGATAGAATGAAGTCTTATGGAACATCTCTACCTAAATCCATTGCTCATGAATGTTTGCCACTGGTTTTGTGTCTCTGCAGGTGTATGACCGATGGTGGTGAGCAAGATCAACAAGGAAACGGGTTGAGGGCAACTTTTGTTCAAAGTTTAATATTATCAACCATATTCGAGGAAATCATATAGAATTTAATTTACAGTAAAGTAAGTGAGGAATTAGTAGTAGCTTTTTACATACTCAGATAACCTATGAATTATGATGCTGGTCTAAGAGGCACTAGTTTTATTGCAGTGCTTCGATTTACGATGTGAAGCAATAGTATATAAGCAACAGTTATGTTGATGCCATAGGTATTTTAGATGTATTTCAGACCTTTCTATTAATTAATATCGATTTCTTTAGTTAACTACATCGAAGTTTGTTTTAGATCTACTTTACTAGTAAGTCGTTTCGCCTTTATATGGACATAAACAATATAAAAAGGTTACAATGGTAGAATCCATATTCAAGTGGTGTGCTGTTTACTGATATATTCATAGTTTTAATCATTGAATTAATTCGATAGTTAAATTGTGTTACCATGTATTCATGATTAAAGATTGAGTTATTGAGAATTTGATTGGTTTAGTGGCATTAATAAGCTTTGATATGTTTTATGTTATTTATTTTTGTTTATTTATTTCTTTTGATAATTATTTTTGTTTTATTTAGTATAAGATTTAATTTTAGCTATTATAAATTTTGGCTTTATATTACTATATTTTAATGAAAGTTTCAGATTTTTTATTTAATTTTTTTTTACATATTTTTAAGATTTTGCGGGGGTTTTAAACCTCCACTAAAAAACATCCATATTTTCCGGGGGTTTTCACCTGATACCAGCGGTCCCATAAAACCCCCCCAGTTAATTTGTGGGAATCGATTAAGCGGGGGTTTTCAAAACTCCCGGAAAACAACCCGCGGAGGTTGAAAACTCCCGCAAAATGGCTTAAAAACCCCCGCAAAACAGTATGTTTTTTTGTAGTGAACATAGATTTGAATAATTAAAATGTCCTTTTTGAATGATTTGCTGAAAAGAGTATTGTCAACTTGACCTTTTTTTTGAAAACCTTTTTCTAATAAGAAATTACTTAGTCTTTCATACCAAGCTCTGGGAGCTTGTTTCAGACCATAAAGTGATTTCTTTAATTAAAAAACATGTTTAGGATTTGTAGAATCCTCAAAACCAGGAGGTTGTTTGACATATACTTCTTCAGTAATATAACCATTTAAAAATGCACTTTTAACATCCATTTGATACAAAATAATATTATGATGAGTAGCGTAAGAAAGAAGTAACCTAATTGCCTCAAGTCTAGCAACTGGGGCAAAGGTTTCTGTGTAGTCAATCCCTTCTTGTTGACTATACCCTTGAGCTACTAATCTTGCCTTGTTACGAACAACTTCCCCTTGTTCATTGAGCTTGTTTCTGTATACCCATTTTGTTCCAATAATGTTCTTGTGGGAAGGTTTGGGTACTAAACTTCACACTTCATTCCTTTCAAATTGAATGAGTTCTTATAGCAACAATCCATGCATCATCAGCTAGTGCTTCATCTATAGTACTTGGTTCCACCAAAGATATCAATCCAAATAGCGAGTCTTCATTTCTGAAGCTTGATCTTGTCTTTCTTGGACTGTCTTTGTTTCCCAATATTAGCTCTTCAGGATGTGATGATTTGTGTTTGAAAGTATGTTTTGGTTGTTCAACTCTACTTGGACTAGTAATGATACGTTCAGGTGCTGAATGGTCTTCAGAGTCCAAAGTTTTAGGAGTTGAATTATCTGCTTCTGAGATTGATTGAGGAGGTTCTGATGTTTCTTTAGGTTCTAAGTCGTCATCCTCTCATAGTTGTAGGTCTAAAAAGTTCTCAACTAGCTCTGACACTTTGTCAGGCTGTTTGGCATCAAATTTCACGTGCATAGTTTCTTCAACTGTGTGAGTTTCAGAATTATACACTCTGTATGCTTTTGAACGTTTAGAGTATCCAATAAAGATACCCTTATAAGCTTTAGCATGAAATTTCTTTAGATGAACTTTAGTATTCAGAATGTAACAAGTACAACCAAATTGATGAAAATAAGATACATTGGGTTTCTTTCCTTTAAATAATTCATATGCAGTTTTATTCAATATAGGTCTTATATAGATTCTATTTTGAACATAACATGCTGTGTTTATAGCCTCTGCCCACAAATATTTTTCTATGTTAGTCTCATGCATCATGGTTCTGGCCATTTCTTGCAGAGTTCTATTCTTTCTTTCTACAACTCCATTTTGTTGTGGAGTTCTAGGAGAAGAAAACTCATGTAAGATGCCATATTTTTCACAAAAATTTTCAAACAGTTCATTTTCAAATTCACCACCATGATCATTTCCAAATTTTAAAATATGTAAGTTCTTTTCTTTTTGTATCTGAGTGCAGAAACTGCTAAACACACCATATGCATCATCCTTATTTCTAAGAAATTTAACCCAAGTCCATCTACTGTAATCATCAACAATAACTAATCCATATTTCTTTCCATTGATAGAGGCTGTGCTAACAGGACCAAAGAGATCAATGCGAAGCAATTCTAAAGGTTTAGAAGTAGAGACAACATGTTTTGGTTTAAAAGATGTTTTCACAATCTTCCCTTTTTGGCAAGAACCGCATAATGCATCTGAGTGATAATTTAGTTTAGGCAGGCCTCTAACAAGATCAAGTTTGCTAAGCTTAGAGATTAACCTCCAGTTAGCATGACCTAATCTCTTATGCCATACCCACTTCTCTTCACTCAGAGTCAATAAACATTTAACCTCTTGTTCTGCCAAATCAGATAGATTAATTTTATAAACGTTGCCTATCCTCTTTCCTTTGAATACTATGGATTGGTCAGAATCTTTGATTACAATACATGAATCCTTATTAAACGTTACCACAAATCCATTGTCACAAAATTGACTTATGCTAAATAGGTTGTGTTTAAGTCCATCAACATACCATACATTTTTAATTAAAAGGGAGGAATTACCTACATTACCTGTACATTTGATTTTCCCTTTCTGATTACCTCCAAATCCAACTATTCCACCATCTTCAAGTTTTAGAGATGTGAACATCTTATTACTAGTCATGTGCCTTGAACATCCACTATCCAGATACCATGAATGATTACTGGTTTCTTTCAGACTGGATAGCTGTAGAATAAACAAGGTCAATCATTGTAGTAATACTCTCCACACTCATTGTGTAGCTCTTTCCAATACTCATTTGTTTTCTTCAAGTTAGCAGTTTTGGAAGTAAAGTAATGTTTAGGAACATAAGCTTTTCTTCCATTGTTGATCACAAGCTTCCATTCATCTGATGTGAAATAATTTTTCCTACAAGGAAGATCTGAATGGTAGACAATTTTACACTTTGGTACCCATTGCTTTCTGGGTCCAGGTGGGTTAGTTCCATAATCCTTGTTTCTATTTTGTACTTTTGAAAAACTTTTTGGACTGGTAAAGAATTTTCTTTTTAAGTTTGGTCTTTGAAGAACAGTTTTCCTAGTCCATTGTTTTTGAATCTTAGGCTTTGATTTATAATCATTATAAGACTTAGAGTGCTCTTATAATCTAGGATTAGCTTTGCATACTAGAGTTTTACTTTGATTATTAATCATCAGCTTGGTTTGTTTTAGACTCTGATTGGTTGAGCTTCTGAGTCCTAGAGTTTCTAGAGTCTTAGACTTGATAGTCTCAGATTCTAAAACCTTAGGTTCTGAGTCACTCACCTTGGGATTCTGAAAGACAGCCTCTGAATTGACTTCAGAGTTTGTTTTGCAGACCCCAGAGGTTCCTTCAGAATCTGATACAACCACAACTTTGCCTTTGTTTTTCATTGGTACAAAAGTAGAATAAAGATTATCAGGGTTTTCCTTAAACAAACAGAAGAATTTGGTTTTCCATACGTTCTACCATATGAATAACCAATTCCTTCACCTCTATTTTTACAAACGCTATAAATCATAGAAGCAACTTTACTTTTATTTACATTCTGATGAACAAACTCTTGAAGAGCAACTTCATGCTTATCACTAGGTTTGTTACATTTGGCGCAACCATTTTCAAGTTCTTGAATTTTGATCAAAGAATTTTTATAAAGAGTTTGAAGATGATGAACTTTCTTTTCTAAGTCATTTTTCTGTGTTTTCAAAAGTTTTATTTCAGAAGATGATTTAGCAAATTTGCTCAAAGACATTCCTAGATAAGTTATAAGTTGTTCTTTGGAATAGTATAGAAATACCTTTTCTGACTCTTCAGCGTTTGATCCTTCAGAGTCTGAGTCTTGTTCAGAGTCACTATCAGAATCAGTATTTGCCATCAGAGCCACATTTGCTTCTTCTTCATCATCATCAGAAGACGTTTCAAAGTTTTCAAATGTTGCCATTAAACTCTTCTTGAATCTTCTTTTGTAGCTTTCCTTCTTGCTACTTGACTTTTTATTTTTATCCTTTGATGATGCTTCAGGACATTCAGCAATAAAGTGTCCTAGTTTCTTGCACTTGAAGCAACTCTTTTCCTCTTTACTGGAGCTATTCCTTGAGTTGTTACCTTTGAAGTTTTTGTTGTTCATCTTTGCCCATTTCTGAAAGTTTCTTGTAAACATTGCAAACTCATCATCCTCTTGTTCATCCTCTTGGTCATCTAGGGAAGATTCTCCATCAGATTCAGCACCTTTAGCCTTGAGTGCTTTAGAATATTTCTTGATTGATGACAAAGCCACTGACCTTTCTTTCTTCTTGGCCACATCAGCGTTCAATACCAACTCATGGCTCTTGAGATTGCTGATGAGTGACTCAAGACTGATGCTTTCTAAATCCTTAGCCTCCTCAATAGCTGTGACCTTAGGTCTCCACTTATTAGTTAAACTATTAAGAATCTTCCATACATGATCAGAGGTGGTATAACTCTTCTTCAGAACCCTAAGGTTGGACACCAGAGTCTGAAACCTTGAAAACATAGTCTCAATGTCTTCATCAGGCTTCATAGAGAAGATTTCATACTGTTGAACTAGAAGTCGTGTTTTTGCGTTCTGAACTTGTCTATTCCCATCATACGTTGCGCATAAAGAATCATACATTGCCTTAGCTGTAGTTCTATCCATTATTTTGGTATATTCATCATGTGAAATAGCAGACATCATGATGTTCTTTACTTTATTGTGCTTGGAAAAGATCTTCTTATCAGCTGTAGATAAAGCCCTCTTCTGAGCTAGAGAGATTTTACCATCAAGACCTATTCCATCAATAGAAACTCCTTCTTCTATTAGATCCCATAGCTCATCATCAATCCGATTTATGTAGTGAAAAATGTTGTCCTTCCACCATTCAAATCTCAAATCATCTCCACTGAATATTGGTACTTTCTTGTTGCTTGAATCATGTTTGGATGTAGAAGTCATGTTGTCGTAGTTATAAGCAACTTGAGAGAGATCAGTGTTGGTGTTGGTGTTTGTAGGCTCTGCAGACATGAAGTGTTTTTCAGATCTTTTACAGTCTCACTGTTAGGTGATTAGCAACCAAACCGGAGCTCTAGATACCAATTGAAGGTGTGAAAAACACAAGAAGGGGGATTGAATTGTGTTTTTAGAAGATAAAACTTTTCTAGCTTTTGTAAGAGTAAATGCAGCGGATATGAGAAAGATAGATAAACACAATGCACAAATAAACAGAGAGAGAGAGAGAAAGAAGAATGCACACACAAATTTATACTGGTTCCTCTCACAAATCGAGAGTAGTCCAGTCCCCTTGCACTTCCAAGGGATTTCACTATAATCACACAAGATTATACACTTGCTCCAGAACACACAGCAGGAGACTTTACACTTTCTCAAGTCACACAAGACAAGAGACTTCAAAACTAACTTAATACAAATTAAGTAGGACTGAAAGTTTCTAAGCTAGACTCACTAACACTTGACTTAATCCTAAGTGAATACAAAGAATTAGGCTCAGAGTCTAAATAATATCAAAAGATATTGTTGCTTAGAGTTATAAAGAATGAACAGTTCTATGGCTTGAAATTCAAATTGCTCTCAATGTATAATTGTTCAAACGTTCAGTGCTTCAGTAGTCTTCTCTCAAGAGATAAGTCTTCTATATATACTTGAGTAGATTTGAGACGTTGAGATAAGACCGTTGATAGTACATTTGCAATTTGCTAATATGGAAATGATCGTGGTTTCCAAAAGGAGTAAACCAATTCCACTACTTCGTTCTTTTTCAAATGGCGCTTCAGCATTTTGAGTAAACAATAGTACAGAGTACTACACGCTCCATTTGAAGATAAGGATGATGTACTATTTCATTAGCCATGAACTGTCAATCTTCAGAGAATGTCACTAGAAGCTTGTAATGACGTTTCGTTGTCTTTTGACTGAATTACGCAAGCTTCTGGACATGTAAACTTTTGGCGTCTGAAGGACTTGGTTCAAAGGCTCTGAAGGTTTTATCGTTCAGAGTCTTAACGTTCAGAATGTGGTCTTCAGAAGCTCAAAATGATGATCTTAGTGTTTAAATTTTTACTTTGTTCCTGCACACTAGATCAATAATTAGTAATTCCAATTGTCCATTTAATACTTTGTTATCATCAAAACTTAGGGTGTTTTATAAATAAAACTCATTTTGTTCCAACAAGTACTGTGCAACTGAAAAGTGGGGGATCTGTTAGAATATTTTCTAATATTTTGTGGGCTACAATCAATTGTGAGTTTTGATTTTAATAAAAACGGGTAGATGTTGTTGTGATCCATTTGATGATGCTTAAGCCCAATAATTGTGATCAAGAATAATGGGCTTTGGACACTAATTCTGATTTGTGTAGAAATAAAGTGTAGGCCCAACCTCTAGTGTACATAATGGGTTGTATGACTAGGGTTGCTATCTTATATAAATAGATAGGCTAGGTCCCCTTTGCCATCACGTGAATTGTAAGCCGTCACTCTGGCTATAGCTCGTTTGTGGTTGCCCCATTGATAACCTCAAATCCTGGAGCTTGTGATTAGGCAAAGGAAGACCTTGTCTAATATATCGATGGTTTTCGATATTGGTGATTTCCGGTAACGATTGTGATTCTCATATGAACAAGTAAGTGTGTTCTAATTTTCATATAATATATCGATCTCTATAAATTTTAATTCTTTCATGTGGTATCAGAGCATGGTTATTATATGATTTAGAACCCTAATTTTGTTCATCGAAATTTTGTCAAAAGAATAATTTTGTTTGGGGGTTTCTTGTTTTTGTGCCGATAAATCGATATGGTTCAATTTTTTTTTTTTAATTGAAATTCTTATTCGATTTCTTTATAATAATTCTCAATTTGCAACACGGATGCGTTCTTATATAACTCATGAATGGTTTTGAGCTTAACTTAGATTATTATATATATTATTTATTATTGGTCTCAAATTATTATATGATAATCTTATTCATTGGAATGAATGTTGTTGCAATTATTGGGAAATTAGTTTTTCGGCCAATTTTGTTTTCCTTGGCACATCACATCTATGCATTTTGTATATTGTTCCAATTGACTCACTGTTTGGTTGAATTATGTTGAAAGTTTTCTTTTGCGGCATGTGATTGTATTATGGGGTTACACCATCAAAATTGCTTCACTCAAACTTATTTATTAACTCTTGATCAAAATTGAAAAGTTGTTTTATTTATGGGTTTCAATCGACAAGTGTTGCATAAATCATCTTATTTCGATGACATCCTTTTTGTGTTCAATTTTTGTAACTGAGTTGATTTGATAAAGCTTTATTTTGGCATGGAGCTTTTTGTTCTTGTATTTTGAGCATACTTACAGGAGATTGTAGTGTTCAATTGAGTGAAGAAGTAGACATCACTAGTGAAGCCCGTTCTCGGTGTAAGTGCGTGAGTAACATATATTAAATTCTCAAAGTTTTGTGTCCAAAATTATTTGAAGAAAACAAATCATTATGATTTCAACCTTACCTTTTTATGCTGAGTTGCTTATATATTTTGTTTGATATGTTAGAATCAAGATTGAAGAATAAAATCAAATTGATATGTCTGCAACTCCCACATATTTCTTACTCTTTTAATATGACACTGATATATTTTGTGTGTGAAATTTGTTTGCAATATTACTCCACTCTCCAACATTTAAGTGTCATGTTAAGGAATTAATTTGATTTCATTCTAAAATAAGTCATTTGATATTTTATTTTCTTTTGGAAATAAAATTATGATTTTATTTGTACTCATAATATTTTTTTATAGATACAATTCAAGAATATTTGTTTGATATTAATATTAATATATATTCTTGGTTTTTGGAGAATGAAACTATTTTATTTATTTTTAAATCATTTTATCATGATGTGAGCCAAAAATAATGTTTGTGAAAATATATTTTAAAGTAGCAACACTGATGTGAAATATGTTATTAGTGTTGTAATTGTGATGTTATTTTAGGCTAAATTTTGTTAACGGTAACACCAAATATTATGTGTATGAAATTATAAATATTTTATAAATTCCATATTACCTTGTTGTTGTTTACATGCTCAATTGTAAAATATTACCGTTAATGTTTTGAGCAATTATTAAGGCAATTGAAACTTGTATTTTCCTTGTTAATTGGTGTTAAAGTTTGGGAGGTGACATTTATGTGATGATATCTACATTCTATGTTTGGCTATTAACATTGCATAATTACATCCTGATATTTGTTTTTGTGAGTGGACTTGACCTTCTATGACTTACTCCTTGAGATTGAGCTATTTGATCCATGATTTCTTTAAATTTTAGAGTTGGTATTTCAAGTTTCATCATGTCATATATTTGTATCCGGTGCTTCCTGGAACTTGTTAGTGGCAAACAGAAGTCTTTCTATACTTCTGTATTAATTTGCCGGCCGGATAATATTTTTGAACAATTATTAAAGAAATTGAAAATTAACATCCTTGCATTTATTTTATTTATTTTTATATATAAATTGGGTCAATTATTATTAGAGTACTTTATTGTGATATGACGGTTTGCCGTTGATTTGTGGCTATTTGAGATGACACCGTCAAAGATTTAAGCGTAAAGTCATCAAAGCTCATTGACTCTAATTGCAAGGAAGAATGTCACACTTATGGAGGTTAGTTATGCAATTATTTATCCCCTTGTGACCTATTATATGATTGCATAAGGAGAAATTTGTTTTAAAATTTTATCTACTCCTTTGGAAATATTAAATGTGCAATTATATATGAAAGTTTTATCATTTTCCAGAATATTCTAAAATTAGAAACTCTCTATGTAATCATTGATTAATTGATTTCATGTTATATACTCCAATTTTTTGAAATTTTACTCTATTGAGTGGGAGTATTTCAAGTTTAATATTTTGAGAGTTCTGGATAAAATGCAATCCATTAATTTATTTCAAATTGATTTTCAAAATGGATTGCAATTCTCTTTGTATAATGTGAGTAGTGGACATGCCGATTGGTGTGACATTACTTGACATGTTTATTGTGTGATAGAGAAGATAGTTGAATATTTGCTTAAATATTTTAAAAGTTTTGGATTGATAATTCAACTATAATTCTCTATCAAGTGGGAGAGTTTTACATGTCAACTATTTATAAATGTTTATAAAAACTTAAATTGAGATATTATAGTCCTATGTTATTAATAAAAGTTCGGGACTATTTGTTTTGTATTCTCAATTGATTTAAAATTGAAGTCTTTTATTTTTCCGCTGCGTAAGTTATTTAATTATTATATTGTGAGTTGACTGTTTCACAGTAAAAATTTCTCTCCTCAAATAATAGCATGTGCTTTTCTTATACCACTTCTCCACTGCAAATAAATGAATCATAACAAGTTGATAATGCAAATTAAAATATTGAGTGACCAGTTTAGATGCATTTATATGATGCATATTTTTACCGAGTCGTGTTCAGACAAGAAATATTGATTCCTATGCAAGAGATTTCATGCATTGATATAGGCCGTTACCATCAAAGTGAGACCACTTATATTATTGATTTGATGAAGTTTTCTTTGTAGTTTGAGGAATGATCTTTTAATTATTGATTCCTATGCAAGAGATTTCATGCATTGATATAGGCCGTTACCATCAAAGTGGGACCGCTTATATTATTGATTTGATGAAGTTTTCTTTGTAGTTTGAGGAATGATTTTTTTTTTTAATTATTGATTCCTATGCGAGAGATTTTGTACGTTGGTATAGGCCGTTACCATCAAAATGGGACCGCTTATATTGATTGATGAAATTTTCTTTGTAGCTCGAGGAATGTTTTTAATTGTGACATGTGATTTTCTGCCTAAAGGTGATTATTGTATGTTATAATTAAAAATTAATTTGAGATGAAGTTATTGGAGGATGTATTGATTGGAGGAATTTGCCTGCCTAAAGGTGACAAATTTCAAAGTTCAATGTGTGCTCATTGATTAACTCATCTGGGATTTTGACTGAGGATTTGACCTTAGTTTGTGCATTCTGCCTAAAGGTGATCGTACTATTATATTGGCCTCGTTGTGATAGCTTCTTGATTTTGAGCTATATCTTGTCTTTATGGTAATTAACTGATTTGAGGTTTTGACTGAGGCTTTGACCTTAGTTTGTGCATTCTGCCTAAAGGTGATTGCACTATTATATTGGCCTCGTTGTGATAGCTTCTTGATTTTGAGTTATATCTTGTCTTTATGATAATTAACTCATATGAGGTTTTGACTGAGGTTTTGACCTTAGTTTGTACATTCTGCCTAAAGGTGATTGTACTACTATATTGGCCTTGTTATGATAATGCTAATGCATTATTGTTTTGATTTAATAAGGAATTTCTCGACGCATATTTGTTATGTTTCCATTGAAATGTTGAACATCTTAAAATTATAAGAAATGGAAGCAAGATTTGGGGAATAAGCCTATCATTAATGCGGAGAGCACACCTGAATAGAAATAATATTTGTGTAAGTGGGAGAGAATTGAATGCTTCAGTGTCACATTGATTTTGTTAAAATTTATATTGGTTGATCCCTTAATCAAAAGACTTAGGCTCATTGCTTTCAAGAGCAATATTGCATGAGCATTGTGAGTTCTTTTGATGTGCTTGATTAGTGGGAGTTTTGAAAATAATATTTGAGTAAGTGGGAGACAACTTAAATTCTTTTGAAATACTTAGTTAGTGGGAGTTTAAATTTTGTTAACTCCTCTGTAATGTTAAATTATTTTTTGGTTTTAAAGCATTTGAGATTGACTGAGTCTTCATTCATATTGGATTTCAAAATTTTAATAAATAAATGAAGTTGTTCACTGTGAATCTACCACTGTTGGTTTGCTTTAATTTCTATCATATAAGAGTAAAACGTATGCATCCTTTTCTTTTACATAATTTTTATAGTCTATCGGGTATAAGATTTTTATGCTACTGGTGATGCATTACTTTTGCCTTATATATACAGTTTGATATGAATGAATTCCAATTTCATATAATTTTTCTGAGTCTCAATTTTGGTTTAGTTTGATTTGCTAATATGTTGCAGAGATCAATGTACATATTTAAACTACTGCGTGATTTTGTGAATGTGTCGTTTTACAAAGTATGATTGCATATCCATTCACACGTTATTTTACCTTTCTTCAGCTGGAACTTTTGGTAATTTTTATTCATTTTAAAATAACCATGTATCATGGTTTTATGGAGATATATATATTTGAGACATTATATAAAGAAATCAAAGCTCAGTGTTGTCTGGATCACTTAGCCGGTGATCAACACTATTTTGGAGCTGAGGCATTATGTGTAAACATAAATAAAAATTGTAGCTCAGTGTTGTTTGGATCACTTAGCCGGTGATCAACACTATTTTGGAGCTGAGGTATTATGGTATCTTAAGGACCATGTAATTTCTCTGGCTTTGATGCATTTGAGAGAAATTATGTCTAAAATATTGGAGCTCGATGTTGATTAGATCATTATACCGCGGTAATCAACATTGTTTTGGAGCTTGGACTTGTGGTATCTTATGGACCATAGAATTTCTCTGGCTTTAAGGCATTTGAGAGAAATTGAGGACTGACGAAGAAAATGACAGTATGGTTTTTGGATCACAGACATATCATTTTCTCGCTACACTCTACACGAATGACTAGTCGACGGAGTTCAGTGGTATTTGTAACCATGGAAGGTATTGTATCAATAATGATATAATTACCGCTATGATTCGATATCATTTAACTTTTGTTGGATGGAGTCTTAATTAGATGTTGCATCTTGGGATCATTGTGGCCACGTTAAAATAAATATGTTATCAACCCGAGAGTCATTTTCAAAATGCTTTCTTCAAATTAAATATACACAATTGATTTTGCCCAAGTGGGAGAATGTTAGAATATTTTCTAATATTTTGTGGGCTACAATCAATTGTGAGTTTTGATTTTAATAAAAACGGGTAGATGTTGTTGTGATCCATTTGATGATGCCTAAGCCCAATAATTGTGATCAAGAATAATGGGCTTTGGACACTAATTCTGATTCGTGTAGAAATAAAGTGTAGGCCCAACCTCTAGTGTACATAATGGGTAGTATGACTAGGGTTGCTATCTTATATAAATAGATAGGCTAGGTCCCCTTTGCCATCACGTGAATTGTAAGCCGTCACTCTGGCTATAGCTCGTTTGTGGTTGCCCCATTGATAACCTCAAATCCTGGAGCTTGTGATTAGGCAAAGGAAGACCTTGTCTAATATATCGATGGTTTTCGATATTGGTGATTTCCGGTAACGATTGTGATTCTCATATGAACAAGTAAGTGTGTTCTAATTTTCATATAATATATCGATCTCTATAAATTTTAATTCTTTCAGGATCATCATCATAAATAATGTGATTTAATTTCATCTATATACAAAATTAAGTTTTATTTTGGCATATAGAGCTACAACTATGTGCAAGTGAATTAAGTTGCACAAAAATGCTTGTGTTTGTCTTCATAGAAAAAATGCGGCCAGTTTCTCCTTCTGCCACTACAAACTCTCACAACATCCATTCTAGTCACAAAGAACTGTAATTGCACAAAGGGAAAGAGTTATTCACTGTTTTGAATATTAGGTTACCACCTCTGAGGTACTACCAAATTTCCAATGTCTTTGGTGCTATTTTACAAGTTTATGCCAATTGATTTCACCGTCCTATCACTTGAAAGCATTGTACCTATATACTTACACACCTACAAAATTTTGATGGTTTTTTCTTTCAACTTGTTGTCTATCAATACATTAGGTTTTTTTATTTGCTAGATGGTATGTTTGAGCCATTGATGGCCCTGGATTTAGATGCTATTGCAATGTGAATTCTTTATTAACGAAGTATAAATGAGATGGTAAAGTGTAACCTCCATGACCCTAAAGTTCAATATCTATTCAAAATGTAATTCTTGGGATGGCATGTGCCTTGATGAAATACAATTGATAATGCAAAATTAAGGCATGTTGAAATCAAGTAAAAAAGAGCTTGCAAATATTATGGAGAAGATGCCAAAGTTAAATTTCTGGCACTAGATCAATGCAAAAAACTGAAAGTTCAATCACTATGTGTCCTCCTCTTGGTTTTAAATATGTTTTATGGAATGACAATACATGTCCTACTTTGCTGATTGTATGTCATTTTTATATGCCAGAATAATAGATCAAACAATTTGACTGAATTAGTTTGATTTATATGGTATAATCACAGGGATAATTCTTGCTAAACTTTGCAGCCAGTCATTTTTATATCCTGGGTTAATAGATGGGCTTGGCTGCTATTTTTTTTTTATTCTTCTATGAGGGTACTTGAATCTTGATCAGAATATGGAATGAAAGCTTGATTCAACACACTTACTAATTACTTCATTTACTTGGCTGCTATTGTGTTTTACTTTAATTCCTTATATCACCTTTAATTTATGTAGTGTCTTTATTTCATTGGAATAAATATACTCAAATTATAGTTATGAACAACCGCCAAACTCTTTTGGCGTAAACACATCGCATAACTGGAATGGTTAAATGTAAGCCTTAGTGATCCTAAATGATATGTTTGAGCCTTGGAGTTACAATATGAATTATTTTTTCATAAAGTAAAAAAGGATGGTATAGTGTAGCCTTGATGACCCTCAAGTATAATATCCATTCAAAATGTAACTCTTGGCACATCTGCCTTTGGTGAAATGCAATTCATAGTGCAAACTTGAGAGATGTTTCAGCTTATTTATTCATCTGCAATTTGAATTCTTTATTCATAATATGATTCATCATGTAAAATTGAGATGGTATAATTTGAGCTTTATGATCTAAATGAAAAATGTAATAGCAACATGAGTTAATTATGATGATGAAAAGTAGAAATCACGAGCAACTTTGCTTCTAAGGTTTGTGGTGGGCAACCTTCATGATAAAAAGTAATTGTCAGCTCCAATCATTCTAGTCTTTGGGCAACAATTTTTTATGTAAAGATTTCTTGGAATAAAACGGATTGTTGTCTCTGTTAATGCTTGGTATAAATTTTATAACAATGTATGTGGAGATTAATATGCCATTGTCTTTTTTTTTTTTGACTAAATATGCCATTGTCTTAAATTCTACTTTTATAGTGATTTTAGTCTTTTAGTTTCATACCATTGGTGAGGTGATTGATCACGAGTTCAATATTCCAATTTTTACTTATTTATCATATGATCGAAAGGGAGGGGTGGTAAACACATGATAAAGTTGTCTATAAATGAAGTAAAAAAGAAAATAGAACTTGCAAATATTACCAAGATGCAAAAAGCTCAAAGTTCAATTACATGTCCTATTGGTTTATCAATTTGGTATTTTGGAGTGACAATATAGGGTTTGTTTGGCATATTTTTTGTTTTTGCATCTGGAAGTCTAATGTTGGTGTCACATTTTTTGGTTTGGCTTCATCATTTTAGAAGTATCCTTTTCTGATATGTTAGTGTCACTGTCACATACTCTTGTGCAGCGTTGCCTAAGTGCTTGACCTTGAGTTTTAGTTCTCTTCCCGATCTTATTCGTTGACTCTATTCTGAAGTAGTATCAAACTTGTATCTGTATTCTTAGTTTTTCGTTGGATGGAAAAAAAATAATCTTGTGTTCACTCTATTTTCAAGGTGAATTTAGATTTTCACATTATATACATGCCTAGCTCTTTTATCCTACTTTTATGAAATTTTGCATACCAATTAGATATGGAAGGTCCAAAATTTCACTGAAAAAAGTGTAATGCACTGAAATGAGAGAATATCGTACTGTTGTGTTCTCAATGGCAATGTGCAGCCAATACAACATGCTTACTGTATTTCTTTTTTACAGATATATTTTAAAGGCAATATTAAGACCTATTCTACACTATCTATATTTGTCCGGTCTTTGGGTGGCTATGATTAGGTACCATTTTAGTTAATCTGCATTGTTTCTTTGCATTTCCAAATTCATTTGACATAGTGGAGGAGGAAGTAGGTTTACTTTACATAGATTTAGTTTTCATCTACATTTGACACTGCCAAATTTTGTATTCTAATTTTCAGCAGTCATGATTAAGAGTTGTATTAGCTAGTTTTGGTATTGAAAATCAATATGTTCATATATTTAACTCTATTAGGAAGCACCCACTACAATTCTATTTGCAGTGTTTTTGTTCACAACAGTGGAGTTCATGTTGTACACTACTATGCTTTGTATATAAGTGCAGCACTTTCAAATCAGTGGTATGTACTAGTTTGAGGAATATTTCGAATCTTTCAGTAGTTTTGTGTGTTATTCTATTCATCAGTGTATATTTATTGTGCACTTTTCTATTTGTCACATAAAGTGACATAATATTGGCCACTATGGTCGTAAAACAGTAGATATGTTTGATGGAAAAATATGAGTAAATCACCATGAAAATTCATTCCATAAAATTTGTACTGATTCTTGGAAGGTTCATTTGATCATATTTGTACGCGTGGCTACAAATTTCTTGTTCAAGAATATTTGACTTTATTTTGCTATTGTTAGATTAATTTTTTTCTTCATAATTTGAGGGGTGTTAATTATTTGCCTAATAACCCAAGATGGATACTTTGTTCCTTGATTCTTGTAAGGGATGAGATGTCTTGATAATCCTTAAGGAAACTGAATTCATATTGTAAAATCTGGTTGCAATAGCTAAATGCAATTTTAAAATAAATTTCTATGCAAAGTGTGCCAGCTTTCTGAAAGCTTTTTGTATAAACACAATTACCACACTGCAGTTTGGTATTCATGGTATAAATTCAGTCAAGATGGTTAATTGTCACCTCAATGACCCTTAGGTTAATTGTTAATTATTAAGTGAATTTTGATATGGTATCTTTGAGTTACTGATGACCATGAAACTAGATTCTATTGCAATGTGAATTTTGTTCATAATGCATTATTGGGATGGATGGTATGTTTGAGTCATTGAATGTGCACAAAATCAATTATGCATTCATTTGTAATTGTAGTGTTGTTTCCATAATGGCGTCGGCTTATTTGGTGTCTGTAGTTTTTCTCCTATTTGGATTTAAAATATCATACGATTTTGCATTTCCCTTGTGTGTGGAAAATGGGAAAGTACATGAAATCAATTTACTACTGTACTACTAAGGAAAAAGTGATTTGGAATGGTATGCTCTATGCCCATTTCCTCTTGTTCAAATTGTGTATTAGTGACTGATTATTCTTTCTGTCAAATAACCGATTATCCCAAAAGCTTAAGCTTTTAGGAAAGACTACATCAATGATTTTATATTATTTCTAATACGCCCCCTCACGCAAGAGCCCATTTGGGCTTGAAGCGTGGATAATGCATTGGCCCACCTACCATATGCTTAAATTCCACTTTTAATTAGAAAGTGAGGGGAGCGGGGATCGAACTCTAGACCACTTAGTCATAGAGGCTCTGATACCATGTCAAATAACCGATTATCCCAAAAGCTTAAGCTTTTAGGAAATGCTACATCAATGATTTTATATTATTTCTAATATGTTAGAATATATTAAGATATGTATAAATTTTATATTATATTTGTTGAGAAAATATATTTAGGTTTGTTTATTTTATACCTTATAATTAAGGGATTTAGTTTAGATTTAAATATTCACTCGGTTATAAATACCGAGCAGTATCATACTATTTTAACATGTAAATTATGTAAATAATGTAAACTTGTTATTTTAGGTATTATCAATATTATTCTCGTTTCTTATTAGTTTCTTCTTATTCTTTTACCTAAATTCCTCAAATTCAACATGGTATCAGAGCCATGGTATCCACCTTGAAACATAATTCCGCTGCTTTACTTAACTTTGTTCATATAAACCATAATTGTCATTCTTTTTATTTTGTTCCACCTTTTTATTTTGTTACCCTTTTCGTTCTTATTAATACTTTACTTAACTTTGTTTTACCCCTTTTGTTACCCTGACATATGCAGCCCACATGCCACTTTTCATGAGTTCCCGTTACCTTTACTTCCGTTACCCGTTTGTGATGTTTTAATCCGCGGTCCCGTTTGTGATACTTTAATCCGCGGGTCTCCGTTTGTGATACTTTAATCCGCGGTCCCGTTTGTGATGTTTTAATCCGCGGGTTTCCGTTTGTGATGCTTTAATCCGCGGGTATTTTACTTAATTTGATATGGATTCATGCTTCGGCCGCTGCTCTACTACTTACTTGATTTCTCCTCTTGTCGCTTTCAAGGACTTTAATTTATTTTCAGGGTTTATTTTGTATCAAGCTAAAGCTTAGTAAGCTTTAGCTTGAGGGGGAGTGTTAGAATATATTAAGATATGTATAAATTTTATATTATATTTGTTGAGAAAATATATTTAGGTTTGTTTATTTTATACCCTATAATTAAGGGATTTAGTTTAGATTTAAATATTCACTCGGTTATAAATACCGAGCAGTATCATACTGTTTTAAGATGTAAATTACGTAAATAATGTAAACTTATTATTTTAGGTATTATCAATATTATTCTTGTTTCTTATTAGTCTCTTCTTATTCTTTTACCTAAATTCCTCAAATTCAACACTTTCTAATCAACTGCTTAAGCAATACATTATGGCAAAAGTGCAGAGAGAGCAGAACATGAAATGGTGAAAACATAGAGATATGATTTTCTATAAGGTAAAAGGAGTAATCTTTTTCAGGACAAGCCATGAAATCATTTCATTTATATACAAAAGTTGGTTCAATTTGGGTATATAGAACTACAACTATTTGTAGATGAATTTGGGTCCAATTGTTCCCTCGCTTTGTTTTCTGCCTCATGAGTTTTTTGCATTTGTTGGCCTTGATGACAATAAATTGAAGCTTGAAGCTAGCAGCCACAAATTTGGTAGAATTTGTTTAGTCGATGACCAAAACTGAAAAGGGGTGTTAGTTATGAGCTTAATCAATTTGTTTAGAATTGATGATCAAATCTTAACAAACCCTCTTAAAATTGAAAAAAGGGTGTTATTTTATGAAATCTTTTTTCACACCACAATTTGGTATTTATCGTGTAAATTCAAACCAAGATGGTTAATTGTCGCCTTGATGATCCTTAAGACTAGTTTTTGTTGATTATGTGAATTTTGAGATGGTATCTTTGAGTCATTAATGATCATGGAATTAGATGCTATTGCAATGTGAATTCTTCTTCATAATGCAAATGCAGTTTGGGATGCATGGTTGGTTAAATGCAACACTAGTGACCCTTAAACTCAATTTTTATTGGCTATATAAATTCTGAAACGGTTAAATGCTGCCTTGACATCATTGTAATGTGTGAATACTTTATCAAAATATGTAACTGAGATGGTTAAATGACCAGTCCCGATGACTCCTTATGTCCAATTTGATATTCATTATATGAATTCACACATAATTAATATTCAAAAATACCCCTTTGAAATGGTATCTTTGAGCCAATGTTGACCCTAGAATTAGATACTATTGCAATTTGAATTCTTTGTTCATAATGCATTTTATTAGGATGGATGGTATATGAAGGGGCTTGCTTAGTGGTGTCGGTTTATTTGGTATCCCTTAATTTTGCTCTTTTTTGGTTTTACAGTATGGTATAATTGTGAATTTTCCTTTGGTTTGTGGAAACTAGAAAGTACATGAAGTCAATTAATTTACTACTGTTAAGGAAAAAGTAGTTCTGTGGCCCTTTCCTTTAACTTCAATTGTGTTTTAGCAACTGATTTTTTTGTTCTACGTAGCTGCTTAAGATTATAAGGAATTATTATTACTATTATTTTTACATTGCATCCTTGCATTGTAACTATTAAAGTTACAAAATGCAAAATTTAGTTTGATTTATGGTATAACGACAGGGATTGCTCCTCTTAAATTTCGTAGCCTGTCATTTTTATATGTCAGAATATTGACGGGCTTGGCAGTTTTGGCTCTATTCTTCTATACTTTTTCTGTTCTAGTCTAATTGATTCCACTGTGAACATTTGCTTTGATGCAGTGTAGCTGGTGTGTGTTTTTTATTGATACTATGTAACTTGAATGATAAAATCTCAATTCCACGTGTTTACTGCATTTACTTTGTGATGAAATAATTATTAGGGTTAAATATGTTTTTGGTCCCTATAGTTTTGCAGAATTTCGTTTTTAGTCCCTGAAGTTTTTTCCGTCAGTGTTTTTAGTCCCAAGTTTTAATCAAACTCTTGTAATCTGCAAAAACATATGTAATCTGCAAAAACATATGGAAAAACTTCAAGGACTAAAAAAAAAATTCAACGAAACTATAGGGACCAAAAACATATTTAACCCTAACTATTATTATACTTAGGTAATCTGCAGTATTGCTCTAGAGTCTATAATATGTAATCTGCAGTATTGCTTAGACTTAGATTTGGTATTTTTTTTATAGTTGGTTATGTTTGGTTTTTCTTGTCATTATTAGTCTTTTCATTTTTTTTGTTTCTATTGTATCTTGAATCTTGATGGGTCTGTTTATGGTTGATACAGGCATCCTAAAAAGAGGAGTTGGAAGGATGTTTACATATATTATACATTAAGTTTTTATCTACATTTTGCATGCCAAATATAGAGTTTCTGATTTTGCATTGCACAATTAAGAGACGTATTAGTTAGTTTAGGTATTGATTTTAGAACTAATATATTCATATATTCAATTCTACAAATACGATGAGTTGTCTAAAAATGGGTCCAATCTTTGAGTTAGTCTCTATTTATCATATGATTGGGAGGATGCCAAAAAATTTATTTCTGATTTTGAATTGTCATGATTAAAGATTGTGTATTAGGCTATTGAGTTATCGATTACCATAGATGTTGTTGGCTTAAAACCAACTGTTTCTTCTCTTTGTTGGCTTAAAACCAACTGTTTCTTCTCTTTGTTTTCTGCCGTGTGAACTTTTTGTTTATGTTGGCCTTGATAGCACTGATTGAAGCTTGAGTGGTGTTTTATCATTTCTTTAACTCAAGTTTTTTATTGCTGACTCATTATTTTTGTCTTGTCTAACTGTGCTTAATAGCTTAAGCGGTACATCATGGTAAAGTGCAAAGAGAGCATAACATGATGGTGAGAACAAAGACAGTTGTCGCGGTGATTTTTGGATGTCGAGTTATTAATTAACTTCGAATCGCAATTTAATGTTCCACCACCGATCTTTAATTTATCCAAGGGAAAGGGAAAAAATTCGAAAAAACCCTATTTTTAGAGAACAAGGTTCGGGGGTTAGTTATACGAAGGGAAGGTATTAGCACCCTGTCGCGGTGATTTTTGGATATCGAGTTATTAATTAACTTCGAATCACAATTTAATATTCCACCACCGATCTTTAATTTATCCGAGTGAAAGGGAAAAAGTTCGAAAAAACCCTATTTTTTAGAGAACAAGGTTCGCGGGTTAGTTATACGAAGGGAAGGTATTAGCACCCTAAGTATCTATAGTACTCTATAGGAACCTCTTGTTTTTATTTCTAACTTTGCGCTTTATTTTAATTGCTTGTAAAAAAATGTATAAGTGTAAGAATTAAAGTGATGATAAAAAAAAGTTTAAAGTGATGAAAAAGAAAGAAAAATGTTTTTGTTGATTTTATTGATTGGAGAGACGAGTCTCATGCCTACGTACACGAGCGATCAAACCACCGTAGTTCGGGATAAAAAGACGAGTAAATTTGTTTGTTTGATATTAAGGTTTTTGAAAATGGTTTTAAAATACCCAAAGCCAAAAATGGCAAAATGTGAGTTTGATTGATGTTAATTTGTGAAGAAAGTCTATATGATTAAATTGATTGAAGTTTAATTGTGAAATAAGACGCGGACACTTGGTTTAAAATCCAAGGTTTATTGAGAAAATATTTGAAGTGATAAAAGACACTTGGTTTAAAATCCAAGGTTTATGCATGATTAAAGATGTATGAATGAGAAAAGTGCACTTGGTTTAAAATCCAAGGTTTTAGGCGAGAAAAAGGGGACACTTGGGTTAAAGTCCAAGGTTTTAGCGATAAAAGAAGCCATTGGTTTAAAGTCCAAGGCACTTGGTTTAAAATCCAAGTTTGGGATAAAAAAGACACTTGGGTTAAAATCCAAGGTTTTCACGATAAAAGACGCCGTTGGTTTAAATTCCAAGGCACTTGGTTTAAAATCCAAGCTTGCGGTAAAAAAGACTCTTGGGTTAAAATCCAAGGTTTTCAAGATAAAAGACGCCGTTGGTTTAAATTCCAAGGCACTTGGTTTAAAATCCAAGCTCGCGGTAAAAAAGACTCTTGGGTTAAAATCCAAGGTTTTCAAGATAAAAGACGCCGTTGGTTTAAATTCCAAGGCACTTAGTTTAAAATCCAAGTTCGCGATAAAAAGAAACGTTTGGTTTAAAGTCCAAAGTTTGAAAATGCATGATGACAAGATATTTTTGTGCTTTTGAGAATGAATTGTTTATGATATTTTTGAAAGAGGTGTTGACCTCATTTTTTTTAGAAGAAAATGACTAATTATTATTTTTGAAAGAGGTGTTGACCTCATTTTTTGAGGAGAAATTAATAAAAAAAAGGTAGCGCGAATAATAATACTAACGTCGCAATAAGCAAATTAAGCGCGAAGACAATCCGTAATGATATTTTGATCAAAACGGTGCCTTTTCCCTTGGAATTTAATATTACGCGTATGGACATAATGCGATAAAAACAAATATGCATGAGATGCAATTTTTATTTAGGGGTACATTTGTTCCTAATTACATTCTAAAATACTTGCAAGAAAATAAATATGAAATGATGCAAGAGAGGGGGTATGCTATGCACTTTTATTTAGAATTTACACTTGGCCTATTTACATCCTAAATTCAAGAGCAAAAAGTAGATGGCAATTAATAAAGTGATAAACACTCAATATTGTGATAATAGCGATATTATGAAAATAAAGGTAAAAAATGGAAAATAAATGGATATGATGAAATAATATGATATGCATGGATAAATAACATAAATAAATAAATAAATACGAAACTAAAAGATAAAAGTAAGCCTCGACATCATGCTTTACAAGGCTAAAAAAAAGCTAAAATAGCTTATGCCAAAAGCACTTATCTCATAAGCTAAAAATAAAATTAATTAACAAAATAAAAACATGAAATAATATTACCAATATCTAAATATCAAATAAAATAGAAAAAAATAAATAAGCCTCGACATCATGCTTGATTGGCTAAAATAAAAGCTAAAATAGCTTATGCCAAAAGCACTTATCTCATAAGCTAAAAATAAAATAAAATAAAAACAGGGGGTGTGAACAGTAAAACGAAATAAACAGGGGGTGCTAAAAGTAACAGAACAGTGAAGCCCAGCCCACAAGGGCCCATCTGTGTAAAAAAAAACAAACAGAAAAAGCCAGGATCAATTCTGGCCGTCTGATGGATCAGACGGCCCTGATCTAAATTTAAAAGGAAAAGATCTAAGCCATCTGATAGAGATCAGTGGCTGATAAGCGAGGGTGCATGGTGTGCTGCGATAGACACGCGCACACCGGATCGGATTGGGGTATAAATACCCCCAAACCCTAAAAAATCACATTTTTTACAATCTTCTTCTCTCTTCCTTCTTCTCCGCCGCGGCGGCTCTCTCTCTCTCACGGTTTCTCATCTTCTCAAAACCATTTTTTCAAAACAAAACAAACATCCAATGATAACCCTTGAACCCAAATCAAAGACCCAAAACCAAAAAAAACCTTCTCAGCTTTGGATCGAGCAAAAAAACAGAACGGGAAAGGGAAAAAACCTTCCGATATGCTTTTGTTTTCGTTCTTCTTCTTCTCCCTTTCGATCTCGGTTTTGTTTCGATTCTGTTCGTGTTTTGGGATTTGGATTTGATTCGTGATTTTGGTTGTTGAAAATTTATGCGGTTTTAATTTCTGGTTTGATGGTTTTGATTGTGTTTCGAGGAAGATGATGATGGTTATTTTTTCATTTTGATTTGGTGATGAATTTGTGTTGTGATTTTCGTTTCTGGATTTTGGAATTGTTGATGATGATGAACAGGTTTTGGTTTTTTTTTTATTTGTGATTCTATTTTCTGGTTTTGATTTTTTTTTATGAAGAAGATGAAACTTCTTTTTTTCCTGTGGCTGGTGAGTTTTTTTTCCTCTCCTCTGACCTTAATTTCGGTTTGCTATATACCCTAAAAATTAGGGTTTTGATACTCATTGGATTATGCTACCGATCTGGACAAACCTATTGTTTGATGGACAAATTGAAAATTTGGGACAAAAGGACACTGCAAGCAGAAAAAAAAGTTTCTGAAAGTTGACTTTGGCTACTTTGAATTTTTAATTAAATTAATAAAATAAAAAAAATAGAAAACAAAACAAATAAATAAATAAAAAACGAAATAATAATAAAAAAATGAATAATAACAAAAACGAAAATGCATAAAAACAGAAAATAAATAGAAAATCAAAATAATAATAATAATAATAAATAAATGAAATGAAATGAATAAAAATGAGGTATTTTAAAATACCTCTCTGCCGAAATTTCGTCAGAAATGACAAGAAGGGCAAGAAGGTTTTAAAAGCCGAACAAAATCAATCGGTCAAAAAATGGGGTATGACACACCCTAAGTATCTATAGTACTCTATAGGAACCTCTTGTTTTTATCTCTAACTTTGCGCTTAATTTTAATTGCTTGTAAAATGTATAAGTATGGGAATTAAAGTGATGAAAAATGTTTAAAGTGACGAAAAAAGAAAGAAAAATGTTTTTGTTGATTTTATTGATTGTAGAGACAAGTCTCATGCCTACGTACCCGTGGGATCAAACCACCGTAGTTCGGGGTAAAAAGCCGAGTAAATTTGTTTGTTTAATTTTAAGGTTTTTTTAAAAAATGGTTTTAAAGACAAAAGAGCCAAAAGTGGCAAAATGTGAATTTGATTGATGTTAATTTGTGAAGAAAGTCTATATGGTTAAATTGATTAAAGTTTGATTGTGAAATAAGACGCGGACACTTGGTTTAAAATCCAAGGTTTATTGAGAAAAGGTTTTGAGTGATAAAAGACACTTGGTTTAAAATTCAACGTTTTCGCATGATTAGAGATGTATGAATGAAGAAAATGCACTTGGTTTAAAATCCAAGGTTTTTGGCGAGAAAAGGATCACTTGGGTTAAAATCCAAGGTTTTAGCGATAAAAAGAAGCCGTTGGTTTAAAGTCCAAGGCACTTGGTTTAAAATCCAAGTTCGCGGTAAAAAAAGACACTTGGGTTAAAATCCAAGGTTTTCACGATAAAAGACGCCGTTGGTTTAAAGTCCAAGGCACTTGGTTTAAAATGCAAGTTTCGCGAGAAAAAAAGACTCTTGGGTTAAATCCAAGGTTTTCGCGATGAGAAACGTTTGGTTTAAAGTCCAAAGTTTTGAAAATGTATGATGATGAAATGTTTTTGATGCTTGATGATGTTGAAAAGAAATTGTGTTGATATTGTTTTTGAAAGAGGTGTTGACCTCAGTTTTTAAGAATAAAGCGACTATTTATTTTTGAAGAGGTGTTGACCTCGTTTTTTGATAAAAAAAGTGACTAATTATTTAAAATGGAATGTTGGGTTCCAAAATAAAGAGGTAGCGCTAAAAGAATAATAACGTCGCAATAAGCAAATTAAGCGCGAAGACAATCCGTAATGATATTTTGATCAAAACGGTGTCTTTTCCCTCGGAATTAAATATGCTAACGTTTTGCGGAAAACGATAAATAAATATGCATGAGATGCAATTTTTCATTTATAGTGTACATTTATTCCTAATTACATTCTAAGGTATTTGCAAGAAAAATAAATATGAAATGAATGCAAGAGGATGCTATGCAATTTATCTAAATTTACATCAAATCCTAAAAATACAATCTAATGTAAAAAATAAAAACAGAAGGGGGTGCAAATAACAATAAAAACATAAAGGGGGTGCAAACAGCAACTCTGCGCCCAAACCCAGCTGGGGGGCGTGGCCCAGAGGGGGGTGTGTGAAGAAAAGTGTAAAAATCATATCAGAGCCGTCTGATTGATCAGACAGCTCTGATTTGATCACAGTTAAAACATATTAGAAACGTTAGATTAATATCAGAAGGATGAAGGCGCGCAGGTGCACCATAAGACTGTGCACCTACGTGCACATAATCATGAAGTGGTATAAAAGGGCAAAACCCTAAAAAAAACAAACAGAATCACCTTCTTCTTCTCTCTCTCACGGCGGCTAAACCTTCTCTTCTCTCACGGTTATGTCATTTTCACTTAAACCCAATTTTTCCAAAACAAAATCAACACCAATTATACATAAAAATAAACCCTAAACCCGAATCCAAACTCGAATTTAACATTCAAACTCAAAACAGGCCAGATCGGGGGAGAAGAAATGGATCGAGGAAGGAAGGGAAGAACAAAAATGAAACAACCTCTTCTGTGTTCGTCAGATTTGGGTCGTGGTTCCTTCTCCTTCTTTTTTCGTTTTTATTTCTGGGTTTGTGTATGATGGTTCATTTCTGGGAATTTGGGAAAGGATCCGTGTGATGATTGTTGAATTCTGTTTTTGATTTGTTCTGTTTCGATTTGGATTTCCGGTGATTGTTTTGATTTGGATTTGGAAAACGGATGATGTTGATGAACGATGGTGATGATGTTAGGGTTTTGTGATTGATTTCGGATTTGGATTTGTTTTTTTGAATGATCTGGGTTTTGTTGTTTTTTTGGTTTGATTTGGTGTTTTGAGGAAGATGATGATGATTTGGAATTGTTTGTGGGTTTTGCGTTCTGCTGATGATGAACAAAGATGATGAATTTTTGATTATTTGATTTTGTTCTGTTTTTTGATTTATTTTTGATTTTGAAATGGAAAGAAGAAGCTGCGGCTGATGATCTGTGTCCTTGAAAAATGTGCAATAAATGAGCTATTTGTACTGTGTTAGACCTAGGGTTTGCAGATGAAATTTTCCTCATTTGGACAAAATTGCCCTTTTGGGCTTGGATTGGACAAAAACCAGATATGGACTCTTTTAAAAAAACTGGCAAAAACACCAAAAAAGAATAAACACAAATAAAAATTAAAATGAAAAAAAAAAAATATATATATAATAATAATAATAATTAAAACAAAAATAAATACTAATAATAATTAAATAAAAATAAATAAAGAAATGAAAATAATAATAATAATAAAAGGAAAATAAAAAGAAACCAAACAAATGAGGTATTTTAAAATACCTCTCTGCCGAAATTTCGTCAGAAATGACAAAGAGGAAAAAAAAGTGTTAAACGCCGAACAAAATCGATCGGTCAAAAAATGGGGTATGCCAGATGCCCCTATTTAAATTTCTTCCATTGGAGATAAAAAGAAAAAGATGATTTTTGATGATGTTTTTGTTTTGGTTCGACGATGGAAGAGACTTAAATACAGAGTACACCATTTTTTGACCGCATTGAACTATAAAATGCTATGATATGATGTTATGAGTGTTATGCTTATGAGTGTTATGTTTACAAGTATTTGAATGTAATGAAGATTATTTGACAGAGGTAATGAAGACAGAAAGCGATAAAGTCCTGTGTACGGACAGAAAGCAGTAAAGTCCTGTGTATGGACAGAAGTAAAGACAGAAAGCAGTAAAGTCCTGTGTGTGGACATAAGCAGATAAAGTCCTGTGTACGGACAGAAGTAAAGACAGAAAGCAGTAAAGTCCTGTGTGCGGACATAAGCAGATAAAGTCCTGTGTGCGGACAGAAGTAAAGACAGAAAACGATAAAGTCCTGTGTACGGACAGATGTAAAGATAGTATCCACCAACATTGTGGGATGGTGAGGACAAGTAAAGGCAGTGTCTACCAACATTGTGGGATGGTAAGGACACAACGAGGAAATAAATTGTCTGCTGTCATTGTGGAAGAGCGAGACATGACAAGAATATGTATTTGTCTGGACCAGACACACTGGAGATGACTTATTTTGGGGAAATTAACCACAAGTTTGCAACTGGTTGTCTGCAAAAACCTGCTACTTGAAATATGTTTGATGGAGACATCTCTGGACCAGATTCACTGGGGATGACTCTTTTTTTTGTGATGTATGATTGGTGGAGACATCTCTGGACCAGATACACTGGGGATGACTCTTTTTGTGTGATTTATGATTGATGGAGACATGACTGGAGACATCTCTTTTTGTGATGTATTGAAGCAAGACACATGATGATCAATGCGGTATGTGTGAATGATTTGTGTGCATGTTGCAGGTAAATATGAATGTATGTGTACATATGTGAATGATTGTATGTATGGACATGTGAATGATTGTATGTATGTACGTATGTATGTATGTATGTATGTATGTATGTATGTATGTATGTGTATGTATGAATGTGTATGTATGAATGATTGTTATGAAGTTTGTATTTGTATGATTGAATGATATTTGTACATGACTGGATGAGACAAAAGATTTGATCAGGTAAGATGAGCATTGGGCCGACGTATCCGTACAACCACTCAATAGTTCTCCACTGGGGGACAGCACCCCTATCGGTGAAATAAATCAGATTCTTGGGGTAAGACCCAGTATGGTATGTCAATTCCTGTTAAGAAAGATTGTTTCTTGGGGTAAAGCCCATTGGTCAGAGATTTGGTAGAAGTCGCTATTTTGTACACTGAAACCGAATATTTTCTCATGGTCTTGTTCCGACAGTCATGCTTTTGCTTTTTTTGAAAATCCCTAACTTTTGCCTGAATCGCCCTTTCGGGTTTTCAATCCACCGGGAATATATATCTCTTTTTTTGTTTTTCCCCTAATTTTTGCCTGGACCGCCCTTTCGGGTTTTCAATCCACCGGGACGCTCCTTTTTGCCTAAGCCGCCTTTTCAGGTTTTCCACTTAGCGAGCTGTTCTTTTTTGCTATTTTTGGCTTTTGCTTTTTTTTTTTGACAGAAAGAAACAAGACTGATATGCTGATGCGCAAACTTCTCCAAGAGATGCCATTTGCTGATGATATGCAAACTTCTCAAAGAGATGCCATTCGCTGATGATATGAAAACTTCTCAAAGAGATGTCATTTGTTGTTGAATGAGCCTTCCAAAACGGGTCCCAGCTTCCTGTTTCACTGGGGAAAAGAAAATCATACAAGCATTTTTGAAGATAACCACTTGCTGGAGATTACTGGAGAACAGTCAAGTTCAGTATTCAATTGAGGAATGTTGGATCACATGCTCAACATATCATAGTAACACATGTCCATAAAACCCAAAATATCAACTCGATGATTATTGGCTCAAGGAGGAAGGAATATAACAACTATCTTGGCAGATCTGGATTGCCCCTGGAAACCACTTCAGGTGCCCCAAGTGAGTGAAACATTGACTTTGAATCTTTGAAGGGTATGCCACTGTATGTAAAGACTTGCCACTGTATGTAAAGACTTGCCCCTGATTGGCGGGTTCCTGATGTAATTTGCCCCAAGTTAGGAGCGTTTTGAATTGATTTGCTCTTGATTAGACCAATTGATTGAATTTCTTTGATGCCAAATATAAATTTGCAGACAAAATTGTTTCTTTTGAAAAATGTTTCTGATGTAATGTACATGCAAGTTTTGGAATCGTGAAACTTTATATAAAGCACATGTGGTGTGTGTAAAAGATAGTTACTCAACAAACAGGTGGAGTCAGTTTTAACAAAAGTTTTGCTGATTATGCTTTCAAAGTAAACCTAGCTTCAAATAGGTCTTTTGAGGGTTATAACGTGGCCTGGTTCATGGTTATGAAAAAAAAGATTATTAGGCTCAAAATTCTGTTTTAACCCACCCACTTCTTTGATGTCCTTCATTCCTACATTCAATCAATTCATCAGACACGCTTTGGTTGACAAGAGGATTTATTTTGACAATGATGTTTGAGGTTGACGCTTTGTCGAAGCTTTGATGAGATTCTTGAAGTGGTAGTCACTTTTTCATTCATAATCTTGTTTTCAACATTTTTTTGCTCATGATCCCTTATTTTTGCATGGACCAATTCTTTTGGATTTCGTGGTCCATCGGGATGCCCTAAATTTTGCCTAAGTCTTTCTACCTAGCGGGCTTTTTGTTGTTGTTTTTGTTTGTGTTTTTTTGTTTGGTGTAGGATGTTTGTGACTGCCACATGCTATTGTGAGTTTTGTCTACTCATGACTTCCTCTATCTCAACATATTTATCCTCTTGTATTGGGATGTGTCATTGAATTATTTGAAAGACTACCCTGCCCCGGGTTAAGATTAAGGGTTTTTTAGTTATAGAAAGAACACCAACTTCTGGCTCAAAGGGGTTGACTACGGATTATCTCCTTATTTCTCTGGTATTTGGGAAGTGAAACAATGCCTTACATCATCAACCGGGTATTTACTAATGAAAGCATATATCAGCACATATCAGCAATTTTAAACATTTAGTTTACATCATTCTCCCCTCAGGTTTGAAAAGTGAAATAGAAGAAACATCGCCGTTTATGATGACACAAGAAAAGAGTGAATACGAATGAATGGATTCCAAAATATGCATGCTCATTGTTTAGAAATTTTAATTTAAAAGATACAACTTTAAAATGCAAATAAATGCTTGGCAAGAAAGAAATTGCAATTGGAACATAAAATGCCTAGTGATCCTAGGGACAAACTTCTTGATTCTCTTAAAAATGACGGAGGACCCATGATTAAGCTGAGGATGAACCTTGAACATTAGGGTTCTCATCCTTGAAAGATAGCACCTTGTTGCGGATTAAATCCTGAACAGCTTTCTTGAGAGGATAACAATGTTCTACATCATGGCCAGGGGCCCCTTGATGGAAGGCACAAGTTAAATCACTGCGGTACCAGGGAGGTAGTACTGCTGGCACAGGTGGAGGTGGTCTCGTCTGGACGAAATTTTTAGCAAGTAAAGCGGGGAGTAGGTCGGCATACTTCACGGGTATGGGGTCAAATGGTTGATTTTTCTGAGCACGGTTATGATTGAATGATTGTTGGGGAGATGGTAGGTGATGAGATTGTGGGTATTGTGGTGGTAGTGCTATGGCTGCAATATGTTGATAAGCTGGGTTTCTTGAATGAGGTCCTCCTTGAGCCACCATGCCAACTTCAGATTCTTTCTTCTCAGAAAAGTTGTTACCATATCTCTTGGCAGTATTAGTCGGAGCTTTCTCTCTTGTCAACCGTCCCTGACGGACTCCTTCTTCTAAGCACATTCCCATTTCCACCATTTCTGTGAAGCTTCTTGATACAACACCAACCATTTTCTCATAGAAGAATGGGCTCAGAGTATGCAAAAACAACTTACACAATTCTTTTTCTTCGACTGGAGGACGAATCTGAGCAGCAAGCTCCCTCCACCTTTGAGCATATTCTTTAAAAGATTCACTCTCTTTTTGTGCCAATGCCCGTAATTCATTCCTATCAGGGGCCAGGTATGAGTTGTAATTGTACTGCCGAATGAAAGCACTAGCCAAATCATTAAAGGAACTGACATTAGCCCTATCAAGGTCCATGTACCACCTCAGAGCTGCACCAGTCAGACTGTCTTGAAAATAGTGGATCAACAACTTGTCATTACTGGTTTGAGTAGACATTTTCCTAGCATACATTATCAAGTGAGCCTTGGGACAAGTGCTCCCCTTATATTTCTCAAAATCCGGAACTCTAAACTTATGAGGGACCACAACATCAGGGACCAAGCAGAGTTCATAAGCATCCTGGCCAAACAAATCTTTCCCCCTAAGAGCCCTCATTTCCCTCTGTATCTCATCATATTTGATCTGTAAGTCATCAACCCTGTCATAACCTCCCACACTTTCGGCTTGAAAGATGGGCATCTGATTTTGCTGGATAGTATGAACCAATGGTGCAGTCATAGTTGCTGTAACTTGAGGAAGTGTATTAACAAGCTGAGGAATAGACACTACTGGTTGAGGAATCTCAGATACTCTAGGACGTGATTCTTCCCCGAGAAATCCAACAGGCATGCCCCATGGGTAACCTTCGGGCATAGCAAACTGAGGAGCGCCAAGAGGTGCAGATGAAACAGGAGGAGGTACAAGAGCATTACTAGACTGTGGTGCTGGTGCTGACACCTGATTCTGGGCAGCCATCAAAGAGGCCACCATACCGGTCAATTTCTCGATTTCTACTTGCATAGTTTTCATCTGTCCACGGAGCATATGGTTTTCTTCCTCAAAACTATTCATCTTGCTCTTCAACTTAGACCGAGTATTGTAGACACGGGTTGCTTTGTACCGAATACGCCGGGCCACTTTGTTTGACTGAGGTAGAGAGAAGAGGAAAAAATGTGACTCGAGTTTGGGAACCTATGAATGTAGTATGATGCATGAGGTGCTTATGCTAAAATATGCAATGTTTTTTTTGTGTTATCGAAGGACTTATCCCAAATTAGTCATAAACATTTAGACATGGATTTTGTATGGAGAAAAGAAGAGAAAAAAAAAATTATTATGTGTCAATTGAAATGAATGTTCTCTACAATGTTTGCAAAAAGATTTGTTTAAGTCCTTCGATATCGGATGAGGAAAAATAATTTATGAATGGGGCATGCATGCATGATGCGGAAAATATGGTATGTACTAGGGTTCATTTGTACCTGCATGACAGGTTCTACAAAGTTCCCAAAGTCATTGACCGTCTTTCGAACATCACCGGCTTACGGAACTAATTCCCGGTCCAATAATATTTTCAAAACAATCTCGTTTGAGTGTAGTCTCGCGTATCGACTAATTCCAAGACCATTCTTGGTTAGCCACCACACTACGCCCTAAAAGGCCAAGATGGGTTAATGTGATTCTAAGGTTCTCAGCTTCTCGGGACACTCACATTGATAAGTAATAACGCCGACATGACTATTCATGCCAACAGAGTACTACTATCATGAGGCCTCCACTGAGCGGGATTATATCACATGCATCGGGGTCTAAGACTATTCTTAGCCCGATACTTTGATTATACCCCATCCTATCTTATTGTTTCTCTCAAGCCCGGGTTAGGACTAATCTCACCACTCAAAAGCAAACCCAAATATATACAAATATTTACAATTAAAAGAATAAAAGCGCGAAGATAAAAATTTAAAACAAGTTAGGTTCAACCCGCTTGGTTGGTCCCCAGTGAAGTCGCCATTTCTGTCGCGATAAGCAAATTAAGCGCAAAGACAATCCGTAATGATATTTTGATCAAAACGGTGTCTTTTCCCTCGGAATTAAATATGCTAATGTTTTGCGGAAAACGATAAATAAATATGCATGAGATGCAATTTTTCATTTATAGTGTACATTTATTCCTAATTACATTCTAAGGTATTTGAAAGAAAAATAAATATGAAATGAATGCAAGAGGATACTATGCAATTTATCTAAATTTACATAATCCTAAAAATACAATCTAATGTAAAAAATAAAAACAGAAGGGGGTGTAAATAACAATAAAAACATAAAGGGGGTGCAAACAACAACTCTGCGCCCAAACCCAGCTGGGGGGCGTGGCCCAGAGGGGGGTGTGTGAAGAAAAGTGTAAAAATCATATCAGAGCCGTCTGATTGATTAGACAGCTCTGATTTGATCACAGTTAAAACATATTAGAAACGTTAGATTAATATCAGAAGGATGAAGGCGCGCAGGTGCACCATAAGACTGTGCACCTACGTGCACATAATCATGAAGTGGTATAAAAGGGCAAAACCCTAAAAAAACAAACAGAATCACCTTCTTCTTCTCTCTCTCACGGCGGCTAAACCTTCTCTTCTCTCACGGTTATGTCATTTTCACTTAAACCCAATTTTTCCAAAACAAAATCAACACCAATTATACATAAAGATAAACCCTAAACCCGAATCCAAACTCGAATTTAACATTCAAACTCAAAACAGGCTGGATCGGGGGAGAAGAAATGGATCGAGGAAGGAAGGGAAGAACAAAAATGAAACAACCTCTTCTGTGTTCGTCAGATTTGGGTCGTGGTTCCTTCTCCTTCTTTTTTCGTTTTTATTTCTGGGTTTGTGTATGATGGTTCGTTTCTGGGAATTTGGGAAAGGATCCGTGTGATGATTGTTGAATTCTGTTTTTGATTTGTTCTGTTTCGATTTGGATTTCCGGTGATTGTTTTGATTTGGATTTGGAAAACGGATGATGTTGATGAACGATGGTGATGATGTTAGGGTTTTGTGATTGATTTCGGATTTGGATTTGTTTTTTTGAATGATCTGGGTTTTGTTGTTTTTTTGGTTTGATTTGGTGTTTTGAGGAAGATGATGATGATTTGGAATTGTTTGTGGGTTTTGCGTTCTGCTGATGATGAACAAAGATGATGAATTTTTGATTATTTGATTTTGTTCTGTTTTTTGATTTATTTTTGATTTTTAAATGGAAAGAAGAAGCTGCGGCTGATGATCTGTGTCCTTGAAAAATGTGCATAAAATGAGCTATTTGTACTGTGTCAGACCTAGGGTTTGCAGATGAAATTTTCCTCATTTGGACAAAATTGCCCTTTTGGGCTTGGATTGGACAAAAACCAGATATGGACTCTTTTAAAAAAACTGGCAAAAACACCAAAAAAGAATAAACACAAATAAAAATTAAAATGAAAAAAAAAAAATATATATAATAATAATAATAATTAAAACGGAAATAAATACTAATAATAATAAAATAAAAATAAATAAAGAAATGAAAATAATAATAATAATAATAATAAAAGGAAAATAAAAAGAAATCAAATAAATGAGGTATTTTAAAGTACCTCTCTGCCGAAATTTCGTCAGAAATGACAAAGAGGAAAAAAAAGTGTTAAACGCCGAACAAAATCGATCGGTCAAAAAATGGGGTATGACAACAGTAATGGTTCTTTGTAAGGTAAAATGGTAAACCACAAAACCAAAAACAATCCTTTTTAAGATAGACTATGTAATTCTTAAATTTTGATCTCTAGAAATAATTGTGGCTAAAGTTAGTCAAAATTGGGTTATGTTTGAGTATATATATCTCAAGTATGAAATATTCATTCAATATATATTCAGCATGGGCATAAATTCAATACCTATATGAGTTAATTATTGATAAATCTAAATTTTGTGGTGTGGCTTTTACTCTTACGCAGTGTGGCCTGACCTTGAGTTTTAGTTCACTTCCCGCTTTTACTCGATGATTTTTTATTCTTATGTAGTATCAATCCTGTTGTAGTCTGAGGCTCATTGGCTGTATTTTCTTGTAACTTAGTATGAATCTTGTTGCAGTCTCTCAGGGCTCATTGACCCTTATTTTGTTGTAAATTTTCTCATGTTAAACAGTAGCAACGCAATACTTGACCAACTCTTTCATAGGGCTCATACTCTATTTTCAGTGATTCAAGGTGATTTTAGCTTTTCACCTTTAATTCATATATCTGAATTAAGTGCACTCTTGAGCTATAAGGAGAATCATGCCTAGCAATTATTTTATGTTTATGAATTTTTGCATACCAATTGGATATGGAAGGTCCAAAAATTGCCTGAAAAATAGTGAATTTCATCCCTTCAAGAGAGAATACTTTACTACTGTGTTCTTGATGATAATGTGCAGCAAATACCTTAAAATGAAATTGATGGTATTATTTGTAATGTTAGGTGACTCAATAACAATGTTATTTATTTTTATTTTTTTTATGAAATGGTCACACTTCAGACTATGGTCACTATCAATTTAGGTCTTTCCATGGTTGATGTTATTTTCCTTCAAGAAAATTATATTTTGTACTTCGTTGCATTAGAATGCGAGTAATTTAAAGAAAACTAGTGGAATATTTTTCTTGTAGTATGAGTTTGATATTCTTATAAGGGGTTTATACTATTGATTTATCAGAATTTTTCTAATTAGTTAGCTTATTATCGTGTAGTTTCCACTCAACAAGAATTTACTAATCTGTGTTTTTTCAATGAACTTGATAATGGAAAATGAAAGTAGATATGCTATTACACTACAAAATTTAGGTTGATCCATGGCACATAAATTCCTTGTGCTCTTGGAGCTGCATATTCTTATAATTTAACAGCCTAACATTTATATATGTTGGGGTAATAGATGGGATTTGCTGCTGTTTAGGTTCTTTTCTTTTATAATTGGTCAAGTTTATATTTTTTGTTGCACGGATTCGACTGTAAATATATTTTCTCGTGTTTAGCTACTAGGTTTGGATTCGACCATGTATGGTTTGTTTTATTGCTAATGAATACTTGAATCTTGATCGGAATGTCGGATGGAAACTTAATTAAATATGCTTACTGTATTTAATTTATGTAGATATATTTTTGAATCTTTGCTGATGAAATAGCTATTATCTTTAGACCTATTATAACCTATTATACAAATGGTGGCTATGATTATGTACCATTTTAGTTAGTCTGCAGTGTGTTGCTTTTCATTTCTAAATTCATTTATCTGGAGTGGATAAACAAATTGGAGGAGGAAGTAGGTTTACTTTACATACATTTAGTTTTCATCTACAATTTCATATCCCAAATTTTGCATTTCGGTTTTTGAATTATCATTATCAAGAGCTATATTAGCTAGTTTGGGTATTGAATTTTAGAATCAATGTGTTCATATATTTAATTCTATCAGGAAGTATCAACTGCAATTCTATTTGCAGTGTTTTTGTTCATATCAGTGGAGTTCATGTTGGACACTACTAGGCATATACTTAATGCAGCACTTTCAAATCAGTGGTATGTACTAATTTGACGAATATTCTAAATCTTACAGTATTTTTGTGTGTTATTCAATACATCATAGTGTATATTCATTGTTCCTGGTAGAAATCAATGAGTTCTGCAACACAAACTGTATAAAAGGTAAATAGTAGTAGAGGGTTACTCTATATACTCCCAGAGCAAAGCTCTGATACACCTCAGAGAGGAGTCCTACTCTGGCCTAAACAGAAAAGACTATTCTCATTCCATACCTTTCAAACCCTAAACCATATACTTAAATACTACTTAGGAAATATTATTGAAGAATATCTTTACTAAAAGATATTATTTATTACTAATAAAATATATTTATTTCTAAGGAGATATTATTGAATAATATTTTTACCAAGATATTATTTAAGAATATGTTTATTATATATTACTAATTACTAATATAATATTTATTACTAATACACCCTTATAATTGCTTAAACACCTCCTATGAGGTCCTAACATTGCCACTTTCTTGAAAAACAGACTTGTCCTTAAGTCTGATCAAAATAATCTTCCTCCTCTTCATCAAATCCTCCTTCCAAGACCTTCATATCCCCTTCATAGTCGCATCCTCTTCGACCACCATCACTCTGAGCTGTTTATCCGGGCATTGGTGCCTAGGGTGATAGGAGCCCCCACATTTGAAACACAGCCCCTTTTGACGCCTCTCATCTATTTCTTTGGAAGAAAGATGACGAATTCCTTTGTCTCGGTTACCTTGCTCCCTCTTGTCATTTGTCATGGTTGTTTTATCACTGGAAAGCGCTTCCCCACGCTCATTGTGATCCTTATCACTTCGAACATAGACCGAATCATTGTTAGATGAACGCCCACGATCGTGCGGCTCTCCTGGTTTGTTGATTCCTCCACGTATCTGATTTCCCCCTCCATTTTGGGAATTTGTGTTGGAACAAAATATGTGTTAGTACATACCCTTAAGTTTTGATGATAACAAAGTATTAAATGGACAATTGATGGTACTAATGTTTAAATTAAGAGTGCAGGAGAATCCAACGTTATATCGAGAGCACACTTGATTTAGACTCTGATGAAACCTTTGGAAGTCTGAATCTTTACACTCTGAAGGAGTTCAGAAGCTACAACGTGGTCAGAAGCTAAACAAAGTTCAGAAGCTCAAAGAGGATCAGAATGTCTACAAGAGTTCAGAAGCTCAGAGAAGTTCAGAAGCTCAAAGATGTTCAGATGCCTACAAGAGTTCAGAAGCTATCTGCTAAGTCATGAGTTATTCAGAAGATGAAGACGTTCAGAAGCTGAATTACGACGGACTATCAGAGGCCATCCATTCAAGACCAATCAGAACCCAAGTTATCAAAGGTTCATCAGAAGCAAAGGAATTCCCCAAATCATCAGAAGGGCTACATCAACTACTCTTATCAAGCCTGATAATTTGTTCTAAGTTCAACTAATTACAACGGTCACAAAGGATGTGATCCTACTCTCTCTAGGAGTTAGTTGTACCTTATTACTGTACTAAGGACAAACAGTAAAGGTGAAGCTTCACTGCAAAAGAAGACGTGGCTTTACTCAACGGATATTCAAAGACTACAGCTGTCCATTTTACAACGGAAATTTCTCCAACGTCTCAATGTCTTTCTCAACTCATACAAATATGCAAATGAAAGAATTGATGACTACCGATCTTCAAATGACGTGAGAATAGAAACTAGCTTAAGCCTCTGAAGTTATTATGTTTGTAATAAGTTTAAGCTTAGAAGTTAGTATTACTCCTGCGTGAGTAATTGTAAGTCTTCTGCTTAGTGTAGAAGCAAGTAAGTCTTCTGCTTAGTGTAGAAGCAAGAAAGTCTTCTGCTTAGTGTAGAAGCAAGTAAGTTTCAATCTTAGTGATTAGAGAAAAGAAGTCTTCTGCTGAGTGTAGGAGCAAGGAAGTCTCTCTGTCTTGTGTGACTTAGAGCAGGAAGTCTTGAGCTTGTGTGCTTGAGCAAGGAAGTCTCTGATCTTGTGTGATTAGAGCAAGGAAGTCTCTCTGTCTTGTGTGACTTAGAGCAGGAAGTCTTAAGTCTTGTGTGACTTGAGCAAGGAAGTCTCATGCTTGTGTGCTTGAGCATCTGATTGTAATCTTAGTGATTATAGTGAACTCTCTTGGAAACAAGGGGACTGGAGTACTCTCAATTTGTGAGGGGAACCAGTATAAATTGTTGTGTGTCTTTCTCTCTTGGTATCAGAGCTCCGGTTCTGTTGGTAAATCACTTAACCGTGAGACAGTCAAGATCCAAAGGAGAAAAACACCATGGCTCAAAACATGGATGATTGGAAGCAGAAGTTATATCAACAAGTTGTTGATCTTATCAAGGAAATTGAAGATGGACTGAACTTAAATGAAGATCTGAACAACAATCAAAATCCTTCCACATCAGGGGTCAAATAAACTTCAAAAATTGAATCTACAACTACTACTCTTTGCTTCATTAGTGATGATAATGAAAGAATTCAGAAAGCAATAGTAAATGGTGTGTTAGATCAATATGAGGAGTTTAGAATGGAGGAAATTGAGAGTATTGGAGAAATGAGCTTAAGACTTCAAGCCATCACAAGCAAGCTTGAAGACTTCAACAACAAACTCAGCAACAAAGAGCTTGTAAGCAAGTTGCTGAGAAGTTTGCCTCTGAAATGGAATGTAATTTCAAATACTATAGAGGAAACTGAAGACATCAACTCAATGAGTCCTGAATCATTGATTGATTTACTCAGAGTCCATGAATTGGCTCTGAAGGATATGCAAGAGTTGAAAGGTGAAGAAGTAGAAGCAACAAGGAAAGGAAAGCAAGCATTGGAACATGAAGATCTTGTTGAAGAACCTGATGAAGAATATCTTGAAAGGTTTTCAAGAAAAATTCAAAGATGGTACAACTTCAAGAAGAATGGAGGAAAACTGGCTAAAGGAATGACAACCTGGGATGCACTAGACAACTTCTTTGAAGATGAATCTGAAAGAGCACTAGGAGCTGAAGGATCATGTTCTGAAGATGGTTCAGACTCTGAAGATTCAAGTTCTGATGAAAAGTCAGAACCTGAGAACATAGACAACATCTAGAGAAAAATGAATCAGGTATATTCTCATCTTTCCAAAGCAAAATTGATCAAGCATCTTGAGAAGACTTTACTTAAACTCTCTAATAGTCAGCAGAAGTATAAAATGCTTAAAGTAGACTATGAGAATTTAAGTAAGCAAGCAAATCACTTTGAAGATCTTGTAGAAAAAGATTTTATCAAAACAAAAGATCTTAAGAATGATTATGCTGTATGTTACAAACCCTTTGAGCACTTTTTTGCTCTCAAAGAGTATTGCAACACTAATGCTGATCAAAATAAAATTGTTTCCATGCTTTGCAACCTTAAGACCAACAATACTAATGGGATTGGATACTCAAGTAATAAAACACTAGAGGAACCAAGCTCATCAGTTATTGATGGAAGCTTCTCACACCCTAATCTTTACACTACATTTGTATCTGATAGCATTCTGATAAAACAAATGAAGGATAAAGATTTGGCAACTAACAGTCTAGGACCCTCAAGCAAGTGGGTACCAAGAGACAAAATAGTTTACTTGATTGCAGGTGAAACAAAGACTCTGAACCTTCCAATCACATGGATGCATGTGAATGTGGATGGAAGAAGAGCAATTGTGCATAAAAGGCACATTTTTGAAGAGTCAGATGGAGAAGAAGATGAAATGGAGTACATAAGGAGCAGAAGGGAGCATGAAGAATTTGAAGCTTGTGTTGAAGATGATAACAACTCAGTGTGGTGGAGTGATTGTTCAGGCTATGACACTGACTACACCTAAAACCAAGAGCTTCAAAATTAGGTAAGTAACTCTCATCTCCTGAATGACATCTAAGAGGAATAACATTCAAAGGTTGAAAATGTCTTCTTAGGACATAAAATGTTCAGAACTAAAAACCTTGAAAAATCATGTCTGAACACATTTTTTAAGTATCCTGAAAGACACATTCTCAGACTCTGAAGTATTTTTGATCTCAGCATCTGAAGTAGTCCAGACTCTGAGAAACTTTTTCAACCCCTGAAGGTTAAGCCTTTGACAAGGAAATGAATTGCAAACGTTTGAGTGTTTTTACTGAAACGTTTTAGCGCTAAAAGAACAACACATACACACGTTCTGATTGGTCTGAAAACAATTAATGGTTAGTTCGTTTTACTTTTTAATTAATGTATTGTGTGTTTTAATTTGTTTTATTGTTTTTAAACAAAATCACTTAAACACTTGCACACTATCACTTCCCACACCTTCGTCTTCAATATCACAGAACAAATTTCTTCTCTCTTATTAGCAAACTCTTCACCCTAACCTTCTGAAATGGCATCTACTTCTACATCAGCTTCAGACTCATTGTTCACTTTTCCTAAAAATTTCCCGATCAACACCATCGCTTGCAAGGAAATGTTTTCTACAGATTTGTCTCTTAAGATAGAGGGAAAATCTCTGAACCTGGTTATGGAACAACAGTGGACTTTGATAGTTTGGAAAAGAATCATTTTGATGTTCTAAAGTTCTTTATGGATCATAATGGGAGCTTTAGATACATGAAGTTATTAAATGGTTCAATCTATCCTACTTTGGTGAAAGATTTCTGGATCAGAAGCAAGGTGAACACAGTTGAAGATTATGACAAGGAGCTAGCTGCAAGGAGAAAAGAAAAGGCTGAAAATAAGGACAAGACCCCTCAAGAGTTAGGATTAAGAATCATTGAGGAAACTGAGGTGCATTTTGTTGTGTGCGGTTTTGAAGTAATTCTCACTGCTTCAAACTTGGCTAAGGTGCTATCCATCCCAAATGAAGGCATCCACTAAACCTTTGGTCACAATGAAGCAAAGAAATCTGAGTTTCTGAAGATTATAACAAAACAATGCTATGTCAAAGGAAAAAGTTGTGAGAGCAATAGGTTAGGTGATCTGAAGCCCACTCAGAAAGTATTAGCCAAAATTATGTTGAGTTCTATATTTCCAAGAAGTGAAAATTCTGATCAATTGTCATGGGATCATAGACACTTTGTCTATTTTTCAGAAAGAAATATGATTTAAATTGGGTTAAATACATCTTCAATCACCTATGCAAAGCTGTGTCGAGCACTCAGAATCAGGACAAGCCTATTATACATGTCATCTACCCTAGGATACTCAGTGAGATTTTCTATCAATGTGGAGTGATAGACATAATCAAAGCTGCGGGTCATGACTGCTTGTTAAGGGAAATCAGAGCCTCCACAGTATTTGTTCATACACTCTCTCACATGAACTTGCTGTCAGGACATAAGGTACAACCTTCAGATCCTTTGGTACCTCAGTCTCACTCAGGACCTTCATTGGTGAAGAAATTTAACATTGATATACCTACAGTTTCTAGTGGTATTGTCAATCAGTATATTCAACTGCTGGATAACCTAGGAGAAGGGTTTGAGATTGAGAGGGAAGAATTGAAGAAGAAGAGAAGGAGGCTAGTGAAAGCATATAAGGGTGAAGGCTCGGAAAGTGATGATGAACCTCTCAGTGTCAGACGAAAGAAACTTACCAAAGAGCCTGAGGAAAAGATTGCTGAAAGCTCAGATCATAACAAATCAGGTGATGTATCTCTATCTAAACCTGTTGTTGCTACTACTCAAGACATTCATTTAACCTCATCATCAACCCAACCCTTTTCAAATTATAACCAGGCAAGTTCTGAAGATAATCTTACCATAAAACAAATTATATCAGAACTTGTCAAATCAAAACCTTCTATACCAGAAACAAACCACCCTGAACCAGAATTCATCAACATTTCTTCATCATCCTCTTCAGTTGATCTTAACCCTAATGAGTTAGATGAAATCCTAGCTAATTTTGAACTGCTTAATGCCAAATTGAAGCATAAAATAGCTCAGCCATCTATGACTCAAACATCTTCAGACCCTCATACACCTAAACACCAAACTCCATCTGAACTACAACCTTCTGAACATGTTGTTTCAGAAGAAGACCTGAACCTCTCACCATCAAACCATGTTGAGGCTATGGTCAAAGAACTTTTTATAGAAGATTTCCACCTCAAAAGCTTTGCCCAAACCAGCCCTAGTCCTCAACAGTCACAACAAATACCTATCCACTCCAATCCCTAACTCACTAATACACCCTTATCCAATGAACCTCACCCAACCAAATCAAACAATCCTGATGTCTTGAGCAAATGCAATGACTTGTTTAAACAAATACATGGTCTTTATGACCTAAGGCAAACTGATATGCCTTCATCTGAGTATGCTGCTCATTGGGTAAGTCTGACAGAGGAACTGGTAAAAGAACTGCACAATCTACAAAGGGTAGTTGTGGAAGAACAGAGAAAGTTTGACAAAGGGAAGGTCATCAATGCTGAGGAAGACATTCAGACTCAAGGAGACACAGAGAGGGATCATCCTGAATCCTCTGCTGCAAGAGAAAATATTGGGCAAAACCTTAGGGAAAGGTTAGCTTCAATAGTGGACGATCTGAATGTACTTCTTCAAGACAATCTGAGAGGTGATCAAGGTAATCAACAGCATCTGAGGAACCCTGTCTATGAGAATGACATCAGAAGGATTGAAGCCAAAGTGGACAAGTTTGTGGGATTGATGGAAGAAGTAAATGCTAATCAGAAAAACATCATGACAACCATAGCATCTTTCTGTAGTCAACCCCAACCCTAGGATTTCTTTCATTGCTTCATAACTCCTGCGTGAGTAATTGTAAGTCTTCTGCTTAGTGTAGAAGCAAGAAAGTCTTCTGCTTAGTGTAGAAGCAAGTAAGTCTCAATCTTAGTGATTAGAGCAAAGAAGTCTTCTGCTGAGTGTAGGAGCAAGGAAGTCTCTCTGTCTTGTGTGACTTAGAGCAGGAAGTCTTTAGCTTGTGTGCTTGAGCAAGGAAGTCTCTGATCTTGTGTGATTAGAGCAAGGAAGTCCCTCTGTCTTGTGTGACTTAGAGCAGGAAGTCTTAAGTCTTGTGTGACTTGAGCAAGGAAGTCTCATGCTTGTGTGCTTGAGCATCTGATTGTAATCTTAGTGATTATAGTGAACTCTCTTGGAAACAAGGGGACTGGAGTACTCTCAATTTGTGAGGGGAACCAGTATAAATTGTTGTGTGTCTTTCTCTCTCTCACTCTCTCATTTACTCCTTCATCATTCACTTAGACTTAAGTTAATTGTGTGAACAATTCCGCTGTGCTTAAAGACTCTGATAGATTTAAATATCTTGAAAAGTTTTTAAATACCCAAAAGACAATTCAACCCCCCTTCTTGTGTTTTCTCCACGCACCTTCAAAACCATTGTGAAAAATTGTATTCTTGTGTCTAGGGTTTTAGCGTGTCATTTATTTACTTGTGAGCCTATCTTGTATCACCTTGATACTTGCTTAGGACTGTGTTCTTGAGTTGTATTTCGTTTAATCTACTCCTAAGCTTTTAAGTACGGAGATAGGAATTTGTTTGAAGTGTGTTCTTCGCCAAATTGTCATTAGTGTTTTGAGCAATCACACTTGGCGTGTGGTTAAGAGGAGAAGGGACGGGGTCTCTGATCTAGGTGGGCCTAGGTTGAAGATAGCACGGGTAGTGACTAGGTGACGAAGTGTAAACGGGTCGTTTGCTGATAGCTTCTAACTAGTATTACCATAGTGGATTCTCTCCTGGATTGGTATCCCCCAAAGTAGGTCGTGTTATACGTCGTCCAACGCATCCCCATGTAACCTTGAAGTTTCAGACGGCTTCGGGTCTACCTTAGGGGTGCCTTTATCGACGCTGGCATTGGAAAACTTCTCATTCTCCGCTGGTGTGATTTTCTGCAACAAGTGGGTTATCATCGCAAACAACTTGTCGAAATTCTCAGTCTGTTTAATCTGAATGTCGATCAACGCGACTTCCGTAATTGCATACTTGTGCTCGAGGGTCTGTAACCTTGCTTCCATGGTGAGCTCGAGGTTCTCTAACCTAACTTCCATGGCATGCGGTGTTGTGTTCTTCTTAGAGGGCATTCGAATTGTGAAAACGGTGATGTTGATTAGGTATGCTGGTAAGTTTTTTATTTATTTTTTATAATGGGATGTAGGATGAGTGGGGTTGATGATTAGGTTGATGATTGTGTCAGGAAGGTGATTCAGTGAGTGGGGTTTTATGGTTAGTGGATTTTGGTGGGGGGGAACTTGTGAGAGATGTATAAGAACGGTGGTTTGCAGAGGGTAATATATTGGGTTGTGATTGTAGGTGACAGTAGGGAAGTTGTTTGTGATTTTCAGGGTTTAATGGGGACTGCTAAAACTATTCGGCAGGTCAGACCAAATTAGTAGAAACCAATGAGTTCTGCATCGTAAACTGTAGAAATAATTCCAAGAATGCTAGAAAACAGAAACAATGATAATAATGATAGGGTGTTTATTTGATAATAAAAGGTAAATAGTAGTAGAGGGTTACTCTAACTACTCCCAGAGCAAAGCTCTGATACAACTCAGAGAGGAATCCTACTCTGGCCTAAACAGAAAAGACTATTCTCATTTCATACCTTTCAAACCCTAAACCATATGCTTAAATACTACTTAGGAAATATTATTAAAGAATATCTTTACTAAAAGATATTATTCAAGAATATGTTTATTATATATTACTAATTACTAATATAATATTTATTACTAATACACCCTTATAATTGCATAAACACCTCCTATGAGGTCCTAACATTGCCACCGTCTTGAAAAACAGACTTGTCCTCAAGTCTGATAAAAATAATCTTCCTCCTCTTCATCAAATCCTCCTTCCAGGATCTTCATGTCCCCTTCATAGTCGCATCCTCTTTGGCCACCATCACTCTGAGCTGTTTATCCGGGCATTGGTGCCTAGGGTGATAGGAGCCCCCACATTTGAAACACAATCCCTTTTGACGCCTCTCAGCTATTTCTTTGGAAGAAAGATGACGAATTCCTTGTCTCGGTTTCCTTGCTCCCTCGTGTCATTTGTCATGGTTGTTTTGTCACCGGAAAACGCTTTCCTGCGCTCATTGTGATCCTTATCACTTCGAACATAGACCGAATCATTGTTGGATGAACGCCCACGGTCGTGCGACTCTCCTGGTTTGTAGATTCCTCCACGTATCTGATTCCCCCCTCCATTTTGGGAATTTGATCCTGTAGGTTTCTTTGAAGCTCGTCCGCTTGCCTTGTCGTCAAACTCGCGTTCCACGACCTTTGTTATATTCATCAAGCGAGCCTGTGAGACAAGTCCTAAAGCTATAAGACTTCGTACACGTCCTCTTATTCCTTTTTTCAGACCATGTAGAAAGTAACCAAAAAATTTCTCATCAGATATACGAGGTATCTGAGAAATCAAACACTCGAAGTCTTCAATAAATTGTTCAACGTTACCCTCCTGTTGAAGAGATGAAAGTTGCCCAAATACGTTCCCATCACTCACTCCTCCGCAGCGTTCAAGCAACGCTTGCTTCAGCCCCTCCCAAGTCAGTGCTTCATCTTCTTTAATGAGAGCCTTGAAAAAGTGAATGGTTGCCCCTTCCATACAGAGTTGGTGCCAAGTCGACCTTCATTTTTGGACGAGTGTTTTGGACACGTTAATATACTTCAACTCTTGCTATCCACCCGATTGGGTCTTCTCCGGAAAACATAGGCAGCTCCACCTTCTTCACTGACAAAAGAAATTCATCTAACGCATCCCCATGTAACCTTAAAGTTTCGGACGACTTCGGGTCTACCTTAGGGCTGTCTTATTGAAGCTGGCATCGAAAAACTTCTCATTCTCCGCTGATGTGATTTTCTGCAACAAGTGGGTTATCATCGCAAACAACTTGTCGAAATTCTCGGTCTGTTTCATCTGAATGTCGATCAACGCAACTTCCATAGTTGCATACTTGTGCTCAAGGGTATGTAACCTTGCTTCCATGGTGAGCTCGAGGTTCTCTAACCTAACTTCCATGGCATGCGGTGTTGTGTTCTTCTTAGAGGGCATTCGAATTGTGAAAACGGTGATGTTGATTAGGTATGCTGGTAAGTTTTTTATTTATTTTTTATAATGGGATGTAGGATGAGTGGGGTTGATGATTAGGTTGATGATTGTGTCAGGAAGGTGATTCAGTGAGTGGGGTTTTATGGTTAGTGGATTTTGGTGGGGGGGAACTTGTGAGAGATGTATAAGAACGGTGGTTTGCAGAGGGTAATATATTGGGTTGTGATTGTAGGTGACAGTAGGGAAGTTGTTTGTGATTTTCAGGGTTTAATGGGGACTGCTAAAACTATTCGGCAGGTCAGACCAAATTAGTAGAAACCAATGAGTTCTGCATCGTAAACTGTAGAAATAATTCCAAGAATGCTAGAAAACAGAAACAATGATAATAATGATAGGGTGTTTATTTGATAATAAAAGGTAAATAGTAGTAGAGGGTTACTCTAACTACTCCCAGAGCAAAGCTCTGATACAACTCAGAGAGGAATCCTACTCTGGCCTAAACAGAAAAGACTATTCTCATTTCATACCTTTCAAACCCTAAACCATATGCTTAAATACTACTTAGGAAATATTATTAAAGAATATCTTTACTAAAAGATATTATTCAAGAATATGTTTATTATATATTACTAATTACTAATATAATATTTATTACTAATACACCCTTATAATTGCATAAACACCTCCTATGAGGTACTAACATTGCCACCGTCTTGAAAAACAGACTTGTCCTCAAGTCTGATTAAAATAATCTTCCTCCTCTTCATCAAATCCTCCTTCCAGGATCTTCATGTCCCCTTCATAGTCGCATCCTCTTTGGCCACCATCACTCTGAGCTGTTTATCCGGGCATTGGTGCCTAGGGTGATAGGAGCCCCAACATTTGAAACACAATCCCTTTTGACGCCTCTCAGCTATTTCTTTGGAAGAAAGATGACGAATTCCTTGTCTCGGTTTCCTTGCTCCCTCGTGTCATTTGTCATGGTTGTTTTGTCACCGGAAAACGCTTTCCCGCGCTCATTGTGATCCTTATCACTTCGAACATAGACCGAATCATTGTTGGATGAACGCCCACGGTCGTGCGACTCTCCTGGTTTGTAGATTCCTCCACGTATCTGATTCCCCCCTCCATTTTGGGAATTTGATCCTGTAGGTTTCTTTGAAGCTCGTCCGCTTGCCTTGTCGTCAAACTCGCGTTCCACGACCTTTGTTATATTCATCAAGCGAGCCCGTGAGACAAGTCCTAAAGCTATAAGACTTCGTAGACGTCCTCTTATTCCTTTTTTCAGACCATGTAGAAAGTAACCAAAAAATTTCTCATCAGATATACGAGGTATCTGAGAAATCAAACACTCGAAGTCTTCAATAAATTGTTCAACGTTACCCTCCTGTTGAAGAGATGAAAGTTGCCCAAATACGTTCCCATCACTCACTCCTCCGTAGCGTTCAAGCAACGCTTGCTTCAGCCCCTCCCAAGTCAGTGCTTCATCTTCTTTAATGAGAGCCTTGAAAAAGTGAATGGTTGCCCCTTCCATACAGAGTTGGTGCCAAGTCGACCTTCATTTTTGGACGAGTGTTTTGGACACGTTAATATACTTCAACTCTTGCTATCCACCCGATTGGGTCTTCTCCGGAAAACATAGGCAGCTCCACCTTCTTCACTGACAAAAGAAATTCATCTAACGCATCCCCATGTAACCTTAAAGTTTCGGACGACTTCGGGTCTACCTTAGGGCTGTCTTATTGAAGCTGGCATCGAAAAACTTCTCATTCTCCGCTGGTGTGATTTTCTGCAACAAGTGGGTTATCATCGCAAACAACTTGTCGAAATTCTCGGTCTGTTTCATCTGAATGTCGATCAACGCAACTTCCATAGTTGCATACTTGTGCTCAAGGGTATGTAACCTTGCTTCCATGGTGAGCTCGAGGTTCTCTAACCTAACTTCCATGGCATGCGGTGTTGTGTTCTTCTTAGAGGGCATTCGAATTGTGAAAACGGTGATGTTGATTAGGTATGCTGGTAAGTTTTTTATTTATTTTTTATAATGGGATGTAGGATGAGTGGGGTTGATGATTGTGTCACGAAGGTGATTCAGTGAGTGGGGTTTGGTGATTCTGTGAGTGGGGTTTTATGGTTAGTGGAGTTTGGTGGGGGGACTTGTGAGAGATGTATAAGAACGGTGGTTTGCAGAGGGTAATATATTGTGTTGTGATTGTAGGTGACGTTAGGGAAGTGGTTTGTGATTTTAGGGGTTTAATGGGGATTGCTAAAACTATTTTGCTGGTCAGACCAAATTGGTAGAAACCAATGAGTTCTGCAACGCAAACTGTAGAAATAATTCCAAGAATGCTAGAAAACAGAAACAATGATAATAATGATAAGGTGTTTATTTGATAATAAAAGGTAAATAGTAGTAGAGGGTTACTCTAACTACTCCCAGAGCAAGGCTCTGATACACCTCAGAGAGGAATCCTACTCTGGCCTAAACAGAAAAGACTATTCTCATTCCATACCTTTCAAACCCTAAACCATATGCTTCAATACTACTTAGGAAATATTATTAAAGAATATCTTTACTAAAAGATATTATTTATTACTAATAAAATATATTTATTTCTAAGGAGATATTATTGAATAATATCTTTACCAAGATATTATTCAAGAATATGCTTATTATATATTAATAATTAGTAATACAATATTTATTACTAATACTACCCTTATAATTGCTTAAACACCTTCTATGAGGTCCTAACATTGCCACCATCTTGAAAAACAGACTTGTCCTCAAGTCTGATCAAAATAATCTTCCTCTTCTTCATCTGAAATTTTGGCACGTGAGGGACCAATGTGGTGCACGATGTTGTAATACTGGTCCTCCTAAACACACAAATATAAAAGACAGAATTTTAAATAACACAAATTATTGTTAACCCAGTTCGGTGCAACTGACCTACTCTGGGGGATACCAATCCAGGAAGGAAATCCACTATGGTAAAGTAGTTCAAAGCTCTCCGCAAACGCCCTGTTTACAACTTCTCACCTAGCAACTACCCGTATATATTTCTACCTAAGAACGTCCCAAATATGAGACCCCTCTCACTTCCCTCAACCACACAACATGCGTGGATTTTAATTATGTTCTAAAACGATTCACCCTCTGTGCTTAAAAGCTTTAGAGTGAACACAACTATTCTTAATCAAGTATCAATCGTGATACTTAAAAGAATACTAAAGCCTAAAACTTAACTCGCACTAACTGCGTTTAGATCTTCAATAGTTTCAGGTGTTCTTCAACGAATGAAGCTTGCTCTTTATATAGAGTTATGAATCTTCTTTGGCTTCATGAAAGATAGGATCGTTAGTTGAGCTGGATCCTCTAATCAAATTCCCTTTGATAAGGAATTCAGTTACAAATCAAATAATATTCAATTTGTTTTTATCTTCTTAAAACTCCAGCTGTAGATCTTCAATCTTCAAATAACAAACTCGGTCCTTGCTGCATAAGGTAACGCGAGTTTGTTTCTTAAATCCTTCAAACATATCCGCGCGCTAAACCAAGATAAAAATAAAGCGCGTTATCAGGCCGTGGTTCCCAATGTTACAACATTGGAACCAACATTATGCCTCAGGCTTATTTTACCAAAAATGAAGCCAATCTTCAAAACTCAACAGTCTCCCCCTTTGGCAAATTTTTGGGCTAAAATAATCTAGTACCTAGCCACTTGTTCTGGGAAGATAAAACCATCAGAGGCCTGCAGCGGATTCATGTAGTCTTGGACTCTCACATCAAGATTCGTAGGAAGAAATAAACTTCCTCAGACTGAGAACATAAGTTCTCTCAGAGATCATACAAGGACAAATAAATTCCTTTAAGCAGTTGAGAAAAATAAATTATCTAGTGAAGTTCAAAGTCACTTTGCAAGATGTTGTGACATTTGACTTCACATTCATATGCATTTTCACAAATAGTTTGAGAAAAATAAATTCTCACACATATGCATACACATCAGATATATATATATATATATATATATATATATATATATATATATATATATATATATATATATATAAAACTTAATATAACAAAATCAGTAGAAATATAGCAAAATAAAAACAGGAGGATTAGCCTTCCATAAACAAAAACATAAATAAACGTAAATAAATTAAAGCATAAAATAAAAGATCAAGAACGTGGCAGAGCCAGACTGGACTGATCAAAGAAAGAAGAGAAAAATTGAAGACAAGATTGATTGTATTAAGATTGAAAGAAAGATTGCAGAAAGCTTATAAAGATGACCTCAGAATACTTGCTCAGACACTCTCTAAAACTCTCTATGCTTGTGAAAACTAAGGGTGCCTCTTAACATGGAATGGCATCCCTTTAAAATTTCTATACAGTTCAGGTTGTAACCAGAACAATTTCTACAGTTAAAATTTGACGATTTTTTTTTTAATTGCTACAGTAAAAGTTGCTACTGAAGCTACAGTACAAACCAAAAATAATTGGAAAAAAATTACAATTTTGCGATGATAATTTTGTTCAGTCTTCTGCGAGGTCGATTTGTGAATATGTCTCAAATTCGTCATCTTCGACTGGAACTGATGTTGTAGATGAAGATGGGGATTGAATATCATGTTTCTTTTCTTTATCTTGTGCCAAAAGTCTAAGGACTCCTTGTAAATTTTGTACCATGTCATCTTCCGACGACGAAGCTGCTAAAGCTGCGGCAATTTGAGCTTTTTGATTGAGAAGTATACAGCTTTGAGGGTCTGCAACCTGTAAGTATTTTGGATTAGTCTTAAACCACAATATGATGCTTTCTCTTGTGGCTTTAGTGGCATCAAAGCGAGGCCACCATTTGACATAAGCTTGCTTTTGAAGGATAGGCAAAATCTTTGGGATTGGATGCTGTCCATATTTGTATTGCCATGAAAAAATCCATGTTAATGAAAGTTTTGTGAAGAAATTTAATTCGATTAGGAGATCCACTAATGGAAAAAACACTTTTTAAAACGGTTCCTGAAGGCTATTTAAATCGGTTATATGTCCGATTTAGTAACAGGCGATTTAGTAAGTTTTTGCTGTTTTAAATCAGTTGTCCATCCGATTTAAAATGTTTTTTTAAATCGGGTAACCCGATTTATTTGGGTTTATTTAAATCGGGTGATCCCATTTAAAAAAAATTCAAAAAGTGTAGTGACTTTTTAAATCTAGAGGGCCCGATTTAAACTATCTATTTTAAATCGGTTCAGCGCCATTTTAAGTCAGTTTGCCCGAGTTAAAATCATAAACTAATTTTTTTTTTAATTCCTGAATCTACTACAATCTTGTACCTCTATATACATATTCAATGAAGCACAAACCTTCATACATATTCAATTAAAACGCTTTTTATTGAATCCCTGATTCTCCTATATATAATATAATTATAAATAAATTCAAACTTCATACACAACCTTCAATAAAAAAAATATCATAAAACCAAATATCATACTAACAAATTGTATTAAGTTACAAAATATTCATGAAATACTCTTCCAAAAGTACGTACCATTGGAACTAAATATCTCTTACTAAAACTAAATAATCTTAGGCTCCAAACAAAAGCACAAACACGCCTAAGCAAAGCTAAACAATCTTAAGCTACTACCAAAACACGCCTAAGCAAAGTTAAACAATCTTAGGCTACTACCAAAACATGCCTAAGTATAATAGTGATACATATATGCACTTATACCACCCATATACATAGAATAGAGATGCGTAAATCTTGTGTCTTCATACACAACTCCATAATATCTCTGATTGGGAGAGAAAAAAATGCATCCCCTTCCAACTTGAACTTCACATCATCTTTCCGCAACATTATCTTTAACATCAATTTTTCAGCACGTGTTACAGGTTCTGACCTTTTAGATGGAAGGACAACTTTCTTATTTCCTTCAACATCCTAAACAATTAAAATAAACAGAGGAGGTGTAATGAGAGAAAAAAATTTATATAAAATTGTTGAGAAAGTTTAACCTGCTATGGGATTCCTAACAATTTTATATTGAAAAAAATAGAAAATGGATAAAATAATCAATACCTTATTAGCAACAAGACGCAAAAGTCTTTTTGGCCACCGAATGAAATTGTTTAGGGCCTAACCAACTTTTGTCACCTCATCTGTAATCAACAATATATGAAAAATTTGTTAATCTAGCTAGTTTTTCCAATAATTTAGCTAAGCCTTTGCTAAAATTCTAAATACATATCAGAAGACAAATAAAAAAAAAGAGGTCAAGCATACCCTACAGTGACTCTACAAATCAGAAGACATAGCACACCAACATTAACAATATCCTACAATAGTTGAAGGATGTCCACAATGCCATGAATGTATCTACAGAAAATAAAGTACAAACAAAACTGAAACCATCTATACATTAATAGCATTGATTCTTACAAACATGTTGATTATTTATATTTTTTTAATGAGGAGCATTTGTTTCATATAACTTTTGTTTCAATACTTTGTTCATACATTTGCAATTGAGGTCTGATTTGAAAAGAGGATCATTTTCACAGCACAACAGTAAGAGAACAATTCATATAAATAATAATAACAACAACAACAACAACAACAATAATAATAACAATTCATTTACTTACAATTTTATTGGCAACGATGTTTCTTCTAATTTAAACCAGAACAATAAAACCTTCTGTTATTATAAGGAAGTTTTTCAAAAGCAAATTGTATAAACTGATCTCCTTCTGCATACTCTTCACTCAAATGGTTAGAATTCATCAAACTTCGATCCGTAACTACTTCTGGAAAAAATAGATACTCAAATAGTAAGGTATGGTGCTTACTTAGTCTAATGTAATTAAATAAGAACATAGTACATATGGAGTCAGGCTAACAAGAAATACAACTGCTATAACATTAGTAGATCGCACAACAACAACCCTCAATTAACCAATCATTTCACCATAACATAAGCACACCAACACACAATTGCAGCCCTTAATTTGACGGAATGTAACAAGGAGGGGTGGAGGAGGTTTTTGATCTTTGAAAAATAGGGGAGGTCTTTATAATCAAATACTTTTTTTTTTAAAAGGCAAAAATGAAATGCTATAACAAGGTACCAGAAGTACCAGAAAAAATGATACAAGTTAAAGTACAATCAAGAGTTATCCCATAAGACACCTAAGATAACTCCAATGACCACCACAACCAACAAACCACTAATGAAGGAAATAAGAGCCAATACACTTAACCAAAACCAATGCTATCTATATTTGAAATGGCGGGAATTATCGGTAGTCACTATGAGCGAAGAGATTGAGATGAGCAGTGCCTCCACTCACCAAGGGAATGTCCTTGGTATAGGGAAGATATTCTTATGTCTTCTTATTTTATGGTTGTATATTGGTTGACCTATGGTTAACTAATTAATGCTGGCTTTAAGCAGCCCCTATAAATTGTGAAAGAAATGTAATCAAATACTTATTTAAGAAAAGTATCATGTGAAAGTGGATTCTAATCATAAAGGGGTTCAAATCCTATGTAATAATTAAGTCAAAGAACAAATAATTAATTAAAAGCTTTTCTGCAAGCATAATATCATTTAATTGAAGATTGTAACTAAACTATATATAAGTTATAAGTACATAGAATTAGTTCTTTAGAGGTGGATTTATCATGCTAAATCATGTTACACAAAATAAGTCCTGCAACAGATTGTTAAGCTCCAAATTATTAGGTCAGAATCCATAGCAGGAAGGTAAAGAAATCCAAAAAGTGCAATTTAAACCAAGTACTGCCAAATAATCAATAATTTTCTTCCATCACAACAAAAGAACCGAAAATTAATAAACATTTACAAGTTGCAAATAATATACTAGTAGTACTCAATTATAAACATTAACAAGTACCAGCCTTAAGTTTCATGTTATATATTTGAGCCTGTCCATATGAGAACTTCCATGAGAACCTTTCAAGACATTTATCAAACAATTGGCAGATCCAAAACTCAAGCTATATCAATTGATCAAAACTACACAAACCAAATTTCTTTCAAAACATTTATCAAACAACTAGCAGATCCAAAACACAACACTCAATTTCAAACAACATACACTAAATTTCTTGCCAAATTTCTTTCAAGAAAATCATCAAACATTTGGAAGATCCAAAACACAACATTCAATTTCAAAAAACAAATACTCAAATTCTTACCAAAATTCATACAAAAGGAAAAAGAAACAAACCTTGCTCTTGGTAACAGAGTCATTGACAATGATAGTAGGGAACAAAAGAGTTTCACTAGCAGGTAACAGAGTCATTGACATTGATAGCAGAGTCATTGGCATCTGATAAAGCCTCTTAACACCAGAAGTAGTTTCTTTAGAAACACCAAAAAGTCTCTCCTTCATCTTACGAAAAAAATTGGAATCAGAGAAATGGTTTGCACAATATTTTCTCATATACACGTTTTTTTTCCGTATATCTCTACCTCTCTTGTTCCTTTATCATTCAAAACCCTAATTCCTAATTACCCTCACCGAACACCAATTCGAAACCCTAGAATTCAAAATAGGGTTTAATTCACCTAAAATTGAACGAATCAGTACCGGTGAAGAAGAATCTAAAAATTCTCGGGTTTCAATTTCAACAAAAAATTGAAAGAAAAGAAAAACTAAAGAGCACTTTACCTTACTTCGTTCAGATCTGTAACACACTCTTTCCCTGTCTTCTTCAGAGTCGAAACACTCTTTCTCTCTTTTGAAAGTCAATTCGCGGGTTTGAGAAAGGGACGATGAAGCAGTGAGGAGATGAGGCTTTGAAAGAGAGGATTTTGATTGTTGAGAGAGAGGAAACCGTGATATTGATAAGCTATGAGTGAAGGGTTCATAATGAAAGATTAAAATATGACTATTATTATTAGTTACTTTTATTTACGAAACATGCCACCGTGTGTCTTTTTAGTTTATTTTAAGTAAGTTTGTATGATTTAAAATCTCTTTCCATTGCAAACCTTAACACAGTGATGGAGTTTAAATAAGGTGGATATCAACCAATTTAAAATCTCTTGTTTAATAAGTGTTTTTTGCACTAGTGTCATCAAAATCTCTATTGAATCTTTTGTTAAACACTTGAAAGCGTTCGTGGACTTCCAAGGGAAGGATCTGGTGTATGGGACCAAAATAATCCCACCATTGTAGAAACCAATTTGGAAAAGTATAATTGACTCCTGTCTTAAAATATATAAGCCAAGAATGTTTGTTTGTTTTGTTTTGTTTCCAGAAGATATGAGTCCAAACATGGACATAATCCCAATAATTGTATCCAATGGGGTCAAAGGTTTGGGAGAATGTTTTGGTTTTATTTGGGTTTTGGCTAAAGGCTTTTGGGGTCATAATTTTAAGAATTTGGATAGTTGAATGTGTGGTATTTGACGCATCCTTAGGGTCTTTATAATGTTTGATTGATATTGAGTCTGAGTCTACCAAGATAAACTAATAAAATTTTTGGGTTTTGTTGATTGCTAATGGTTGGAAATGGAAACCAGGGGGAAAGATCTTGGGAGCAACTTTGTTTGGGTTTGAGTCCCAATATGCAGGTTCCATTTGGATTACTGGCCAAAATTTTGGTTTTGGTATATAGCTAACTTGGGGATTGACATTTTGATTGGATTGATTCTGGAGTTGTGTTATATTGGTTTCTTCTTGTCTAGGTACAATTTGTTCAGTTGATCTAGGATTGACTTGAATAGTTCTATTTTTGAGATCTTGGATAATTTGGTCAAGGGATTCTTGTTCCTCATCCTCATCAACAATACTAGCCCAAGTCTTCTTGGGGAGATTGACTAAACCTTGTTCTTGGAAGGCTAAAAGAGTTTGGATTGGGATGACATAGTCAGCTTTTGTTTGTCTGGCTGTGTCAATGGTTGATTTTTCAATGGATTCATTTTGGGTAGATGACCCAATTGATTGGTTTTGGGTAGATGACCCAGCGGTCGATGAACGAGTTTGCCTTGGTGGTACTTTAGCAAAGATTATATCTGCTGCCGTTAGTCTACCGCCCCGAGAGGCGATAGACCTTGCCGTTTGCGGCATCCTATTCTTTTCCCTGTAAGTATTCACGAGTGAGATAGTCAGGGAGAGCATTTTCTGAGCCTTTGAGATATTCAATTTCAAAATCAAAAACACTTAAAATTGCTTGCCATTTGGCAAAAATTTGTTTAGAAGCTAAATTCTTTACATCTTTTTGCAAAATATCTTTTGCAGATTTACAATCCACAAGAACTAAAAACTTTTGATTGAGTAAATCATATTGAAATAGATAAAACAATAGCTAAAACTTCTTTTTTTGACAGTAGAATAATTTTGTTGAGCAGGATTCCAATGTTTTGAAGTAAAAGCAATAACTTGTTCTTTGTTATCAATTTTTTGTTTCAGGATACCACCATAACCAATATCTGAGGCATCCGTTTCAACAATTTTGAAAGCTTGAGGAATAGGAAGATAAAGGCAAGGGAGGTTCTTAACTTTGTTTTTTATGGTCCTAACAACATTGGTGTGGATGTCAGTCCAAGGAGGAGGTTCCATTTTAAGTCTATCATGAAGGGGCTTAATGATATTGCTGAGTTGGGGTAGAAAATCAGAAACATAATTTAAGCATCCTAGGAAACGTTGTAATTGTGTTTTATCAATGATTTGATTAGGAAATTTATCAGCAAATTCAATTGCTCTATGGATAGGAATGATGGTACCTAGATGTATGTGAGGACCAATGAACCTAATTTTTATTTGAAAAAGGCTAATCTTTGTTTTAGAAACAGCAAGACCATTCTTTTTAATTGTAGAGATGAAAATATTAATGTGTTTAAAGTGTTGATCTAAAGATTGTGAAAAGACTAAAACATCATCAATATAAACAATGGTAAATTTTGAGAATTGGTTAAAGATATCATTCATGATTTTTTGGAACTCCGAAGGAGCATTTTTAAGTCCAAAGGGCATCACGTTCCATTCGTATTGACCAAAAGGAACAGTAAAGTCAGTTTTGTAACGATCTTCTTCTTTAATCTGAATTTGCCAAAACCCAGATTTCATATCAAACTTAGAAAATATTTTAGCGCCATGCAGACGATTTAAGAGATCTTTTTTATTAGGGATGGGATAACGAATCCAGCTTAAAGCTTGATTAAGAGGTTTATAGTTAATGACTAGGCGGGGGACACCTCTCTCAATCTCAGCTTGTTTATTAACATAAAAAGCTGAGCAGGACCAAGGACTTTTACTTTTCCTAATAAATCCTTTGGATAACAGATCTTCTATTTCCTTTTGGCAATTATGAAGAAGTTCTTCATTCATTTGAATGGGTCTAGCTTTGGTAGGTATAAGTTTCTCTTTGAAATCCTTTTCATAGGGAAGATAAAAAATGTGTTGTTTTCTTTCCCAAAAGGCGTTAGGAAGATCAGAACAAATAGTAGATTGTATTTGCTCTAAGAGAATCTGGATTCTCCTTTTGGTATTAGGTTGTTGAAGTTGGTTATTAATGGTTTTAAAAGAAATTTCTTCTTTTAAGAAATTAATTTGATTTTGTTTATAATGAATCGGATTGAGATCTCTAACGATAGGTTTTCTTATAAATCTAAAGATAATGGATTGACCTAAATGTTGAGTAATGATTCCTTCATTAGTTATATGTAAAAGGAAAAGTGATCTAATGAAAGGTGTACCTAAAATAACTTTATTTTTAAGATTTTTAACTAATAAGAAAGGGGTATCAATCTTAAGATTCTGATTTTCAATTATCGTCGTGGATAATTTGTAATTGATTTTTAACTTGGAACCACTAGCAGTAATAAGCTGTTCAGAGGTTTTCTCAAAATAGTTTGTGGGAATTAATCCCTCTAAAATACAGTTTGAATCAGCCCTTGTGTCAAAAAGGGCTGTAGTCTCAAGGATAAATTCTTTGATGATAATTCTAATATTTATATAAATTTTTTGGATCTTAAGTTGATTAATTAAACCTAAGAAGTCTTCATCATCTCTCTTTCCTTAGGTACTATCCTGATTCATATCAGTTGGATTGGCAGGGTAAACTTCAGTAGGGTTGTCATCAATACTCTCATACTGTTGTAACTGCTCGAGAATTAAATGATGGTTATCCTAGGTTGGTTTTAACTCTCTGATCTCTATCTTAAGATTATTTATCTCATGCTGGAGATCTTGTATAGTTACAGGTTTAATGGTAGCTTTCTCAAGCCTTTTGAAAGTATCAGTATGATTAAACCTATTTGCTACTAAAGGATTTTTAGTCGGTTTAGCCACTAGAGAAGATTTTAATCTCTCGAGATAGACCTTCTTCACCTGGGGGTCAGTAATAGCATTAATAGCTTCAAAGAGGAGATCTTGTTCCTTAGTTAAAACATTAATTTGGCTAGAGGAACCAGACTCATCCTCAGATAAGTCATCATCTTGAACATGGTTTACATCTTTAGAAGACTCGGAGATAAAGTCATCATCAGATGTCTCGATTAATAAGTTGTTAATACGGTCTTCAAGCTCTTGATCAAGGTTAAGAGCTTTTAATTTCCCTTTTAGTCTGCAATACTTACTTATGTGACCTACTTTGCCAGAATTGTAACAGACAACAGGCGACCTAGCTTTTCTAGGAAAGTTGTTTTTGAAAGGAAATTGATTATCTGGTTTTGCCTCATTGTTGGGCTTTCTATGAGGGTTATGCCTGGGGTTTCTATAGAACTTTGGCTTAGGTGAGCTATGCCTGGGTTTGGATTTTGGCTCTTTAGAGCAAGGTAAACCAAATTGTTCGCAGAAAGTTCCCATATCTCTACGATTAACAGATTTTACTTTGGCAAGTTGTTTTTGTATTTTGTCGTCTTGACAAATCTTGAGGGCTACCTTTTGTATGTAAGCAATTAGTTTCCCATAGCTCAATTGCTCATAAGGAATGTCACCATTAGGGTTTTGACCCCTAAGCTTTTCTCTGACCTTATCTCCTAAAGACTTAGGGAGATTGGCTAAAAGCTTTTCTTTCCAGAAAAGGTTGATGACTATCATCCCTAGAGTAAACTCTAGTAAGGAGGGTATCTTTGTACCATCTAAAATCTCCTAAAGTTCTACATTTGAGATTAGATAGAAGTTCTCCAGACCTATCTTTAATAAGGGATGGATCACCAGTAAAATGTTGGGCTATAGTAAAGATTAGGGTATTCACTGCATCTGGCATAATAGTTCCATCACTAAGAATGGGGATTCCATCAGCATCCTTTTTGACTGCTGTAAGGATTAAATGTTTTTCACTTTCAGTAAGGTAGTTATCCCACCGAACTTTCAATTGACCGGAGAATCCTGCAACAAGGATTTTAACAATAACAGTCTCCGGACAATCGTTAGCAGTTTCATAGGCAGTAGCAACCATTGTCATGTTTTGGAGTATCTTAGTTATGCCATACTCGTTTTGACCATCTATGTTCCATTCATAGATGTTGTTGGCACTAAAGCTTTTAAAATTGGAATCTTTTTCTTCTAATAGAAGATCAGGAGCGGTTGCTCTAGGATAGTAAAGTTTGGTTTGCTTTTTCCAATTGAGCTTTGGGCCAGTTATGACAGGATTAACATTAATCTCAGAATCTTCACTATATTCAGAAGCAGATTGTTGTCCTATCATGTTTATCATTTTAGACTGTAAGGGACTATCAGGGACAGTTGTACTGTATAATTTCAATTGTTCATTAACTATGTCAAGAAGCTCACTCTTAACATTCTCTTTCATCTTCATCTTTGAGTCATAATCTTGTAATTCTTTCTTGATTTGTTTAGACATCTTAAAAGGTTTAAACAAAGGTTTTTCAATAATATTAGAAGATGTTGACGCATGATTGGATACTATAGGTTTTTTCCCTAGATTCTCACCTAAGGCTTGAAGATACTTATTAGTATAATTAGATTGTTCGATAAGATTCTTAATATCATTGGAATTAACGGGTTCATCATCTAATTTGGTTTTGAAAGGAGAAGCCATCACAGAATTCTCCTTGCTTTTGAGTTTAAGCCTAAAAGGGGTATTATGAGGGAACTCAGATTGAACTGTTTCTCCATTCTTTAAATGCCAAACTGTTATGACATTAGTCGTCCTTTCACCAATTATGTCAGACTGAAAAGGATAGTGTATATTATTCTTTATGTTATAAGCATGAAATCAATCAAAGAATGGAATATTGAGTTCAACTTTGTTTAAGAATTTATAAAATTCTTCCTGTATCCTGATCCTATTGTTTCCCTTATACTCTTGAAAGAACCATTTCCTTTGAGGAGACCATTCCTCATAATAGAATTCTTTGTTAAGGGATTCCTTATCTATAATGAACTTATATAACATCATAAGGTTCATTAAGGGAGGAAAATGTGGGGGATTGAACTGTTATTTGCTCGTCCTCATCTCTCTGATAGGTTGGCCTAACAGGGGTAGTGGTTTCGAGGCCTTGTAGGTGAATGGTTGAATCATCATGAGTTTGTTCAGATCTATGGATAGACCTAGGAATAGAGAACGATCTCCTAGAAACTACTGTCCTAAAGTCGTCCATGGTTGGATTATCGGATCTGGTAGATATAGACATAGAGAAGGAATTTCTTCTATTAAAGACTAATTCTACAGTACCAGCTTGGTGTTGGATTATATCTTGAAATTCGGGAGAAATGCGGGGTAGGGCTGGTGTTGCCTTTTCTAAAGCCCATTTCTCCGAGAGAGTTATGTCACTCCACTGAATAGTTTTAGGAACAATGACATTGGCTTTAGTTTCATCTGTGAGAAATAAAGTTGTCTCTCCAGATTTGTCACATTTTGTTTTAAGAAAATTTGATCTAATAGAATTCATAACTTTATACTGAACTCTATAGACTAGAGTGATAGGAACAGATCCTTCCTTCATGTCGTAACCATGAAGTTTAACATTGAGGAATAAAACATCAAGGATATTTTTGTCATCTAAGCTTATAGTTAAGTCTGGAAAACAATTGAAAAAGATTGGTCCATGACTAAGACTGGATTCTACAGTTCCTAGAAGTGAATCATGAAAACAATTGTGTCTTATATCTCTTAAGAAAAGAAGAACAGCAACGTCAAGGGAGCCCCTTGTAAGAGGCTTTAATCCTATTTGTACACTACCAATATGCATATAATTGTATTTCTTGCTTAAGTGTTCTTTGATACTTTTCTCAGATAAGAGATGAATTTTTTCATCATCGGATTTAAGTTTGAATTTTTGTTCAACTGCCTTAATTATATAGTTCGATCTGTGGAAAAAGGATCCGTCGGGTTTGTAAAGCTCTTTTGGAAATATTTTAGGTATTTCTCAATTGTCTAATTCTTGATTGATATCTTCAAAATTAATTTCTTCCTTAAAGACTTTGTTTGAAAAACTTGTAGATTGATGTTTAGTAATAGAGGAAGAAGAAGGTTGACAAGATTTACAAGAGAGGCGTGAGGAAAGTGATCTAAACATAAAAAAGGTTTTGATTTCCTCACCCATTAATACCAGTGCCATCATTTGGTTAGATATAAATATAATTATTAAATACGAATTAATAATTTATTTTCTAAATTAATCTTTAGAATTAACCCAAAACTAGTCTTAAAGCAGAATCATCCCATGAACTACTATTATAGTTAAAATATTAGTCTATATCCAAATATCCCATAAAACATGGACAAATTAGACTTATTGCCCACACTGGGTCTTATTGCTACATGTTGGTGTTTTGTATGTTGGCCTCATTTTGCAAAAACAAGTTCAAGCAAGATGTTGGACCAGATGCCGTAGCATGTGGGTACAACATCTGCCATGCTGGTAATTAATGTTCTATTTGCGCGCCATATCTTTGAAGATTCACTGAAGCACTATTTTCGTCTTACTTGCATATCAAGACGCACGTTTTAAACAAGGGTTTATAAGGCGGCTGCACCAAGAAGTATTTTCCAGAAGATGCTACGCCATTTATGGAAACAAGTGATTCTTTCCATATTCATGTGTGCTAGACTTTGCGAAAGGACAGCTGAAGATTAAAGCCCAAGATGAAGACCTAGCCCATGCTAACTCAGGTCATATATATATGTGAAGACTAAAACCTAAAAGACGACTGAAGCCGTATTTGAAGAATATAGTTTTAGGGTTTGAGTCTTGTTAATTGTGAGCCTTTCTTGTGTCTACTTCATACAAGCTTAGGACTGTTTTGTGTTGTATTTTGTGTAACTTCTCCTAAGCTTTTAAGTACGGAGATTGTTTGTTTTTGGTGAATGAAACCACATTGTTTGTATTACTGTAATAATCACAGGGTGTGTGATTGAAAGGAAGTGAGACGGGATCTCAAACTTAGGAGTTCCTAGGTTGAGTTAGCACGGGTAGAGTATAGGAGATAAGTTGTAAACTTGTATGTTTGCTGAGGACTTAGATCTAGATCTATTATAGTGGATTCCTTCCTGGCTTGGTAGCCCCTAAAGTAGGTCGTTGTTTACGCCAAACTGGGTTAACAATTCTCTGTGTTATTTACTTCATTGTCTGTTGTTTGCATTTGTTTATTATATACTACCGTGGACACACGCTAGAGCATTTGTCTTAGCTTTACAACTAGTTACGTACGACAATTGCTATAGCTTCTGTCTTAACATCTGTCCCCAGTAGGTGCCAGAATTTCAATTGGCATCAGAGCAGGCACCCTGTTCTGCGTGGGTGAGGACCAGAGAAGTTACTTTCTGGCATAATGAACAAGGAAGGTGGCTATGTCAACAGACCTCCACTTCTGGATGGATCAAACTATGATTACTGGAAAGCCAAAATGGTGGTGTTTATTAAATCACTTGATAGCAAATCTTGGAAGGCTGTCTTAACGGGATGGGAGCATCCAATAATACGTGACAAAGATGGTAAAACCACAGGTGAACTAAAACCAGAAGTGGATTGGACCAAGGAAGAGCATGAACTTGCATATGGAAACTCCAAGGCGCTAAATGCCTTATTCAATGCTGTGGACAACAACATATTTAGTATGATCAAACAGTGCTCAGTTGCTAAGGAAGCATGGGAAATTCTAATGACTACACATGAAGGTACTGCAAAGGTGAAAAATTCAAGGCTACAGCTTCTGACTGTGAAGTTCGAGAATCTAATGATGGGTGAAGAACAATCTGTCCATGATTTCCACATGACCATTCTGGACTATGCTAACAACTTTGATGCTCTAGGAGAAAAGCTAAGCGAGGAAAGAATGGCAAGAAAAATGCTTAGATCTCTTCCTAAGATGTTTGATATGAAAGTTACTACCATAGAAGAAGTACATGATATAGGCATGATGAAACTTGAAAACTTGGTGGGTTCCCTATGTTGGAACAAAATGTGTTTTAGTACACACCCTTGAGTTTTGATGATAACAAAGTATTAAATGGACAATTGATGTTACTAATGTTTAAATTAAGTGTGCAGGAGAATCCAAAGTTATATCAAGAGCACACTTGATTTAGACTCCGATGGAACCTTATGGAAGTCTGAATCATTACTGTCGCGGTGATTTTTGGATATCGAGTTATTAATTAACTTCGAATCGCAAATTAATATTCCACCACTGATCTTTAATTTATCCGAGGGAAAGGGAAAAAGTTCGAAAAAAACCCTATTTTTAGAGATCAAGGTTCGGGGGTTTGTTATACGAAGGGAAGGTACTAGCACCCTAAGTATCTATAGTACTCTATGGGAACATCTTGTTTTTATTCTAACTTTGCGCTTAATTTTAATTGCTTGGGAAAATGTATAAGTATAGGAATTAAAGTAGTGATCGAGAAAAGTTTGAAGTGACGAAAAAGAAAGAAAAATGTTTTTGTTGATTTTATTGATTGGAGAGACAAGTCTCATGCCTACGTACCCGAGGGATCAAACCACCGTAGTTCGGGATAAAAGTTACGAGTAAATTTGTTTTGTTTAATTTTAAGGTTTTGAAAAATGGTTTTAAAGATCAAAAGCCAAGAGTGGCAAAATGTGAGTTTGATTGATGTTAGTTTGTGAAAAAAAGTCTATATGGTTAAATTGATTGAAATTTGATTACGAAATAAGACGCGGACACTTGGTTTAAAATCCAAGGTTTGTTGAGAAAAGATTTTGAGTGATAAAAGACGCTTGGTTTGAAGTCCAAGGTTTTTTGCGCAATTGAAAAAAAATGCACCTGGTTTGAAGTCCAAGGTTTTTTTGCGGAAAAATGAACACTTGGTTTGAAATCCAAGGTTTTTGAAAGTATTTGACGATAAAATGTTTTTGATGCTTTTCGATGTTTGAAACTAAATTATTTGCGTATTTTTTTGAAAGAGGTTTTGACCTCGTTTTTTTGATATAAAAGAAACGAATAATGGCTACGCGCGAAAAGAACGATATTAACATTATACTAAATAAGCGCGAAGACGAACCGTAATGATATTTTGATCAAAACGGTGTCTTTTCCTCGGAATTTTATATTCTAAAGTTTTGCGGAAAACAATAAAAATAAATATGCATGAGATGCAATTTTTCATTTATAGTGTACATTTATTCCTAATTACATTCTAAAGTATTTGCAAGAAAAATAAATATGAGATGAATGCAAGAGGATGCTATGCAATTTTCATTTATATTTACACCAAAACCCTAAAATACATTCTAAAGTCCTTGTAAATAAAAATAAATAATTAATTGATAAAGCTATAAATAAATTATTAGATTAAGTGAGTAATTAGCAATAAATTATATTGGCATGTATGAATGAAAAGGTTAAGCTAGAGAGGATTATTAAGTTAATGACAATGAATAAAGTTAATTGTTAAGTTAATGGATTAGTAACAATAAATAAAAATAATAAGCATAAATAAATGTTAGTGAGTTTGCAACAATAATTATGCATAAATAAAATGTTAGTGAGTTAGTAAATTAAATAAAAAAAACCTCCACTTAGTACTTAATTTGGATTGAAAAGCTCATTGAAGCACATTTCATAAGTACTTTTTGTCATAGGTTAAAAAAATAAAAAAAAGAAATAAAACAGGGGGTGCAGAAATTAAAACGAAAATACATGGGGGTGCAAAAAGTAAACAGAATGAGCAAGGCCCAGTCCAAATAGGCCTTTCTGCCCAAAAAAAACAAACAAAAACGAGGGATCAACTTCGGCCGTCTGATGGATCAGACGGCCCTGATCTAAAATTAAAAAGAAAGGATCTAGGCCATCTGATAAGGATCAGTGGCTGAGACGTGAGGGAGCACGGTGTGCTGCGATAGACACGCGCACACCGGATCGGGTTGGGGGTGTAAATACCCAAAAACCCTAAAATTTACATTTTATCTCTTCTTCTCCTTCTCATCTCCGCCGCACCATACCTTTCTCTTTCTCTCAAAATCTCTCTGCAGCCGTCACCTTCTCCCTCCCCAAACTTCATCATTTTAAAAAAACTTCCAACATCAAAACTAACCATTATCAAATCCTAAACCCAAATATGAACTCAAAAAACCTAAAAAATAAACAAACATGCCAGATCGGAGGAAAAAAGAAAACGAAAAAACGAGTTCAACCTTTTGTTTGTGTTTGTCCGATTCGTCTTCTTCCTCTCCTTCTTATCTCTGTTTTTTGGTTTCGTTTTTTATTTTGATTTGTGAACAAAGAAGAATTTAGTTCGTTGATGGTTTATGATTTTGAATCCGGTTTTGATTTGAGATGATTGGTTTGGTCTTGATTTCGTTTTGGAAAAAATGAAAAAAAGAATAAAGGTTTTCTATTTCTGTTTTGATTTCACGTTTTGTTGATGATTTGCGGGTGATTACGGTTTGGATTTGGATGAAAGTGATGATGATTTTGGATTTTTTATGGGTTTGTTGATGATGAAGGATGATTTATGTTTTTGATTTTTATTCTTTTGTTTTTTTTTGCTCTCTGGATTGATTTTTGATTCAGAAGGAAGAAGATGAATATTTTTTTTGTTTAGATGCTGCGGCTGATTGAAATTCCTGACCTCTGACTTGGAAACTGTGCACAGTATAAATACTGTGTCAGACCTAGGGTTTGGCAGATGAAATTTTCCCCATTTGGACAAAAATGCCCTTTTGGGCTTGGATTGGACAAAAACACACATTTGGACTGTTGACAAACTGACCAGAAAAAAACACCTGATGAAAAAACGAAAATAATAATAAAAAAGATAAAAAAGACTTAAAAAAATAAAAATGAGATAAAAACAAATTAAATAATAATAATAATAAAATAAATAAATCAAAATAAAAATATATGAAAAAATAAAATAAAAAATAATAATAAAATAAAAAACAAAAAGAACCAATAAATGAGGTATTTTAAAATACCTCTCTGCCGAAAATTCGTCAGAAACGACAAAGGAAAGAAAAGCCGGTTTTTACGCCGAACAAAAAGTAATCGGTCAAAAAATGGGGTATGACAGATGCCCCTATTTAAGTTTCTTCCATCGGAGATAAAAAGAAAAAAGATGATTTTTTATGATGTTTTTGTTTTGGTTTGACGATGGAAGAGACTTAAATACAGAGTACACCATTTTTTGACCGGACTGAACTATAAAATGCTATGATATGATGTTATGAGTGTTATGCTTATGAGTGTTATATTCACAAAGTGTTTGAATGTAATGAAGATTATTTGACAGAAGTAATGAAGACAGAAAGCGATAAAGTCCTGTATGCGGACAGAAAGCAGTAAAGTCCTGTGTATGGACAGAAGTAAAGACAGAAGGCAATAAAGTCCTGTGTGCGGACATAAGCAGATAAAGTCCTGTGTGCGGACAGAAGTAAAGACAGAAAGCGATAAAGTCCTATGTGTGGACATAAGCAGATAAAGTCCTGTGTGCGGACAAAAGCAGATAAAGTCATGTGTATGGACAGAAGTAAAGACAGAAAGCGATAAAGTCCTGTGCGTGGACATAAGCAGATAAAGTTCGATGTGAGGACATAAGTAAAGACAGTGTCCACCAACATTGTGGGATGGTAAGGACAAGTAAAGGCAGCGTCTACCAACTTTGTGGGATGGTAAGGACACAACGAGGAAATAAGTTGTCTACTGTCGTTGTCGGAAAGCGAGACATAACAAGAATATGTATTTGTCTAAACCAGACACACTGGAGATGACCTCTTTTGGGGAAATTAACCACAAGTTTGCAGTTAATTGTTTACAAAACTTGCCACTTGACATATGTTTGATGGAGACATCCCTGGACTAGATACACTGGGGATGACTCTTTTTTATGATGTATGATTGATGGAGACATCTCTGGACCAGATACACTGGGGATGACTCTTTTTGTGATGTATTGAAGTAAGACACATGATGGTCAGTGCAGTATGTATGAATGATTTAGTTTGCATGTTGTATGTAAATATGAATGTATGTACACGTACGTGAATGATCGTATGTATGTATGTATGTATGTATGTATGTATGTATGTATGTTATGAAGCCTGTATGTATGATTGAATGATATTTGTACATGACTGGATGAGACAAAAGCTTGATCAGAAAACATGAACATCGGGCCGACGTACCCGTACAACCACTCAATAGTTCTCCACTAGGGTAGCACTTTTAAAGGTGAGATAAATCAGATCCTTGGGGTAAAACCCAGTATGGTATGTCAATTCACGGTAAGAATGATTTCTTCTTGGGGTAAAACCCGTTGGTCAGAGATCTGGCAGAAGTCGCCATTTCATACACTGAAACCGAATATTTTCTCATGGTTTTGTTTCAACAATCATGCTTTTGGCTTTTTTCTTCCCCCCCCCCCCCGTTTTTTTTTTTGAAATCCCTAACTTTTGCCTGGATCGCCCTTTCAGGTTTTCAATCCACCGGGAATATATATCTTTTGTTTTGTTATGCCCCTAATTTTTGTCTGGATCGCCCTTTCAGGTTTTCAATCCACCGGGACGCTCATTTTTTTGCCTAAGCCGCCCTTTCGGGTTTTCAACTTAGCGAGCCCTTTTTTTTTTTTTTAGCAATGACTGTGTTTGCTTTGTTGAATCTGTCTGCTTTCGGAACAATGTTGATATATGCTTGTATGACTCATGAATCTAAGAAATATGTTTGTCATCTATTTTTTCAAAAAAGAACAACTAAAAAACTTTAAATTATTTTTGAGTTTTTTGCTTCAAGTACTTTAAATTGAAAAAGGGGGAAACAAAATTGCGAATAAATTTGAATTCCAAATAGAGGGCACATGCTCGAATTTGATTAAAAGAGTGGTGATTGGCGAAAAGCACAACCCCACAAATCATTACAAAGATGAAAAATGGTAATTATGTGGAAAAGGTACGTTAAACACAATGATCGCTATTCTCCCTAACAACTTTGGATTCCGCAGTCTAAAATGCTGTAAGCCAAAGATATTCTGTCAATCGAGGTGCTCTGAGTAAGTGATGCCTGATCCGATGCAGTTACTTGTCTTATTCCTTAACTTTTGCATAGATCGCCTTTTCAGGTTTTCGACCTATCAGGATACTATTTTCTGTTTATATCTCTAATTTTTTCCTAGACCGCCCTTTCGGGTTTTCAGCCCACCGAGACGCTCATTTTTGCCTAAGCCGCCCTTTCGGGTTTTCAACTTATCGAGCTGTTCTTTTTTTTTTATTTTTTTTTAGACAAAGTATTTCTTGACTGCATTGGCATTTACAGGACGAGGGAGTTCATCACCATCCATGGTCGCGAGAGTCATAGCACCACCAGAAAAAGCTCTTTTGACAACATACGGGACTTCATAATTAGGCGTCCACTTGCCCCTAGAATCCGGCTGAAAGGACAAAATCTTTTTGAGCACAAGGTCACCTTCACGAAACTCACGGGGTCGAACCATCCTGTTAAAACCCTGTTTCATTCTTCTTTGATATAACTGTCCATGACACAAAGCCGCCATGCGTTTCTCCTCAATTAGATTCAATTGGTCATATATATTTTGGCACAATTCGGCCTCGGCCAACTCAGTTTCCATCAAGACTCTCATTGATGGGATCTCAACCTCTACGGGGAGCACTGCTTCCATGCCATACACTAAGGCGAAAGGGGTTGCCCCTGTCGAAGTACGAACTGAAGTAAGGTATCCATGTAAAGCAAAAGGTAACATTTCATGCCAATCTTTGTAAGTGACCACCATTTTCTGCACGATCTTCTTGATATTCTTATTTGCAGCTTCAACTGCGCCGTTCATCTGAGGCCGATAAGGAGATGAATTATGATGCTCAATCTTGAACTCGTCACACAGATCTTTCATCATTTTGTTATTCAAATTTGTCCCATTATCTGTAATAATCTTGTTAGGGACACCATAACGGCAGATAATATGGTTCTTGACAAAACGTACGACCACCTGCTTGGTCACATTGGCATAAGACGCTGCCTCAACCCACTTGGTGAAGTAATCAATGGCCACTAAGATGAAACGGTGTCCATTGGAAGCCTTTGGTTCAATCCGACCAATCATATCAATACCCCACATGGATAACGGCCAAGGAGAAGAGAGAACATTCAGAGAAGTTGGCGGTAGATGTATCTTATCCGCATAAATCTGACATTTATGGCATTTTCTGGCACGTTTGTAACAATCAGACTCCATTGTCAACCAATAGTAGCCAGCCCTTAACATTTTCTTGGCCATTGTGTGTCTATTAGGATGGGTTCCGAATGAACCTTCATGTACTTCATGCATCAATAGATCAGCCTCATGTTTGTCTTTGTTAGATGCCCCAAGGGGATATTCTTGCTTCTGAAGGAACATCTTGATATCATGAAACCAAGGCTTGCCATCAATCACTTCTTCAGCTGCAAACACATGTGCTGGTCTCTCAAGGCACCGGATACTGATGGTTGGTACCTCGTTCCGGCAATTAACCCGGTACATTGAAGATAAGGTGGCTAAAGCATCTGCCATTTGATTCTCGTCACGTGGAATGTGATGTAGCTCAACTTTGTTGAAAAAAGTCAACAACCGCCTCGCATAATCTCTATAAGGAATCAAACCAGCATGGCGAGTCTCCCATTCTCCTTTGATCTGATTAATCACAAGAGTTGAGTCTCCATAAATGTCGATGTTTTTGATCCTTAAATCAATAGCTTCTTCAATGCCCATGATGCAGGCTTCATATTCTGCAATATTGTTGGTACACTCAAACTGTAATCTTGCAGTAAAAGGAATGTGAGCACCTTTAGGGGTAACAATGATTGCCCCAATTCCACTACCGTAGACATTAATGGCCCCGTCAAATATCAAGCCCCACTTGGATTCAGGATCTGGTCCCTCGCCAAACATCGGTTCATCACAATCCTTCATCTTCAAATACATGATCTCTTCATCTGGAAAATCAAACTTGATTGGCTGGTAATCTTCAACTGGTTGGTGAGCCAAATGGTTGTTGGAACAAAATGTGTGTTAGTACACACCCTTAAGTTTTGATGATAACAAAGTATTAAATGGACAATTGATGTTACTAATGTATAAATTAAGTGTGCAGGAAAATCCAACGTTATATCAAGAGCACATTTAATTTAGACTCTGATGAAACCTATGGAAGTTTGAATCTTTACACTCTGAAAGAGTTCAGAAGCTACAACGTGGTCAGATGCTAAACAAAGTTCAGAAGCTCAAAAAGGATCAGAATATCTGCAAGAGTTCAGAAGCTCAAAGATGTTCAGATGCCTACAAGAGTTCAGAAGCTATCTGCTAGTCATGAGTCATTCAGAAGATGAAGACGTTCAGAAGCTGAAATACAAAGGACTATCAGAGGCCATTTATTCAAGACCAATCAGACTCCAAGTTATCAAAGGTTTATCAGAAGCAAAGGAATTCCCCAAATCATCAGAAGGGCTACATCAACTACTCTTATCAAGCCTGATGATTTGTTCTAAGGACAACTAATTACAACGGTCACAAAGGATGTGATCCTACTCTCTCTAGGAGCTAGTTGTACCTTATTACTGTACTATGGACAAACAGTAAAGGTGAAGCTTCACTGCAAAGAAGACGTGGCTTTACTCAACGGATATTCAAAGACTACAGCTGTCCATTTTACATCGGGAATTTCTCCAACGTCTCAATGTCTTTCTCAACTCATATAAATAGGCAAAAGAAAGAATTGATGACCAGCGAACTTCATTAGAAAATATCTCTCAGAATAAAGTGAGAAAATGAATTGTAATAGAAAACATCTCTCAAATTAAGTGAGAATAGAAACTAGCTCAAGCCTCTGAAGTTATTATGATTGTAATAAGTTTAAGCTTAGAAGTTAGTATTACTCCTGCGTGAGTAATTGATAAGTCTTCTGCTTAGTGTAGAAGCAAGAAAGTCTTCTGCTTAGTGTAGAAGCAAGAAAGTCTTCTGCTTAGTGTAGAAGCAAGTAAGTCTCAATCTTAGTGATTAGAGCAAGGAAGTCTTCTGCTTAGTGTAGAAGCAAGGAAGTCTCTTGTCTTGTGTGACTTGAGCAAGGAAGTATCATGCTTGTGTGCTTGAGCAAGGAAGTCTCTGATCTTGTGTGATTAGAACAAGGAAGTCTCTTTGTCTTGTGTGACCTAGAGCAGGAAGTCTTAAGTCTTGTGTGACTTGAGCAAGGAAACCTCATGCTTGTGAACTTAAGCATCTGAATGTAATCTTAGTGATTATAGTGAAATCTCTTGTAAGTATAAGGGGACTGGAGTACTCTCAATTTGTGAGGGGAACCAGTATAAATTGTTGTGTCTCTTTCTCTCTCTCACTCTCTCATTTACTCCTTCATCATTCACTAAGCCTTAAGTTGATTGTGTGAATTATTCCGTTGTGCTTAATGATTCTGATAGATTTAAATATCTAGAAAAGTTTTTAAATATCTAAAACACAATTCAACCCCCCTTCTTGTGTTTTTTCCACACACCTTCAATTGGTATCAGAGCTCCGGTTCTGTTGGTAAATCACTTAACCGTGAGACAGTCAAGATCCAAAGGAGAAAAACACTATGGCTCAAAACATGGATAATTGGAAGCAGAAGCTATATCAACAAGTTGCTGATCTTATCAAGGAAATTGAAGATGGACTGAATTTAAATGAAGATCCGAGCAACAATCAAAATCCTTCCACATCAGGGGCTGAACAAACTTCTAATATTGAATCTACAACCATCAATGTTTGCTTCATTAGTGATGATAATGAAAGCATTCAGAGAGCAAATATAAATGGTATGTTAGATCAATATGAGGAGTTTAGAATGGAAGAAAATGAGAGCATTGGAGAAATGAGTTTAAGATTTCAAGCTATCTCTGTTGGAACAAAATATGTGTTAATACACACCCTTAGGTTTTGATGATAACAAAGTATTAAATGGACAATTGATGGTACTAATGTTTAAATTAAGTGCAGGAGAATTCAACGTTATATCAAGAGCACACTTAATTTAGACTCTGATGAAACCTATGGAAGTCTGAACATTTACACTCTGAAGGAGTTCAGAAGCTACAACGTGGTCAGGAGCTAAACAAAGTTTAGCAGCTCAAAGAGGATCAGGATGTCTGAAGGAGTTCAGAAGCTCAGAGAAGTTCAGAAGCTCAAGGATGTTCAGATGCCTACAAGAGTTCAGAAGCTATCTGCTAGTCATGAGTCATTCAGAGGATGAAGACGTTCAGAAGCTGAATTGCGAAGGACTATCAGAGGCCAACCATTCAAGACCAATCAGACTCCAAGTTATCAAAGGTTCATCAGAAGCAAAGGAATTCCCCAAATCATCAGAAGGGCTACATCAACTACATTTATCAAGCCTGATGATTTGTTCTAAGGTCAACTAATTACAACGGTCACAAAGGATGTGATCCCTCTCTTTCTAGGAGCTAGTTGTACCTTATTACTGTACTATTGGACAAACAGTAAAGGTGAAGCCTCTCTGCAAAAGAAGACGTGGCTTTACTCAACGGATCTTCAAAGACTACAGCTGTCCATTTTACAACGGGAATTTCTCCAACGTCTCAATGTCTTTCTCAACTCATATAAATATGCCAAAGAAAGAATTGATGACTAGCGATCTTCATTAGAAAACATCTCTCAGAAGAAAGTGAGAATCCGAATTGTAATAGAAAATATCTCTCAAATAAAGTGAGCATAGAAACTAGCTTAAGCCTCTGAAGTTATTATGTTTGTAATAAGTTTAAGCTTATACGTTAGTAAGTCTTCTGCTTAGTGTAGAAGCTCTTCTGCTTAGTGTAGAAGCAAGAAAGTCTTCTGCTTAGTGTAGAAGCACATAAGTCTCAATCTTAGTGATTAGAGCATGAAGTCTTGAGCCTGAGTGCTTGAGCAAGGAAGTCTCCTATCTTGTGTGATCAGAGCAAGGAAGTCTCTCTGTCTTGTGTGACTAAGAGCAGGAAGTCTTGAACTTGTGTGCTTGAGCAAGGAAGTCTCTGATCTTGTGTGATCAGAGCAAGGAAGTCTCTCTGTCTTGTGTGACTTAGAGCTGGAAGTCTTGAGCTTGTGTGCTTGAGCATCTTATTGTAATCTTAGTGATTATAGTGAACTCTCTTGGAAACAAGGGGACTTGAGTGCTCTCAATTTGTGAGGGGAACCAGTATAAATTTTTGTGTGTTCTTCTCTCTCTCTCACTCTCTCATTTACTCCTTCATCATTCACTTAGCCGTTAGTTTAATTGTGTGAACAATTCCGCTGTGCTTAAAGACTCTGATAGATTTAAATATTTTGAAAGGTTTTTAAATATCCAAAACACAATTCAACCCCCCCCCCCCCCCCCCTTCTTGTGTTTTCTCCACGCATCTTCAATTGGTATCAGAGCTCCGGTTCTGTTGGTAAATCACTTAACCGTGAGACAGTCAAGATCCAAAGGAGAAAAACACCATGGCTCAACAAGTGAATGATAGGAAGCAGAAAGACTTAATATGAATGAAGATCTAAGCAACAAGCAAGTATCTACATCAACATCTGATGTTTGTACTTCAAATGCAAGAGACAAGGAAGCAGTCAGAAAAGGGAAGCAAGAAATGGAGCTTGAAGACAGTAAGGGAGAATCTGATGAAGAATACTTTGACAATTTCTCCAAGAAATTTCAAAGATGGTCCGAATTGAAGAAGAATGGAGGAGAGATAGCTAGCAAGAAGAAATTGACAACCTGGGAAGAGCTGGACAAACTTTCTGAAGAAGAAAAGAAAGTCAAGCTACCTAGGAGATCAAGACTTGAAAGGCAAGCAAGACCTGAAGCAGCAGCAGAGTCTAAAGAGGACTCAGAGTCTGAACAATCAAATTATGACTCTGATCACGACATCCTGAATCAGGTATATTCTCAACTTCCTAAACTTGAACTCATAAAACTACTAAATGCTGGTTCACGTAAGTTTAAAAAGCTCAAGGTTAATTGTGAGCACTTAAGTGAACAAGCAGGTCAATTTAAGTGTTTATATCTAGAGGCTCTAGAAAAGATTGATGTTCTGGAAAAAGGAAATGCCAGCAGTAGCAAACCTTATAAGAATTCAATTGATTATAAAAATCTCTGTAACACACACATTGACAGTAGTGACATTATTTCTTTACTGTCCTCTCTTAAAAACAATGGTGTAAATGGAATTGGTTATTCATGTGCAGATACATATGAAAAACCAAGTTCATCAAGCATATTTGAAAATGCTTCACCTTCTGATCTATATTCAACATTCGTACCTAAGAGTCTTCTGGTGCTACAAATGAAGAATAGAGGTCAGGTAACTAACAGTCTAGGACCCATCTGCAAATGGGTACCAAAAGACAAAATTGTTTATTTGGCTGCAGGACATATGAAGAAAATATACTCTCCACTCACATGAACTCATGTGACTGCAGATGGAAGGAGAGAAATTGTGCACAGAAGGCACATTTTTGATGAATCTGATGGTGAAGAAGATGAAGAATATGAAGCTTGTTCTGAAGATGACAGTGACTCAGCTTGGAGAAGTAATTGTTCAGGCTATGACACTGACTTCAATTGAAACTAGAAAGCTTCAATGCAAGGTGAGTATTCTTAAAAGTCTCAATGACAACTCAGAGGAGTAACACTCAAAGGTTAAAATATTCTTTTAGGACACCTGATGTATTTAAATTGTTCAGAAATAAAACCTTGAAAAAAATCTTGTCTGAACATATATTTTTGTGTCCTGAAAGATTTCTTTTTAGCCTTTGAAGTTCTTCAGGTTTCGGCATCTGAAGAAGCTCAGACTATGAAAACTTTTCAACCTCTGAGAGATAAGCCTCTGAATAGGAAATGAATTGGAAACGTTTAAGTATTTTTACTATAACGTTTTGGCGCTAAACAGACAACACGTACACACGTTCTGATTGGTTTGAATGCTGTTAATGATTAGTTTGTTTTACTTTTTAATTAATGTATTGTGTGTTTTAATTTATTTTATGTTTTTAAAATCTCTTAAACACTCACACTTTACATTATCACATCCCTCACTCTTGTTCTTCAAAGCTAGAACAAATTCTTTCTCTCGCTTTAGCAAATTCCACACCCTAACTTTCTGTAATGGCATCTACTTCTACATCAGTTCCAGACTCCTTGTTTACTTTTCCCAAAAGCTTTCCGATCAACACCATCGCTTGCGAGGAAATGTTTTCTACAGATTTATCTCTTAAGATGGAGGGAAAATCTCTGAACCTGGTTATGGAACAACCAGTGGACTTTGATAGTTTGAAAAAGAATCAGTTCGATGTTCTAAAGTTCTTTTCTAATCATAAAGGGAGCTTTAGATACATGAACTTATTAAATGGTCCAATCTATCCTATTCTAGTAAAAGATTTTTGGATCAGAAGCAAGGTGAGGACAGTTGAAGATTATCACAAGGAGCTAGCTGCAAGGAGGAAAGAAAAGGCTGAAAATGAAGACAAGACCCCTCAAGAGTTAGGATTAAGAATCATTGAGGAAACGAAGGTGCATTCGGTTGTGTGCGGTTTTGAAGTAATTCTCACTGCTTCAAACCTGGCTAAAGTGCTATCCATCCCAAATGTGGGCATCTACTACACTTTTAGTCACAATGAAGCACAAAAATCTATGTTTCTGAAGACTATGACAAGACATTGCTACGTCAAGGGAAAAAGTTGTGAGAGCAACAAGACAGGTGATCTGAAGCCCACTCAGAGTATATTAGCCAAAATCATGTTAAGTCCTATATTTCCAGGAAGTGAAAATTCTGATCAATTGTCATGGGATCATAGACGCTTTGTCTATTTTCTCACAAGGAAATATGATTTAAATTGGGCTAAATACATCTTTGATCACCTATGCAAATATGTGCTTAAAACTCAAAATCAGGCCAAGTCTGATATACATGTAGTCTACCCAAGGGTCCTCAGTGAGATTTTCTATCAATATGGAGTGATATATATAATCAAAGCTGCTGGTCATGACTACTTGTTAAGAGAATTCAGAGCCTCCACAATATCTGCTCATACACTATCTCACATGAACCTGTTGTCAGAACATGAAGTACAACCTTCAGATCCCTTGATACACCAGTCTCACTCAGAACCTTCCTTAGTAAAGAAATGGAACATTGACGTGCCTATAGTTTCTAGTGGCATTGTCAATAAGTATATTCAACTGTTGGATAACCTAGGAGAAGGGTTTAAGACTGAGAAGAAAGAATTGAAGAAGAAGAAGAGAAGAAGGCTAGTGAAAGCATATAAAGCTGAAGGCTCAGAAAGTGATGATGAACCTCTCAGTGTCAGACAAAAGCAACTTACCAAAGAGCCTGAGGAAAAGATTGCTGAAACCTCAGATCATAACAAATCAGGTGATGTATCTCTCTCTAAACCTGTTGTTACTTCTGCTCAAGATATTCATTTAACCTCATCATCAATCCAACCCCTTTCAAATTATAACCAGACAAGTTCTGAAGATAATCTTACCATAAAACAACTTATATCAGAACTTGTCAAAACAACTCACCGTGAACCAGTCTTTATCAACATCTCTTCATCATCATCTTCGACTAATTCTGACCCTAATGAGTTAGATGAAATTCTAGCTAATTTTGAACTGCTTAATGCCAAATCTAAGCATAAAATAGCTCAGCCATCTATGACTCAAACATCTTCAGACCCTCATACACCCAAACACCAAACTCCATCTGAACCACAACCCTCTGAACGTGCTGTTTCAGAAGAAAACTTGAATCACCCACCATCAAACCCTGTTGAGGCTATGGTCAATGAACTTCTTTTAGAAGATTTTCATCTCAAAGGCTTTGTCCAAACCAATCCTAGTCCTCAACTCATCAACACACCATTAACCAATGAACCTTACCCATCAAAATCAAACAATCCTGATGTCTTGAGCAAATGCAATGACTTGTTTAAACAGATACATGGTCTTTATGACCAAAGACAAACTGATATGTCGTCATCTGACTATGATGCTCAATGGGTGAGTCTGACAGAGGAACTGGTGAAAGAATTGCACAATCTTCAGAAGGCAGCTGTGGAAGAACAGAAGAAGTTTGACAAAGTTAAAGCCATCAATGCTGAGAAGGACATTCAGACTCAAATTGACACAGAGAGGAATCATCCTGAATCCTCTGCTGCAAGAGAAAATATTGGGCAAAATCTTAGGGAAATAATAGCCTCAATAATGGACGATCTGAATGTACCTATTCAATACAACCTGAGAAGTGATCAAGGCAATCAACAGCATCTGAGGAATCCTGTCTATGAGAATGACATCAGAAGGATTGAAGCAAAAGTGGACAAGTTTGTGGGATTGATGGAAGAAGTAAATACTAATCAGAAAAACATAATGACAACCCTAGCATCTTTCTGTAGTCAACCCCAACCTTAGAACCTATTTGATTGCTTATATGACTTCATAACTGATAATTTGCTAAGCACTTTGACTAGGTTAAACTTTTGGTTAGGATAAAACTCTGCTTGTTAATCTAACATATTTATCTGAATGCTTATTTGTCTGTAGTTAATTATGTTTAGTATGTCGTTTGTTTGTTTTAATTCTTTAACTGATCTTCATTTTCGTTAAAACAAACAATATTGCAATTTGATTTTTCAAACTCATGAATTTCATTCATATAATTTAACAAGAACAATATGTGGATATTCTTAAAGATCAAATTACATAACAAGAAAAGAAATATTAATAAGAAATCAAAAATTAAACAAGCCAAAAGTAATGGATTTTATTTCATTGAGAACATAAATTCTGGATTACATATTACATTTCTAAGAACTATCTTCTGGATGCTCTAAAAGGTCATGTTTGTGGTTACAAGCCTACATGACCTTTGTAGAGGGGAAAGGTTGAGGTTTTGGCTGAAGCCATCCAACCAGTAGTCTTTCTTGAAGAAACCAACTCTGTTGCAACAGTTTGGTTTTCCTCAGGAAAAGACTCTAGCCCCTCTAGAGCCTTGGATATCAGTTTGATTTTCTTCATGAATATATGTCTTCAAAACTTAAAACAGTCAGAGTCCAAAGATTTCTCTTCAGATTCTGAACTGAGTTCTTCTGTAACAGACACTGGCTTTGTTTCCATTGGTTTCTTCTTATGTTTTCTCCTATCTTGACTATCTCTCTTTGAAACTACTTTCTTATTCTCTGAGCGTTTCATTTTTTCTCTCAAGAGATCTATCAATAACCTAAGATTATACTGTGTGAATAAAATGACTAGGTATCTCTCTCCTTTTATAAGCATAATTCAATGGCCGAGTCTTAAATGCGTTCAACCACTCCTGATTTGACGGCATTGAAAGTTGAAATTTCTATTAATTGCTTATACTACTTTTTTGATAATGACAAAAGGGGGAGAAAGAATATTGGTAAATCAATTGTTGGAAGAAGCGAAATTACTTGGCTTTTTAGGGCTTTGTAGTGCTTCAGAGAGAGAATGTAGGAGAGTGGTCAAAATAGTAGCATGAGGTACATGCTTTGATATGACAATCTGATCTCTTTGAGAATTTCAAAATATTGTACTAAAGAGATCTGAACTGTTTTAAAAATTTTGTTCAAGCTCTGAGCTATTTTCCTTGAAAAGATTTCTTTAAGCTCTGAACTGTTTGAAAATATTTTGAACTCTGAAGCTGTTAATGATAACCATCAGAACCAAGTGTGTGTGTGTAGACGTCTCTAAGTGCCTCTGATCCTATTTTGTCATTCAATTTAAATATTGCTTCATCTTGCATTTGCATTAAGGGCTTAATTTCATGGAGAATACTTTTATTAATTGAAGTTTATTATTCATAGTTAGTTCTTCAGTAAGGGTGCAACTTTATTCAAATATTATCACACTATGAAAATAAGTAGCTTGCAAACCTTGTTCTTTATATAGTGAAATATGAATAATTTAAGTCATATAATAAAGTATTTCTGAAACTGATTAAAATTAACTATGGATACAAAATAGGGGGAGCTTACAAACCTAACCCTATGGGTTATCAGACTTAGGGGGAGCTTGCGAAACTCAGAAGCCTAATGTCAACATAGCTGATTTTTATCAACAACAATTGTATTTAATACTTATGTTTGTCATCATCAAAAAGGGGGAAATTGTTGGAACAAAATATGTGTTAATACACACCCTTAGGTTTTGATGATAACAAAGTATTAAATGGACAATTGATGGTACTAATGTTTAAATTAAGTGCAGGAGAATTCAACGTTATATCAAGAGCACACTTAATTTAGACTCTGATGAAACCTATGGAAATCTGAACATTTACACTCTGAAGGAGTTCAAAAGCTACAACGTGGTCAGGAGCTAAACAAAGTTCAGCGGCTCAAAGAGGATCAGGATGTCTGATGGAGTTCAGAAGCTCAGAGAAGTTCAGAAGCTCAAGGATGTTCAGATGCCTACAAGAGTTCAGAAGCTATCTGTTAGTCATGAGTCATTCAGAGGATGAAGACGTTCAGAAGCTGAATTGCGAAGGACTATCAGAGGCCAACCATTCAAGACCAATCAGACTCCAAGTTATCAAAGGTTCAACTACATTTATCAAGCCTGATGATTTGTTCTAAGGTCAACTAATTACAACGGTCACAAAGGATGTGATCCCTCTCTTTCTAGGAGCTAGTTGTACCTTATTATTGTACTATTCTACAAACAGTAAAGGTGAAGCCTCTCTGCAAAAGAAGACGTGGCTTTACTCAACGGATCTTCAAAGACTACAGCTGTCCATTTTACAACGGGAATTTCTCCAACGTCTCAATGTCTTTCTCAACTCATATAAATATGCCAAAGAAAGAATTGATGACTAGCGATCTTCATTAGAAAACATCTCTCAGAAGAAAGTGAGAATCTGAATTGTAATAGAAAATATCTCTCAAATGAAGTGAGCATAGAAACTAGCTTAAGCCTCTGAAGTTATTATGTTTGTAATAAGTTTAAGCTTATAAGTTAGTAGTAAGTCTTCTGCTTAGTGTAGAAGCAACAAAGTCTTCTACTTAGTGTAGAAGCTCTTCTGCTTAGTGTCGAAGCAAGAAAGTCTTTTGCTTAGTGTATAAGCACATAAGTCTCAATCTTAGTGATTTGAGCATGAAGTCTTGAGCCTGAGTGCTTGAGCAAGGAAGTCTCTGATCTTGTGTGATCAGAGCAAGGAAGTCTCTCTGTCTTGTGTGACTAAGAGCAGGAAGTCTTCAGCTTGTGTGCTTGAGCAAGGAAGTCTCTTGTAATATCCCAAAATTTTACTATATTAAGTAAATATTTTATTTTAAATAAGTACTAAAATATTTTATTGTTGTTGAAATATTAAATAATTTGATCTTATGATTCGTTAAATGTTTTATATTTATATATTTTGACTAAGTAGCAAGATAGCAAACAAATTTGTTCCCCGAAGACCGTAAGTAAGATTAGTGCTTCATCTCTACATATAATTATGTATATAACTCATGTTTTTATTTATTAATTATTAAATATGATGCATAAAATAATAACAAAGGCATGCCCCTAATTATAGACTAATTAAAGATACATAGATGATTAGCTAGAACAAGTAGATTGTTTTGTTTCAATTTGCTTAAGTCTATTTGCAACTTCTTTTCCTAATAATATGATCTATTCTTACTTCCACTTTTCACTCCATGAGTCCATTTATTTAGGAGTAGATTGACAACAATTATTAATTATAGTAACCGGCCTTCTCACTTCAGTTGCTCACATCGATTCTTAAACACTTAGAAAATAATATTTTTTTGAGAGAAAGAAGTTAAGCAAAGTTAGAGTAACTTTAGGAAATTCATCAACAACACAAGTAAGAAACATCCTATTATTTTCATTATTTACTTTTTCAGTGCAATTATCGTTGTCAATGAATCAAAGAATTATTTATACTTTTAAATAAAATTGTGAGTAGATAGATATGCACATGTAATTATATTGTTGATAATGTTTTCTTAACTATTCATGAATAGAAATTAGAGTATTCAAAATCTATATTGTTTTTTTTTAAACCGAAAATGAAAGAAGAGAGTATATGCTATCACTATGGCTATGAATATGATGAAAAAAATATGCATTAAGTTAGTAACCGAGATGAGATATCTTTTCAAAATTTTATGTCTACAATTAGTACATGAAGTAATTCTATAGGATAATAGTGTTTACTTATCAATTAAATAAAAGGTCCTATTTGAGGATATCGTAATTTAGTAGTATATTATACTTTAACTAAACCGAAGCTTTGAGTAAGAATGGAGTAAATAGAACTTGAAAATTAAGTCATTAGTTATTATTTTGTGAAGGTATAGACATAGTGGAATAAAGGCCGTGTCGTGGAAATTTTAAGAGTTGCTGATACTAAGGTAAGAGGGTCCTCCGTTGTTTGTTTATTTTATTTATAACATGTACCTATATTTGATTTATATGGCGTGCGTAAATGATATATGAATTCTTTTGATACATGAGTTTATTTTCTTATTGATTAACGTTTGATTTATTATGTCTGGATTTGGTGATTGGGGTTATCATTGGTGTACTTTGGTTGGTGACTGAGTTACTATCGGTGTGAGTAACTTCTGGTGTAAATAATTTAGCGGTGATAGGGCATTCATGCATTTAACGGTGTAGGTGAGGTTCGGAATAATACCCAACGGTGGGGTACCGAACCTTAATACCCAACGGTGGGGTATTTGTGTCCAATGATGGGACACTGTCCAATGGTGGGACATTTTACTCTGCGGAGCGGTGATATCCGGATCATGTAGGGTGCATTAGATTGTCATATAGACTAACCACTAGGATTTGATGAAGCATTGGAAAGTGTATAACTATGGTGTCGTGCGGTAAGTGGGTGATATCAACTTGTTTTATGGTTGGTGATTTATGAGCTTTCAATACGTATGCATGTTTAATTGATGATGTTTTCCTATGTTTTGGAGCGACCCTCATGAATAAATTTGGCCAGGTTAATAATCCAGTAGATCAGAGTTGCGCAGCGGTAGTTGAGGTATCGAGATTATGGACATTGGTGTTTGTCTTGTAGAGAAAGATTCTCACAAGCGTCCAAAGTTATGACCAGCTATAGATTGAGTGATTGGGTAGAAAAAGGCCAAGAGTCTTGGTTTAGAAATTTATTGAGTTAATGATAAGTGTGACATTTTGTAATTACTATTACTCTAAACTATTATTTATGAGAGATCTATTATCACAATAATTAATATCCAATATTATTAGTTTATTTGATTCTTTAATAAGGAAAAAAAATAGTCTTTTCACTTAAAATGTGTGTAATTAATGTCCCGAAAATCTGGGATGTTACATTTGGTATCAGAGCAGTTCGATCTAGTTCGGAATGTGGGGATGGTTGGGCAGTGTGTGAGTTATGTTAGTGCTGGTCATGTTCTCGAAAGTCCTCAAGAGATGGATGTTTAGTTACACCACTCAAACCTTATTTGTTGGTATCTCATTCGAAATAGTGTGTGCCCTAAGCACGGATGCATGATTGTCGGTATCATTTTAAATTGAGTAGAGTTAATCCAGGTATCAATATCAAGAACTTTTCTCTAGTTACAGTTTCGAGGACGAAACTGTTTTAGGTGGGTAGAATGTAATATCCCAAAATTTTACTATATTAAGTAAATATTTTATTTTAAATAAGTACTAAAATATTTTATTGTTGTTGAAATATTAAATAATTGATCTTATGATTCGTTAAATGTTTTATATTTATATATTTTGACTAAGTAGCAAGATAGCAAACAAATTTGTTCCCCGAAGACCGTAAGTAAGATTAGTGCTTCATCTCTACATATAATTATGTATATAACTCATGTTTTTATTTATTAATTATTAAATATGATGCATAAAATAATAACAAAGGCATGCCCCTAATTATAGACTAATTAAAGATACATAGATGATTAGCTAGAACAAGTAGATTGTTTTGTTTCAATTTGCTTAAGTCTATTTGCAACTTCTTTTCCTAATAATATGATATATTCTTACTTCCACTTTTCACTCCATGAGTCCATTTATTTAGGAGTAGATTGACAACAATTATTAATTATAGTAACCGGCCTTCTCACTTCAGTTGCTCACATCGATTCTTAAACACTTAGAAAATAATATTTTTTTGAGAGAAAGAAGTTAAGCAAAGTTAGAGTAACTTTAGGAAATTCATTAACATCACAAGTAAGAAACATCCTATTATTTTCATTATTTACTTTTTCAGTGCAATTATCGTTGTCAATGAATCAAAGAATTATTTATACTTTTAAATAAAATTGGGAGTAGATAGATATGCACATGTAATTATATTGTTGATAATGTTTTCTTAACTATTCATGAATAGAAATTAGAGTATTCAAAATCTATATTGTTTTTTTTTAAACCGAAAATGAAAGAAGAGAGTATATGTTATTGCTATGGCTATGAATATGATGAAAAAAATATGCATTAAGTTAGTAACCGAGATGAGATATCTTTTCAAAATTTTATGTCTACAATTAGTACATGAAGTAATTCTATAGGATAATAGTGTTTACTTATCAATTAAATAAAAGGTCCTATTTGAGGATATCGTAATTTAGTAGTATATTATACTTTAACTAAACCGATGCTTTGAGTAAGAATGGAGTAAATAGAACTTGAAAATTAAGTCATTAGTTATTATTTTGTGAAGGTATAGACATAGTGGAATAAAGGCCGTGTCGTGGAAATTTTAAGAGTTGCTGATACTAAGGTAAGAGGGTCCTCCGTTGTTTGTTTATTTTATTTATAACATGTACCTATATTTGATTTATATGGCGTGCGTAAATGATATATGAATTCTTTTGATACATGAGTTTATTTTCTTATTGATTAACGTTTGATTTATTATGTCTGGATTTGGTGATTGGGGTTATCATTGGTGTACTTTGGTTGGTGACTGAGTTACTATCGGTGTGAGTAATTTCTGGTGTAAATAATTTAGCGGTGATAGGGCATTCATGCATTTAACGGTGTAGGTGAGGTTCGGAATAATACCCAACGGTGGGGTACCGAACCTTAATACCCAACGGCGGGGTATTTGTGTCCAATGGTGGGACACTGTTCAATGGTGGGACATTTTACTCTGCGGAGCGGTGATATCCGGATCATGTAGGGTGCATTAGATTGTCATATAGACGAACCACTAGGATTTGATGAAGCATTGGAAAGTGTATAACTATGGTGTCGTGCGGTAAGTGGGTGATATCAACTTGTTTTATGGTTGGTAATTTATGAGCTTTCAATACGTATGCATGTTTAATTGATGTTGTTTTCCTATGTTTTGGAGCGACCCTCATGAATAAATTTGGCCAGGTTAATAATCCAGTAGATCAGAGTTGCGCAGCGGTAGTTGAGGTATCGAGATTATGGACATTGGTGTTTGTCTTGTAGAGAAAGATTCTCACAAGCGTCCAAAGTTATGACCAGCTATAGATTGAGTGATTGGGTAGAAAAAGGCCAAGAGTCTTGGTTTAGAAATTTATTGAGTTAATGATAAGTGTGACATTTTGTAATTACTATTACTCTAAACTATTATTTATGAGAGATCTATTATCACAATAATTAATATCCAATATTATTAGTTTATTTGATTCTTTAATAAGGAAAAAAAATAGTCTTTTCACTTAAAATGTGTGTAATTAATGTCCCGAAAATCTGGGATGTTACATTTGGTATCAGAGCAGTTCGATCTAGTTCGGAATGTGGGGATGGTTGGGCAGTGTGTGAGTTATGTTAGTGCTGGTCATGTTCTCGAAAGTCCTCAAGAGATGGATGTTTAGTTACACCACTCAAACCTTATTTGTTGGTATCTCATTCGAAATAGTGTGTGCCCTAAGCACGGATGCATGATTGTCGGTATCATTTTAAATTGAGTAGAGTTAATCCAGGTATCAATATCAAGAACTTTTCTCTAGTTACAGTTTCGAGGACGAAACTGTTTTAGGTGGGTAGAATGTAATATCCCAAAATTTTACTATATTAAGTAAATATTTTATTTTAAATAAGTACTAAAATATTTTATTGTTGTTGAAATATTAAATAATTTGATCTTATGATTCGTTAAATGTTTTATATTTATATATTTTGACTAAGTAGCAAGATAGCAAACAAATTTGTTCCCCAAAGACCGTAAGTAAGATTAGTGCTTCATCTCTACATATAATTATGTATATAACTCATGTTTTTATTTATTAATTATTAAATATGATGCATAAAATAATAACAAAGGCATGCCCCTAATTATAGACTAATTAAAGATACATAGATGATTAGCTAGAACAAGTAGATTGTTTTGTTTCAATTTGCTTAAGTCTATTTGCAATTTCTTTTCCTAATAATATGATATATTCTTACTTCCACTTTTCACTCCATGAGTCCATTTATTTAGGAGTAGATTGACAACAATTATTAATTATAGTAACCGGCCTTCTCACTTCAGTTGCTCACATCGATTCTTAAATACTTAGAAAATAATATTTTTTTGAGAGAAAGAAGTTAAGCAAAGTTAGAGTAACTTTAGGAAATTCATCAACATCACAAGTAAGAAACATCCTATTATTTTCATTATTTACTTTTTCAGTGCAATTATCGTTGTCAATGAATCAAAGAATTATTTATACTTTTAAATAAAATTGTGAGTAGATAGATATGCACATGTAATTATATTGTTGATAATGTTTTCTTAACTATTCATGAATAGAAATTAGAGTATTCAAAATCTATATTGTTTTTTTTTAAACCGAAAATGAAAGAAGAGAGTATATGCTATTGCTATGGCTATGAATATGATGAAAAAAATATGCATTAAGTTAGTAACCGAGATGAGATATCTTTTCAAAATTTTATGTCTACAATTAGTACATGAAGTAATTCTATAGGATAATAGTGTTTACTTATCAATTAAATAAAAGGTCCTATTTGAGGATATCGTAATTTAGTAGTATATTATACTTTAACTAAACCGATGCTTTGAGTAAGAATGGAGTAAATAGAACTTGAAAATTAAGTCATTAGTTATTATTTTGTGAAGGTATAGACATAGTGGAATAAAGGCCGTGTCGTGGAAATTTTAAGAGTTCCTGATACTAAGGTAAGAGGGTCCTCCGTTGTTTGTTTATTTTATTTATCTCATGTACCTATATTTGATTTATATGGCGTGCGTAAATGATATGTGAATTCTTTTGATACAAGAGTTTATTTTCTTATTGATTAACGTTTGATTTATTATGTCTGGATTTGGTGATTGGGGTTATCATTGGTGTACTTTGGTTGGTGACTGAGTTACTATTGGTGTGAGTAACTTCTGGTGTAAATAATTTAGCGGTGATAGGGCATTCATGCATTTAACGGTGTAGGTGAGGTTCGGAATAATACCCAACGGTGGGGTACCGAACCTTAATACCCAACGGTGGGGTATTTGTGTCCAATGGTGGGACACTGTCCAATGGTGGCACATTTTACTCTGCGGAGCGGTGATATCCGGATCATGTAGGGTGCATTAGATTGTCATATAGACTAACCACTAGGATTTGATGAAGCATTGGAAAGTGTATAACTATGGTGTCGTGCGGTAAGTGGGTGATATCAACTTGTTTTATGGTTGGTAATTTATGAGCTTTCAATACGTATGCATGCTTAATTGATGATGTTTTCCTATGTTTTGGAGCGACCCTCATGAATAAATTTGGCCAGGTTAATAATCCAGTAGATCAGAGTTGCGCAGCGGTAGTTGAGGTATCGAGATTATGGACATTGGTGTTTGTCTTGTAGAGAAAGATTCTCACAAGCGTCCAAAGTTATGACCAGCTATAGATTGAGTGATTGGGTAGAAAAAGGCCAAGAGTCTTGGTTTAGAAATTTATTGAGTTAATGATAAGTGTGACATTTTGTAATTACTATTACTCTAAACTATTATTTATGAGAGATCTATTATCACAATAATTAATATCCAATATTATTAGTTTATTTGATTCTTTAATAAGGAAAAAAAATAGTCTTTTCACTTAAAATGTGTGTAATTAATGTCCCGAAAATCTGGGATGTTACATCTCCGATCTTGTGCGATCAGAGCAAGGAAGTCTCTCTGTCTTGTGTGACTTAGAGCAGGAAGTCTTGAGCTTGTGTGCTTGTGCATCTTATTGTAATCATAGTGATTATAGTGAACTCTCTTGGAAACAAGGGGATTGGAGTACTCACAATTTGTGATGGGAACCAGTATAAATTGTTGTGTGTTCTTCTCTCTCTCACTCTCTCATTTACTCCTTCATCATTCACTTAGCCGTTAGTTTAATTGTGTGAACAATTCCGCTGTGCTTAAAGACTCTGATAGATTTAAATATCTTGAAAGGTTATTAAATATCCAAAACACAATTCAACCCCCCTTCTTATGTTTTCTCCACGCACCTTCAATCTCAAGAAAGCTTGAAGACTTCAACAACAAACTCAACAACAAAGAGCTTGTAAGCAAGATGCTGAGTAGTTTACCTCTGAATTGGATAGAAATTTCAAAAACTATAGAGGAAACTAAAGATATAATTTCAATGAGTCTTGAATCATTGATTGATTTACTCAGAGTCCATGAAATGGCTCTGAAAGAAAAAGAAGATTTGAGAAGTGAAGAAGCAAAAGCAGCAACGAAAGGAAAGAAAGCATTGGAACATGAAGGTCTTGTTGAAGAACCTGATGAAAAGTATCTTGAAAGGTTCTCAAGAAAAATTCAAAGATGGTACAACTTCAAGAAGAATGGAGGAAAACTGGCTAAAGGAATGACAACCTGGGATGAGCTAGACAACTTCTCTGAAGATGAATCTGGAAGAGCACCAGGAGCTGAAGAATCATGTTCTGAAGATGTTTCAGACTCTGAAGATTCAAATTCTGATGAAGAGTCAGAACCTGAGAACATAGACATTATCCAGAGAAGAATGAATCAGGTATACCCTTGTCTTTCCAAAGCAAAATTGATCAAGCATCTTAAAAAGGCTTTACTTAAATCCTTAAATAGTCTGCAGAAGTATAAAAAGCTTAAAGCAGACTATGAGAATTTAAGTAAGAAAGAAAATCACTCTGAATGATTATGCTGTATGTCAAAAACCCTTTGAGCACTCTCTTGCTCTCAAAGAGTATTGCAACACAAATGTTGATCAAAATAATATTATTTCCATGCTTTGCAATATCAAAACCAACAATACTAATGGGATTGGATACTCTAGTAATAAAACACTAGAGGAACCAAGCTTATCAGTTATTGATGGAAGCTTCTCACTCCCTAATCTTTACACTACATTTGTATCTGATAGCACTCAGATGAAACAAATGAAGGATAAAGATTTGGCAACTAACAGTCTAGGACCCTCAAGCAAGTGGGTACCAAGAGACAAAATAGTTTACTTGATTGCAGGTGAAACAAAGACTCTGAACCTTCCAATCACATTGATGCATGTGAATGTGAATGGAAGAAGAGCAATTGTGCATAGAAGGCACATTTTTGAAGAGTCAAATGGAGAAGAAGATGAAATGGAGTACATAAGAAACAGGAGGGAGTATGAAGAATTTGCAGATTGTTTTGAAAAAGTCTTTGATGATAGCAACTCTCTTTGGTGGGATGAATGTTCAGAATTTGACCTGGAGAGAGATTGATCTTGAACAAAATGTCATCAAAACAACAAAGCTTCAAAATCAGGTAAGTAACTCTCAACTCATAAATTACAAGTCAGAGGAATAACATTCAAGGTTAAAAAGGTTTCTTAGGATACTAGATTTATTTCTCAAAAAATGTTCAGAATTAAAAACTTTGAAAAATCCTGTCTGAACATATTTTTAAATATCCTGAAAGACACATTTTCAGACTCTGAAGTATTTTAGATCTCAGCATCTGAAGTAGTCCAGACTCTGAGAAACTTTTTATCCTCTGAAGATTAAGCCTCTGAATAGGAATTGAATTAGAAATGTTTAAATATTTTTTACTGAAACGTTTTGGCGCTAAAAGAACAACACGTACACACGTTCTGATTGGTTTAAAACAGTTAATGATTAGTTCTTTTCTTTTTGATTTATTTTTTATGTGTATTCTATTTGCCTTTAATCAAAATCACTTAATCACTTGCACACGTTACTTCGTCACAACCTACACTTTCATCTTATTAACCTCAGAAAATCTTCTTTCTTCCACAAATTAGCAAACCCAAAACCCTAAACTTCAGAAATGGCAGCATCCACATCACCTTCAGATTCTCTATTTGCGTTTCCTAAGAACTTCCCTATCAACACTACTGCTTGCGAAGAAATGTTCTCCACAGATTTGTCTCTCGAGATGGAGGGAAAATCTCTAAACCTGGTTATGGAACAACCAGTGGACTTTGATAGCTTGGAGAAGAATCACTTTGATGTTCTAAAGTTCTTTATTGATCATAATGGGAGCTTTAGATACATGAACTTGCTAAATGGTCCCATCTATCGAACGCTAGTAAAGGATTTTTGGATCAGAAGCAAGGTGAAGACGGTTGAAGATTACAACAGGGAGATAGATGCAAAGAAGAAGGAGAAGTTGGAAAATAAGGATAAGACTCCTCAAGAATTGGGATTAAGGGTAGTCGAAGAGACTGAAGTACATTCTGTGGTTTGTGGATTTGAAGTAATTCTCACTGCTTCAAATCTGGCTAAGGTGTTATCTATCCCCAATGAAAGCACCTACCATACCTACAGCCAAAGCGAAGCAAAGAATTCAGAGTTCCTAGTAAACATGACCAAGCTGTGCTACGCTAAAGGGAAGAGTTGGGAAAGCAACAAAGTAAGTGATTTGAAGCCCACTCAGAAAGTTTTAGCCAGAATAGTTCTAGGATCAATATTTCCAAGGAGTGGAAGTTCTGATCAACTTTCATGGGATCATAGGCACTTCGTCTATTTTCTCATAAGAAAATTTAATTTGAACTGGGCAAAATACATCTTCAATCACCTCTGCAAGGCTGTGAGTGCTACTCAGAAGCAATCCAAGCCAAATGTTCATATCATCTACCCAAGAATCCTTATTGAAATCTTCTATCAATGTGGTGTGATAGATGTAATCAAGGCTGCTGGTCATGACAATCTGATTAGGGAAATCAGAGCTTCTACAATCTCCGCTCACACTTGTCATACCCCAATTTTTGACCTAAGATCTCACCTCATATTCTCATCATTACATTTTATGCATAAATAACGAAAAATCCAAAAATATGTCAATTTATTTAATTTTGTTTTTTGTTAGTATCTTTGTTATAAAATCCAAAAATATATATGTTAAAAATTAGTTTATTTTTGTTTTAATATCTTCGTTTTATACTTTGAAAAAATTCCAAAATAATATGTTAAGAATCTATTTTCTTTTTCAAGATATATTTGTTTTATATTTTGATAAAAAAAAAACTATAATTTAAGAGTCAAATCTTTTTATTATGCTACTATTTTTCTCACCTTTTATTACTATTATTATTATTATAATTTTCTTTCCTTTTATCATTAATATTATTACTAAAAATATATATTCAATAAAATAAACCAACACAACAACAGCATAGGCTGTTGCTGCGCCCCCCTACCCCTTTCTTTTTCTATTATTTATTATTAATATTGTTAACAACCAAAAAAAAAAGCAAAAAGTCAAACAAAAAATAACACAAAAAGAAGAAAAAGCAGCTGAACCACAGTAACGACAGAAAACTGTGGAACACGTTTCCATCCCTTCTTTTCTTCAACTTTTCCGGAAATTAAGCTGCAGGTTTACCAAATCCACACTTCAATTCAGTTCTTAGATTTGTTCAATGGACAATACAAACCCTAAATTTGCCTATAAAACTGATTGAAAAATCGAAAGAAAAAAAAAAATTCGGCAGAAAATAAGAGGCTGCAGAATAGAACCAAAAACACAAAATCAATTAAAAACCAAAACTCACAACCTTCTTCAACCTTCATCAATCACAGAAACACCATAACCACAACTACCTCACAAACAAATCAAATCAAAAATCAGAAAGAGGAGGAACCGAAATTGAGGGAAGAAAAACAGAGAAACAAAATGTAGAGATTAGAGGGCAAACACTTCACCTCCACCTTCTTCACTACCATAAATCCACCATCACTACATTCAAAGCACAACCATCAAAACTGTAACAACACAACCAGTAATCACCTCACCAGTAATAAAAAACCCATAACCCAAAAAATCAGAGACAAGAAGTAGAGAAGAAGAACAGATTGGTGAAGAAGAAGAGCAAAAGATCCCGCCGCCGAATTGCCACTATCACCACTGCTCGCTGCCAGAATCGCCGCTCACTTTGTCTTGTGGGCGCAGAACTCTTTTTCTCTCTGTTTGTTCGTGCTTCTGTTTCCATCTTTGTTCTCTTATTTATTTATTTGGCTGTTTATTTATTTACCTATTTACTTATTTATTTTATCAATTAGGTTGCTGTTTGTGATAAGCAAAAATCCTTTTTTATAATTTATGTGATTTAATTTGATGTATTAATAATAATCTAAAAAAATGATCAAAAACAGGTTTTATTTAATTAAGGTTTTTTTTATATGCTTGTGTCTAAGTCCAAAGGAAAGGGGAAATTTTTGCCCGTTAACTTCGCGTTACGATGTTTTTTTTTTTTTTTTTTGCGCTTTTGCTTGTTCGCTATTTTTTACCTTGAAATAAAAATCATTTTTATTTAAATAAAAAAAGAATGAAAAAAGGAGTGGTCTGGCGGATGACTTTTCATTCTCCGCTGACTTCGGATTTCCTGCCGGACGACTTGCGGTCCGAATAACCGACGTTCTAAAAATACAATTTTCTTAAAATAATAAAAACTGAAAAAACATTCAAATATTTTCAAAAAAAGAAATCTTTTTATAATAAACTCCGACTTTCATCGAGAAACCTTTTTCAAACTTTTTTCAATAAATGCTCTAACACACTTAAGCATATTTAAATATTTTCAAAAAAAAGACTAAAAAATACAAAACAATTCAAATCTTTTGCCGCTTGGCTTTTCAATTTCAAACTTTTTTTTTCAAAAGAGTTTAGACGTGAGTCATCTCTGGTTGAAATTCATTTCCCCACGACATATGGCAGGAAAAGATATAAACTTTTCAGTATGTTCGTGGCGGATTAAAAAGGAGTTTAAACTTAAGATGACGACTCGTCTTTCCTCCTAAAAATCAATCAAACAAACCACTTTATAATTTTTACCCCGAACTACGAGATTTTGATCCCTCGCGGGTACGTAGTGCAAAAGACCTTGTGTCATCCCAATTCAAAATTAATAAAACTTTTTTTCTTCTTTTCTTTTGAATATCCCAAAATTAATAAAAAAAAATTCTCTCATCGTTACCCAATCATTTATAAGCAAATTTTACAAGCAAAACATTTTAGCACAAAATACATATTTCAAGAGGTTCCCGTAGAGTACTACGGATATATAGGATGCTAATACCTTCCCTTTGTATAACTAACCCCCGAACCTTAAATCTCTAAAAAATTAATTATGGGTTTATTCGATCTTTTCCCCTTCCCTTGGATAAATTAAAGTTCGGTGGTGAATCATAATTTTTGAGAACCAAAGCTAACCAATAGCTTGGCGTCCGAAAATCACCGCGACAGGAATGGCGACTTCACTGGGGATGCCCCAAGAGGGTTGAGCCTAACTTGTATATATTTTATATTTGTGCTATTATTTTTTCTTGTATATTTTATATTTCTTTTTATGCTTATATGTTTGGGTTTAATACTTATGAGAGAAAAGTCCTCTACCCAGACTTGAGCAAACACTTAAGATAAGTTAGTGGTTGAGTGTTGGCCTTCTTGGTGGATACCTCGTAGGGTTAACATGAAAACCACGCCTAGAGTAGACCCTCTTGAAAATATCGTTGTCTTGCGAGGATTTGCAATGGCGGTGATATTTTCTCGTTGGATCCGTGACTCCAGGGACCTTTTAACAAGTCTAGAACCTCGAAACGTGTTATTAGGGACCTCTGTTTAGAACCCTAATTGGTGGTTAAGCGTTGACCTTCTTGGTGGATATCTCGTAGGGTTGACGCGAAGGCCACACCTAAAAGAGATTTTTTGGAGGTGTTGCGGTCTTGTGAGGATTCTCAATGGCTGTGATACTTTCGAATAAGATCAATGATTTTAGGAACCATTTTGGGAGCTTAGAATCTACATGTGAGGGGGGGTAGTTTGGAAACTTTTTAGCACCGTATAACTGGCATTCAAAACTATCCCGGATCATATCCATCCATACCATAACATTTGCATTCATAAAAATTCATTACTTTTATTTTCAAGGAACTTAGTATTATCTTTGCGAACGTCATAGGTTTTGCAATCCTTCCATTTAAAAAAAGAAAAGAAAAAAAAATTCAAAAAAATTGTCTCCTTATGATGTTTGCAATTAATATTGAGTTCCTTAAAAATAATAATAATAATAATAATATAAAAAATATATCATTTGCATTGCATTAATGCATCATTCATCAGTCAAGTTTTCACATTCTGGCGACCTATTCGCTCCTTTTTCTATTCGTCCAGTCAAATTGTGTCACAAAATACAACACCGAGCTAATCAAGATGGGTCTAAGCCCGAGAACCACGAGCTTCATGAAGAGGTGATTACTCTCCGAGCAAAGATGAACATGATTGAGGGTTGTTCAAATGAACGTACGATCTCAGATTATGGCTGCTATTGACGAGATTGGTTCAAGTCCCGAGTAACCTCGTTTGTAATTTCTGGGAAAGCCAATTTGAAATAGATCTCTGCAAATGCTCAAGTCTAGATGGAAAATTCTTCCCAAATTTTGGCATTGTACTGCTTTTGTCGTTTGTATTTTTATTCGTTAATGCATTATTTGTATATAAGAACTTGTTTATTTTCTTGAATGTTTATCTCAACACAATGAGTATGTTAGTCTAGAAGAAATTCATTTGTTACACTCATTTTTTTGTTTTCAATTAAATTTGTTTTTGGCATTATGATACCAAATTCTACCAATCTTCTTGCTTATGCGGAAATTGGAGGGAGGATGACGATAAAAAACGCAAAAATAAAAATTTGATTGTGTGCTTTTGAATAAAACCTTGTTGATGATGTGCATGCATTGTTTCAAATCCCAAACACCGGAGATATAATGAAGATAATCCCTTGTTAACCCTTTTGAGCCTTGAAGTAGGAGTTTCTCTTCAATGTAAAAAAAAAACCTTACATTTAACCTGGGGCAGGGTAGTCTTCAGTTGATTTGACCGAGTGTTCAGATTTCAAAAAGACATGTGTTTATAAGTATCAACCACAATGGTTATCCCTCATCCACCAAAGAACAAGACAGTCATCACCTCTCAATAGATCAAGACAAAGTCAAACGTCACATGATTTGTCCAAAAAAGAAAAGTCCGCTAAGACCAAAATTGAAAAACAAGTGGCCTAGGAAAAAATTAGGGCATCCCGTTGGACTACAAAAGAAGGAGTCCAGGCAAAAGTTAGGGAAAATAAAATACGAAAGGACTACCAAAGCCAAGGTCCCCAATATAAAAAAAGGACAAACTTGTGTGACTACAACCACAAAGAGGTGAGTGTACTACTACAAAAACCTCGCTGGCTCCTTAATCATCAAAATCCCTTTTTGAGAAATGAAAACTTAGGTTGAATAAACCGAACATAGGATTGGAGAACACCACGAAGAATGGGTGGGCACAAATAATCTTTGAGCCTTAAAATCTTTTTTCTGAAAACCGTAAACCAGGCCACGTTACTGTTGGAACAAAATATGTGTTAATACACACCCTTAAGTTTTGATGATAAAAAAGTATTAAATGGACAATTGATGGTACTAATGTTTAAATTAAGTGCAGGAGAATTCAACGTTATATCAAGAGCATACTTAATTTAGACTCTGATGAAACCTATGGAAGTCTGAACATTTACACTCTGAAGGAGTTCAGAAGCTACAACGTGGTCAGTAGGTAAACAAAGTTCAGAAGCTCAAAGAGGATCAGAATGTCTGATGGAGTTCAGAAGCTCAGAGAAGTTCAGAAGCTCAGAGAAGTTCAGAAGCTCAAGGATGTTCAGATGCCTACAAGAGTTCAGAAGCTATCTGCTAGTCATGAGTCATTCGGAGGATGAAGACGTTCAGAAGCTGAATTGCGAAGGACTATCAGAGGCCAACCATTCAAGACCAATCAGACTCCAAGTTATCAAAGGTTCATCAGAAGCAAAGGAATTTCCCAAATCATCAGAAGGGCTACATCAACTACAATTATCAAGCCTGATGATTTGTTCTAAGGTCAACTAATTACAATGGTCACAAAGGATGTGATCCCTCTCTTTTTAGGAGCTAGTTGTACCTTATTACTGTACTATTGGACAAACAGTAAAGGTGAAGCCTCTCTGCAAAAGAAGACGTGGCATTACTCAACGGATCTTCAAAGACTACAGCTGTCCATTTTACAACGGGAATTTCTCCAACGTCTCAATGTCTTTCTCAACTCATATAAATATGCCAAAGAAAGAATTGATGACTAGCGATCTTCATTAGAAAACATCTCTCAGAAGAAAGTGAGACTCTGAATTGTAATAGAAAATATCTCTCAAATGAAGTGAGCATAGAAACTAACTTAAGCCTCTGAAGTTATTATGATTGTAATAAGTTTAAGCTTATAAGTTAGTAGTAAGTCTTCTGCTTAGTGTAGAAGCAACAAAATCTTCTGCTTAGTGTAGAAGTAAGAAAGTCTTCTGCTTAGTGTAGAAGCACATAAGTCTCAATCTTAGTGATTAGAGCATGAAGTCTTGAGCCTGTGTGCTTGAGCAAGGAAGTCTCTGATCTTGTGTGATCAGAGCAAGGAAGTCTCTTTGTCTTGTGTGACTACGAGCAGGAAGTCTTGAGCTTGTGTGCTTGAGCAAGGAAGTCTCTGATCTTGTGTGATCAGAGCAAGGAAGTCTCTCTGTCTTGTGTGACTTAGAGCAGGAAGTCTTGAGCTTGTGTGCTTGAGCATCTATTGTAATCTTTGTGATTATAGTGAACTCTCTTGGAAACAAGGGGACTGGAGTACTCTCAATTTGTGAGGGGAACCAGTATAAATTGTTGTGTGTTCTTCTCTCTCTCACTCTCTCATTTACTCCTTCATCGTTCATTTAGCCATAAGTTAATTGTGTTAATAATTCCGCTGTGCTTAAAGACTCTGATAGATTTAAATATCTTGAAAAGTTTTTAAATATCTAAAACACAATTCAACCCCCCTTCTTGTGTTTTCTCCACGCACCTTCAATTGGTATCAGAGCTCCGGTTCTGTTGGTAAATCACTTAACCGTGAGACAGTCAAGATCCAAAGGAGAAAACCACCATGGCTCAAAATATGGATGATTGGAAGCTGAAGTTATATCAACAAGTTGCTGATCTTGTCAAAGAAATTGAAGATGGACTGAATTTAATTGAAGATCTGAGTAACAATCAAAATTCTTCCACATCAGGGGTTAATCAAACTTCTAGTATTGATTCTACAACTACTACTCTTTGCCTCACTAGTGATGATAATGAAAGCATTCAGTGGGCAACAGTAAATGGTCTGTTAGATCAATATGAGGAGTTTAGGATGGAGGAAAATGAGAGTATTGGAGAAATGAACTTAAGGTTTCGAGCCATCACAAGCAAGCTTGAAGAGTACCACAACAAACTCAGCAACAAAGAGCTTGTAAGCAAGTTGCTGAGAAGTTTGCCTCTCAATTGGAATGGAATTTCAAATACTATAGAGGAAACTGAAGACATCAACTCAATGAGTCCTGAATCATTGATTGATTTACTCATAGTCCATGAATTGGCTCTGAAGGATATGCAAGAGTTGAAAGGTGAAGAAGCAGAAGCAGCAAGGAAAGGAAAGCAAGCATTGGAGCATGAAGATCTTGTTGAAGAACCTGATGAAGAGTATCTTGAAAGGTTTTCAAGAAAAATTCAAAGATGGTACAACTTCAAGAAGAATGGAGGAAGACTGGCTAAAGGAACGACAACATGGGATGTACTAGACAACTTCTCTGAAGATGAGTCTGAAAGAGCACCAGGAGCTGAAGGATCAAGTTCTGAAGACGGCTCAGACTCTAAAGCAAAATTGATCAAGCATCTTAAGAAGACTTTACTTAAACTCTCTAATAGTCAGCAGAAGTATAAAAAGCTTAAAGCAGACTATGACAATTTAAGTAAGCAAGCAAATCACTCTAAAGATCTTGTACAAAACGTTTTTATCAAAACAAAAGATCTTAAGAATGATTATGCTATGTGTTACAAACCCTTTGAGCACTCTTTTGCTCTCAAAGAGTTTTGCAACACTAATGCTGATCAAAATAAAATTGTTTCCATGCTTTGCAATCTTAAGACCAACAATACTAATGGAATTGGATACTCTATTAATAAAACACTAGAGGAACCAAGCTCATCAGTTATTGATGGAAGCTTCTCACTCCCTAATCTTTACACTACATTTGTATCTGATAGCTCTCAGATGAAACAAATGGAGGATGAAGATTTGGCAACTAACAGTCTAGGACCCTCAAGCAAGTGGGTACCAAGAGACAGAATTGTTTACTTGATTGCAGGTGAAACAAAGACTCTGAACCTTCCAATCACATGGATGCATGTGAATGTGAATGGAAGAAGAGCAATTGTGCATAGAAGGCACATCTTTGAAGAATCAGATGGAGAAGAAGATGAGATGGAGTACATAAGGAGCAGGAGGGAGCATGAAGATTTTGAAGCATGCGTAGAAGATGATAACAACTCAGTGTGGTGGAGTGATTGTTCAGGCTATGACAATGACTACACCTAAATCCAAGAGCTTCAAAATCAGGTAAGTAACTCTCATCTCCTGAATGACATTTCAGAGGAATAACTTTCAAAGGTTGAAAATGTCTTCTTAGGACACAAAAATGTTCACAACTAAAAACCTTGAAAAATCTTGTCTGAACATTTTTTTTTCTCTTTAAAGGTCATGAAAGACACTTTTTCAAACTCTGAAGTATTTTGGATCTCAGCATCTGAAGTAGTCCAAACTCTGAGAAACTTTTCAACCTCTGAAGGATAAGCCTCTGAATAAGAAACGAATTGGAAACGTTTAAGTACTTTTACTAAAACGTTTTGGCGCTAAAAAGGAACAACACGTACACACACTCTGATTGGGTTGAAACAGTTAATGATGGTTTGTCTTATTTTTGAATTTAATATATTGTGTGCTTTAATCTGTTTTACTGTTTTAATCAAAATTACTTAAAACACTTGCACACTTTACACTATCACATTCCTCATTTTCAAAACTAAAACAAATCTCTTCTCTCTACAATTAGAAAATCCAAAAACCCTAACTTTTGAGATGGAAACTTCTACCTCATCAGCTTCTACTGTTTCGTTTTTGTTTCCAAGGGATTTAGCAGTCAACATCATCAACTACTCAGAGGTATTCAGCAGAGAAAGATCGCTCGACATGAAAGGGAAATGACTCAACTTGGTTATGGAACAACCAGTTGATTTTGAAAGTCTTAGAATAAATCAACACGATGTTGAGAAGTTCTTCACGGACCAAAATGGAGGTGGTAGATACATGAAGGTATTAAATGGTCCAATCTACCCTACGCTAGTTTAAGATTTCTGGGTAAGAAGCAAGGTAGTAACCATGGAAGACTACAATAAAGAAGTGGCTGTCTTAAGGAATTCAAAGCTTGAAAACAAGGACAAGACTCCCGCTGAATTGGGTCTAAGAGAAGTAAAAGAAGAAGAAATTAGGTTGGTGGTGTGTGGTTTCGAAGTAGTTTTGACCCAATCAAATATGGCTAGTATTCTACAAATTCCCAATGAAGGAAAATTCAATGTCTTCAGTGCTGTTGAAGCCAAGAACACAGGGTGTCTAAGTGATATGACAAATATGTGTTATGAAGAAGGGAAAACTTGTGAGAGCAACAAAAGTGGTGATTTGAAGTCAACACAGAAACTCTTAGCCAGAATCCTGCTAGGATCAATCTTTCCAAGGAGTGGAAGCTCTGATCAACTTTCTTGGGATCATAGATACTTTATCTATTATCTCACTAAAGGATATCAACTGAATTGGGCTAAGTATATCTTCAATCACCTGTGTAAAGCTGTTAATGCTACTCAAAAACAATCCAAGCCAAATATTCATGTCATCTATCCAAGGATTCTTAGTGAAATCTTCTATCAATGTGGTGTGATAGATGTAATTAAAGCTACTGGACATGACAATCTGGTTAGGGAAATCAGAGCCTCTACAATCTCAGCTCACACCCTCTCCAACATGAACTTGCTAGTTGGAAAAGAGATGCAACCCTCTGATCCATTTAAACTTCAACCTCACTCAGAAGTTTCAATGGTGAAGAGACATAAGATTGACATACCTGCTGTCTCAAATGGTATTGTCAATCAATATATTCATCTGTTAGAAAGTCAAGATGAAAGGCTGGAAATTGAAGAGGAAGGATTGAAGAAGAAATGGAAGAGGCTGGTAAAAATAAAAATAGAGAATAAAACTGCAAAGACAGACATCAAGGGAAAGACTCCGACCAAGACTGATGGATCATCTAGGGTAGTGATTCAAGAAGAAGAGAGCGATGTAGACGATGAACCTATCAGTGTCAGGCTAAATAGACTTGCCAAGATGCCAAAGAAGAAAGCTGCTGAAGACTCAACCATGAATAACTCAGGTAATGTATCATTGTCTGAATCTGCTATTGTAAACAATCAAGATTCCAACCAAACACATCTTCAAACCAACACAGTAGTTCACCTCTACTATTCCTTGAAAAACATTTAGGAGTTGAACTATCTCATCAACATGTAACCAAAAGTCTTGTTCATAACACACTTTCAATCTCTGAGCAAACTCAGAACCCCACTTCAAACGCTACTCAAACAAGTCCTGAAGACAACTTTACTCTAAGACAAGTTGTATCAGGACCTGTTCATCCAGACCCATCCATACAAGTAACAATCCAACCTGAGCCACATATCTCACCTGAACATGCTTATTCACATCCTACTTCTCAAACAACCCCTGAACACCAAATCAACTCATATACTAAAGTGTTTGCTACTGACTCTCATGAGTCATGACTCTCATGAGTCAGTGCACACTGAAGTACCCAAAACAAATGAGACCCTAAACCTACAAACCAAAAAACAGGTTGGTAAAATAATCAAAGAATTAACAAATGCTCAATCAAATTCTTTTGGTCAATCTGATCAACAGCAACAACAACCACAATCATCACCTCAACACACTCCCTCACCCTCAAACTCTGAACCTCATCCAACCATTTCAATCAACATTGTTATCTTGAATGAATGCAATAGTTTGATTAGACAGATACATGGCCTTCCTGAGCTAAGTCTTTCTAACATGTCTTCGTCTGAACATATTGCACAATGGGTGAGCTTAACTGAGGCATTAGTAAAGAAGCTGCATAATCTTCAAGAGGCTAATAGTGAAGAGCAGAGGAGGAGTAACAAGGAAAAGAATGCAATGGTTGAAGAGGTCATTCAGATTCAAAAGGACACAGAGAGGAATCAACCTGAATCCTCTTCTGTAAGAACAAGTGATGAGCAAAATCTAATGGAGAAGATAGCATCACTTGAGAAAAGTCTGAATGAGCCTATTGTCGACAATCTGGAAGCAAATCAAGTGCATCTTAGAAACCCACTATATGAGGCTGAAATTGAAGACCTTAGAGCAGAAATGAAAAGGTATGGAGGGCTGATGGAGGTAGTTAATGCCAAACAGAAGGAAATCATGAGAACTCTAGCTTCTCTTTGTAGCCAACCCCAACCAACACCCTAGGATCTCCATGTTTGCTTGAAATGAATATCTTGATTAATATTTTGTTAGGCACATTGATAGGATTAAGTTCATAATCTTGTATGTTTCTTTGATTTCTCTGTGCTAATCTAAAATATTTATTCATGTTATGATAATTCAAGTGTTTTTATCTTAAACTGCTGATAACTGTTTGTCTTCTTAAAACTATCATTTCTTCTTATTGTTTTTCAATAAGTACAATATTTGGTTGTTCTTAAAGTATCAAATTACATAACAAGAGAAGAAATATAAATAAGAAATCAAAACTAAACAAGCCAAAGTAATGAATTTTATTTCATTAAGAACATAAGTTCTATAATACAGACTAAAATTTCAAAGAACTATCTTTTGGATGCTCTCAAAGGTCATATTTGTGGTTACATGCCTACATGACCTTTGAAGAGGGGGAAGTTTGAGTGTTTGGCTGAAGCCATTCAACCCACAGTCCTTCTTGAAGAAACCAATTCTGATGCATCAGTTTGGTTTTCCTCAGGAAAAGACTCTAGCCCCTCTAGAGCCTTGGATATCAGTTTGATTTTCTTCAGGAACATATGTCTTTAGAACTTAAAACAGTCAGAGTTCAAAGATTTCTCTTCAGACTCTGAACTGAGTTCTTCTGTGACAGACACTGGCTTTGTTTCCATTGGTTTCTTCTTATGTTTTCTCCTATCTTGACTATCTCTCTTTGAATCTGCTTTCTTCTTCTTTGAGCGTTTCCTTTTTTCTCTCATGAGATCTATCAATAACCTAAGATTATTCTCTGTGAATAAAATGAATAGGTATCTATCTCCTTTTATAAACATAATTCAATGGCCGAGTATTAAATGTGTTCAACCACTCCTGATTTGACGGCATTGAAAGTTGAAATTTCTATTAATTGCTTATACTACCTTTTTGATAATGACAAAAGGGGGAGAAAGAATATTGGTAAATCAATTGTTGGAAGAAGCGAAATTACTTGGCTTTTTAGGGCCTTGTAGTGCTTCAGAGAGAGAACGTAGGAGAGTGGTCAAAATAGTAGCATGAGGTACATGCTTTGATATGACAATCTGATCCTTGAGGATTTCAAAATATTGTACTAAAGAGCTCTGAACTGTTTTAAAATTTTTGTTCAGGCTCTGAGCTATTTTCTTTGAAAAGATTTTTTTTAAGCTCTGAACTGTTTAAAAATATTTTGAACTCTGAAGCTGTTAATGATAACCATCAGAACCAAGTGTGTGTGTAGACGTCTCTAAGTGCCTCTGATCCTATTTTGTCATTCAATTTAAATATTGCTTCATCTTGCATCTGCATTAAGGGCTTAATTTCAAGGAGAATGCATTTATTAATTGAAGTTTATTATTCATAGTTAGTTCTTGAGTAAGGGTGCAACTTTATTCAAAGATTATCACACTATGAAAAGAAGAAGCTTGCAAACCTTGTTCTTTATATAGTGAAATATGAATAATTTAAGTCATATAATAAAGTATTTCTGAAACTGATTAAAATTAACGATGGATACAAAATAGGGGGAGCTTACAAACCTAACCCTATGGGTTATCAGACTTAGGGGGAGCTTGCGAAACTCAGAAGCCTAATCTCAACATAGATGATTTTAATCAACAACAATTGTATTTAATACTTATGTTTGTCATCATCAAAAAGGGGGAGATTGTTGGAACAAAATATGTGTTAATACACACCCTTAGGTTTTGATGATAACAAAGTATTAAATGGACAATTGATGGTACTAATGTTTAAATTTAGTGCAGGAGAATTTAACGTTATATCAAGAGCACACTTAATTTAGACTCTGATGAAACCTATGGAAGTCTGAACATTTACACTCTGATTGAGTTCAGAAGCTACAACGTGGTCAGGAGCTAAACAAAGTTCAGAAGCTCAAAGAAGATCAGAATGTCTGAAGGAGTTCAGAAGCTCATAGAAGTTCAGAAGCTCAAGGATGTTCAGATGCCTACAAGAGTTCAGAAGCTATCTGCTAGTCATGAGTCATTCAGAGGATGAAGACGTTTAGAATTTGAATTGCGAAGGACTATCAGAGGCCAACCATTCAAGACCATGCAGACTCCCAGTTATCAAAGGTTCATCAGAAGCAAAGGTACATCAACTACAATTATCAAGCCTGATGATTTGTTCTAAGGTCAACTAATTACAACGGTCACAAAGGATGTGATCCCTCTCTTTTTAGGAGCTAGTTGTACCTTATTACTGTATTATGGGACAGACAGTAAAGGTGAAGCCTCTCTGCAAAAGAAGACGTGGCTTTACTCAACGGATCTTCAAAGACTACAGCTGTCCATTTTACAACGGGAATTTCTCCAACGTTTCAATGTCTTTATCAACTCATATAAATATGCCAAAGAAAGAATTGATGACTAGCGATCTTCATTAGAAAACATCTCTCAGAAGAAAGTGAGAATCTGAATTGTAATAGAAAATATCTCTCAAATAAAGTGAGCATAGAAACTAACTTAAGCCTCTGAAGTTATTATGATTGTAATAAGTTTAAGCTTATAAGTTAGTAGTAAGTCTTTTGCTTAGTGTAGAAGCAACAAAGTCTTCTGCTTAGTGTAGAAGCTCTCCTGCTTAGTGTAGAAGTAAGAAAGTCTTCTGTTTAGTGTAGAAGCACATAAGTCTGAATCTTAGTGATTAGAGCATGGAGTCTTGAGCCTGTGTGCTTGAGCAAGGAAGTCTCTGATCTTGTGTGATCAGAGCAAGGAAGTCTCTCTGTCTTTTGTGACTAAGAGCAGGAAGTCTTGAGCTTGTGTGCTTGAGCAAGGAAGTCTCTGATCTTGTGTGATCAGAGAAAGGAAGCCTCTCTGTCTTGTGTGACTTAGAGCAGGAAGTCTTGAGCTTGTGTGCTTGAGCATCTATTGTAATCTTTGTGATTATAGTGAACTCTCTTGGAAACAAGGGGACTGGAGTACTCTCAATTTGTGAGGGGAACCAATATAAATTGTTGTGTATTCTTCTCTCTCTCTCTCTCTCTCTCATTTACTCCTTCAACGTTCATTTAGCCATAAGTTAATTGTGTTAATAATTCCGCTGTGCTTAAAGACTCTGATAGATTTAAATATCTGGAAAAGTTTTTAAATATCCAAAACACAATTCAACCCCCCTTCTTGTGTTTTCTCCACGCACCTTCAGTTACAACCCTCAAAAGTCCTAATTGAAGCAGGGTTCATTTTGATAGCATACTTTAAAGCGTTCCCGACTCCCATAATTTTTTCCCAAAATCTATGATGGTATCATATGCTTTACTATATTTGTCTTTCAAAAAATAAATGTCATATCCTAACCAGTGATTCGGTCATAAGGTTTTGCGACATCCGTTTTTTTTAAAAAAAAAAAAAAAAAACTTCAAGATTCACATAACTATTGAATTAGAATTCTCATTTTCAGAATAAATTTTTTTCTGCTTGTAAAACATTTGCTTGACATCAAGAAAACTTACAATTGACTATAAGCTAGGGGCATGTTGCCTAGGAGATTTGTTGAGAAAAGATTATGTCAAGTATCGCCAATCTGGGACAGTCACCTCGAGATTCGAAAAATATCTCTGTGAATCCGTTGATCAAACGGTTTATCTCAAAGGCCATACGATCTGGGGCAGGTTGTGAATCGAAGGTTACCTTGATCAACACAGTAAACATGGGGCACCCAAAATGGCTTCCAGGGGCAATCTAGATCTGTCAAAATAATTTCTTCCTCCTTAAGCCAAGAATCATCCTCCGACATAGTTGATCTTTTGGGAGTATTGTTATAATATGTTGGGTATGTGATTCAGCGCCCCCAACTAAAAACTTAACTTGAATGTTCCCCAGTTAAACATCAAAGAGGAATTCACATTAATTCCCTTTCAACGGATTGTGATATTAGAGGATTGAATTTTGGAGTTTCCTCCCGAAGAAGTATTTTTCCTCCCCAGTGAGATTTGAGCATTGAAGAAAGGACTACCCTATCAGTGGTTTTGTTCTCTCTCCAGTGATGTTTCCATCTTGATTGGCTGAGTATCCGGTTGTGTTGGTGTTGTTTGGTCATTTCCATTTTTTCTGTCTATCTGTTTTGCCTGTTTTGTCAGCATATACAATATAACATTCATGCATTCATCACGCATAGCCGAATTTATATTCGTTGCTCATTTTTGCATTTTGATATTTGTCCCTTCTCTTCATAAGGTGTATGTACCTCTCTCAATTAGAGTTTACCCTTTAAGCAGAAAATCACACTATTTTTTGAATCTCCATTAAGCTTGTTCCTTATGGAAGCATTTTATTCAGCGTTCTACTCAAGTTCATACTTGGATAGAACAACCCTTTAGTTGAGATATTCCCTCACCAAAGTCATGATTGACCGTTTCTCTCTAGATTGTTCCTGGATTGAATTTTGATCCCCAGCAGTTACTGTTTGGAAGGTGGTTCAGGAGATTTCATTTATTTTGCAAACTCGACACTCCACAACATAATTTTTCCTCTCCAGCGGAATCACCAATATTGGTCCATCTTCAAATCTTTCTAACAAAAATTATCAATTTTATCTCCAGCAAGTGGTTATCTTTAAGAGGCTTGTATGTTTTTTCCTTACCCCAGTGAAAGAAGAAGCTCAAACCCGTTTTGGGAAGCATATTCAAGAGCAAATGGCATCTCTTTGAGAGGTTTGCATTCAACAGCAAATGACATCTCTTGGAGAAGTTTGCATACCAATAACAAATTGCATCTCTTTGAGAAGTTTGCATATCAGCATATCAATCTTGATTCTTTCCATATAAAAAAGAAAAAAAAAAAAGAAAGAAAGAAGAGAACAGCACGCTAAGTTGAAAACCCGAAAGGGCGGCTTAGGCAAAAAAATGAGCGTCCCGGTGGGCTGAAAACCTGAAAGGGCAGTCCAGGCAAAAATTAGGGCCACACAAAAAAAGAGATATATATTCCCGGTGGATTGAAAACCCGAAGGGGCGATCCAGGCAAAAATTAGAGATTTCAAAAAGGTACAAAAAAAAAGGAAGCAAAAGCATGACTGTCGAAACAAGACCATGAGAAAATATTCGGTTCACAAATGGCGACTTCTGCCAAACCTCTGACCAACGGACTTTACCCCAAGAATCAATCATTCTTACCATGGATTGACATGTTATACCGGGTTTGACCCGGAGGATCTGATTTATTTCACCTATAAGGGTGATGACCCCAGTGGAGAACTATTGAGTGGTTGTACGGATACGTCGCCCCGATACTCATCTTACATGATCAAGCTTTTATCTCATCCAGTCAGGTACAAATATCATTCAATCATACAAATACAAGCTTCATGATATACATACATACATACACATATACATACAACCATTCACACATTCATACATACATACAATCATTCACATATCCATACATACATTCATATTCACATGCAACATGCATACAGAAATCATTCATACATCACTGCATTGACAATCATGTGTCTAGCTTCAATACCTCAAAAAAAAAAAAGTTATCCACAGTGTATCTGGTCCAGAGATGTCTCCACCAATCATACATCACAAAAGGAGTCATCCCCAGTGAGTCTGATCTAGAGATGTCTCCATCAAACATATTCCAAGTTGCTTCAGTTGTATCCCTTTCCGAATACGCGGATAGGAAGATCCCCAGTCGAGCTCATTTCTCATTGGGTATAGAGTCTTTTTTGACTATTTCTCTTCAGTTCTTTCCTGGATCGACTTCTAATTTCAATCAGTAAGCGACCATCTCTTCATTTTGAGTAGCTTGCGTACCAACACATATATTCTCAACTTCCCCGTGTGATGTCATCCCCAGTATATCTGGTCAAGAGATGTTAATCAAGAACTTTTCAGATGGCTTCTCGTTATGAGAAATCTGTACTTTTCAATCTAACCTTCCTATATCTCCTTTGGAGTTCCTGGCAGAGTTATATATTCCCTTCGTGGAATTCCCTCTCATTTTGTTATTACCTTTTATAAGCTATCCATATGGTAGTAGGTAATATACATGTCAAACCCATCCATATGTTGGTAGACAATTTTGTCATTTATTTCTGCTAGACTATCCATATGTTAGTTAGCAATGTTTGTCACTCGTCTTTTATAAGCCATCCATATGTTGGTAGACAGTGTCTCTTTTTGTTATTACCTTTTATAAGTTATCCATATGGTAGTAGGTAATATACATATCAAAACCATCCATATGTTGGTAGACAATTTTTGTCATCTGTTTCTGCTAGACTATCCATATGTTAGTTAGCAATGTTTGTCACTCGTCTTTTATAAGCCATCCATATGTTGGTAGACGGTGTCTCTTTTTGTTATTACCTTTTATAAGCTATCCATATGGTAGTAGGTAATATACATGTCGAATCCATCCATATGTAGGTAGACAATTTTTGTCATTTTGTTCCTGCTAGACTATCCATATATTAGTTAGCAATGTTTGTCACTCGTCTTTTATAAGCCATCAATATGTTGGTAGACAGTGTCTCTCTCTCCTTCTTTTTTTATTACCTTTTATAAGCTATCCATATGGTAGTAGGTAATATACATATCAAAACCATCCATATGTTGGTAGACAATTTTGTCATTTATTTCTGCTAGACTATCCATATGTTAGTTAGCAATGTTTGTCACTCGTCTTTTATAAGCCATCCATATGTTGGTAGACAGTGTCTCTTTTTGTTATTACCTTTTATAAGCTATCCATATGGTAGTAGGTAATATACATATCAAAACCATCCATATGTTGGTAGACAATTTTTGTCATCTGTTTCTTCTAGACTATCCATATGTTAGTTAGCAATGTTTGTCACTCGTCTTTTATAAGCCATCCATATGTTGGTAGACAGTGTCTTTTTTTGTTATTACCTTTTATAAGCTATCCATATGGTAGTAGGTAATATACATATCAAAACCATCCAAACGGTGGTAGACAATTTTTGTCATTTTATTCATGCTAAACTATCCATATGTTAGTTAGCAATGTTTGTCACTCGTCTTTTATAAGTCATCCATATGTTGGTAGACGGTGTCTCTTTTTGTTATTACCTTTTATAAGCTATCCATATGGTAGTAGGTAATATACATGTCGAATCCATCCATATGTTGGTAGACAATTTTTGTCATTTTGTTTTTGCTAGACTATCCATATGTTAGTTAGCAATGTTTGTCACTCCTCTTTTATAAGCCATCCATATATTGGTAGACAGTGTCTCTCTCTCTCTTTTTTGTAATTACCTTTTATAAGCTATCCATTTGGTAGTACGTAATATACATGTCAAACCCATCCATATGTTGGTAGACAATTTTTGTCATTTATTTCTGCTAGACTATCCATATGTTAGTTAGCAATGTTTGTCACTCGTCTTTTATAAGCCATCCATATGTTGGTAGACAGTGTCTCTTTTTGTTATTACCTTTTATAAGCTATCCATATGGTAGTAGGTAAAATACATGTCGAATCCATCCATATGTTGGTAGACAATTTTTGTCATTTTGTTTCTGCTAGACTATCCATATGTTAGTTAGCAATGTTTGTCAGTCGTCTTTTATTAGCCATCCATATGTTGGTAGACAGTGTCTCTCTCTCTCTCTTTTTTGTTATTACCTTTTATAAGCTATCCATATGGTAGTACGAAATATACATGTCAAACCCATCCATATGTTGGTAGACAATTTTTGTCATTTTTGTTTCTGCTAAACAGCCATATGTTAATTTGCAATATTTGTCACTCGTCTTTTATAAGCTATCCATATGGTAGTAGGTAATATACATATCAAAACCATCCATATGTTGGTAGACAATTTTGTCATTTATTTCTACTACACTATCAATATGTTAGTTAGCAATGTTTGTTACTCGTCTTTTATAAGCCATCCATATGTTGGTAGACAGTGTCTCTTTTTGTTATTACCTTTTATAAGCTATCCATATGGTAGTAGGTAATATACATATCAAAACCATCCATATGTTGGTAGACAATTTTTGTCATCTGTTTCTGCTAGCTATCCATATGTTAGTTAGCAATGTTTGTCACTCGTCTTTTATAAGCCATCCATATGTTGGTAGACGGTGTCTCTTGTTGTTATTACCTTTGATAAGCTATCCATATGGTAGTAGGTAATATACATGTCGAATCCATCCATATGTTGGTAGACAATTTTTGTCATTTTGTTTCTGCTAGACCATCCATATGTTAGTTAGCAATGTTTGTCAGTCGTCTTTTATTAGCCATCCATATGTTGGTAGACAGTGTCTCTCTCTCTCTCTCTTTTTTGTTATTACCTTTTATAAGCTATCCATATGGTAGTACGAAATATACATGTCAAACCCATCCGTATGTTGGTAGACAATTTTTGTCATTTATTTCTGCTAGACTATCCATATGTTAGTTAGCAATGTTTGTCACTCGTCTTTTATAAGCCATCCATATGTTGGTAGACGATGTCTCTTATTGTTATTAACTTTTATAAGATATCCATATGGTAGTAGGTAATATACATGTCGAATCCATCCATATGTTGGTAGACAATTTTTGTCATTTTGGTTCTGCTAGACTATCCATATGTTAGTTAGCAATGTTTGTCAGTCGTCTTTTATAAGCCATCCATATGTTGGTAGACAGTGTCTCTCTCTCTCTCTTTTTTGTTATTACCTTTTATAAGCTATCCATATGGTAGTAGGTAACATACATGTCAAACCCATCCATATGTTGGTAGACAATTTTTGTCATTTTTGTTTCTGCTAAACAGCCATAAGTTAATTTGCAATATTTGTCACTCGTCTTTTATAAGCTATCCATATGGTAGTAGGTAATATACATATCAAAACCATCCATATGTTGGTAGACAATTTTGTCATTTATTTCTACTACACTATCAATATGTTAGTTAGCAATATTTGTCTCTCTCTCTCTCTTTTTTGTTATTACCTTTTATAAGCCATCCATATGTTGGTAGACAGTGTCTCTTTTTGTTATTACCTTTTATAAGCTATCCATATGGTAGTAGGTAATATACATATCAAAACCATCCATATGTTAGTAGACAATTTTTGTCATCTGTTTCTGCTAGACTATCCATATGTTAGTTAGCAATGTTTCTCACTCGTCTTTTATAAGCCATCCATATGTTGGTAGACGGTGTCTCTTTTTGTTATTACCTTTTATAAGCTATCCATATGGTAGTAGGTAAAATACATGTCGAATCCATCCATATGTTGGTAGACAATTTTTGTCATTTTGTTTCTGCTAGACTATCCATATGTTAGTTAGCAATGTTTGTCAGTCGTCTTTTATTAGCCATCCATATGTTGGTAGACAGTGTCTCTCTCTCTCTCTTTTTTGTTATTACCTTTTATAAGCTATCCATATGGTAGTACGAAATATACATGTCAAACCCATCCATATGTTGGTAGACAATTTTTGTCATTTTTGTTTCTGCTAAACAGCCATATGTTAATTTGCAATATTTGTCACTCGTCTTTTATAAGCTATCCATATGGTAGTAGGTAATATACATATCAAAACCATCCATATGTTGGTAGACAATTTTGTCATTTATTTCTACTACACTATCAATATGTTAGTTAGCAATGTTTGTCACTCGTCTTTTATAAGCCATCCATATGTTGGTAGACAGTGTCTCTTTTTGTTATTACCTTTTATAAGCTATCCATATGGTAGTAGGTAATATACATATCAAAACCATCCATATGTTGGTAGACAATTTTTGTCATCTGTTTCTGCTAGCTATCCATATGTTAGTTAGCAATGTTTGTCACTCGTCTTTTATAAGCCATCCATATGTTGGTAGACGGTGTCTCTTGTTGTTATTACCTTTGATAAGCTATCCATATGGTAGTAGGTAATATACATGTCGAATCCATCCATATGTTGGACAATTTTTGTCATTTTGTTTCTGCTAGACTATCCATATGTTAGTTAGCAATGTTTGTCACTCGTCTTTTATAGGCCATCCATATTTTGGTAGACAGTGTCTCTCTCTCTCTCTTTTTTGTTATTACCTTTTATAAGCTATCCATATGGTAGTAGGTAACATACATGTCAAACTCATCCATATGTTGGTAGACAATTTTTGTCATTTTTGTTTCTGCTAAACAGCCATATGTTAATTTGCAATATTTGTCACTCGTCTTTTATAAGCTATCCATATGGTAGTAGGTAATATACATATCAAAACCATCCATATGTTGGTAGACAATTTTGTCATTTATTTCTACTACACTATCAATATGTTAGTTAGCAATGTTTGTCACTCGTCTTTTATAAGCCATCCATATGTTGGTAGACAGTGTCTCTTTTTATTTATTACCTTTTATAAGCTATCCATATGGTAGTAGGTAATATACATATCAAAACCATCCATATGTTGGTAGACAATTTTTGTCATCTGTTTCTGCTAGACTATCCATATGTTAGTTAGCAATGTTTGTCACTCGTCTTTTATAAGCCATCCATATGTTGGTAGACGGTGTCTTTTTTTGTTCTTACCTTTTATAAGCTATCCATATGGTAGTAGGTAATATACATGTCGAATCCATCCATATGTAGGTAGACAATTTTTGTCATTTTGTTCCTGCTAGACTATCCATATATTAGTTAGCAATGTTTGTCACTCGTCTTTTATAAGCCATCAATATGTTGGTAGACAGTGTATTTTTTTGTTATTACCTTTTATAAACCATCCATACGGTGGTAGACAATTTTTGTCATTTTATTCATGCTAAACTATCCATATGTTAGTTAGCAATGTTTGTCACTCGTCTTTTATAAGCCATCCATATATTGGTAGACGGTGTCTCGTTTTGTTATTACCTTTTATAAGCTATCCATATGGTAGTAGGTAATATACATGTCGAATCCATCCATATGTTGGTAGACAATTTTTGTCATTTTGTTTCTGCTAGACTATCCATATGTTAGTTAGCAATGTTTGTCACTCGTCTTTTATAAGCCATCCATATTTTGGTAGACAGTGTCTCTCTCTCTCTCTCTCTCTCTTTTTTTATTACCTTTTATATGCTATCCATATGGTAGTACGTAATATACATGTCAAACCCATCCATATGTTGGTAGACAATTTTTGTCATTTATTTCTGCTAGACTATCCATATGTTAGTTAGCAATGTTTGTCACTCGTCTTTTATAAGCCATCCATATGTTGGTAGACAGTGTCTCTTTTTGTTATTACCTTTTATAAGCTATCCATATGGTAGTAGGTAATATACATATCAAAACCATCCATATGTTGGTAGACAATTTTTGTCATCTGTTTCTGCTAGACTATCCATATGTTAGTTAGCAATGTTTGTCACTCGTCTTTTATAAGCCATCCATATGTTGGTAGACGGTGTCTTTTTTTGTTCTTACCTTTTATAAGCTATCCATATGGTAGTAGGTAATATACATGTCGAATCCATCCATATGTAGGTAGACAATTTTTGTCATTTTGTTCCTGCTAGACTATCCATATATTAGTTAGCAATGTTTGTCACTCGTCTTTTATAAGCCATCAATATGTTGGTAGACAGTGTATTTTTTTGTTATTACCTTTTATAAACCATCCATACGGTGGTAGACAATTTTTGTCATTTTATTCATGCTAAACTATCCATATGTTAGTTAGCAATGTTTGTCACTCGTCTTTTATAAGCCATCCATATATTGGTAGACGGTGTCTCGTTTTGTTATTACCTTTTATAAGCTATCCATATGGTAGTAGGTAATATACATGTCGAATCCATCCATATGTTGGTAGACAATTTTTGTCATTTTGTTTCTGCTAGACTATCCATATGTTAGTTAGCAATGTTTGTCACTCGTCTTTTATAAGCCATCCATATTTTGGTAGACAGTGTCTCTCTCTCTCTCTCTCTCTCTTTTTTTATTACCTTTTATATGCTATCCATATGGTAGTACGTAATATACATGTCAAACCCATCCATATGTTGGTAGACAATTTTTGTCATTTATTTCTGCTAGACTATCCATATGTTAGTTAGCAATGTTTGTCACTCGTCTTTTATAAGCCATCCATATGTTGGTAGACAGTGTCTCTTTTTGTTATTACCTTTTATAAGCTATCCATATGGTAGTAGGTAATATACATATCAAAACCATCCATATGTTAGTAGACAATTTTTGTCATCTGTTTCTGCTAGACTATCCATATGTTAGTTAGCAATGTTTCTCACTCGTCTTTTATAAGCCATCCATATGTTGGTAGACGGTGTGTCTTTTTGTTATTACCTTTTATAAGCTATCCATATGGTAGTAGGTAATATACATGTCGAATCCATCCATATGTTGGTACACAATTTTTGTCATTTTGGTTCTGCTAGACTATCCATATGTTAGTTAGCAATGTTTGTCAGTCGTCTTTTATAAGCCATCCATATGTTGGTAGACAGTGTCTCTCTCACTCTTTTTTGTTATTACCTTTTATAAGCTATCCATATGGTAGTAGGTAATATACATGTCAAACCCATCCATATGTTGGTAGACAATTTTTGTCATTTTTGTTTCTGCTAAACTATCCATATGTTAGTTTGCAATATTTATCACTCGTCTTTTATAAGCTATCCATATGGTAGTAGGTAATATACATATCAAAACCATCCATATGTTGGTAGACAATTTTGTCATTTATTTCTTATAGACTATCCATATGTTAGTTAACAAGGTTTGTCACTCATCTTTTATAAGCCATCCATATGTTGGTAGACAGTGTCTCTTTTTGTTATTACCTTTTATAAGCTATCCATATGGTAGTAGGTAATATACATGTCGAATCCATCCATATGTTGGTAGACAATTTTTGTCATTTTGTTTTTGCTAGACTATCCATATGTTAGTTAGCAATGTATGTCACTCCACTTTTATAAGCCATCCATATATTGGTAGACAGTGTCTCTCTCTCTCTCTCTTTTTTGTTATTACCTTTTATAAGCTATCCATTTGGTAGTACGTAATATACATGTCAAACCCATCCATATGTTGGTAGACAATTTTTGTCATTTATTTCTGCTAGACTATCCATATGTTAGTTAGCAATGTTTGTCACTCGTCTTTTATAAGCCATCCATATGTTGGTAGACAGTGTCTCTTTTTGTTATTACCTTTTATAAGCTATCCATATGGTAGTAGGTAAAATACATGTCGAATCCATCCATATGTTGGTAGACAATTTTTGTCATTTTGTTTCTGCTAGACTATCCATATGTTAGTTAGCAATGTTTGTCAGTCGTCTTTTATTAGCCATCCATATGTTGGTAGACAATGTCTCTCTCTCTCTCTTTTTTGTTATTACCTTTTATAAGCTATCCATATGGTAGTACGAAATATACATGTCAAACCCATCCATATGTTGGTAGACAATTTTTGTCATTTTTGTTTCTGCTAAACAGCCATATGTTAATTTGCAATATTTGTCACTCGTCTTTTATAAGCTATCCATATGGTAGTAGGTAATATACATATCAAAACCATCCATATGTTGGTAGACAATTTTTGTCATCTGTTTCTGCTAGCTATCCATATGTTAGTTAGCAATGTTTGTCACTCGTCTTTTATAAGCCATCCATATGTTGGTAGATGGTGTCTCTTGTTGTTATTACCTTTGATAAGCTATCCATATGGTAGTAGGTAATATACATGTCGAATCCATCCATATGTTGGTAGACAATTTTTGTCATTTTGTTTCTGCTTGACTATCCATATGTTAGTTAGCAATGTTTGTCACTCGTCTTTTATAAGCCATCCATATTTTGGTAGACAGTGTCTCTCTCTCTCTCTTTTTTGTTATTACCTTTTATAAGCTATCCATATGGTAGTAGGTAACATACATGTCAAACCCATCCATATGTTGGTAGACAATTTTTGTCATTTTTGTTTCTGCTAAACAGCCATATGTTAATTTGCAATATTTGTCACTCGTCTTTTATAAGCTATCCATATGGTAGTAGGTAATATACATATCAAAACCATCCATATGTTGGTAGACAATTTTGTCATTTATTTCTACTACACTATCAATATGTTAGTTAGCAATGTTTGTCACTCGTCTTTTATAAGCCATCCATATGTTGGTAGACAGTGTCTCTTTTTGTTATTACCTTTTATAAGCTATCCATATGGTAGTAGGTAATATACATATCAAAACCATCCATATGTTGGTAGACAATTTTTGTCATCTGTTTCTGCTAGACTATCCATATGTTAGTTAGCAATGTTTGTCACTCGTCTTTTATAAGCCATCCATATGTTGGTAGACGGTGTCTTTTTTTGTTCTTACCTTTTATAAGCTATCCATATGGTAGTAGGTAATATACATGTCGAATCCATCCATATGTAGGTAGACAATTTTTGTCATTTTGTTCCTGCTAGACTATCCATATATTAGTTAGCAATGTTTGTCACTCGTCTTTTATAAGCCATCAATATGTTGGTAGACAGTGTATTTTTTTGTTATTACCTTTTATAAACCATCCATACGGTGGTAGAAAATTTTTGTCATTTTATTCATGCTAAACTATCCATATGTTAGTTAGCAATGTTTGTCACTCGTCTTTTATAAGCCATCCATATATTGGTAGACGGTGTCTCGTTTTGTTATTACCTTTTATAAGCTATCCATATGGTAGTAGGTAATATACATGTCGAATCCATCCATATGTTGGTAGACAATTTTTGTCATTTTGTTTCTGCTAGACTATCCATATGTTAGTTAGCAATGTTTGTCACTCGTCTTTTATAAGCCATCCATATTTTGGTAGACAGTGTCTCTCTCTCTCTCTCTCTCTCTCTCTCTTTTTTTATTACCTTTTATATGCTATCCATATGGTAGTACGTAATATACATGTCAAACACATCCATATGTTGGTAGACAATTTTTGTCATTTATTTCTGCTAGACTATCCATATGTTAGTTAGCAATGTTTGTCACTCGTCTTTTATAAGCCATCCATATGTTGGTAGACAGTGTCTCTTTTTGTTATTACCTTTTATAAGCTATCCATATGGTAGTAGGTAATATACATATCAAAACCATCCATATGTTAGTAGACAATTTTTGTCATCTGTTTCTGCTAGACTATCCATATGTTAGTTAGCAATGTTTCTCACTCGTCTTTTATAAGCCATCCATATGTTGGTAGACGGTGTCTCTTTTTGTTATTACCTTTTATAAGCTATCCATATGGTAGTAGGTAATATACATGTCGAATCCATCCATATGTTGGTACACAATTTTTGTCATTTTGGTTCTGCTAGACTATCCATATGTTAGTTAGCAATGTTTGTCAGTCGTCTTTTATAAGCCATCCATATGTTGGTAGACAGTGTCTCTCTCTCTCTTTTTTGTTATTACCTTTTATAAGCTATCCATATGGTAGTAGGTAATATACATGTCAAACCCATCCATATGTTGGTAGACAATTTTTGTCATTTTTGTTTCTGCTAAACTATCCGTATGTTAGTTTGCAATATTTGTCACTCGTCTTTTATAAGCTATCCATATGGTAGTAGGTAATATACATATCAAAACCATCCATATGTTGGTAGACAATTTTGTCATTTATTTCTTATAGACTATCCATATGTTAGTTAACAAGGTTTGTCACTCATCTTTTATAAGCCATCCATATGTTGGTAGACAGTGTCTCTTTTTGTTATTACCTTTTATAAGCTATCCATATGGTAGTAGGTAATATACATATCAAAACCATCCATATGTTGGTAGACAATTTTTGTCATCTGTTTCTGCTAGACTATCCATATGTTAGTTAGCAATTTTTGTCACTCATCTTTTATAAGCCATCCATATGTTGGTAGACAGTGTCTCTTTTTATTATTACCTTTTATAAGCTATCCATATGGTAGTAGGTAATATACATGTCGAATCCATCCATATGTTGGTAGACAATTTTTGTCATTTAGGTTCTGCTAGACTATCCATATGTTAGTCAGCAATGTTTGTCAGTCGTCTTTTATAAGCCATCCGTATGTTGGTAGACAGTGTCTCTCTCTCTCTTTTTTGTTATTACCTTTTATAAGCTATCCATATGGTAGTAGGTAATATACATGTCAAACCCATCCATATGTTGATAGACAATTTTTGTCATTTTTGTTTCTGCTAAACAGCCATATGTTAATTTGCAATATTTTTCACTCGTCTTTTATAAGCTATCCATATGGTAGTAGGTAATATACATATCAAAACCATCCATATGTTGGTAGACAATTTTGTCATTTATTTCTACTAGACTATCAATATGTTAGTTAGCAATGTTTGTCACTCGTCTTTTATAAGCCATCCATATGTTGGTAGACAGTGTCTCTTTTTGTTATTACCTTTTATAAGCTATCCATATGGTAGTAGGTAATATACATATCAAAACCATCCATATGTTGGTAGACAATTTTTGTCATCTGTTTCTGCTAGACTATCCATATGTTAGTTAGCAATGTTTGTCACTCGTCTTTTATAAGCCATCCATATGTTGGTAGACAGTGTCTTTTTTTGTTATTACCTTTTATAAGCTATCCATATGGTAGTAGGTAATATACATATCAAAACCATCCATACGGTGGTAGACAATTTTTGTCATTTTATTCAATGTAAACTATCCATATGTTAGTTAGCAATGTTTGTCACTCTTCTTTTATAAGTCATCCATATGTTGGTAGACGGTGTCTCTTTTTGTTATTACCTTTTATAAGCTATCCATAAGGTAGTAGGTAATATACATGTCGAATCCATCCATATGTTGGTGGACAATTTTTGTCATTTAGTTTCTGCTAGACTATCCATATGTTAGTTAGCAATATTTGTCACTCGTCTTTTATAAGCCATCCATATGTTGGTAGACGGTGTCTCTTTTTGTTATTACCTATTATAAGCTATCCATATGGTAGTAGGTAATATACATGTCGAATCCATCCATATGTTGGTACACAATTTTTGTCATTTTATTTCTGCTAGACTATCCATATGTTGGTTAGAAATGTTTGTCAGTCGTCTTTTATAAGTCATCCATATGTTGGTAGACAGTGTCTCTCTCTCTCTTTTTTGTTATTACCTTTTATAAGCTATCCATATGGTAGTAGGTAATATACATGTCAAACCCATCCATATGTTGGTAGACAATTTTTGTCATTTTTGTTTCTGCTAAACTATCCAAATGTTAGTTTGCAATATTTGTCACTCGTCTTTTATAAGCTATCTATATGGTAGTAGGTAATATACATATCAAAACCATCCATATGGTGGTAGACAATTTTGTCATTTATTTCTGCTTGACTATCCATATGTTAGTTAACAATGTTTGTCACTCGTCTTTTTTAAGCCATCCATATGTTGGTAGACAGTGTCTCTTTTTGTTATTACCTTTTATAAGCTATCCATATGGTAGTAGGTAATATACATATCAAAACCATCCATATGTTGGTAGACAATTTTAGTCATCTGTTTCTGCTAGACTATCCATATGTTAGTTAGCAATGTTTGTCAATCGTCTTTTATAAGCCATCCATATGTTGGTAGACAGTGTCTTTTTTTGTTATTACCTTTTATAAGCTATCCATATGGTAGTAGGTAATATACATATCAAAACCATCTATTCGGTGGTAGACAATTTTTGTCATTTTATTCATGCTAAACTATCCATATGTTAGTTAGCAATGTTTGTCACTCGTCTTTTATAAGCCATCCATATGTTGGTAGACGGTGTCTCTTTTTGTTATTATCTTTTAAAAGCTATCCATATGGTAGTAGGTAATATACATGTCGAATCCATCCATATGTTGGTAGACAATTTTTGTCATTTTGTTTCTGCTAGACTATCCATATGTTAGTTAGCAATGTTTGTCACTCGTCTTTTATAAGCCATCCATATGTTGGTAGACAGTCTCTCTCTCTCTGTCAATTTTTTGTTATTACCTTTTATAAGCTATCCATATGGTAGTACGTAATATATATGTCAAACCCATCCATATGCTGGTAGACAATTTTTGTCATTTATTTCTGCTAGACTATCCATATGTTAGTTAGCAATGTTTGTCACTCGTCTTTTATAAGCCATCCATATGTTGGTAGACGGTGTCTCTTTTTGGTATTACCATTTATAAGCTATCCATATGGTAGTAGGCAATATACATGTCGAATCCATCCATATGTTGGTAGACAATTTTTGTCATTTTTGTTTCTGCTAAACAGCCATATGTTAATTTGCAATATTTGTCACTCGTCTTTTATAAGCTATCCATATTGTAGTAGGTAATATACATATCAAAACCATCCATATGTTGGTAGACAATTTTTGTCATCTGTTTCTGCTAGACTATCCATATGTTAGTTAGCAATGTTTGTCACTCGTCTTTTATAAGCCATCCATATGTTGGTAGACAGTGTCTTTTTTTGTTATTACCTTTTATAAGCTATCCATATGGTAGTAGGTAATATACATATCAAAACCATCCATACGGTGGTAGACAATTTTTGTCATTTTATTCAATGTAAACTATCCATATGTTAGTTAGCAATGTTTGTCACTCTTCTTTTATAAGTCATCCATATGTTGGTAGACGGTGTCTCTTTTTGTTATTACCTTTTATAAGCTATCCATAAGGTAGTAGGTAATATACATATCAAAACCATCTATTCGGTGGTAGACAATTTTTGTCATTTTATTCATGCTAAACTATCCATATGTTAGTTAGCAATGTTTGTCACTCGTCTTTTATAAGCCATCCATATGTTGGTAGACGGTGTCTCTTTTTGTTATTATCTTTTATAAGCTATCCATATGGTAGTAGGTAATATACATGTCGAATCCATCCATATGTTGGTAGACAATTTTTGTCATTTTGTTTCTGCTAGACTATCCATATGTTAGTTAGCAATGTTTGTCACTCGTCTTTTATAAGCCATCCATATGTTGGTAGACAGTCTCTCTCTCTCTGTCAATTTTTTGTTATTACCTTTTATAAGCTATCCATATGGTAGTACGTAATATATATGTCAAACCCATCCATATGCTGGTAGACAATTTTTGTCATTTATTTCTGCTAGACTATCCATATGTTAGTTAGCAATGTTTGTCACTCGTCTTTTATAAGTCATCCATATGTTGGTAGACGGTGTCTCTTTTTGGTATTACCATTTATAAGCTATCCATATGGTAGTAGGCAATATACATGTCGAATCCATCCATATGTTGGTAGACAATTTTTGTCATTTTTGTTTCTGCTAAACAGCCATATGTTAATTTGCAATATTTGTCACTCGTCTTTTATAAGCTATCCATATTGTAGTAGGTAATATACATATCAAAACCATCCATATGTTGGTAGACAATTTTGTCATTTATTTCTACTAGACTATCAATATGTTAGTTAGCAATATTTTTCACTCGTCTTTTATAAGCCATCCATATGTTGGTAGACAGTGTCTCTTTTTGTTATTACCTTTTATAAGCTATCCATATGGTAGTAGGTAATATACATATCAAAACCATCCATATGTTGGTAGACAATTTTTGTCATCTGTTTCTGCTAGACTATCCATATGTTAGTTAGCAATGTTTGTCACTCGTCTTTTATAAGCCATCCATATGTTGGTAGACAGTGTCTTTTTTTTTTATTACCTTTTATAAGCTATCCATATGGTAGTAGGTAATATACATATCAAAACCATCCATACGGTGGTAGACAATTTTTGTCATTTTATTCATGCTAAACTATCCATATGTTAGTTATCAATGTTTGTCACTCTTCTTTTATAAGCCACCCATATGTTGGTAGACGGTGTCTCTTTTTGTTATTACCTTTTATAAGCTATCCATAAGGTAGTAGGTAATATACATGTCGAATCCATCCATATGTTGGTAGACAATTTTTGTCATTTAGTTTCTGCTAGACTATCCATATGTTAGTTAGCAATGTTTGTCACTCGTCTTTTATAAGCCATCCATATGTTGGTAGACGGTGTCTCTTTTTGTTATTACCTTTTATAAGCTATCCATATGGTAGTAGGTAATATACATGTCGAATCCATCCATATGTTGGTACACAATTTTTGTCATTTTATTTCTGCTAGACTATCCATATGTTAGTTAGCAATGTTTGTCAGTCGTCTTTTATAAGCCATCCATATGTTGGTAGATAGTGTCTCTCTCTCTCTTTTTTGTTATTACCTTTTATAAGCAATCCATATGGTAGTAGGTAATATACATGTCAAACCCATCCATTTGTTGGTAGACAATTTTTGTCATTTTTGTTTCTGCTAAACTATCCAAATGTTAGTTTGCAATATTTGTCACTCGTCTTTTATAAGCTATCTATATGGTAGTAGGTAATATACATATCAAAACCATCCATATGTTGGTAGACAATTTTGTCATTTATTTCTGCTTGACTATCCATATGTTAGTTAGCAATGTTTGTCACTCGTCTTTTTTAAGCCATCCATATGTTGGTAGACAGTGTCTCTTTTTGTTATTACCTTTTATAAGCTATCCATATGGTAGTTGGTAATATACATATCAAAACCATCCATATGTTGGTAGAAAATTTTTGTCATCTGTTTCTGCTAGACTATCCATATGTTAGTTAGCAATGTTTGTCAATCCTCTTTTATAAGCCATCCATATGTTGGTAGACAGTGTCCTTTTTTGTTATTACCTTTTATAAGCTATCCATATGGTAGTAGGTAATATACATATCAAAACCATCTATACGGTGGTAGACAATTTTTGTCATTTTATTCATGCTAAACTATCCATATGTTAGTTAGCAATGTTTGTCACTCGTCTTTTATAACCCATCCATATGTTGGTAGACGGTGTCTCTTTTTGTTATTACCTTTTATAAGCTATCCATATGGTAGTAGGTAATATACATGTCGAATCCATCCATATGTTGGTAGACAATTTTTGTCATTTTGTTTCTGCTAGACTATCCAAATGTTAGTTAGCAATGTTTGTCACTCGTCTTTTATAAGCCATCCATATGTTGGTAGACAGTCTCTCTCTCTCTCTCTCTCTCTTTTTTGTTATTACCTTTTATAAGCTATCCATATGGTAGTACGTAATATACATGTCAAACCCATCCATATGCTGGTAGACAATTTTTGTCATTTATTTATGCTAGACTATCCATATGTTAGTTAGCAATGTTTGTCACTCGTCTTTTATAAGCCATCCATATGTTGGTAGACGGTGTCTCTTTTTGTTATTACCATTTATAAGCTATCCATATGGTAGTAGGTAATATACATGTCGAATCCATCCATATGTTGGTAGATAATTTTTGTCATTTTGTTTCTGCTAGACTATCCATATGTTAGTTAGCAATGTTTGTCAGTCGTCTTTTATAAGCTATCCATATGTTGGTAGACAGTCTCTCTCTCTCTCTCTCTTTTTTGTTATTACCTTTTATAAGCTATCCATATGGTAGTACGTAATATACATGTCAAACCCATCCATATGTTGTTAGACAATTTTTGTCATTTATTTCTGCTAGACTATCCATATGTTAGTTAACAATGTTTGTCACTCGTCTTTTATAAGCCATCCATATGTTGGTAGACGGTGTCTCTTTTTGTTATTACCTTTTATAAGCTATCCATATGGTAGTAGGTAATATACATGTCGAATCCATCCATATGTTGGTAGACAATTTTTGTCATTTTGGTTCTGCTAGACTATCCATATGTTAGTTAGCAATGTTTGTCAGTCGTCTTTTATAAGCCATCATATGTTGGTAGACAGTGTCTCTCTCTCTCTCTCTCTTTTGTTATTACCTTTTATAAGCTATCCATATGGTAGTAGGTAATATACATGTCAAACCCATCCATATGTTGGTAGACAATTTTTGTCATTTTTGTTTCTGCTAAACTATCCATATGTTAGTTTGCAATATTTGTCACTCGTCTTTTATAAGCTATCCATATGGTAGTAGACAGTGTCTCTCTTTTTCTCATTTACCTTTGCTAAGCTATCTATACGGTAGTAAGTGATATTTCTCATTGTCTTTTATAAACTATCCATATGATAGTAGGCAACTTATCCCCAGTGAAACTACGTTGCTTCACCAGTGGAGTTGGATCATTTTCCTCTCCCTATCATTATTTTTTTTTCTCCCGCAGTCAGGTCACTTTTTGTTGCTCACCTGTGAACGTCCCTATTCCCCAGTAATAAAAGCTTGACTCTTGTGATTCCACTTTCTCACAAGATTCAAAGTCTTGTATTTGCATTTGCATCATAAGCATTCTCGGCATCTTAGGTCCAAAATTGTGTATTCTATATTTAAGTCTCTTCAATCCCGTCGAGACGAAGATTTCAATCTTCATCTCTCCGGTTGAAGAAACTTAAACAGGGGCACCTGTCATACCCCAATTTTTGACCTAAGATCTCACCTCATATTCTCATCATTACATTTTATGCATAAATAACGAAAAATCCAAAAATATGTCAATTTATTTAATTTTGTTTTTTTGTTAGTATCTTTGTTATAAAATCCAAAAATATATATGTTAAAAATTAGTTTATTTTGTTTTAATATCTTTGTTTTATACTTTGAAAAAATTCCAAAAAAATATGTTAAGAATCTATTTTCTTTTTTAAGATATATTTGTTTTATATTTTGATAAAAAAAAAAACTATAATTTAAGAGTCAAATCTTTTTATTATGCTACTATTTTTCTCACCTTTTATTACTATTATTATTATTATAATTTTCTTTCCTTTTATCATTAATATTATTACTAAAAATATATATTCAAAAAAATAAACCAACACAACAACAGCATAGGCTGTTGCTGCGCCCCCCAACCCCTTTCCTTTTCTATTATTTATTATTAATATTATTAATATTGTTAACAACAACAAAAAAAAAGCAAAAAGTCAAACAAAAAATAACACAAAAAGAAGAAAAAGCAGCTGAACCACTGTAACGACAGAAAACTGTGGAACACGTTTCCATCCCTTCTTTTCTTCAACTTTTCCGGAAATTAAGCTGCAGGTTTACCAAATCCACACTTCAATTCAGTTCTTAGATTTGTTCAATGGACAATACAAACCCTAAATTTTCCTATAAAACTGATTGAAAAATCGAAAGAAAAAAAAAAAAAATTCGGCAGAAAATAAGAAAGAGGAGGAACCGAAATTGAGGGAAGAAAAACAGAGAAACAAAATGTAGAGATTAGAGGGCAAACACTTCACCTCCACCTTCTTCACTACCATAAATCCACCATCACTACATTCAAAGCACAACCATCAAAACTGTAACAACACAACCAGTAATCACCTCACCAGCAATAAAAAACCCACAACCCAAAAAATCAGAGACAAGAGGTAGAGAAGAAGAACAGATCGGTGAAGAAGAAGAGCAAAAGATCCCGCCGCCAAATTGCCAACATCACTGCTGCTCGCTGCCAGAATCGCCGCTCACTTTGTCTTGTGGGCGCAGAACTCTTTTTCTCTCTGTTTGTTCGTGCTTCTGTTTCCATCTTTGTTCTCTTATTTATTTATTTGGCTGTTTATTTATTTACCTATTTACTTATTTATTTTATCAATTGGGTTGCTGTTTGTGGGTTGGGCTTTAAACCCATTTAAGGGAAAATTTTGCCCGTTAACTTCGCGTTACGATGTTTTTTTTTTTTTTTTTTTGCGCTTTTGCTTGTTCGCTATTTTTTACCTTGAAATAAAAATCATTTTTATTTAAATAAAAAAAGAATGAAAAAAGGAGTGGTCTGGCGGATGACTTTTCACTCTCCGGTGACTTCGGATTTCCTGCCAGATGGCTTGCGGTCCGAATAACCGACGTTCTAAAAATACAATTTTCTTAAAATAATAAAAACTGAAAAAACATTCAAATATTTTCAAAAAAAGAAATCTTTTATAATAAACTCCGACTTTCGTCGAGAAACCTTTTTCAAACTTTTTTTCAATAAATGCTCTAACACACTTAAGCATATTTAAATATTTTCAAATAAAAGACTAAAAAATACAAAACAATTCAAATCTTTTGCCGCTTGGCTTTTCAATTTCAAACTTTTTTTTTCAAAAGAGTTTAGACGTGAGTCATCTCTGGTTGAAATTCATTTCCCCACGACATATGGCAGGAGAAGATATAAACTTTTCAGTATGTTCGTGGCGGATTAAAAAGGAGTTTAAACTTAAGATGACGACTCGTCTTTCCTCCTAAAAATCAATCAAACAAACCACTTTATAATTTTTACCCCGAACTACGAGATTTTGATCCCTCGCGGGTACGTAGTGCAAAAGACCTTGTGTCATCCCAATTCAAAATTAATAAAACTTTTTTTCTTCTTTTCTTTTGAATATCCCAAAATTAATAAAAAAAAATTCTCTCATCGTTACCCAATCATTTATAAGCAAATTTTACAAGCAAAACATTTTAGCACAAAATACATATTTCAAGAGGTTCCCGTAGAGTACTACGGATACATAGGATGCTAATACCTTCCCTTTGTATAACTAACCCCCGAACCTTAAATCTCTAAAAAATTAATTATGGGTTTATTCGATCTTTTCCCCTTCCCTTGGAAAAATTAAAGTTCGGTGGTGAATCATAATTTTTGAGAACCAAAGCTAACCAATAGCTTGGCATCCGAAAATCACCGCGACAACACTCTCTCCAACATGAACTTGCTAGCAGGCAAAGAGATACAACCTTCTGATCCATTTGAACTTCAACTTCACTCAGAAGATTCAATGGTGAAGAAATATAAGATTGACTTACCTGTTGTCTCAAATGGTATTGTCAATCAATATATACAACTGCTAGAAAGTCAAGGTGATGGGCTTGAGATTGAAGAAGAAGAATTGAAGAAGAAGAGGACGAGGCTAGTGAAGATAAAGTTGGAGAAAAGTGAAGTTGCAAGGGCAGAGGGAAAAAGAAAGATCAAGTCTAAGGCTGGGAGTTCAATTGTGTTAGTAGTGGATGATGAAGAAAGTGAAGATGATGATGAACCTTTGAGTGTCAGACTCAAGAAGAAGAAAACTGCTGAAAGCTCATCCAAAGACAACTCAGGTAATGTATTTGTATCTAAACCTGTTGTTGTAAATACTCAAGAGACTCAACCAAACCCATCATCAACCCAACCCAGAAATTCACCCTGAAGTGTTAAGGCTCTGAAAAGCTAGAAGCATCAGAGCCTCTGAAGAAGTCCTCAGAGGCCAGAGAAAGAAACACAGTCTGAAGCTTGCGTACATCTTCAGAAGATCAAAGAAAACATATCATCAGATTCTGAAGAACACTCTCCGAAGGAAGACAGCTCACAACTAATGGTCTTGTCAAATAGTACAACCGTCTTGTCAACAAAAAGAAGAGTGTACAACCAACGGTTCTTTTCTCAACGTCTTTATACCTAGAGTATAAATAGAAGACATTCTGATAGAGAGAAGACTACTGGAAGATCATCAGAACTCAGAAAGATTCAAATTGTATTCAAGCTGTGAACTGTTGTTATTCTTTCTAGTGTAATATTCTAAGTAAAATATCTTTTGATATTGTAGACTCTGAACTTAGTGTTTAGAGAGTCTTGCTTAGAACTTTCAGTCCTACTTAATCTGTGTATTAAGTTAGTTTGTAAAGTCTCTTTGTCTAGTGTGACTTAGAGCAGGAAGTCTTAAGTCTTGTGTGACTTGAGCAAGGAAGTCTTAAGCTTGTGTGCTTAAGCAAGGAAGTCTCTGATCTTGTGTGATTAGAGCAAGGAAGTCTCTTTGTCTTGTGTGACCTAGAGCAAGGATGTCTCTTGCTTGTGTGCTTGAGCATTAGTTGTGCAATCTTTGTGATTATAGTAAAATCCCTTGGAAGTGCAAGGGGACTGGACTACTCTCGTTTTGTGAGAGGAACCAGTATAAAATTTCTTGTGTGTGCTTTCTCTCTCTCTCACTGTTTTATTTGTGTTTTGTGTTTAGTCTAGTTTCTTATATCCGCTGCATTTCAATATCCTTTCAAGAAAAAGAATCAACTTTTCAAAACACAATTCAACCCCCCTTCTTGTGTTTTTCACCTTCACATCTAACACTAAAACAACTCATCTCAGAACCTGTCCATTCAGAACCTCCCATACCAGAAATAAATACTAAAACACACCCCTCATCAGAACCTATCCAAACTATATTGATGCTATGGTCGAAGAGCTTCATGTGAATGACTTTCATCTAAAAGCCTTTGATCAACAGCAACAAAAACCACAATCATCACCTCAACACACCTCTTCACCCTCAAATTCTGAACCCCATCCAACCAACTCAATCAACATTGATATCTTGAGTGAATGCAATAGTTTGTTCAAACAGATACATGGTCTTCATGAGCTTAGGCAATCTGACATGCCCTCGTCTGAATATGTTGCTCACTGGATGAGTTTAACTGAAGAGTTAGTGAAGAGGCTGTACAACCTTCAGAAGGCTGATGTTGAAGAACAGAGGAGGTTTGACAAGGGAAAAGCCAAAATGGTTGAAGAGGTTATTCAGAATCAAAAGGACACAGAGAGGAATCATCCTGAATCCTCCACTGTAAGAAATAGTAATCTGAATGAACCTGTCCAAGGAAATCTAAGATGCAATCAAGAGCACCTGAGAAATCCAGCATATGAGGCTGAAATTAAAGAAATCAAAGCCCAAATGGATAAGTATATTGGGATGATAGAGAAAGTCAATGGAAACCAAATAGAGATTATGAAAACCTTAGCTTCTCTCTGTAACCAACCCCAATAAACCCTTAGGATTTCTTTGAATGTTTATGTGTTTATCTGCAGTTTAATAGTTTTATTATGCGCATTGGTAGGATTAAGTACATACTTCTGAAAGTTTTTTAATGTTACTGTTTGTCAATCATAAATATTCATTCATTATGTGCAAATCTGTTTGTTCTCTGATTATAAATTTCTAAACAAGCTTTAGTTTTTACAAACAGTTTTTCAATGGAGACTTCAAAATATTGTTTTTCATTCATAAATTTGATTTTCAATGAGTACAAAATTTGGATATTCCTTAAAGACTCAAATTACATAACAAGAGAAGAAATATAAATAAGAAATAAAAAATGAACAAGCCAAAGTAATGAATTTTATTTCATTGAGAACATGAGTTCTGGCTTACATGTTAAAATTCCTAAAGACTACTTTCTTGAAGGCTCCAAGGGATGACCTTGGAGAAGGGACTGAATATTCTTGAAGAAACCATGCATCAATTTGGTTTCCTTCAGGAATGTCAGTTTGCCCTTCTTAGGCTGTGGACTTCAGTTTGATTTTCTTCAGGAATATATGTCTTCAGAACTTAAAACAGTCAGCGTCCAAAGATTTTTCTTCAGACTCTGAACTGAGTTCTTCTGTAACAGACACTGGCTTTGTTTCTCTTGATTTCTTCTTATGTTTTCTCCTATCTTGACTATCTCTCTTTGAAACTGCTTTCTTCTTCTCTGAGCGTTTCATTTTTTCTCTCAAGAGATCTATCAATAACCTAAGATTATTCTGTGTGAATAAAATGACTAGGCTTCTCTCCTTTTATAAGCTCATTTCACCGACAAGGTCTTAAATGCGTTCAACCACTCCTGAGTTGACCGTATTGGACGTTGTACTTGTTAATTAAATTGCTTATACTCTTTTTGATAATGACAAAAGGGGGAGAAAGAATATTGGTAAATCAATTGTTGGAAGAAGCGAAGTTACTTAGCTTTTTAGGGCTTTGTAGTGCTTCAGAGAGAGAACGTAGGAGAGTGGTCAAAATAGTGGCATGAGGTACATGCTTTGATATGACAATCTGATCTTTGAGGATTTTAAAATATTGTGCTAAAAGAGCTCTGAACTGTTTTCAAGTTTTTGGTTCAGGCTCTGAACTTTTCTTTGAAAAGATTTTTTTAAGCTCTTGAAAAATATTTTGAACTCTGAAACTGTATTTCATGATAACCATCAGAACCAAGTGTGTATGTATACGTTTCCAGTGCCTCTGATCCTATTGTCATTTAATTTAAATATTTGCTTCATCTTGCATCTTCATTAAGAGCATAATTTCAAGGAGAATACATTTATTAATTGAAGTTTATTATTCATAGATAGTACTTGAGTAAGGGTGCAACTTTATTCAAAGATTATCACACGATGAAAAGAAGAAGCTTGCAAACCTTGTTCTTTATATAGTAAAATATGAATAATTTAAGTCATATAATAAAGTAATTCTGAAACTGATTAAAATTAACTATGGATACAAAATAGGGGGAGCTTACAAACCTAACCCTATGGGATATCAGACTTAGGGGGAGCTTGCGAAACTCAAGCCTAATGTCAACATAGCTGATTTTTATCAACAACAATTGTATTTAATACTTATGTTTGTCATCATCAAAAAGGGGGAGATTGTTGGAACAAAATGTGTGTTAGTACACACCCTTAAGTTTTGATGATAACAAAGTATTAAATGGACAATTGATGTTACTAATGTTTAAATTAAGTGTGCAGGAGAATCCAACGTTATATCAAGAGCACATTTAATTTAGACTCTGATGAAACCTATGGAAGTCTGAATCTTTACACTCTGAAAGAGTTCAGAAGCTACAACGTGGTCAGAAGATAAACAAAGTTCAGAAGCTCAAAAAGGATCAGAATGTCTGCAAGAGTTCAGAAGCTCAGAGAAGTTCAGAAGCTCAATGATGTTCAGATGCCTACAAGAGTTCAGAAGCTATCTGCTAGTCATGAGTCATTGAGAAGATGAAGACGTTCAGAAGCTGAAATACGAAGGACTATCAGAGGCCATTTATTCAAGACCAATCAGACTCCAAGTTATCAAAGGTTCATCAGAAGCAAAGGAATTCCCCAAATCATCAGAAGGGCTACATCAACTACTCTTATCAAGCCTGATGATTTGTTCTAAGGACAACTAATTACAACGGTCACAAAGGATGTGATCCTACTCTCTCTAGGAGCTAGTTGTACCTTATTACTGTACTATGGACAAACAGTAAAGGTGAAGCTTCACTGCAAAGAAGACGTGGCTTTACTCAACGGATATTCAAAGACTACAGCTATCCATTTTACAACGGGAATTTATCCAACGTCTCAATGTCTTTCTCAACTCATATAAATATGCAAAAGAAAGAATTGATGACCAGCGAACTTCATTAGAAAATATCTCTGAGAATAAAGTGAGAAAATGAATTGTAATAGAAAACATCTCTCAAATTAAGTGAGAATAGAAACTAGCTCAAGCCTCTGAAGTTATTATGATTGTAATAAGTTTAAGCTTAGAAGTTAGTATTACTCCTGCGTGAGTAATTGATAAGTCTTCTGCTTAGTGTAGAAGCAAGAAAGTTTTCTGCTTAGTGTAGAAGCAAGTAAGTCTCAATCTTAGTGATTAGAGCAAGGAAGTCTTCTGCTTAGTGTAGAAGCAAGGAAGTCTCTTGTCTTGTGTGACTTGAGCAAGGAAGTCTCATGCTTGTGTGCTTGAGCAAGGAAGTCTCTGATCTTGTGTGATTAGAGCAAGGAAGTCTCTTTGTCTTGTGTGACCTAGAGCAGGAAGTCTTAAGACTTGTGTGACTTGAGCAAGGAAGTCTCATGCTTGTGTGCTTGAGCATCTGAATGTAATCTTAGTGATTATAGTGAAATCTCTTGTAAGTACAAGGGGAATGGAGTACTCTCAATTTGTGAGGGGAACTAGTATAAATTGTTGTGTCTCTTTCTCTCTATCACTCTCTCATTTACTCCTTCATCATTCACTTAGCCTTAAGTTGATTGTGTGAATTATTCCGCTGTGCTTAAAGACTCTGATAGATTTAAATATCTAGAAAAGTTTTTAAATATCTAAAACACAATTCAACCCCCTTCTTGTGTTTTGTCCACGCACCTTCAATGGTCAGCAAGAATACTACCCTTCATTGCTTTTTGGGTACGGTACTCAATCTCGTATTCGGATAACAACATCTACCAACGGGCAATTCTTCCGGTTAGAGCTGCCTTCTCAAAGATGTACTTAATTGGATCCATTTTGGATATCAACCAAGTAGTATGATTAATCAAGTAATGACGGAGACATTTGGCAGCCCAAGCCAAAGCACAACAAGTCTTCTCAAGCATGGAATATCGAGATTCACAATCTGTGAATTTCTTACTCAAATAATAAATTGCATGCTCTTTTCTACCTGTTTCATCCTGTTGCCCCAGCACACAACCCATAGATTCCTCTAGCACGGTTAGATACATGATGAGTGGTCTTCCTTCAACTGGAGGGATAAGGATCGGAGGTTCCATTAAATACTCTTTGATATTGTCAAAGGCTTTCTGACAGTCCTCTGTCCAAACAATCCCTTGATTTTTGCGAAGTAATTTGAATATCGGCCCACATGTGGCAGTCATATGGGAGATGAATCTAGAGATGTAATTTAGTCGACCCAGAAAACCTCTAACTTGCTTTTCTGTTTGTGGAGCTGGCATTTCTCTGATGGCCCTGACCTTGTCTGGATCTACCTCGATACCCTTTTGACTGACAATGAAACCCAGGAGCTTTCCGGATCTAACGCCGAAAGTACATTTGTTGGGATTTAAACGGAGACGATATTTCCTCAACCTTTGAAACATTTTCAATAAATACTCCACATGTTCTTCTTCAGTGCCTGACTTGACAATCATATAATCTACATATACTTCAATCTCTTTGTGCATCATGTCATGAAAAAGGGTGGTCATGCCCCTTTGATAAGTAGCACCCGCATTGGTTCAACCAAAAGGCATTACTTTGTAACAGAAAGTGCCCCAAGGTGTAATGAAAGCAGTCTTCTCTCTATCTTCAACCGCCATCTTGATCTGATTGTACCCGGAGAAACCATCCATGAAGGAAAAAACCTTGGATTTAGTTGTGTTATCAACCAATACATCAATATGAGGTAAAGGAAAATCATCTTTTGGTCTAGCTTTGTTCAAATCTCTGTAATCAACACACATTCTGACTTTGCCGTCCTTCTTTGGAACTGGTACTATGTTAGCCAATCATTGAGGATATTCTGATGTAATAAGAAAACCAGCATCAATTTGTTTTTGTACTTCTTCCTTGATCTTGAGAGCCATATCAGGATGAGTTCTTCTTAACTTTTGCTTCACCGAAGGACATTCTGGCTTCACAGTCAAATGATGTTCCACAATCTCAGGATCTAAACCGCGCATATCTTGATATGACCAGGCGAAGATGTCGACATACTCTCTGAGTAAAACGATCACCCTTTCTTTGACAGATGCTTCTAAGGATGCCCCAATCTTGATTTCTTTCTTCTCCTCTTCACTACCCAAATTGATCAATTCTATAACCTCTTTGTGGGGCTGAATAGTCCTTTTCTCTTGATCCAATAACCGTCTGATCTCATCTGGAATCTCTTCATCCTCCTCCTCTACAGCCTCGTAGACAGGGAACTCAAAGTTGGGAGAGGGCCTAGGATCATTGTGTTCAACGGGTTTATTGATGCTTAGTCTACATATGATTTATGATTGATTTCAATAAATAACAGTGAATGCAAACTTCTGAATTTGATTAAAGCTAAGAAAAAAGGTGAAATTAAAAGATGTGTACATATTTTGGTTTTTTGTGTTACCATTTTTCATAAGAATATAAATAAAATAAAGTGTCATGATAAGAAAAATGACAATATATATTTTTTTTTTTTAAAATACTTGAAGCTTAAACAAAGCCCTATTTGAGTTTCACTTTTGCCTGGGGCAGGACAAAAGGATTTTTTTTGGAAAAACAAAAATAGACAAACATATTACTTAGATAAAGGTGTGACAGAAGGGACATCAACAGTAACCCAATTGCAGCAAATTCCTCCAGGAGTCACGAAACTAGGTGGCTCTTCCTCATCCTCATGCTCAATGATAGCATTAGTTTCTGGAGGGGCATTGATAAATCCAGCACCACGAAAGATATCTGCGATGGGCTTCCGAACCATATCCGGCTATTCATCTTTGTGGACGGAGTGCAACCCAAACCTTCTTTCTTCTGGTTTTCTGCCAACTGTAACAGGCGTACCCAATGTGAAGCTTCATCCCCTTGCATCACCTTTTGTGCATCCTTCACAGATTGCATAGGTGCTTTGGCCTTTTCTGAACTTCCCTCCTCAACAGAAAGCCCTTGGAAGGCTGTACCATCCTCAACATCAGCACCGATATAAGAAAAAGCTGATAGATGACTGACCAATAAAGCTTCCTCTCCGTTTACGATCACCAATTTTCCTTCCCGTACAAATTTCAGCTTTTGGTGAAGCGTGGAAGTTACTGCCCCAGCTACGTGAATCCACGGTCGCCCCAACAGACAACTATAAGATGCTCGAAAGTCCATGACTTGAAAGATAATCTGGAACTCATAAGGACCAACTGAGATGGGTAGATCTATTTCCCCAATTACTGATTTTCTTGACCCATCGAAGGCTTTCACGATTAATGCACTCGGCCTCAAAGGCGCACCACGGTATGCGAGCTTGTCAAAAGTAATCTTAGACATTACATTCAAAGACGATCCGGTATCTATCAACACGTTGGATAAGGAGTCGAATTTACAAGCCACTGAGATATGTAATGCTACGTTATGATTCCTTCCTCTTTCAGGGAGTTCCTCATCACTGAAACTTAAGTTATTGCAAGCTGTGATGTTCCCCACTATGCTCCCAAATTGTCCCAAGGTTACATCATGATCGACATATGCCTGGTCCAGGACTTTCATCAGTGCTTCTCTGTGCGCATCAAAATTCATTAAGAGTGACAAAATTGAAATCTTGGAAGGGGTTTGTAGTAATTGATCCACGATCTTATACTCACTTCTCTTGATCATTTCCAAAACTTCATCCGAGTCTTCATACACTCTTTCACCAGTCCCACTAGAGTCAGGAATTTGTGTTTTTTCAACCGAATTACCGGTCTTCCCTTGAACAGTTCCCGGAAGGATACGCCAACTCCTCAGTACTTTACTATTATTTGCAATATTGTCCACGGATATCAAAGAGGGAATAGGTGTTTCCACCCCATCCTGCAACATGGTGGCATCATATCTATATGGCACAGCTCTCAGGGACGTATAGGGCATAGGCCCTGACAAGCAGATCACTAGCGGGGTAACTGTGGGTTCTCCACTATTATATATCATCTCGAGACGGTCAGAGACATTGAATTCCGGGACTATGACGCAGACATCCTCGTTCTTCTTTGTGACTACCAATTCTCCTTTATCCATCAACCTTTGTATGTCCTCTTGAACTCGGGAACAACCTTGAGGATTCTTCAAACATTTCCCACAAGTTACATGATCATGGCTAAACAACTTTGCTTCACACATTTTACTGTGAATGGACACCAACGGGGTTTTGACATCCTTTACTCTGAGAATGGTGCTTGTTTCCTAGCAACTTTGGACAAAATGGACGGAGGACCTGTGATTGGGCAACAGATTGTTTTGCACGTTAGGATTTTCATCCTTGAAAGACAGCACCTTATTACGGATTAACTCTTGAACAACCTTTTTGAGAGCGAAGCAACGTTCTACGTCATGGCCAGGGGGCCCTTGATGGAAGGGACAAGTTACGTCACTACGGTACCATGTAGGTAGTACTGCTGGCACAGGTGGAGGTGGTCTCGTCTGGACAAAAATTTTAGCAAGTAAGGCGGGGAGTAGGTCGGCATATTTTATGGGTATGGGGTCGAATGTAGGATTTCTCTGGGTGCGATTGGGATGATTGTAGGGTTGTTGGGGAGTTTGTGGTCGAATTTGTGGTTGTGATGTAGGTGTAATGGCTGAGACATGTTGGTAAGTTGGGTATCTAGACTGGGGTCCTCCTTGAGTCACCATGCCAACTTCAGATTCTTTTTTCTTTGAAAAACTGTTGCCGTATTTCTTAGCAGTGTTAGTTGGAGCATTCTCTCTTATCAACCGTCCCTGACGGATTCCCTCTTCTAGGCACATTCCCATTTCTACCATTTCGGTGAAGCTTCTTGACACAATACCAACCATTTTCTCATAGAAGAATGGGCTCAGAGTATGCAAAAATAACTTACACAATTCTTTCTCTTCTACCGGATGACGAATCTGGGCAGCAAGCTCCCTCCACCTTTGAGCATATTCCTTAAAAGATTCCTTCTCCTTTTGTGCCAATGCTCGTAACTCATCCCTATCAGGGGCCCGATATGAATTGTAATTATACTGCCGAATAAAAGCACTAGCCAAATCATTGAAGGAACTGACGTTAGCCCTATCAAGGTCCATGTACCACCTCAGAGCTGCACCGGTCAGACTGTCTTGAAAATAATGGATCAACAACTTGTCATTACTAGTTTGGGTTGACATCTTTCTAGCATACATTATCAGGTGAGCCTTGGGGCAAGTGCTCCCCTTATATTTCTCAAAATCCGGAACCTTAAACTTATGTGGGACCACGACATCAGGGACCAAGCAGAGTTCATGCGCGTCTTGGCCGAACAAATATTTTCCTCTAAGAGCCCTCATCTCTCTCTGTATCTCATCATACTTGATCTGTAAGTCATCAACCCTGTCATAACCTCCCACACTTTCAGCTTGAAAGATGGGCATCTGGTTTTGTTGGATAGCATGAACCAACGGTGCGGAAACGGTTGCTGTAACCTGGGGAAGTGTATTAACAAGCTGAGGAATAGGAACTGTCGACTGTACATGGGGAATTTCAGATACCACAGGATGTGACTCCTCCCCGAGGAATCCAACAGGCATGCCCCACGGGTAACCTTCGGGTATAACAAACTGAGGAGTGCTAAGAGGCGCAGACGAAATAGGAGGAGGTACAAGAGTATTACTAGACTGAGGCACCGGTGCTGGCGTCTGATTCTGGGTAGCCATCAAAGAAGCCACCATGCTAGTCAATTTCTCGATTACTGTCTGCATGGTTGTCATCTGTTCACGGAGCATATGGTTTTCTTCCTCAAAGTTGTTCATCTTGCTCTTCAACCTGGATCGAGTATTGTAGACACGGGTTGGTTTGTACCGAATACGCCGAGCCACTTTAACTGAGACGGAGAGAAAGAAAAAAAAAAGAAAGGATATGAGACTCTATTTTGAAAACTTATGTATGCAGTATGATGCATGATATATGTTATGCTAAAATATGCAAAGTTTTTTTTTTTTCGAAGGACTTTAAGACAATAATTTTGTAAACATTTTACAAGAAAGAAAAATAAAAATAAAAAATTTCATTAATAATTCAAAGGTTACAACCAATTTTCCAAACAAAATAAAAACATAAAAACAAATCTAAATCCGAACTCCTGAAGCCGACTAGCCCTCAAAACGTGAATCGAAGCCAGAGGAAAATAAATCCCCTTGCCTCTTCTTCCTCTTGCTATCTTGTCTCGATAAGGCATCCTTTTGTTGGAGTAAATCATTCTTCTCAACAATTTGTTGGCTTTGGAGGAAGATTAAATGGTCCTTTTGTTCTAACTCTCCTTTTAGTGTTTCATTCTCAAGTTCGACTATCTGGCATCTTCTTTTCCAAGCATCTTTTTCACAGGTCAACTCTGCCCATTGCTCTTGGAATTCTTCTTTGGTATCAAAATGTAAGGGCAAGGATGACGGTGTCGGGACAACTGAAGATAAAGGTCTTTTGAGAGGGTAATGTATCCCAAGTGTTGTAGCCCGATCGATAACCCATTTGGTATAAAGCTCAGAAACACTGCCCAACCTTTTCCCTAACTGATTCCTATCCTTTCGGTGAATGGTGCGCCAAGCTTTCACACATCTGTTTCTTGTATCCGAGCTTCCTTCTTGGTTGAGGTAGAATACCGTAGTTAAATAAATGTTCTTAGGTTCATCTCTCATGGGATATCCAAACTGACGCCTAGCAAGAATAGGATTGTAGTTAATTCCTCCACGTGTACCAAGAAGAGGCACATTAGAGAACTCTCCACAACCGTCGATGATTACTTCAACATCACAATATGCATTATACCAGACTATATCCTCTGGAGTGAGAGACATGATCCTTTGAGGCCATCGGAGCTTATCCGGGTTTTCTTTGAAATGAGGGGTTTGGGGTAGGTGTGACATAAACCACCTATATAGCAAGGGTGCACAACACATAATGATTCCATCCCCTTTTTGAGTCCTAAGGTGAATAGAGTGATAGGTGTCGGCGAGCAAGGTAGGGACCGGGTTCTTGGATAAGAAGATCTGGATCGCATTGACGTCTACAAAATCATCCACATTAGGGAACAACACGAGCCCATATATGAGTAAGGCAAGAATAGCCTCGAAAGCATCCTTGCTTGCGGCATTAGCAAAGAAAAAAGCTTTGTTGAACAAAAACCTAGAGGTCAGACCTTGGAGACCTCCCTTGATAGTGAGATTAGCCGATATTTCGGTTTTCTTGAAATGAAGGGCCGTTGCAATAGCCAATGGTTTAGGAACCTCCTCCAAACCACTAAAAGGTACCGCGTCCAACACGGGCAAACCAACCAAATTAGCATATTCTTCCAAAGTGGGGACCAATTGGTAATCGGGGAACGTGAAGCAATGATAAAGCGGGTCATAAAATCGGATCAGAGCCTCAAGTGCCCCCACTTCCACATCAGTCTTGAGTATGCTCAAAATTCCCCCATGATGTTCTCGAAACTTTTCTGGATCAGATACCAAAGACCCTAGCTTTCTCAAATTTGTCAACTCGGGCTTTTTGAAACTTATCTTCTTGATATTTCTCCTTACAATATTCATATCTACAATGTTTACAAAAATAAATTGCTTAAGTCCTTCGAAATTGGATGAGAAAAATTTAAGAATGAGTGCATGCATGCATGATGCGGAAAACACGATGAGTTTAAGGTATAATGTTGGAGTCAAAGGTGAAACCCCCCCACATGGTATGTACTAGGGTTCATATGTACCTGCATCACGGGTTCTAATAAGTTCCCAAAGTCATCAACCGTCTTTCGAACATCACCGGTTTACGGAACTAATTCCCGGTCCAATAATATTCTCAAAACAATCTCGTTTGAGTGTAGTCTCGCGTATCGACTAATTCCAAGACCATTCTTGGTTAGCCACCGCACTACGTCCTCAAAGGCCAAGATGGGTTAATGTGATTCTAAGGTTCTCAGCTTCTCGGGACACTCACATTGATAAGTAATAACGCCGACATGACTATTCATGCCAACAGAGTACTACTATCATTAGGCCTCCACTGAGCGGGATTATATCACATGCATCGGGATCTATGACTATTCTTAGCCCAATACTTTGATTATACCCCATCCTATCTTATTGTTTCTCTCAAGCCCGGGTTAGGACTTATCTCACCGCTCGAAATCATCCCCAAGCACGTATATACAAACATATATTCAAACAAAAAGCGCAAAAATAAAGATTAAAAAAAAGTTAGGTTCAACCCGCTTGGTTGTCCCCAGTGAAGTCGCCATTTCTGTCGCGGTGATTTTTGGATATCGAGTTATTAATTAACTTCGAATCTCAAATTAATATTCCACCACCAATCTTTAATTTATCCGAGGGAAAGGGAAAAAGTTCGAAAAAAAACCCTATTTTTAGAGATCAAGGTTCGGGGGTTAGTTATACGAAGGGAAGGTACTAGCACCCTAAGTATCTATAGTACTCTATAGGAACCTCTTGTTTTTATTCTAACTTTGCGCTTAATTTTAATTTCTTGGGAAAATGTATAAGTATAGGAATTAAAGTAGTGATCGGGAAAAGTTTGAAGTGACGAAAAAGAAAGAAAAATGTTTTTGTTGATTTTATTGATTGGAGAGACAAGTCTCATGCCTACGTACCCGAGGGATCAAACCACCGTAGTTCGGGATAAATGTTATGAGTAAATTTGTTTTGTTTAATTTTAAGGTTTTGAAAAATGGTTTTAAAGACCAAAAGCCAAGAGTGGCAAAATGTGAGTTTGTGAAAAAAAGTCTATATGGTTGTATTGATTGAAATTTGATTACGAAATAAGACGCGGACACTTGGTTTAAAATCCAAGGTTTGTTGAGAAAAGATTTTGAGTGATAAAAGACGCCTGGTTTGAAGTCCAAGGTTTTTTGCGCGATTGAAAAAAAATGCACTTGGTTTGAAGTCCAAGGTTTTTTTGCGGAAAAATGAACACTTGGTTTGAAATCCAAGGTTTTTGAAAGTATTTGACGATAAAATGTTTTTTATGCTTTTCGATGTTTGAAACTAAATTATTTGCGTATTTTTTTGAAAGAGGTTTTGACCTAGTTTTTTCATATAAAAGAAACGGATAATGGCTATGCGCGAAAAGAACGATATTAACATTATACTAAATAAGCGCGAAGACGAACCAGAATGATATTTTGATCAAAACGGTGTCTTTTCCTCGGAATTTTATATTCTAATGTTTTGCGGAAAGCAATAAAAATAAATATGCATGAGATGCAATTTTTCATTTATAGTGTACATTTATTCCTAATTACATTCTAAAGTATTTGCAAGAAAAATAAATATGAGATGAATGCAAGAGGATGCTATGCAATTTTCATTTATATTTACACCAGAACCCTAAAATACATTCTAAAGTCCTTGTAAATAAAAAATAATTAATTGATAAAGCTATAAATAAATATTAGATTAAGTGAGTAATTAGCAATAAATTATATTGGCATGTATGAATGAAAATGTTAAGTTAGAGAGGATTATTAAGTTAATGACAATGAATAAAGTTAATTGTTAAGTTAATGGATTAGTAACAATAAATAAAAATAATAAGCATAAATAAATGTTAGTGAGTTAGCAACAATAATTAAGCATAAATAAAATGTTAGTGAGTTAGTAAATTAAATAAAAAAAACCTCCAATTAGTACTTAATTTGGATTGAAAAGTTCATTGAAGCACATTCCATAAGTACTTTTTGTCATAGGTTAAAAAAATAAAAAAAAGAAATAAAACAGGGGGTGCAGAAATTAAAACGAAAATACATGGGGGTGCAAAAAGTAAACAGAATGAGCAAGGCCCAGTCCAAATAGGCCTTTCTGCCCAAAAAAAACAAACAAAAACGAGGGATCAACTTCGGCCGTCTGATGGATCAGACGGTCCTGATCTAAAATTAAAAAGAAAGGATCTAGCCATCTGATAAGGATCAGTGACTGAGACGTAAGGGAGCACGGTGTGCTGCGATAGACACGCGCACACCGGATCGGGTTGGGGGTATAAATACCCAAAAACCCTAAAAATTACATTTTATCTCTTCTTCTCCTTCTCATCTCCGCCGCACCATACCTTTCTCTTTCTCTCAAAATCTCTCTGCGGCCGTCACCCTCTCCCTCCCCAAACTTCATCATTTTAAAAAAACTTCCAACATCAAAACTAACCATTATCAAATCCTAAACCCAAATATGAACTCAAAAAACCTAAAAAATAAACAAACATGCCAGATCGGAGGAAAAAAGAAAACGAAAAAAAGAGTTCAACCTTTTGTTTGTGTTTGTCCGATTCGTCTTCTTCCTCTCCTTCTTATCTCTGTTTTTTGGTTTCGTTTTTGATTTTGATTTGTGAACAAAGAAGAATTTAGTTCGTTGATGGTTTATGATTTTGAATCCGGTTTTGATTTGAGATGATCGGTTTGGTCTTGATTTCGTTTTGGAAAAAACGAAAAAAAGAATAAAGGTTTTCTGTTTCTGTTTTGATTTCACGTTTTGTTGATGATTTGTGGGTGATTACGGTTTGTATTTGGATGAAAGTGATGATGATTTTGGATTTTTTCTGGGTTTGTTGATGATGAAGGATGATTTCTGTTTTTGATTTTTATTCTTTTGTTTTTTTTTTGGTTTTTTTTTGCTCTCTGGATTGATTTTTGATTCAGAAGGAAGAAGATGAATTTTTTTTTGTTTTGATGCTGCGGCGGATTGAAATTCTTGACCTCTGACTTGGAAACCGTGCATAGTATAAATACTGTGTCAGACCTAGGGTTTGACAGATGAAATTTTCCACATTTGGACAAAAATGCCCTTTTGGGCTTGGATTTGACAAAAACACACATTTGGACTGTTGACAAACTGACCAGAAAAAAACACCTGATGAAAAAACAAAAATAATAATAAAAAAGATAAAAAAAGACTTAAAAAAATAAAAATGAGATAAAAACAAATTAAATAATAATAATAATAAAATAAATAAATCAAAATAAAAATATATGAAAAAATAAAATAAAAAATAATAATAAAATAAAAAACAAAACAAAAAGAACCAATAAATGAAGTATTTTAAAATACCTCTGCTGAAAATTCGTCAGAAACGATAAAGCCGGTTTTTACGCCGAACAAAAAGTAATCGGTCAAAAAATGGGGTATGACAATTACACTCTGAAAGAGTTCAGAAGCTAAAATGTTTCAGAAGCCAAACTTGTTCAGAAGCTCAAATAGGATCAGGATGTCTGCAAGAGCTCAGAAGCTCAAAGATGTTCAGATGCCTATAAGAGTTCAGAAGCTATCTGCTAGTCAAGAGTTATTCAGAAGATGAAGACGTTCAGAAACTGAAATACGAAGGACTATCAGAGGCCAATTATTCAAGACCAATCAGACTTCAAAGAAATCAAAGGTTCATGAGAAGCAAAGGAAATTCCCCTAGTCATCAGAAAGGCTACATCAACTACTCTTATCAAGCCTGATGATTTGGACAAACAGTAAAGGTGAAGCTTAACTGCAAAAAAGACGTGGCTTTATTCAAAGGATATTCAAAGGCTACAGCTGTCCATTTTGCAACGGGAATTTCTCCAACGTCTCACTGTCTTTCTCAACTCATATAAATATGCAAAAGAAAGAATTGATGACTAACGAACTTTCATTGAATACATCTCTCAGAATCAAGTGAGAATAAAGAATTGTAATAGCAAATATCTCTCAAATTAAGTGAGAATTGAATCTAGCTCAAGCCTCTGAAGTTATTATATTGTAATAAGTTTAAGCTTAGAAGTTAGTATTACTCCTGCGTGAGTAATTGGAAAAGTCTCAATCTTAGTGATTTGAGCAAAGGAAGTCTTTTAGTCTTGTGTGACTCTGAGCAAGGAAGTCTCTTAGTCTTGTGTGACTCTGAGCAAGGAAGTCTCTTGTCTTGTGTGACTTGAGCAAGGAAGTCTCATGCTTGTGTGCTTGAGCAAGGAAGTCTCTTATCTTGTGTGATTTGAGCAAGGAAGTCTCTTATCTTGTGTGATTTGAGCAAGGAAGTCTCTTGTCTTGTGTGACTTGAGCAAGGAAGTCTCATGCTTGTGTGCTTGAGCATCTGAATTGTAATCTTAGTGATTATAGTGAAATCCCTTGGAAGTGCAAGGGAACTAGAGTACTCTCAATTTGTGAGGGGAACCAGTATAAATTCTTGTGTCTCTTTCTCTCTCTCACTCTCTCATTTACTCCTTCATCATTCACTTAGATTCAAGTTGATTGTGTTAACTATTCCGTTGTGCTTAAAGACTTTGATAGATTTAAATATCTTGAAAAGTTTTTAAATATCTAAAACACAATTCAACCCCCCCCCCCCCTTCTTGTGTTTTCTCCACGCACCTTCACCCTACTAACCTATGAGCTGGCTGTAAAGAAAAAACTGGAAAGAGAAAGAAGAGTATAGCTCTTGTATCCAACACCACTGAGAATGAGGAAGTAGAAAATGTCTTGGAAACTGATGAAAGTATATCTGAAGCCATGGTACTCTTAGGCAGGCAGTTCAACAAGATATTAAAGAAGATGGATGGAAGAGGCAGGATAAATGCTAAAGGCAGTTTCTCTGATAGTAACAGAAAGTTTAATGGTGTAAGAAAACACAGACCTAAAGAGAAGACCATTACAGGAAAAGGTGTTCAATGCCATGAATGTGAAGGTCATGGACACATTAGAGCTGAATGTCCAACATTCCTGAAGAAACAGAAGAAGGTAATGGCTGTCACTTGGTCTGATAAAGATGACTCTGAAGATGATGACTACTCTGAGTCTGCAAATCACATCATTGCACTTACTGGAATTATTGGATCTAAATCAGATAATGAAGAATTGACCTTTGATGAATTAGCTGCATCCTATAAAGCATTGTGTGATAGAAGTGAAGAAGTGTGTCAGTAGCAACAAAACACTATAAGTGAGTTGCAAACTGAGAAGGTGAAGCATCAGGCTCAAATTGCTCAACTTACAAAGCAACTACAATCTGAGAAGGCAAAGCATCTGTTCGAGGCATCTGCTCTTAAAGATGAGGTAACCACATTAAACTATAAGCTTACTAGTTTAAATAAACAGCTTAGACTGCTAAATAATTGAACTGAAAGACTAGATATACTGGTTGAGGGGCAAGTTGTTGGGAAACCTGAGGGTATTGGAGTAGAATACACCTATCCTAGAAAGAAAAAGCTTACATCTACTAGTACTTTTGTTCCTGCTAAGGACACCTATGATCCTACTGAAACCTGACAGATGGCACAACATGTTCAACAACATCAGTCTGCCAAAATAAGTCCTAAACCTAAGGGATGGATCTGTCATTATTGTGGTAGAAAAGGTATAATAATCCTAGGTACGAATCTGATTTAAGCAATGCAAAGAAGGAATGGAAACCAAAGGCAAATGATGTTGCTCACATAGCTCATACATCTCTGAGAGCTTCGTCCAGAAATGATTGGTACTTTGATAGTGGTTGCTCAAGACACATGACTGGTGTTGGAAGTTATCTAACTGATGTTAAAGCATACACTACTAGCTATGTTACTTTGGGTGATGGAGCCAAAGGTCAGATCAAGGGTATAGGAAGTCTTACTGCAAATGGGTTTCCTAAACTTGAGAACGTTCTTTTGGTGGAAGGATTGACTGCAAACCTCATAAGTATCAGTCAATTATGTGATCAAGGAATGAGGGTAAACTTCACAAAATCTGAATGCACTGTCTCAACTGAGAATGGTGAATCTATTATGAAAGGAGTCAGGTCAAAGGATAACTGTTACTTATGGATATCTGAAGAAAGTGCTCAAACCTCCACTTGTCTCATTACTAGAGAAGATGAAGTCAAGTTATGGCATCAAAATATGGGTCATCTTAATCTTAGGAGTATGAAGAAAGTCATAGCTGAAGATGCAGTAAAAGGAGTACCCAAACTAAAGATTGAAGAAGGGAACATATGTGGTGAGTGTCAAATTGGGAAACAGACAAAGATGCCACACCCGAAGCTGCAGCATCTGACTACTTCAAAGGTGCTTGAATTACTACATATGGATTTGATGGGTCCTATGCAAGTAGAAAGTCTGGGTGGAAAAAGATATACTTTTGTTGTGGTAGATGACTACTCAAGATTCACATGGATCAACTTTCTAAGAGAAAATTCAGACACCTTCTATGCTTTCAAGGACTTGTTGATAACACCGAAAAATGCACTGTTTATTTAATTAATTTAGTTTACTATTTTACTATTTTCTCGTATTTTTCGTAGTATTATTATTATTATTTTTATTTATTTCAGGTATGTCGTAACTTGTCAAAAATAATAATAAGTTACAAAATAAATGCAATTGGATCAAAAAGCAGCCCAAAAGAAGAAAAGCCCAATAGCACATGACGTCTGCCAAGTTTATGCCCCATGTTTCATTTTTCCCTCATGGCAGTTGCCATGACTTGTGCATCACGCCACACCAAAGACACATGGCGCCTGCCATGCACATGGCAACTGCCACACCCTATTCTGATGGCAACTGCCATCCCACTTGTTGTGCGCCAGAAGCCTTATCCCCAAGTTGTGTTGTTTTCGTTCCGGTTCTTCAGCGATGGATTTCCCTCAAACTTCAACAATAGATTTCTCAGCAAATTGAGGACATCTACGCCTATAAATAAGAGCTCGTTCATTCAGTTTTTCATCTTCTTCTTTTTTTTACGCAGACTTTGAGAATCTAAGAGTTATATCAGTTTATAATTTTTAGTTTCCTAAGAGCTTTTGCTTTCATTCCAGTTGCAATTATTTCTCTGTAAGTTACTCTATTTAATATATATTATTCAGTTCAGTATTTTGATATTTTGGTTTTAGCTTATTTTATTTTCGCTGCAATATACTGTCACGCACAGTACATGGTATTTAATTTTCTGTTTTGCTTTTATTTATGAACCGTAATTTTTACCTGCTACTTATTTAATTAGTTTGTTTCAGATTCAATTACACTGCTCTGTTTCTTATTCAGTTTGCTATTTTTTATTTATCTGTTATGTCCTTAATTAAATTAATTGCTATTTATTTAATCATGATGTTTTCAATGATAATTATGTCGAACTAATTTAATATAACTGGAATGTGAATAAGAAGCTGATTTGGGTTTAGTAATTATGTTTGCAAAATTTATTTTCAAACAAACTAGTTTTCAGTTACAGTTTTTAATTAAACGATAGACTATAATTTTGCACGACAGTGAAAATTAACTAAAGCGTAAGTCAACAGCGCGAGAGTGTGAGATTTATACTAGATAGTAAAAACTGGACATTAATTTTAAACACCGCGACAGCTCTTTAAAATTAATTAAACTATATTAGTTTTCAAAAAATATTTTATAAATAAATGCGAGAGCGAGAGTGAAGTATTTATTTTATATTCTATGATATAGTTCAATAGCGCGACAGCGTGAGACCTTCGTCTTTAAACTAAAATTGTTTTGTGAAAACTAGATCTTTTTAATTAAATTGAATTGATTTTCAAAAAGTATTTTTATAAGTAAGTGTGAGAGCGAGAGTGAAACATTTATTTTATATCTATATGATATTAACCAATAGCGCGAAAGTGTGAGGAGCGTATTTTTAAATCAATATCAGTTTGTTAAAAAGTGACATTATTTCTAAATGCAATTTATTTACCGAACCCATTGAATCGACTTAAAGTAACATTCCAGTTTAGTTAAATCTAATTGTTTAAATTTAAATTAATTATTTTAAAGCCCCTTTCCAACTATTATTTAGCCTTAGATTTACATAGTAACATTAGATAACAATAAGCTCGACTTTTGGTCTCTGTGGGATCGATAATCTTTTATAACTACACGATAAGTCTGTGCACTTGCAGAAATATCGCATCACTTATGTAAACAACTTCAAAGAGAAAAAGGAAGTGTAATTGTCAGAATCAGAAGTGACCATGGTAGAGAGTATGAAAACTCAATATTCTCTGATTTTTGCACTGCTGAAGGAATTGGGCATGAATTCTCATGACCTATTACACCCCAACAAAATGGTGTAGTGGAAAGAAAGAATAGAACTATACAAGAATGTGCTCGAGTCATGCTACACTCAAAGAAACTTCCTCAACACTTTTGGGCTGAAGCCATGAATACAGCGTGCTACATTCTTAATCGTGTCACTTTAAGAGCTGGAACAACAAATACCTTGTATGAATTGTGGAAAGGAAGGAAACCTACTATCAAGTACTTTCATGTATTTGGATGTAAGTGCTACATTCTGATAGATAGAGAACAGAGGAGGAAGATGGATCCAAAGAGTGATGAAGGTATATTCTTGGGCTACTCTACTAACAGCAGAGCCTACAGAGTGTATAATTCCAGAGCTCAAGTGATGATGGAATCAATGAATGTTGTGATAGATGATGTACCATCTGACCATAAGACAAATGTTACGCCAGATGCTGGAGCTTTTGAATTTCAGCCTGAAGAAACTGCATGTGTAGAGGAAACGCCTGATAGTCCTATCACTGCTGACACCATTGCTCCAGGTAATAAAGGACCATCTATCAAAGTCCAGAAAAATCATCCCAAGGATCTGATCATAGGCAATCCAGATGAAGGTATCACCACAAGAAGAAATCAAGGTATAATCTCAAATTCTTGCTTTGTGTCAAAGATAGAACCAAAGAATGTTAAAGAGGCTCTCACTGATAATTACTGGATCATTGCCATGCAAGAAGAGCTGAACCAGTTTGAAAGAAGTGAAGTTTGGGATATAGTTCCTAGACCAAAAGGCATGAATGTAATAGGTACTAAATGGGTTTATAAAAATAAATCTGATGAAAATGGAACCATTACAAGAAACAAGGCGAGGCTTGTAGCACAGGGATACACACAGGTGGAAGGACTAGACTTTGATGAGACTTTTGCACCAGTTGCTAGATTAGAATCCATAAGATTGTTACTTGGTGTTGCATGTATTCTGAAGTTTAAACTCTTCCAGATGGATGTTAAGAGTGCTTTTCTCAATGGGTACTTAAATGAAGAGGTGCATGTGGAACAACCAAAAGGCTTTGTGAATCCAAATCTTCCTGATCATGTCTACAAGTTAAAGAAAGCCTTATATGGGTTGAAACAAGCTCCTAGAGCTTGGTATGAGAGATTGACTGAATTTCTAGTCAATCATGGATACAGGAAAGGAGGACATGATAAGACTCTATTTGTAAAAGAAGAACATGGTAAAATAATGATAGCTCAAATCTACGTTCATGATATAGTGTTTGGTGGGATGTCAAGCCAGATGGTGGAGCATTTTATCAAACAGATGCAGTCAGAGTTTGAGATGAGTTTGGTTGGCGAATTAACATTCTTTCTTGGACTTCAAGTGAAGCAAATCGATGAAACAATATTTATCTCTCAGAGTAAGTATGCAAAAAATATTGTTAAGAAGTTTGGGATGGACACTGCTAGTCACAAAAGGACTCCAGCACCTACTCATTTGAAGTTGACAAAAGATGAGAAGGGTGTTAGTGTTGATCAGAGTCTCTATAGAAGTATGATAGGGAGTCTCTTATATCTTACAGCTAGTAGACCTGACATTAGCTTTGCAGTGGGTGTGTGTGCAAGATACCAAGCTGATCCAAAGATGAGTCACTTAACTCAAGTGAAAAGAATCCTCAAGTATGTTAGTGGCACATGTGACTATGGCATGATGTTTTCACATAGTGACAATTCTCAACTCATTGGGTATTGTGATGCAGATTGGGCTGGCAGTGCTGATGACAGAAAAAGCACTTATGGTGGTTGTTTCTTCTTGGGAGAAAACTTGATATCATGGTTTAGTAAGAAACAAAATTGTGTGTCTCTCTCACCTGCTGAAGTTGAATACATTGCAGCTGTGAGTAGTTGTTCACAACTTGTCTGGATGAGTCAGATGCTAAGGGAGTATAATGTTGAGCAAGATGTTATGGCGTTGTATTGTGATAATCTGAGTACAATCAATATTTCCAAAAATCCTATACAACACAATAGGACTAAGCACATAGATATTCGTCATCATTTTATCAGACATTTAGTAGAAGAAAATGTGGTGGTTTTGAAACATGTTGCTACTGAAGAACAGCTCGCTGATATATTCACAAAAGCTCTAGATGCTAACCAATTTGAGAAGCTAACGGGTAAATTGGGAATATGTCTCTATGAATTGTAGCAATTAGTGAAGTGGCGTGCGCTGGATTTTTTCTCTTCCCTCCCTTTAGTGGTGCACGCGATTTTAGGAAACAAAATTCAAACTTCCCATCACTACCTACATCATTAACTCCCCACTTCACGCTTTACTCACTCTAGAACCAAAAACTTTTCCCATTCTATTTTTGAACTCTTCTACTCCCATTCAACCTCAAAACCGTCTACCTCCTCAAAAATTCTTAAACTCATCATGTCTACTCCAACCAAAATCACTGCTCAAAAAGATTATACCACTGCTACTCCTTCGAAATCTACTCGATCAAAAGCCAAGGAACAATCAACTGCGTTAATTGTTCAAGCAACACCACTTGATACTGTGCATGCATCTGATTTGGAAGTTCAAACAACGCGATCAAAGAGTGCTATGAAGAAGGAGAAGGTAACGAAGTCTCCTGGTGTATCGAAAAAGATCTCTAAATCGAAGCCTAAGAAGAAACGTGGTGAATCAACTGTGACGATAGGTCTCTCTATGTCAGACCTCTACCATTTCGATAATCCCTTCAAATAGCGCGATGTCGCGACTGATGTTGGCACTTCTGGCCTTGATACAAAAGGTAACAATGCTATACCCTCTGATTTTGTTGTTGATGAAACAAAAGTTGTTGAAAAATCTGTTGAACTGGAAGATCTAGGTGATATTAGGAAATCTGAAACCCTAGGTCAATCTGATTTAGAGACCGAGAAGAATACTGATGTCGTTACTGATGGTGATGACTTTGTTGCTACGAATAATCCAAATGTTGCGATTGCTGAAAAATTTGTGGAACCTGAAAATTTAGGGAAAACGAGTCAAACTGACACCCTAGATACTGTTGATCCAAATACTGTGAAGAACTCTGAAATTGTTCCTGATATTGCTAATTCTGCTATTGAGAACAATCATAGTGATATGATTGAGAAAACTAGAAAGGTTGTTGAAGAAGTGGTGAAGCCTGTTAGTGAACCTGACCCTGTAGCCAAGTCTGATGTTGGGCCAGATGCTGAAGCATCTTTGGACCAACAGACTCCTCGTCCTGATACTGTAGCAGAAGTGTATCCTGATTCTGGTCTTAGTAGTAAAAGCACATACAAGACAAGTACTGATGGTATTGTTGAGAAATCTCAGACTGAAGAGAGTGAGAGAACTGAGACTAATGTGGAGAGTGAAAGGAAAAGTTCCTCTAGTGAATCCTCAGAAGAGGAGAGTGGTTCCACTGAAGAAGATGATTCTCATGGTGAGTTGGGCGTTAATGCTGATAAGGATGTGACTGATGAAGGCACGAAAAGTGTGTCTACTGAGAAGAAGGTGATTGATGTTGATGAGCAAGGCTCTGAGTCTCCACCCCTGGTGAAGACATTTGGTGCTGGTGTGGCTAAGAGACTGAGGAGCTGTTCTGGTAAAGCTATACCATCTGTACCCAAGTCTCCTGTTGTGGAATCAGTGAAGAAACCTGCCAAGAAAACCATGTATAGTCCCTCTAGACCTAGAAGTCGCTTTGATACTCCTGTTGTCCAGAAGAAACAGTTGAAGAGAAAGGCTGTAGAGAGTGACTCTGATTTTGAGGAGGAAGTGTCTAAAGGTGAAGCATCTGGTGGAGCTTTTGTTGGCAGAAAAAGTGTAGGTGGAAAGAAGGTACCTGCTAATGTACCTGAGGTTGCTATTGATAATATTTCCTTCCATCTTGCTAGCTGTGTAGGCAAATGGAAATATTTTGTTCAGAGAAGGGTAGCTCTAAAGAGAGAGCTTGGAAAAGAAGCCTTGGAGTGTACTGATATAGTTAGCCTGATTGAGGAAGCTGGTTTGATGAAGATAGTGTGGGGATTAGGTAATTGCTATGAACAATTTGTGAGGGAATTTATTGTAAATGTTCCTGCTGATTGTGATAACCCCCAAAGTCCTGAATACCATAAGGTCTTTGTGCGTGGTCTATGTGTTGAGTTCTCTCCATCTGTAATCAATAAATTTCTGGAACGGGATGATGATAGAACCCCTGAAGTGGAGCTGACTGATGGTGAATTGGCCAAGGCAATTACAAATGGCAGTGTGAAGCAATGGCCCAAGGGAAAGAAGGTGTCTTCCAGCAAACTGTCTGTGAAGTTTGCTTGTTTGAACAAGATTGGTACTGTGAATTGGGTGCCCACTGTGCACACTTCTGATATTTCTACTGACTTGGCACGTCTGGTTTATACCATTGGATCCAAGGTCAAGTATGATTATGACACATATATTTTTAATCAAACTTTGAAGCACGCTGACAGTATGGCCATCAAGAAGCCTATTGCTTTTCCAACCTTGCTATGTGGTATTATTCTGAGTCAACAACCTGATATTCTGAGGAGTTCTGATTTCCCAATGAAGATGAAAGCTCCTTTGATTTTGCACAGTAAGCTGATTGAAGGGACACATGCTCCAGACATTGTTACAGCATCTGTCCAGAAGTCATCTGTTGTACTGACAAGGAAGGATATGATTGCAGAGCTGAAAGTTACCTGCAAAGGGTTGGAGGACTAGAAGCTGAAGCTGGAAGCTGTTATCCAGGTCATGGAGCTTGAAGAAGCTGGTGTTGGAAATGATGATACTGATGATGATGGTGAACCTGTGATAGAGGGCTCTGATGAAAGCCTCTCTGAATGATGTCTGTGCTCCTGTGTTTTACTGCTCCTATTTTTTTTCTTCTTCTGTCTGTACCTTGAGGGCTATGCCCCGGATATTTTGTGCACTTACATGTGCTACTGGTCTGTAATAATGGTACTCTGATGTGTTGCTACTTCTGTTTTTCTTCCATCTATGCATGAAGTATTCTGTTTGTCAAAATTATGGCTAAAAAGGGGGAGTAGTAGTAGTAGTAGTAGTAGTATCTGTTCGTGATAATGATGTGCCACATGCTATACCATCTATCTATGTGTGTGCTATGTTTGAGCGGGAGCAAGTATTCTATATCTGTATGTATGTTCTGTTGAGGGGGAGCATTCTCTACTATGTGATATATGCATGAACTCAGGGGGAGCAATCTACTTTTGTTGTGATGCATGTTGTGTGTGACAGATGCCATTCCAAATGCTAAGGCATCTTGTCTATTTCAAAGGAATCCACTTTTACTTGATACCTGAGAATTTATTTTTCTCAGAGGTGTAGGAATTTATTTTTCCTATGATGATTCATTTTGTGGGAATTTATTTTTCCCTGATTTAACTGGTTGGCGCTTATTTCTCTCTTATCTTGTACCTTATGAGGCTAAGTTGTGTATTTCCGCTGTTGCATGCCTCTGATGCTGCTTGTTCATTATTCCTCACTTGAAGACCTCTTTTGAAAATAATGTGCCAATGTATTATCTTCTTTCTTAGCTGTGTGTTTGTGTTGACTTGAAGGAAGGTATGTACTGCATCTCTCCAGAACTGGTCTTAGTTTGTTTTAACCAAAATTTGCCAAAGGGGGAGATTGTTGGTGTTTTGTATGTTGGCCTCATTTTGCAAAAACAAGTTCAAGCAAGATGTTGGACCAGATGCCGTAGCATGTGGGTACAACATTTGCCATGCCGGTAATTAATGTTCTATTTGCGCGCCATATCTTTGAAGATTCACTGAAGTACTATTTTCGCCTTACTTGCATATTAAGACGCACGTTTTAAACAAGGGTTTATAAGGCAGCTGCACCAAGAAATATTTTCCAGAAGATGCTACGCCATTTATGGAAACAAGTGATTCTTTCCATTTCATGTGTGCTGGACTTTGCAAAAGGACAGCTGAAGATTAAAGCCCAAGATGAAGACCTAGCCCATGCTAACTCAGGTCATATTTATATGTGAAGACTAAAAGCCTAAAGACTACTGAAGCCGTATTTGAAGAATATAGTTTTAGGGTTTGAGTCTTGTCAATTGTGAGCCTTTCTTGTGTCTACTTGATGCAAGCTTAGGACTGTGTATGAGTTGTAATTTGTGAAATTTCTCCTAAGCTTTTAAGTAAGGAGACTTTTTGTTTTTGGTTAGTGAAACCGCACTGTTTGTATAACTGTTATAATCACTAGGTTTGTGATAGAAAGGAAGTGAGACGGGGTCTCAAACTTAGGAGTTCCTAGGTTGAGTTAGCACGGGTAGAGTCTAGGAGATAAGTCGTAAACTTGTATGTTTGATGTGGGCTTAGATCTAGATCTATTATAGTGGATTCCTTCCTGGCTTGGTATCCCCCAAAGTAGGTCGTTGTTTACGCCGAACTGGGTTAACAATTCTCTGTGTTATTTACTTCATTGTCTGTTGCTTGCATTTGTTTATTATATACTACTGTGGACATACGCTAGAGCATTTGTCTTAGCTTTACAACTGATTACGTACGACAATTGTTATAGCTTCTGTCTTGACATCTGTCCCCAGTAGGTGCCAGAGTTTCATACTTTACCTTCTGATATTTATTCAACTTTTGTGCCTGATAGTACTCAGACAGTACAAGAGGTACAAGACAAGAATAAAGACTCTGTAACTAATAGTCTAGGACCCTTCAGCAAATGGGTACCAAAGGACATAATAGTTTATCTTGCTGCAGGTCAGAATAGTCCAATTCAAATTTCATACTTTACCTTCCAATCACATGGATACATGTATCAACAAAAGGAAGATGAGCAATTGTGCACAGAAGGCATATGTTTGATGAATCAAATGTTGAATTTTAATTGGACTTCATAGAGAACATAAAGAAATATGATCCTGAAGATTAAGACTATGAATCATTGTTTGATGATGATAGAGATGATAGCAATTCATTATGGTGGGATGATTGTTCAGAATTTGACATTGAAAGAGATTGATCAAGACTAGCCTCAATGTAAATACTAAATAAGAAGGCTTATTAATTGGAACAAAATATCTCCAAAAATGACAAGTAAGTGTTCATAACTTATGTATGACATATCATAGGAATAACAATCATGTTAAAGATTCTTTTTGGACACTCTCTTTGATAAACAAATGTTCAGAAGAAAACCCTTTTAAAATCATATCTGAACATACATTTGAGTCCTGAAAGATTTATTTTTGGAATCTGAAGTACTTTAGATTTTGGCATCTGAAGTAGTTCAGACTCTGAGAAGTCTTTAACCTCTGAAGGTTAAGCCTCTGATAGAGAAAGAAGACCAAACGTTCAGTGTCTTACATCTGTACGTTTTGGCGCGAATTCTTGAACACGTTTCTTTACACGTATACACGATCTCATTGGTTAGAAGCGGTTAGTGATGGTTTGAATTTCTTTTATTTTAATTAAATGTGTGCATTACTTCGTTTTTAAGAAAATCACAAAAACACTTGCACACTTTACACATTCACAACATATACTTTCTACTTCTTCTAAACCACAGAGTTCTTTATTTCTTTCCCAAATTAGCAGAACCCTAATCCGCAAACTCAGAAATGGCAGCGTCTACATCATCAACTTCTGCTACTTCTTTTTCGTTCCCCAAAGACATTCCAATCAACATTATCAACTGCAAAGAAATGTTCAGTAAAGAAAAATTACTTGATATGTATGAGAAATCATTCAACATGGTTATGGAACAACATGTTGACTTTGAGAGTGTAACACCCTACTTAAATCTACCCAAAATTTTCGACCAAATAAACAATAAAATTCAAGTAGAAACAAGTAGAGTATTACATGTCAATTTAAACATTCAACAATAGCATAAAATTCAATTACATATCATGCTTATCACAACTATTGCAGCGGAATAGCTAAAACATTCTCATCCATAAAATCATGATCAAAGTTTAATAATCATAATTAATCACCATCCACATAATCACCAACAAGCAAATAGATAAATAAGTACTTGGCATAAAGCCTTACATCAATATAAATAACAAGGTCTAAGCAAAATACTCAAGACATAACCCCACCGACTAAACTCCTAACAAGTGTTACAATCATCAGAGCAAATGGACAAGGTACGACACTAGGAGTAGTAGCTAATCTCCTCACCCTGAATACTAGCAACAAATGCCGGGTACTCCTCCTAAAGCAAAGCAAATCCTCAAGCCTGAGAATCTGAATCGCCCAACAATCCACAAAATACAAAAATAGAGAGTTAGTTACATATAATCAACACACAAACAAATGAAAGTAAGATACCAACATTTAGTCTAACTCATCATGTAATATTCATATATCCATCTACTATACATTATTCTATCATCTACATATATAGCAATTCAACACTAGCAACGAGATGTGTACATTTAACCATTCAATATCCATAATCTTATTCGCACCATCAATGATCAACAAAACTAGATATACATCACGTAACACACAATTGTCCAATTATCACATCGTCAAATACATAGCACAAATCAAGGATTCACCTTCCTAATCTAACTAATGTCACCTTCAATGTATGTTCCTAGACATATCTACATGTGGTACCAAATCACCATCTATATCGGATACAAGAATCCTTTCACCATCCATTATGAATATAAAATTCACTCACCATCTATTAGACACAACTTATGCATGAATGATGTGTCACGACATTTCATCAATATAAATTCATTTATATACTCACCAACATTCCATGTATTAACACATGATATCACCAACTCTCCATCAATCATTTCATATACATATAAACACATTTATACATATACATATTTGCAATCAATCCACTCATCATCATCAATCAACAAGGAAATAGAAATACTAACATTAATTATGTATCTCTACAAGGCTAACAACTTATGCATCAACCTATCATCATCATAATCATCAAAGAAAATAAACTAAGTCTAGCTGTTCTCGCTATTCCTCGCCATAGCGAGCTCTAGCGAGACAAGTCAGAAGCTTACTCTCCATCTGCGAGCTCTGGCGAGCATCTGGCGAACCTTTGCCATCTCTCGCTAGCTCTTGCCGTCGCGAGGCAAAATAGAGAGGTCAGGATTTTGCTGGCGAGCCCCAACGAGTTCCTCGCTAGTCCTCGCCCAGCGACAAACCTGCAGAATCCCTGCTCTGTTCTCGCGACCGTTTGGATTCTTCACACAAACCATCCAAATCATGTTCCAGTTCTAAAAAGATGTTCCCTTTAGGTTATAATCATGTTATCATATATAGAAGTACAATTTTCAACACTTACAAACATCAAAAACATCATCAATCAAAGATTATTCATATTTTTCACCAAAAACTCATGAACACATAATTTCACATGAACATCCTTTGATTCACGAAATTAAAACCATCAACATGTACTTTAAGCATCATACAACATAGATAACACGAAATTATCATGAAAGGAAGCATTTTGATTCATTCATATTCATAAAAATACCAACGTTTTAAGCATAAATGGGTGAGATGGTTTGGGCAAAGAGAAATGAGATTTCTCCCCCCTCTTAATGACCCACTAATCATATATAACTACTCTCTTACCTTAATTTCTTCAAGAATTATCCCCTTCAATCTTCCCCTCTTGCTCTTCTCTTCTATGTTCTTCTCTTTTTCTCTTCTCTAACCTTCTCTCTCTATTCTTCACAAAATTTCATGAATAATGATATTCTCTCTCTAAACTTCAAATTTATACCTAGGTCAAGTCCTCCCTCTTAATTTACTAAATTGCCCTTCCTCATAAAAGCCCAACTCTATTTTCTAACTGCACCTCCTAAAAACAATACTATGCTAAATACACCTACTCATCTAATGCCACATAATTTAATCAAATAACACAAACATGACAATTAAGTAAATAAGTCTAATTAAATAAATAAAACGGGATGTGATAGAGAGCTTAAGATTGAACAAGCATGACATCGAAAGATACTTCATTGATCAAGACGGAGGATTTAGATTTATGAAGCTATTGAACGGTCCGATTTATCCTACTTTGGTCAAGGATTTTTGGATAAGGAGTAAAGTGGTAACGGTTGAAGAATTTGATAAGGAATACACTACATTGAAGAAATCAAAACCTGAGAACAAAGACAAGACACCAGCTGAACTAGGTCTTAGAGAAGTTAAAGAGGACGAGATTAGGTCAGTGGTGTGCGGTTTTGAAGTTATCCTCACTCAATCAAACTTGGCAAGTGTTCTGAAAATCCCTAATGAAGGTGCATTATATGCCTTCAACCAAGCATCTGCCAAAGATTCTGACTTTCTTTCAGACATGACTAAGAAGTGCTATGCAAAAGGGAAAAGTTGTGAGAGTAACAAGATTGGAGATTTGAAGACTACTCAGAAGTTGTTGGCAACGATTATGCTGGGATCAATATTTCCAAGGAGTGGAAGTTCTGATCAAATTTCATGGGATCATAGACACTTTGTCTATTTTCTCACTAGAGGAATGCAGTTAAATTGGGCTAAATACATTTTCAATCATCTCTGCAAAGCTGTTTGTGCTATTCAGAAGTTAACCAAGCCAATCATCCATGTTATTTACCCAAGGTTACTTAGTGAAATATTTTACCAGTGTGGAGTAATTGATGTGATCAAGGCTGCTGGGCAAGAGAGATTGACTAGAGAACTTTGAGCATCTGTTGTCTCTGTAAACACTCTGTCCAACATGTACTTTCTAGCTGGACAAGAATTGAAGTTCTCAGAACCCTTGGAATTGCTACCTCATTCAGGACCCTCTCTAGTAGCAAGGTTGAAAATTAACTTACCTTCTATCACTGGAGGTATTGTTAATCAGTACATTCAACTGCTGGAAAACCAAGGAGAAGCTTATGTAATTGAGGAGGAGGAAGTTAAGAAAAAGAGGAAGAGGTTAGTGGAAGAAAAGGTTGAGAAGAATGACACTCCAAAGAAAGAGAGCAAGGGAAAGACAAGATCTAAAGCTGGAGGTTCCAAAGGTGTTATATTAGTGGACGATGATGAAGAGGATAACAATGTACCTCTGAAGATCAAGAGGAAGAGAATCTCAAAGGAGCTTAAGAAGAAGAATGCTGAGAGCTCCATCATAGCTGATACAGGTATGGTATCTATTCTTGAGGATACTGTAACAACTACTCAAGAGATTCAAAACCCCCCCATCCACAACCAATCCATCAGAATCACCTCTAAATTTCTTTCCAGAAGTTGTTACGCCATTTATGGAAACAAGTGATTCTTTCCATTACATGTGTGCTGGACTTTGCGAAAGGACAGCTGAAGATTAAAGCCCAAGATGAAGACCTAGCCCATGCTAACTCAGGTCATATATATCTGAAGACTAAAACCTAAAAGACGACTGAAGCCGTATTTGAAGAATATAGTTTTAGGGTTTGAGTCTTGTTAATTGTGGGCCTTTCTTGTGTCTACTTGATACAAGCTTAGGACTGTTTTGTGTTGTATTTTGTGTAACTTCTCCTAAGCTTTTAAGTACGGAGATTATTTGTTTTTGGTGAGTGAAACCACATTGTTTGTATTACTGTAATAATCACAGGGTGTGTGATTGAAAGGAAGTGAGACGGGATCTCAAACATAGGAGTTCCTAGGTTGAGTTAGCACGGGTAGAGTCTAGGAGATAAGTCGTAAACTTGTATGTTTGCTGAGGACTTAGATCTAGATCTATTATAGTGGATTCCTTCCTGGCTTGGTAGCCCCCAGAGTAGGTCGTTGCTTACGCCGAACTGGGTTAACAATTCCCTGTGTTATTTACTTCATTGTCTGTTGTTTGCATTTGTTTATTATATACTACTGTGGACACACGCTAGAGCATTTGTCTTAGCTTTACAACTGGTTACGTACGACAATTGCTATAGCTTCTGTCTTAACATATGTCCCTAGTAGGTGCCAGAATTTCACTATAGTTGTATAGAATATTCAGATCAAGAATAATTGTCTTTACTGTGCATGAATAGTAGTTTGGAATGACCTTCCTGCCACTAGTCACATGGATTAACTGTGAAGAATAATTTAGACAAATAAATTTGTAATTCATATTTAATATTCACATTCCTACTTCCCCGTCAGGCTCTGATACCAAGACCAAAATTTTGGCCAGTAATCCAAATGGAACCTGCATATTGGGAGTCAAACCCAAACAAAGTTGCTCCCAAGATCTTTCCCCTCGGTTTCCATTTCCAACCATTAGCAATCAACAAAACCCAAAAAATTTATGAGTTTATCTTGGTAGACTCGGACTCAATATCATTCAACTATCCAAATTCTTAAAATTATGACCCCAGAAGCCTTTAGCCAAAACCCAAATAAAACCAAAACATTCTCCCAAATCTTTGACCCCATTGGATACAATTATTGGGATTATGTCCATGCTTGGACTCATATCTTCTGGAAACAAAACAAAATAAATAAACATTCTTGGCTTATATATATATATTCTACTACCCCTGTGTTGCTGCCCAGTCATGCATATATATATATATATATATATATATCTCACTCCCCCTAAATATCAGATCAAATACTTTTGGTATATAAACAAACACACATAGATATACTACTCCTATTTGCCTTATCAGAGTATCAGTCTTCATGTGGTTTTCAAAGGTGATCAGAGCTGCTTTCATATGTCATATTCATAGACATATTATCTATGCTACTGCAGGTGGCATTAGATGTGCAACACATTGTGCCCACCAATCATATCAGACCAAAAAAGCTAGGATTTTACTCCCCTTTTTTTCCATAAAATTTGACAAATAAAGTCAAATATCTTGCATAGTAGAAAACCAGATAATAGCAGTAGATATAGCAGAGTGCATATTACAGACCAATTAGCACATGTAGTGTATCAAATCCAGGGCGTAGCCCACAAAATTACATAAAAAAGAGTCTGTAAAAAAATTAGGGAGAATCTTCAGAAACCTTCACTGTCAGTCTCTACCACTTCCTCGATGTTATATTCATTCTCCTGATCAGTGTCTTCATCATTCCCTTCATTCTCATCAGCTTCAATCTCCTCCTCAGCTTGACTTTACTCAAGTTCTAGTGCCTTAATGACAGCATCCAGCTTGGACCTGTTCACCTTCTGCTGGGCAATCATCTGCTTCCTATTCATCTTCCCTGTCACAGCAGTGCTGGATGTGCCAACATCGGTGACCACATTTGTAACATCCTGATTTTATTTTTTCTAAATAAGTTCGTTAAATTATTGGACATTTTTTTTTTCTCTAAAAGAGAAAGAAGTAGAACAATTTGAAAGCAGAAGTCATTAAAATTACATTGTGATGGTAAATCTAACAAAATACCAACTTGACCAAAAGTACCATTATCTCTAGCTTGGGTAGTAATACTAACGTGGTGTTTGAATAAAATAAGTGTGGAACTGATTTTTCATACTTATATAGTGACTCCATATATTAATTACGTATAAAAGAAAGTATTTTCAAACTGTTATCAATCATTTTTGCTTTTGACATACATTGTTAAGACATGATAAGCACAATTAGTAGTTTCAGGAAATACCAGATTATTTCATTCGGTTAAGTTAATTTATTTAAAATCTGGAAGTCGTAACATAGAATAACGTTATTGAAAACAAATGAGTTTTTAACGTCGATCCTAACGGAAAACAACATGTCCCGTATTTCTATGAATAGTCGAAAAATGAATAAGCATCAAATATCAGAATTATTGTTTATTACAAAAATTGTTTATCGGCAGAAAATCCCATTTTATTCCCCACGCGCGTACAAACAACATGCAACTTCACACATCATCTTTAGTACCTACAACAAAATCATATAAGGGTCAATTTCCTTATCCAAATTGATTCATACTGACGCAGAGAAAAATGTCATAAAATAAATAGAATAAAAACTTCTCAATCAAAAAGGATAAAAAGTAATTAAATTTATATATAATCTTTTTAATAAGACACCTTTGGACCATTCTTTTCCATAACCGAGTTCATAAAATATTAAGGCACAAAAACAATGCAAAAATGCATGCTCCTAGAACTAAATGATCTGGATATATATATATATATAGTCACCCATACCAATGGGGAAAATCACGTACCCCCTTACGCACAAGGCTGGAGCACCACAAAATAAAATAATCACGTACCCCCTTACGCACAAGGCTGGAGCACACCACATACAAAAATGCCATGTCATGATGATATGCCAATATCATACAAATTCCAATCACAAAGACATCACAAAGAGGTCAAATAATTTCATCACAATCATGACAAACAACAATACTTATAAAGAGCCATTTTCTTTCTTTTTCAAACTTATTAAGGTCCAACGTAAAAGTCCTTAGAATCCCACGTCACTCTTGCGAAGAACGGTTTAAAACTTTAAAAGAATAAATTATAGTATTAGAGCCAATATAAATTCATGGAATAGAAGAAAGAAGGATTGATTGGTTACCTCTAGTGTACGAACGAAATGAAAGAGTTGGTGTAGTGTTTTCTTGTTCTTTCTATTTTCTTATATTTAGAGGTATGGAATTGAGATGTGGTGATTGGAACTATAACATATACGTCTATTTAAATAATGGTATAAGTCTATAACAAATTTTTTTTTTCTTTTCCTCACAAAGTGTTGAAAATCTTATGAAATAAAGAGGCAAGATTTATATCCTATGTTAAGAGGTTCACGTGTACCATAGTCTAGAAAGAAAGGGTGAGACATAAAATTCAATGGTAATGAATGGCTATTAAAGAGAAATCATGTGGTTACTAGAATCATATATGTATGTGGTATAGGAAAAAGGGATTATGTGAAAATTGGAATAATTCAACGTAATAAGTCTGATTTATAGTGTTTTATGATAATTGATTTGCCAATGAAATCAACATAATTTCCTCACCAATCAAGCCATGCGTGAGTTACCACTCAATAATTAAATCCTCATAGAAAGTCAATGCTCTACTATTAAGTCAGTAATTAGTATCTCGCTCCTCATATTCACGTCATATTATTTTATTTTATTATTCCAACTATAGTAATAAATTAAGGGTTGATTCACAATCTATTAAAATGCATCATCAATCGATCACTATAGGAATAACTCATAGAAAATAAAATCCGAAAATAATTATTTTACCACTGTCACGCCGAAACTAAAAATAAAATAGCTAGGTGCATAAAATAGATAGGATACGATTCAAATTTTGTTAATGAAAAAAAAATTGAGGATGTTACAATACTAACCCCCTAAAAAGAAGTTTCGTCCCCGAAACTATGAGGTATCAAACAGGTTCGGATAGAGTTTCTTCATCTGGTCTTCCCGCTCCCATGTAGCATCTCCAGTTTTCGGATTCCAAATCACTTTGACTAATGAAATTTCCCTACCCCTCAAGAGTTTGGTCGATTTTTCTCCAATGCGCATCGGCGGAACCTCGAATGATAGATTCTCTTTCAACTGAATGTCATCTGGTGTGATAACATGTGAGGGATCAGACATATACTTCCTCAACTGGGAAACATGGAACACACTATGAAGGTTGGCCAAATTTGGAGGCAATGCTATCTCGTAGGCTACAGGCCCTACACGTTTGAGGATCTGGTATGGACCAATAAATTTAGGTGTAAGCTTCTTTGACTTCAAGGCTCTTCCTACACCAGTTGTAGGTGTCACCCTCAAAAATACATGATCACCTTCCTGAAACTCCAGAGGTCTCCTCTGCTGATCTGCATAACTCTTTTGTCGGCTTTGTGCAGTCTTCATTCGTTCCTGAATCAACCTAATTTTCTCGGTTGTCTGTTGTACCAGTTCAGGTCCTACTAATGTGCTCTCACCATCCTTGTACCAACATAATGGGGTCTGACACTTGCGTCCATATAAAGCCTCATATGGAGCCATTCCAATGCTCGCGTGGTAGCTGTTGTTGTAGGTGAATTCAACAAGTGGTAACAACTTGTCCCAACTTTCTCGGTCATCCAAGACACAAGCCCTCAACATATCCTCCAATGTCTGAATGGTCCTCTCAGTCTGTCCGTCTGTCTGAGGATGATAAGCAGAACTCAGTCTCAGTTTTGTGCCTAAAGCCTCCTGCAATTCCTTCCAGAGATGAGAAGTAAACTTCGGGTCTCTATCGGACACAATGCTAGAGGGTACTCCATGCAGTCTAACGATTTCTTCAATATAAATCTCTGCATACTTGGCCGCGGTATAACTTGTTCGCACTGGTATAAAGTGAGCTGATTTAGTCAATCTGTCCACGATCACCCAAATAGAGTCAAACTTTCTTTGAGTCTTCGGTAACGCCTCAACGAAGTCCATGGAAATGCTGTCCCACTTCCACTGCGGCACATCCAAAGACTTTAGTAACCCAGCTGGCTTCTGATGTTCTATCTTAGCTTTCTGACATGTCAGACACGAAGCGACATACTCAGCGACTTGTTTCTTCATTCCTGGCCACCAAAATCTTTGCTTCAAGTCTTGGTACATTTTCGTCATCCCAGGATGAATGCTTAGTTTACTTTTGTGGGCTTCATCCAAAATAGTCTTTCTCAACGCTGCATTATTAGGGACACAAACACGCTCATTGCATCGCAAAACATGGTCCGATCCCACTTTGAACTCTGGTGCCTTCCCAATCTCGATCAATTTCTTCTTCTCTTGAACTTCTTCGTCGGTTTTCTGGAGGTTCATAATCTCATTCATTAACTCATTCTCAATGGTAATCATTCCACAATACACTTGTCCGGTTGAAGAATCCAAATTCAAGTTCAAGTCTCGAAACTTCTCTAACATTTCCAACCCTTTCACCGCAACAGTCGAGAGATGAACTCGCTTTCTGCTCAATGCATCTGCCACTACATTCGCCTTTCCTGGGTGATACTGTAAGGTGAAATCATAATCTTTGAGAAATTCCATCCATCTTCTTTGTCGGATATTCAACTCCTTCTGATCAAATAGGTATTTCAGGCTCTTATGGTCGCTAAAGACCTCAAAAGTGCAACCATATAAATAATGTCTCCATATCTTCAGTGCAAAGACTATAGCGGCAAGCTCCAAATCATGTGTGGGGTAGTTCTTCTCATGAGTCTTTAATTGTCTCGAAGCGTAAGCCACAACTTGTTTATGTTGCATAAGCACACAACCCAGTCCTTGATAAGATGCGTCACAGTAAACTTCATAAGGTTCTTCTGGTTGTGGCAATACTAGCACCGGGGAAGTGGTCAATTTCTCCTTCATCAACTGGAAACTCTTCTCACATTCATCCGTCCATGCAAAAATTTGGTTCTTTCGGGTAAGGTTCGTCAACGGGGCTACAATTTTAGCGAATCCTTCGATGAATCTTCTGTAATATCCAGCCAATCCCACAAAGCTTCTAATTTCAGTGGCAGTCTTCGGTCTTTCCCAAGCAACTACGGCTTCTACCTTTGATGGGTCAACTGCAATACCTTCCTTTGAGATCACATGGCCTAAGAACTTCACCTCTTCTAGCCAAAATTCACATTTTCCCAAATTCGCATACAATTGCTTCTCCTTTAATACTTGTAGCACTAAGCGCAAATGCTCCTCATGTTCTTCCCTACTCTTAGAGTATATAAGGATATCATCAATGAAAACCACAACAAACTTGTCTAAGAACGAATGAAATATACGGTTCATATAATCCATGAAAATTGCTGGTGCGTTGGTCACTCCGAAGGGCATCACCATATACTCATAATGCCCATATCGTGTTCTAAACGCCGTCTTGGGTATGTCTTCTTCCTTTACTCGAATCTGGTGGTATCCCGATTTCAAATCAATCTTCGAGAATACCACAGCGCCTCTAAGTTGGTCCATCAGGTCATCAATGCGTGGTAAAGGGTATCTGTTCTTGATCGTGACTTTATTAAGTTGTCGGTAGTCAACACACAACCTCGACTTCCCATCCTTCTTCTTCACCAATAATACCGGAGCCCCCCACGGAGAGACACTTGGCCGGATAAACTTCTTAGACAGCAGGTCCTCCAATTGGCTTTTCAGTTCTGACATCTCAGACGGGGCCATTCTGTACGGAGCAATATGAATAGGACCGGTTCCTGGAATTACATCAATAGCAAACTCGATCTCGCGTACTGGTGGTAACCCTGGCACGTCCAATGGAAATACTTCTGGGAACTCATTCACTACTTCGATGTCATTAATATCTACTTCTGGTTTCATGCCGATAGAATTCAAGAATACGTACTTCTGGATTCCTCCCTTCAAGGAAAATTTCACTCGGTTGGCATCAAGGAATCGGGAAACACCGGGGTCTGGAAAGATTACAGACCTACGAGCACAATCCAATAGAACATAATGACTAGATAACCAGTCCATCCCAAGGATCACTCCCAGATGTTTTAGGGGAATGCAAATCAAGTCAACTTTGAATTTCATGCCCAAAATAGTCAAGGGACATTGCAAGCAAGCTTCATTAAGAATCACAGGGTCGGAAGATGGTATTGTGACAATCAAATCAAAAGGTAGGGAAGTAACAAGTAGTTGTAAAGAATTCACACATTCCACAGAAATGAAAGAATGCGTAGCACCAGAATCATATAGTACAGGAAATAGTTTATCTGAAATTTCACACTCACCCTGGATTAATCCGGAGGCATTCGAAGTTTCTTCTCCTCCGATGTGATAGACACGTCCTTTGGCAGAGGGACGTGCACTGGTAATGGTGTCGTCAGCATTGTTGTTGTTACGGTTCAGTTCAGGACAATTGTTGGAAAAGTGGCCTGGTTTCTGACAATTGTAGCAAACTTTTTTTCCAAGTGGGCACTCAAATGCCTTGTGTCCTTCCTTGTTGCAACGGAAACAATGAATTTGTTGCGGATGACTCAGCTGGTTAGCTCGTTGGCCACCTCCATTCCGAGATTGGTGTAGGTTTCTTCTGTCTCCTTGGGGTCGAGCATATGGTTTTTGCTGCCCGCCCCTACCATTCCGATCATGTTGTCCCTGAGTTCGGGTTGGTCCTCCAGTGTTCCCTCGATTCACACGACCTTGCTTGAGTCGTTCGACCTTCTTACACTTCTCGACAAGCTCTTGAAATTGGCGAATCTCTAGTGGTGCCACAGACTCCTTAATCTCATATCGAAGTCCATTCTCGAACCTCTCGCACTTGTAATCTTCATCCACGTGGTCACGGAAATAACGAAAATGTTTAGCCAGTGAATCAAACTTATCGGCATACTCGGCGATAGTCATATTGCCTTGGTAAAGCTTGAGGAATTGTGCCTCTTTCTCTGATCTGGCACTCGACGGGAAGTATTTATCCAAGAATTTCCGCTTGAAGGATTCCCAGTTTAGCTCTTCATGGTTATTCTCCATTATCTGCCTCTCACCTCGCCACCATGCTTCAGCCTCTGCTCTGAGCAAAAAGGTAGCATACTCCACTTTCTTCGCATCAGTGCAATGTAGCATTTCAAAAATCTTCTCAATTTCTTCCAGCCAGAGATCAGCTTTGTCCGGGTCATGCTCTCCATGGAACTTTGGCGGATTTTGCTGATTAAAATCCCTTAATTCTCTGGCTGCAGCAGCAGCCTCTTCTCTCTGATCCCTGAGAGCTTCGCGTTGGGCTTGAGCTGCGGCTTGTTGAGCATTAATGGCAGCTTGTGCAGCAGTAGTTGCTGACTGTTGAGTCATAACAGTAGCCATTGCGTGAATTGCCTGGATGGCGCCTGCCATGTCAACGGTGGGCTCAGGAATGTTTTGATTGTTGACAGCTCTTCGTGGAGGCATCGTAACTTCCTACAATTTCATTTGAGTTAGAAAGATTTTAAGGTCTTTTTCTAACCCATGTGGTTATACATAGGGGATGTCTAAAGAAATTTGCTAGATAACCTCCTTCAAAATATATAGATTAAATAAATAAATACCCAGAATTCACAACATTCAGACAAGTAACTCATGCATCAATCAAGATACACATCATAAAATAATTTAACATAAAAACTTGTTAAAAAAATTAATTTTCTCCTTTGAAGAAATAAAACCTTACGTACCAACAAGAACTAAGATTATAACGGAATCCACTTCAAAATTTTGTTGAAGTCGTACTATACTTTATAGAATATTTGTTAACAATTTTATTTTTAAAAAAAAAAAAAGTCATAGTTAAAAAGAATCTTTAAATTCAAAATGACATCACATTTATTTATGAAATGTTTCCTGATTGTCAAGACAAGAGAATTGGCAAATTAAAACCGTTACCAAAAATGAAAGAGGAATCTCATAAATAAATCAGAATAGCAAGCAATATCATAGAAATGTCTCACAAAGATCCTACAAAAATAAAATTCAATATCACCACAGTAAGTCACATATTCACAAGACATGCGTATGCAAGATCGCTCCCACCCAAAAATATTTGTCCGAGGATTATTGCTCTGATACCATATTGTAACATCCTGATTTTATTTTTTCTAAATAAGTTCGTTAAATTATTGGACATTTTTTTTTTCTCTAAAAGAGAAAGAAGTAGAACAATTTGAAAGCAGAAGTCATTAAAATTACATTGTGATGGTAAATCTAACAAAATACCAACTTGACCAAAAGTACCATTATCTCTAGCTTGGGTAGTAATACTAACGTGGTGTTTGAATAAAATAAGTGTGGAACTGATTTTTCATACTTATATAGTGACTCCATATATTAATTACGTATAAAAGAAAGTATTTTCAAACTGTTATCAATCATTTTTGCTTTTGACATACATTGTTAAGACATGATAAGCACAATTAGTAGTTTCAGGAAATACCAGATTATTTCATTCGGTTAAGTTAATTTATTTAAAATCTGGAAGTCGTAACATAGAATAACGTTATTGAAAACAAATGAGTTTTTAACGTCGATCCTAACGGAAAACAACATGTCCCGTATTTCTATGAATAGTCGAAAAATGAATAAGCATCAAAATATCAGAATTATTGTTTATTACAAAAATTGTTTATCGGCAGAAAATCCCATTTTATTCCCCACGCGCGTACAAACAACATGCAACTTCACACATCATCTTTAGTACCTACAACAAAATCATATAAGGGTCAATTTCCTTATCCAAATTGATTCATACTGACGCAGAGAAAAATGTCATAAAATAAATAGAATAAAAACTTCTCAATCAAAAAGGATAAAAAGTAATTAAATATATATATAATCTTTTTAATAAGACACCTTTGGACCATTCTTTTCCATAACCGAGTTCATAAAATATTCAGGCACAAAAACAATGCAAAAATGCATGCTCCTAGAACTAAATGATCCGGATATATATATATAGTCACCCATACCAATGGGGAAAATCACGTACCCCCTTACGCACAAGGCTGGAGCACCACAAAATAAAATAATCACGTACCCCCTTACGCACAAGGCTGGAGCACACCACATACAAAAATGCCATGTCATGATGATATGCCAATATCATACAAATTCCAATCACAAAGACATCACAAAGAGGTCAAATAATTTCATCACAATCATGACAAACAACAATACTTATAAAGAGCCATTTTCTTTCTTTTTCAAACTTATTAAGGTCCAAACTTCTTTTTCCAATTTTCATAGCCATTTCAATTTTTAGTCAACACACATACTCATACAACGAACATTTTAAGAATTCAAATTTAAAAACATTACATTATATTTTTACCTCCTTATCTTTCTAAATGAGAAAGGTTTATACCAAAATTTCATATCACTTATCCCATGAGTATGAGTGTATGGGGAAAAAGCCCTTACCTTAGGCGCTTTTCTACTCTAACGTAAAAGTCCTTAGAATCCCACGTCACTCTTGCGAAGAACGGTTTAAAACTTTAAAAGAATAAATTATAGTATTAGAGCCAATATAAATTCATGGAATAGAAGAAAGAAGGATTGATTGGTTACCTCTAGTGTACGAACGAAATGAAAGAGTTGGTGTAGTGTTTTCTTGTTCTTTCTATTTTCTTATATTTAGAGGTATGGAATTGAGATGTGGTGATTGGAACTATAACATATACGTCTATTTAAATAATGGTATAAGTCTATAACAAATTTTTTTTTTCTTTTCCTCACAAAGTGTTGAAAATCTTATGAAATAAAGAGGCAAGATTTATATCCTATGTTAAGAGGTTCACGTGTACCATAGTCTAGAAAGAAAGGGTGAGACATAAAATTCAATGGTAATGAATGGCTATTAAAGAGAAATCATGTGGTTACTAGAATCATATATGTATGTGGTATAGGAAAAAGGGATTATGTGAAAATTGGAATAATTCAACGTAATAAGTCTGATTTATAGTGTTTTATGATAATTGATTTGCCAATGAAATCAACATAATTTCCTCACCAATCAAGCCATGCGTGAGTTGCCACTCAATAATTAAATCCTCATAGAAAGTCAATGCTCTACTATTAAGTCAGTAATTAGTATCTCGCTCCTCATATTCACGTCATATTATTTTATTTTATTATTCCAACTATAGTAATAAATTAAGGGTTGATTCACAATCTATTAAAATGCATCATCAATCGGTCACTATAGGAATAACTCATAGAAAATAAAATCCGAAAATAATTATTTTACCACTGTCATGCCGAAACTAAAAATAAAATAGCTAGGTGCATAAAATAGATAGGATACGATTCAAATTTTGTTAATTAAAAAAAAATTGAGGATGTTACAACATTCAACCCTTCCAGCATCTTAGCACTGATGATGATAGGAGATTGCAGGCTATGTCATCTCTAATGATCTCAGGGTGTTGGTTCAAAATTATACCACACATTAAACTAGGAAAAGGTATAGGCCACTTGCAGCAAAGGTCTTGGCTTCCTTCATGATTCTTTCAAAGATATAGGTTAGTCATAGTTTAATTCATTACAAATGACATAAATAAACCTAGCCAAACTTGTAGCCACATCAGAAGTGTGGGAAGTAGGTGCCCAATTTGCAGCTCCAATTCTGTTGAGAATGGCATACATGGGTGCCAACTTTTTTGCGGAAAACTTCCCTTTCGTTGGCCATGTCTTCACTTGGTTTCCAGCGATGGCTCTACACACTTCATTATCAGTCACCTCTAACTCTGGTTGAGATTCTTCACTTCCGCCAAGGTACTTGTTGATTACAGTGGAGGAGAAATTCACACATTTACCTCGGACATACACTTTCTGATATTGCTTGCTTATGGGATTATAACATTCTTCACGAATATTGGTCAAAAACTCCTTCACCAGCTTCTCAAAACAGTCGCCAAAGTGATACACCTAAATATGTGCTATTTATTTAGTTAATTTAATATAATATTTCAATTATTTTTATTTCGATTTCGAACTTTTATACTATGAATCGTTACTAAATGCTCTTATTTTATAAACACAGATGAAAATTAATAGAATTGAAGAAAGGAGCGAAAACGGACCAAAAAGAGACAAAAAGGGCCACACAATTGCAGCCAAAGGGCCACACAAGTGCAGCCCATTACAAGACAAAACAATTCAACCCCCCCATAAGCTGGCGCACGCCAGCCCATTACAAACAACAAGAAGGTATCGTACGCCACGTAATACTTGAAGGAAAAGAAATGATCTTGGCGTCCGCCAGGATCCAATGGTGGAAATTCATTCCGTGAAAAGTCCCACATCGGTTACAACAACAATTGTATTCTCATATTTTAGTATAAATAGGTCCATTTCCTCCTCTTTCAAAACACACAACTTTGAACAACTAACTTGTAAAACGAGCACACCACTCGTATAGTCGGTTGGAGAAGGAGTACTCAAGCCTTAGTGCGGGAACTCTTTCTCATAAGTTGTAGTAGTTTAAAGTTTTTATTTTGTACCGGCGTTATACTTGGAGTTTATTCAGGTTCTTATTTTATTATTTTCTTGTTTTATTTTCTTTATTGTTTTTATTTATTTATGCTTTATTTATTTATTTGCTTTATGTTTTTATTTCCTGTTTATTTATTTATTTTGTCTTTAGTTTTAGTTTTAGTTATGTCTAGCTAATTTAATATTGCTAGGATGTGTAATTAGAAGCTAGTAGGGGTTCGGTAGTTAGTTCGCGTGCCCGTTTTTAACAATCGGTTTTTAATAATACGTTTCATAATCTGTCATGAGAGTGAGGATTATTTAAGGCATAAGCCAACATAGACGAGAGTTGAGGTTTATACCGGATAGTAAAAACCGAGCATTAATTCTAGAATCCGCGAGAGCTATTTAGGATTAATGAACTAATAGTTTTCTTAAGCAGTTTTTAATTTAACGATGATTATAATTTGTCACGAGAGTGAGAATTAATTAAAGTAAAAATCAATAGAGCGAGAGCATGAGATTTTTACTAGATAGTAAAAACTGAACATTGATTCTGATTCGGAAGAACACCACTTAGGATTAGAGTTAATTAAATTATATTGGTTTTCAAAAAGTACTTTATTAGCGGATGTGAGAACGAGAGTTAAGCATCACCTTTATAATCTACAATACTAGTCAAGATTTGCGAGAGCTGAGATTAGTGTTTTTAAATCAATATAGTTTCGAAAACTATCCCTTTTATCAAAGCGCGAATTAAGTATTAAACCCTTCGAAGCAACTAAGAGCTCATCCTAGTAATACGCTTTATTATTAATTTAAAATCCAAAAATTACTTTCTTTTAGTTATTTAAAAATCCAAAAAAATATTTCACTATCCAAAACACTATTATTAGCCTTAGATTTACAACGTAGCATTAGATAATGGTAGGTCGACTATTGGTCTCTGTGGGGTCGATAATCTTTTATAACTACACGATAATTCTGTGCACTTGCAGAAATATCGCATCACAAAGTCTGTCACAGTCCTTCTTAGTCCAGCCTTCTTGATCAGGTTCATCACATCCCTGTTCTTCAAGGCTTCCTTGCTTAGCTCTCTCTCAAGGCCTAGTCTTCCCTTGTAGACATATGGCCATCTTTGCACACCAATAACAGAGTGGAAGGATATGTTGTCCATGGGTGCTTCTCCAACATTCTGAGGAATCTACTTCCCTTTGAACTTCTTTCTTCTAGAGGCTACAAGGGTAAGCGCACTCTGGCTCCCCTTAGGTCTGTCCTCTTCTTCTGAGTCACCAATGTCAGTGACATTGTGCTCCACATAGTAGTCAGAGTTAGATTCAGATGGAGGAGCCTTTTTATGAGTATGCTTCTTAGGAGGTGTGCTCTTGGGCCTGGTTGGACCATACCTCGCTGGTTTCTTCACAGCCTTCTTCACTGGAGTGTTGTCTTTGCTTGGTGTGCTTGTAGTCACCACAGCTCTAGCACTCCTTGTCCATTCAGTATAGTTATCCACATCCACAAGGTCAGGATTAGTTTCCATGTCATTGTCTTCAGAGTTCTTCTCTTCAGGCTCTTCACTCTTTTCAGACTGAGTGTCACCCTTGGAGTCTTCATCAGCAGTCAATTGCTTATAACCAGACACAGTAGTGTTTTCTGGTGTATCTGGAATAGTGTCCTGTACCTGTTCTTCTTCCGGAACCAATGTGCCAACATTCGGTTCCGCATCAGACCTAGTTGCTTGCTTGTTCAGATTTTCAAGCACTTGGTCCACAACCTTCTCAGGTTCAGCATTATCACTCACTTTTGGTGAGTCGTCAAGGTCTTCGGGGTTTGACTCTTCAATGACATGGTCAGACCCTTTTTCTTCTTGGGATGACTTTTCAGCTTCGTCTTCTACTTGTACAGGCTTATCAACATCCATTCTTTCAGATGTTTCAACTTCAGATTCTGCATGCTTGTCTTCAAGTGGATCGATGTATAAACTTGTCATAGTGTGAACAGTCTTTGATCCAAAGATCTTCGATTTTGATTTATTCTTCTCTTTCTTGGATCGTTTAATCGAACTAGAGGCTTTTCCTTCTTTCTTTGACGATGTCTTCTTCTTCTTGGATTTCTTCACCTTTTCTTCTGATGGATGAACAGTGTTGAGTGGATGATTCTCAACTTCCATGCTTTGCTCGTTTGTATCGGTCTGTATGTTAGGGTTCTTTGATACAGAAGGTGAATTGGATGCTTGGCTCTTGCTTGCAGTAGCTTCAGTGGAGTTGGTCATGGTGATGATGTTGATGTGAAGGTTTCGGGTTGGAGAGATGAAGTGGGTGTTGCGAAAGGTTTTTGCGAAGATGAGAGGTTTCTGGAAAAAATTGGATTGTGGGAGGTGAGTGGTATTTATAGGCGAAGGTGGTTGGCTGAGGGAGGATGTATCGGAGTTGAAGGGTTTTGGGGAGTTAATGAGAGGATTTGGTAGGTGGCGTGTTTCGGGTAGTGGAGGTAATGATGGTGGGTTTGAATTTGCGTGCAACAATAAATGGAGGAAAAGTGGATTTCTTGCACACATCACCAATTGTAGTTGCTACAAGTCTTCACATAGGCATATTCCAAGTTTGCCCCTAAGACTTTCAAATTGTGTTGCATCCAATGCCTTGGTAAATATATCTGCAATCTGACCTTCAGTAGTCACATGTTCCAAGGTCACAACACTTTCTTCCACCAAATCCCTAATGAAGTGATGCCTTATATCAATGTGCTTTGTCCTACTTTGTTGAATAGGATTTTTGGAGATGTTTATAGCACTCAAGTTATCACAGTACAATGTTATCACATCTTTCCCTACATTGTACTCATTCATCATCTTCTTCATCCATAGGATCTGAGAGCAACTACTTCCAGCTGCAATATACTCTGCCTCAGCTTTGGATAGTGGTACACTATTTTGTTTCTTGCTAAACCAGGAGATTAAGTTATTTCCCAAAAAGAAACATCCACCTGAGGTACTTTTCCTATCATCTGCACTTCCTGTCCAATCTGCATCACAGTACCCAACCAACTTTGAGTCTTCACCATGGGAGTACATGATGCCATAGTTGCATGTTCCACTCACATACTTGAGAATTCTCTTGACTTGTGTGAGGTGGCTCATCTTTGGTGCAGCTAGATATCTAGCACACACTCCAACTTCAACGGCAATGTCTGGCCTACTAGCAATAAGATATAGAAGGCTTCCTATCATGCTTATATATTGACTTTGATCTACATCAACACCTTTCCCATCTTTAGTCAGTTTCAAGTGTGTTGCTGCAGAAGTCCTTTTGTGACTAGCATTTTCCATTCCAAACTTCTTCACAATATTCTTGGCATATTTGCTTTGAGAGATGAATATTGTGTCTTCCATTTGCTTGACTTGAAGCCCAAGGAAGTAGGTCAGCTCTCCTACTAAGTTCATCTCAAATTCAGACTGCATCTGATGGACAAAATGTTTAACCATTGGGTCTAAGATTCCTCCAAAGACAATATCGTCCACATTGATTTGTGCAATCACGAGATTTCCTTTCTCTTCTTTGACAAACAAGGTTTTGTCTGTCTCTCCTTTCCTGTAGCCATTCTTCACCAGGTATGTTGTCAATCTTTCATACGACACCCTTGGAGCTTGCTTTAGGCCATTAAGCGCCTTCTTTAGTTTGTATACATGATCTGATAGGTGAGGATCTACAAACCCTTTAGACTGCCCCACATATACTTCTTCCTTAAGGTACCCATTTAGGATGGCACTCTTTACATCCATCTGGAATAATTTGAACTTCAGAATACAAGCAACTCCCAAAAGTAACCTTATGGACTCAAGGCGTGCTACTGGAGCAAATGTTTCATCAAAGTCTACTCCTTCAATCTGAGTGTAACCTTGAGCAACTAATCTTGCTTTGTTTCTGGTGATAGTTCCCTTCTCATCAGACTTGTTCTTGTAAACCCACATAGTGCCAATGATATTTACACCTTTGGGTCTAGGAACTAAGTCTCATACGTCATTCCTCTTGAACTCATTCAGCTCCTCTTGCATTGCATTGATCCAAAATTAATCCATGAGATCTTCTTTCACATTCTTTGGTTCAATTTTGGATACAAAACATGAGTTGGCTACTAGCTCATTAGATCTCCTTGTAGTGATTCCTTGATCTGGATTTCCAATGATGAGTTCTTTAGGATGATTCTTTTGAACTCTGATAGATGGACCTTTCTTGGATTGTTGACCTTCAATTTCTGGATCAGTTCCTTCTTGAGTCTCTTGATCTTCAGTGTTGTCGATCAGGGGAACTGATGTATCAACATTTGGGACTGCATCTGGTACTTTTGCTTCAGGAGAGTCATCAATAACAACATTTATGTATTCCATCATGGTCTTGGTTCTGTTGTTGAAGACTCTATATGCGTTATTGTTTGTTGAGTAGCCAAGAAAAATACCTTCATCACTCTTGGGGTTCATCTTCCTCCTTTGTTCTCTATCAACTAGTATGTAGCATTTACTTCCAAAGACATGACAGTTGGCTTTCTTCCTTTCCAGAGTTCATAGATTGTGGTAGTGGTACCTTTTCTGAGTGTGACACGGTTGTGAACATAGCATGCAGTGTTCATGGCTTCTGCCCAGAGGTTTTGAGGAAGATCCTTGGGATGTAGCATTACTCTTGCTGACTCTTGCAAGGTTCTATTCTTCCTTTCTACCACACCATTTTGTTGAGGTGTGATTGGTGCTGAGAATTCATGACTGATTCCTTCAGAGGAGCAGAAATCAGAGAACTTGGAATTTTGAAACTCCTTCCCATGATCACTTCTGATTTGACAATTCCAACTCCTTTTTCTCTTTGCATTTTTAGGCATAACTCTTTAAACACTTCAAATGTATCTGATTTCTTTCTAATGAAGATTATCCAAGTGTACCTTGAGAAGTCATCTACTACCACAAAGACATACCTCTTGCCTCCAAGACTTTCAACTTGCATTGGTCCCATCAAGTCCATATGGAGTAGTTCAAGTATTTTAGTTGTAGTCTGATGTTCCAACTTTGCGTGCGACATTTTGGTCTGCTTCCCTACTTGACATTCTCCACATATGCTTCCTTCTTCAATACTGAGCTTGGGTATTCCTCTTATGACATCTTCAACTATAATCCTCTTCATTCCTTTGAGGTGCAGATTGTTGGAACAAAATATGTGTTAATACACACCCATAGGTTTTGATGATAAAAAAGTATTAAATGGACAATTGATGGTACTAATGTTTAAATTAAGTGCAGGAGAATTCAACGATAAATCAAGAGCACACTTAATTTAGACTCTGCTGAAACCTATGGAAGAGTTCAGAAGCTACAACGTGGTCAGGAGCTAAACAAAGTTCAGAAGCTCAAAGTAGATCAGAACGTCTGAAGGTGTTCAGAAGCTCAGAGGAGTTCAGAAGCTCAAGGATGTTCAGAGGCCTACAAGAGTTCAGAAGTTGTCTGCTAGTCATGAGTCATTCAGCGGATGAAGACGTTCAGAAGCTGAATTGCGAAGGACTATCAGAGGCCAACCATACAAGACCAATCAGACTCCAAGTTATCAAAGGTTCATCAGAAGCAAAGAAATTCCCCAGTCATCAGAGGGCTACATCAACTACAACTTATCAAGCTTGATGATTTGTTATAAGGTCAACTAATTGCAACGGTCACAATGGATGTGATCCCTCTCTCTAGGAGCTAGTTGTACCTTATAACTGTACTATTGGACAAACGGTAAAGGTGAAGCCTCTCTGCAAAGGAAGACGTGGCTTTACTCAACGGATCTTCAAAGACTACAGCTGTCCATTTTACAACGGGAATTTCTTCAACGTCTCAATGTCTTTCTCAACTCATATAAATATGCCAAAGAAAGTGAGAATCTGCATTGTAATAGAAAATATCTCTCAAATGAAGTGAGCATAGAAACTAACTTAAGCCTCTGAAGTTATTATGTTTGTAATAAGTTTAAGCTTATAAGTTAGTAGTAAGTCTTCTGCTTAGTGTAGAAGCAACAAAGTCTTCTGCTTAGTGTAGAAGCTCTTCTGCTTAGTGTAGAAGTAACAAAGTCTTCTGCTTAGTGTAGAAGCACATAAGTCTCAATCTTAGCGATTAGAGCATGAAGTCTTGAACCTGAGTGCTTGAGCAAGGAAGTCTCTGATCTTGTGTGATCAGAGCAAGGAAGTCTCTCTTTCTTGTGTGACTTAGAGCAAGAAGTCTTAAGCTTGTGTGCTTGAGCAAGGAAGTCTTTGATCTTGTGTGATCAGAGCAAGGAAGTCTCCCTGTCTTGTGTGACTAAGAGCAGGAAGTCTTGAGCTTGTGTGCTTGAGCATCTATTTTAATCCTTGTGATTATAGTGAACTCTCTTGGAAACAAGGGGACTAAAAATTTGTGAGGGGAACCAGTATAAATTGTTGTGTGTTCTTCTCTCTCTCACTCTCTCATTTACTCCTTCATCATTCATAACGCCATAAGTTAATTGTGTGAACAATCCGCTGTGCTTTAAAGACTCTGAAAAGGTTTAAATATCTTGGAAAGTTTTTAAATATCCAAAACACAATTCAACCCCCCTTCTTGTGTTTTTCTCCACGCACCTTCAATTGGTATCATAGCTCCGGTTCTGTTGGTAAATCACTTAACCGTGAGACAGTCAAGATCCAAAGGAGAAAACCACCATGGCTCAAAACATGGATGATTGGAAGCAGAAGTTATATCAACAAGTTGCTGATCTTGTCAAAGAAATTGAAGATGGACTGAGCTTAAATGAAGATTTGAGCAACAATCAAAATCCTTCCACATCAGGGGTTAATCAAACTTCTAGTATTGATTCTACAACTACTACTCTTTGCCTCATTAGTGATGATAATGAAAGCATTCAGTGGGCAACAGTAAATGGTCTGTTGGATCAATATGTGGAGTTTAGGATGGAGGAAAATGAGAGCATTGAGGAATTGAACATAAGGTTTCAAGCTATCACAAGCAAGCTTGAAGAGCACGACAACAAACTCAGCAACAAAGAGCTTGTAAGCAAGTTGCTGAGAAGTTTGCCTCTGAATTGGAATGAAATTCCAAATACTATAGAGGAAACTGAAGACATCAATTCAATGAGTCCTGAATCATTGATTGATTTACTAAGAGTCCATGAATTGGCTCTGAAGGATGTGCAAGAGTTGAACGTTGAAGAAGCAGAAGCAGCAAGGAAAGGAAAGCAAGCATTGGAGCATGAAGATCTTGTTGAAGAACCTGATGAAGTGTATCTTGAAAGGTTTTCAAGAAAAATTCAAAGATGGTACAACTTCAAGAAGAATGGAGGAAGACTGGCTAAAGGAATGACAACATGGGATGTACTAGACAACTTCTCTGAAGACGAGTCTGAAAGAGCTCCAGGAGCTGAAGGATCAAGTTCTAAAGATGGCTCAGACTCTGAAGACTCAAGTTCTGATGAAAAGTCAGAACCTGAGAGCATAGAAAGTTTCCAGAGATCAATGAATCAGGTATATTCTCGTCTTTCCAAAGCAAAATTGATCAAGCATCTTAATAAGACCTTACTTAAACTCTCTAATAGTCAGCAGAAGTATAAAAAGCTTAAAGCAGACTATGAGAATTTAAGTAAGCAAGCAAATCACTCTAAAGGTCTTGTACAAAAATATTTTATCAAAACAAAAGACCTTGAGAATGATTATGCTATATGTTACAAACTCCTGGAGCACTCTCTAGTTCTCAAAGAGTACTGTAACATCAATGCTGATCAAAATAAAATTGTCTCCATGCTTTGCAACCTTAAGACCAACAATACTAATGGGATTGGATACTCTAGTAGTAAAAACACTAGAGGAACCGAGTTCATCAGTTATTGATGGAAGCTTCTCTCTTCCAAATCTTTACACTACATTTGTATCTGATAGCACTCAGATGAAACAAATGGAGGATGAAGATTTGGCAACTAACAGTCTAGGACCCTCAAGCAAGTGGGTACCAAGAGACAAAATTGTTTACTTGATTGCAGGTGAAACTAAGTCTCTGAACCTTCCAATCACATGGATGCATGTGACTGTGAATGGACGAAGAGCAATTGTGCATAGAAGGCACATTCTTGAAGAGTCAGATGTTGAAGAAGATGAGATGGAATACATAAGGAGCAGGAGGGAGCATGAAGATTTTGAAGCATGTATTGAAGATGACAACAACTCAGTATGGTGGAGTGATTGTTCAGGCTATGACACTGAATACACCTAAAATTAAGAAAGCTTCAATACAAGGAAAGTATGCTTAACTCCTGAATGACATTTCAGAGGAATAACTCTCAAAGGTTTGAAAATGTCTTCTTAGGATACACAATGTTCAGTACTAAAAACCTTGAAAAAACCTGTCTGAACATATTTTTTTTGTGTCCTGAAAGGTTTGTTTTTCAGCCTCTGAAGTTCTTCAGGTTTCAGCATCTGAAGAATCTCAGACTCTGAGAAACGTTTCAACCTCTGACGGTTAAGCCTCTGAATACAAAATGAATTGGAAATGTTTAAGTATTTTTACTAAAACGTTTTGGCGCTAAAGAAACAACACGCACACACGTTCTGATTGGTTGAAACAGCTAATGATGGTTTATTTTCTCGTTTAATTTAATGTATTGTGTGCCTTAATGTGTTTTACTGTGTTGAACAAAATCATTTAAATACTTGCATACTTTACACTATCTCATTCCATTCTGTTGTCTTCAACTTCTCTTGAACCAAAACTCTCTCTCTAGCTTTAGCAAAACTCTTCACCCTAACCGTCTGTAATGGCATCTACTTCTACATCAGTCTCAGACTCCTCGTTAACTTTTCTTAAAGACATTCCGATCAACACCATCGCCTGCAAAGAAATGTTTTCTACAGATTTGTCTCTTAAGATGGAGGGAAAATCTTTGAATCTAGTTATGGAACAACCAGTGGACTTTGATAGTTTGGAAAAGAATCAGTTTGATGTTCTAAAGTTGTTTTCTAATCATAAAGGGAGCTTTAGATACATGAATCTTTTAAATGGTCCAATCTATCCTTCTCTGGTAAAAGATTTTTGGATAAGAAGCAAGGTGAAGACAGTTGAAGATTATGATAAGGAGCTAGCTGCAAGAAGAGAAGAAAAGGTTGAAAATGAAGACAAAACTCCTGAAGAGTTAGGTTTAAGAATCATTGAGGAAGCTGAGGTGCATTCTGTTGTGTGCGGTTTTGAAGTAATTCTCACTGCTTCAAACTTTGATAAGGTGCTATCCATCCCAAATGAAGGCATCTACTACACCTTTAGTCACAATGAAGCACAGAAATCTATGTTTCTGAAGATCATGACAAGACTGAGTTACATCAAAGGAAAAAGCTGTGAGAGTGACAAGATAGATGATCTGAAGCCCACTCAGAGAGTATTTGCCAAAATAATGTTGAGTTCTATATTTCCTAGCACTGAAGACTCTGACAAACTGTCATGGGATCATAGGCATTTTGCTTATTTTCTCTCAAGGAAATATGACTTAAATTGGGCTAAATATGTCTTCAAACACCTTTGCAAAGCAGTATTAAGCACTCAGAATCAGGACAAGCCTATTGTAAATGTCATCTACCCTAGGATACTTAGTGAGATCTTCTATCAATGTGGGGTAATTGACATAATCAAAGTTGCGGGTCAGGACTGCTTGTTAAGGGAAATCAGAGCCTCCACAGTATCTATTCATACTCTTTCTCACATGAACTTGCTGTCAGGACATGAGATACAACCTTCAGATCCCTTGGTGCCTCAGTCTCACTCAGGACCTTCCTTGGTGAAGAAATGCAACATTGATATACCTACTACCTCTAGTGGTATCGTCAATCAGTACGTTCAACTACTGGAAAAATTAGGAGAAGGATTTGAATTTGAAAAGGAAGAATTGAAGAAAAAGAGAAGAAGGCTAGATGAAGTTGCAAATGAAGGAAGACATTCAGACTCAAGAGGACACAGAGAGGGATCATCCTGAATCCTCTGCTGCACGATAAAATATTGGGCAAAACCTAGATGCTAATCTCTAATCTGAAAAAGTAGATGCTAATCTGAAAAATATCATGATAACCCTAAACTTCTATCTCTAGACAACCTCAACATTAGGATTATTTTGATTTCTTATATGATTTTATAAAGTGATTAATTTTTTTTTTAAAACACATTAATAGAGTTTATATGGTTATATAATTTCCATTTCTATGTTAAGTCTATTCTGATTAATCACTATGCTTATATGAATGTTCTGATTAACAATATCTGATTGATTGTTTTAGTTGCTTGATGAAACTAAAAATTCTCTTTCGTTAAAACAAACAAATCCTGAACAATCAATACTTCAAACTCTTGAGCTCTTATTTATAAAATTTGTTTTTCAATAAGAACAATATAAGGCATTCCTAAAAGATTAAATTACATAACAAGAGAAGAATCCTTAACAAGAAATCAAAGATAAACAAGCCTAAGTAATTGAAAATCTGACACCCTGTAGACAGATGCTACAGCAATGTACGTAGCAATAAATCACACAGTAAATAATGCAGCAGTAAATAGCAGAACAGTAAATAACACAGTAGGTTTGTTAACCCAGTTCGGCGTAATCACGACCTACTATGGGCGATACCAATCCAGGAGGAATCCACTATAATAGTACTAGTTCTAAGTTCTCAGCAAACGCCCCGTTTACAACTTATCACCTAGCCACTACCCGTGCTAACTCTACCTAGGAACTCCTAGATATGAGACCCCGTCTCACTCCTATTAAAACAGTACTCAGAAAGTTACTCACCGTAACAGACACTTAAACAATCAATAACAAACCTACCTCTGTGCTTCAAAGCTTAGGAGTAAGTTCACACAATTCAAATCTCCGTACTTAAAAGCTTAGGAGAGGACACACGAATACAACTCACGTAACCAGTCCTAAACTTGCATCAACTTGACACAAGAAAGGCTCACAATAAACAAGAGAAACTCTAAAACCCTAAAACTCACACTTTTAGTAAACACAGCTTTAGATGAGAATAAACAAGGTTTAGGTCTTCATATATATAGCCTTGAGATCGCAGGTCCTTGTTGCACAAGAAAAAGCTTCAGAATAAATCTGAACCATTGAGATGATCATCACAAAGATTTACTTCAAATATTCTTCAAAGATTGACTTCAAAAAGATTTACTTCAAATATATTTTCTTCAAAGATTTAATTATCTTATTGAGATAAATAATATAAACCGCCTTCAGAAACTTAAGGAACAAGGCGCAGCTTGTTCTGTTAAAACGTGCGCAATCTTTTATTCTCAAACAAATCTTTCTAAGATTTTATATAAAAATTCTGCGCAACACAGTAGCAGTAACGCTGTACTTCAAATGCTACAGCATCTTGTCCAGCATTTTGGCTAGAGTTAGTTTTTGCAAAATTGTAGCCAACATACAAAAACCCAAAAATCTCCCCCTTTGGCAAATTTTGGCTAAAACAACTTTAGACCAGTTTGTGGATAGATGCAGATCATACTTTCCTTCGAGTCAACATAAACACACAACTAGGAAAGAAAGTAGACAATAACATCAGAGGCATGCAACAGCGGATCATACACATCTAGCCTCATGAAGTACAACTAGAGAGAAATAAACTCTCATAATAGTGGATTCAAAAATAAGACTCCTTCATTTCATGTTGTGGAAAAATAAATTCCTATAAAGTCATAGAGTCATACATGCATACATGGAATCTGATCATTCATCAACAGTAGAAAAATAAATTCTACTCCCCCTTAGTACATGCATGGGGATGAGATAACTCCCCCTTAAACCTGTATATCATTATCAGACAGAACATGCTATACCAGATGCTATAGCATTTGTTGTCACATCATGCACAAAAAAAACAGAACACCTTCAGAAAGTCAGAAATATATTACTCCCCCTTTTTAGGCTGAAATTTGTCAAAGAGTATCATAGGAGCAACAAGCAGTACCAGAACAAAGAACGACCACAGAGTGCAAAGAACAGATCAAAGAGAACACGCAGGTGCAACAATTAACAAGAACATAGTCCAAAAAGTACCAGAACATAAGAACCATAGAGTACCAGAGCAAAGGAGACATAGAGTTCATATTACAGACCATATGCACATGCAGGTGCAATCAGAAACAGGGCATAGGCCACACAATAACATCCAAAATATCAAGCAGAACGGACAAAAGGACTGGCATCAGAATGCTCTTCCTCCACCTCAGTATCACCACCTACATTATCTATATCATCTTCAGTAACATGAGGAATAACACTTGAAGTGCCTTCTATTCCAGCACATGCAGCTGCTGTTTTCTCAAACTCTAAAGTGTGGACAACAAGATCCACCATACCTTTCTTCTCACCCAAAATCCTACTAACCTCCTTGAGATCAACAATTATTTGATCCCTTGTCAGAATATTTGTTGGCTGCCTAGCATTATGTGCAGCAACAGGTGCAACAATATCTACAGCATGTGTCCCTTCAAACAATCTATAATCCAATGACAAGTCAGATTCCATTCTTTTGGGCACATCAGCCTCAGTACAGATACCAGGGTGTTGATTCAAGATAATATCACAGATCATAGTAGGAAAGGCAATTGGCATTTTCACAGCATGTGATTTGCCATGCATAACAGTTTCATCAAAAATATAAGTTCCGTAGTCAAATTTTGATCTAGTCCCTATAGCATATATAAGTTTAGCCAAACCTGAAGCTACACTATTAGAATGTGTAGTGGGAGACAAATATTTGGAAACATGGGAGAGATAATGAAGAAGATGAGAGATTGACAATGTGTGAGTAAGTTGGTTATAGGAAGTTACAATAGTTTTCCCTTGATTTACGTGCACCATATAGAGGATAGAGGGAAATTTGGTTGCACGTATTATGCACATTAATTGCTACGTCTCTTCAAATAAGCAATCGCCAAGTTTGCTTTGCAATTTTTCAAATTGGACAACATCATTCATTCGTCTAGTAGTAATTCCTTCACCTGGATCACCAATGATCAGTTCCTGAGGATGGTTTTTGTGAACTCTGATGGAAGGACCTTTCTTTGGTGGATCATTGGTAGGATCAGGCTTAGAGCTTTCTATACTATTTTCAACTTCTTCTACTATATCAGGTTCATCAGACTGTATGTCAGATGCTATAGCATCATCTGCCACATCTGTCGATCTTTCTTCTGCTTAATCATCTACTACCACATTACTTGATTCCATTATGACCTTAGTCCTGGAGTTGTATACCCTGTAAGCTCTACTATTTGAAGAGTATCCCAGAAAAATTCCTTCATCACTTTTAGGATCCAACTTCCTTCTCTGTTCTCTATCTGCTAATATATGACATTTGCTCCCAAAAACATGAAAATACTTAACAGTAGGTTTTTTGTTTTTCCACAATTCATACAAGGTAGTAGTAGTTCCTGATCTTAAAGTTATATTATGAATATAGCAGGCTGTATTCATAGCTTCAGCCCAAAAGGAATATGGAAGTTTCTTAGCATGTAACATTGCTCTAGCTGATTCTTGTAGAGTTCTATTTTTCTTCTCAACCACTCCATTTTGTTTAGGTGTAATAGGAGATGAGAACTCATGCTTGATTCCTTCAGATGCACAGAACTCAGAGAACCTAGAATTTTGAAATTCTTTTCCATGGTCGCTTCTTATTCTCAAGATCACTTCATTCTTCTCTCTTTGAAGTTGAACACATAAGTCTTTAAAAACATCAAATGTATCTGATTTTTCTTTGATAAAATTTATCCAAGTGTATCTGGAGAAATCATCAACAACTACATAGGCATACCTTTTTCCTCCCAGGCTGAGAACTTGCATAGGTCCCATTAAATCCATGTGAAGAAGTTCAAGGACTCTTGTTGTGGTCTGATGCTGTAGCTTCTGGTGTGGCGTTTTGGTTTGTTTTCCAATTTGAAACTCACCACAGATATGACCTTCTTCAATTTTGAGTTTTGGCAAACCTCGAATGGCTTCTTCAGATATTGCTTTCTTCATGCTTTTCAGGTTCAGATGACCTAACCTTTGGTGCCAAAGTTTTACCTCATCCTCTTTGGATATTAAACATGTTGATAAGCTCGTATCTTCTTGAGGAACCCATAGATAGCAATTGTCTTTAGATCTTACACCCTGCATCAGAAGCTCACCCTTATCATCTGTAACTAAACATTCAGTTTTAGTAAAGTTTACCTTCAAACCTTGATCACATAATTGACTCATACTTATTAAATTTTCAGTTAATCCCTTAACAAGTAAGACATTGTCAAGTTTGGGAAGGTTATTATTAATCAGCTTTCCTATACCAACAATTTCTCCTTTAGCTCCATCTCCAAATGTTACGAAGCTACTTGAGTAGGTTTTGAAGTGTACGAGAAATTTATCAATACCAGTCATATGCCTAGAACACCCACTGTCGAAATACCAGTCTTCTCTTGAAGAGGCTCTAAATGATGTGTGAGCTATTAGGCCTACAACCTGATCTTTATTCAAAGTTTCATCAATTTTGGGAATTGAGCTTACATCCTCATTTTTAGGTTTCCACTCTTTTGGAGAGACAAATTGACGAGGCTTCCTGTTAGGGTACCCATATAACTTATAACAGAAGGGTCTTATGTGTCCTTTTCTACCACAATAGTGACATACCCAGGGATGAGGCTTTGTCTTATACCTGACTCCATGATGCTGCTTAGAATGCTGTAACATCTTTCTGCTCATAGGTGATTCTTTTGGTTGAGTGTACATAAGTTCAGGATTGTAGCTTCTGTGTTTATTGACATTCTCATAACTAATACCAATGAACTTAGGTCTTCTCACATTCTTTTCTAGGATTTCATCTAATTTGTCAGCACCAGTTTTGTTCAACATTTCAGAATATTTTCTCAGTCTTTCAATATCAACTTCCAACTTATCTATCTCTTCATTAGCTGCATCAAGATTAGAGGTTAAGTTGTTTACCTTTTTCTGGAGATCATCAATCTTTGACAAAAGGCTAATTTTTTCACCCTGAAGTTGTGAGTTGAGTTTCTTTTGCTTTTCAAGTTCGTTGCATTTTTCTTCAGAAACTAAGCATAGGTCTCTGTATGTTTCTGCTAGTTCATCATAAGAGACTTCTTCATCACATGATTCTGTATCAGATGTTACAATTCCTGTTAGGACTGTAACATGTTTCGCAACTTCAGATTCTCCTTTTTCTTCTGATTCATCCTCATCAGCCCAAGTGACATTCAGACTTTTCTTTTGTTTCTTTAGATAAGTAGCACATTCTGTTCTGATGTGACCATACCCTTCACACTCATGACATTGAATCCCCTTACTTTGAGCAGGTTTTTCATCAATTTTTGATTTTCTTGAGTTACCAATGCTGCGACTCATGTCAGTAGCAAGATGCCTAGCATTCTGCCTGGGTCTTCTGTCCATCCTTTTTAGAACCTTATTAAATTGTCGTCCAAACAAGACAATAGTTTCAGAAACACTGTCAGTTGACTCTATATCACTCTCAAGATCTTCATCCTCAGCGTTTGATACAAAAGCAATGCTTTTGTTTTTCTTTTCTATTCTTTCATTAACAGATGATTCATAGGTTTGTAGAGATCCTATTAATTCATCAACTTTCATGGTTGATATGTCTTGAGCTTCTTCCATTGCAATCACTTTCATGTCAAATTTCTTAGTAAGAGACCTAAGAATTTTTCTCAATTTTTTCATCACTTAATTTTTCTCCTAGATCATCAAAAGAATTAGCAAAATCCATAACATTCATGTAGAAGTTGTGAACACTTTCATCCTCTTTCATCCTAAGATTTTCAAATTTCCTGGTTAGATTTTGAACTCTTTAGATTTTTACCTTGGCAGTACCTTCTTGAGTGGTCTTTAGTATCTCCCAAGCATCTTTGGCAACCTCACACTTTTTGATTAGCCTAAACATATTCTTGTCCACACCTTTAAACATGGCGTTTAAGGCTTTAGAGTTGCCAAGAGCTAATGAGTCTTCTGCAGCAGTCCACTCCTCCTCTGGTTTCAGTTCATCTGTATCAGCTCCATTAGCATCCTTCACTTTGGGATGTTCCCAACCTTTAAGCACAGCTTTCCAAGTCCTGCTGTCCATAGATTTAAGGAATGCTATCATTCGAGCTTTCCAAATGTCGTAGTTGGAGTCATCTAGAAGAGGTGGCCTGGTTACGTATCCTCCTTCTCTGTCCATGACGTCAGATATCTACCCTGGAGCTCACCCACGCAGGTTAGGGTGCCTGCTCTGATGCCAATTGAAAATCTGACACCCTGTAGACAGATGCTACGCAAGATGCTACAGCAATGTACGTAGCAATAAATCACACAGTAAATAATGCAGCAGTAAATAGCAGAACAGTAAATAACACAGTAGGTTTGTTAACCCAGTTCGGCATAATCACGACCTACTCTGGGGGATACCAATCCAGGAGGAATCCACTATAATAGTACTAGTTCTAAGTTCTCAGCAAACGCCCCGTTTACAACTTATCACCTAGCCACTACCCGTGCTAACTCTACCTAGGAACTCCTAGATATGAGACCCCGTCTCACTCCTATTAAAACAGTACTCAGAAAGTTACTCACCGTAACAGACACTTAAACAATCAATAACAAACCTACCTCCGTGCTTCAAAGCTTAGGAGTAAGTTCACACAATTCAAATCTCCGTACTTAAAAGCTTAGGAGAGGACACACGAATACAACTCAAGTAACCAGTCCTAAACTTGCATCAACTTGACACAAGAAAGGCTCACAATAAACAAGAGAAACTCTAAAACCCTAAAACTCACACTTTTAGTAAACACAGCTTTAGATGAGAATAAACAAGGTTTAGGTCTTCATATATATAGCCTTGAGATCGCAGGTCCTTGTTGCACAAGAAAAAGCTTCAGAATAAATCTGAACCATTGAGATGATCATCACAAAGATTTACTTCAAATATTCTTCAAAGATTGACTTCAAAAATATTTACTTCAAATATATTTTCTTCAAAGATTTAATTATATTATTGAGATAAATAATATAAACCGCCTTCAGAAACTTAAGGAACAAGGTGCAGCTTGTTCTGTTAAAACGTGCGCAATCTTTTATTCTCAAACAAATTTGTCTAAGATTTTATATAAAAATTCTGCGCAACACAGTAGTAGTAACGTTGTACTTCAAATGCTACAGCATCTTGTCCAGCATTTTGGCTAGAGTTAGTTTTTGCAAAATTGTAGCCAACATACAAAAACCCAACAGTAATGAACTTTGTTTCATTAAGAACATAAGTTCTGGATTACATATAAAGTTTTCCCAAGGATTATCTTCTGGTTGCTTCAAAGGCCATATTTGAAGGTTGCACGCCTAAAATATGACCTTTGCAGAGGGGAAAAGTTGAGATTTTGGCTAAAAACCATCTAACCAACTAGTAGTCCTTCTTGAAGAAACCGAATCAGATGCATCAGTTTGGTTTTCTTCAAGAAAAGACTCTAGCCCCTCTAGAGCCTTGGATATCAGTTTGATTTTCTTCAGGAAGATATGTCTTCAGAACTTAAAACAGTCAGAGTCCAAATATTTCTCTTCAGACTCTGAACTGAGTTCTTCTGTGACAGATACTGGCTTTGTTTCCATTGGTTTCTTCTTATCTTTTCTCCTATCTTGACTGACTCTCGTTGAAACTACTTTCTTCTTCTCTGAGCGTTTCATTTTTTTTTCTCTCAAGAGATCTATCAATAACCTAAGATTATTCTGTGTGAGTAAAATGACTAGGTATCTCTCTCCTTTTATAAGCATAATTCAATGGCCGAGTATTAAATGTGTTCAACCACTCCCTATTTGACGGCATTGAAAGTTGAATTTCTATTAATTGCTTATATTACCTTTTTGATAATGACAAAAGGGGGAGAAAGAATATTGGTAAATCAATTGTTGGAAGAAGCGAAATTACTTGGCTTTTTAGGGCCTTGTAGTGCTTCAGAGAGAGAACGTAGGAGAGTGGTCAAAATAGTAGCATGAGGTACATGCTTTGTTATGACAATCTGATCTTTGAGGATTTCAAAATATTGTATTAAAGAGCTCTGAACTGTTTTCAAATTTTTGTTCAGACTCTGAGCCATTTTTTTTATGCTCTGAACTGTTTGAAAATATTTTGAACTCTGAAGCTGTTAATGATAACCATCAGAACCAAGTGTGTGTGTGTAGAAGTCTCTAAGCGCCTCTGATCCTATTTTGTCATTCAATTTAAATATTGTTTCATCTTGCATCTGCATTAAGGGCTTAATTTCAAGGAGAATGCATTTATTAATTGAAGTTTATTATTCATAGTTAGTTCTTGAGTAAGGGTGCAACCTTATTCAAAGATTATCACACTATGGAAAGAAGAAGCTTGCAAACCTTGTCCTTTACATAGTGAAATATGAATAATTTAAGTCATATAATAAAGTCTTTCTGAAACTGATTAAAATTAACTATGGATACAAAATAGGGGGAGCTTACAAACCTAACCCTATGGATTATCATACTTACGGGGAGCTTGCAAAACTCAGAAGCCTAATGTCAACATAGCTGATTTTTATCAACAACAATTGTATTTAATACTTGTGTTTGTCATCATCAAAAAGGGGGAGATTGTTGCAACAAAATATGTGTTAATACACACCCTTAGGTTTTGATGATAACAAAGTATTAAATGGACAATTGATGGTACTAATGTTTAAATTAAGTGCAGGAGAATTCAACGATAAATCAAGAGCACACTTAATTTAGACTCTGATGAAACCTATGGAAGTCTGAATAATTAGACTCTGAAAGAGTTCAGAAGCTACAACGTGGTCAGGAGCTAAACAAAGTTCAGAAGCTCAAAGTAGATCAGAACGTCTGAAGGTGTTCAGAAGCTCAGAGGAGTTCAGAAGCTCAAGAATGTTCAGAGGCCTACAAGAGTTCAGAAGCTGTCTGCTAGTCATGAGTCATTCAGAGGATGAAGACATTCAGAAGCTGAATAGCGAAGGACTATCAGAGGTCAACCATACAAGACCAATCAGACTCCAAGTTATCAAAGGTTCATCAGAAGCAAAGGAATTCCCCAGTCATCAGAGGGCTACATCAACTACAACTTATCAAGCCTGATGATTTGTTATAAGGTCAACTAATTGCAACGGTCACAAAGGATGTGATCCCTCTCTCTAGGAGCTAGTTGTACCTTATAACTGTACTATTGGACAAACGGTAAAGGTGAAGCCTCTCTGCAAAGGAAGACGTAGCTTTACTCAACGGATCTTCAAAGACTACAGCTGTCCATTTTACAACAGGAATTTCTCCAACGTCTCAATGTCTTTCTCAACTCATATAAATATGCCAAAGAAAGAATTGATGACTAGCGATCTTCATTAGAAAACATCTCTCAGAAGAAAGTGAGAATCTGCATTGTAATAGAAAATATCTCTCAAATGAAGTGAGCATAGAAACTAACTTAAGCCTCTGAAGTTATTATGTTTGTAATAAGTTTAAGCTTATAAGTTAGTAGTAAGTCTTCTGCTTAGTGTAGAAGCAACAAAGTCTTATGCTTAGTGTAGAAGCTCTTCTGCTTAGTGTAGAAGTAAGAAAGTCTTCTGCTTAGTGTAGAAGCACATAAGTCTCAATCTTAGTGATTAGAGCATGAAGTCTTGAGGCTGAGTGCTTGAGCAAGGAAGTCTCTGATCTTGTGTGATCAGAGCAAGGAAGTCTCTCTGTCTTGTGTGACTTAGAGCAGAAGTCTTAAGCTTGTGTGCTTGAGAAAGGAAGTCTTTGATCTTGTGTGATCAGAGCAATGAAGTGTCTCTGTCTTGTGTGACTAAGAGCAGGAAGTCTTGAGCTTGTGTGCTTGAGCATCTATTGTAATCCTTGTGATTATAGTGAACTCTCTTGGAAACAAGGGGACTAAAAATTTGTGAGGGGAACCAGTATAAATTGTTGTGTGTTCTTCTCTCTCTCACTCTCTCATTTACTCCTTCATCATTCATAACGCCATAAGTTAATTGTGTGAACAATCCGCTGTGCTTTAAAGACTCTGAAAAGGTTTAAATATCTTGGAAAGTTTTTAAATATCCAAAACACAATTCAACCCCCCTTCTTGTGTTTTTCTCCACGCACCTTCACAGATGCCCAAGCTTTTGGTGCCACAACCTTACTTCATCCTCCTTGCTAATTAAATTAGTGACAAATGAGTGTGTTGTCTCCTGAGTAATCCATAGGTAGCAGTTATCCTTGGATCTTGCTCCCTTCATGATCACTATATTTTTGTCATTAGTGATCAAACATTCATTCTTGGTGAAGTTCACCTTCAGCCGTTGGTCTCATAACTTACTTATGTTTATCAAGTTAGCAGTCAGTCCTTTTACCAATAGTACATCATTGAGCTTTGGTTATCCTTTATTGATTAGATTTCCAATCCCCTTGATTTCTCCTTTCGCCCCATCTCCAAAGGTCACAAAGTTGGCGGTGTATGGATTAATCTCATTGAGATATTTCTTTTCACCAGTCATGTGTATAGAACATCCACTGTCAAAGTACCAATCTTCTTTTGAAGAGACTTTAAGGGATGTGTAAGCAATAAGGGCTTTGACTTCAACATTGGATTTGGTCTTCTAGAACTTCTTGTTGTCGGCCTTTTTCGGATTTGGGCTGACTTCTCTCCCTTTATATGGATACCCATTAAGCTTATAGCATTGAGCCTTTATGTGTCCATACTTACCACAGTAGTAGCATCTCCATGTTTCATACCTTGGAGGTCACTGATGTGGTCCATTATGTTGGCATTTTCTGGACCTTCTCTGGTGGGGTGCTGAATGTTGAAACATTTGACCTTGCTTTCTAGTTCCAAACCAAAGGTTGGCTGGAGCAAACTTCTTGACTCGTCCAGAGGCTTGTTTCTTTGTAGGATGATAACCCAATCCTTTGCCTTGCTTGGTCCTTTTATTTTCTTCCAGTATCCCATCTAACATGTCGGTGCCATTGTTTAGCAATCTGAGTTGTTTATCCACGCTCTCAAATTGGGACTTTAGCATGCTTGTTTCACTCTGAAGATTAGCTATGGTGGATAGGTGTACTTGCTTTTCCTTTTCAAGTTGGGCAATGGTCTTCCTTTGTTCCTCATTTGTTTTGCAAAGTTCTCCACTCTTCTTGCACAACTCTTTGTAGGTTGCAGCAAGTTTATTATAGGAAACATCATTATCAGAATCTGAATCAGACGCGCTGTTGGAACAAAATATGTGTTAATACACACCCTTAAGTTTTGATGATAACAAAGTATTAAATGGACAATTGATGGTACTAATGTTTAAATTAAGTGCAGGAGAATTCAACGTTTAATCAAGAGCACACTTAATTTAAACTCTGATGAAACCAATGGAAGTCTGAATATTTAAGACTCTGAAAGAGTTCAGATGCTACAACGTGGTCAGAAGCTATACAAAGTTCAGAAGCTCAAAGTAGATCAGAACGTCTGAAAGCTGTTCAGGGACTCAGAGTAGTTCAGAAGCTCAAGGATGTTCAGAGGCCTACAAGAGTTCAGAGGCTGTCTGATAGTTATAAGTCATTCAGAGGATGAAGGCGTTCAGAATCTGAATCACTAAAGACTATCAGAGGCTAAACATTCAAAGACCAATCAGACTCCAAGTTATCAAAGGTTCATCAGAAGCAAAGGGAATTCCCAGTCATCAGAGGGCAACATCAACTACAACTTATCAAGCCTGATGACTTGTTCTAAGGTCAACTAAAATGCAACAGTCACAAAGGATGTGATCTCTCTCTCTAGGAGCTAGTTGTACCTTATAACTATACCATTGGACAGACAGCAAAGGTGAAGCTTCTCTGCAAAGGAAGACGTGGCTTTACTCAACGGATCTTCATGTCTACAGCTGTCCAAGTTGCAACGGGAATTTCTCCAACGTCTTTATGTCTTTCTCAAATCATATAAATATGCCAAAGAAAGAATTGAAGACAAGCGCTCATCATTAGAAAAATCTCTCAGAAGAAAGTGAGCATTTGAATTGTAATAGATAATATCTCTCAAATGAAGTGAGCATAGAAACTAGCTTAGAGCCTCTGAAGTTATTATGTTTTGTAATAAGTTTTAAGCTCTTAAGTTAGTAGTAAGTCTTCTGCTTAGTGTAGAAGCAAGTAAGTCTTCTGCTTAGTGTAGAAGCAAGAAAGTCTTCTGCTTAGTGTAGAAGCACGTAAGTCTCAGTCTTAGTGATTAGAGATGTGAAGTCTTGAGCCTGAGTGCTTGAGCAAGGAAGTCTCTGATCTTGTGTGATCAGAGCAAGGAAGTCTCTCTGTCTTGTGTGACTTAGAGCAGGAAGTCTCAAGCTTGTGTGCTTGAGCAAGGAAGTCTTAAGCTTGTGTTCTTAAGCAAGGAAGTCTCTATAAGTCTTGTGTGACTAAGAGCAGAAAGTCTTGAGCTTGTGTGCTTGAGCAACTATTGTAATCCGTGTGATTATAGTGAAACTCTCTTGGAAACAAGGGGACTGGAGTACTCTCAATTTGTGAGGGGAACCAGTATAAATTGTTGTGTGTTCTTCTCTCTTTCACTCTCTCATTTACTCTTTCATCATTTATAACGCCATAAGTTAATTGTGTGAATAATCCGTTGTGCTTTAAAGACTCTGAAAAGATTTAAACATCTTGGAAAGTTTTTAAATATCCAAAACATAATTCAACCCCCCTTCTTGTGTTTTCTCCACGCACCTTCAATTGGTATCAGAGCTCCGGTTCTGTTGGTAAATCACTTAACCGTGAGACAGTCAAGATCCAAAGGAGGAAACCTCCATGGCTCAAAACATGGATAAGTGGAAGCTGAAGCTACATCAACAAGTTGCTGATCTTAGCAAGAAATTTGAAGATGAACTGAGCTTAAATGAAGATCTGAGCAACAATCAAAATCCTTCCACTTCAGGGGCTAATCAAACTTCTGGTATTGGTTCTACAGCTACTACTATGTGCCTCATTAGTGATGATAATGAAAGCATTCAGTGGGCAACAGTAAATGGCTTGTTAGATCAATATGAGGAGTTTAGGATGGAGGAAAATGAGAGCGTTGAGAAAATGAACATAAGGTTTCAAGCTATCACAAGCAAGCTTGAAGAGCACAACAACAAACTCAGCAACAAAGAGCTTGTAAGCAAGTTGCTGAGAAGTTTACCTCTGAACTGGAATGAAATTCCAAATTCTATAGAGGAAACTGAAGACATCAATTCAATGAGTCCTGAATCATTGATTGATTTACTCAGAGTCCATGAATTGGCTCTAAAGGAAATGCAAGAGTTGAACCGTGAAGAAGCAGAAGCGGCAAGGAAAGGAAAGCAAGCATTGGAGCATGAAGATCTTGTTGGGGAATCTGGTGAAGAGTATCTTGAAAGATTTTCAAGAAAAATTCAAAGATGGTACATCTTTAAGAAGAATGGAGGAAGACTAGCTAAAGGGATGACAACATGGGATGTACTTGACAACTTCTCTGAAGATGAGTCTGAAAGAGCTGAAGGATCAAGTTCTGAAGATGGCTCAGACTCTGAAGACTCAGGCTCTGATGAAAAGTCAGAACCTGAGAGCAAAGAAAGCATTCAGAGACCAACAAATCAGGTATATTCTAGTCTCTCCAAAACTAAATTGATCAAGCATCTTAATAAGACCTTACTTAAACTCTCTAATAGTCAGCAGAAGTTTAAAAAACTTAAAGCAGACTATGAGAATTTAAGTAAGCAAGCAAATCACTCTGAAGGTCTTGAACAAAAAGATTTTATCAAAACCAAAGACCTTGAGAATGATTTTGCTATATGTTACAAACCCCTTGAGCACTCTCTAGTTCTCAAAGAATACTGTAACATAAATGCTGATCAAAATAAAATTGTTTCCATGCTTTGCAACCTTAAGACCAACAATACTAATGGGATTGGATACTCTAGTAGTAAAACACTAGAGGAACCAAGCTCATCAGTTATTGATGGAAGCTTCTCACTTCCAAATCTTTACACTACATTTGTATCTGATAGTTCTCAGATGAAACAAATGAAGGATGAAGATTTGGCAACTAAGAGTCTAGGACCCTCATGTAAGTGGGTACCAAGAGACAAAATTGTTTACTTGATTGCAGGTGAAACTAAGACTCTGAACCTTCCAATCACATGGATGCATGTGACTGTGAATGGAAGAAGAGCAATTGTGCATAGAAGGCACATTCTTGAAGAGTCAGATGGAGAAGAAGATGAAGAGGAATACATAAGGAGCAGAAGGGAGTATGAAGATATGGAAGCTTGCTTTGAAGATGATAACAACTCAGTGTGGTGGAGTGATTGCTCTGGCTATGACTCTGACTACACCTAATCAAGAACGCTTCAATGCAAGGTAAGTATGCTTAACTCCTGAATGACATTTCAGAGGAATAACTGTCAAAGGTTTGAAAAATATCTTCTTAGGATGCACAATGTTCAGTACTAAAAACCTTGAAAAATCTTATCTGAACATATTTTCTTGTGTCCTAAAAGACTTGGTTTTCAGCCTCTGAAGTTCTTCAGGTTTCAGCATCTGAAGAATCTCAGACTCTGAGAAACGTTTCAACCTCTGGCGGTTAAGCCTCTGAATACAAAATTAATAGGAAACGTTTAAGTATTTTTACTAAAACGTTTTGGCGCTAAATAAACAACACGTACATACATTCTGATTGGTTGAAACAGTTAATGATGGTTTGCCTTATTTTTGATAAGTTAAAAATGTTATGATTTAATTTGTCTTACTGCTTTAATCAAAATCACTGAGCAATTGCACACTTTTCACTTCCACAACCTACACTCTAGTTTTCTAAATCTTTGAAAAATCTTCTTTATCGTTGTTCTTAGAAAAACCCCAAAACCCTAACTTCTGAGATGGAAACCTCTACCTCATCAACCTCTTCTGCTTCGTTTTTGTTCCCAAGGGATTTAGCAGTTAATGTTACCAACTGCTCTGAGATTTTCAGCAAAGAAAGATCGCTTGACATGAAGGGAAAATCACTCAACTTGGTTATGGAACAACCAGTTGACTTTGAAAGTCTCAAGATAAATCAACACAATGTTGAGAAGTTCTTCTCGGACCAAAATGGAGGAGGTAGATACATAAAGATTCTAAATGGTCCAATCTACCCTACGCTTGTTAAAGATTTCTGGGTGAGAAGCAAGGTAGTGACCCTGGAAGACTACAACAGAGAAGTTGGTGTCTTAAGGAATTCAAAAACTGAGAACAAGGACAAGACACCAGCCGAATTAGGTCTAAGAGAAGTAACAGAAGAAGAAATTAGGTCAGTAGTGTGTGGCTTTGAAGTAGTTCTGACTCAATCAAACTTGGTGATCCGCTGTCGCACACGGGTCAAAAACGAGTTTTAAAAGGTAGTTTAGGAAAGCGACACTCGAGTATCGTATCACGAGGACTCTCAATCAATTTAACAATAATAGAATCAAATGAAAGGCTGTAAATTATGGGGATTTTTTGGTTTTGTGAAAAATAGTTGAAAATAAAGTTATTATCAAATAAACTTAAAGCGATTAATCTACTGGTTCGGTTTCCGGCTAATCATTGGTCTTTACCTTACCAATTCCCTAAGCGGCTTCGATCTCTATTCGATTTTCATACCAATTGACAAGCGCAACATGTATAGAACAGATTGAATTCCTATATTCCGAATGAAGCAAACGGATAAATACAATCGCGAATTAAGCAAACACGATATAGAAACGCAGTTTAACGACAAAGCGACGTAAACCGCGATTAAAATTAGGAATACAATCATACGAATTTAATCAAAACATTCCAAGAAATAACAAATTAAGCAAATGCAATTTCATAGAATATAATTGAAAGAGAAACGATATTGAATTGATAGAATAAAAACCTCAAAACTTTTGGAAACACAGTTACAGTAGATCAACCCTTGCTTCTTAATTATCCATTACAAACTTCAGCCAAACTTCCTTCTTTTTACGTGAATGCTGACTATCAAACCCTTGGCTGATTTCTAAGTCTATATAATACAAGGAAAATTGAACTCCAAAAGTCATGGGCTGAAATTTTAAGTTTTGGGCCCAAATTATTTAAGCTAAATAACGTCTGGAACTTCAACGAATTATTTGAGACTTTTGCAATCCGAAACAGCTTTTCTATTCAACACAAAACTTGTACCTATGTCTCTTAGCTTTCCAACGCATATTCCCACGCCTCAATCCGATATCCGGAGCTCAAGTTATGAAATGCACAGCGAACATGTATTAAATAGCTACTAATGCTGAAAATTAAATACGAAAATAAAATAAAGACAAAAATAAACTTAAATCTAAAAACACAATAAAATAGTAAAAATAATAAAATAAACTAGATAAATGCCTAAGTACAATAGTAGAAGAATTTGCATCAAAATGCACTGATCAAATTCCCCCACACTTGAACTTTTGCACTCCTGAGCAAAATTTAAAAAAAAAAAGAAAAAGACGGAAGAGAAGGCATAATGCAAAGTCACAAGCAATCAGTACAATCCAAGATTCAAGGAGTATAACAATCATGAACAACATCTTAAACATGTGCAATGAGAGCAAGATGGCTATTAGACTAAAAAGTGCTTCAAAAGTGATAGAACCTCACGGAATATTTGTATAAAGTGCACTCAATCACTCAATATTGGAGTGTTAGGGACAGTGTTTACGCTCAAAGCACATCATTAAAGTTAGCACTGCCATAGGCTTGAAAAGTCTCTTCGGTCCCCAAAGATGGAGGACATCCACACAATGAACCACATGCACGCAAAGATCAAAAGGTCTTTATTCGGGTTGTAACGGGGCCAAGGCAAAGGTGGGATAAACTTAAGGGAACTAGGCTATAAAATCTAAGAGGATGAAGAATCAGAGCCCTAAAATTCATTTAAATTTTAAACATGATGAACATTTCCACACCTCTACAAGATAACTTCTTTACACACCTTCAGATTAACAGTGCCCACAAAACAACTTTTTGGCAAATTTTTCTCTTCTCTTTTTTTTTAATACTTTTTTTTTTCTAATTTCTTTTCTTTCTTTTTCTACGCCCACAAAACAATTTTTTCTTTTTAGCATACCACACAACTTTTTTTTTTTTTTAAGAACTGAGTATCAAAATATTTATGAAATTTCTACACAACTCAGATTTCAGCTCAAAGAACTTTTCTATATCAGATCAAATTTTTCCATCACATCACCCCCACACTTATGGTAAACTTGCATTCAAGATTTCAAAGCAAAGCTCCTTCATCCACTAAGATTGGGACATACAAAGAATAAACAAAAGGCTTACTAGGCTTGTAATTAGCTATAAAACCAAGAATGGGATAAAAGGCTCAAGGGGCTTGACAAAGGGATAATTTTCTCAAGGTAAGCTATTTGGCCAAAAGTGGTTTATAAAGAAACAAATGCCTAGATCATTTCAAATACATGCATGTGAACAAGTGCTTCAAGAGTCAAATCAAGTTCTAGAAGTAACTAACAGTATGAGTGAAATCACAGAAGAAACAATGAATTGTTGGAGGCTCAAAAACTCACAAAGTTTCATGTTCAATCACAAGTGATGCACAATCTAGTATCAAGCCAACTTATCACACTACACAGCAAAAATGTTATCATGACATACACCTCTAGGCCTAGAATAATGAAACCACTCATGACAGTTGCATGCATGCCAAAAACTTTTGTTTTTTAATATATTTTTTATTTTTAAAAAAAAAAAAGACTAAAATTAAAAAAAAAAATTAAATGTAAAACTAAATGTAAATTGTTCCCCCCCACACTTAAATCAGACATTGTCCGCAATGTAAAAATAAGCATATAGTGAGAAAAAGGAAGGAACACACCCGATGATTTAAGGTGTAGCAGCTGGTGGGTAGGACGGCTTCTCCAAGGAGAGCTCTTCAACAAGTCCCTGTTCATCAGACATTGAATTTCCATGGAACAGCTTCAGCCGCTGTCCATTTACTTTAAACACCTTATCAGTACCTGCACTTTTTATTTCTACTGCACCATGAGGGAAAACATTAGTAACAACAAAGGGGCCAATCCACTTGGATCGAAGTTTCCCAGCCATCACTTTTAGGCGGGAATTAAACAATAATACTTGTTGGCCCACAAAAAATTCCTTCCTAGAAATCATTTTATCATGAAAGTGCTTAGTTTTCTCTTTATAAATTCTAGAGCTTTCATAGGCTTCTAACCTAAGCTCTTCAAGCTGTTGTAATTGGAGTTTTCTTTCCATACCTGCTTTCTGCATTTCCATGTTACAGCTTTTGACTGCCCAGTAAGCACGATGTTCAATTTCTACAGGAAGGTGGCATGCCTTACCAAACACAAGTCGATAGGGAGACATCCCAATTGGTGTCTTGAAAGCTGTTCTCTGAGCCCAAAGTGCGTCTTCTAGACGGCGGCTCCAATCCTTCCTATTTGGCTGCACCATTTTCTCTAAAATTTGTTTAATCTCCCTGTTTGAGATCTCAGCTTGCCCATTGGTTTGGGGATGGTATGCAGTAGAGACCCTGTGCACAACTCCATACTTTCGGAGTAAAGCTTCCATGGTGCGGTTACAAAAGTGCGTGCCTTGATCACTTATGATAGCTCGAGGTATTCCAAACCTGCAAAAAATATTGGACCTGACAAAATCTGCAACAACTCTAGAATCATTAGTCCTTGTGGGGATAGCTTCCACCCACTTTGAAACATAATCAACAGCGAGTAAAATGTAGAGAAAACCAAATGATACAGGAAAAGGACCCATAAAGTCAATTCCCCATACATCAAATACCTCACAGAAAAGCATAGGTTGCTGAGGCATTTCATTCTTACGAGTGATGGTTGTACCTGCTATCTGGCACTCTTTACAAGTGCGGTACGTTTCATAAGCATCCTTGAAAATAGTGGGCCAATAGAAACCTGAGTCTAGGACTTTTCTTGCAGTCCTTTGAGGACCAAAGTGTCCCCCTACCTGAGAAGCATGAGAAAGATGCAAAATAGATTCAATCTCATAGTCGGGGACACACCTCCTAATTACCTGATCACTACCAAATTTCCAAAGATATGGATCATCCCAAACATAATATTTTGCATCACTCTTGAGTTTGTGAATTTGTGTCCTAGATGCACCTGCAGGAAAAACACCAGCAACAAGATAATTAACAATATCAGCAAACCAAGGAGTTACCCCATGTAACAGTAAAAGTTGCTCGTCAGGGAAGTTATCCTGAATGGGGGAAGGATCTTCAACACGCTCTATTCTGCTTAAGTGATCATCTACTAAGTTCTCAGCTCCACTTTTGTCTTTAATCTCGACATTAAACTCTTGGAGCAACAACATCCATCGAATCAGTCTCGGTTTTGCTTCTGGCTTTTTCAACAAGTACTTTAAAGCTGCATGGTCAGTAAAAACAACAACCTTGGAACCTAGCAAATATGATCTGAATTTATCAAGAGCAAAAACAATAGCTAAAAGTTCCTTTTCAGTAGTGGTGTAATTAGCCTGTGCAGAATCTAAAGTCCTAGAAGCATAATAAATAACATGGGCAGCTTTGTCCACCCTTTGTGCAAGGACCGCCCCAACAGCATAGTTAGAAGCATCACACATAATCTCAAAAGGGAGAGTCCAGTCAGGAGCCTGGATGATGGGAGCAGAAGTCAATGCTTTCGTCAAGAAGTCAAACGCTTTTTTGCATTTGTCATCAAAATCAAAAGTGACATCATTCTTCAACAAATTTGACAGTGGAAGAGCTATCTTGCTGAAATCCTTTATGAAGCGCCTGTAAAAACCTGCATGGCCAAGAAAAGAACGAATCTCGCGAATAAAAGACGGATAAGGCAATGTTGAAATCACCTCAGTTTTAGCAGGATCAACTGAAATTCCTTTTTCTGAAATTATGTGACCCAAAACAATTCCCTGCTCCACCATAAAATGGCATTTCTCATAATTTAAAACAAGATCAGTTTCAATGCATCTTTCTAAAACCATATTCAAATTATTCAAACATACATCAAAAGAAGAACCATAAACAGTGAAATCATCCATAAACACTTCCATGCAATTTTCAATAAATTTAGAAAAAATACTAATCATGCAACGCTGAAACGTGCCAGGAGCATTGCACAAACCAAATGGCATTCTCCTGTATGCAAATGTGCCGAATGGACATGTGAAAGTGGTTTTCTCTTGATCCTCTGGTGCAATATGAATCTGAAAGTAACCTGAAAAACCATCAAGGAAGCAATAATGAGATTTACCAGCTAGCCGTTCAAGCATTTGATCAATGAACGGCAAAGGAAAATGATCCTTTCTAGTAGCCTGGTTCAACCTCCTGTAATCAATACAAACTCTCCAACTATTCTGAACTCTAGTGGGAACAAGTTTATTCTTTTCATTTTTTACCACTGTGAGACCAGATTTCTTAGGTACAACCTGCACCGGGCTTACCCATTTACTGTCAGAGATAGGATATATGATACCTGCTTGCAAAAGTTTGGTTACCTCTTTCTTCACAACATCAAGGATTAGAGGATTAAGCCTCCTTTGGGGCTGCCTTACTGTTTTCGCTCCATCCTCAAGTAAAATTCTGTGCATACACATGGAGGGGCTAATACCTGGAATGTCGGCCAATGTCCACCCAATAGCCTTCTTATGCTTCTTCAAAACCTGCAAAAGCTTATTTTCTTGATTGAAATCAAGGTTAGAAGAAATTATAACCGGGAGTTTTTCATCACTCTCCAGATAAGCATATTTAAGATTTTCAGGAAGTGGCTTCAACTCTAAGGACGGTGGCTGTTCAATGGATGGTACGCTTGGGGAAGCCGGGATGTCAAGAGTTTCAACTGCATAAACAGCTTCATCAAGAACTTCACCTGTAGGGAAAACGTCACCCTGCAATGCAGCATCAATCTCAGCACATACAACACAAAGGTTAGTGTCAGTACAATCATCACATGAGTAAGAATCATCAAAACCAGATAAAGATGGAAAATCATTTAAAAACAAGTCAGGATGAGTTTCATCAACAATTTCAGAAAGCAACTCCATTTGAAAAACAGAATGCTCTTCCACGGGATGTTTCATAGCATCAAAAATATTGAAGTTAACAACATGCTTCCCAAACTCCATAGAAAGTGTCCCTGCATAAACATCAATCTTTGATCTAGTGGTTCTCATGAACGGTCTCCCTAGAATAAGAGTTGCTTTGCTAGAATCTGTTTCTCTTTGCATGTCAAGGATGTAAAAATCTGCAGGAAAAATTAAATCATTAACTTTAACAAGCACATCCTCGACAACACCCTTGGGGCGGGTGATGCTCCTATTTGCCAGCTGAATAAGAAGACTTGTAGGCTGCAAAGGACCAAGAGAAAGAGAGTTATAAATAGAGGTGGGCATAACATTAATGGAAGAGCCCAAGTCCAACATGCAATTTTCAAACTCATTATCCCCTATGGTACAAGGGACCGTAAAAACACCAGGATCTTCACATTTCTCGGGTAAGCCTTCTTGCTGTATCATTGCAAAGACATTTCTGCTCATGTTAACTCTGGAGGGGAAGTTCCCCTTTTGCTTCCTTTTGTTAGTGCACATTTCTTTGAGGAATTTTGCGTATTTCGGAACCTGCTTAATCACATCAAGAAGCGGAATGTTCACCCCCACTTTTCGGAATACATCCAAAATCTCTCTCTCTTTGTCCTCCTCATCATTTTTTTTGTTCTTCAGTACTCTATGAGGGAACGGAATTGGTGGTACATACTCTTTTTCAAGCTCGACAAAAACTTCAGGTTCAGGTTGAGGTTCAGGTGTTACCTCACAAACTTTTTTATTTTTTTCAGGGGCGGGTTTTGTAACTTTTCCGGATCTCAAGGAAATTGCACTCACATTAGAATTAGGGACATTAGGATTCACTACTGTTTGGGCAGGTAGTTGGTTTGATCCTTGAGCTTGCTGCATAGCATTCATTGAAGTGGCAAGCTGTCCAATCTGTGTCTGTAAGGTTTGAATACTAGAGTCTGTGCGCTGCTGAAATTCGAGATTATTTGCAGCCATTTGTTTGACAAGGTCCTCTAGGGAAGGTCCAGATGTTGGGGCAGAAGTAGTTGCAGGTTGTGCAGGGTTTTGTGGTGGTGGTGGTAATGGTAACATCAACTGTTGTTGGAAAGGTTGTTGTTGTTGTGGTGGATGGTTCCCATATCGAAGGTATGGATGGTTCTTCCAACTGGGATGGTATTTGTTGGTGGAAAGGTCAGGAATGTTGTACCCCTTCTGATTGTAAAGGGCTGCAGCATATGCTTGAGGCAACTCAGTAACCGACTCATCTTGAAGAATGGGGCATGTGTCAGTGGGGTGTTCAGTAGAAGTACAAATACCACACAACTTTGTTGTTTGAGCTTTACTCACTGCCATCTGTTTTACCAAGGAAGTAAGCTCATCAATTCTGGTTTCTAAAACCTTGTTGGAAGAAGAAGCTTGAATCTCATTCACACCTTTTGTTTAGATCACAGAATTATTTCTGGTTGCGAACTGTTGAGAGTTGAGTGACATGTTTTCAATCAAGGCTTTGGCAGCAGCTGGAGTCTTATCAACAAGTGCTCCACCACTAGCAGCATTCAAAATGTTTCTATCCATTGGTAGCAATCCCTCGTAGAAATACTGAATAAGCAATTGTTCGGTAATCTGATGTTGAGGGCAACTGGAGACTAGCTGTTTGAACCTCTCCCAATATTCAGTCAATGATTCATTTCCCTGTCTAATACCACATATTTCTTTTCTGATTGATGCAGCCCTGGAGGCAGGAAAGTATCTCTCTAGGAAGACTTTCTTCAAATCATTCCATGTTGTGACAGAATTCGGTTCAAGATAGTATAACCAATCTTTGGCAGCACCCTGGAGCGAAAATGGAAAGGCTCTGAGCTTGATATGATCTTCTGTTATTCCTTCAGGCCTCAATGGTGTAGAACAAACAACCTGAAATTCCTTCAAATGCTAATGTGGATCCTCACCTGCAAGACCACTAAACTTTGGCAACAAGTGTATCAAACCAGATTTCAATTCAAATGGAGTAGCAACATCAGCATATTCAATACATAAACCATTGTAGTTCACATCAGGAGCAGCAAGCTGCCTTAGTGTTCTTTGTTCAGCCATGTTATCAAAAACAACTTTAGAATCAAAATCAAATAAATTGCGCAAAGAAATAGGATCGATAACAGGTGGTGAACTAGTGCTAGCCTGATTTTCTCTACGGCGTGTGTGCAAAGTTCTCTCTATCTCAGGATCAAAAGCAAAAAGATTATGATGACCAGACCTAGTAGCCAGAACTGCGAAAATGCCAACAGTGTCCCTATTAGACAAAAACAAATTGAAAGAAGGAAGGTGATTAAAATAAATTCAAACACGAAATTTAATCTAATTAAGGCAAATAAGAATTTTGAGAATTTTTTTGGAATTTTCTGAAACTATGAAAACAGTAAATAAATCATAAAAAATAGAAAAATGACGAATTTGGCGTTTTAAGGTGAAGTCACTGTTTACTTTGTAAACAAGTGAGTTTTAATCCCTGAATTTTTTCCAATCAAAAGGGCTCGGACGAAAATTGAAACAGACTCAATTTTCAGAAAAAACGGTTTTTTATGAAAACTAGCTAGTTGGGCGCATAGAACTCAGACACGCAAGAAAACTAGACTAGAACATGCTACTGTAACCTATGACAATAATATTGACTAAAATAACAAAGAGTCCCCGGCAACGGCGCCAATTTGATCCGCTGTCGCACACGGGTCAAAAACGAGTTTTAAAAGGTAGTTTAGGAAAGCGACACTCGAGTATCGTATCACGAGGACTCTCAATCAATTTAACAATAATAGAATCAAATGAAAGGCTGTAAATTATGGGGATTTTTTGGTTTTGGGAAAAATAGTTGAAAATAAAGTTATTATCAAATAAACTTAAAGCGATTAATCTACTGGTTCGGTTTCCGGCTAATCATTGGTCTTTACCTTACCAATTCCCTAAGCGGCTTCGATCTCTATTCGATTTTCATACCAATTGACAAGCGCAACATGTATAGAACAGATTGAATTCCTATATTCCGAATGAAGCAAACGGATAAATACAATCGCGAATTAAGCAAACACGATATAGAAACGCAGTTTAACGACAAAGCGACGTAAACCGCGATTAAAATTAGGAATACAATCATACGAATTTAATCAAAACATTCCAAGAAATAACAAATTAAGCAAATGCAATTTCATAGAATATAATTGAAAGAGAAACGAAATTGAATTGATAGAATAAAAACCTCAACTTTTGGAAACACAGTTACAGTAGATCAACCCTTGCTTCTTAATTATCCATTACAAACTTCAGCCAAACTTCCTTCTTTTTACGTGAATGCTGACTATCAAACCCTTGGCTGATTTCTAAGTTTATATAATACAAGGAAAATTGAACTCCAAAAGTCATGGGCTGAAATTTTAAGTTTTGGGCCCAAATTATTTAAGCTAAATAACGTCTGGAACTTCAACGAATTATTTGAGACTTTTGCAATCCGAAACAGCTTTTCTATTCAACACAAAACTTGTAGCTATGTCTCTTAGCTTTCCAACGCATATTCCCGCGCCTCAATCCGATATCCGGAGCTCAAGTTATGATCTGCACAGCGAACATGTATTAAATAGCTACTAATGCTGAAAATTAAATACGAAAATAAAATAAAGACAAAAATAAACTTAAATCTAAAAACACAATAAAATAGTAAAAATAATAAAATAAACTAGATAAATGCCTAAGTACAATAGTAGAAGAATGTGCATCAAAATGCACTGATCACTTGGCCAGTATTCTTCAAATTCCCAATGAAGGACAATTCAATACCTTCAGTGTTGTTGAAGCAAAGAACACATGTTGTTTAAGTGATATGATGAATATGTGTTATGAAGAAGGGAAAACTTGTGAGAGCAACAGAAGTGGTGACTTGAAGACAACTCAGAAACTCTTAGCCAGAATCCTGCTAGGATCAATCTTTCCAAGAAGTGAAAGTCCTGATCAACTTTCGTGGGATCATAGATACTTTATCTACTATCTCACAAAAGGATATCAACTAAATTGGGCTAAGTATATCTTCAATCACCTGTGTAAAGCTATTAATGCTGCTCAAAAACAGTCCAAGCCAAATATTCATGTCATCTATCCAAGAATCCTTAGTGAAATCTTCTATCAATGTGGTGTGATAGATGTAATTAAAGCTACTGGACATGAAAATCTGATTAGGGAAATCAGAGCCTCTACAATCTCAGCTTACACCCTATCCAACATGAACTTACTATCTGGAAAAGAGATGATACACTCTGATCCTTTTGAACTTCTCTCTCACTCAGAGGACTCAATAATAAAAAGACATAAGATTGATATACTTGTTCTCTCAAATGGTATTGTTAATCAATATGTTCTATTGCTAGAAAGCCAGGGTGAAGGGTTTGAGATTGAAGAGGAAGGATTGAAGAAGAAAAGGAAGAGACTGGTGATGATTAAGATTGAGAAGAATGAAGCTGCAAGGACAGATAAGAAGGGAAGGATTCAAATCAAGTCTGATAAGTCATCTAGGGAAATGATTCAAGAAGAAGAGAGTGACTTTGATGATGAACCTATAAGTGTTAGACTAAAGAGACTCACTAAGCAGCCAGAGAAGAAAGCTGATGAGGGATCAATCTTGAAAGATTCAGGTAAAGTGTTAGTTTCTGACTCTGCTATTGCAAACACTCAAGAATCTCCAATCCAACACTATAATTCACCTCTACTATTTCTTGAAGAACACCTAGGAGGTGAACTACCTCATCAACAAGTCACTACGACTAGTGTTCAGAACCTTCTGTCAAATTCTGAACAAACTCAGAACCCCACTCAAAACACTTCTCAAACAAGTCCTAAAAACAGTCTTTCTCTAAGAAAATCTGCACCAGGACCTGTTCACTCAGAACCTTTCATACAAACAACCATACAAACTGAGCCACATACTGCACCTCAACACACCATCACACCCTCAAATTCTAACCTTCCTCAAACCAATTCCATAAACCCTGTTGTCTTGAGTGAATGCAATGGTTTGATAAGACAAATACATGGTCTTTCTGAATTAAGACAAGTTGATATATCCTCACCTGACCATATTGAACAATGGGTAAGCTTAATTGAAGAACTGCTAAAGAAACTACACAGTCTCCAAGAGGTCAGTAGTGAAGAACTAAGGGGGAATGACAAGGGAAAGAACACAATGGTGGAAGAGGATATTCAGTTGCACAAGGACACAGAGAGGAGTCAACCTGGATCCTCTTCTGTAAGAACAAGTGAGGAGCAAAATCTAATGAAAGGGATAGCATCACTGAAGGAAAGACTGAATGAACCTATTGTGGATAATCTAGGAGCAAGTCAAGTGCACATCAGAAACCCACTGTATGAGGCTGAAATTGAAGACCTTAAGGAAGAAATGAAAAAGCATAAAGAGCTTGTGGAGGTAGTAAATGCCAAGCAGAAGGAAATCGTGAGAATTCTAGCTCATCGTTGTAACCAACCCAAATCAACAACCTAGGATCTCTTTATTTACTTAAAATAAATATCTTGATTAATATTTTGATAGGCACATTGATAGAAGTAAGATCATATCTCTGTATGTTTCTGTAATTTCTTTGTGCTAATCTGAAATATTTATTCATGATATGATAATTTTTCTTTCATGCTTAATTAAAGTCAATTTCCTTACAAAACAGCTATTTTGTTTATTGGTTATTCTTAAAGCATCAAATTACATAACCAAAGAAAGCATAAAAGTAAGAAATCAATTAAACAAGACAAAGTAATGAATCTTATTTCATTAAGAACAAAAGTTCTGGATTACATATCATTTTTTTCTAAGAACTATCTTCCGGATGCTCCAAAGGTTATTTGTGAGGTTGCAAGCCTAACTATAATCTTTGTAGAGGGGAAAGGTTGAACTTTTGGCTGAAGCCATTCAACCCACAATCCTTCTTGAAGAAAACATTTCTGATGCATCAGTTTGTTTTTCCTCAGGAAGAGACACATACCCCTCTAGAGCCTCGAACTTCAGTTTGATTTTCTTCAGGAAAATATGTCTTCAGAACTTAAAACAGTCAGAGTCCAAAGATTTCTCTTCAGACTCTGAACTGAGTTCTTCTGTGACAAACACTGGCTTTGTTTCCATTGGTTTCTTCTTATGTTTTCTCCTATCTTGACTTGCTATCAGTGAAACTACCTTCTTCTCTGAGCGTTTCATTTTTTCTCTCAAGAGATCTATCAATAACCTAAGATTACTCTATGTGAGTAAAATGACTAGGTATCTCTCTCCTTTTATAAGCAAAATTCAATGGCCGAATATTAAATGTGTTCAACCACGTCTGATTTGACGGCATTGAAAGTTGAATTTCTATTAATTGCTTATATTACCTTTTTGATAATGACAAAAGGGGGAGAAAGAATATTGGTAAATCAATTGTTGGAAGAAGCGAAATTACTTGGCTTTTTAGGGCCTTGTAGTGCTTCAGAGAGAGAACGTAGGAGAGTGGTCAAAATAGTAGCATAAGGTACATGCTTTGTTATGACAATCTAATCTTTGAGGATTTCAAAATATTGTACTAAAGAGCTCTAAACTGTTTTCAAATTTTTGTTCAGACTCTGAGCTATTTTCTTTGAAAAGATTTATTAAAGCTCTGAACTGTTTGAAAATATTTTGAACTCTGAAGCTGTTAATGATAAACATCAGAACCGTGTGTGTATGTAGAAGTCTTTAAGCGCCTCTGATTCTATTTTGTCATTCAATTTAAATATTGCTTCAATTTAAATACTGCTTCATCTTGCATCTGCATTAAGGGCTTAATTTTCAAGGAGAATGCATTTATTAATTGAAGTTTATTATTCATAGTTAGTTCTTGAGTAAGGGTGCAACCTTACTCAAAGATTATCACACTATGGACTGAAGAAGCTTGCAAACCTTGTTCTTTATATAGTGAAATATGAATAATTTAAGTCATATAATAAAGTATTTCTGAAACTGATTAAAATTAACTATGGATACAAAATAGGGGGAGCTTACAAACCTAACCCTATGGGTTATCAGACTTAGGGGGAGATTGCAAAACTCAGAAGCCTAATGTCAACATAGCTGATTTTTATCAACAACAATTGTATTTAAAGCTTGTGTTTGTCATCATCAAAAAGGGGGAGATTGTTGGAACAAAATATGTGTTAATACACACCCTTAAGTTTTGATGATAACAAAGTATTAAATGGACAATTGATGGTACTAATGTTTAAATTAAGTGCAGGAGAATTCAATGTTTAATCAAGAGCACACTTAATTTAAACTCTGATGAAACCAATGGAAGTCTGAATATTTAAGACTCTGAAAGAGTTCAGATGCTACAACTTGGTCAGAAGCAATACAAAGTTCAAAAGCTCAAAGTAGATCAGAACGTCTGAAAGTTGTTCAGGGATTCAGAGTAGTTCAGAAGCTCAAGGATGTTCAGAGGCCTACAAGAGTTCAGAGGTTGTCTGATTGTTATAAGTCATTCAGAGGATGAAGGCGTTCAGAATCTGAATCACTAAAGACTATCAGAGGCTAAACATTCAAAGACCAATCAGACTCCAAGTTATCAAAGGTTCATCAGAAGCAAAGGGAATTCCCAGTCATCAGAGGGCTACATCAACTACAACTTATCAAGCCTGATGACTTGTTCTAAGGTCAACTAAAATGCAACGGTCACAAAGGATGTGATCTCTCTCTCTAGGAGCTAGTTGTACCTTATAACTGTACCATTGGACAGACAACAAAGGTGAAGCTTCTCTGCAAAGGAAGACGTGGCTTTACTCAACGGATCTTCATGTCTACAGCTGTCCAAGTTGCAACGGGAATTTCTCCAACGTCTCAATGTCTTTCTCAACTCATATAAATATGCCAAAGAAAGAATTGAAGACAAGCGCTCATAATTAGAAAAATCTCTCAGAAGAAAGTGAGCATTTGAATTGTAATAGATAATATCTCTCAAATGAAGTGAGCATAGAAACTAGCTTAGAGCCTCTGAAGTTATTATGTTTTGTAATAAGTTTTAAGCTCTTAAGTTAGTAGTAAGTCTTCTGCTTAGTGTAGAAGCAAGTAAGTCTTCTGCTTAGTGTAGAAGCAAGAAAGTCTTCTTCTTAGTGTAGAAGCACGTAAGTCTCAGTCTTAGTGATTAGAGCAGTGAAGTCTTGTGACTTAGAGCAGGAAGTCTCAAGCTTGTGTGCTTGAGCAAGGAAGTCTTAAGCTTGTGTGCTTAAGCAAGGAAGTCTCTATAAGTCTTGTGTGACTAAGAGCAGGAAGTCTTGAGCTTGTGTGCTTGAGCAACTATTGTAATCCGTGTGATTATAGTGAAACTCTCTTGGAAACAAGGGGACTGGAGTACTCTCAATTTGTGAGGGGAACCAGTATAAATTGTTGTGTGTTCTTCTCTCTTTCACTCTCTCATTTACTCCTTCATCATTTATAACACCATAAGTTAATTGTGTGAATAATCCGCTGTGCTTTAAAGACTCTGAAAAGATTTAAACATCTTGGAAAGTTTTTAAATATCCAAAACACAATTCAACCCCCCTTCTTGTGTTTTCTCCACGCACCTTCACGCGCATCTTCCAGTCATGGCATTTTCTGACTTGGTTGCTTCATTGTCGCTTTCAGAATCTTCATCAGACCATGAGAAAACATTTAGGTCTTTCTTCTGTTTTTTAAGATAAGTTGGACATTCTGCCTTGATATGTCCATAGCCTTCACATTCATGGCATTGAAATCCTCTGCGTTGATTGTTTTTATCTTCAGTTCTTGGTTTCCTTGACATATTGCCCTGTTTGCTGATGTCGGGCTGAATGTGCTTCACATTTGGCCTTGGCTTCGCCTTCCTTAGTATTTTGTTGAATTGTCTTCCAAGTAATACTAAGGAATCTGAGATGCTTTCATCAGCTTCTTTGTCACTCTCTGACTCTTCATCAGCATTGGAAACAAAAGCAATGCTCTTGTTCTTCTTCTTAGTTTTGTCTTTGAAGGGAACCTATTAGTTCATCCAGTTTCATGCTTCCTATTTCTCTGAATTCTTCAATGGCAGTGACTTTCATGTCAAACCTAGGTGGAAAGGATTTGAGGAGTTTTCTAACCAGTTTTTCTTCAGGTATCTTTTCACCTAATGAATCAAAGGTGTTTGCATAGTCAAGTATGCTCATGTGAAAGTCATGCATTGTTTCTTCTTCTTTCATTTTTAGACTTTCAAACTGGGTGGTTAAGATTTGGAGTCTTGATATCTTTACCTTGCTTGTTCCTTCATGAGTTGTGATGAGGATTTCCCAAGCTTCTTTGGTTGTTGTGCATTGTTTGATCAGCCTGAACATGTTCTTGTCAACTCCATTAAATAAAGCATTTAATGCTTTTGAGTTCCCCAGTGCTAGTGTATCTTCAGCAGTAGTCCATTCCTCTTCTGGTTTTAACTCTTCACTGTCAACTCCATTAGCATCTTTGACCTTGGGATATTCCCATCTTTTGAGAACTGCTTTCCAAGTTCGGCTATCAAGGGATATCAGGAATGCAATCATCCTTTATATCCAATAGTCAAAGTTAGAGCCATCCAGAAGTGGTGGTCTGTTCATGAGTCCTCCTTCTCTGTCCATCTTGCCAGAAAGTATCTTCCCTAGAGCTCACCCAATCAACTAGGGTGTCTGCTCTGATACCAATTGAAATTCTGGCACGTGAGGGACCAATGTGGTGCACGATGTTGCAACACTGGTCCTCTTGAACACACAAATATAAAACGACAGAATTTTAAATAACACAAGTTATTGTTAACCCAGTTCGTTGTAACTCACCTACTCTGGGGGGATACCAATCCAGTAAGGAAATCCACTGTGGTAAAGTAGTTCAAAGCTCTCCGCAAACGCCCTGTTTACAGCTTCTCACCTAGCAACTACCCGTATAGATTTCTACCTAAGAACGTCCTAGATATGAGACCCTTCTCACTTCCCTCAACAACACAACATGCATGGATTTTAATTCTGTTCAAAAACGATTCACCCTCTGTGCTTAAAAGCTTTAGAGTAAACACAACTATTCTTAATCAAGTATCACTCGTGATACTTAAAAGAATACTAAAGCCTAAAACTTAACTCGCACTAACTGCGTTTAGATCTTCAATAGTTTCAGCTGCTCTTCAACGAATGAAGCTTGCTCTTTATATAGAGTTATGAATTTTCTTTGGCTTCATGAAAGATAGGATCGTTAGTTGAGCTGGATCCTCTATTCAAATTCCCTTTGATAAGGAATTCGGTTACAAATCAAATAATATTCAATTTGTTTTTATCTTCTTAAAACTCCAGCTGTAGATCTTCAATCTTCAAATAACAAACTCGTTCCTTGCTACATAAGGAAACGCGAGTTTGTTTCTTGAATCCTTCAAACATATCCGCGCGCTATCAGGCCGTGGTTCCCAATGTTACGACATTGGAACCAACATTTGGCCTCAGGCTTATTTTACCAAAAATGAAGCCAATCTTGAAAACTAAACATCATCAAATCCTCCTTCCATGACCTTCATGTCCCCTTTATAGTTGCATCCTCTTCGGCCACCATCACTCTGAGCTGTTTATCCGGGCATTGGTGTCTAGGGTGATAAGAGCCCCCACATTTGAAACACAACCTCTTTTGACGCCTCTCAGCTATTTCTTTGGAAGAAAGATGATGAATTCCTTTGTCTCGGTTGCCTTGCTCCCTCTTGTCATTTGTCATGGTTGTTTTGTCACCGGAAAGTGCTTCCCCGCGCTCATTATGATCCTTATCACTTCGAACATAGACCAAATCATTGTTAGATGAACGCCCACGGTCGTGCGGTTCTCCTGGTTTGTTGATTCCTCCACATATCTGATTTCCCCCTCCATTTTGAGAATTTGATCCTGTAGGTTTCTTTGAAGCTCGTCCGCTTGCCTTGTCGTCAAACTCGCAATCCACAACCTTTGTTATATTCATCAAGCGAGCTCGTGAGGCAGGTCCTAAAGCTATAAGACTTCGTACACGCCCTCTTATTCCTTCTATCAGACCATGTCGAAAGTAACCAAAAAATTGTTCATCGGATATACGAGGTATCTGAGAAAGCAAACACTCGAAGTCTTCAATAAATTCTTCAACGTTACCCTCCTGTTGAAGAGATGAAAGTTGCTCAAATACGTTCCCATCACTCACTCCTCCGTAGCGTTCAAGCAACGCTTGCTTCAGCACCTCCCAAGTCATAGCTTCATCTTCTTCAATGAGAGCCTTGAAAAAGTGAATGGTTGCCCCTTCCATACAGAGTCGGGCCAAGTCGACCTTGATTTCTGGACGAGTGTTTTAGACACGAAAATATACTTCAGCTCTTGCTATCCACCCGACTGGGTCTTCTCCAGAGAACATAGGCAGCTCCACCTTCTTCACTGACAAGCGAAATTCGTCCAACACATCCCCATGTAACCTTGAAGTTTCGGACAGCTTCAGGTCTACCTTAGGGGTGCCTTTATCGAAGCTGGCTTCGGAAAACTTCTCATTCTCCGCTGGTGTGATTTTCTGCGGCAAGTGGGTTATCATCGCAAACAACTTGTCGAAATTCTCGGTCTGTTTCATCTGAATGTCGATCAACGCGACTTCCATAGTTCCATACTTGTGCTCGAGGGTCTGTAACCTTGCTTCCATGGTAAGCTCGAGGTTCTCTAACCTAACTTCCATTGCGTGCGGTGTTGTGTTCTTCTTAGCGGGCATTCGAATTGTGAAAACGGTGATGTTTATTAGGTATGCTGGTAAGTTTTTTATTTATTTTTTATAATGGGATGTAGGATGAGTGGGGTTGATGATTAGGTTGATGATTGTGTCAGGAAGGTGATTCAGTGAGTGGGGTTTTATGGTTAGTGGAGTTTGGTGGGGGGGGACATGTGAGAGATGTATATGAACAGTGGTTTGCGATACCTTTATTGTCTTGGTGGACTGAGTGTTAAGCCTCTTAGGAGAGTGCCTCGTCCGTTGTAGTAGGGCATTTGTGGTTTTAACTCTTTGTAGAGTCCTCTGCCCGTGGTGGCTGGACGTCTATGCTTTAACTCTCAAGGGAGTGTTTTCTGCGTCCAAGCTTTAGTCTTTGGGACTTCCTGGGAAACTACCTGGCCAAGGGTGCTTCCCTTACCTACCCCCACGGTCTTCGCTTGGTTCAAGGCGAGAGTCCGCGAACGATTAGACCGCGCTCTGCTCCACGGTGGGTAGCCAGGGAGGGGGGTCTATCGCTTATGGATTGTGCTTCCACTATGTATGGATAAGATTTCATCAATTTTCAAGCTACGCTGCGTCTAGGGGATTGGCGGCTAGCGCGTTGTCCCAGACGGGTTGGCTGGTAATTGCATGTCCATTTCATAGAGTATTTTCGTTGTGCCGCCGTCATTAGTCTTCGCACTGACTTTGTTTGGTGGTCTTTACGCGCTACCAGTGCTGGTTTTCCCAACAAGTTTTGGCGTTCTGTTTCTTTGTTTCATCTTTGGTACCTAAGTGTGTTTTCCTGCTTTTGGGACACAAATAGATTTGAAACAAAACATTCATATATTTGATACCACATGCATTTAGTTATGGGGGCGTTTGTTTCATCTTTGGTACTACATGCATTTAGTTATGGGGCCCTTTGATTCACGGATGATAAATTTATGCCCCGGAATAATGTTCCTAGAAATTAATAATTGAAATCTTAATCCTGGGTATTTTTTTTAAAAAAAAGTGTTTGGTTAATATTTACCATATTCCTGGGATTATTTGCAAACATGGGGTATATTGGTAGTTACTATGTGGTTACTTCATTTTTATTCACACCTATATTGAAATATTTTATTCACACCCATTTTTTTGAGAATAAAAACATGGAAAATGAAGTTATTTTGTTCCATGGAATCTTTTATACCCAGGAAATAATTTTCTAACTTTAAAACAAACATGGGAACCCATTTTTGTAAATTCTATGTTCCTGGGAATCATTTTTATAACCATGAATTAAACACCTCATATGTTTAGGGTGATGTAACACCCCAAAATTTTAATACAAAATCTTGAGTGATAATTTTAAAGAAAGAAAAGATTTGTTTTAACAAACTTAATTTTTCAACAGAGAGAGAGAGAGAGAGAGGGAGGGAGGGAGGGAGAGAGAGAGAGAGAGAGAGTAAATAAATAAATCCAAGAGTCTGATATTTTAATAGAGAAAAGATTATCTGTTTTCACACCCACACATGTGCTTTCAAATTCTCTATATAAGACCATCTAGGTCCCAAGAGCTTACCACCACAAACACAAAACACACTTACAGAAAAGGAAAGGAGAGAACCAAGGTCAATGTTTCTTTCTTTCTCCATTGTTTATTATTTTTCCATGTCGTTATCCCTTTTGTCCCCTATCTTATGATAAAAAAAACTTTTTCTTTCTACTTAAAGACAAACCCATAAAGGTTCAAACTTTCTAAGATCTCAAGAAAAACCTATATTCATAAAAAGCTAGGGTTCACTACAATCTGTTACAAAGAGAAGGAAAAAAAAAAGAAGTCAAAATTCAGTTTAAACTTTTGAAAACCCTAACATTAATTGAGAGATTTATATGAAGTTGTGTTGATTAATTCTTCTGATTTCTATGAATAGTCAGAACAACTCACAGTAACAGTAAAAATACGTTCTTTCTTTATTCTGGATTAAATTTCTTTAAAGGACTTAATAAAACTATTTATCACCTGAAAATCCTTAATTTAAATAACAAGGTAATTTTATTCAGGACTGTGAACATAACAATTTACTCTACTTGATATAATAAAAATGTTTATATTTTTTTTTCAAAGAACAACCAGTAGTTATTTTTATAACCATAACCTAATAAGTAGTATATTTGATGAGTAATAGGTAATCTCGAAGCTCAAGAGGAGAACTTCGAAGAACTCGATCAAGGTAAGGGGGATTACTTCTAACAAATTTAATGACTGCATAAGTTATATGAATGTTTGAATATTAAGTTATAAAGGATGTTTCATAAGTAATCTAATTAAGAATTGATTCAAAAAAAGTAATCTAATTAAGAAAAATAATTTTTTAAAAGAATGATTTAGCGTTGAGGAATTATAAATTAAGGATGATTCAAAACAACTATAAGATAAAGGTAAATTGTACTTCGAGTCTTATTTGTAAAGAAAAGCTTTCGATAAATACTATTCTCAAACTTTATATATCTAATAATAATTCTATGTTTACTTAATCATAGAAATAAAATAATAATTGAAAGTGTTAACATATGTATAGATGATTTCCATGGTAAGAACTATGTTACATGAAATTTTCGATATATTAAAAATATATATGTTACATAGACTCACTTACTACGTTTCCATTTAAATCATCCTTTTTTTAGTAATCATCTTTTCCTTTAAAGTTGGTTACTTGCAAATTTTTGGATTTAAATTAATCAATTAGTACCTATTGTTGATTGAACAAATGTACATATTCATGTTATAATCTAAATTATTACTTGTGTTCTTAACATAAGGTGAACTTAAGTTATATTTTTAAATTTTGAAATTTGTCATAAGAGAAATCAGTAAGACCTTAACTTAAAAGGAGTCAGTAAGTGTCTTTAAAGAGAGGTTCTAATCTTATAGAAATAATAAGGACAAGTGGGGAGCTAAAACAGGTCATAATACACCAATGTGTAGATGGGAATGAAGATAGTTATGGTTTGGTTACTTTGAGGACCTATCGAGGGCACTTGTGTTTCGAACGCCTATCAATAGTTGGGGATTGCTTCCAGACTGAAGGTACTTGTAAAACCCGACACGGTGAGCCTGACAAAGTAGACTATCTAGAAATAAGGTACAGTACGACCGGACTAGAATGATTTGGGGTGTTTGACTACCTAAAAGTTCAAACAGTCATATTATAGTAGCCGAAACAGTCATGGAAGAAGAGGAAAGGGAGAAGAGAATCAAAGAGGGGAGTAGATAGGAAAAAGTTTCATGTATGAGTCTAAGAAGGTCCATTGATAATCACAAAATGAAAACAAATCCAATAAAAATAATGTTGCTTACATTAGTATTATGATAAATTTTATTATAGTGTAAATGGCTATGTCTTAATTTACTAACTAAGTGGTTATATAAATCTCTTCTATAAAATGGTGTTAATTATAATTCAAATATATTATGCTAAAATGCAGTGTTTTAAAAATCGGATCGGACTGGCCGGTTCGACCGGTCGAACCGTGAACCGGAGGGTGGTCCGGTCTGGTTCATACGTTGGATCAGATAAGCAGTTAAACCGGTGGGAACCGCTCGGAACCGAAAAAACCGGCGATTAACCCGAACCGGCGGTTTAATTGCATGCCTTTATTTTATTTTTCTTTTCTACCAAACTCCAAAATGACGTTGTTTTGTGATTATTATTATTAAAAAAAATAACTGAAGAAACTGAATAATAGAAATTAGAAATAGAAATTCAGGATTTAGGAAAATTGAAAACTGAACCCTAGCAGCAGCTCGCCGTCATCCTTCCCTTCTCCATCGCCATCGTCCTTCCCTTCTCCGTCGCCATCGCTGTTCGCCGCCACCACCTGCCTTGATGTTCCACACCTTCTGTTCTGTTTTTTTCAATCGGTGTGAGTTAATCTATTTCTTCAACTTCTACTTTACCTTATTTACTTCTACTTTGAGTTAATCTATTTCTTCAACTTCTAACTTTTAGTTATGATGCTTTAGTTTATCGTTCTGTTTGTAAAATTTATGGTTTTCTTCAATTTCTATTGCATTTAGATATTGATGAATTATGTTTGCAATTTTTTTTTTTTGAATTTACAGTTTAATTTTTTTCCAATTTATGAATTTACAGTTTATGATTCTGTTTTTTATTTTTTTTGTTTGATCTGTGTTTGCAATTTCTAAATTAGTTAAATGGCATCATATTCTGAAACACCATCATCACAACCACCATCACAAGAAGCTTCTTCTGCTCAAATTTTAGTTGAAAGGAATGTTAGGAGGAAGACTGATATGACTTGGTCACATTGTAAACTGGTGCCGAACAACAAGTCTATTTTGTGTTTTTACTGTAACAAAGTGTTTGGTTGAGGAGGAATTCACAAGGTAAAGCAACATTTGGCTAGAATACCTGGGGATACTGAAATTTGCAAGGATGTGCCTCCAGAAGTTCATTTTTTGGTGAAACAAAATTATGATGAAAAGAGCAAGAAAAGAAAAAATTCAGAAGTGGCTCAAAGTGACTCTGCTACTGCAGAGGGGGGTGAATTACGAGTACAACCAAACCCGGCACGCCAACATCTAAAAAAGGAAAGAATTATGGTCGCATTGGTACTTACTTTTTACCCATAACAACTCCGGGAGCTCAACCTACTTTAAAAAGTGTGATACAAAGTAAAGAAGTGGTAGCGAGGTGTGATATTGCTATTGCGGAGTGGTTTATTGATGTATTTATTCCTTTCAATGCTGCAAATTCCCGTTATTTTCAACCTGCAGCTGATGCTCTTTGTTGCATGGGTGCTGGATATAATGTACCTAATATGCATGCCCTTCGTGGTAACTTGTTAAATAAGTGGGTTGTTGATGTGAAGAAACAAATAGAGGAATATCGTTCTTATTGGAAAGATACGGGTTGTACTCTTATGGAAGATGGTTGGACTAATCGATGCAGGAGAACTCTTATGAATTTTTTAGTTTATTGCCCTAAAGGAATTGTTTTCATAAAGTCTGTTGATACTTCTCAACATTCTAAGACTGCGGACATGTTGTTCGAGCTTTTCAAGGAAGTAGTGTTATATGTTGGCCCTGAAAATGTTGTTCAATTCGTCACAGATAATGCTGCAAATTATGTTGCAGCTGGAAAGTTGTTGGAAAATGAGTTTCCGAAGTTGTATTGGTCTCCTTATGCAGCGCATTGTATTAACTTAATGTTGCAAGACATGGGAAAATTAGAGGAAGTAAGGGAGGCGGTATCACATGCTTCAAAAATTACCAAATTCATATATAATCATTGTTTTGCATTGTATTTGATGAGGCAACACACTGGTGGACGAGAAATATTTCGTTCTGCTCCAACTCGCTTTGCCACTAATTTCATTGCCTTGCAAAGTATTTTGAATCAGAAAGATGCTTTGAGAACCATGGTAACATCCAAAGAATGGACAAAAGCCTCTAAGAAGCCACAAAATCCGCCAAGAATACATGGCTTCTTGGCGGCCCAAGAACCACAAAAAAATGCTCGCCAGGAATGGTTATTGGCGGCCAGGAGCCTCCAATAATATTCTTGGCGGCCTGGAGCCTCCAATACGCCTGTCAGTGCTGATTTTCGTAGAATGACTTATTGAAGGCCCATGGCCGCTAATAAGCCATCCCAGAATTAAAAAAATAAATAAATTATTTAAAAATCAGATTATTTAAATAATCATATTTTTAAATAATTAAATTATTTTTTTTATTTTTTAAATAATTAAATTGTTTTTAAAAAACCAGAAAAAAAATGTTTTATAAATATTAATTACTTGTTTCATAATTAAATTAGTTATAATTTTTTTTAAATAATTAAAAAATATTAAATATAATTAAAACATAATAGAAATTACTTAACATAAAAGGATTGTCATTACATCTAATTAAACATAACATTATCATTAGTTACAACTAATTAAACAAATAGATAAAATTACAACTAATTAAATAAACATAAGATAAAATTATTGCATCTATCGTCATTCATTCATCGAACGCATCATCTTCTTCAGGCTGAACTTGTGGTTGTTTTCCCTTTCCCTTGTCATTGTCCCGCCGCACCGGCGCCCTTCTTGGGCGTGTGTCTTGACCTCCCTCATGTGGGGTGCATCACTCGCTGCCTACGTGCACACCCATCTGACCTCCTGGTGGGTAGCTTTGTTGAAAGGGGAAATTCAAAACTTTGTTGCTGGAATGAAATTTGATTCGCGATGAAGCTTTGGTTGAAGTTTTGATTAAGATCTGCAATATTGGTGTTGCTAGGTACTCTTCCGCCACTTCCGCCACTGTTGTTACCTGCATGCCATGTAGGAGAATCTTCCACATGAAGCGGTATATCATTAAGATCAATATTAATATTATCATATCAAAATCCTCTATGTTAAAGTTCAACATAGGATCATTGGGTCGGTACTCCGGCTGAGATGAGTTCCTTAACATATTAGTTAAATCTGGCAGATATCCTTCGCTACCAACATGGAGATGGCTTCCTTGTGAACTACTTGGATTATTGCGCGGGTTGTTGTATTGAGGTTGGGGCGCATATGGTCGTCTATTATTATCATTCCAACTTAGTTGTGCTCCTTGATGCGACGCCAACAACGCCGCCCTTGTCGCCGCCATATCCGCCTCGTATTGCCTAAGTTGTTGTTGAACAAGTTGTTGAACTTGTTGCTGCAGATCTTGCTGATTTTGCTGTTGCACTTCTTCGCGAATTTCAGAAAGAAGTTCTTCCCGAATCGAGGCCCTTAGTCGTGCTTCATACTCTTCATCGGTTTCTTTAATAGGTCGAGATCGTCCGATACTCCTATGACTACCGTAAGAGGTGTCATCGCCGATATCACATATGCCATATGGGTCACTTTGGAATAAAGAAGATGTAGAGCCAGAAGCGAAACGACGACCTCGTTTCATTCCACCGGCATATTGAACAAATTGAGCATAAATTATCCTTCGACGAATCTCAGCATCATCTTGCAAATGAGGTGGTAGCAATCTCTTCCCGGCGTCATATTCCTCAGTATATATAGCCGTCAACATCTACAAAAAGTTAAAAAAACAAGAATCATTAATTATATACGTAATTAATTAATTTTAAATGAAATATATATATATATATATATATAGTGGAAATTTCAAGTGAGAGGGTTTTTAAAATAAGAGGATGAGATGATAAAACCACAGCCCTTGGATTAAAACAGATTAATTAAATTTTTACAACTGCACACATGTGATTGATCTCTTCAGTTCTTTCATCCTCTATGAGTCTTCTCTTTCCCTAGGATTAAACAGCTCATGAATGAAAACAATCTCTCTCTCTTGTCTTCCCAGACCCAAATCAAAATTACTACAGTAAATTCAACAAATTTTGTTGCAGGAGTTATCTATTTTTTGGGGAAAATAAAAGTAACCATTGTTCATTCGTATTACATAATATTAATCAACTTAATAACCAAATGTTTGAAGTTTGAATCCATTGGTGTTCAATTTCAGATGAACATCTAAAGACAAAATTTATAGTTTGTATGGAGGTCACTGTTGTTTTAGCCTTTTTCTTTTCTTAAATCTAATATTCCAGATCTTGGGCAAATTGTATCAATTCAATTTTAAGTTTCAATTAAAAAAATTACAGATTGCGTGAAGTGGGGAGGAATGGAGGATCTTTTTGAAGGCCATCGCCACCGCCGCCGGAGTAAAAGCACCGTGTCACTGTGTTATCGTCAATCATAGTTTTTTGGGATGAGAAAGAAATTCATCTCTCAAAGAATGAATCATCTTTTTGGTTCTATTTTATTTTCCAGTGCAACGGAAGTGGATAACCCACATCGAGATGCAGAAAAAATATTAGTGCTTCCAGAAATTGACTTGTGCCCTTAGCAAAACTTGAGTTTATGGGTAATCTAGAACATGGATAGTTTAACTCTATTAAAAACCCATGCTTTGTAGTTGCTGAGTTACTTCAATCTGAATAAGAAGAAGAAGGAAGAATCACGGAACAGACAAAATCAAGTTTGCCAGAGAGATAACAAAGGAAGGCGAAGGGGTAGGGAGGAAAGAAGGAGGTGCGTTGGAAAAGAAACAAAGAAAGGAGGCGTACGTGAGACTTAAAAAGTGAAACTTTTAATCTACACCTTTCATTTTGATCTAAAGGTCCATATTTAATCCTCTCATCTCTCATATTAATCACTCCTCTCACTTGAAATGCCCCCTATATATATATATATATATATATATATATATATATACACACACACACACACACTTACAACAACTTCTTCCGCCCTTGGCCCGATCCATTCATCACTGTCTGCATATTTGTGCATCAAATTGTTCATTTCCATGAAGGTAGGTGCACGCCCATATATCTTAATGAATTGGATTCGAAGTGTTGCCGCAGACCTTGAGCCTCTAGTGTGAATGCACGAACTTTTAGCTTGTTGGGTGTCTTTATTTGCCTTATTCCGTTGACATTTTGCTTTGTTATCAGCTGATGCCCACTTGGTCACCAAGGTAGGGCATGAGCCACCTGCAAGCCATTTTGGCGGATTTCTTGGATCTTTTTTTGTGCATCAGAGAGCAAACCCGACAAGCGTTTGGATGCTTTTTTATTGAATATCTCATTGATAGCGGCCATGTGCCTTCTGTGCTAGGTGACTTTCTCCTACGTATAATAAAGAAATATGATTAATAAATATAATATATTAAAGTAAAAAATAATATTAATTTATTACTCTAAATCCATTCCAAAACTGGTTCCACCCGGCTTCATCTCCTTTCTCCTCCGACCAATTTTCATATGGATGCTGGAATTTGGATTGGCTTCCTGGCAGCCATGGACCGCCAATTGGCCTCCAACGGTCATGGCTTCTTGGCGGCTCATGACCCACGAAAATTGCTGGTGGCCCTTCACCCACAATAATGCTTCAACGGGCGTGACATGTTGGCGACCTATGGCCCACGCAAATTTTTGCTAACTTTGACAGAATTCCTGGCGGCCCTACACCCCCAATAACATGTTTTCAGCGTTTAGAAAAAAGGAACTGGTATTATTTTATTAGTTTTTTTTCCTGATGCATTCTTGGCGAATTTTATGGCTTGTTGAGGGCTTTTAGCCCTCAATAAAGTGTTGAGGGCTCAAATCCGCCAACAATGTTGGCCAAGAAACTAAGGTTTTCTTGTAGTGACATTATTCCAAAGATGCCAAGGCAAAACAATTTGTGGAACAAGTCTTAGACTCAAAATTTGTGGAACCACTTGTACGTGTGTTGCGTATTGTTGATAGTGAAGATAAGCCTGCTATAGGATATCACTACCGAGCTATATATAAAGCAAGAGAGGAGATTGAGAAGAGGTTTAAAAGAAATAAGCTGAAGGTGGAACCTTATTTAAAGATTTTGGATAACCGTTGGGATGCACAACTTCGCAAAAATCTTCACGCTGCTGGTTATTGGTTAAATCCTTCATGTAGACACAGTCCAGAATATGAAAACCACGAGACCACCAAATATGGCTTGTTGGATGTCATTGAAAAGTATGCTTATGATAGTAGGGACCTTCGAACAAAATTAATAGCTGAGATGAGATCATTCAGAAATTGTGAAGGTAGTTTTGGAAGGAAAACAGCCATAGAAGATCGAACTGAAGTGTTTCCAGGTAAAATTAGTTGATGTAATATGTATTTGAAAAGTATGCTTATGTATTATGTATTTTAAAACGTTTTTTCATTTTATCACATGCAATATTCTAGATCAATGGTGGAAATGTATGGAACTGAAGCACCTAATTTGAAAAAATTGGCTATTCGGATTTTGAGTCAAACTTGTAGTGCCTCTGGTTGTGAAAGAAATTGGAGTGCCTCTGGTTGTGAAAGAAATTGGAGTGTGTTTGAGCACATTCATTCAAAGAAAAGAAAAGAAAAGAAATAGGTTGGAGCATCAAAAACTTAATGATCTCGTCTTCGTTCGTTACAACTTAAGGCTAAAAAATATGTATTACAAATTTACAATTATTATGCACTTTTAGTTTTAATATTGTTCAAGCTTGATTTATTATAGGCCTCCATGATCATGATTCTGTATACCAGCTTATTATAGGCAGTTGTAATGATTCGTAGAAATTTACAATTATTATTATCACTTTTACTAGGTTAGCATATAATAGAATTCTCTTTGTAATGATTTGTAGAAATAAGAAGAAACACAATTATGACCCTATCAATTTTGAAACACTTGATGACCATTCTGATTGGGTGTTGGAGGATTCACCACCATTTTTAACTATTAAGGAGGTGGAAGCACTACGCAATGATCTTGCTAGTATGACAATTCAACCTCTTTCAAATGATATTGGTATGTTGTTAGTTATTGTGATTGCAATTTTGCTATTTTAATTTATTACTATGTCAATTGCTAAAGTCTCCAAATTGATGTTATTGTAGATCAATTAAATTTGGATGAGGTTGAGGATGATGCACAACTTGGAGAAAATGTAGAACAAAGTAATAATATTGTTGATGGGGGAGATGATGTGGATGTTTTTGATGTGGATGCTTTTGATCTAGGAGAGCCCAACATTGACACAACTATGCCTCCTTGGAATTAAATTTATTAGACATTTTGTTTTCCGTTAATGTTTTATGTTGCAATTACATTTTGTTTAAAACTTATTTGTGCATGATGTTTAAAACTTAGGGTCTTGCTAGACAGTGCACCGGGACACTCTTTAAGCATTCTATTTAAGGAAATAATTTATTCATAAAGTAAAACATTTCAATTTCCAATGCGTTGACTTCACACATTTCCATACAAAATTCACTAAAACTTACTAATTAAGGTGCTTAAAGAGTGCCCCGGGAGCACTGTTTAGCATTTTCCTAAAACTTTATTTGGATTTGTATTTTGTACTATTTTAATGTGCGATTATGAGTTTATGACATTTCCAAATTTTCATATTTTTTATGATTTTTTTTAAAGACCGAGTTATCTGATTAGACTGGTTTAATAACTATATAGTATTATTATAGAGACCGGTTCATTCCACCAGTTTAATCCGGTTTAGTCATGCGGTTCGACCAGTGACCTAGTGGTTCGACCAATGAACCACTGACCTAGTACCCTCACTGGTTCGAGGCCCAGTCCGATTTTTAAAACACTGGTAAAATGTGTATTTTTATATTCCTTTTCCTTATGCAAAAGTGACCTTAACTCGTTTATTAGTAATTCACCCTATTTTTGGTTGGTTTTAGATCTTGTTGTTTCTTTTATCTGTCGAGTGTCTATAGATGAATCCAGACGGTTACTTGGCCCATTCTGGGGTCCGACGCATTGATTTCATCGAGGAGGCATATCATGATCCATGGGAGGTTGACAGAGTAAATAGCTCCTTAATCTTCAATGAACTAGTTATTATGGCTACGGGATACAGTGTGCAATTAGTTCGTGAGACATTTGAACAAACTCTACCACTTGAAAGGTTATACTTAACGTTGCATCAAATGTTTGGTAACACTCCATTTGCACAGTTAGGAGTCAATTCTCTTAATGTAGCAGCACCTCAACAACCCTTGGTTCCTCAAGATGAAGTGTCGGTTGTCATTCCCGACGATGTGGCCAAAGATGGTATTGGAATGAACTTTATGTCTGAAGAAGAGGATCCAGAAGAAGATCCTTATTTTCATTGGGAGGAAGGGGAATTCCGCCCAAACGGCCATCTCTAAGAAGCATGACAACCTAATATGGACTAGAGTTTTAAGGGTGTTTAAATTAATTATTTTGTAATATATTGCCCTTAAAAACTGATCCTTTTGAAAATGCCTAACTTAAGTGGTATAAGCTAGTTTGTTCCTAACCCAAGCTAAATAAGTCGATTAAGGTGTAATCCTCTTTGTAAAATATTTAGTTATGATGAATTTGAAACAAAGAATCTCAAGATTAAATGATGCCTATTATTAATGAAATATATAATGTATCATGTATTATATAGATTAACTGATCTTATATTATATTTAAGAAAATTTGCAGAACCTAATTAAATCTCAATAATTTTTTTTGATGTATTTAAGAAAGAAAAAGATAAATTAGTCCTAAATCAGTGTTACAATTTAGATCATGCCAAAGTAATAGTAATTCCTACAAAAGTAAAAGATCCCAATTCTATATTTCTTTTTTGACAAATGTTACATTTACATGTGTATTTATTTATTTATTTATTTTATTAAATGTACATGTGTACCTTGTTAATTTCTTGTGCAAATAAATCAAACTAATTGACTTGTTTTTTGAGCTGTAGGACTCTGACTTCTTCAGTAAAACTAAGAGATTGTTTGAATGCTATCAGGGACGATGTATTTGATGCCTCAATAATTTCTAAACCCACACCGTATTTTTTTTTTACCCTTTGAATTTTCAATTTTGTCTTTTTAAAAAAAATCAGTTTTTAGAAATTGGATTTTTTTTGCTTGAAGAAAATTTTGGTTTCTAGAAATCAAAATTTTCTCTGAATCTGCACTAGAAAAAAATTCGGTTTCTGCGAACCGAATTTTTCCGCAAGGGCAGAATTGAAATATTGGAGGAATAAAAGAATGACGGGGTTGGAAGAGAAATTTTCTGATGCTTGTTGTTATCTATCACAAGGAGTTGTAGGACGTGAATTGGTTCGTGTTGACGGTTGATTCATTCGCCAATTTTTCAGACCTTGGTTCGTGTTTGCAGACATTCTCTATGCTCGTGCTTGAGGATAATTTGTTAGGCTCAATTTAGGTTGTCTCAATTTGTGCTGATTTATATATTTGTATCACCCGTTTGGGTTGAACTGCACTTTGTTGGGTCAGGTTATGTCCCCCAGATTATTTCTCTTGTATTTTTTTTGCTTTTTTATTATATATTATTATTATGAGACTACGGTAGACGACGAGGGGCTTTGGGGGTGCCTTAATTGGTATTCCTCAAGCTTATTTGATACCCGCTTTTCTCTTAACTTATCAACAAAAAAAAAATAAAAAACTCCACCTCTTCAATGGCAAAGTGGCCAAAGTTTTGGGCCGCCTGCTATCAAGTTTTGATCGGGTCATCCACCATTTATATCTGCGCTCCAATCACAATAGTGTTGGGCGCGAGAGGGTGTGTTAAAGAAGTTTCACATCGGTTGCGAGATGACCTAAATATGTGTTTATAAAGTGAGAGCAATCCTTACCTTACAAGCCGGTTTTGTAGGGTTGAATTAGACCCAACTCCTAATTCTAAGACGGTGCATTATATATGAAAATTACTTTTTAGACCCCCAAAGTTTTGAAACCGATCTTGATGAGATCCTATCTTTTGAAAGGTTTGTTTTATGCCTATTGTAAGAAACTGTACTTTCATTTTCTCTCCCACAGTCCACCTCCATTGTTACGAAAAAGAAGCAACATTTAGAGGGTTTTTATACTCATTTGGCATAAGAAAATAGGTAATGTGTGATTTAAACTGCTTTTTGGATTGTAACTTCTTAATTGCAACGGGAAGATAACTTTCAAAATGTATTTTGGAATATACGATCTGAAATGAACTGATAGTAAAATTTTTGTAATTTTTTAACTTTTAATGTTTTTATTGGTTTATATAGGTAGTAGTTGTAGGCATGACTGAACCTCTGATTGATTTGAAATCAGACAATGATAAACCCAACATTGTTGAATCCATTGAGCCCGTGGGTTTGCTCTGAGGTTACAAAAGTTGGATTTAGTGTTGTTATAGGAAAATTAGATAATAGTTATGGAGGATGGAAACATTTTTTTGTATTGGGTTGCGAAAGAGACTGTTGGTACAAAGAAAGCAAAAATAAGTTAAAGAAAAAAGACACATGATTGAGGAAATGTGAGTGTTCACTCAGGTTGCGTGGTTACTTTTTGGCATCATAACAATATATTTATTATTGTTATAAATTGTTTTCTATAATTATAAAATCCTATTTATTTTTCTTTTCAATCTCTCAAAATTCCAAACAAAATCTGCATAAAATATTTTTCTCATATTTTATTACTTTACTTTCTAATAATCTCTAGGAAACGACAATGTTGATGGAAATATTCATACTTTTATTGATCTAGTGCATTGGTGATCTCAAGAATATAAATAATAAATTATGTTCGGTCTAACCATATCTAACGTGAAAGAAAGTTAACTAATTTTAGTTTAATTTGATCTCTTAATTTTTGTTTACTTTTTTACTCCGTTCCTTTTTAAGTGTCATTTTTATCGCTGCAAAGGTGACAATGCATAACTTTGATCACTAATATATTTAATTATCTATTATAAAACATTATTAAAATTTTAAAAATATTTGTCGAAATAAATTGAACAATATATTTGCTAACATTTGGTTTTATACATCAATAAAAATGTATGGTCAAAGTGATTATGCGAATAGAGCACAGTGATCCAAAACACACATAAAAAGAATCGGATGAAGTAGTTTTTTTTATAGCTTTGCCCTCTTTTATTATTTATTAATAAAGAAAAACCCACATTTACCCTTCTTTTTTTTTTAAATGATTTGAAATTGATACAAAATAAAAAACCGTAGTGTTTTGAGAGCTGAGGAAAAAGAGTGAGCGAGTAACTTTGGTGAAGAATTAGAAGAAGTGTGACTGCGTGAGCGTGCTGAACAGTGAAGAAGAGTGATGAAACGATTTTTCAAAGTAGTTGAAAAAGATTCAGAAAAATGTTCCAAGAAAGCAAAAGAAAACGAGAAAGAGAACGAGAACGAGAATGAAGACGAAGAAAAAGTAGAAACAAAGAAGGAGCCATTGAAGTTCATGACATGGAACGCCAACAGTTTATTCCTCCGCATCAAAAACAATTGGTCAGAATTCAGCAATTTCGTCACTACATTCGATCCCGATGTCATTGCCATTCAAGAAGTTCGAATGCCCGCTGCTTCTTCTTCTTCTTCCAATTCCAAATCCGCTCCTAAAAATCAAGCTGAAATTAAAGATGATACTAACTCCTCTAGGGAAGAAAAAAGGGTATTCACATTTTCATTTCTCTAATTATCATTGCAATGCTTATACCATTTCTTAATTTTAATTTACTTTTTTTTTATTTACTTAGTGCATCACAAATAAATAAATAATTAATTATGTTATGGTCGTTAAATCCTAGCTCAACTGGATAATTATTGAGATTGTTAAATTAGACCAGAAAAAAGGCGTTGTTTAGGCTAGAACTAAAATAAATGGTGATTGGTGTTGGACTTGGTATGAAGGATCATGGTTCAATCCCCGCAACTGCAATTGGGAGGGGATGGAACCACTTGATGTCAAAACTGACCCCGGAACCAGATTAGGCAGTCCGGTGGGACGGATACTGGTGGTGAAAAAAAAAAAGTGAGGTTATCCTATTTAGGGTATTTGGATTGCCTTATTTGAGTGTCATAAATATTAAACACTTGTGAGACTGTTTGGAATAACTTATAGTAATTAATAGCTTATGAAATGTCCTTAAGTTGTTTTCATTTTATTTTTGTAAGTTTTTCGAATAGCTTATGAAAATAACTTATAGCTTATATGAAAATATTTTGACTTTATTTCATCTTTTGTTATAGAAATAGTTTAAATATAAGCATTTGTATGATAAACACTTAATCAAGCTGTTTATTAAAACTGAGTCTGGGTTAGAGACCGTGATTGTAACTTTCAACGAGAAACTGAGATTATAAGGATTTTGTTTGATGACTTAAAAGCTTAGAAACTGCCATTGTTTTTTTCTCATAAAGAGCTACAGATGCATGATCAGGTTACTTGACAGATATAAACTCTTAAGTTCTCAAATCAAATGAAAGGATACAATGTGTGTGATAACTTTAATGTAGCACTTGAAGTTATTTTATTGGTCTTTCACTTACTTGGTCTTTTTTTAATGGCATGGATGGTCAAACACCTACTCAATTAAATCTTTAACTATTACGCGATAACGCACAAATGGTTTTGTTGTACATAAGAGCTCTTTGGACTTGAAACGTGGAGGTGGACAATGCATAGGCCCATTTTTAATATTTGCTAATTGTGCAAATAAGGGTGGCAAGGATCAAAATCTGCACTACTTAGTCATGCATTGCAGACTTTGATACAATGTTGATGGCCACTCTTAAAAAATTAACTTAGTGATTATTAGGTGAAGGCTTGTGAATGGCTTTATGGACATCTCTGACATGCATTCTAATTACTTCAACACCGAAAGTGAACAAAACAATATTGTTGCTAAATTGATATAATCATCGTATCCTTTCTAATACTTTAGAACCAATGTTTGATCAAACTTACAGATATTGATGCGTGCACTTTCAAATCCACCATTTGGGAACTATCGTGTTTGGTGGTCTCTCGCAGAATCAAAGTATGCAGGGACAGCACTATTTGTGAAAAAATGTTTCAAGCCCAAAAGCGTTGTTTTCAATCTTGATAAAATAGGTATTCTTTGCTTCACAGAATTTTGTTATTGCATTTATGGCAGATATTAATGTTATTCTTTTACTGAAAAGAATATGAAAACTATTGATCTTAATTTATAATCCTTAGCGGTTCGAACATGCTCATGTCATCATGTGTGACTTTAAAAGAAGCACGATCTTATTATTACAGTATATATTTTTATTTTAATGTAGAAAAGATTGGCCTGGAGGAGTACTCGGAATTCTCCAAAATATAATTATAATGTGTTGGTTGTTGAAATTTTTTACTGTTAAAAATTGATCATATATCTATTCAAAATTGAAGTTTAATTTTACATGTCCTAAAGGCATGCAGCTTAGATATTTTTACTGAAATAGTATTTTTTTTAACATATTTGCATTGAATTATATTCAATGCTTGGTTTACAGCTAATGGGTCCTCATTCTTGTTTTTGTTTTTAGCTTCAAAGCATGAACCAGATGGCCGAGTAATCTTAATTGATTTTGAAACACTTCGTTTATTGAATACATATGTACCAAATAATGGGTGGAAAGAAGAGGCAAACTCATTTCAAAGGAGAAGAAAATGGGACAAAAGAATTCTGGAATTTGTTAACCAAAATTCAGACAAGCCTTTGATATGGTGTGGGGATCTGAATGTCAGGTGATTAATCTCCATTTTTCTTTTGGCAGCCATTAATTAGTCCCGTCCTATTTGTTTGTTATCTTACTTTTATTTATGCATTCCTTTGTCATTAAATCAAGTCTAGCTATGAAGTTCTAGATATGAGCTAGCTTAGCTGTTGGATGCATCTATTTTGTACTAGCCATGCCATTGAGAAAACAGGAATCCAACAGTTTGAGAGGACCGTTAAGATTTATGTTGTATTTCAATTTGATGCAACTATATGCATTATATGAAACTAATTCATTGAGGCTGCATTGCTTCTTATTAGTTTAGAAATTATTTTACCTAGTTTGAAAGTATTTCTATAGTTGTCATGAACTTCAAAAACTTTTATAGATGAATAAAGCCTTTAACTCTCATATCCATCTTCTGCAGCCATGAAGAGATTGATGTGAGTCATCCAGAGTTTTTCAGTACAGCAAAACTCAATGGTTATGTTCCTCCGAATAAAGAGGTCTGATCAATTTACTTACTCTTGAAATTTCCTCTAAAATAGATTTAATTAATTCAATTTATCCCACAACAGCTTAAGCTATTAGGTAGAGCAAGATTAGTTAGATAACTGATATAGTAATTAAAGTAGTGTAATATATCTTTCATATAGTAATAAAAATTCTAATGTTGTGAGTTTATGCAGGATTATGGGCAGCCTGGATTTACCTTGGCTGAAAGAGCACGATTTGGTACCATCTTAAGAGAGTGAGTCATTCATTATTCTTTTTGGTCCATTGATTTATGTTACTTAACATCAACATGGCCAAACCTCATATTTTGAACTTCCTATCATGCTTGGATTGGTTAGGAATCCACTCAAAACTACAATGCAGACATTTTTTCCCTGTAGTTTATCTAACTTGATGAAGAGATAGATTTTCAGGAGAGATTTAACGCCTGTTGTGTTGTAATATGTTATGGTTTAGGAACTGAGTTTTATATATAGCATTTAGTACAATATGTACTTTGTAGTATCTGATTTATAATTAAATTTCATTTTTAAAGTGATTGTAATAGTCGTGTTCTTTTCCTATCCGTGTTTGAACCACCTGTGGTCCATTAAAAGTTGTCTGCATGAAATAAGATACTTTTTAGATTTAACTTTTGACATTAACTTACTCTTATTTACTTTGCTTCATTGAAAGGGGTGATCAATTGTTTTGTTTTCTTATAATGATGCATTATGACACTAAGGACGCAATGGGATTTCTAATATGATGATCCTAAGCTTAAGTTAGATAGAGGGGTAGGGGATTTGGCTTGCATGATGAATACGAAGAAGTAGCAAGTAGCAGTGTAGCACAATGCTTAACGGCATCAATCAAAGGAAAAGAAACAAAAAAAGAGTGACTATATAAAGTATAGGAAGACTAGGAGAAATTGGACCTTTCATTTTGATAGGACCCTGGAAGTTATAGAATTAATTATGCAGTACTTGTAGAATTGGGTAGGTGGTTATAGCAGCAGTCAGGACATGAGCTTAGCTTAAAAAGTAGGAGGCTCATAGAAGGGAGGTTCAGTTTAAATTGTTTTTTTGAAGAAGCTAAATTAACCCACCGAAATTGACACCAGAGAGAAACGAACCTGAGACCTTAAGGAGGAGCACACTCCCAGGTCCCAAGTCAATACCACCAGACTTGTTCAATTTAAATTGTTACGTTCAAGGGAACGAGTAGTGGCTCAGCTTTGGACGGGGAGTGACCTTTTTGGACGGATTTCTTCTTGGTGGGTTCACATTTGTTTATTAGATATTAATCTTCTGAGGTCTTGGAAAATTTTATGATGTATTTTCAGTATTTATTACATTGCAACTGAAGACAAGGACAAATGAACTAATAAAAAATTTATCTTGCACCATTCATTATTGACTCTTCTGACTGTAGTGTCTACCCATCATATCCTTTTGCCCTTTACTTTTGAATTACTTATTCATTTAAATATAAGTCTAGATAACTGATATCGTGGAGCGTGCTTTAGGGGAAAGCTGGTAGATGCCTACAGATTTCTGCACAAGGATAAGGACATGGACAAGGGATTCTCGTGGTCTGGAAACCCCATTGGGAGGTAAAAAATTCATTTTATTGATCTTTATACCATAGGGATTAACTCTCTACAATAGTGTTAACTATATATTGAGGCAATACACTTCGAAGAATTTAAATTATGTTTTTGGTTTTTTGTCTAAACCATTTTTCCTTTTGCACTTCATCCTTTAACCCCTAGAAAGGCTTCCTCTCTAGTAGTGTTTAGGCCTGTTATTAGTAAACATTATTAGGCATTTATTATTTTATTAGCCAGCAATTATTATATTACTATGCAGCAGTTATGTATTAGGAAGCAAATGTTTTTAGGAAGTTAATGGATAAATAAGTTACTGGATAAATAGGGAAACTGAAGGAAAAAGTCAGTAGGCAATTATTTGTGATTGAATATTGGTTGGGAGAGACCAAGCTCTCGAATTCTGGAAGGGAGAGACCAAGACTCTCAAATTCTTGGAAGGGAATCCATTGTAATTAACCTATATATCGCATTGCTCATTCTTTGGTTAGTTTACCATTATTTTTCTATTATTATCTTGTTCCATCATCAATAAAAGTCAGTTACTGCTATAAATTACAATTGTGGTACCAATTTCTATCAATTAGCTAAATATAAGCAACTAGTATTCAGAACTCATGCAACACATAGAGAGAAAATAATATATAGCAGCATGTACGATAGGATGAAGCACATATATTTCATTATACTTAATTAGCAGTAACATCATTTAACATTTAATCCTAATTTGGTCAGATTAGACATTGATCAAAATTGTGTACTAACTGTTATATGATCATGATATATCAAAATATATCAATACAAAATACATGCAATGAGTAGTATTTTGGCAGTGTAATCCATGATATGATGTGTCAAAAAAGGAGTTATGATATGTTAGCAACAAAAGCGATTATAAAGTGCAATAATTTTTTCCTGAGCAAATCCACATCTAACACTTGACCACCTTCAACAACAAAAAAAGACATAATGGTTATACATATGTGGTTAATAATAAAGTAAGTGTTAATGTGATCATATATCATGGTATTCTTTCAATTTTAAAAAATCTAAAATATATATTAAAATATAGACCTAGACCTCCAAAACTCCCCCTTCTAAAATCCTCCAAAATTCCCCTCCCAAAAAACCCTAATTGACGGTTTTGGCTTGTTAATTTGTATGAGTTTTTTCTTTGAAGGTATCGTGGAAAACGGATGAGAATAGACTATTTTATAGTTTCAGAAAAACTTAAAGAAAAGATTGTTGCATGTGAAATGCACGGACAAGGGATTGAGTTACAAGGTAAGTTTCTTTTCTTGTGTTAATACTAGTTGCTTAATCAACAAAATTTAAAATTTGTGAAGGTTTTTGTTGCTAACACTCCTCCTTTAGCTTATTTGCTTAGTTGTGTTAATTGGCGTTGTTGTGTTATATCTATAAGTTGTTTAATGGCTACACCAACATTAGCTTTCTTTATTTTCATATGCATGGGTTTCTGGTGCATATCTCTTCATTGTTATTAGCATTTTAAAATCACTTTTCATAAGCTTATATTTCATAAGTATGACCTTGTTATATATTGTCTCGGCAGGTTTCTATGGAAGTGATCATTGTCCAGTAACCTTGGAGCTCACTCCTACCTCCAACTCTCAAAATGAGGATCCAATATAAGTACTATTAGATGTTTATGTTACAGAGCCACTGTTAGTTATCATCATCCTATTCTCTTTTGTCTAGATGCTTACAGTTCGGTTAATGAGAACCGACAAGCTATTTCTTACTGTGTTCTCTTGCATAGACTAGCAGCATGCATAAGTGCAGAAATGGTGGTGGTTGTAGGAATTTTCCATGAACTTGTGTTTTTTTGGATAGTACATGTTAGTTCTTTTAAAATCAAGATACCTAACATTTATACCTAGTTGTCAAATAACCGATTATCTCAAAAGCTTGCTGTTAGAAAGAGCTACATCAATAGTTTTATATTATTTCTATCACGCTTCCTCACGCAAGAGTTCATTTGGGCTTGAAGCGTGGATAATGCATAGGTCCACCTACCATATGCTTAAATTCCACTTTTTAATTAGAAAGTGAGAGAAGCGGGGATCGAACTCTAGACCACTTAGTCATAGAGACTCTGATACCATGTAGAAAATAATATGCGAATACTGTTATGATTTATTCATCGGCTCAAGGCTGATATTTATAATAAGAGTACAACTAGCTATAAAAGGAAATAATATAACACATAAAAAACTAGAATCTCCTATAAATAATAAAATAGGAAACTATATTTTCCAACACTAGTATTTTTCTCCCCTGCACTTCCTATTTTTTATGAAACTGCAAAAGAAAATCACATTTTATTTGAAGGGGTTAGTATAATGTGATTTCATCATCTCTTTGAATGTTGTATCGTGGTAGATTTTTCGAAATCACTGCGGCTTGCCGATGCTGTGATACCATACATGTGCCCTGACCATTGGACGGTATCAATCGGGTCATTGATTATAGTTAGGTTATTTGGTAAATGAGTTGCTGAATTAATTGATTGATAAATATAAAACGATATAAAATTATGTTAATTTGTTTTTTACAAATAGGTTTGTTTTAAATGCAATTTTGACACCCGAAGTTTCATAATTGTATAATTTTGGTCCCCTAAGTATCAATTGTATGATTTTAACCCTCCTAAGTTTCACAATTGTGTGATTTTAAAATTAAAACAAATATTTAAAAAAAATTAAAAAGATGTTTTAAAATTAAAAGTAAATGACAAATTACTTTTTTTTAAAAAAATAACATATAAAATAAGTTTTTTTTCCTTATATGTAGTTTGTAAAATAATTTTGCTATAAAAATTAGTTTTCAAACTTTATAAACTGTTTTTTTTAAATAATAATTATTTAGCCTTTTATTAATAAAATTTAATATATTTTTAAAATTTCAAAGCATATTTTAAATTTAATTTTATTTTAAAATTATACTTTATTTTAAAATTATTTTTAAAATTGTTATAAAAATTATTTTATTTTAAAATTTTATAAACTGTTTTTTTAAAACAATAATGATTAAACCTTTTATTAAAAGAATTAATACAGTTATTAAATTTTAAAACTACTTTTTATTTATTTTAAAATGTCACTTAAGTACACCATCCGGTCTTATATATATGAAAATTTCTACTTTTTATATTCATTGTAAAATTGACGTATCTAGACTATAAGATAGTCTACATACATCAATTTTTTTTGAACAAGCCAAAATGAGACATATATATATAATCGAAAAAAAGAGCTCCCCCTCAGCACAAGACGTGCTTAGAAAGAAACAAAGAGTTACTCAAGGGTGACAAATCAAAAGCCAACTAAGTCATACAAGGCCCAAACAAAGCATAGGACTAAACCACCAACTATGAAAGTTTAGAGCTATAGTACTGTTGTTCACTCGCAACCATCTGTAAGAAAAGGTCTTCATCTTGTCCAACATATGAGATAAAGAATTTGCTGAGCCTCTGAATAAACGATGATTTCGCTCTGTCCACACAACCCACACGCTGACAAGCCATAGGAGTTGCATAAAAGAGCGACGTGCACGGGAACCACCTGCCGAACTCGTAAACTGGACAAAATGATCTGGAAGAGTCTGCGCTGTCACCAAAGAAGAACCTGCCCATGAACTGACCAAAGGCCAAAGGGAGCCAAAAGTGCTGCAAGAGAGAAACGAGTGATGTGCTGACTCCGCCTCACCGCAACCGGAAACACAAAAGTGAGCCGCCACTGGTAAAACACCTCGAGTGATAAGGTTTGATTTAGTGGGTAACCTATCACGCAAGAGTCTCCACGCCAGAATGGACACTTTCAAAGGAACCTGAGGATGCCATATAAGACCTGCTGCAGCATCTAAGGGGGCCACAACCTGATCTGTCAGAAGCTGATAAGCACTGCGAACAGTGTAGCCACTATCCAGCTCAGACTGCCACTACCAACAATCCGAAGAATGATCCTGCAGAGAAACATAAAGTAATAAAGTCTGACACTCCCTCAACATCTCCTCCTCCCACGCCCTTAACGGTCTGCGCCACACCCACGCCTCCCCTACTGCCCCCACCCTAGCGAAAGAGATGTACCAAAAAAAAAATAGAAATGAAGAGATCCAAACTGGAGTATGAACTGTGCATTAATGATAACAATGGGCTGGTTAAGTTTGCATTGTTGTTACTTGCATGATGATATTTTCGTCAGCAGAATTTAGTTATTTCATGCAGGTATGACTTGCAGGGTCCCCACCCCACGCTTAGTCTTTAATAGTCTATCAAAATTGCCAATGAATTAAAGGCATTTCTTCCTTTCTTTCTACGGACCCCCTCTCACGTGTCATTGTTTGGTGGGATCAACATTGAATTTCCTGAAGCATGGCTACTACTAGTACTATGTCATCATCAACCATGAGTATGACCATGGAGTTTAACATTCTTCCTAAATAAAATAAAGTTCATCACAAAGTTATACGGAGTATACAATTCTCTTTTATATTTAATAATTAAGAATATTTAAGTAATTTTCTTATTTATCCGCGGGCGCAAATACCATTAAATTTGTATGTCTATCCATTAAGTAACAGATAGTTAAAATATTTATTTTTTATCAGTGGATATCCACTAAGTTATCCGCCTCAAATTCGTGACAGATTTTATCCGCAGATATCTATGGGTACGAGTATATTTGTCATCCCTGCATGAAACATATATATACTTTATCTATTTTAATTTTTTTTGTCCTTTTAGACTTTCACACATGGACTAAGAAATAATAAATATTGAAATGTTAGTTATTTTTACTCTTACTTTTTATTTAAAAAAAGAAAAAATCATTTAATTGATTTTCTTTTTACACCACCAGTATCTGGCCACTGGACCGCCTAATCTGGTTCGAGGGTCAGTTCTGCATCAAGTGGTTTCAGCCCCCTTTCGACCGCAGTTGCAGGGATCATTTAATTGATGTTTTAGTTTTTGTAAGGGAACTACTAGTAAACATCATTAATTTGGTTTTTTAAAAGAACCAAAGTTTGGGGACAAAAGTAAAAAGTTAAAAGAACCAAAGATTAGAGACGGAGGAATGACAAAAGTTTAGTATATTCTCTAGTAGCATTGAACTTATGCAAGTGCAAATCTACAACACTAAATAATTGTACTGTCTCTTTTATTTATCATTTATTTACATGATATGGATTTACATATCTGGTTTCTAAAGCCATCCGTTTAAGATAAAAGTAATGAAAATCATGATCCGAAAATCAAATTTTTTTTTAGTTCTTTTTCTTTTCTTTTCTGGATGAACTTTTTTCTAAACATACCTGCGGAAAAATCATTCAAAAATAAACATTGTCTTAACAATAGGGACCTGTTCTGGTGAACACTTAAGGGGGTGTGTAAAGTAAATAAATTGGACCGTCAATCATCAATAATTATCAAAAGTCCTTTCTCTTGCATGGTATATTTTTTCGTCCTCTTGTTTTTCATCAATGTTACAAGTATTTATAGTGTACACAGGGAAGGGATCTTTCCCGCCCTTTTTCTTCATTGACCTTCTCACGTTCCCACTATACATTTGATCACATGCGTATCTGTAAGGTGATTATGGGGAACGTGGTTTGAATAGTACAATTTTACATGTATCATGCTCCTAGTCGTAAGGAAAAAGAAGATAAATGGGGTGAATAATGGGAGAATAGCTGTTACGATAATAGATCATGAAGTCGTGGGTGTCTCGCCCGTTTCAGAGTACCTCGCCATATGAGAGATGGGTGTCTCGCCCTCTATGTCGCGCCCTCAAGTGAAATTGGGCTAAATGTTGTATATGTGTTGGGCCGTTGCTACTGGGCCATTGCATGGATCATCAAATAATGTTTGGGCTTTGCTAAATACACCCCTTATATTTACACCCGGTCCACAACCCCTCAAGCACGAGGATCAGTGGAGGCGAAGTGGTGATAATGGGCGAAATTTCCGCTGATAACCGCTGCTATTCGTGGCAAAATTTTCAGAATTACATGTATTCCATGCCGTGCTTTTTCCCGCTATCAGTAGATGTTATAAATAGGGATTGTTGAACTGTATCCACCACACAAAACTCTCTTGTATTCTTTTCTTTAAATCAGCTATGAATTCCCCGACCTCTGTCCTTGAGTCTCCAGTAGCCAGAGCCATTAAGGCTTTGAAAGGCTTGCTTCGCCATGGCATTGATGATTTGATTGATCAAGCAGATGACTTCTCCGAATTTGCTGAAGAACTTAGGTCGGCTTCTTGGAGATTGACTAATGCTAATCTGTGCTTCCTTGAGAGGGTAAAACATCTCAAGGATAGCTTAACTGACGATGGAACTTTCATTGTGTCCGTTGAAGATGCTCGCCACCTTCATAACGAGCTGGTTTCTGACTTATTTGATCAGATTTGGCGTCTGAAAGAGAGTTTGAGAGTTCGTGAGGAACTCCTGAATTTAGCCTTTACTGAGGAAGAGGCACTGACTCATCGTATGAAAGTTTTGGAAGATGAGCTGAAGGTTTTGGCCAAGAAGAAAGAAGAACTTCGTGTGAGTAACAAGGATGAAATTTCTGCTTTGCTGTTCAAACGTCGTGAACTTGCTCGCCTAGAAGTCAAAACGAAGACCTTGGGAGAAAGTCTCAAAAAATTCAATGATGATTTGGCGACGTCTAAGAAGTACAAACGTGCCCTGGAGGATATGCAGACCATGGCTTTGGATGCTGCTCCTGATGCTTAGATATTTTTGTTTCTTCTGATGTAGTTTCAATTTGTTGTTTCCTTTTCAATAATTTTCTTGTTCATGTATTTCCCTTTTGTACTTTGCATTTGAAGAAATGAATTTCCTTTTTTAATTTCCTGCTTGCATATACGTTAGCACATAAAATAACAAAATATATTATATCTCGCCCCTGGCGAGTGGATAACACATTACGCCCTTTAGGCGAGAAGACTTTGTAATGTATTGAGGCGGTGTGGTATCACGCCTTAGACGAAGTATCAACGTTTCATCTTCCGATTAAATTTTAAATTGGCAAGTGTCACAAACGTGTTTCCCACGTTGACACGCGTTTCGAGACGCAGTTTTAACCAATGGATAACTGAACGTTACCACTTCACTGACAGTTTTTGCTTATATATACGTCAATTTTTCTTCTTCAACACTTTTTCCAACCTCTCAACTTCCGAAATCTTCTAAGTTTTTCTCAGATCTAGCAATTTCTTCTTCCTTCTACCGGATTTTTCCGCAACTTGCTTACGTTCTATCTTCTCCATTTTTTCCGCTTTCCAAATGTTAATTTCTCAAGGTATTTTCGTTTCTTACCCCTTTTTCTCTAAGTGTTTTTAATTTCGCTTTAATCATGGTTCTTCATCGCGAACTCGAGGGTGCGAAAGATTATCCTTTAGTGATCCATCCTGTGGGTTCTGATTGGGAACGCAAAGTTCGTGCACATTATACTAGGGCCGACGGAACCCTAAATTTTAACGGTTACTATGAAGAAATGGTTGAGTTTCTTTATGTTGGAGTAAGCCCTAAAAGCCAATCTATTTGATAGCATTTGCTTTTGTATTGTGACATGATTTATATATATTAAATATATATAATAAGGCATTTCTTTATTATGTTTGTTTACCAAAATAATAAAGTCCCTAGAATAGATTGTTCATGTAATGAAACATTAAGTGAGACTTAATCGTGAGATTACATTAACTTAAGAACACTATTCTTAAAGTATCCGTAGTCAAGCTTTAATATGAAATGGGATAACATTAAAGCATAGAGACTATTATGGTTGTAGACTGATGATCACGTCTCACTGATCATAGATAATGAGTTATCAAGTCTTCACATAGATATAAATGTTAAGGGTAACTTTATATCGGATTGACCCACCATGAGAATACTGCATAGAATGTTATGAAATGTCATAAGTTATTCTCATAGTGATAAAAGGTGCATTCCATCCTTCGACCTGAAACCACTGTGTACCCTAGATGTAGGAGTGTAATACCTTGTTGCCATTCAAACGTTATCCGTAACTGAATAACTATAAAGTTGGTTGATGGGTATCCCATGAATCATGCTGAGGGACATGAGTGACCTAGATGGGATTTGTCCCTCCTACATAACGGGAGATATGTCTATGGGCCCAATCTTGAACTAGACAAGGATGACATACTATGGCTTGTGTTCAATATAGACATGAGGACAAAAGGGTAATTATGCACAAGATGTTTATCACAGAAAGGTTAGTCAGATCACATGACATTCTTATAACTTGGGTAACAGTGATGTCATAAGTAAGACTTATTGCGGGGGTGCAATTAGTGAAAAACGAATATTGGGCTTAAGAAGTCCAAATTCGTGTGAACTGAAGCTCACATAAGAAACTCTATAAATAGAGCCTTATGAAGTTCAGTCTCTCACACTTTGGAGAAATTCTGAATTTCTCTAAACCCTAATTCGTATTTGGGAAATTCTGAATTTCTCTAAACTCTAATCCGCTCAAGTTCCCTCATTCTTCATCCAAGAACGGCTAGCACCGAAGGTTGAAGGTTCCTGTTCATGTGGACTAAGTGGAGGCGCTGCAATTGTGGTGCTCGTGATCAATTGAAGGTTCTTGTTCGTGATCATACGGTGTTTCTTGTTCGTGATCGAAAGGCAGTTCGTGTTCGTGGTCGTAAGCAGTTTCTGTTCGTGATCGAAAGCTCCTTGTTCGCGAAAGAAAGCATCAGTTCTTCAAGGTAACAATATATTCTTGACCATGATCTTTCACATGGATCCATTGAAGGAAAATAAAATTTTAAAATCCGCTGCGTTTTATCTTTGATAAACAGTTACGTTTTCCTTCACTTTATAGTTCTAGCGATTCTGAGTCTAGTAGTAGCAACGATGGCGGAAATGATAGTGATTGTGTCATTATCTCTTCCTCTGAGTTTAGTTTGAAAGACCCTAATAATCGTTCTTTAATTGTTGCAGACTCCATCGCAACGATTTCCACATCAATGGAGACTTCATCTAGATTTACCTCCGACGAATTTGTTTCTACTTTTAGGAAAGCTATTAAGGTATCTGATGAGGGCGATGAGGATCGCATTATACTCAAACCCGTCGCCGAGGGCGAGTTCGTGACCACTGTTAACGAACGGGAATCCCATCATTTCTACATGTATACTCACGTCCTTCAAACCCTGAATTTCTGGCTTCCTTTTAGTAATTTTGAGTGTCAAATGTTAAGGGTGATGAATATTGCCCCCTGTCAGCTTCACCCCAATAGTTGGGCTTTTTTGAATGCTTTTCAAATTGTTTGTGATTATCTGGAAATAGTTTCCACTGTTGGGATTTTCTTTTGTTTTTTCCAAGTTAAAAACGTCTCTCCCCATTCTCTCGTTTCTATCAGTAGTCAACCCAATAAGGGGCGATTTTCTTTGTATGCTTCTAATTTTAAAAACTACAGGGACACTTTTGTCCGGTTTCGTTGTGGGGAAGGGTATCCAGAGCTTATGTTTGATGCCTCTGGAACACCTTTCTTCCCTTTTTACTGGTCTTCTGCTCCTCGTCTCATCAAGGGAACTCAAGTGAGAACGCTTAATGAATATGAGTGGGATGCTGTGGGGTTCCTTAGTAGGTTTAATCTGATGAGTTCCAGTGAGCTCCTTGCTAGGGAGAATAAGCCCCACTCTCTTGGGGAATATATGTGTAAGTGATATTTGCTTTTTCTTAGACTATTATAGTTTTAACTTAACGTTTATTTCTATTATTGCTAATCTTCACCCTTGACTTTTGTAGCTTCAATGTCTACTCTTTCTGCTCAGAAAAAGGCGGACTTGGTCCTCAAGGAAAGGGAACAAAGAGCGCAAGCAGCTGCTACTTCCGCCGATGCTATGGCACAGTTGATCGTGGAGGAGGGTGGTGCCAAAGGCACCAAGAGGAAAAATCAATAGGAATCCTTTTGGATTCCTATTGAAATCCCCAAGAAGAAGAAGGCTACTACTGCCGAGGAGGAAGAAGAAGAGGTTGATGAACCCTTGAGAAGGAAGAGGGTGCCGAGAAGCAAGGGCTTGTTGTTTTCTGATGCCGACGAGGGTGGTTCTAGTACACTAGCCAAAGAAAAGCTTCCTTTCGTCAACTGCTGCCCTTCCATCCCTGAGTTGAAGAAGGGAAAAAAGAGTAACCTATTTGCTGCTTTCCGGACAAAAGATTTTGACTCTTTGTCTCTGATTAATGAAGGGTTTCTGAAGTATGCTCGCCCTTCCTCCCTCTCTGAGCTTGATTTTGAGGATTTGAGGAAAGCAGCCATGGATCATCACATCCAGGGCCATGCTCAGCTACTTTCTCTCTACTCGCCAGGAGCTTGATTCTATTGATGCTAGGAAAAAGATGGAGGCGTTAGATGCAAGCCTAAGCTCTTTGGAAAAGGAGTATGTTGCTTCCAAAAGCAAGCTTGAGGAAGATTTGAAGGCGGCGAATGATGGGAAGGAGGAAGCGGTGAAGGCGGCTGTTGGGTTTTTGGTTGTTGGCATCATTTTGTTAAAACAATGTTATAGCAAGATGTTGGACTAGATGTGGTAACATTGTGTACAACAGCACAGTGTACGCCCTTTTCGCGTTTCTTGGAAGATTTATTTTCGTGTGAGATCCCAGAAAGATTTGGTGGAAGAATTAATCCACGCAAACTTGTGTGCCAAGACGCATGTGTTTTCCAGAATATTCTGAAGGCGGTTTACTTGGTTACTTGTGACTCAAGATAAAATATTAAGGAATAAAGAAGATTTGATTTTAAAATATATCTTGTGAAGATTGTTGCAGAAAATATAAAAGATTTATTAAATAAATCTTTGTGCTTCAAGAAGATTTGATTTTAAAATATATCTTGTGAAGATTGTTGTAGAAAATATAAAAGATTTATTTCAAATAAATTTTTGTGCTTCAAGAAGATTAAAAGATTTCATTTTAAAATATATTTTCAACAAATATATTTATGGGAGGAATATTTTGATGCAAAGAAGATTTAGTAAAAATATATATTTTTCCTCTAGAAGATTTCTTGGAGCTGAAGCATTGTGAAGCCTATATAAAGAAAGTTGCTAAAGCTATTTTATTTACCAAAACCAAAGCTTAAACAAATATATCAAAGATGTAGTCTTTTAGGGTTTTGTGTCTTTGTAAGCCTTGTGCTTTAGGGTTCCATGTACACCTCTCTGTTGCCGTCATTGAATATCTACGTACAGAGTTGGTTAGTTTAGTTGAGTTGTAAATTGTAAATGTCTCCTAAGCCTTTAGGTATGGAGGTGTTGATTGTGTTACTTCTCCAAAGCTTTTAAGCAAGGAGTTGTTGTGTCTTGAAGTATGTCTCCACCATTTGATTGTTTTGTTTGTAAACAACGCTGTTTGTGTTGTTTGAAGGAAGTGAGACGGGGCGTCTCATATCTAGGAGTTCCTAGGTAGGATTGCATGAGGTAGTGTCTAGGCGATAAGATAGAAAGGGGCATTTTGGAGTCTTTGAACTAGAACTATAGTAGTGAATTCATTCCTGGATTGGTATCCCCCAGAGTAGGTGAGTTGCGCCGAACTGGGTTAACAACATACTGTGTTATTTACTTTCATTCCCTTTATTGTTTATTTTTCATATTATGTTAGTCTGATACGGTAGAAGATGCTACAACATGATATAGAGCATCTTACCACTGCACGCCAGAATTTCAGCGGCTGCGAAGGCCAAATATGATGAGGTGGCTGAAGGTGCGTGGAGAAAACACAAGAAGGGGGGTTGAATTGTGTTTTAGATATTTAAAAACTATCAGAGTCTTTAAGCACATCGGAATAGTTAACACAATCAACTTGAATCTAAGTGAATGATGAAGGAGTAAATGAGAGAGTGAGAGAGAGAAAGAGACACAAGAATTTATACTGGTTCCCCTCACAACTTGAGAGTACTACAGTCCCCTTACACTTCCAAGGGATTTCAGTATAATCACTATGATTACAATTCAGATGCTCAAGCACACAAGCATGAGACTTCCTTGCTCAAGTCACACAAGACAAGAGACTTCCTTGCTCAAATCACACAAGATAAGAGACTTCCTTGCTCAAGCACACAAGCATGAGACTTCCTTGCTCAAGTCACACAAGACAAGAGACTTCCTTGCTCAGAGTCACACAAGACTAAGAGACTTCCTTGCTCAGAGTCACACAAGACTAAGAGACTTCCTTTGCTCTAATCACTAAGATTGAGACTTTTCCAATTACTCACGCAGGAGTAATACTAACTTCTAAGCTTAAACTTATTACAAGATAATAACTTCAGAGGATTGAGCTAGTTTCAATTCTCACTTAATTTGAGAGATATTTGCTATTACAATTCTTTATTCTCACTTGATTCTGAGAGATGTATTCAATGAAAGTTCGTTAGTCATCAATTCTTTCTTTTGCATATTTATATGAGTTGAGAAAGACATTGAGACGTTGGAGAAATTCCCGTTGCAAAATGGACAGCTGTAGCCTTTGAATATCCTTTGAATAAAGCAACGTCTTTTTTGCAGTTAAGCTTCACCTTTACTGTTTGTCCAAAGTACAGTAATAAGGTACAACTAGCTCCTAGAGAGAGTAGGATCACATCCTTTGTGACCGTTGCAATTAGTTGTCCTTAAACAAATCATCAGGCTTGATAAGAGTAGTTGATGTAGCCTTTCTGATGACTAGGGGAATTTCCTTTGCTTCTGATGAACCTTTGATTTCTTTGAAGTCTGATTGGTCTTGAATAATTGGCTTCTGACCACGTTTTAGCTTCTGAACTCTTTCAGAGTGTAATGATTCAGACTTCCATAAGGTTCCATCAAAGTCTAAATCAAGTGTGCTCTTGATATAACTTTGGATTCTCATGCACTTAATTTAAACATTAGTAACATCAATTGTCCATTTAATACTTTGTTATCATCAAAACTCAAGGGTGTGTACTAAAACACATTTTGTTCCAACAATCTCCCCCTTTTTGATGATGACAAAGATAAGTATTAAATACAATTGTTGTTGATAAAAATCAGCTATATTGACATTAGGCTTCTGAGTTTTGCAAGCTCCCCCTAAGTCTGATATCCATAGGGTTAGGTTTGAAAGCTCCCCCTATTTTGTATCCATAGATAATTTTAATCAGTTTCAGAATTGCTTTATTATATGACTTAAATTATTCATATTTTACTATATAAAGAACAAGGTTTGCAAGCTTCTTCTTTTCATAGTGTAATAATCTTTGAATAAAGTTGCACCCTTATTCAAGAACTATCTATGAATAATAAACTTCAATTAATAAATGTATTCTCCTTGAAATTATGCGCTTAATGAAGATGCAAGATGAAATAGATAAATATTTAAATTAATGACAATAGGATCAGAGGCACTAGAAACATATACACACACACATGGTTCTTATGGTTATGATGAAATACAGTTTCAGAGTTGTAACATCCCCAATTTCAATTACTAGCACTATATACTATTAAGAGTATTTTCTATAAATCATCACATGTCTAGAGCTAGTATTAAAGTCGTGATACAATGAAGGTGTAGTAATTGAACACAACAAGTACATTATTGTGTTGTAGTGTTATGAGAGGATCATGGCCAACCAAGGACATGTGTCCACTAGGCTAGCCAAACCATGACTCACCTTGGATCAACACTACCCTAACACACTTGTGGTTTGTTAGAAGACACAAAAACAGAATTGTTTCCTTCTTCCTTGCTCTCTCTCGTCCAAAACAAACAACAAGACCATAGCTCCATCTCTTCAATTCCTCACTCAAAGCTTCTCCCAAATTCTCATTTTTCACATGCTAATGGAGTTTGTTGTTCTTTAGATGATGTTCATTCCATTGGTAAGTTTAAAATCTTCAAATTCCTTCTTGAGTCATTCCAAATTCGTGCTCCAAATTCTCTTAATCTAAACTCCATATTCTATTCTTTGAAATGCATGGGATTGGAAGCATGCTCATCTTGAATTTTGATGATTTAGGAATTGGAATTGGAACTTTCAATTCAAGGAGGAATTAAAGCTGTCAATCCAGAATTACAATCGAGTTATTAGCCAAAGAATTCAAGCTTCTATCAGAGGTGGGTTCTTAGGTGATTTTAGTTAGAATTTCCCAAACTCCATCTATGCATGACAACATAGGTTTTAAGGAAATTAGATTAAGTGTATGAGAGAAGTTAACTCCCAAAACTCTCTCCATTTTGATTATTATTATGGTTATAATGTTAATGGCTGGACTGAATGTTGGATGTGATTGGAATTTTCTGGTTTTTATGTGAATTCTGCAGAACAGAGCAGAAAAATCGTGTTGCTCGCTAAGCGAGCAGCCGGCGAACGGCAACTGGGTTTTGCAGGGTTTGGTCGCTTGCGTTCGCTGGCTGGTCAGAACCTTCTGACTTGGTTCGCTAGCTGTCGCCAGATCTCGCTAAGCGACCATGGCAGGATTTTTGGTTTTGTTCTGTTTTTCAAAACTTGATTAATACATTAAAATGGTCATCATTCCTGGTCTGCTATCCATTGATATTATGAGGTTCTAATAATCGAAATGTTAATTGCACGATTTAGGAATATCATGAAAATAACTTAGGTTATGTGATAGGTTAATTCCCCGGGATTGGGATATATTGGTAATTGTTGAAAACCATAGATGATTACATGTCAGTCGGAGAGTAGGTGGTTGTCTTCTGTACACCACTACAGGGATTCGAGGAATCTGCAGTAAAATGTTTAATAATAATTGTGATGCCGGAGGCTCCGTACCATAGTGCTTATGTCCACGAGAATTGGTGCGGAGGAGTGTGAGGCTCTCTGAGACAGGCTCACCTCAGAGTGTCCTTGCGGAGTTAAAATGAATTCAGATAATTCTTGTGTGTTACACCATATTACTTGTTGTATATATATATATTTATATATGAGATGCGCTGGATATTGTGTGAGGACTGACGTGCAGGTTACCCCGGTGTAGTCACCGCTAGGTGGGTAGTAGAATCCACGAGACTTCCCCCCCCCCCCCCCCCCCCCCCCCCCGTTCATGTTTCAGGTACATAGGGTGATCGTGGCAAGCAATCTGCGGAGTAGTAGCATTGCTTGTGCCTGTGATGTTCGTGTTTAGAACATTTAGTTTTTATGTTTCAGTTGATTTTCCTTTCCGCTGTGTTTGTACTTTTGGTACTTTAGCACCTGCGTGTGCTTAATCAACACTCCATGTATTTGTAAACTTTATGTACTCGGTATTTGATTATGGACTTTATAATATATTCTAGACAATGTATTATGGGGTGTTATAATTGGTATCAGAGCAGGTCGGTTCAGACCGTGCCAGAGTCATAAGTATACAGTGCATTCTAAATTAAATGCGTACTCTAGGGATGTCTTGCTTTTTTTTAAATGTCATGTCTCTTTGAGCCTAGCTAACTCAATTTGATTGTGACAGGTAGAGTAGTATGTCGGAATTACCAAGAGAACACAGATCCGGAGGAACGGGAAGGAATGTAGAGAAGAATCCAGCCGAATTTGAAAGACGCTTCAGAAATGTGATCTCGGTCGAGCCAAAGAATGATGATTTCCGAGTCTGGATGGCTCAACAACAACGGATGATGGGGGTGATGCGGCAACATCCAGAGATATCAGAACAACGGTTCGAAATGCAACAAGTCGTGCAAGAACCGATAGGGACGCTATTCGAAACTAGGAGTGAACAAGCGCTTGGAGAATTTTTGAAGTTGAAACCGCCAGTATTCCGAGGAAATGTAAGTCCGGATGTTGCCCATGATTGGTTGTTGATTGTAGAGAACATTCTGAGAGTGATACCATGCACGGACGACGAGAAGGTATTGTTCGTCACATACATGCTAAAAGGAGCAGCAGGGTATTGGTGGGATGGAATAAAGGAGAAGCTGGGATACAATATACCTAGAGAATGGGAACACTTCCGTGCACTCTTCCTTGGAAATTATTTTCCCGAAACTGGCAAGAGGCAGGGCGAAAGAGAGCGTAGTCAGGCTTCGAGTTCACGAGTGCGTCGTAGTTGCGCCGAATGTGGGAAGCTCCATTCAGGACTGTGTATGCGAGGATATCCAGGCTGTTACAAGTGCAAGCTGGTGGGACATTACACGAGGGATTGCCCCTACAAGTAAAGAGGTAATTATCTCGTCCTTTATAGTGTGAGAAATTATAAATGGACTGTGTAGGAGATAGTGATATGAGGTATCGCTAGTCTTGGAAAACAACAATGAGTAGTGTAGTATCGATAGGAGACAGGAAACCAGACACACTATTACTCAGTGCAATCATCCTTTCAGCCTATCAGTACCTAATTACATAAGTCGTTTGACGTAGTTAAGGTAGGAGAATAAACTAGACTCTATGAACCTCCCTAATGTCTGTTGTCTGATTATCGAATCATTATCATAAACTATTAATTGTTCCCCAATCAAATGAATTTCATCTCTTATTTCCTACTCATGTTCTAATCGTAGCGATCAAGTTCGTGTAGCATAATGACTGAAATTTTATTCTAATACCATCAGTCACCTGATTTGACATGTTACGTGTCAGTGTCTTCCAGTTTGGAAACAAATGATGTAATCTAATACTAAACTCAGTGAATCGCCAAATCATTTCATGATTAGACTTCTCAATTAGTAACCCAATCTATTCAGTTAAAATCTTTTGCGGGAGCCTTTCCGCCAAAATTCGATATATGTATCTCGTCGGTCATCATTCACGAGAATTGTCAGAGGAAAGAAAGATTAAGGTGTATTCATCGAAACTCAGTAGGGATCGACTCTTCGATTAATAATCATTTCATGTTAGTTTTAGATCCAAGCCAAACTATTGAATTAAGCGATGGTTGGCTTGCAACCGGTAAACTTTAGAAAGTACGAACTATACGTTTTTCAAAACTCGACCAAGTCTGACAAGAGTAGATAAGCCTCCCAACACCGAGAGACTTTGACAACACATTAATATAAGAATTATGAAAAGCTGTAAGCTCTTCTAAGTTTTCAAACCTCAGATAGTCCAACGGATATTAAGAAACGCTATACTCACGAACCTATACCTAGTTCAGTCAACCCCGCAGTCTCAATATTTATAACCAGCGACTACACAATAAAACTCCAATTAATTAATGAGGGGAATAAGGCGGAGTCAAAGAAGTACCAAGTATGTTGTGGACCTGTCAGTTGACATCGTCAACGTCTCATCCTTAAGTAGCTATGCTTAACATTCTCAACCTTTAGCATCGTTACCGGTGTTCAGTTATCGTTTCTAATCAATAAGAGTTGCCCAAAGTACAAGTAAATCATAAACAGAAAATCCAGTTCAGTTTCTCACCTGTCTCTCTTGACATGTCATTCACAATGACGGATGATCCCGAATAATAAGTTCCGTTTAATACCAAACCAGATGACGACCCGAATTTGTCTACTTAAGATTTGTGACCATTACCTCTATCATTTTAGCCAACTCACTTGTAAGATTTGATAAGAAAAATTTTCGAATAAAATTCGGAGTCTGATCGAGAAGAGTAACCCTGCCAAGCAGTTAATGATAGGGTCCTACGGGTTCCATTCTCAGTAATCGGTTTAAAACCCTATAAGCTTACGAATACTATCCAATAGCAATAAGTGTCTCTATAACACTACTAGTAGTTATTATGTCCGAGTAGGTAACCTCGATAAACAATCCAAGGATAAACAATGAATCCGGCGATGGCGTAACCATCAAAAGCCCAAGACCCTGTTGTGCAGATTTTCCCTTAGCAACTAAACTGCCTTACCTAGTTATCTATTGCGAGGCTTCATTAGACAACTCCATCAAATTCAACCTCAGGTGTTAACCTCGGAGAAATTAGTAACCTGACTATTGAATGAGATCTGCACCAAGATTGCATTAATGAAATTTCCAAACAAGCCTGGTCTTACCAAAACAAGAGCTTTTGAACCTAAACCACATACGTATTGAATGCATGATTGGATACATGTGTCAGGAAGGATTGTAACTGTAGGCGAAAGATTTTCCAAGAACTCATAGTTCGGTCGGGAATAAGATTAACTTATTACCATTAGGATTAGTAGTGTTTAAGTATCCAACCACTCGTCCCACATATCACTCGATCCTGGAGTAATAAAGCAATACAGATGTGATGTAGTGGTACCTAGCATGTTATACACTTATAGATTTCGAATAAGAGGATAACCAGAAGAATGAAGATTTTGGAAGTGTCAGTATGTTAAAGCCCAAGTTCAGACCTTTAGGTAACTTCGTAAGGTTCGTTAGAATTCCGTTTCCAAAGTGTAACCACCCAGGCCAGATACCGACCTATTAAGTAGAAAACTTACGGAACTAGTGCCTGCAACGATAAAGAGGATATTAGTTGCGGCAGAGGTCTGTAAAGCATGAGATTAAACAGAACCAGCTCACAGGTAACATTGGTAGAGTAACTAATGAATGATGTTGATTTAATTAAGTTATCACAAACGGATTTCAGTGCAAAGAAGAAGCATAGTGAAGAGCGTAACACATTGAGGAGATGTAGAGTATAAGACAACGGTAGATGATAGAAGTGACGTGTCGCGAGTATATTAGTTACAGTGGAATATTGAAAGGCAGTGACACAAATAAGTGGATGATGGAAAACGTTAGAGATCAGAGTGCGCAGCATGAGATCGTTTGAGAACATGGTCACTAAGTGGAGTTTAGGCCATCAACCTCTTGAGAGAGGAAAGTTTTATTCCAAGGGATTGGATGTGGATGATTGTAAGGAACTAACCAATGAATGACGAAGCATCCTTAAAAGTCAAGATTTTATCTAGGGAAAAACACAGTCAGTCAAGGACTTTAGCATGAGTGTGCAAAGCAAGGAAGCGCGGTTCGCAATATGTTGAGTCGTAACAAATTCTTAGGCACAAAGATTCCGTAGAATATCAGCTACAGTTGTCGCCAATCCTATTACAGTATGGAATGTATTCCATGTATCACAATCCAGAAAATTATTTCAGATCCGTTCGTGCCGATAAGATTAGAAAGCATAGATATGAAGCCAGACTTAACCTACTCGCTGATTCAATTCGGATTGTGACCGTAATGTTAAGATTCTTCGGAACAAGGAAATTCCGATGGAGAAAGTAGAATGGTCTCAATCACCAAATGGCGAATTAACGTGGGAGTTAAAATCCGAGATGATGAAAAACTATCCATATCTTTTCTCAGGTAAGTTCCAATTTCGCGGACGAAATTTCTTTAAGGGGGGTAGATTGTAACATCCCCAATTTCAATTACTAGCACTATATACTATTAAGAGTATTTTCTATAAATCATCACATGTCTAGAGCTAGTATTAAAGTCTTGATACAATGAAGGTGTAGTAATTGAACACAACAAGTACATTATTGTGGTGTAGTGTTATGAGAGGATCATGGCCAACCAAGGACATGTGTCCCACTAGGCTAGCCAAACCATGACTCACCTTGGATCAACACTACCCTAACACGCTTGTGGTTTGTTAGAAGACACAAAAACAGAACTGTTTCCTTCTTCCTTGCTCTCTCTCGTCCAAAACAAACAACAAGACCATAGCTCCATCTCTTCAATTCCTCACTCAAAGCTTCTCCCAAATTCTCATTTTTCACATGCAAATGGAGTTTGTTGTTCTTTAGATTATGTTCATTCCATTGGTAAGTTTAAAATCTTCAAATTCCTTCTTGAGTCATTCCAAATTCGTGCTCCATATTCTCTTAATCTAAACTCCATATTCTATTCTTTGAAATGCATGGGATTGGAAGCATGCTCATCTTGAATTTTGATGATTTAGGAATTGGAATTGGAACTTTCAATTCAAGGAGGAATTAAAGCTGTCAATCCAGAATTACAATCGAGTTATTAGCCAAAGAATTCAAGCTTCAATCAGAGGTGGGTTCTTAGGTGATTTTAGTTAGAATTTCCCAAACTCCATCTATGCATGACAACATAGGTTTTTAGGAAATTAGATTAAGTGTATGAGAGAAGTTAACTCCCAAAACTCTCTCCATTCTGATTGTTATTATGGTTATAATGTTAATGGCTGGACTGAATATTGGATGTGATTGGAATTTTCTTGTTTTTATGTGAATTCTGCAGAACAGAGCAGAAAAATCGTGTTGCTCGCTAAGCGAGCAGCTGGCGAACGACAACTGGGTTTTGCAGGTTTTGGTCGCTAGCGTTCGCTGGCTGGTCAGAACCTTCTGACTTGGTTCGCTAGCTGTCGCCAGATCTCGCTAAGCGACCATGGCAGGATTTTTGGTTTTGTTCTGTTTTTCAAAACTTGATTAATACATTAAAATGGTCATCATTTCTGGTCTGCTATCCATTGATATTATGAGGTTCTAATAATCGAAATGTTAATTGCACGGTTTAGGAATATCATGAAAATAACTTAGGTTATGTGATAGGTTAATTCCCCGGGATTGGGATATATTGGTAATTGTTGAAAACCATAGATGATTACATGTCAGTTGGAGAGTAGGTGGTTGTCTTCTGTACACCACTACAGGGATTCGAGGAATCCGGAGTAAAATGTTTAATAATAATTGTGATGCCGGAGGCTCCGTACCATAGTGCTTATGTCCACGGGAATTGGTGCGGAGGAGTGTGAGGCTCTCTGAGACAGGCTCACCTCAGAGTGTCCTTGCGGAGTTAAAATGAATTCAGATAATTCTTGTGTGTTACACCATATTACTTGTTGTATATATATATATTCATATATGAGATGCGCTGGATATTGCGTGTGGACTGACGTGCAGGTTACCGCGGTGTAGTCACCGCTAGGTGGGTAGTAGAATCCACGAGACTTAGTAGTCTTACCCCCCCCATTCATGTTTCAGGTACATAGGGTGATCGTGGCAAGCAATCTGCGGAGTAGTAGCATTGCTTGTGACAGTGATGTTCGTGTTTAGAACATTTAGTTTTTATGTTTCAGTTTATTTTCCTTTCCGTTGTGTTTGTACTTTTGGTACTTTAGCACCTGTGTGTGCTTAATCAACACTCCATGTATTTGTAAACTTTATGTACTCGGTATTTGATTATGGACTTTATAATATATTCTAGACAATGTATTATGGGGTGTTATAAGAGTTCAAAAAATTTCTCAAACAGTTCAGTGCTAAAAAAAAATCTTTTCAAAATAGTTCAGAGCTTGAAACAAAAATTTTGAAAACAGTTCAGAGTATAAGCAACACCTTTGAAAACAGTTCACAGCTCTTTAACACAATATTTTGAAATCCTCAAGATCAGATTGTCATTTCAAAGCATGTATCTCATGCCACTATATTGACCACTCTCCTACGTTCTCTCTCTGAAGCACTACAGAGCCCTAAAAAGCAAAGTAATTTCGCTTCTTCCAACAATTGATTTATCATTATTCTTTCTCCCCCTTTTGTCATTATCAAAAAGGTAGTATAAGCATTTTAATTAACAAGTACAACGTCCAATATGGTCAAATCAGGAGTGGTTGAACGCATTTAAGACCTTGTCGGTGAAATGAGCTTATAAAAAGGAGAGAAGCCTAGTCATTTTATTCACACAGAATAATCTTAGGTTTTGATAGATCTTTTGAGAAAAAAATGAAACGCTCAGAGAAGAAAAAGGTAGTTTCAAAGAGAGATAGTCAAGATAGGAGAAAACATAAGCAAGAAAAATCAAGAAAAACAAAGCCAGAGCCTGAGGTTGTGCTCAGTTCAGAGTCTGAAAATGCAGATTCTTATACAGAGTCTGATGAATGGGACTCTGATTGGTTTGAGTATTTGAATACAGATTTTCCTGAAGAAAATCAAGTTGATGTTCAAGTCTCAGATGGGCTAGAGTCTTCTCCTGAGGAAGAGAGATCTGATTCAGATGAATCAGATTCCCCAAGAGAGGTGCCATCCAAGCTGGATCACCCAACTCCACCATCTAAGGATACCAGTTGATTATCTTTAGAATTTTTGTAACAGATACTGAAGTTTTTAATAAAATTTTAATTTGGCTTGTTTAAGTTGATTTCCTTATTATGTTTATTCTCTTGTTATGCAATTTAATTCTTTAAGGATAACCAAATATTGTACTCATGAAAATCAATTTAATGAAAAATTTAAAACAAAACTGTTTGTAAACGAAATAGTTTTAAAAAAAAAATTGAATGCCAATTGAATAGTTTAGTCTTAAGAAAGAAGGAAAACAATTATCAGCAGTTTAAAGATAAAGACACTTAGATTACCACAAAATGAATAAATATTTCAGATTAGCACAAAGAAGTCAAAGAAACATACAAAGTTATGAACTTAATCCAACCAATGTGCCTAACAAAATATCAATCAACAGATAAACATTTGAGCAAACAAAGATATCCTAAGGGGTTCATTGGGGTTGACTACATAGAGAAGCTAGGGTTCTCATGATTTCCTTCTGATTAGCATTAACGTCCTCCATCAATCCCATATACTTATCCATCTTGGTTTTAATACTTTCAATCTCAGCCTCATACACTGGATTTCTCAGATTCTCTTGATTTGCTCCCAAATTGTCCAAAATAGGCTCATTCAGATCTTCCTCAAGTGATGCTAACTTCTCCATCAGGTTTTGCTCATCCCTTGCTCTTACAGAAGAGGATTCAGGTTGATTCCTCTTTGTGTCCTTCTGAATCTGAATGACCTTTTCAACTTCAGTAGCACTATTTTTGTCAAAACTTTTCTGCTCCTTAACATCAGCCTCTTAAAGTCTATACAGCTCCTTCACCAATTCTTCAGTTAGGCTCCCATTTAGCAGCATACTAACCTGAAGGCATATCAGATTGCCTCAGCTCATGAAGACCATGTATCTTCCTGAATAGGCTGTTGCATTCACTCAAGACATCAGGGTCATTTGAGTTAATTGGTTGAGGTTCAGAGTTTGAGGGTGTGATGGTATGTTGAGGTGATTTTGGTGGTTGAGGTTTATTTTGAGATGCAACATAGTCAGATGCTGAAGATATCCCAACCTCTTGGGTTTTCTCAGCAGTCTGACAATGTTGATGGGTTATTTGTTGTTGTTGATCTTGATCAGGTTGACCAAATGAACTTAACTATGCATCAGGGGTAGTTAGTTCTTTGATCATTTCATCAACCTGGTCCCTGGTTGGTGAGTTTGGGGTTTCATTAGATTTGAGTACTTCAGTGTGCACTGACTCATAAGAATTAGTAGCAATCACTTCAGTATGTGTGCTGGTTTGTTGTTCAACTTCAACTTGAGGTTCAGGTTGTGTTTGATGGTCAAGTTGAGTTTGCTTTTCAGGAGATGTTTGTGGTTCAGGTTGTATATGAACATGTTCAGGTGAGATATATGGTTCAGGTTGTGGTTGAGCATGTTCAGGTTCAAAGGTTATAGTTGTTTCAGATTGGAGTTCAGACATTTTGTTTGATGATGGATTGGTTTCAGGATTGATTTGGTCTAGGTTTGATGTTAAATTCTGATTTTGTTCAGAGTCTGGAATAGTGTCAGAGTTCTGAACATTATCAGATGGTAGAGGTTTAGATATTGGAGGGAGTTCACCTGCTAAGTGTTGTTCAAGGAATTCTAGGGTTGACTCTGATGGTTTGTTTGAGGTTGGGGGGTTCTGAGTCTCTTGAGTTAATACAACAGGACCTTCAGGTTTAGATATAGTACCTGAGTCATCAATGGTGGACCTCTCAACATTCTTCTTCTTTTTCTTCAGCTCCTTAGAAATCTTGATTCTTTTAATCCTTAGAGGCTCATTATCTTCTTCCACATCTTCTAAAACCACCACATTTATCTTTTCAACGTTTGTCTTTGTTCTTCCTTTACTTTCACCCTTTTTCGACTCAACCCTAGTTCTTACCAATCTCTTTCTTTTCCCTTTCACCTCCTCTGATTCAATCTCAAAAGGTTCTCTTTGGCTTTCCAATAGTTGTATGTACTGGTTAACAATACCTTGAGCAATAAAAGGTATGTTAATGTTAAATCTCTTCACCATTGAATCTTCTGAGTGAGGTAGCTGTTCCAAAGGTTCTGAACGCTTCAAGATTTGTCCTGGTAGGAAATACATGTTGGATAATGTATGCACTGAGATGATAGAGGCTCTCAGTTCCCTTAACAGGTTATCTTGCCCAGCAGCCTTGATAACATCAATCACACCACACTGATAGAAAATTTCACTAAGAATCCTTGGGTAAATGATGTGAACATTGGGCTTGGTTTGCCTTTGGATAGCATTAACAGCCTTGCACAAGTGGTTGAAGATATACTTAGCCCAGTTCAGTTGATATCCTTTAGAGAGATAATAGATAAAGTATTTATGATCCCAAGAAAGTTGATCAGAGCTTCCGCTCCTTGGGAAGATTTACCCTAGCAAGATTCTGGCTAACAGTTTCCGTGTTGGCTTCAAATCACCACTTTTGTTACTCTCACAAGTTTTCCCTTCTTCATAACACATTTTTGTCATGTCAATTAGACACCCTGTGTTCTTGGCTTCAACAGCGCTGAAGGCATTGAATTTTCCTTCATTGGGAATGTGTAGTGATGACTTCACGTCATTACTATGTTTCTTACCACATTACAGTTTATTTTAGTTAGTATTTGCCATGTTTTCCGTAAGAAATAAGGAGAAAAAGAATCATGACAAGTTGGCTCTAAGCACGAAGATTTGAAGAGAAAACAAGATGAAAAGCTGAAGCTGGCGCACCGGCGCAGGCAGCATGGCGTGCGGCGCCTAGAAGAGGTTGGAAAGGCCTGTCGATTCTGTGAAGTTGCGCCCGGCGCGGACGGGGTGGCGCGCGGCGCCACTGCGTAACCTAGGTCTATAAATTGATTCTTTCTTCACAATTAGGATTACAGAATTTGACGGCGAAAAAAGGCAACTTTTGAGATCAAGTCCCAGAGCTAGTTTTCCTTCTTGTAATGAATTCTTTCACTCTTATTATTGTTTATGCTTTGATTATGAGTAACTAAACTCTTTGATTGGATCCTAGGGGATTCTAATTATTATTGTCTTGAACCATGTATTTCATATGATTTGTTAATCGAATTACGAAGTTAGTATTCATTCAATTGTCTCTTAATCTTAATGCTTTATACAAAGTCGCGAATTGTATGATGATTATAATTGCTTGTTTACTAAGACATTAGAAACAAATTGATTGACCTAGGGATAATTGTTCAATTAACTTGTACTTTAGACATATTGGTTTGTTAATTGAGAATTCAAGGATTAAAGGGCAAAAACCTAAATTGATTATAGGTCATCCTAAGACATTAGGGATTGATAATCAATTTAGAGGATTATGTACCAAGACATTGGACATAGTTATTTAATTTAATCGAATCATGAAACTAAGTTCGTAGTTTGTTAACAAGCAAGGAATACCAAGGCAATAGTAATTAGATGAACCGAAAAGGTCCAATCGCTTTCGTATCTTGAAAGGAAACCATATTTTATTGCTGTTTATTTTCTTAAGTCTCAAACCTAAAAACTCCCCCCAATTTATTTTTTTGCAAGTTTACTTTCGTATGATACCAATTACTCGCATTTGATTCGGAACAATCCCTGCGGATACGATAATTTACATACTTTCTTTGATACTTTATCAAATGGCGCCGTTGCCGGGGATTGTTGATTGAATCAACAAGGCAATTGGACCATACGATAGTTAATTTTTCTTTTATTTTTCTGTCATTAATATTCCAAAAAAAAAAAATAAATAAATAAATAATTTTTTTTAATTTTCGCTTATTCTTCTTAATTGCAGTTGCTGCTAAAGGTATTGTTGTTTTTGTGCATGCGAGGTAACGGACAGGGAAAACTATTGCACGATCTTGAGATTGAGAAAACAGCAAAGAAGAACAGAAAAGCTGCAAGGTTAGCCCAAGAAACTGCTCGGCTAACTAATACCGCAGAGAACAAAGCGACACAGAGGTTTCTAGTCCAATCACTTCGGACGACGAAATCCGTACGATGGGTGACGAAAACCCACCGCCGCCTCCACCTCCAGTGAGAACATTGGGTGACTACGAGCAAAATAACGGAAGGAATGCTAATCTTGGTTTCCAACCGGTCAACCCAGTGTCCTTCGATATCAAGAACACGGTGCTCAATGCTCTCAAGGAAAATCAGTACTCGGGGGCTGAATCACAATGCCCAAATCTTCATCTTGAGCACTTTGATGAGGCATGTGGATACACGGATCCACCCAATGTGTCAGAGTCCGATAAGAAGCTGAGGCTTTTCAAGCTATCTTTGACAGGGAGAGCTAGAGATTGGATTGACACTTTACCTCCCAACACCATCGGAACATGGGATGAGCTTACTATCAAATTCAAGGAAAGATACTTTCCTATCCACAAGTTTCTAGAGAGGAGGAACGAAATCACAACTTTTGAACAAGGAGAAGCTGAATCCTTGTATGATGCATGGGAGAGATTCAAACTCTGTCTGAAGAAGTGCCCAAATCATGGGCTTGATAACACCACACTGATGCAGCACTTCACTCAAGGTTTAAGACCTCAAACGAGAATGCTTCTAGACGCATCAGCTGGTGGATCGTTAAGAAACAAAGTGGAGAGTCAAGCTAGGGAATTGATAGAGAATATGTCTCAAAATGAGTATCGAGTTCAGAATGACCGGGGTCCCAAAAAGAAACCGGGAATGTTGGAACTAGACACAGAGACTGCACTCCTAGCTGGGCAAAGTAAAATGAGTAACAGCATTGAATGCCTTCTGAAAAATTTTACTAACCAATCTGCTTCTCAAGTACAGGTTAATGCTGCTCAAGGGATAAATTGTGATTTCTGTCACCAAAATCATGCAAATGGTGAATGTTTCCCTGCAGGTTCCGAGGAGGCTCTTTATTTAGCAAACTTCAGGAAGAGCAACCCCAACAACAACCCCTTCTCCAATACATATAATAAGGGGTGGAGAGATCATCCAAATTTTGGTTGGGGTGGAAACACGAGTCAATCTCAGCAACAGACTCCTCCCCCACAAAACAATCAACAAAATAACTCTTCTCCTTTGGAAGACACGCTGAACCAATTTATCAAGTTCACTCAAGGAGGGTTCGAAGCTATGAGAATCAGTCAGGACCAGCTGAAAGCCACTCAAACTCAGATGCAAGCAAATCAAGACATTGCCAATAAGAATACTAAAGCTTCTATTAAGAATTTAGAAATACAGATTAATCAATTGTCACGACAGTTTTCGGCTTCTCAAAATAATGGTTCCGACGGTACCCCCAAAAATAACCCGAGGAATGAAAGTTGCATGGTTATCAACCTGAGAAGTAGAGAAGTTCCTTCACCGAAAGTTGTAAGCAAGAAGAAGGGTAAGTTGAGGGACGCAGGAGGAGAAAAGAGAGAGGGAGAGAAAGAAAAAAATGAGAGTGAGGGAGAAGTTGAAAAAGAGTGGGAGATAGTGACTGAATCAGACAAGGAGAGAGACGAAATAGTTGAAAAGAAGAAAGGTAAAAGTGTGGCAGTACAAGAAGATCAAAAGGAGAAAGAAAGGTTAATCCATGCTAAGTTACCATCTCCGCGCAAAAAGAAGGCTAATGAGGAGGATCCTACACAGTTCAAAAAGTTTATGAAGATGCTTCACATCCTCCAAATGAACATCCCTTTTGCTGAAGCGTTAGAACAGATGCCCGTCTATGCCAAATTCATGAAAGAACTCTTGACCAAGAAACGGAAACCTCTGGATGATGAGACGGTTAACATGACCGAAGAGTGTAGTGCAATAATTCAGAAGAAGCTTCCACAAAAGAAGAAGGATCCAGGAAGTTTCACCATCCCATGCTCTATCGGGAACTTGCATGTTAGAAGAGCCTTATGTGATTTGGGTGCAAGCATCAATTTGATGCCCTTGTCCATGATGAAGCGCATCCCAGGTGCGGTAGTCCAACCAACAAAGATGCAATTATCCCTTGCCGATCGATCAATTACACATCCATATGGAATTCTGCAAAATGTCTTGGTGAGATGTGCTGAATTTGTGTTCCCGGCCGATTTTGTGATTTTAGATATGGAAAAAGACGCTGAAGTTTCTCTTTTATTGGGTCGACCGATCTTAGCCACCGGGAAAACTTTAATTGATGTTGAGAAGGGAGAGCTCATGTTCCGTTTAGATGATGAACAGGTATGCTTCCAGGTGTTTGAAGCCACAACATTTGGGGGACCAATACCCGAATGCTTCAAGGTGGAGGTACTAGAGGAGGTGGTAAATGATGCGCAAGAAGAAGAGTGGGAGCGTGACATTGAATTATTCCTTCAAAACTTAGATGAAGATTGCAAGGAAGGAGAACCACTAAGTCTAGAAGAAGCATTGTTTGCGGAGGAATTGAAAGATGATGATGATGCGTTGGTTTGGAGTTCGGACGGAATAAATCCTCCCTTTTGCTTGCACAAGAAGACTACGGAGGAAGAATTCAAGATGAGCATCAATGTTTACTTGGAAGGAGCAGACTTGAAATATCCTCCCTAATGAGGGTGTCGGACGTCAAGCCTCGGGACGTTAATCAAGCGCGTGACCTATAGGTCACGGTCCGTCAAGCTATTGACGTTAAACGAGCGCTGATTGTGAGGCAACCCAAGGTTAGTCTCACTACCTTTTTACTTGAATTTAATTTTGTCTTTGATGAATGTTTTGGCTATTTGAAAACTTGCGCACTATCGGAATGATTTTATTTGAATGTTATTATAAGTCAGCTAGGTTAGCATCATGATACATGAATTTGTGACTCCCTTAATTGATTACGGGCATATTTGATTGTAATTAGAAAAGTTGAGGAAATTTCTCAAACATTGACCACTCGATAATCCGGCCAAGCCGTGAGAATTTGAGCCCAAACACATAAAAGTTTCTTGTTATGAGAGATTCCACAACTTAGCTAATTCTCTAGAACTTGCTTTTGTTCTTTTAATCGATTGATTGCTATGAGTTATACACCGAGGCATGTTGTTTGTACCTTGAGCCTTTTTGAAGCCACCTTTACTTATATTATATCCTTCGTTAAACCCCATTTGAGCCGAAAGAAAATTGTTCTTTATTTGTTAACCCAAGTTTGAAAATATAAAAAGAAAAAAAAAAGAGATGATTTTCTTGGAGTTAGATCACTTTACTTATGATTCGAGCACAATGCTCATCATTAAGTTTGGGGTTGCTTCTGGAATAAGCAAAAAATTAAGTTTGGGGTGGGGTACTAGAGAACTACAAAAAGAAAAATGAAAATAGAAAATAAATATGGTGTACACAAAAAGAAAACACCAAATGATATGTGAAAGAGAAAAAATTGATAAATAAGTTCTCTAGTATGACAATGCTTGAAATAAAGGGGGAAAATGTTTGAATAATCCGATTTTGTGAATAAGTGATCTTTTAAACTCCAAGTTTTTCTGCTTACCTTCCAAAAACATCTACCCTAAAACCTAAGCCCCGTTATAACCCTCAAGTCCTCTAAAGGTGTGAATTCTTATGCATGTTGATTGATTTCTAGAGTGTTTGCAAGCCTATGGTAGAATGGCTATGTTTGTGTTGATTGAGTGAAATTTAAACTATCTTTAAACAGGAGAGAATGTGAGGGAGTGAAGCGATTAAAGTTTGGTCAATATTTGTGAAGTTCTTGATTTTTCGTTATAAATCTATAGGCGAGTAAATTCTTGATAGGGATGATCATTGAAATGATAATTGTGTGTATCTAACTTGATTGACTTTGATGCTTTGAATAAGATTGTTGATGATAGTGCCAGGTTTTCCGATGGATGAAGATATTCCTTGAGGACAAGGAAAAGTTCAAGTTTGGGGTTGTGATGACTTCACGTCATTACTATGTTTCTTACCACATTACAATTTATTTTAGTTAGTATTTGCCATGTTTTCCGTAAGAAATAAGGAGAAAAAGAATCATGACAAGTTGGCTCTAAGCACGAAGATTTGAAGAGAAAACAAGATGAAAAGCTGAAGCTGGCGCACCGGCGCAGGCAGCATGGCGCGCGGCGCCTAGAAGAGGCTGGAAAGGCCTGTCGATTCTGTTAAGTCGCGCCCGGCGCGGACGGGGTGGCGCGCGGCGCCACTGCGTAACCTAGGTCTATAAATTGATTCTTTCTTCACAATTAGGATTACAGAATTTGACGGCGGAAAAAGGCAACTTTTGAGATCAAGTCCTAGAGCTAGTTTTCCTTCTTGTAATGAATTCTTTCACTCTTATTATTGTTTATGCTTTGATTATGAGTAACTAAACTCTTTGATTGGATCCTAGGGGATTCTAATTATTATTGTCTTGAACCATGTATTTCATATGATTTGTTAATCGAATTACGAAGTTAGTATTCATTCAATTGTCTCTTAATCTTAATGCTTTATACAAAGTCGCGAATTGTATGATGATTATAATTGCTTGTTTACTAAGACATTAGAAACAAATTGATTGACCTAGGGATAATTGTTCAATTAACTTGTACTTTAGACATATTGGTTTGTTAATTGAGAATTCAAGGATTAAAGGGCAAAAACCTAAATTGATTATAGGTCATCCTAAGACATTAGGGATTGATAATCAATTTAGAGGATTATGTACCAAGACATTGGACATAATTATTTAATTTAATCGAATCATGAAACTAAGTTCGTAGTTTGTTAACAAGCAAGGAATACCAAGGCAATAGTAATTAGATGAACCGAAAAGGTCCAATCGCTTTCGCATCTTGAAAGGAAACCATATTTTATTGCTGTTTATTTTCTTAAGTCTGAAACCTAAAAACTCCCCCCAATTTATTTTATTGCAAGTTTACTTTCGTATGATACCAATTACTCGCATTTGATTCGGAACAATCCCTGCGGATACGATAATTTACATACTTACTTTGATACTTCATCATGTAGAATACTTGCCAAATTTGATTGGGTCAGAACTACTTCAAATCCACACACCACTGACCTAATTTATTCCTCCTTGACTTCTCTTAGGCCCAATTCAGTGGGAGTCTTTTCCTTGTTTTCAGGCTTTGAGTCCCTTAAGATAGCCACTTCTTTATTGTAGTCTTCCATCGTTACTACCTTGCTTCTAATCCAGAAATCTTTTACTAGCGAAGGGTAGATTGGACCATTTAATAGCTTCATGTATCTAACACCTCCATCTTGGTCAGTGAAGAACTTCTCAATGTCGTGTTGATTTAATCTAAGACCTTCAAAATCAACTGGTTGTTCCATAACCAAGTTGAGTGATTTCCCTTCCATTTCGAGTGATTTTTCTCTGCTAAATAACTCAGAGCAGTTGATGATGTTGATTGCTAAGTCCTTTGGAAACGAAAAAGCATTAGTGGAAACTGATGAAGTAGATGCTGCCATTTCAGAAGTTAAGGTTTTGAGTATAGCTAATTTGAGAGAAAAAAAGAGGTTTTCAATGGTCTAGAAGACGAAAGTGTAGGTTGTGAAAGTGTAAAGTGTGCAAGTGTTCAGTGATTTTGATTAAAGATAAAATAAAACACACATTAAATTAAATCAAAAAGAACCGGACCATCATTAACTGTTTCAAACACTCAAACGTTTGCAATTCATTTCCTTTTCAGAGGCTTAACTTTCAGAGGTTGAAAAGTTTCTCAGAGTCTGAACTATTTCAAATGCTGAGATCTAAAATACTTCAGAGTCTAAGAATTAATTTTTCAGGACATTTAGAATAAATCAAATGCCCAAAAACATTTTTAACCTTGATTGTTATTCCTTTGAATTGTCAATTAGAAGTTAAGAATACTCACCTTGCATTGAAGCTTCTTGTTTCAATTGAAATCAGTGTCATAGCCTAAACAATCACTCCACCACACTGAGTTGCTGTCATTTTCACAATAAGCTTCAAGGTCTTCATCATAAGGATCATATCTTCTTCTATTCCTTATGAAATCCACTTTTCTTCATCATCAGATTCATCAAAGATGTGCCTTTTGTGCACTATTGCTCTCCTTCCATTTATAGTCACATGCATCCACGTGAGTGGAGAGTCCATTGTCCTCATTTGTCATGCAGTCAAATAAACAATTTTGTCTTTTGGTACCCACTTGCTGAAGGGTCCTAGCTAGACTGTTAGTTGCCTGACCTCTATTCTCCATTTGTACCATCTGAGAGCTATCAGGTACAAATTTTGAATATAGATCAAAAGGTGAAGCATTTTCAAATATGCTTGATGAACTTGGTTTTTCATATGTGTCAGCACATGAATAACCAATTCCATTTACACCATTGTTTTTGAAAGAAGACAATAAAGAAATAATGTCACTACTGTCAATGTGTGTATCACATAAGTCTTTTGAATCAATTGAGTTCTTATAAGGTTTGCTACTGTTGGCATTCCCTTTTTCAAGATCTTCAATATTTTCTAAAGCCTCTTGATATAAACACTTAAATTGACTTGCTTGTTCACTTAAGAGCTCACAATCAATTTTGAGTTTTTTAAACTTTCGTGAACTAGCATTTAGTAGTTTTATGAGTTCAATTTTAGAGAGTTGAGAGTATACCTTATTTAGGATGTCTTGGTCAGAGTCAAAACTTGTATGTTCAGACTCTGCGTCTACTTCAGACTCTTCTGTTGCTTCAGGTCTAGCTTGCACTTTAGGTCTTGATCTCCTTGGTAGCTTGTCTTCCTTTTCTTCTTCAAAAAGATTGTCCAGCTCTTCCCAGGTTGTCAATTTCTTTTTGCTAGTCATTTCTCCTCCATTCTTCTTGAATTCTGACCATCTTTGAAATTTCTTGGAGAAATTATCAAAGTATTCTTCATCAGATTCTTCCTTAAGATCTTTATGCTTCATTGTCTGCTTTCCTTTTCTTGCTGCTTTCTTGTCTTTTGCTGTTGTAGCTCTAGAGGTGTAAACATCACCCTCTGAAGTAGAGACATGCTTGTTGCCCAGATCTTCATTCAAAGTAAGTCCATTTTCCATTTCTTTAATGAGATCAGCAACAAGTTGATGTATCTTCTGCTTCCAATCATTCACTTGCTGAGCCATGGTGTTTTTCTCCTTTGGATCTTGACTGTCTCACTGTAAAGTGATTTTCCAACAGAACCGAGCTCTGATGCCAATTGAAGGTGCGTAGGGAAAACACAAGAAGGGGGGGTTGAATTGTGTTTTAGATATTTAAAAACTATCAGAGTCTTTAAGCACATTGGAATAGTTAACACAATCAACTTGAATCTAAGTGAATGATGAAGGAGTAAATGAGAGAGTGAGAGAGAGAAAGAGACACAAGAATTTATACTGGTTCCCCTCACAAATGGAGAATACTCCAGTCCCCTTGCACTTCCAAGGGATTTCACTATAATCACTAAGATTACAATTCAGATGCTCAAGCACACAAGCATGAGACTTCCTTGCTCAAGTCACACAAGACAAGAGACTTCCTTGCTCAAATCACACAAGATAAGAGACTTCCTTGCTCAAGCACACAAGCATGAGACTTCCTTGCTCAAGTCACACAAGACAAGAGACTTCCCCTCTCAGAGTCACACAAGACTAAGAGACTTCCTTGCTCAAAGTCACACAAGACTAAGAGACTTCCTTGCTCAGAGTCACACAAGACTAAGAGACTTCCTTTGCTCTAATCACTAAGATTGAGACTTTTCCAATTACTCACGCAAGAGTAATACTAACTTCTAAGCTTAAACTTATTACAAGATAATAACTTCAGAGGCTTGATCTAGTTTCAATTCTCACTTAATTTGAGAGATATTTGCTATTACAATTCTTTATTCTCACTTGATTCTGAGAGATGTATTCAATGAAAGTTCGTTAGTCATCAATTCTTTCTTTTGCATATTTATATGAGTTGAGAAAGACATTGAGACGTTGGAGAAATTCCCGTTGCAAAATGGACAGCTGTAGCCTTTGAATATCCTTTGAATAAAGCCACGTCTTTTTTGCAGTTAAGCTTCACCTTTACTGTTTCCCTACATTTCTCCTGCCTCTAATTAATTTCCTGGTGTTTTCTCTTGGGCCTGCATGCATGTGTTTTGTAATTTTTTGCTGTAAATCTGGTGCTCGCCTTTTGGCGATTTATCTTCTGAACACTTTGCTCTTGACTAATTAAATTTGTGTTTGATTAATTCTCGTCTATTGTTTTATTGTTACTTTAAATGTATGTTTCACCTTTCAAAAACGTCTGTGTTTGGTTTCTTCCTTGATTGTATCGGTTCGCGCTTAAATTTTGCTTCTAACTTTCCCCGCTCCCTCGAAAAACGCAATTGAACGCATTTTCCCAAAACAGTCAAGTCAAAGGTAGTTATTGTTCTGCCTAGATATACGCACTTGAACTCATCCTTTTTAGGGTTTTAAATCTCTATAAAAGGAGGGTTTTCTATCCCTAATTCCTCACATTCAACAACTCTTTCCATCTTTCTTCTCTAGAATCCATGGAAAAATCATCCAAGAAAAAAAGTGTTGCTCCTAGACGTAGAAGTTCTAGGATTAGTTCTTCTAAACTTCTTCCTTCCAAACCCAAATCTTCCAAGAAAACTTCTTCCACCACCACTAAAAATTCCAATAAATTGAAACGTTAGATCGTGGAGGTAAAAACCTCTGATTCTGACGAAGCTGATTCAGATTATGTTGAATATTTAAGGACATATCGTCCTGAAGATAAATCTTGGGATTCAGATCCAAAAAACTCCCAATTAACGGTGGAGTCTAAGCTAATTTTGGGGAGTGAGAAGAATTCCTCTTGTAACAAGGAGGAAGACTCTACTCGTTAGAATCACCCTTGTGGAGGAGCCGCCAGAGCCTGTACCCACTAGATTTGGGATACTGGGGTTGGAGAAGAAACCAGAGCCTGCCTCTCCCAAGATGAAAAGGAAGTCGTGGTGAACTCTCATGCTCGGATAAGGATCCGGCAATAGTTTTTCCTTTTTAATTTAAGGTTTATTGTAATAATAATCCCTGTTTACGTTTTCAGATTTGTGTAGAATATTAAGACTATTATGTAATAGTAGGTCTTGTTCAATAAATTCAAATAAAATTTCAATTTATCTAAGTCTTGCATGTTTATCCTTCTTGATATTCCATGCTTTTTGCATAATCAAACATGTAAAATTATATTTGTTATATTTAAATAATGGTTTAAAAGATAGAAATACCTATCTTTATTGGCTATGTTCAACCTGTTTGGTGACTCGCCTTTTGTTTTCCTTTGTGGATATATTCTTGGTGACGCCTTTTTATGCTCACCTAATTATTTAGCTCGCCAAAGCCTTAGACTTTACCTGACGGTTATAACTTTGCTCGTCAAAGCCTTAGACTTACATGATGACACTAATAATTTACTCGCCAAAGCCTTAGACTTACATGACGGTATTGATAACTTTGCTCGTCAAAGCCTTAGACTTACATGACGGCATAATTTACTCGCCAAAGCCTTAGACTTATATGACGGTATTGATAACTTTGCTCATCAAAGCCTTAGACTTACATGACGACATTAATAATTTACTCGCCAAAGCCTTAGACTTACATGACGGTATTGATAACTTTGCTCGTCAAAGCCTTAGAATTACATGACGGCATTAATAATTTACTCGTCAAAGCCTTAGACTTACATGACGGTATTGATAACTTTGCTCGTCAAAGCCTTAGACTTACATGACGGCATTAATAATTTACTCGTCAAAGCCTTAGACTTACATGACGGTATTGATAACTTTGCTCGTCAAAGCCTTAGACTTACATGACGACATTAATAATTTACTCGTCAAAGCCTTAGACTTACATGACGGTGCTGGTATTATATAATTCTTTTTTACCAGGTAATTACACTTAGCAAAGCCTTAGACTTACATGGTGGTATTTGTATATTTAATTTTTTTTTGTTACCGATGCCTTAGACTTACGCGGTTTTTACTGGGTACATAAATTCGCCAGACATAAAAAACTTTACATCGATCTCTTAGACTTACACGATGCAAAATGGGTACTTAAATTCGCCAGACAAATTCACTCGTCAAAGCCTCAATCTTACATGACGGTGCCGGCATCATATGATTCTTACTGCCGGATAATTAGCTCGCCAATGCCTTAGACTTACATGGCGGCCATAATAAATCACACATCAAAGCCTTAGTCTCACATGATGGTGCCGGTATTATATTTTTTTTTCTACCGGATTTTTAGCTCGCAAAAGCCTTAGGCTTACATGGCGGCCATTCGCACATCAAAGCCGTAGACTTACATGATGGCGCTGGTATTATGTATTTCTTTTCTACCAGATTTTTTTTAGCTCGCAAATGCCTTAGACTTACATGGCGGCCATACTGATTCACACATGAAAGCCGTTGACTTACATGATGGTGTTAATTTCTTTGTGGCCGAGGTCTTAAACCTACACAGCGTTGATCCATTTTTGCAAATTTGCTGAAAGCTCATAAGTAAAACAATTAAATAACACACTGCAATCTTTTCTGAAAACGGCGGGCCTCAATAAAAACTCTTGCAATTGCAAGAGAAAAGAGTGTTCCACTGTTCTTTATTCATCAGCTTCTTTGATTTCAGTATACATAAGACATTATAATACATATAGTAAAGATGTAATTCCCCTATCCTAATGTACCAGAAATCAAAAGTAAACGTGGGCCCGTCTTGGCGAGCTCACTCACAAACCATTTATTTCAGCTCTAATAGAAACTGAGGTTGGCGATGTTCCAAGTCCTGGGCATGACCTCGCCTTCCATTGTTTCTAGCTTGTAGGCTCCTCCTTCAAAGGCCTCGCGGATTCTGAAGGGTCCTTCCCAGTTTGCTACCATGTTTCTTCCTTTGTCTCTACCCATGGGCCTTTTTAGTACCAGGTCGCCCTCTTTGAATTTCCTTGGAATGACCCTGGTGTTGTATTTCCTCGCCGCCCTTTGTTTGGTGTAGAACTCTTTGAGGTGAGCCTTTTCTCTTAGCTCTGGGAGTAGCTCCAAGCTTTCTTCTAATGCAGCGTTGTTCTCCTGCAACGTTAGCATGTCTCTTCTCCAAGTTGAAGGTTGTATTTCTACTGGGATCATAGCATCTGCTCCATAAACCATATTGAAGGGCGGCTCCCCTGTTGAGGATTGTGGCGTTGTATAATCTGACCACAATATTCCCGGGAGGTGTTCCACCCAGCTTTCTTGCTTTGAGTTAATTTTTCTTTTTAAGGCTCTAAAGATGACTTTATTTGTTGATTTTGCCTGCCCATTTGCTTGGGGATGTTCCATAGAAATAAAGGTGTTTTGGATCCCCTTACCTCTGCAGTATTCCACCACATTTTCGCTGAGGAATTGCGTGCCATTGTCTCTTCTCCAAACCTGCAAATGATATTTTTCCAGTAAAATTTTATTACCTGATCCATCGATAAGCTAGATACCGGCTCTGCTTCTACCCACTTGGTGAAGTAATCAACCGCTACGATGATCCACTTTGACTGGGCCGTGGATGTGGAGAAAGGGCCTAGAATATCCACTCCCCACATGTAGAATGGCCAAGAGGACAAAACTGATTTTAACTGTTCGCCGGGGCGTGATGCAGGTTTGAGTAGCGCTGAAATTTGTCACAGGTCCTTATGTGCCTAGTTGCGTCGTCATGCAGGTTGGGCCAGTAAAATCCGGCTCTCATTACCTTTCCTGCTAACGATCTGGCCCCAATGTGGCTTCCACACGAGCCTTCGTGTATTTCGTTCAGAATTCTGCTTGCTTCAGTAACGCTCACACACAGAAGCATGGGAGCTGAGAATCCCTCTTGTATAGTTTGTCTCCCACCATTGTGTACCAGGCCGCCATCTTCCTTATTCTCGTCGCCTCATCTTTTACGAGAGGGAGAACATCTCTTTGTAAATATCTGATTATAAGGCTCCGCCAATCTTCCTCTTCTATCACCATTCTTACTGCCAACTCATTTATGCTTGGTGATTTTAAAGTTTCTTGAATGACGGCGTGGTGGTTACCTTATTTTTTCGTTCTGGCGAGCTTCGCAAGTAAGTCTGCCCTTGCGTTCTATTCTCTGGGTACATATGTTAACTCGAACGTGGTGAAGTATTTCACCATTTCCTTGACCTTTTCCAAGTACTTGGCGAGTTGGGGATCTTTGTTCTGAAATTCTCCTGCAACCTGGTTGGCGACCAGCTGCGAGTCGATTTGAACCTTGAATTCTTGTACCTCCATTTCCTTAGCCAGTTTCATTCCAGCTATTAGTACTTCATACTCCGCCTAATTATTGTTCGCCTTAAAGGCGAATCTTAATGATTGTTCGATGAGTACTCCTTCTGGTCTTTCCAAGACCACTCCTGCTCCACTACCTCTTAAGTTAGATGAGCCATCCACGGAAAGAGTCCATGACTGGGCTTCATTTTCGCTTGGAGGATCTGTTAATTCTAGCACAAAATATTCTAATGCTTGAGACTTAATTGCCCCTCTTGGCATGTATGTGATGTCAAACTCTTATACGTTGAACTGACCATGCTACCATTCTTCCTGCTAAATCTGGTTTTCGCAGCACGTTTTTGATGGGGTAATCGGTTTTCACTACCACTTGATGGATTTGAAAGTATTGCCTCAGCTTCAGAGCCGTTATCACCACGGCTAGACACAACCTTTCAATCTTTTGATACTACCAAATAGAGGTATAACATTTTGCCTTGTTCAGGGCGAGTAAGGATATGAAGTGAGGCTAAAAATGCCTTTAACTTTTGAAATGCTTCTTCACACTGAGGGCTCCATGTAAACCTCTCCCTTTTTCTTAACGTGGCGAAGAAGTGACACGCCTTTTCGCCTGAACAAGATAGGAATCTGGATAGCGCTGCAATTCGCCCTATTAGTTGTTGTACTTCCTTGACGGAAGTAGGGCTCCTCATGTTGATGATGGCTTTGAAGTAGCAAAGTTTTTCACAAGAAAGGGGGGGTTTGAATTGTGAACCTTTAAAATATTGCCTATAAAAATTGTCAAACACAATATACTTAAAGAATATTATTAGATTATTAGTTAAAACAAATATTCAAAAAGTGTTGCAGACTGGAGAACGTTCTCCCAACACTCTCTGACAGTATATAGAAAAGATAACTTGTGATTTGTGTGATAAGTGTTTGCGTAAATAAAATCAGAGTAAGGGAAGAGTATGCACACAAACAATTTATCCTGGTTCACCCAAAAACTTGATAATCCTTGTGAGATTGTCCACTAAGAGATGCTAATGATCTCAAGTTACACTTCCTTTGATCTAGATCCAAGACCAACAATTCTTCTAAGCCTTACAGACTTGATCTACCTAAGCCAAACTGACTATGAAGGTGTCACTCAATTAGTAGTTACGTACTAACTTGAGCCAAGGTTACAATGATGGAAGACTTGATAATCAAAGCCTATTCACTCATACACTATGAGAAGCTTTGAAGATGGATGAAAAACTCTCAGTACACTCACTGGATATTCTAATCCTAGATAATTGAAATTACAAATTTGAGTGAGAGAGATAAAGAAGAGCTCTTGATAAAACTTGTATTACAAAAACAAGTGTTGAAGTTGTAGTGAAAACTCTTGCCCGTCAAAATTGCCAAGGACCTCTATATATAGTTGAATGATGATCAGGGAGTATTGGCCACAAAGCATATCCGTTAGAAGCTTGAAAATAACGGCTAGTTGCTCTGCAAAATGATAACTCATGTAATTTGAAGAAAACTGATCAGCCTGAGATTGATCTCCAAAGTTTCTTCTTCTGACTTTTGAAAGAGGAGCGTATGATGAGCTGTTAAGTTGTTGAGCTATAATGTTGTTGTATGTTGCTTAACAAGCAAGTATAACTGTTGTGCAGCTTTTGGATGAAACTTGAACAGCTGTATGTGAGCTAGTGTTACTCCAAGTGATTATTTTCTCTTTCCAGCATTGGTCTGAGATCGTTCTCCAGGAACTGGTCGTGAAAGAACATCTTCCTTTTATGTATAAGAGCTTATGCATAAGAAAGCCAGTTGTATGTGGATAAGATCAGCAATGGTAGGCTGTACTTGATGTTTCAAAAAGTCCTTGTTGCAAGTACAATTGTCATAGAGAAAGACGAGCCCCATTGGAGAATGATCATTCTTTTTTCTTTTCCAAGTACATGATATGTCATAGATATACATGTGCTGCCTATTTTTCATTTGAAGCTAGCTTAATGACAGTTCCCATATGTATAATAATATCCTTGTGTCATATGGTTAATTGCACATGTTTGAACATAGAACTTGGTAAAAATGGTAAGTTCTCTATTCATGAGAAAATTCATTGCCTTAAATGAGCTCTTGGACTGTAGATATTGAAATTCTGGCGAAGTGCTGACAGATGTCGTATACAAAGCTGTAGCACTTGTCTTATAATAACGTGATGCTAAGACAGATGTTTCAGCATCTCGTACCAGTACAGAACAAAACAGACAAGGTAAAAATAAATTGCAGAAATTAAAGAACACACTGAAACTAGCTGCTAACCCAGTTCGGAGCAACTCTCCTACTCTGGGGTCATACCAAGCCAGGAAGGAAATCCACTATTAGCAGTATTAATTCAGAGCTAAACTCCCCCGTTTACAACTCCTCACTTAATCCCTACCCAATGCAACTTCTACCTAGGAACTCCTAGATATGAGATCCCATCTCACTTCCCTACAACCAACACAAATAGTGTTGTTCTTACAATATTGAATATGATGTTGGAACATAATACGAGACACTAGTTACTCTTGCTTAAAAGCTTCGAGTAAGGCACATACAGTTACTTCCGTACTTCACAACTTACACTATGTCAAAAAAGGCTTTAGACAACGCTTTTTTTGGCCTTAGACAGCGCTTATAAAGCACTGTCTATTCTGGCGCTGTTAAAGGTATAGACAGCGCTTAATAATCAAGTAAAAGCGCTGTCTAATGTCATCCTTAGACAGCACCTTTTGTTCAAAGCGCTATTATATGTTATGTTTAGATAGCACTTTTTACTTATAAGCGCTATCTTATGTTATGTTTAGACAGCACTTTTCACTTATAAGCGCTATTTTTTGTTATGTTTAGACAGCGCTTTTCACTTGTAAGTTCTATCTCAGGGTATGTTTAGACTGCGCTTTTTATATTTAAGCGCTATCTTTTGTTATGTTTAGACAACACTATTAATTTATAAGCCCCGTCTTATGATATGATTAGACAACTCTGTTTACTTATTAGCAGTCTTATATTATCTTTAAAAAGCATTTAATGTATTGGATTTTCTTTGTGCATTATTATTATTATTATTATTATTATAAATAACAAGAAATTTTAATGATATATAAAACCTTCAAAGTATGTTAAATTTGCATAAAATTAATAATCTCGTACAAAGATCAAAACTACACATATTTTCATAAAACTATATCCAAACCAAAATTACATAATGCTCTTGTTTTTACAAAAATATGATTCATGACTATAATATTTGAAATTAAAGAGTGTGCTATACTATTTGCTTAAGACTTTGATATTTAATTACTTCAACAATGTCTTCCGCCTAACTCTCCTGCATTCACATGGTTCCTGCATAAAAGAAAACAAGAGCTTAAAAAGTAGGCTTTGATAAAAGAAGACTTTGATACTAAAGCTTTATTTGACCATCAACATAGTCATAAGTGATGGTGATGTGCTCTTCATTAAATAGTGATTAGTAACATCAACGGTTCCCAAATTGCACCAACGTACATTGAACATATGATATGGATGCATACAGGGTGAACATGAACATTCAATTTATAATCAATAATGGAAAAATTAAATCAATGAGGAAAAGAAGCAGACTTCAAAACACTGAAAGGGGAACAAAAAAGAAGACTTCAGAACTTAAAAAGTAGGCTTTAATTAAATACATGTAGATTAGTTTTTATTCAAATAATTTAAATAATTGTCGGTGATGACTTTCCAATCTAGAACTAGAAGGTTGTCACCAATTAACTTTATTTGTATGAGATAGCATAACTACTATTCTAATATAAGCATATAATAGAAGGTGGTATACTAGGAATTGGTGTTGCTAAACTTAATTCAAATAACTGAGTAGGAAAAAACTTTTTCAAACAACGCCACACAACCAATTAAACGCACCTGGCATATAAGAGCGCATATATTAAAATGCATTTAAGAATATTTTTCTTATTGCAACACTACCATGCTTTATTCTTGAAGTCCTTGTTTCAAATTCCAACTCTGGTTCCAAGTAATTTCCCCTGCAAAAAATCCAGTTAAGACTGAACCTCAATCCATATAATGTGTCATTAGCATCTGCAATACAAATAAACTTTATTTAATTCTCAACTTTTAAAAGACAGAGTGTAGAGGTTATGTGTGTTTCTGTTTGTAAGGACTTATAAGCTCATGTTGATGAATGACATAAATAGACATGTAAACCTCTAATGCTGCACAAATTCAAAAAGTACTATGCAGAAATATGAAATATGAAATGGATGCATTTCACACTTCAATAGGACCTTGATGAGAGGTTAAACAAGGAAGAAGCTTAACGAGAGCGGTATATGTAAAAGCCACTGGAAAAAAACCTTCTCGTATCATCATTGAATCAACAAAGAAGTAGGACTATAACTTATTTACCTGTTTCAAGTAAATTCCAAGATATATTAATCAACTTTAGCCACCAAAATCTTCAATAGATTGCCTTGACTTGTCTTTGCATTCCACACCTGTGATGGAGCATGAGAACAACCAGTTACATAGCATTTAATCATCTTACCCGTAACAAAAGAGAGAAGTAGAAATGTGTTTGTAATTCCGATTCATTCATTGACTATATTTAGATAATCTCACTCATTAAAAGACCAACTATACATGTCTATTGCCACCAAATTAAACAAACAATTAATGAACAAACAAACAAAGGGTACCTGTGTTATAATTAATGAACTCAATCTCAGTGCCTTCAATTGCTCCATTACTTGATTCAATTTGCTGCAAGCATAAAACATCAATAAACCAAATTTTAACTACTATACAAATGAAAATATATCAGTCTCAACTTAACATGCATCAACTTTGTCAAATTTTTCAAATTCAAAGTGAAAATTATACTTTTACTTGATCTCTCAATTGAAAATTACCAGTCCACACAATAACAAATAAAATATACTTCTACTTGATCTCTCAATTGAACATTTGAATGTGATAGTGATAATCACCATGTGATCCAACACTCAATTTGCAACAAACTCATATCAAACAATTAATTTGTCAAACTCAAGTGTGAGGCAGAAACAGAAAAGGTGAAATCCCTAACACAACAATCAATCATCTCGATTCAATCCCTAATACAATTCACTCCAACAGAGTAACAATGAGAGCACAAAGGAAAAGACAAATTAATTTATACTAGTTCTTGACATCCCTTAATTTATTATAGTTTGAAACAATGAGACAACAAACACAAGGATGTTAGTTTAATTTGTAACCTAAGAGAGGGGTTGAATTATGTTTTTATGACTTTTTGGTTATTATAAGAGATGTTATGGTATTTTTATTTTTCTGTTAAGTATATGATGAAGGTAAGAAAAGATGGCAGAAAAATAAAGAGTGCAGGGCAGAGAAGAGAGACACAAGGAAATTTATAGTGGTTCCCCTAATGGTACATCCACTCCCTTCACACCCTGTGAAGGATTTCACTATGACCTTTACAAAGTGAGACAAGAGAACAATCCTCTCTTTCTCACTCTCTTGCTTCCAACAATCCTGGACAGCAAGGTGATTCCCTTACAAAGTGAAACAAGAGAACAATCCTCTCTTTTTCACTCTCTTGCTTCCAACAATCCTGGACAGCAAGGTGTTAACACAATCTGAATTTTGTTTAATAGTTTGAATACAAATTTGAGTACAAAGAGAATTTTGATGTAACAAAATTCTAACAATATAACAATTCAGAATTAATAAACTCTAAGTGCTCATGAAAGATTCAAAGAGTTTTTGTGAAAGTATGTTCAGAGAATTGTTATAATAATGATTATGAAAATTATTCGTTATTTTTGAAATTATGATTTGAAAAACTTATATAGAATAATGACACCTCTTATAAAATAATATGGCAATGGTTTGGAAGGTTATAATAATGAAGAGGTGTGTTTACGTATCAGAATTTTTCAAACATATAAAGTGGTAAATCGATTTACCAAATAGGGAAATCGATTTCCCTTTGTTTCAACGTTAAAAAATTTGCAATTTACACTTAGGTAAATCGATTTCCATATATGGGTAAATCGATTTACCCTGTTGTTTTTCAGAAAAAATCAGAAACGACAGAGAGTATGTAAATCGATTTCATACCAAGGTAAATCGATTTCCATACTTAAAAAAAATAATTAAGATTGAAAAGGCATATCATTGTTATAACAATTTTCAACTTATTCAAATGATAGTTTATGAGCACCTAAAGCTTATAACAATGAATTATATATATTGTACCTATGAAAATTCTTCATGAACTTGATCGCCATCTTCAATCTTGAACACTTGATCATGACCGATCTTTTTCTTCTTTTCGCATGTTTGTCGTCATCAAAATAACTTCACTTTTGAAGCTTGTCTTCACAAAGGATTCCCAATTGTTTAATGAATTCAAAACATGAATTGTAAATCAACAAAGTTAAATAAAACCAGATGATAAAATTAAAAAAACAAACAATAACCATCACACCAATCTTTGATCCAGCTATTTCTTGGGTGCAAGCTTAAACTTCTTTAGTACCAATTTGGAATGACAGCGCTCCAAATAGACTGCTCCAAACACAAAAACACAGGTAAAACATCATTCATCAACAAACACTATCAATACCAGTGAATTAAACTAATTCACAATTCAAAAGTAAACAAATAAATCAAAACCCACTCAGGAAGAACAAATGGTAACAGTAGTTTGAGTTCTTCCATTTGATTATAACAGTTGAACCCTACAATGAACCTTCAATCTCTTTCTCGCAAAAATTTAACCTCTTCTACCATCCAATAAGAGATCGATGAAAAAGCATAATTTTGGGCTTTGAACGAGATTTGACAAAGCAGCTATCGATTGAGCCAATTAATTTCTAGGTTTAAACAAACAAAGAAAGGGAAAAAAACACATAACCTTTTAGAGAGTGAAGGGATTAGAGAGGAACACAATATTAGGGTTTGGGAATTCCTAACTCAATTGAACGTGGGGGTTTGATGGGTATTAGAGACGAAGACGATGAAGAAATTCTACATCAACATGCGTCAAAAAAATGTCTTCACGAGAGAGAAAGGGATTTGTATGGGTGATTCTACTAGAATATAGCTTTTATTAGTTTTTGTTTTGATATACATACATAGGTTATATAGTGTTTTTTTTTTTGGTAAAGTTATATGTTTTTTTATAATGATTTTATATTTATTTTTTTGACGCTTTTTTTTTTCTAGGGTTTTGTTTTATGTTTTAACTATTTTTTTATAATAATTAATTTTAATTTCTAAAATTTGTAATAAAAATATAAAATTATATTGCACTTTTTATATTTTATTTTAATATAAAGATTTAATTGATAGTGAATGAGTAAATATTGGGACCTATATTATACAACAAAAGTAAATATTAAGGCCTATTTTTGTTTCTTTACAACGGAGCAGAAGATCGAACTCAGGATCTCATGCATACTACTCAAATTCCTCACTACTAGAACAAACTTAGTGGCTTTAATTAGGACCTATTTGAGACATACATTTAATTTTAAAATTTTTAATGTATTTTTTTAAAAAAAAATAAAACCGTATATAGACAGCGCTTTTTATCAATTTAAAAACGTTGTCTAATGCTTGATCTTAGACAGCGCTTTTTGTAAATTTAGAAGTGTTGTCTAATAATAGACCTTAGACAGCGCTTTACTATAATCTTTTTAGATTTTAACTAGCACTTTAGACAGCGCTTTTCACAATAAGCGTTGTCTAAACGTTCCATGTTTCATTTAAAAGTGCTTCTGTAAATAAGCGCTGTCTAAAGTACGCTATCTAAAGGTGCACTTTAGAAAGCGCGTTTAGTTTCAAGCGCTATGTAAGGTGAAAGCGCTGTCTAATGTGTATTTTTATGGTTTTCTGATTTTATTTAATTATACAAAAGAAAGCACTTACATGTAAAAGTGCTGTGAAACGTTAAACCTTAGACAGCGCTTTTTTCACAAACGCTGTCTAAGGGTTCCGTGTTTCTTTTTAATAGCGCTTTTTTAAATTAGCGCTGTCTAAGGGGTGTTGTCTATTCCACATTTTGTAGTAGTGTTAGGAGTAACCTTACAATTAACACACAGAACAAATTCAGTCCTTAGCTTGTGTTATAGAATCCACAAGAAAGGCTCACAATGACACGAAACCCTAAAGACTATATTTATGATGAACAATGGCTTCGGTATAATACACAAACTTGGAGTTGCTTACAAGCTTCCTCCAATGACAATAGTGACCAACTCACAATCCGAGTGGTTCACTTTTACACCGACTCTCCTAAAGAGTGGCTACACGACTAAGCCCTAATAATATTACATTGTCGGCTTGTTACAAAACTAGGTTACAAAGATTCTATTTATAACCTATACCCAACTGGATTTGGGCCTTCAAACACAGCTGGTATATTGAGAAGTCCAGCACAAGTATTCTTGAATCAAATCTCTTGTTTCCATAAATGGCGTAGCATATTATGAAAATATAACTTGGTGCAGCTCTTGGTATATAAGGAAAGACGAAAATATTGCTTAGGCGAATCTTCAAAGATATGGCGCACAAATAAGGCGAGGATTACCGCCAAGACAGATGCTGTACCCACATGCTACGACATCTGGTCCAACATCTTGCTAGAACTTGTTTTTGCAAAATGAGGCCAACATACAAAAGACTAACAGTTATTTTGTGAGTTAAGCCCAAGATAAAAGTGATCATTTGTCTTGTACATGGTTGACTTATCCATAAGTCCTTTTGCCTTGATTGTGTGAAAATGATGTTGCGCAGGTTTCAGAGATCAATCTGAGACCAATCCTGAAGCTTTTGTTTTTATCAAAATAAAAACATGATATTTGATCTAAAAGCTCAAATGTTCCTAGCTTAATTAAAACACTCAAGAGCACTTGTTAGATACCAAAAAGGTTATAATTACAGTTAAAAATAATTAAGATTTTTGTTATCTTTAAAACATCAAATTGGGATTTTGCCTCAACAGGCTTGACATTTGTTAGAATTGAGAAACACAAATTGGATTTGAATCAAGCAATAAACATTAATCATCAATCTCACATATGTGAGCATCCAAACACGGTTTATAGCATATGATTAATACAAACTGATTCAAACATGCATCAAAAAAGCAAATTAAACATCAAATCCTGGTTTAGAAAACAAATACATAGTAGGAGAAGTTCATGTGACATCAAAAGAAACTTCCCAAAATATCTAGTCCTCTAAACAGGATGATTTAAAACAGAGTTCATAAAATAAAACAGAATTATAAAACAAGATTATCAAAATATCCGGAGCATTGTATCAAAGCTTTAATTCCAAAACATCATGAGCTCCCCCTTGATTTTTCAATTCATTCTCCCCCTTTGTCGTCATTGAAAAGGGATAAACCAGGAGCAACACATAAGCAAAGTTTTATCAATCTTGAGCTCCATCAGGAGCAGGTGAAGTGGTAGGACTCTCATCATCATCGGATTTGTCATTCTGAGCGGGAAAAGGATCAAACTGAGGTGTTTCAATTTCTGGAGGTGGAGGAAGATGGAGTTGGGGACAAACAACAGAAGTAAACCAAGTTCTCAAGGTTTTGGATTCCAAAATCAAGTGGTCCATCATTGAGTGTTGAACAGCCATACCCTTAATCACATTATCCAAATCTTTTCTCATTTGTTCCATATCAATTTCAATTCTAGAGCGTTTGGTGGGCCTTGCAGGGCCAGGAAAATCAAAGTTGACATTTCCCTCAAACACTAATTGTTTAGTTCTAGCATTAGCAGAATTCACTGATAAACAAAATGAATCAAATGTAGCAAATGATGACGGAATAGATGGCAGTGTACTATCAGTAGGATTTGGAATAGGCATGGTGGAAATTTCTGGAGTATCAGAGGTGAGAATGTTCCTTATAAACTCAGAAGTGCAAAAGGAAGGGAGACTTCCTTAGCTTGAGGTCATTAATGGGGAAAACATGGTGGTGTTTGGTGGAACAGGCATAGGCTTAAGCCTTGAAGAGTAGTAGCAGCAGTGGTTGCAAGTTTCTCACTTTCAGTGGTGGGATTAGCATCGCCACTGATTTGAGTATTTCCATCAGTCTGGAGAACGTTCTCCAAACGGTCTCCAAAAGCATCAGCAAGCACATATAAATTTGATTTCTCAAAAACTTCTCTTTTTCTCTTAACCCCAACATCAGCAACAGGGGATTCAGATTCTTTCTTCATATGACTCACATTTTTCAAACTAAAAGTGTAGTAGTGATTTTCAAAAGGTGTGTTATCCATATCAGCATAGTAAAGCCTAAAAACTCTTGTCAAAATCATTGCATATGGTAGGGCTATTTTCTTAAAACCAGAGGTGGCAGCATGAATCATGTGGTGAAGAATAATGTCTGGGAGGTTCAGTTTAACTCCTTTTGCCATGTGATACATCAAGAGTAGGTCAAGATCAGTTACCTTGTCTTTGCTTCCAGTACGAGGAAAAAAGGAATGTTGACACATGTTGTGAAGTAGCTTGTATTCAGTCTTTAATATTGATGATGGAGGTGCATTCTTCTTGGCTCCTTCTTCAGTGAACATCTTTTTCTTGAGATCTTCCTTATTGATTTTGACTTGATCATACCAGTCATTACCATAAACTTCCAGCCCCTTCACTCTTGATTCCAATCAAACTTCCAATTACATAAGGATCCACCACTAATTCAACATCCTTAATGTTTGATGTGATCAAGTCTTTTTCAGGAAACACCTTAGCATTGAAGTAGAATGCTTGGACCAGTAGAGGGTACACAGTTTCTTTGATATGGAAGAAGCTTTTCCATTCAAATGGTTCCACAAACTTTACTAGGTCAACTCCTCCCAGTGACAGTTCTGCAAAATTGTACATTCTTGACACTGCAACAGGTTTGGTCATCCAATACTTGTCAAAAATTTCTTCATCTTCCGGTTGAATGAGTGGAGAAGGTAGCAACTTTTCCTTTGATTTCTTCAAATTGATTTTCTTCTTTGTTCGTGGAGCTTTGACAGCAGTCTCAACCTCCTTTTTCTTTGGAGTTGGAGTTTTCTTGTCCTTGACAGGTTCAGACTTTGTAGAGGTGACAGGTTCAAGCTCAAAATCATCAATCTCCTTTTCCAAGAGATCCGTCTCAGAGTCAGATTGATCCAAAACATGAATTGTGGTGTCCACCACAGGTTTCTTACCAGCACCAGACATGATCCTTGATGATCTTCTGATTTTAGAGGAATCAAAAGACTTGGATTTCTTAATTTTGACAAAAACAGGTGGAGAGTCCTTTGGACTGGGTATAGTAGCAGTTGGAGATGGAGAATCTTCATCATTTGTTGGATTCTCAGATTGTTGTGGTGATTCAATAGGTGATGGACTTTGTGGTTGACTTTGTGTGAGATGAAAAGGCGAATTTTCTGGTGATTTAAAAGGTGAGGGTTGAAAAACAATGGTTGGAGAATTTGGGGGATTTTCAACAGTAGTTTGCATGTTGGTAGGAATAGGAGTGGATTGGATTTCAGGTGTTATCTCACGTTCTGAGACTGATTTGTGAGATTCAGAAGCAGTTTCATAGGATGATGATGATTTTGGAGTGGGTGGTTTGGGAGGTGATGGAGAACGTGGTGGAGAAGATGAAACTGAGGGGTTTTTGGTTCTGGGAACTTTTCTACCACCAGCATTTTTGGTTCGTGCCATGTTTTGTGAAATATGAAGTTTGATTATGGAAGATGAGAGGGTTTTTGAGATATTATAAAAAGAAAGATGAAAGCTTGGGAAAGAGGGAGAGTATAGGCTAGGTGTACTTGATGGAAGAGATGAATAGTGAGAGATTGTACTTTGGTTTTGACAAAAGTCGTGGGAAAGAGAGAGAGAACATAACCGTTCAACAATGAGGAGGAGAGAGAAAAGCCCAAATATGTTTTGCCATAAAAGCCTTGTCCCATAGCCCAATTAAAGCAAAAAACAGTTATAACATTTTATCATGCTTCGGCGCAGATTCAGAGAACGTTCTCTGAACGGTCTCGCAAATACATAAGTAAACACAAATCAAGTAGGATTGGGATTTTTGATGATTTTCAATTTTTCTTTGATAAAATTAAAACGATCCTCAACCAATGGTTTAGTAAAAATGTCAGCAAGCTGATTTTCAGTATCAACAAAAACCAATTCCACATCCTTTTTGTTAACATGATCTCTAATAAAATGATGCTTGATTTCAATATGTTTTGATCTTGAATGCTGAATAGGGTTTTTAGACAAATTAATAGAACTAGTGTTATCACATCAAATTTTGATACATGTGTACCTTAGTGAGAAATCCTCAAGTTGATTTTTGATCCAGATGACTTGAGAGCAACAGTTTGATGCAGCAACATATTCTGCTTCAGTGGTTGATAGTGCAATGGTGTTTTGTTTTCTACAACACCAACTTACCAATGCTTCTCCAAGGAATTGACATGCTCCACTTGTGCTTTTTCTTTCAATTTTATCCCCAGCATAGTCAGCATCACAGTATGCTTGTAAATCAAAATGTGATCCCTTTTTGTATCATAATCCTACATCAGGTGTTCCAACCAAGTATCTAAAAATTCTTTTGACTGCAATCAAGTGTGATTCTTTTGGAGATGTTTGAAATCTAGCACAGAGACCAACAACAAACACAATGTCAGGTCTGCTTGTAGTTAAATAGAGGAGAGATCCAATCATTCCTTTATACTCTTTTTCAGATACATCTTTTCCTTTTTCATCTTTGTCCAAACTTGTAGGTGGATGCATTGGAGTTGACATGATCTTGGCTTCATTCATCTTGTATTTCTTGAGAAGATCATTTACATATTTTTCTTGACTGATAAAAATTCCATCTTCTTGTTGCTTGATTTGCAAGCCAAGAAAGAAACCAAGTTCTCCCATCATGCTCATCTCAAACTCACTTTGCATAAGGTTAGAAAAATCTTCACATATTTTTTCATTAGTAGCACCAAAGATAATATCATCAACATACACTTGTACAATAAGTAAATTATGCTTTCCATTTTTTGTAAAAAGTGTAGTATCAATTTTTCCTCTAGAAAAACCATTTTCAAGTAAGAAAGTGCTTAATCTGTCATACCAAGCTCTTGGGGTTTGTTTAAGTCCATAAAGGGTTTTGGTAAGTTTATAAACATGATTTGGTTTATGCTTATCAACAAAACCAGGAGCAAGTAAAAATCCATTTAAAAAGGCACTTTTTACATCCATTTGAAAAAGTTTGATACATTTATGTGATGCATATGCAAGTAATATTCTAATAGCTTCTAACCTGGCTACAGGAGCAAAGGTTTCATCATAATCAATCCCTTCTTGTTGATTATAACCTTGTGCTACAAGTCTTGCCTTATTTCTGACAACCTTACCATTTTCATCACGTTTGTTTCTAAAGACCCATCTTGTTCCAATGATTTAATGATCTTTTGGAGATGGTACTAAATTTCAAACTTCATTCTTCTCAAATTGATGTAGTTCTTCTTTCATAGCCTCAATCCAGGATTCATCAATGATTGCTTCATTTATGGATCTTGGCTCAATTTGGGAGATCAATCCCATATTGTTCTCTACATCCTGCAAAGCTTTTCTGGTTCTTACACCATCTTCAGTATTACCAATTATTTGATCAGGAGGATGATAGCCAACAATTCTCCAGGTCTTTGGTGGTCCTTGAGATGTAGGGTTCTCATCTGAATCATGATTTTGTGGAATGATTGGCTCATCTTCTTCATCATCAGTAGTATGCACAATTGGTTGATCTTCAAATTCATCAAATTTCACATGCATGCTTTCCTCCAAAACTTGAGTTCTCAAATTATAAATTCTATATGCTTTTGAGGTTAGAGAGTATCCTAAGAATATTCCCTTGTCTGACTTTGAATCAAACTTACCCAAGTTGTCTTTGATATTCAAAATGTAACAAAAACATCCAAATATATGAAAGTAGGAAATACTAGGTTTTCTACCTTTCCAAAGTTCATAAGGTGTTTTGTTTAAAACTTTTCTAATGGTGACTCTGTTTAAAATATAGCAAGAAGTGTTAATGGTCTCAGCCCAAAAATATTTTTAAACATTTGATTCATGAATCATTGTTCTTGGACAAGAAAATTATGAGATATTCCATTATTATCAAGGAATGATTCAAAGAGAGAGTTTTCAAATTCTCCTCCATGATCACTTCTTATAGAGATAATATTGATACCTTTCTCATTTTGAACTCTCAAGCAAAAGGTTTTGAAAGCTTCTAAAGAGTCATCTTTGTGTTTTAAAAATAGCACCCAAGTAAACCTTGAAAAGTCATCTACAATGACAAAGCCATAGTTTTTGCCACCAAGACTTGTAGTTTTGACAGGTCCAAATAAGTCTATGTGAAGTAATTCAAGAGGTCTTTTTGTGGAAATAAATTCTTTTAGGTTTTAAACTACTTTTAACTTGTTTCCCTCTTGTGCATGATTCACATACTTTATCTAGATCAAAACTAATCTTAGGCAAACCTCTAACTAGATCAAGCTTGGAAAGTTTTGACATAGTTTTCATACTTACATGACCAGCCCTTTTGTGCCAAATCCATTTGTCGTTTTCAAGAGAAACAAAGCATGATTCAGGTGGCAATTCATCTAAGTATAAAACATAAACATTCTTTATCCTTTATCCATTAAATAAGACTTTGTTAGATGAAGATTGTTTTATTTCACATGAATCAAATTTAAAAACAACTTCAAAGCCATTGTCACACAATTGACTTATGCTTATTAAGTTATGTTTTAAACCATCCACACAATGAACATTCTCAATCTTTGCAGAGTTAGACTTACCAATAGTACCTATACCTTTGATGCTGGCTTTCTCATTGTTTCCAAAGGTGACTGATCCACCTTCTCTTGTTTCAAAAGATAGAAAGTTGTTTCTATCTCCTGTCATATGTCTTGAGCATCCACTGTCCAAGTACCAAGGCCTTCTCTTGACTGCTAGAAGGCATTCCTACATTTGAGTTTAATAAATTTTTAGGTACCCACAGTTTCTTGGGTCCTTGAATGTTAGTTTCAAAATTCTTATCAGAGATCTTCTCAGAATAAGATGATCTCTTATAAGGTGTTCTCTTATAAACATCTCTTCTGAGAGTGTTCTGAGAATGTCTAAATACAGGTTTTCTAAAATTTTTGTTTCTGAGACTGTTCTGAGAATGTTCTGGTGTTCTATAGAAAACTTGTTTTCTTGCTTTCTTTTTGAAACAGAAGACTTCAAGATGTCCATCCTTGTGACAAAAATCACATTTGTATTTTTGAAAACTCTTTTCTTTATTTGGTATAAGACATTTTTCATATAGCTTTCTGTTCTGATAAGTATTATGTCCTAAACCAGATTTATCAAAAAATCCAGCTTGTGATCCCAGAATGTTTTCAAAGGTTGTAGTGGTACTAATAAATTTTGTTAAATCATTTTCTAATTTAGAGATGTTTATTTTCAAAATAGTGTTTTCTTTTAGTACCTCAGAACATTCTTTTTTATCTTTTCTAAGAATTTCAAATCTCTTAGAAAGTTCAGTGTGAGCAGTTTGCATACCTTTGATAACTTCACTTTTAAGACTACTCTCTTTCTTATATTCATCTCTTTCTTTGGTTAACATGGTAATCTCATCTCTGAGTTTAAGATTTTTTTGACAAGATGAACAAGGATCAAGTGTTACCTCTTCTGAGTTTGAATGTGTCATGAGACATACATTTGCTTCTTGTTCTTCGTCTTCAGATTGTGCTTCTTCTAGATCATCCCAAGTAGCCATCATGGATTTCTTTTTGAAGAAAGGTTTCTTCTGTTTGTTCTTTGGACAATCATTTTTGTAGTGACCAAATTCATTGCATCCATAACATTGTATTTTGCTCATATCTACTTCTGGTTTAGTTCCATTCCTTTTGGGTTGAAAATTCTTCTTGAGTTGATTTCTTCTTGTCATCAATCTCTGAATTCTTCTTGACAGGAATGCTAGTTCTTCTTCATCATCTTCTTGAAGTGATTCTTCATCCTCACAACGTGTTTCATCTTTCTGAGAACATTCTCCAGATTGAGTTTCTAGAGCAATCATCTTCTTTTTAGGCTTATCCTCTTGAAGAATAGATTCATGAGCTTTCAATGATCCAATGAGATCTTCTAGTGATACTTTAGTGAGATCTTTTGCCACTTTGATAGTTGTGACTATATGTCTCCAAGTCTTCGGTAAGCATCTAAGAATTTTTCTTATTCTTTCATGTGTAGTATATGCTTTTCCCGAAGAGTTGAGTTAATTTATAATGCTTGTGAATCTACCATACATTTGATCTATGGTTTCTTCTTCCTTCATTTCAAACAGTTCAAACTTTATTACTCCAATGTCTATTCTTATTTCTTTGACACTGTTGGTTCCTTCATGATGAGTTTGCAGAGTTTCCCATATTTCTTTTGCTGTTTTGCACTCCATTATTTTAGCATATTCTTCCCTGCACAAAGCACTTTTAATAAACAATTTAGCTTGTGTTGACCATTCAGCTTGATGTTTAGGATTTGTTGAATCTTTGGCCAATGGTACATATTCTGCAACTTCCACAACATGCCACATGTTGTTGTCTTGGGATCTAAGAAAGAGCTCCATTTTGTCCTTCCAATAGTAATAGTTATCACCATCAAATAGAGGTGGTTTGTTTGATGATCCTCCTTCAGATATAAACTTTGCAAAATTAGCCATTACTTCCTTCCTGAATCTTTTCCTCTAGCACTTGTTAGATGCTTATCCTTAGAGCCAATGCTCTGATGCCAATTGAAGTAGCAAAGTTTTTCACAAGAAAGGGGGGGTTTGAATTGTGAACCTTTAAAATATTGCCTATAAAAATTGTCAAACACAATATACTTAAAGAATATTATTAGATTGTTAGTTAAAACAAATATTCAAAAAGTGTTGCAGACTGGAGAACGTTCTCCCAACACTCTCTGGCAGTATATAGAAAAGATAACTTGTGATTTGTGTGATAAGTGTTTGCATAAATTAAATCATAGTAAGGGAAGAGTATGCACACAAACAATTTATCTTGGTTCACCCAAAAACTTGGGCTAGTCCAGTCCCCACACTCCTTGTGAGATTGTCCACTAAGAGATGCTAATGATCTCAAGTTACACTTCCTTTGATCTAGATCCAAGACTAAAAATTCTTCTAAGCCTTACAGACTTGATCTACCTAAGCCAAACTGACTATGAAGGTGTCACTCAATTAGTAGTTACGTACTAACTTGAGCCAAGGTTACAATGATGGAAGATTTGATAATCAAAGCCTATTCACTCAATACACTATGAGAAGCTTTGAATATGGATGAAAAACTCTTAGTACACTCACTGGATATTCTAATCCTAGATAATTAAATTACAAATTTGAGTAAGAGAGATAAAGAAGAGCTCTTGATAAAACTTGTATCACAAAAACAAGTGTTGAAGTTGTAGTCAAAATTGCCAAGGACATCTATATATAGTTGAATGATGATAAAGGAGTCTTGGCCAAGAAGCATATCCGTTAGAAGCTTGAAAATAACGGCTAGTTGCTCTGTAAAATGACAACTCATGTAATTTGAAGAAAACTGATCAGTCTGAGATTGATCTCCAAAGTTTCTTCTTCTGACTTTTGAAAGAGGATCATATGATGAGTTGTTATGAGTTGTAATGTTGTTGTATGTTGCTTAACAAGCAAGTATAACCGTTGTGCAGCTTTTGGATGAACTTTGAACAACTGTATGTGAGCTAGTGTTACTCCAAGTGAGTATTTTCTCTTTCCAGCATTGGTCTGAGATCGTTCTCCATGAACTGGTCGTGAAAGAACATCTTCCTTTTATGTATAAGAGCTGATGCACAAGAAAGCCAGCTGTATGTGGATAAGATCAGCAATGGTAGGCTGTACTTGATGTTTCAAAAAGTCCTTGTTGCAAGTACAATTGTCATAGAGAAAGATGTGGCCCCATTGGAGAATGATCATTCTTTATTCTTTTCCAAGTACATGTTATGTCATAGATATACATGTGCTGTCTATTCTTCATTTGAAGCCAGCTTAATGACAGTTCCCATATGTATAAAAATATCCTTGTGTCATATGGTTAATTGCACATGTTTGAACATAGAACTTGGTAAAAATGGTAAGTTCTCTATTCATGAGAAAATTCTTTGCCTTAAATGAGCTCTTGGACTGTAGAGATTTTGTGAGTTAAGCCCAAGATAAAAGTGATCATTTGTCTTGTACATGGTTGACTTATCCATAAGTCCTTTTGCCTTGATTGTGTGAAAATGATGTTGCGCAGGTTTCAGAGATCAATCTGAGACCAATCCTGAAGCTTTTGTTTTTATCAAAATAAAAACATGATATTTGATCTAAAAGCTCAAATGTTCCTAGCTTAATTAAAACACTCAAGAGCACTTGTTAGATACCAAAAAGGTTATAATTACAGTTAAAAATAATTAAGATTTTTGTTATCTTTAAAACATCAAATTGGGATTTTGCCTCAACAGGCTTGACATTTGTTAGGATTCGCCTCTATTCCTCTATGTGCGAGTAAGAACCCCATAAATTTGCCAGCCTGGACTCCACAGGAACATTTGGCCGGATTAAGCCGCATGTTGTACTTTCTGACTGATTTCAGAATGTCAGCTAAGTCTTTATCGTGATCGCCCTCCTGTTCTGTCTTGACTACCATGTCGTCAATGTAGACTTCTAGATTTTTCCCTATTTGTTCCGCAAATACTCTGTCCAACAGTCGTTTTTAATAAGTGGCCCCTGCATTCTTCAGGCCGAAGGGCATAACATTGTAAAAATAATTACAAGTATTAGACATGAAAGCTGTGTGTTGTGTGTCCATGGGATGCATATTGATTTGGTTGTAGCCAGAGTAAGCATCCTTGAAACTCAACGTTTTGTATCCTGATGCTCCATCAATTAACCTGTCCATGTTTGGTAGCGGATATGGATCCTTCGGACAGGCCTTGTTCAGGTCCGTAAAATCTACACACATTCTCCACTTGCCAATTGCCTTTTTAACCATTACCACGTTTGCCAACCAAGTAGGGTATTTGATTTCTTCAATGAACCCTGCCTCTTTTAATTTAGCCACTTCTTCTGTGATGGTTGCTCTTCGCTTTTCCCCAACCTTTCTCTTTCGCTGGACCACGGGTTTGGTGGTAGGTGAGATGGATAGTTTGTGCATGATTACGCTCTCGCCTATTTGGACTTGTTCCAAATCCTTAATTGGACTGACTCTTCTGTCATGGAACTCTTCTCTTGGATCCAAATCTGCGATGCTGACCATATTTACCCCGTTGGTTCGCTCTCCGTTGTCAGGGGAGAGGGGAGTCTGGATGGATTATGCTTTATCTTCAGGCTTGACTCATAACACTTTCTCGCCAATGCTTGATCGCCTTTAACCACCCCTATCTTATCGTTACTTAGTGGGTACTTGATCGCCAAGTATAAGGTAGACATAATTGCGCCTAATATGTTGAACGTCGGTCTTCCAATGATAATATTGTATGAACTGAAACGTGACTTTACCACTAGATATATAACCTTGATTGTTTTGGCGTTCTCTCCTTCGCCGAAGGTGGTGTATAGAGTGATGTGACCCATGACGTCCACTTGTTCGCCAGCAAATCCCACTAACGTGCCATAATAGGGGTTCAGTTGTTCGTTAGATAAACACATTGCCTTGTATGCGTCCCAATATAGGATGTCTGCGGAGCTCCCTAAATCAATGAGAACTCTCTTGACATCGCAGTTCAAAATCTGAACTTGTATCACCAAGGGATCGTCATCATGGGGAATAACATCTTGTCCATCCTCCGAGTTGAACGAGATGTCAGGGGTATGGGGACAAGTCGAATTTCCCACTGAGCATATTTCAAACCTAGATCACCTAACATAGCACTTTCTGGCAGAGTTTGATTCTCCTCCTGCGAATCCTCCAGATATTGTGTTGACTGTTACCCTGTGTTTTTCTCCTTTGTTCCCTACTTCGCCTTCACCTTTCTGTTGGTAAGGAATTTGTTTTGAGAGCGCGATCTGCCCTTTGGCGGCGTCCTCTAGGAATTTTCTCAGGTGTCCGCTTCTGATTAGGTCTTCAATCAAATCCCTTAGCCGAAAACATCTCTCGGTGTCGTGGCCCTTGCACCTATGATAAGCACACCACGCCTCTGTGTCTGGGCCCATGACAGTGTTGTTCATTCTGGGGGGAGGCAAAGGTGCTAGACCTGTTTGTAAAATCTCGTGCAATACATGCACTCTGGTTCTATTCAGTGGCGTGTATTCCCTATCCGCTGGATACCGTCTGTGTTGGGGGTAACTCATTCCTCTACCATTATTGGAAGGGTAATAAGGTTTAGTACAATATCCTTGTTTGTGGGTATCGTTGTTGCACTGGGGTTGTGAACTTTGCCCCTTACTGTTGTTGTTTCACAAGTCTTTTTCTTTGGCGTCTCTAGAGCGTTTCTCCGCGTTGCTCTCCTCGCCTTTGATGTAGCAACTGCCTCTTTTGATGACTTCCTGCATTGATGTAACGGGCTTTTATGCTAGAGACTCATTAAAGTGTCCAGCCTTCAAACCGTTGTGGAAAGCTACAACAAACATCTCTTGGTTTGGATTTGACACCGTGATTGTTGCTTCGCTGAATCTAGCGACATATTCTCGAAGAGTTTCAATGTAATTTTGGCGAATTGTCAATAAACTGGTCGCCGTTACTTTGATGTGCTAGGTTCCAGAAAACTGGTGTATAAACCTCTTATGAAAGTCAGCATAACTTTCAATGGAGTTGTTGGGTAATTTCATATACCAACATAATGCAGCATCCGTCAAAGGTTGGTAACTGCGGTGACTTGAAGTTGTCTGGGACTTTGGAATCCCAGAGTGATTGACGAAGGGGCTGAAATTCGATGAGACTCTCGTCCTCAGAATCTGCATTCTGTTCAGCCTGCTCCTTCTCCATTGTAGTTACTTTTCTTTGCAAGCTTATGATATCTTCCATTGTGGTTTGCAGCGAAGGTGTTCAGCCGCCATGGTTGGATCTCTGCTTGCGGTTTTGCTTTCTTTCTAAGTGGTAGGCTGGGAATCGTTTTACCGCAGCCCCACGGTGGGCGCCAAAATGTTCTAGTGAACACTTAAGGGGGTGTGTAAAGTAAATAAATTGGACCGTCAATAATCAATAATTATCAAAAGTCCTTTCTCTTGCCTGGTATATTTTTTCGTCCTCTTGTTTTTCATCAATGTTACAAGTATTTATAGTGTACACATTGAAGGGATCTTTCCCGCCCTTTTTCTTCGTTGGTCTTCTCACGTTCCCCCTATACATTTGATCACATGCCTATCTGCAAGGTGATTATGGGGAATGTGGTTTGAATAGTACAGTTTTACATATATCATGCTCCTAGTCGTAAGGAAAAAGAAGATAAATGGGGTGAATAATGGGAGAATAGCGGTTACGATAATAGATCATGGAGTCGTGGGTGTCTCGCCCGTTTCAGAGTACCTCGCCCTATGAGAGATGGGTGTCTCGCCCTCTATGTCGCGCCCTCAAGTGAAATTGGGCTAAATGTTGTATATCTGTTGGGCCGTTGCTACTGGACCGTTGCATGGATCATCAAATAATGTTTGGGCTTTGCTAAATACACCCCTTATATTTACACCCGGTCCAGGACCAAAATTGAGTGCATGATGATTTTTTAGGGACTAAAAATATAATAAAAATTAAATAAAGACTAAATTTAAAATGTCAACATTTTATAAAGACAGAAAACATAGTTAACCTTGTACACACACACACACACATATATATATATATATATATATATAAATTAAAATTTTGGTGTGGCCATGGCCACACTAGGTCACATGTAGGTCCTTAATTAACTTAATTAATTGTATTTTTTATCTCTCTATTTTATCATTTTTGCAAAATTGGTCCTTCATTTTGAAATTGAACACTTTGGCCCTTCCATTTTAATATTTATTGTAATTTTGGTACAACACCCTATTTTAACTGATGTGATAAAGTTTCTAAATGAAGTGACATAAAAAGTGATGACTTGTCAAAATTTAAGTCTGGACATTTTTATCCACCTCAACAAATAATTAAGGCTTAAATGCACTTTTGATTCCCCTATTTTAATATTTTTTTAACTTTTGATTCCTTTTTTTTTCTTCTAAACTCAACTTTTTGGTCTCCCTATTATGAAAGTCAATATAATTTGTTGGTCCCTTATCAATTTTATTGATGTGACAAAGTTGATTAGAAAAAATTGGTTTTCATGTTATTTTTTTAATTTCCATATCATTTATAATTAAAACAAAACATTTTAACGTAAAAAAAAATTACGTACAAAAACAAAGTTCAATTAACCCCTGTCCAGTCCCTAGCAGAGTGAAGGGGGCTTCCATCCTTATTACCTATCCCCTCGCCCAGGCTAACGGGGCCTTACGGGGGGGAGAGTGGAGCCCCGAGAAGCACTGTTGAGAGGAAGATCCTTGGCCCCTCCTCATTCTCTATAGGGTTCCAAACCTTTCTTCAACATAGGTGACAACAACGAGCGGGGCAGAGATGGAAGAGATCGAACACGAGAATAAGAAGCAAGCTCGCCTTCCTTTTTTATCATTTTGATAGAGAGGGATGGAGAAAGTGGACAAAACAGATTTGCATTTCCCTGTCTATTACAAAAGAAAAGATTGAATTTGAAATTATATTTTTGTGATGAAATCATATAATTTTAGGATAAATATTTAGATTATATTTATATTTCTCTTTGCATATCTTCATAAAATGAAGAAAAAAAATCAACCCAAATCCTAATTTCTATTCTTTCTAACTAAGTATATAAATATAGTATATAAACCCTTTTTCTAATTTGTTCATTAGTCTCTGTGAAACAATATTCTTTATATTACATAATCTGGTGCGCTTTTGAGCCTATCATTTAGGACAATCACCTTTTCTATTCTTATTATTGGTCAACCTACTGATTCCTTTAGCCCAAAGAGGTATTAGGCAAGGGAATCCCTTGTCTATTACCTTTTTATCCTTTATGCTGAAGTTTTGTCAAGTTTTATTTCTAATAGTCAGAACATGAACAAGATCCATGGCCTATCGATAGCTAAAGAAGCCTCTCCTATTTTTCGTTGATGGTAATCTTATTTTTTGCAAGGATGACGAAAAAGAGGCAAAAAAAAAAAACTTCAATACATATTCAATACTTACCAGGAAAGTTTAGGAAAATAGATCAACATGAACAAGTCTGAAATGGTGTTTAGCAAGAATGTTTCTAATACTATCAAAAAGAAGTTCTTTTCATTGATGGTAAATACATATATAATTCTTTGACTACCATCACTAACATAATCAACAAATATCTAGATCTCCCTACCTATGTTGGAAATTCAAAGACTTATATACTCATTTACCTAGCTGATAAAATTTGGAAGAACCTCAAAAGTTGAAAAGAAAAATGTCTCTCCTTTTTGGGTCACATTAATCTAATTAAATAAATGACTCAAGTTATCCTCATTTATGTGATGAGTTGTTTTATGCTTCCTAAAGGGATTTTCTATTAAATTGAAAGTTTGATTTGTAATTTTTGGTGGGAACATAAAGGCGATCAGCGACATATGCATTAGACCAAGTGGACAAACCGTTGCAAAGATTTACAGTTTTCAAATATTTCATTGAAGCAACCTTGTTAAGAACCTTGTTCATGAAGAAAACAATTGTTGGAACCTTGAGTTATTTAATAGGATAATTTTTGTTTTCATATAGATAGAGATACAATTATTCAAATCTCAACTTAAATCTAGAAGAAGAGGACCAAATTATGTGGATGGGATGTAAGGATGATAATTACAATGTTAAGTTAATTAAGCTAAACCTACATTAAGCAATGAGAAAAGTCTCAAAGGAATGACAACTCTAACTATAATGGAAGCCGCAAACCTTGGAATGGTCTTCAAAAATCTAAAAATACTCCGGACAACAGGTCATAAGTTGGCGTATTCTAATTGACATCATTCCAGTTAGGGGGTAAATTTAAACAAAAGAAGTATTCCCTACAATATTCTTTGTCCTAAATGCATCCAGGAAGTAAAAACTATTGATTATTGTTTCAAAGACTATATCATAGCAACTCAGGTTTGGTTTGACTATAATCTTGCGGTGAATTTCAACGTTTCTCAAATTTAAGCTTCAAAGATTGTTTAATATTAATGATTGACAACACGGACGAGCAAACCATATCCATGATGTTTGAGATAATCGACAACCTTTGGATTGCCACAAATGATTTTTTTTATAAAAATAGAGACATCTCAATTAAAGAGATTATCGACAGAGCTAGAAAAAGTTTGGAAGGATTTAGAGAAGCTAACAATTGTGAAAAGAACATTAACCGTGGGAACAAGCATAACAATAACCACAAGATCATCACAATTCATAATAAGATGTTCACCTCTCTGTTGAAGGACAATGGGTTGGCCGCCACTGCTAACTTGGACTGAAACTGGGGGCAGTGACGCCATAGAAGCGGAAACACGAGCTTTGGGCGCATGTTATTGAGTTCACGAGTGCATGTTGTTTATGAAATGCCATTATTGTGTCTGATTGCTAGGAACATGATGAGAATGATGGTATAGTTCAGCAGTATCACATTTGTTTTTATTAAAATAGATAAGAATAAAGCAACCTACTTACTATCGTTGATTGATAAAATGGACGGGCAAACCATATCCATGATGGACGATAAGCATGGACGGATCCACTTGAAGGCCAAGTGTGGCCATGGCCACACCAAAAATTTCAATTTTTTTATGCATACATATATGTGTAGAGTTAAATATGTTTTGTCCTATGAGCTTAACTCAGTTGATTGGAACATCACATATATTATTTAGGAGTCGGAGTACAAATCTCGGACACTCACTTATTCACTTTTAAGGTAGAATTTCTGGCTACTAGACTACTAGACAAAAAAACGAGTTAAATATGTTGTTGGTCTCTATAGAAGAATAGGGAGAAGGGAATGAAGAGAGAACATGAGAGTATATTGTATTACTTCACAAGTGTGTCATTACATTGCAATATAGGTCATATTTATAGGACACAAATAGGTAAATGAATTATCATATTACAACCCATTCACTAGTGGGAGTTACACGTATATGGAAGGTTAATGGGTGGACATCCACTAATTGATATATTCATAACACTCCCCTTTGGATGTCTATCGAGGATGTGCCTCGTTAAAACCTTACTAGAAAAAAACCCAGTGGGAAAAAATTCTAGTGAAGGAAAAAGAGTACAACATCCTTTTACATAATAATATTTATTTCTCCTCCTCAACCATACAACCATCTCTAAGACGACAGCGATCAATCTTTTGTATCAAGTGTTCAAAAATTATACTCTGAAGTGACTTTGTGAAAAGGTCTACCACATTTTCACACGAACGGATTTGTTGGATGCTTATCACCATTCTTCGCAGATAAACCATAATTCTCTTGTATATGTTGTATTTGAGACTTAAACCAAACACATTCTCGATTCACCTCATGTAATGCTAAGAGTTCTGCATGATCTGATGATGTTGCAGTTATGGTTGTTTCACAAATCTCCATGAAATTATTGTACCTCCATATGTAAACAGATAACCTACTTGTGATCTACCATTATGAGGATCTGACAATTAAATAACCTACATATGCATAACCCGTTAATTCTAATTTTGATAATTAAATAATTTGTTTGATCTACCATTATGAGGATCTGACAATTAAATAACATGCATCTGCATAACCCGTTAATTCTAATTTTGATAAAAACAAACTCATATATGCATTTACCTCTAAGATAACGAAGTATATGCTTAACTTCGTTCTAATGTGTTCGTGTAAGTGAAGAATTATATCATGAAAATAAATTGACAGAAAATAAAATATCAAGACGTGTATAATTAACAAGATAAATTAGTGCTCCAATTGCACTTAGAAAAGGTAATTCAAGACCAATTATTTCTTCATCCTCTTCTCGAGGTATGAAATTATCTTTCTTCACTTTTAGTGATCGAACAATCATTGAAGTAGAAAATGGATGAGATTTGCCCATATAGAAACGTTTTAACACTGTTGCAAAATATGTTTCTTGATGCACAAAAAATTTCATTATTCAAATGCTCAATTTCTAATCCTAGGCATAACTTGGTCTTTCCCAAGTCCTTCATCTCATTCTTTCTTTAAACAATTTATAGTTTTTGAAAGCTCTTCAGGAGTTCAAATAATATTTATATCATCAACATGCACGACAGATCATTTATGAAGATACATGGACAAATAGAGTCATTTGTATATTCCTCTTTTAATAAATATTGACTGAGGTGATTATACCACATGCGCCTAGATTATTTCTTATTCAATTTGATGGAATAATTTTTCCGAGATCCAGGACTATGTGCCTCGGGAAATTTAAATCTTTCAAGAAGCTTCATGTAAATATCACCATCAAGTGATCCAAATAAATAAGCTATAACAACGTCTATCATGTGAAATTAGAGCATTTCATGTACAACAATGCAAGTTAAGTACGGATATTACTGGCATCCATTACAGGTGAATGCAAGTAAACCAAACTTTAAATATTTGTATTTCATCATTTTCTTTTCGCAAGAAATTTGATTGGTATCTCATCATTTTCATATATTAATGTGTACGGACTACTGGTTCAAAATTCTTTCACTTTGCGAAGTTACTTTAACTACGTAGCAATTGCATCTTTTCATTTAGACAATCATTGTTTTGTCTATAATTCTCAATAGACTTCGATTCATGATCCTCATTATCTCTTATCACATATAGGGCTATATTATATATAAAAATATCGTCAACGTTGACTTTCTTTCGGTTCCATCGTATTTGTCGCGGTGATTTTTGGATATCGAGTTATTAATTAACTTCGAATCACAATTTAACATTCCACCACCGATCTTTAATTTATCCGAGGGAAAGGGAAAAAGTTCGAAAAAACCCTATTTTTAGAGAACAAGGTTCGGGGGTTGGTTATACGAAGGGAAGGTACTAGCACCCTAAGTATCTATGGTACTCTATAGGAACCTCTTGTTTTTATTCTATCTATGCGCTTTATTTTATTTGCTTGTAAAACTGTATAAGTGTGGGAATTAAAGTGATGATAAAAAAGAAGTTTAAAGTGATGGAAGAGGAAAAACGTTTTTGTTGATTTTATTGATTGGAGAGACAAGTCTCATGCCTACGTACCCGAGGGATCAAACCACCGTAGTTCAGGGTAAAAGTTACGAGTAAATTTGTTTGTTTGATTTTAAAGTTTTGAAAATGGTTTTAAAGACCAAAAAGCCAAAAGTGGCAAAATGTGAGTTTGATTGATGTTAATTTGTGAAGAAAGTCTATATGGTTAAATTGATTAAAGTTTGATTACGAAATAAGACGCGGACGCTTGGTTTAAAATCCAAGGTTTATTGAGAAAAGGTTTGAGTGATAAACGACACTTGGTTTAAAATCCAAGGTTTATGCATGATTAAAAATGTATGAATGAAGAAAATGCACTTGGTTTAAAATCCAAGGTTTTAGGCGAGAAAAAGGGACACTTGGGTTAAAGTCCAAGGTTTTAGCGAAAAAAGGAAGCCGTTGGTTTAAAGTCCAAGGCACTTGGTTTAAAATCCAAGTTTGGTGATAAAAAGCACTTGGGTTAAAATCCAAGGTTTTCACGATAAAAGACGCCGTTGGTTTAAAGTCCAAGGCGCTTGGTTTAAAATCCAAGTTTCGCGAGAAAAAAGACTCTTGGGTTAAAATCCAAGGTTTTCGCGATAAAAGAAACATTTGGTTTAAAGTCCAAAGTTTTGAAAAATGTTTGATGACAAAGTGTTTTTGATGCTTTTCGATGTTTGAAAATGAATTGTGTCGATATTTTTTGAAAGAGGTTTCGACCTCACTCTTTTGAGAATAAAATGACTAATTATTTTTGAAGAGTTGTTGACCTCATTTTTTTTGATACAAAAGAAACGGATAATGGCTAACGCGCGAAAAGAACGATATTAACATTATACTAAATAAGCGCGAAGACGAACCGTAATGATATTTTGATCAAAACGGTGTCTTTTCCCTCGGAATTAATATGCTAACGTTTTTTGCGGAAAGCGATAAATAAATATGCATGAGATGCAATTTTTTCATTTATAGTGTACATTTGTTCCTAATTACATTCTAAGATATTTGCAAGAAAAATAAATATGAGATGAATGCAAGAGGATGCTATGCAATTTATCTAAATTTACATCAAATCCTAAAAATACAATCTAATGTAAAAAATAAAAACAGAAGGGGGTGCAAATAACAATAAAACAGAAAAGGGGGTGCAACTAAACAACAACTGATCAGGGCCGTCTGATTGATCAGACGTCCCTGATTTGATCACAGGAGAAGTCAACTAGGGGCGTTTGATTTAGATCAAGAGGACACAGGCGCGGGTGCATGGTTAGAAGCATGGTCCATCACACACAGGATCGGGTTGGGGGTGTAAATATCCCCCAAACCCTAAAAAATTACATTTTTACGGAAAGAAACTCTCTTCTCCGCCGCCGGGTTCTTTCTTTCTCACCCTTCTCTCTCGGATTCACCCTCTCAAACAAACCAAACTCCATTTTTCTTCTCTCCCTCTCGTTCGTTCTTTCTCTCGGTTTTGCTTCTTTACAAACTCATTTTTCAAAAACGAATCAACATCAAACGTTTACCCTGAAACCCAAATCTCAGATCCAAAACAATCAAACAAAAACCCCAGAAACTGAACAAGAAAAAAACTTAATGGAAATGGAAATAAAGATGATTCGACCTTGGTGTTTCGTTTTTGGTTCTTATTCTTCTTCTCTTCTGTTTCTGGAAAGGGATTTCGGAATTTCTGGGTTTTATGAATGTGGATGATGAATTTCAATTTTGGTTTTGATAGATGGTTTGGTTGTTGGTTCTGTGGTTCGTTTTTTGAAGATTTATGCGCGGATTTGATTGGGTTTGTATTTGATTCTGGGTTGATGATGGTGAAATTTGGTTTGATCTATGGATTTTCTTCGTGATTTTGGATTCGGTTTTGAATGAGGATCTTGTGGTTTTTTGGTTTGATTTGGTGTTTTGAGGAAGATGATGATGATTTGGTGATGATGAACAGATGATGATTCTGTTTCTGTTTATGATTTTGATTTTTTTTGGTTCTGTTTGAGGAATTTGTTCTGCGGCTGATGAATTCAATCCTTGGAAACTGTGCAATAAATGCACTATATGTACTGTGTCAGACCTAGGGTTTGGCAGATGAAAATTACCCCATTTGGACAAAATTGCCCTTTTGGGCCTGGACAAAAAACACATATCTGGACCTCTTTAAAAAATTGGCAAAAACACCAAAAAGGAAAAATGCACAAATAAAAATTAAAATTAAAATAATAATATATATAATAATAATAATAAATACGAAAATAAATAATAATAATAATAATAATAATAATAAAATAAAAAATAAAGAAGTAAATAATAACAAAAAGAAAATAAAATAAAACCAAATAAATGAGGTATTTTAAAATACCTCTCTGCCGAAATTTCGTCAGAAATGACAAAGAGGGAAAAAAGGTTTTAAACGCCGAACAAAATCGATCGGTCAAAAACTGGGGTATGACAGATGCCCCTATTTAAGTTTCTTCCATCGGAGATAAAAAGAAAAAGATGATTTTTGATTATGTTTTTGTTTTGGTTCGACGATGGAAGAGACTTAAATACAGAGTACACCATTTTTTGACCGGATTGAATTATAAAATGCTATGATATGATGTTATGAGTGTTATGCTTATGAGTGTTTGAATGTAATGAAGATTATTTGACAGGGGTAATGAAGACATAAAGAGATAAAGTCCTGTATGCGGACAGAAAGCAGTAAAGTCCTGTGTATGGACAGAAGTAAAGGCAGAAAGCAATAAAGTCCTGTGTGTGGACATAAGCGGATAAAGTCCTGTGTGCGGACAGAAGTAAAGACAGAAAGCAGTAAAGTCCTGTATGCGGACATAAGCAGATAAAGTCCTTTCGGGTTTTCAATCCACCGGGAATATATATCTTTTTTTTGTTTTGCCCCTAATTTTTGCCTGGACCGCCCTTTCGGGTTTTCAATCCACCGGGACGCTCATTTTTGCCTAAGCCGTCTTTTCAGGTTTTCGACTTAGCGAGCTGTTCTTTTTTGCTATTTTTCTTTTTTTTTTTTGATAGAAAGAAACAAGATTGATACGATATGCAAACTTCTCCAAGAGAGGCCATTTGCTGGTGACATGCAAACTTCTCAAAGAGATGCCATTTGCTGATGATATGCAAACTTCTCAAAGAGATGCCATTTGCTGTTGAATGAGCCTTCCAAACGGGTCTCGTCTTTTTCTTTCACTGAGGGAAAAGAAAACCATACAAGCTACTTGAAGATAACCACTTGCTGGAGATTACTAGAGAACAACCAAGTTCAGTATTCAATTGAGAAATGTTGGATCACATACTAAGCATATTGTAGTAACACATGTCCATAAGAACCCAAAATATCAACTTGATGATTATTGGCTCAAGGAGGAAGAAACATAACAACTACCTTGGCAGATCTGGATTGCCCCTGGAAACCACTTCAGGTGCCCCAAATGAGTGAAACATTGACTTTGAATCTTTGAAGGGTATGCTACTGTATGTAAAGACTTGCCCCTGATCGGCAGGTTCCTGAGGTAATTTGCCCCAAGTTAGGAGCGCTTTGAATTGATTCGTCCTTGATTAGACCATTTGATTGAATTTCTTTGATGCCAAATATAAATTTGCAAACAAAATTGTTTCTTCTGAAAAAGTGTTTCTGATGTAATGTACATGCAAGTTTTGGAATCGAAAAATTTTGTATAGAAAACACATGTGGTGTGTGTAAAAGATAGTTACTCAAAAAACAGGTGGAGTCAGTCTTAACCATAGTTTTGCTGATTATGCTTTCAAAGTATACCTAGCTTCAATTAGGTCTTTTGAGGGTTATAACGTGGCCTGGTTCATGGTTACGAGAAAAAAAGATTATTAGGCTCAAGATTCTGTTTTAACCCACCCACTCTTCTATGATGTCCTTCATTCCTACATTCAATTAATTCATCAGACATGCTTTGGTTGACAAGAGGATTTCTTTTGACAATGATGTTTGAGGTTGACACTTTTGGTCGAAGTTTTGATGAGATTCTTGCAGTGGCAGTCACTTTTTCATTCACAAGCTTGTTTTCATCATTTTTGCTCTTAATCCCTTATTTTTGCATGAACCAATTTTTTTTAGATTTTATGGACCATCGGGATGCCCTGAATTTTGCCTAAGTCTTTTTACCTAGCGAGCTTTTTGTTGTGGTTTTTTTTTTTGTTTGTGTTTGTTTTTTGTAGGACAATTGTAACTGCCACATGCTATTGTGAGTTTGTCTACTCATGACTTCTTGTATCTCAGACTAATTGATCCTCTTGTATTGGGATGTGTTATTGAATTATTGAAAGACTACCCTGCCCCGGGTTAAGATTAAGGGTTTTTTATTATAGAAAGAACACCAACTTCTGGTTCAAAGGGGTTGACTACGGATTATCTCCTTATTTCTCTGGTGTTTGGGAAGTGAAACAATGCCTTACATCATCAACCGGGTCTTTACTAATGAAAGCATATATCAGCACATATCAGCAATTTTAAACATTTAGTTTACATCATCCTCCCCTCAAGTTTGAAAAGTGAAATAAAAAACATCGCCGTTTATGATGGCACAAGAAAAGAGTGAATACGAATGGATGGATTCCAAAATATGCATGCTCATTGTTTAGAAATTTAAATTTAAAAGATACAACTTTAAAATGCAAATAAGTGCTTGGCAAGAAAGAAATTGCAATTTGAACATAAAAGGCCTAGTGATCCTAGGGACAAACTTTTTGAAAATGACGGAGGACCCATGATTAGGCTGAGGATGAACTTTGAACGTTCGAGCTTGGATCATTAAAAGATAACATGTTGGTACGGACCAAATTCTGAACCTCCTTCTTAAGGGCATAATAGTGTCCAGCATCATGACTGGGTGCCCCTTGGTGGAAAGTACTTGTAAGATCAGTTTGCATGGATGACACCTGTTCACGGAACATATGATTCTCTTCCTTGAAACTCTTCATCTTGCTCTTCAAATTATTCCGACTATCGTAGACACGGGTTGTTTTGTACTGAATACGCCGAGCCACATGACTTGGACAGAGAGGAAAGAAAGGACACGAGACTTGATTTCGAAACTTTATGAATGCAGTATGATGCATGATATATGTTCTGCTAAAATATGCAAAATTTATTTTTCGAAGGACTTTAAGATAATAATTTTGTAAACATTATGAGAAATAAAGATTGCATTAATAATTCAAGGATTACAACCATCTTTTCAAACATAAAAAAACAGATAAAATCAAATCTAAGTCCGAACTCTTGAAGCCGATGAGCCATCTAAATCTGAATCGAAGCCAGAGGAAAATAAATCCCCTTGCCTCTTCTTCCTCTTGCTATCTTGTCTCAATAAGGCATCCTTTTGCTGGGGTAAATCATTCTTCTCAACAATTTGTTGGCTTTGGATAAAGATCAAATGGTCCTTTTGTTCTAACTCTCCTTTTAGTGTCTCGATCTCAAGCTCGGCTGTCTGGCATCTTCTTTTCCAAGCATCTTTTGCACGAGTTAGCTCTGCCAATTGCTCTTGGAATTCTTCTTTGGTATCAAAACGTAAGGGCAAGGATGACGGTGGGGTGGTCGAAGATAACAACCTCGGCATCCGGTAAGGCATTCCAAAACTTGTAGCTCTATTGATGACCCATTGAGTGTAAGATTCACATACCGAGTCTAACTTTGTCCTCAACTGTTTTCTATCAAGTCTTCGAATAGAACCTCAAGCTTGCACAAATATTTCCCTTATATTCAAATGATCCTCTTTGTTGCGATAGAATTCACTAGTTAAGGCAAGGTTGTTCGGCTTGGCTTTCATCGGGTATCCAAACTGGCGCCTGGCAAGGGTAGGGTTATAGCTAATTCCTCCATGCATACCGAGAAGAGGTACGTTGGAGTATCCACCACAACTAATGATAATTTCTCCGACATCCCAAGCTGCATGATACCAAGTTATATCGGATGGAGTAAGGGACATGATTCTATGAGGCCATGAAAGATTTTCAGGATTAGCTTTGAAAGAGTGGGTTTGGGGTAGATGGGAAATGAACCACTGGTATAATAACGGTGCACAACAGAGGATAGTTCCACATTTGACTAAGGTTCGATCGTGGATGGAATGGTATGTGTCGGCTAACAATGTCGGGACAGGGTTCTTGGTAAGGAAAATTTGGATGGTATTAATATCAACAAAATCGTCAATATTTGGGAAGAGTACAAGGCCGTATATGAGAAGGGCTAGGATGGAGTAAAAAGCATCATTACTTGCCACTTCGGAAAAGGCTTGTTGGTAAAGGAAATCAGTAGATAGGCCTAGGAGGCCTCCTTTAGATGTAAGATTTGCTTTGACAACGGAGATTTCAAGATGGAGTGCTTTTGCAATGGTTGGAGGTTTAGGAGTGGGTTCAAGGCCGCTGAAAGGTACTTTGTCGGGTATCGTTAAACCAATGAGATAAGAGTATTCTTCAAGGGTAGGGACAAGTTGGTAATCCGGAAAGGTAAAACAATGGTAGAGGGGATCATAAAATTGGACCAAAGTTTCAAAACTTCCCTTTTCAACATTCACTTTGAGAAGACCGAGCAATTTCCCATGATCTCTTCAGAAATCCTCCGGGAAAGTCACTAAGGATCCTAGCTCCTTTAACCTTGATAAATCTAGCTTTTTGAAACTGTATTTCTGGGTGTTTCTCCTTACAACATCCATATCTACAATGTTTACAAAAAAATTTGCTTAAGTCCTTCGACATTGGATGAGTAAAAATATATGAATGAGTGCATGCATGCATGGTTATGTTACAATGATTCACAACATAGCTTGAAGGTTAGAATACATAGTGATGGAGTTAAGGAACAAGCCCTCCCATATGATAAGTACTAGGGTTTATTTGTACCTGCATTACGGGTTCTACAAAGTTCACAAAGTCCTCGACCTCCTCCGAAAATCATCGGGTTACAGAACTACTTCCGATCCAACAAAATCCATAGAAAAGTCTCATTTGAGTGTAGTATCGCGTGTCAACCAATCCGAGACTTACTCTCGATTAGCCACCGCACTACGCCCTAAAGAGGCCAAGATGGGTTAGGTGTAACTAAAGGTCCTCAACATCGTCGGTTCCTTGAAGTTAGAATGTCAAACACGACTACTCATGTTGGCACTATTACCTCCAAGGTTCCTCAATTGAGTGTGGTTACCACATATGCCACGGCCGAAACATACTCTCGGATAGACATTATGATTATACCACTATCCTATCTTATGGTTCCCTCAAGTCCGGGTGGGGGACTTATCTCACCACTCAAAGCAAACCAAAATATATATACAAATATTTACAATTAAAAGAATAAAAGCGCGAAGATAGTAATTTAAAACAAGTTAGGTTCAACCCGCTTGGTTGTCCCCAGTGAAGTCGCCATTTCTATCACGGTGATTTTTGGATATCGAGTTATTAATTAACTTCGAATCATAATTTAACATTCCACCACCGATCTTTAATTTATCCGAGGGAAAGGGAAAAAGTTCGAAAAAACCCTATTTTTAGAGAAAAAGGTTCGGGGGTTGGTTATACGAAGGGAAGGTACTAGCACCCTAAGTATCTATAGTACTCTATAGGAACCTCTTGTTTTTATTCTATCTATGCGCTTTATTTTATTTGCTTGTAAAAATGTATAAGTGTGGGAATTAAAGTGATGATAAAAAAGAAGTTTAAAGTGATGGAAGAGGAAAAAAGTTTTTGTTGATTTTATTGATTGGAGAGACAAGTCTCATGCCTACGTACCCGAGGGATCAAACCACCGTAGTTCGGGGTAAAAGTTACGAGTAAATTTGTTTGTTTGATTTTAAAGTTTTGAAAATGGTTTTAAAGACCAAAAAGCCAAAAGTGGCAAAATGAGAGTTTGATTGATGTTAATTTGTGAAGAAAGTCTATATGGTTAAATTGATTAAAGTTTGATTACGAAATAAGACGCGGACGCTTGGTTTAAAATCCAAGGTTTATTGAGAAAAGGTTTGAGTGATAAACGACACTTGGTTTAAAATCCAAGGTTTATGCATGATTAAAAATGTATGAATGAAGAAAATGCACTTGGTTTAAAATCCAAGGTTTTAGGCGAGAAAAAGGGACACTTGGGTTAAAGTCCAAGGTTTTAACGAAAAAAGGAAGCCGTTGGTTTAAAGTCCAAGGCACTTGGTTTAAAATCCAAGTTTGGTGATAAAAAGCACTTGGGTTAAAATCCAAGGTTTTCACGATAAAAGACGCCGTTGGTTTAAAGTCCATGGCGCTTGGTTTAAATTCCAAGTTTCGCGAGAAAAAAGACTCTTGGGTTAAAATCCAAGGTTTTCGCGATAAAAGAAACATTTGGTTTAAAGTCCAAAGTTTTGAAAAATGTTTGATGACAAAGTGTTTTTGATGCTTTTCGATGTTTGAAAATGAATTGTGTCGATATTTTTTGAAAGAGGTTTTGACCTCACTCTTTTGATAATAAAATGACTAATTATATTTGAAGAGGTGTTGACCTCATTTTTTTTGATACAAAAGAAACGGATAATGGCTAACACGCGAAAAGAACGATATTAACATTATACTAAATAAGCGCGAAGACGAACCGTAATGATATTTTGATCAAAACGGTGTCTTTTCCCTCGGAATTAATATGCTAACGTTTTTTGCGGAAAGCGATAAATAAATATGCATGAGATGCAATTTTTTCATTTATAGTGTACATTTGTTCCTAATTACATTCTAAGATATTTGCAAGAAAAATAAATATGAGATGAATGCAAGAGGATGCTATGCAATTTATCTAAATTTACATCAAATCCTAAAAATACAATCTAATGTAAAAAATAAAAACAGAAGGGGGTGCAAATAACAATAAAACTGAAAAGGGGGGGTGCAAACAGCAACTAAACACTACTACAAAATGAGGAAATAACAGCGCCCTTTAGACAGCGCTTATTTTCAAAAGCGCTATTAAAATAAACACGGAATTATTAGACAGAGCTTGTGTATTAAAAGCGCTGTCAAAGGTACTACTCTTTTACAGCGGTTTTGGTTTAAATCGCCTTCATAGGTTACAATAAAACAAAATCAACACTGAAATAATATGAGGTTCACCTTAGACAACGCTTAAAAGAAACAACGCTGTCTAAAATATATCTTTAGACAGCGCTTGTAAATAGAAATAAGTGCTTTCATAGGTATTACTTTAGATAGCGGCCGAAAATCACATAAAAGCGCTGTGTATTTATTTTTTTCTTTTAAAAAAAATTTTTTTTTTTTGGTCAAGAATCTTATTTTATTTTTAAAATAATAAAAAAAATTTTTTTTTTTTTTTTTCGATAACCAAGTTTTTTTTTTTTTTTATATAAAAATAATTACACATTAACAAAAGGTAGTCGGGCAACAAACTGCGCCGCTAATCCTTTTTGAATAGCAAAACCTAATCTTTGAAAAACTACATCCCTAGACCTAGGCGTCACGACATTACAATGCATAACCTTTTGAACTCTTTTCAAAAGGTTTACAGCCTCTGGTGCTAGAAATCCAAAAGTGTCGAAAGCAAAAGGTATAAAAACTTGTTGATTGTCAGAACATGCTTTCTCATGTTTTGCCATTTTGCTTGAAGCAGCTTTGAGGGCTGCCCGTCCCACGGTAAAATCACCAACACCTAGTCCCACAAGTGGGGAAACTCCAGTCAAATCTACACAAGCATGCTTCCCACCTACCCATCCAAACACTAGAACATCCGCTGGTCGAAGTGTCGATCTCGCTTCTTGTGGGTCAGTCAAGAAGTTCACTGGTGCCTCTTTCTTAACAGAGATTCCCGCACGCTTAAAAATATCAAAAAACACATCTCTGACCAAGTCATGCCTGCATTTGAAGCCAGGAAGCTCCCTACAATGAACTGCATGTTCCCCAAAAATGTCGAGACATGCTTTACGACAAACAGGACAAATCTCATCCTTGGGAAATATTGGAATCATGAGGCGGTACTTAAGGATGGTACGATACTCAACGGGTGACATGTGTTGGCTTAACCCATCGATGGGGATAGTGAGGAGAATAGAAAACTAAATTCCTATATTTTTGTTAAAAAAATTAAAACAAAACAATCTATTCCTATTCCTACGTTGAATGATGCAGACTCACACAAAACCCTTCATCGACTTCTTCCTCACCAATCCCTTTGTTGTGACTCACACAGAAACTCAACAGAAATCTCTTTCTGCGATCGAATCCTTCAATGGTCTACCTCTGTCGGCGCCATCCGCCCCTCTTATCTCTTCGTTCACCGCTCCCTCAACAAAAAGGTAATCCTCACTCCTACAATAGGATGGGTTTTTCTTATGTGTGTTCTTTCTCATAGACGATTTATGAGGGAATCGAATAAGGAATTGCTCAAAGGTGAACCTTTCTTCTTTCATTGATTTTTCTTAGATATATTTTTGAGAAAAATAATAATTTCAAAACCCTAACCTTTTAATCATAAAAAAATCTGATATTATACTTCTTACTTTGTTCAAATGTCATATTGAAACTTTAAATGACCACTTTTTATTTGACAACCCCAACCCTCTTTAATTTTTTGATGCACGTACACAGAGAAATTTTAGAGGGTGATATGAGTGATGATATGAATTTTGGGATCAATTTATCACCCATTAAATTTCCCTTATCACTATGTATGTTTATGTTATGTCGAACAATGAGTCAAGGATTCTGGGATCATGGTTTTTAATATCATGATTTGGCTCATATATGTATCATATACATATTTTTTTGCACATAAAATAAATGGCAATATATTCAGGACAATGAAATTAGTGTTAAATTATGATAGGCTCTAGAATCATAAGTTTAGGTTAAATTGATCATGCATATATAATTGATTATCTTGACAAGATTTTTATTTGTACTTGTTTATCTAGAAATTCACTTCTTTTGTTAGTCTATTTTTTCTGCTGCTTTGGCAATAGGTTATTGAACTATATGTCAACCCATTGGTAGTTCATCTGAAAGATTTGATTAATTTCCAAAAAAAAATAATGTTAAATTAACTTTGGTAACACCAATTCCTAGTATGATACCACCTTTTGCTATTTGCTAATATTGAGTAGTAGTTTTGCTATCCATACAAATAATGTTGATTGGTCACAACCTTAAAGATTATAAACTCATAGACGGTTATTTACATTATTTGAATAAAGAGTAACCTTATATCATTAGATGCCTTTATTATTCTATATGGACGTGTGCTTAATTATAGTCCACTTTTTAAGTTTTCAAGTCTACTTTGTATGATCAGGTGTTTAATTATATCCCGTATGATCAAAATAATGCAGAGCACATCACCATCAATTCTGATCCTGTAAGTATTCAAATACATCTCTCTCATTTTGTTTATGTCTTCTTCCTAGTTCTTGTTCCCTTTATTTGTGTTGGGTTGTGCTCAATCCCATTATTATTATTTTTTGCATTATTAGGTACCTCCATGATGCTCTGACATGAGGCCTAGAAAGTCTTAAATTATCTACACTACACCAAAATAAGTATTTGTTTCAAAAGGTTACTTGATACACTTATAATCATATGAAGGCAACATATTTGTGAGAGTTGAGGAAGAGTTTAATTCTGACATACCCCATCATAAGAGAAGAGCTAGTAGATAATATGACTTATTTTTTTGAAAGACTTATCCTGTTTTATAATTTTTTTATTTTGCAGGAGAATCCTTTCAAAATGGAAGCCAGGCTTATGTGATTTGATGCCTTCACTATAATCTGCATAGTTTGCAATAGCATTCACTTCGTGTGATTGTGTGTTTTATTCTCACCTAAAATGTCTAAGAAACCCTTCCTTTGTGCAAAGTTGTTGTATATATTTTGGGTTAATGAATGAATCCAAATTACAAACACATTTCTACTTGTATCTTTTGTTACATGTAAGATGATTAAAGGCTCTGTAACTGGTTGTTCTCATGCTCCATCACAGGTGTGGAATGCAAAGACAAGTCAAGGCAATCTATTGAAGATTTTGGTGGCTAAAGTTGATTAATATATCTTGGCATTTACTTGAAACAGGTAAATAAGTTATAGTCCTTCTTTGTTGATTCAATGATGATACAATAAGGGTTTTTTCCAGTGGCTTTTACATATGCTGCTCTCATTAAGGTTATTCATTGTTTAACCTCTCATTAAGGTCCTATTGAAGTGTGAAATGCATGAATTTAATATTTCTGCATATTACTTTTTGAATTTGTGCAGCATTAGAGGTTTACATGTCTATTTATGTCATTCATCAACATGAGCTTATAAGTATTTAAAAATAGAAACACATAACCTCTCTACACTGTCTTTTAAAACTTGAGAACTAAATCAAGTTTATTTGTATTGCATATGCTAATGACACATTATATGGATTGAGGTTCAGTCTTAACTGAATTTTTTGCAGGGGAAATTACTTGGAACTAGAGTTGGAATTTGAAACAAGGACTTCAAGAATAAAGCATGGTAGTGTTGCAATAAGAAAAATATTCTTAAATGCATTTTAATATATGCGCTCTTATGCCAGGTGCGTTTAATTGGTTGTGTGGCGTTGTTTGAAAAAGTTTTTTCCTACTTAGTTATTTGAATTAAGTTTAGCAACACCAATTCCTAGTATACCACCTTCTATTATATGCTTATATTAAAATAGTAGTTATGCTATCCCATACAAATAAAGTTAATTGGTCACAACCTTCTAGTTCTAGATTGGAAAGTCACCGACAATTATTTAAATTATTTGAATAAAAAGTAAGTTATATGTGTGTTTAATTAAAGCCTACTTTTTAAGTTTTGAAGTCTACTTTTTTGTTCCTCTTTCAGTGTTTTGAAGTCTGCTTCTTTTCCTCATTGATTTGATTTTTCCATTATTGATTATAAATTGAATGTTCATGTTAACCCTGTATGCATCCATATCATATGTTCAATGTTGGTGCAATTTGGTAACTGATGATGTTACTAATCACTATTTAATGAAGAGCACATCACCATCACTTATGACTATGTTGATGGTCAAATAAAGCTTTGTTTTCTGTTTTCTTTTATGCAGGAACCATGTGAATGCAGGAGAGTTAGGCGGAAGACATTGTTAAAGTAATTAAATATCAAATTCTTAAGCAAATAGTATAGCACACTCATATTTTTGTTGAAACAAGAGCATTATGTAATTTTGGTTTGGATATGTCAAATTCTTAAGCAAATAGTATAGCACACTCATAGTATAGCACACTCAAATCCTAAAAATACAATCTAATGTAAAAAATAAAAACAGAAGGGGATGCAAATAACAATAAAACAGAAAAGGGGGGTGCAAACAGCAACTAAATTAAACAGGCAAGGCCCAGTCCAGAAGAGGCCCAACTGCACAAAAGGTAAAGGGTTTGATCAGGGCCGTCTGATTGATCAGACGTCCCTGATTTGATCACAGGAGAAGTCAACTAGGGGCGTTTGATTTAGATCAAGAGGACACAGGCGCGGGTGCATGGTTAGAAGCGTGGTCCATCACACACAGGATCGGGTTGGGGGTATAAATACCCCCCAAACCCTAAAAAATTACATTTTTACGGAAAGAAACTCTCTTCTCCGCCGTCGGGTTCTTTCTTTCTCACCCTTCTCTCTCGGATTCACCCTCTCAAACAAACCAAACTCCATTTTTCTTCTCTCCCTCTCGTTCGTTCTTTCTCTCGGTTTTGCTTCTTTACAAACTCATTTTTCAAAAACGAATCAACATCAAACGTTTACCCTTAAACCCAAATCTCAGATCCAAAACAATCAAACAAAAACCCCATAAACTGAACAAGAAAAAAACAGAATGGAAATGGAAATAAAGATGATTCGACCTTGGTGTTTCCTTTTTGGTTCTTATTCTTCTTCTCTTCTGTTTCTGGAAAGGGATTTCGGAATTTCTGGGTTTTACGAATGTGGATGATGAATTTCAATTTTGGTTTTGATAGATGGTTTGGTTGTTGGTTCTGTGGTTCGTTTTTTGAAGATTTATGCGCGGATTTGATTGGGTTTGTATTTGATTCTGGGTTGATGATGGTGAAATTTGGTTTGATCTGTGGATTTTCTTCGTGATTTTGGATTCGGTTTTGAATGAGGATCTTGTGGTTTTTTGGTTTGATTTGGTGTTTTGAGGAAGATGATGATGATTTGGTGATGATGAACAGATGATGATTTTGTTTATGTTTATGATTTTGATTATTTTTTTGATTTTTTTGTGTTCTTTTTGAGGAATTTGTTCTGCGGCTGATGAATTCAATCCTTGGAAACTGTGCAATAAATGCACTATATGTACTGTGTCAGACCTAGGGTTTGGCAGATGAAAATTACCCCATTTGGACAAAATTGCCCTTTTGGACCTGGACAAAAAACACATATCTGGACCTCTTTAAAAAATTGGCAAAAACACCAAAAAGGAAAAATGCACAAATAAAAATAAAAATAAAAATAATAATATATATAATAATAATAATAATAAATACGAAAATAAATAATAATAATAATAATAATAATAATAATAATAATAATAAAATAAAAAATAAAGAAGTAAAAATAATAATAACAAAAAGAAAATAAAATAAAATCAAATAAATGAGGTATTTTAAAATACCTGTCTGCCGAAATTTCGTCAGAAATGACAAAGAGGGAAAAAAGGTTTTAAACGCCGAACAAAATCGATCGGTCAAAAAATGGGGTATGACAGTATTATATTCATGACTTAATTTGTTGAGATCTCTATATTTTCATAAATTTCAGGTACCTGATAAGTTCTTCTGGAACTAAAAAAATCAATTATGTCAAATACTATTTTCACATCCTCATCACTTGGGTCATCTTTCTTTTTAGCTCCTTTTCTTATTTGAGGATTTTTATCTTTGGAACTGGACCGGGAGTAAATGTAAACGGTGTATTTAGAAAAAGCCCAAACATTAATTAAGGATTTGTACAATGGCCCAATACAACGACCCAGTATCTACATGAGAGTCAAGCCCAGTTTTCCATTAAGGGCGAGACCTCCATCCATGGAGAGACCTGGCCATATGGGCGAGATACCCAGGATTCCACGATCCCGCCATTCTTCATTGTAACTGCCGTTTTTCTACACGATTTTATACACTCATCTTTATCCTCCGTATGATTAGGAGCAGATTTTAGGAAGAACCATTGTTTTCAAACCATGTTCCCCATGATCACCTTGTAAATAGGCATGTGATCAAATGTATAGGAGGAACGTGGGATTGGCCAACGAAAGAAAAGGGCGGAAAGAACTCTCTTCCTGTATACCCTATAAATACTTGTAACATTGATGAAAAGACAACGGACGAAAAAAGATTCGAGATAGCAAACTTGATTATTTTGTTTATTTGACGGTCCAAATTATTAATTTTTACACCCTTTTAAGTGTTCACCGGAATATTTTGGCGCCCACCGTGGGGCTGCGGTAAAACGATTCCCAGCCTACCACTTAGAGAGAAAGCAATGCTGCAAGCAAAGATCAAACCATGGCTACCAATCATGGAAGTCCTTCACTTCAAGTTGCAATGGAAGAGATCAGAAGCTTGCAGAAGAAAGTAACCACAATGGAGAAAGAAAGGGTTGAACAAAGTGTAGATTCTGAGGATGAAAGTCTTATTGAATCTCAGCCCCTTCGTCAATCACTTTGGGAGTCTAAAGTCCCAGATAACTTCAAATCACCCGACTTACCAACCTTTGATGGTAAGACAGACCCTGTGGAGCATTTGATGGCTGTGGGAACTCAAACTGCCATCATTAGAGCACCCGAGCATTTGAGGTGAAAACTCCTTTTAGGGACTTTGAAGGATGCTGCACTGCGTTGGTATATGAACTTACCCAACAATTCCATCGGAAGTTATGTTGACTTTCATAAAAAGTTCATACATCAGTTCTCCGAAACTAAGCACGTCAAAGTCACAGCAACCAGTCTTTTCACAGTCCGACATAATTATGTTGAAACTCTTCGAGAGTATCTTACTCGATTCAGCGAAGCAACGATCACGGTGTCAAATCCAAACCAGGAAATGTTCGTTGCAGCTTTTTACAATGGATTGAAGGCTGGACACTTCAACGAGTCTTTGGCACAGAAGCCCGCCACCTCGATGCAAGAGGTGGTCAAAAGAGCCAGTTGCTACATCAAAGGTGAAGAAAGCAACGCAGAAAAGCGCTCCAGAGATGCCAAGGAAAAGGATTCAAGGAACAATAATAGCAAGGGGCCAAATTCGCAACCCCAGCGAAACTGGAAAAACAACGATACTCACAAACAGGGGTATCGTGCTAAGCCCTACCAACCTCCTAACATCGGTGGAGGAATGAGTTATCTTCACTACAGGCGGTACCCAGCGGATAGAGAGTATACACCGCTAAACAAGGCTAGAGTGCATGTGTTGCACGAGATTCTACAAGCAGGCTTGGCGCCTCTACCTCCTCCCAGGATGCACAACACCATCATGGGACCAGACACTAAGGCGTGGTGTGCTTATCATAGGTGCAAAGGTCACAATACTGAAAGGTGTTTCCGCTTGAGGGATTTAATTGAATAGCTGATCAGAAGCGGCCATTTGAGGAAATTCATTGAAGACGCCGCCAAGGGTCAAATCGCCCTCCCAAAACAAACGCCTAACCAACAGAAGGGCGAGGGTGATGGAAGAAACAAAGGAGAGAAACAACGAGTAGCGGTCAACACAATATCTGGAGGATTCGCAGGAGGAGGCGAGTCCAACTTGGCCAGAAAGCGTTATGATAGGAAATCGAAGTTTGAAATATGCTCAGTGGGAAAATCAACTTTTCCCCACACTCCTGAAATCTCATTCAACCCGGAGGACGCGCGGGACGTCATCCCCCACGATGACGACCCTTTGGTGATACAGGTTCAAATTCTTAACTGTGACGTCAAAAGAGTTCTCATCGATTCAGGAAGTTCCGCAGACATCCTATACTGGGATGCCTATAAGGCGATGCGCCTATCTGACGAACAGTTGAACCCCTACTCCGGCACGTTAGTAGGATTTGCCGGCGAGCAAGTGGACGTCATTGGTCACATCACGTTGTATACTACATTCGGTGAGGATGAAAACGCCAAGACAATCAAGGTTAGATATCTGGTAGTTAAGACACTTTTCACTTCATATAATATTATCATTGGGAGACCGGCGTTCAACGCACTAGGCGCAATCATGTCCACTTTATACTTGTCAGTCAAATACCCTTTGAACAATGGTAAGGTCAGAGTGGTTAAAGGTGATCAAGTCCTAGCAAGAAGGTGATACGAGTCAAGTCTCAAAATCCGGCACAGACCATCCAAGCCTGTCTCGCCCCCAGTCAGCGGAGAGCGAATTAACGGGACAAATATGGTCAACGTCTCAGATCTGGACCCAAGAGAGGAATTCCAGGACAGAAGGTTTAGTCCAATCGAAGATTTAGAACAGGTCCTAATTGGCGCGCAGCCACATCAGACGACCGGTATTGGAACGAGCCTCCAACCAAAAGAAAGGGAGAAAATCATTACCATACTACGCAACAATAGGGATTTGTTTGCATGGTAGCCATCTGATATGCCGGGAATTGACGAGAGCATAATCACGCATAAGTTATCCATCTCGCCCGTCAACAAACCAGTGGTCCAAAACGAAAGAGAAAAGTTGGAGAGGAGCGAAGAGCAGCCATCACCGAGGAGGTGGCTAAACTGAAAGAGGCGGGATTCATAGAGGAGATCAAGTACCCCACTTGGTTAGCAAATGTAGTAATGGAGAATGTGTGTTGATTTCACGGATCTAAACAAAGCATGCCCTAAGGATCTGTATCCACTGCCCAACATTGACAGGTTAATTGATGGGGCATCAGGTTACAAGACGTTGAGTTTCATGGATGCCTACTCCGGCTATAACCAAATCAAGATGCATCCCATGGATGCCCAGCATACAGCGTTAATGTCTAACACATGTAACTATTTTTACAATGTTATGCCTTTTGGCCTGAAAAATGCAGGAGCCACTTACCAGCGGCTGATGGACAGAGTGTTTGTGGAACAAATAGGGAAGAATCTGGAAATGTATATTGATGACATGGTGGTCAAGACTCAGAAGGAAGGCGACCACGATAACGATTTAGATGACATCCTGAAATCAGTCAGAAAGTATAACATGCGTCTTAATCTGGCCAAGTGCTCTTTTGGGGTCCAAGCTGGTAAAATTTTGGGTTTCCTGCTTACTCATAGAGGGATAGAGGCAAATCCAGATAAATGTCAAGCCATCATCAACATGAGAAGTCCTACCTCCGTTAATGAAGTCCAACAACTAACGGGGCGAATAGCAGCACTTTCCAGGTTTTTGTCTTGTTCAGGCGAGAAGGCATGTCACTTCTTCGCCACACTGAGAAAGAGCGAGAGGTTTACGTGGAGTCCTGAATGCGAGGAAGCATTCTAAAAGTTAAAGGTATTCCTAGCTTCACCCCCTATCCTTACTCGCCCTGAACAGGGTAAGACATTATATCTCTATCTGGCAGTGTCTGAGAAGGCGCTCAACTCAGCGCTGGTGCAAGAGGTTGGAGGAGAAGAAAAGCTCGTTTACTTCGTGAGCAGAACACTACGAGGGGAAGAAACAAGGTATCAGAAGATTGAAAGGTTGTGCCTAGCAGTGGTAATAACAGCCTGCAAGCTGAGGTAGTATTTTCAATGTCATCAAGTGATAGTAAAGACGGACTACCCCATCAAGAATGTGTTGCGCAAACCAGACCTGGCCGGAAGGATGGTGGCCTGGTCAGTTGAATAATCAGAGTTTGATATCACCTACATACCCAGGGGGGCGATTAAGTCCCAAGCCTTGGCAGATTTTGTATTAGAATTGACAGATCCTCCAAATGAAGGTGAAACCCATCCATGGACTCTCTCTGTGGACGGGTCATCTAATCTGAGAGGCAGCGGAGCCGGCGTAGTCCTAGAATGGCCCGAGGGAGTACTTATAGAGCAATCACTGAGATTCGACTTCAAGGCGAGCAATAACCAGGCAGAATAAGAAGCACTGATAGCCGGAATGAAACTGGCTAAGGAAATGGAAGTACAAGAGCTCAAGGTGCAAAGTGACTCACAGTTGGTCGCCAACCAAGAATCTGGAGAGTTCCAGACCAAAGATCCACAACTCGCCAAATACTTGGAGAAAGTTAAGGGAATAGCGAAGCAATTCACCATGTTCGAGTTAACGTACGTACCCAGGGAACAAAACACAAGGGCAGACTTACTAGCTAAGCTCGCCAGCACAAAGAAGCCAGGTAATCATCATACTGTCATTCAAGAAACGTTGAAATCACCAAGCATAAATGAGGTAGAGGTAGGAATGGTGGTAGAGGAGGAAGACTGGAGAAGTCCAATAATCAGATATTTACAAATGGACGCCCTCCCTCTGGCAAGAGATGAGGCCGCAAAGATAAAGAAAATGGCGGCGTGGTACACAATGGTAGGAGGCAAGCTCTACAAGAGGGCATTTTCAGCTCCCATGCTTCTATGTGTGAGTAACACGGAGGCATGCAGAATTCTAAAAGAAATACACGAAGGCTCATGCAGGAGCCATATTGGGTCTAGATCCCTGGCAGGAAAGGTGATGAAGGCTGGTTTCTATTGGTCTAACCTACACGACGACGCGCAGAGGCATGTCAGAACCTGTGACAAATGTCAGAGCTATTCAAATCTGCATCACACTACAGGCGAGCCTTTAAAGTCAGTTCTATTTCCTTGGCCGTTCTATATGTGGGGGGTGGACATCCTAGGACCCTTTCCCATGTATACGGCTCAAGCAAGGTGGATCATCGTAGCAGTTGAGTATTTCACCAAATGGGTGGAAGCAGAACCAATATCAGGTATTTCGTCAGATCAGGTAATAAAATTCTATTGGAAGAAAATTATTTACAGGTTTGGCTTGCCCAAATACATCGTCTCAGAAAATGGCACCCAGTTCGCCAGTGAAAGAGTGGTAAAATATTGCAGAGGTAAAGGAATTCGAAATACTTTCATCTCTGTAGAACACCCCCAAGCCAATGGGCAGGCAGAGTCAGCCAACAAGGTTATCCTTAGAGCCTTAAAAAGAAGAATCAGCTCAAAACAGGAAAGTTGGGTGGAACACCTTCCCGCAATATTGTGGTCATATCACACAACACCACAGTCTTCAACGGGGGAACCACCCTTCACCATGGTTTATGGAGCAGACGCTATGATCGCAGTAGAGATACAACCCTGCACCTGGAGAAGGGATACTTTAACATTGCAAGAGAATAATGCTGCTCTAGAAGAAAGCTTGGATTTGCTCCCATAATTAAGGGAGAAGGCCCACTTCAGAGAGTTTTATACCAAACAAAGAGCTGCAAGAAAGTACAACACTAGAATCATCCCTAGAAAATTCAAAGAAGGTGATCTAGTTCTGAAGAGACCCATGGGCAGAGATAAAGGTGGGAAGATGGCAGCTAATTGGGAAGGACCCTTCAGAATTCAGGAGGCATTTGAAGGAGGGGCTTACATATTAGAAACCATGGAAGGCGAGACCCTGCCCAGAACGTGGAGCATCGCCAATTTGAGATTCTATTACAGCTGAAAGGGTTTGTGAGTGAGTTCGCCAAGACGAGCTCACGTTTATATTTGATTTTTTGATACATTAGGATAGATGAGTTACATCTCTGTTATATGTACTTTTATATCTTATGTATACTGAAATCAAGAAGTTGATGAACAAAGAACAGTGGGACACTCTTTTCTCTTGCAATTGCAAGAGTTTTTATTGAGGCCCACAGTTTTCAGAAAGATTGCAGTGTGTTATTTAATAATTTCATTTATGAATTTTCAGCAAAGCTGCAAAAAAAAAAAAAAAAAAAAAAAAAAAAAAAAAGATCAATGTTGTGTAAGTCTAAGGCCTCAGCCACAAGGAAATTGACACCATCATATAAGTCTACAGCTTTGATGTGTGATTCATTATGGTCGCCATGTAAGTCTAAGGCTTTGGCGAGCTAAAAAAAAGAAATGCCGCCATGTAAGTCTAAGGCTTTGGCGAGCTAGAATCTGGTAAAAAAGAATTATATAATACCAGCACCACCATGTAAGTCTAAGGCTTTGGTGTGTGAAAAATCCAGTAGAAAAGAAATATATAATACTGGCACCATCATGTGAGACTGAGGCTTTGATGGTGAATTATAATGGCCGCCATGTAAGTCTAAGGCTTTGGCGAGCTAATTTTCCGGTAGTAAGATTCATATGATGTTGGCACCGTCATGTAAGACTGAGGCTTTGACGTGTGATTTTCTCTGTCGAATTTAAGTACCCAGTTTTGCATTGTGTAAGTCTAAGGCATCGATGTCAAAAATATTATGTCTGGCGAATTCAAGTACCCAGTAAAAACCGTGTAAGTCTAAGGCATCGGTCACAAAAATATAAAGGCCGTCATGTAAGTCTAAGGCTTTGGCGAGCTAAATCTACAAACACCGTCATGTAAGTCTAAGGCTTTGGCGTGTGAATTATTAAAGGCCGTCATGTAAGTCTAAGGCTTTGGCGAGCTAAATCTACAAACACCGTCATGTAAGTCTAAGGCTTTGGCGTGTGAATTATTAAAGGCCGTCATGTAAGTCTAAGGCTTTGGCGAGCTAAAATTGCAGGTGAGAAAAAACGGCGTCACCAGAAGTTCATATAAAAGAAAATCAAAAGGCGATTCCCCAAAGAGGAAGAGCATCACCCAGGAAAACAAGGTATTGCTATTTTAAGTCATTATCCAAATCATTATGAATACAATTTTATGTATTAAATTGCGTGGAAAGCATGATGGAAAATAAATAGGCAAGACAAAGATAAAGCCAAAAGAAATTCATTCATTGAGTATGATTTATCATTATTACATAACAGTGTTTCCAATACAAATCTGAATACAGATATGATACCATTACAATGAACCTAGATCTAGAAAAGAGAACGAAAAAACAATAAAAGACCGTCATGAGGAAGACCTGCGGCGGAGGCCCCTCCACAGAATAACCTATGGAGGAGGCACACGACCGTAGTGAGGAAGACCTGTGGGGGTGGCCCCTCCACAGAATAAACCATGGAGGAGCCACACAACCGTAGTGGGGAAGCCCAGCAAGGATAGATCCTCCACAAAGAGGGTTTTTATCCCTCCTTGTTACAAGGGGAATTCTTCTCCTTACCCGAAATTAGCTTGGACTCTATCATTAATTGCGAGTATTCTGGATCTAAATCCCAAGATTCATCTTCAGGACGGTACGTCCTTAAGTATTCAACGTAATCTAAATCGGCTTTGTCAGACTCAGAGTTTTCTATTTCAATAATCTGAGGTTTAGACTTTTTGGAGTTTTTGGTTTTAGAAGAAGAAGTTTTCTTAGAAGATTTGGGTTTGGAAGAAGGAAGTTGGGAAGAATTAACCCTAGGGCTCCTACGTGTGGTAGCACTATTGTGTTTCTTGGTAGATTTTTCCATAATTTCTAGAGAAAGAAAGAAGAGAAAATAATAGGTTTCAGAATATGAAGATCTAGGCATGGGTTACCTCCTTTTTATATTAGTTAAAAACCCTAAAAAGGATAAGCACAAGCGCGTGTTTCTAGGAAAAACAGTTAATACCTTGGACAAGACTACTTTGGGAAATGCGTTCAGGTGCGTTTTTCAAGGGAGTGGGGGAGGTTTAGAAGAATAATTAATTTTTTAAACCTTTACAAACGAGGAAAGGAAAGTGTGGACGACTTAAATAACTAACACACATATATAAGCTAATGTTAAAGCAGTAGGCGAGAAGAGAATAAGTAGTAAACATACTTAATTAAAAAAGTCAAGAGTTTGGAAATAAATCACCATAAGGCAAACAAAATAGTTACAACCAAAAGAAACATAGGCGCGCAGACCCAAAAGGAAATAGAAGTAAAATAATCAGAAGCAGGAGGGACATAGGCGACAATCTTGCCATCCACGATCTGGTTGGCATAATCCAGTTCGTCCAGCTTGACAGCATCCACATCAGGGAAGGCCACCTTCACCTAATCCAGGGCAAACCTAAACCCATCATCATATTGGCTCGCCACATCCATTTTCAGGGCGTCCACCTTAGCAGTAAGAGTATCCACCTTCTGGGACGCCTCTTCTTTGCCTTGGGTCGCCACAGCAAGCTCGCCCTCCAAGGCCTTCACCTTCCCTTTCAAAGCAATCACCTCATCATCCTTAGCCTTTACGGCCGCCTTCACCGCTTCCTCCTGCCCAGCCTTCACCGCTGCCAATTCCCCATCAAACTTGCATTTGGCAGCAGCATACTCCTTTTCCAAAGCACTTAGACCATTGTCAGCAGACTCCATCTTGTTCCTCGCCTCAATAGTATCAAGTTCTTGGCGAGTGGAAAGGTAGTAGCTGAGCATGGCACCCTGAACGTGGTGATCCATGGCCGCCTTCCTGAGATCCTCAAAATCAAGGTCGGAGAGAGAGGAGGTGCGAGCATATTTCTGGAAGCTCTCGTTAACCACAGAGAAAGAGTCAAAATCCTTAGTCCATAGGCTAGCAGAGAGATTACTTTTCTTTCCCTTCCTCGCCTCAGGGTTGGAAGGACAACATTGGGAGGAAGCTCATTTACCGTTGTTAACGGCATTAGAGCCGCCCTCGCCAGAGTCAAAAGACGTCAAACCCCTACCCTTTGACATCCTCCTAAACTTGAGGGGCTAATCAGCCTCCTCCTCGTCAACCACAATATTCTTCCTCTTCTTGGGGATCTCAACAGAAATCCTCCCGGACTCCTCGGGATTTTTCTTTTTGGTGTTCCTAACATCACTTTCCTCAACCAGCAGCTGAGACATAGCATCGGCAGAGGCGGCAGCGCACTCCGCTTCATCCCTCTGGGCCCTCGCCTTCAGGACCAAGGCCGCCCTTTGTTGTGCTGAGAGAGTAGACATGGAAGCTACAAAAAAGAAAACAAAGACGGGGTCAATAAATATAGAAATACGGAATCTAAATAACGACAACATAATACCACAGTCGCTTACACATATACTCCCCAAGAGATTCAGGCTTATTCTCCCTAGCAAGGAGCTCACTCGAACTCATCACATGAAACCTATTGAAGACTGCTACTGCTTGACGCTCATATTCGTTAAGGGTATCCACTCGGGTTCCCTTGATGAGGCGAGGGGCCGAAGACCAATAGAAAGGAAACAGACGATTCCCAGAGGCATCAAACATAAGCTCTGGGAATCCTTCCCTACAACGAAACCGTACAAAAGTATCCCTGTAGTTCTTAAAGTTTGAGGCGAATAAAGAAAACCGCCATTTATTAGGCTGACTGCTAATAGAGACAAGAGAATGGGGAGAGACATTTTTTACATGAAAGAAACAAAAGAAAATCCCAGCAGTGGGAATTATATCTAACCACTCACAGGCGATTTGAAAGGCTTTCAAAAACGCCCAACTGTTTGGATGAAGCTGACAGGGGGCGACATTCATTATCCTTAGGATTTGACACTCGAAAGAATTAAATGGAAGCCAGAGATTTAGGGTTTGGATGACATGGGTGAACATATAGAAGTAGTGAGGCTCTTGTCCGTTGAAAGTAGTCACGAACTCGCCCACGGTGACAGGGTCAATCACAACCCGATTTTCGCCGCCCTCACCAGATACCTAGACAGCCTGTCTAAAGGTGGAGATGAAATCCGCAGTAGTAAATCTAGAAGAGATTTCCATTGAAGTAAAAATCGTTGCAACGGAGTCTGCAACAATTAAAAAGCAATTATTAGGGTTTCTAGAACTAAACTCAGACGAAGAAATAATAACACAATCGCTATCATTTCCGCTACTATCACTATCGCTATCGCTAGTCCCAGATTCGAAATCACTAGATTTAACAGTAAACCTAAACATCTCATAATAGTAACCGTTAATATTTAGGGTTCCGTCAGCCCTAGTGTAATGGGAACGAACCTGCCGTTCCCAGTCGGAACCCACAGGATGAATAACTAAAGGGTAATCCCTCGCACCATCAAGTTCGCGTAAAAGAACCATGACTAAAGCAAAATTAAAAATACTTAGAAGACAAAGGCAGAAAACGAAAAATACCTTGAGAAATTAAACGATGGGGAGACTGGAAAAGCAGAGAAGTCAGTACGTAAGTACTTTATAACGAAATCTGGACGAAAAAATGAAGAAAATTGAAATATGGGAGAGAGTGTGAGAGTATAGCGAAGATGAGGAAGTTAAGAAGTTGGAAAAAGTGTTGAAAAGGAGAAGTTAAAGAATTTATAGGCAAAAAACTGTCAGCGTAGTGGAAACGTTCAGTTATTCATTGGTTAAACCCATATCTTGAGACACGTGTCAACGTGGGAAACACGTCTATGACAGTTGTCAATTTGAAATTTAAACGGAAGAAGAAACGTTTGATGCTTCGCCTAAGGCGTGATATCACATCGCCTAGGCATCTTATGAAAATTTCCCGCCTTGTGGCGTGGTATCTTATCCGCCCTAAAGAGGCGAGATATATTATATTTTCTTATTTTTATTATTATGTGCTAACATCTATGTGAGCAGAAACGTGAGAAAGGAAGTGCATTTCGTTACTTGAAAGTGGAAATTACAAAATGGAAATTGCAAAAGGGAAATTACTTAAAGAAAAGCAGCAAACTGAAACTACATCAAAGCAAGGAAATTATATCTAAACATCATGAATGGCGTCTATCGCCATGGTTTGCCTGTCCTCCAGGGCACGTTTGTACTTCTTTGACATTGCCAAATCATCATTGATCTTCTTGAGGCTCTCCCTTAGAGTTTTCGTCTTAATCTCTAGACGAGCCAGTTCACGACGTTTGAACAACAAAGCAGAAATCTCATCTTTATTACTCACACGAAGTTCCTCTTTCTTCTTGGCCAACATCTTCAGTTCCTCTTCCAAGACCTTCATGCGATGTGTCACCGCCTCTTCTTCAGTAAAGGTCAGGTTCATAAGTTCTTCATGAACCCTCATGCTCTCCTTCAGACGCCAAGTCTAGTCAAGCAAGTCAGAGACCAGCTCGTGGTGGAGATGATGCTCATCCTCAGCATTCTCAATAAAATAACCATCTTCAATCAGGCCGTCTTTGAGAAACATCACCCTCTCAAGGAATTTCAGCTCGGCATTAGTCAATCTCCAAGAGACTGACCTAAGTTCTTCGGCAAAATCAGAAAAATCATCAGCTTGATTAATCAATTCATCTATGTCATGAGAGAGCATACCTTTCAAAGTCTTGATAATTCTAGCTACTGGAGATTCGTGAACAGAAGTTGGAGAATTCATGGTTGGATTAAGCAAAGAGTAGAAAACGTTTATGAGATGATTAAGTTAATCCAAGTTCCTCTTATTTATAGCAGTCACTAGCATTGGAAGGAAGAACATCACGTATAGCATATGAAGTCCGAGAAATTCGCCACAAACAATAGCGGTTACCAACGGAAAATTCGCCCATTATCACCACTGAGCCTCCACCGAGCCTCGTGCTTGAGGGGTTGTGGACCGGGAGTAAATGTAAAGGGTGTATTTAGCAAAAGCCCAAACATTAATTAAGGATTTGTACAACGGCCCAATACAACGGCCAAGTACCTACGCGAGAGTCAAGCCCAGTTTTCCATTAAGGGCGAGACCAGAAGGGCGAGACCTCCTGTTATCCCATATTCTGGTGGAGCCAAAATATGCAATAAATGCTCATTTGGAATTTTCAAATATCTTTAAACTAAAATGGAAAAGAATGAATATCTTTAAAAGTACGAGGAAATCTCGTATTTATTCCATTTCTAAAGTGTAATGTTTGAGGAAACATATCATGTTTGAAAAGACACTTTTAAGATGGCATTGAAGTCTTTTAAAAAGTCAAAAGTTCTTTTGTTTCGATTTCTTTATATCGAAATCGAAAGCTTATTCAGAATCGAAAGGAAAGAAGCATTTTGGGACTTAGAATTTTTTTCATTTTGATTCACAGTTCGACTTCGAATTTGTCAACGGTTGCATTGATTCAAACTGAAAATAATTCATCAGAGAACGTGGCCACGTGTCATGTACGTGTTTGTAACCGTCATTTAGCAGTTAAGGTTGATAGGCTATAAATACTAGTTTAGAAGTCAAATTCAAGGTCACAAATTCACATACGAAATCCTAAACACTCACAATGCTCACGTTATCGAGAAAGATGAGTATCCAAAGGAAAAAGTATGATTCTGTGAACCTTTTACTGTAAATCATTTAACAAGTTTATGCAAATTTACTTTTATTTAAGTCTTTTGCCTTTAAAGTTTCTGCACTTTACTCATTTCTACAAAATTTGTTCTTTATGTGTCTTTCGTAAACATCAAGTTTGTTCATATTGTATTTAATTGTGAAAATATATGAAAATTATAAAAATGTTCATTTCTTCAATGATTCACGCACAGAATTATAGTCCCAGGATTTACTAGTTGATCCTTCAAGTAATTAAAATTAAACTAGCGATTGTTTACCAAAAATCAGTGTAAACAAATTGGCACGCCCAGTGGGACTCAATTTTGTGCGTTCATTTCTTTTTAGAAAAAAACAGTTTTCATAAATTTCATTTTTGTTGTTAAAAGTTGTTTGTTATTTGTGCATGTTTTTGAGAAGTGGTAGATCTTTGCCAGATTTAACTAGCATAAATTCTGTGTCAAAAATGGTTAGACCACCTCCTAATAATAATGCAAACTACAATAGTCCTTCAATTCCTGAAGGACAACCATCATCGGCGGTTAACAACAATTCCACTATTTCTGCCCAGAATAGTGGCTCGGTAGGACCAAGCGTTCCTTCGATTGTAACTCCAGAAATTGGAGGAAGTTCTGCTATGACAAACATGTCTTTGTCTAGTTCAACTTCGTCTCCTTCACCACAGGTGATTGGAGATATTCCAATACAAATAAATCCTGACCAAAGGAATCGAGTTAGGCCCTTTCCTTGGAATAGGTATCCTGAATTTGGTATGCCTACGACTCTAATGCATGGTTTGCACTCTAGCACATCCAATGCAGAAAACCAAAATAGAATGATTCCTCAAAGTTTAACTAACACATCCGTTATGTCTCTTCGACAACAGATGGATGAAAGTAATCATGAAATGATTAACTTGTTGACACAACAATTAGGAACTGTGATAAACCCTTTGATTCAAGATTCGAATAACAGTTACCAGATGTTGACAAACCAAATGAGTCGAATTGCTGATTTCTTTGGGGCACCACCCACACAACAGCAACAAATTCGACCAATACCAACCCAAATACCGGTTCAAAGGAATCAGATGCCAAATGAACAAGGGGTTCAGGATAACCCAGTTCAAAACCCACAAGGTGTTCAATTAGAGACGCCTATACCAAATGTTGAACCAAATCGTAATGTTATATTGGTTAATCGAAACCACAATGAGGATCAAGTGATTCGAAACGTTCAACAAAATAGATTAGAGGGAGAAAATAACTTAGCCCATCTAGTTGAAACAATTTTAGCCCAAAATGGCCTAAACATGGGATTGCACAGGCCTAATTTTGTTTCTGTTTTGTCTGAATATGTGTTACAATCTGAATTACCAAGAAATTGGAAAGTCCCAAAATTTACAAAATTTGCTGGGGACACTAATGAATCAACAGTCGAACACATTGCTAGATATATGGCAGAAGCAGGGAATATTGCAAATAATGAGGAGTTGAGGATGAAATATTTTCCTAACTCTCTGACCAAGAATGCTTTTACTTGGTTTACTACCCTTCCTCCTCATTCAATATGTTCTTGGACACAACTAGAAAGACTATTCCATGAACAACTCTATATGGGACAGTCTAAAATTAGCCTTAAGGAATTGGCTAGTGTTAAGCGTAAAATCCCTGAATCTATTGATGATTATTTGAATAGGTTTCGATTGCTGAAAGCAAGGTCCTTTACTCAAGTGCCTGAACATGAATTGGTCGAAATAGCGGCCGGTGGCTTCGATTATTCTATTCGAAAGAAATTAGATACTCAATATTTGAGAGATATGGCACAACTTGTAGATAGAGTTTGACAAGTCGAACGCCTTAAACTAGAAAAGGCAAGATCTTCTAAGTTTCATAAAAAAGAAAAAGTAGCTTATATTGAAACTTACGAAAGTGATGATCACTTTGATGATGGTTATGATTATACAGAAAATAATGAGGTTAACATTGCTGAATTAAAACCAGGACCTCCTTATACATGTAAATTATTAAAACCATCAAATGGAAAAAATCCAGTCGAACCAAAAAATGATAAGTTTACATCTAAAACTTATACTTTCGATATCACGAAATGTGATGAAATCTTCGATTTATTGGTTGCTGAAGGCCAAATAATTGTACCAAAAGGTGTAAAAATACCACCTTTGGAACAAAGAAAGAAAAGAGGTTTTTGTAAATTTCATAATTTCCTTGGACATAAAACCTCACAATGTGTTCTTTTCAGGGACTTGGTTCAAAAGGCTTTGACTAATGGAAGATTAAAATTTGGTGAAAAGGCCAAAATGCCAAGTATGCAAGTTGATGAAGATCCACTTCAAATCTCTTAGGCTTTATATACTGAGCCTGTTCAATAATTGATGGTGGATGCTATGGATCTTACTGGAGGAGATCAGTTAGTGGCAATCCCTAAAGAAGATTATATTGAGAAAGTCAAAATGGTTTACCCTCATTCTGAAGAGGAACTTATTGACTTTTTACAAAGGTGCAAAATAAGCAACACTGAAGTAATGTTGTGCCCTCGATGCAGTGCAGTGTTCGACAATAAGGCTACTGATGGCTTGAATAAGTTTGTTCCATTCACTGAGAACAAGAAGAATTGGCCCAAACCAAGGCCAATAGTAAAACAGAATATGGGTATACAAAAGCCAATTCATCAAAGGCTGGGTAACCAAAGGACATTCGTGCCTCCAAACAAAACCCCAGTTAACCGATGGGTTCATGGAAAGTCAATGATGCCTATTAGAGGTTTTGTGGAAAGGGTATACCCAAGTATTTCAAGGCCCAAGATTTCTGGTGAGGCAAAGAAATATGCGTACAAAAACAACTATATGGGAAAAAATCCCATGACTAGAACACAATGGAGAAGACACCAACGCCAGAAAAGGTTGGCAGTCCAAAGTGTTCCTAAGGTTGACAACAACAAAGGAAAGCAGATAGTGGAAATGGCTAAAAAGCCGGTGAAAGAAAGGATCAGTTTTCCTACTTCGACTGAGAAAATCGAAGCAATTCCTAACACTGATCAAATGGAGGATGATGATCTCCTTGGGTCGAAAGAAGAGTTCGATGTTCTAGTCAGCGTGGTTTCGATTCTCCCAGCGGAATATGATGGTTTATCAGAAATTCAAAGCGGAGAACACGAATTCGATAGTGCTGAATTGGCTTTGCATAAGCCAATGTGTTATTATTTAATGAATAATGGTTTCTTAGAAGAGTAAATGGCTTGTTTTGAAAGGCCAGATGAAGGGATGAAAAGTCATTTGAAACCACTTTTTATCCAGGCTAAGGTAAATAATGTTGGGGTAAACAAAGTTTTAATAGACGGAGGTGCTGCTGTGAACCTCATGCCAGAATTCTTGCTGCACAAGATTGGTAAGCGCACAACAGATCTTCATACCCATAACATTATTTTATCTAACTATGAAGGTGAAACTGGATACTCACTAGGAGCGATTCAGTTAGATGTGGCTGTAGGAAGTACAGTGAGGTCAACCCTATTCATTGTAATTGCTTCAAAGGCAAATTACAATTTGCTCTTAGGTAGGGAATGGATACATGGCGTTGGTGCCATTCCTTCGACTTTGCATCAGAGGGTAAGTATCTGGAGAGATGATGAAATTGTGGAAAACATAGAAGCAAATCAAAGCTACTATAGATCTGATTCACACCACATATCCAGGTATAGCTTCGAGAAGAAACTGGCGAACATTTCGCCATGTGCTGAGCGAGACTTTGTATTTTCTCCTGCCAACAATGTCTATCACTCTGTTAAACTAGATCCAACACATGGGTTCATTTGGGAACGAGAAGAGATAGATGATTATCCCTATGAGGAAGATGGAAAAATCTACCCAACTGGGTGGAGTGTTGATGAAAGTTACAATGTCTGAGTCCAAAGCATGGGCTAAGATTTCGGCTCATGTGGCCGAAAATAGAATAAACATGGCTTTGGAAGCCATTTCATTTCAAGAAAATATATTTGTCGAAGTCAATGATCCAAATCATGGTAAAATATTGCCAGAAACACAAAAGTTAGATTGCATCTATGATGATGAGCCTTTAGGATTTGAGGAAGATCCTTTGAGTTCTAGTCCAAAAATGCAAGCACAAGATCCATTGCAAGAAATTGATATTGGAGATGGCCTAACAAAGAGGCCAACATATATAAGTGCTAATTTATCAGATGAGTCGAAACTAAAATTGGTCGAACTCCTTAAAGAATTTAAGGATTGCTTTACTTGGGATTACAACGAAATGTCAGGGTTAAGTAGAAAATTGGTGGAACATAGACTACCAATTCGACCAGATAAAAGGCCAGTCAAACAATTGCCTAGAAGATTTGCACCAGAAATCATGTCCAAAATCAAGGAAGAAATCGAAAGGTTGCTGAGGAGTAAATTCATCAGAACAACCAGGTATGTTGAATGGTTAGCAAATATAGTCCCTGTTATTAAGAAAAATGGTTCTTTAAGAATATGCATAGATTTAAGGGATTTAAATAATGCTACTCCTAAAGATGAATATCCAATGCCTGTGGCAGAAATGCTAATTGATTCAGCAGCAGGTTTCGAATATTTAAGTATGTTAGATGGATATTATGGCTATAATCAAATTTTTATTGCTGAAAATGATGTGCCTAAAACTGCTTTTAGATGCCCTGGTGCTCTAGGTACATATGAATGGGTTGTGATGCCTTTTGGTTTAAAAAACGTTGGGGCAACATACGAAAGAGCCATGAATTCCATTTTTCATGATTTTATAGATGATTTTATGCAAGTATATATTGATGACATAATTGTAAAATCTTCATCGCATGATAATCACTTAGATTATCTAAGGAAATCTTTCAAAAGAATGAGAAAATATGGATTGAAAATGAATCCATTAAAGTGTGCTTTCTGTGTTAATGCAGGAGATTTCCTTGGTTTTGTGGTGCATAAGAAAGGCATCGAAATAAACCAAAATAAGACGAAGGCAATATTGGAGACTAAATCTCCATCAAACAAAAAGCAACTTCAGTCATTACTTGGAAAGATTAATTTCTTGAGAAGATTTATTTCAAATTTAAGTGCTAAAGCCCAACCTTTCTCCCCACTGCTTCGACTCAAGAATGAAGAGATTTTCACTTGGGGGCAAGATCAACAAAAGGCATTTGACGAAATAAAAGACTATTTGTCGAATCCACCACTTTGATGCCTCCAATAAGAAACAAGTTTATGAAGTTGTATATTTCAGCATCAGAATCAACTCTTGGTAGTATGCTTGCACAAGAGGATGAAAATGGAGATGAAAAAGCCATTTATTATTTAAGTAGAGTACTAAATGATGCTAAAACTAGATACACTAGTATAGAAATTTTTTGTCTTTGTTTGTATTTTTCATGTATGAAACTGAAGCACTATATAAAGCCTATTGAAGTTTGTGTTTATTCTCGTTTTGATGTTATTAAACATATGCTATCGAAACCAATTCTACATAATCGAATTGGAAAATGGGCTTTGGCTCTTACTGAATACTCATTAACTTATAAACCTTTGAAAGCAGTCAAAGGTCAAATTGTGGCGGATTTTATAGTTGATCATTCTGTGATCGAAACACCACAGCAATAGCCTTGGATTTTATATTTTGATGTGAAATTCTGGCACCTACTGGGGACAGATGTTAAGACAGAAGCTATAACAATTGTCGTACGTAGTCAGTTGTAATGCTAAGACAAATGCTCTAGCGTATGTCCACAGTAGAATATAATCAACAAGTAAAAGGAACAGATAATAAAGTAAACAACACAGAGAATTGTTAACCCAGTTCGGCGTTCACAACGACCTACTCTGGGGGCTACCAAGCCAGGAAGGAATCCACTATAATAGATCTAGTTCTAAGCCCACAGCAAACATCCAAGTTTACGACTTATCTCCTAGACTCTACCCGTGCTAACTCAACCTAGGAACTCCTAAGTTTGAGACCCCGTCTCACTTCCTTTCTATCACGAACCTCGTGATTATTCAGTTCTACGAACAGTGTGGTTTCACTAACCAAACAAACAAACAATCTCCGTGCTTAAAAGCTTGGGAGAAGTTACACGAAATACCAAACCAAACACGCCTAAGCTTGTGTTATAGAATCCACAAGAAAGGCTTACAATAAACAAGACTCAAATCCTAAAACTATATTCTTCAAATACGGCTTCAGTAGTCATTTAGGTTTTAGTCTTCACATATTTATATGACCTGAGTTAGCATGGGCTAGGTCTTCATCTTGGGCTTATCTTTAGCTGTCCTTTTGCAAAGTCCAGCACACATGTTTCCATAAATGGCGTAGCATCTTCTGGAAAGTATTTCTTGGTGCAGCCACCTTATAATCACTTGTTTAAAACGTGCGTCTTGATAAACAAGTAAGGCGAAAATATTTCTTCAGAGAATCTTCAAAGATATGGCGCGCATATAGAACATTAATTACCGGCATGACAGATGTTGTACCCACATGCTACGGCATCTGGTCCAACATCTTGCTTGAACTTGTTTTTGCAAAATGAGGCCAACATACAAAACACCAACAATCTCCCCCTTTGGCAAATTTTGGCTAAAACAAACTAAGACCAGTTCTGGAGAGATGCAGTACATACCTTCCTTCAAGTCAACGCAAACACACAGCTAAGAAAGAAGATAATACATTGTCACATTATTTTCAACAGAGAACTTCAAGTGAGAAATAATGAACAGTCAGCATCAGAGGCATGCAACAGCGGAAATACACAACTTAGTCTCATAGGGTACAAGATAGGAGAGAAATAAACTCTCACACATAAGCGCCATACAGTTGAACCAGAGAAAAATAAATTCCTACACAACTGAGAAAAATAAATTCTCAGGTAATAAGTAATAATGGATTCCTTTGATACAGACCAGATGCCTTAGCATTTGGAATGGCATCTGTCACACACAACATGCATCACAACAAAAGTAGATTGCTCCCCCTGAGTTCATGCATATATCACAGTAGAGACTACTCCCCCTCAACAGAACATACATACAAATACAGATACATCATACTTTCATACTTGCTCCCCCTCAATCATAGCACACACAAAGACAGACAGATGTTGCAGCAGATGTTGTAGCATATGTCACGAACAGAACAGATACATACTTACTTACTACTAATGAACAGATACTTACAGATACTTACTTACTACTACTCCCCCTTTTTAGCCATAATTTTGACAAACAGAATACTTCATGCATAGAACAAGAAAATAGAAGTAGCAACATGTCAGAGGTGCAATATTACAGACCATCAGAGTAGCAGCACATATAAGTGCACAAACCATCCTGGGCATAGCCCTCAAAGTACAGACAGGAAAACAGAAAAAACAATAATAGCAGAAGAAAAACACGGGAGCAGCAACATCATTCAGAGAGGCTTTCATCAGAGCCCTCTATCACAGGTTCACCACCATCATCAACATCACTAATTCCAGCACCAGCTTCTTCAAGCTCCAGGGCCTGGATAACAGCTTCCAGCTTCAACTTCTGGTCCTCTAACCCTTTGCAGGTAGCTTTCAGCTCTGCAATCATATCCTTCCTAGTCAGTGCAGCAGAAGACCGCTGGCCAGATGCTGTAGCAATGTCTGGAGCATGTGTCCCTTCAAACAGCTTGCTGTGCAGAATCAAGGGAGCTTTCCTTTTCATTGGGAAATCAGAACTCCTCAGAATGCCTGGTTGTTGACTCAGAATAATACCACATAGCAAGGAGGGAAAAGCAATGGGCTTTTTGATAGCCATACTGTCAGCATGCTTCAAGGTTTGATTAAAAATATAGGAACCATAATCATATTTCACCTTGGACCCAATGGTATAGATCAAACGTGCCAAATCAGTGGAAATATCAGAGGTGTGCACAGTGGGCACCCAGTTGACAGTGCCAATCTTGTTCAAGCATGCAAACTTCACAGAAAGTTTGCTATAAGACACTTTCTTGCCCTTGGGCCATAGCTTCACAAGGCCATTTGTAATTGCCTTGGCCAAGTCACCATCAGTCAATTCCACCTCAGGGGTTCTAGCATCATCCCTTCCCAGAAATTCATTAATAATGGAAGGAGAAAAATTCACCAGCAGACCACGCACAAACACCTTATGATATTCAGGACTTTGGGGGTTATCACAGTCCTCAGGGACGTTTACAATGAACTCTCTGACCAGCTGTTCATAACACTCTCCCAGTCCCCACACAGTCTTTATCAAACCAGCTTCCTCAATCAAGCTCACAATATCAGAGCACTCAAGAGCTTCTTTCCCAAGTTCTCTCTCTAAGGCAACCCTTCGCTGAACAACATACTTCCATTTCCCCACACAACTAGCAAGATGAAAAGAGATATTATCAATAGGGACCTCAGGAACATTAGCAGGAACCTTCCTACCACCTACACTTCTTCTGCCAACAGAAGCGCCACCAGATGCTTCACCTTTGGGCACAGACTTTTCAACTTCGTAATCAGAATCATTAGCAGCAGCTTTCCTCTTTAATTGTTTCTTCTGCACAACAGGTGTGTCAAATTTACTCCTAGGTCTAGGAGGTCCATACATAGGTTTCTTAGCAACTTTCTTGACAGATTCCACAACAGGGGACTTGGAGACAGATGGTATAGCTTTACCAGCATTGCTCCTTAGCCTTTTAGATACACCAGCACCAAAAGTTTTCACCAGAGGAGGAGACGTAGATCTCTCTGCATCAACATCAATCACCTTATTCACATCAGACTCAGCTTCTTCAGTTGAATCACTCTCTTCTGCTGAGGACTCAGTAGAAGAGTCTTTTTGCTCACTAACAGACTTCTCTTTATCACCAGATCCTGCAACACCTTCACCCTCCTCATCACTTCTTGTTTCTTCACCATCAATATCAGGATCACTTTTCTTACCATCAGTACCTGTTTCATCAGACTTACCACTACCAGAACCAGTATCAGGACACACTTCAACCACATTACCAGGAGTAAGATCCTGTTGGTCCAAAGATGCTGTAGCATCTGGCACAACATCAGACTGGGCTACAGGGTCAGATTCATTAACACATGTCACCACTTCTTCAACGAGTTTCCTAGTTTCATCAAGCACAGGAATAACTTCCGAATTCAACACAGTCATCACATCAGTAGTTTCTAGGGTCTTTACTAGACTAGATTTCTCTAAACTCTCCATTTCACCATCATTCCTAGTCTTCTCAGCCTTATCACTAGGGTTTGTCTTAATAACGCCAGCATCAGTCTTACTAACATTATCAATATCCTTTTCCTTTTCTAAATCAGAAGTACCTAGGGTTTCAGTTTGTTGAGTTTTTCCTAGATCTTCCGATTCAACAACTTTTTCAACAATAGTTGATTCATCAACAGCAGGAGCAGAGGGTATAGCATTATTACCTTTTAAATCATGGCCAGAAGCGCCAACATCAGTCGCGACATCGCGCGATTTGAAAGGATTGTCAGAATGATAGAGGTCTGACATCGAGAGACCGATTGTCGCCGTTGATTCACCTCGCTTCTTTCTTGACTTTGATTTCGAACTCTTCTTTGACACAGCAGGAGATTTGGATACTTTCTCTTTCTTGACAACACTTTTCGATCGTGTCAATCGTGATTCTACTTCCGATGCATGCACGGAATCTACAGGAGCAGCTTGAACCATTACAGCAGTTGATTGCTCCTTGACCTTCGAGCGAGTAGACTTTGACGGAGTAGGAGTTTTGTCATTGACATTTTTGTTCAAGGAGGTTTCGGTTGATTGCGACATGATTTGAGGACGATTGTTGAGAGTTTTGGTGATTTTTGGGTTTTTGGAGAAGACGAGAGGTTTAGATGTGGAGAGGTTTGCAGCAGAGGGTATTGAGGCAAAGTAGGAGTTACAGGAGTTTTGAATATGGAAGGGTGGACGTTGATTGAGTGTGGGAAAACAGTTTTGGAAAACAAATAATTCTTCTCCTAAATTAGCGTGCACAACATATATGGAGAGAGAGAAAATAACTGCTGCACGCTTCAGACACATTAACTGCTACAATTCTTCATGCAGGCAAATTCCCAATTTGCCCCTTAGCTTCTCAAATTGATTAGCATCAAGTGCTTTTGTAAATATATCAGCGAGCTGTTCTTCAGTAGAAACGTGTTTCAAGACCACCACATTCTCTTCTACTAAGTCTCTGATAAAATGGTGACGAATATCTATGTGCTTGGTCCTACTGTGTTGTATAGGATTTTTAGAGATATTGATTGCACTCAGATTATCACAATACAACGCCATAGCATCTTGCTCAACATTATACTCCCTTAGCATCTGTCTCATCCAGACAAGTTGTGAACAACTACTTCCAGCTGCAATGTATTCAGCTTCCGCAGTTGAGAGAGACACACAATTCTGTTTCTTACTGAACCATGATATTAAATTTTCTCCTAAGAAGAAACAACCACCAGAAGTGCTCTTTCTGTCATCAGCACTGCCAGCCCAATCTGCATCACAAAATCCAATGAGTTGAGGGTTGTCACTATGTGAATACATCATGCCATAGTCACATGTGCCATTAACATACTTGAGGATTCGTTTCACTTGTGTTAAGTGACTCATCTTAGGATCAGCTTGGTATCTAGCACATACACCCACTGCAAAACTAATATCAGGTCTACTAGCTGTAAGATATAAGAGACTCCCTATCATGCTTCTATAGAGACTTTGATCAACACTCACACCCTTCTCATCTTTTGTCAACTTCAAATGAGTAGGTGCTGGAGTCCTTTTGTGAGTAGCAGTATCCATTCCAAACTTCTTGACAATATTTTTAGCATACTTACTTTGAGAGATAAATATAGTCTCATTCATTTGCTTCACTTGTAGTCCAAGAAAGAATGTTAATTCCCCAACTAAACTCATCTCAAACTCTGACTGCATCTGTTTGATAAAATGCTCCACCATCTGACTTGACATCCCGCCAAACACTATGTCATCAACATAAATTTGAGCTATCATTAGTTTACCATGTTCTTCTTTTACAAACAGAGTTTTATCATGTCCTCCTTTCCTGTATCCATGATTAACAAGAAATTCAGTCAATCTCTCATACCAAGCCCTGGGAGCTTGTTTCAACCCATATAAAGCCTTCTTCAATTTGTAGACATGATCAGGAAGATCTGGATTCACAAAACCTTTTGGTTGTTCCACATACACCTCTTCATTTAAGTACCCATTGAGAAAGGCACTCTTAACATCCATTTGGAAAAGTTTAAATTTCAGAATGCATGCAACACCAAGCAACAACCGTATAGACTCTAATCTTGCAACTGGGGCAAAAGTCTCATCAAAATCTAATCCTTCCACTTGAGTGTATCCCTGTGCCACAAGCCTTGCCTTGTTCCTTGTAATAGTTCCATTTTCATCAGATTTATTTTTATAAACCCATTTAGTGCCTATTACATTCAACCCTTTTGGTCTAGGAACTAGATCCCAAACCTCACTTCTTTCAAACTGTTTCAACTCTTCTTGCATGGCAGCGATCCAATAATTGTCCGTGAGAGCCTCTTTGACATTCTTTGGTTCTATTTTTGACACAAAGCAAGAGTTAGAGATTATATCTTGATTTCTTCTTGTGGTGATACCTTCATCTGGATTGCCTATGATCTGGTCCTTGGGATGATTTTTCTGGACTCTAATAGATGGTCCTTTACTAACTGGAACAGTAGTATCATCAGTGGTAGGACTATCAGGTGTTACCTCAAACTCCTCTATACTAGCAGTTTCTTCAGACTGGAATTCAAATGCTTCAGCATCTGGACTTTCATCTGTCTTGTCATCAGATGATACATCATCTATCACAACATTCATTGATTCCATCATCACTTGAGTTCTGGAGTTATACACTCTGTAGGCTCTACTGTTAGTTGAGTATCCCAAGAATATACCTTCATCACTCTTTGGATCCATCTTCCTCCTTTGTTCTCTATCTATCAAAATGTAGCACTTACTCCCAAATACATGAAAATACTTGATAGTAGGTCTTCTACCTTTCCACAATTCATATAAAGTTTTAGTGGTTCCAGCTCTCAAGGTGACACGATTGAGAATGTAACATGCTGTATTCATAGCTTCAGCCCAAAAATGTTGAGGTAGTTTCTTTGAGTGTAACATGACCCGAGCACATTCTTGTATAGTTCTGTTCTTTCTTTCAACTACACCATTTTGTTGAGGTGTAATAGGTGAAGAGAATTCATGTCCTATTCCTTCAGCAGCACAGAACTCAGAGAATCTTGAGTTTTCAAACTCTCTACCATGGTCACTCCTTATTCTGACAATGACACTATCTTTTTCTCTTTGAAGTTGTTTACACAAGTCTTTGAAAGAACTAAAGGTGTCTGACTTTTCTCTGAGAAAGTTGATCCATGTGAATCTTGAGTAGTCATCTACAACAACAAACGCATATCTCTTTCCTCCTAAACTTTCAACCTGCATAGGCCCCATCAAGTCCATATGAAGTAATTCAAGCACCTTTGATGTAGTCAGATGCTGCAGCTTCGGGTGTGACATCTTTGTCTGCTTTCCAATTTGACATTCACCACATATGCTTCCTTCTTCTATCTTCAGTTTAGGTACTCCTTTTACTGCATCTTCAGCTATGATCTTTTTCATACTCCTTAGATTAAGATGACCCATCTTTTGATGCCATAACTTGACTTCATCTTCTCTAGTGACGAGACAGGAGGAAATTTGAGCACTTTCTTCAGAAATCCACAAATAACAGTTATCTTTAGACCTGACTCCCTTCATAACAGATTTACCATCTTCAGTAGAGACGATGCATTCAGACTTTGTGAAGTTCACTTTCATTCCTTGATCACACAATTGACTGATGCTTATGAGATTTGCAGTCAATCCTTCCACTAAAAGAACATTCTCAAGCTTAGGCAGCCCATTTGCAATGAGGCTTCCAATTCCTTTGATCTGACCTTTGGCCCCATCACCAAAAGTAACATAACTAGTAGCGTAAGCTTTAACATTGGTTAGGTAACTTTCAACGCCAGTCATATGTCTTGAGCAACCACTATCAAAGTACCAATCATTTCTGGATGAGACTCTCAGAGATGTATGAGCTATGTGAGCAACATCATTTGCTTTTGGTTTCCATTCTTTCTTTGTATGACTGGAATCAGATTCATACCTGGGATTATTATACCATCTTGGAAACCCATACAGTCTAAAACAAAAAGGTCTGATGTGACCTCTTCTACCACAGTAATGACAGATCCATCCCTTAGGTTTAGGAATGATTTTGGTAGACAGACGTTGTTGAACATGCTGTGGCATATGGCTGGTTTCAGTAGGATCATAAGTATCTTTAGCGGGAACAAATGTACTAGTGGAAGTAGCATTTTTCTGTTTGGGATAATTGTATTCTACTCCAATACCCTTAGGTTTTCCAGCAACTTGACCCTCAACCAGTATATCTAATCTTTCAGTTCCATTATTTAGCAATCTAAGCTGTTTATTTAAACTAGTCAGCTGATAGTTCAATGTGCTTACCTCATCTCTAAGAGCAGAAGCCTCAGACAGATGCTTTGCCTTCTCAGATTGTAACTGCTTTGTGAGTTGAGAGATTTCAGTCTGATGCTTCAGCTTCTCAGCCTGCAATTTACTTATAGTGTATTGTTGTTGCTGACACACCTTCTCACTCTTCTGACTCAGTGCTTTATAAGACGCAGCTAGCTCATCAAAGGTCAATTCTTCATCATCTGATTCTGATTCAATAATTCCAGTAAGTGCGGTAATGTGATTTGCAGACTCAGAGTGGTCATCATCTTCAGAGTCATCTTCATCAGACCAAGTAACAGCCATACCCTTCTTCTGTTTCTTCAGGAATGTTGGACATTCAGCTCTAATATGTCCATGCCCTTCACATTCATGGCATAGGACACCTTTTCCAGTACTGGCCTTTTCTTCAGGTTTGTATTTTCTTACACCATTAAACTTTCTATTATTATCAGAAAAATTGCCTTTAGCATTTGTCCTTCCTCTTCCATCCATCTTCTTCAGTATTCTGTTGAACTGCCTGCCTAGATGTGCTATAGTGTCAGATAAGTTTTCATCAGTTTCAAAACTATTTTCTACTTCCTCACTTTCAGTGGTGTTGGTAACAAGGGCTATACTCTTCTTCCTCTTCTCAGTTTTCTCTTTAGCAGCCAGCTCATAGGTTAGTAATGAACCCACCAAATTTTCAAGCTTCATCACTCCTATATCATGTACTTCTTCTATGGTAGTGACTTTCATATCAAACATCTTAGGAAGAGATCTAAGCATTTTTCTTACCATTCTTTCCTCGCTTAGCTTTTCACCTAGAGCATCAAAGTTGTTTGCAAAGTCTAGAATGGTCATGTGAAAGTCATGAACAGATTGATCTTCACCCATCATTAGATTCTCAAACTTTACGGTCAGAAGCTGTAGCCTAGAATTCTTCACCTTGGCAGTGCCTTCATGTGTAGTCATTAGAATATCCCATGCTTCCTTAGCCACTGAGCACTGTTTGATCATCCTGAAAATGTTATTATCCACAGCATTGAATAAAGCATTTAGCGCTTTGGAGTTTCCATGTGCAAGCTCATCCTCTTCCTTGGTCCACTCCGCTTCTGGTTTTAGTTCACCTGTAGTTTTACCATCTTTGTCTCGTATCACTGGAGGTTCCCATGCCGTTAGGATAGCCTTCCAAGATTTGCTATCAAGTGATTTAATAAACGCCACCATTTTGGCTTTCCAGTAATCATAGTTTGATCCATCCAGAAGTGGAGGTCTGTTGACATAACCACCATCCTTGTTCATTATGCCAGAAAGTAACTTCCCTGGTCCTCACCCTCGCAGAACAGGGTGCCTGCTCTGATACCAATTGAAATTCTGGCACCTACTGGGGACAGATGTTAAGACAGAAGCTATAGCAATTGTCGTACGTAGTCAGTTGTAATGCTAAGACAAATGCTCTAGCGTATGTCCACAGTAGAATATAATCAACAAGTAAAAGGAACAGACAATAAAGTAAACAACACAGAGAATTGTTAACCCAGTTCGGCGTTCACAACGACCTACTCTGGGGGCTACCAAGCCAGGAAGGAATCCACTATAATAGATCTAGTTCTAAGCCCACAGCAAACATCCAAGTTTACGACTTATCTCCTAGACTCTACCCGTGCTAACTCAACCTAGGAACTCCTAAGTTTGAGACCCCGTCTCACTTCCTTTCTATCACGAACCTCGTGATTATTCAGTTCTACGAACAGTGTGGTTTCACTAACCAAACAAACAAACAATCTCCGTGCTTAAAAGCTTGGGAGAAGTTACACGAAATACCAAACCAAACACGCCTAAGCTTGTGTTATAGAATCCACAAGAAAGGCTTACAATAAACAAGACTCAAATCCTAAAACTATATTCTTCAAATACGGCTTCAGTAGTCATTTAGGTTTTAGTCTTCACATATTTATATGACCTGAGTTAGCATGGGCTAGGTCTTCATCTTGGGCTTATCTTTAGCTGTCCTTTTGCAAAGTCCAGCACACATGTTTCCATAAATGGCGTAGCATCTTCTGGAAAGTATTTCTTGGTGCAGCCGCCTTATAATCACTTGTTTAAAACGTGCGTCTTGATAAACAAGTAAGGCGAAAATATTTCTTCAGAGAATCTTCAAAGATATGGCGCGCATATAGAACATTAATTACCGGCATGACAGATGTTGTACCCACATGCTACGGCATCTGGTCCAACATCTTGCTTGAACTTGTTTTTGCAAAATGAGGCCAACATACAAAACACCAACATGATGGTTCCAAACATAAACTTGGAACTGGAATTGGATTATTAATAATTTCTCCATTAAAAATTCCAACTAAGTTCAAATATAAAATCAAAGGTCTTTGCTTGAATAATGAAGCTGAATATGAGGCTTTAATAACAGGTCTAGAAATTTTAATAGACTTGGGGGCAAAGAATGTAAAAATAAAAGGAGATTCAGAATTGGTATTGAAACAATTAACACAAGAATATAAATGTGTGAAAGAACATCTTGTTAAGTATTTCGAAACTGCAAGTCAACTTTTACGTTGTTTCGATACTGTTGATTTCGAACATGTTCCTCAATTGCAAAATCAAGAAGCAAATGACGTAGCTCAAATTGCTTCAGGGTACAAAGTGTCAAAGGAACAATTGTCTGAATTAATCGAAATCAAAGAAAAATTGGTATCTAATGATTTATTATTGCCAAACTTGTCAATGCCAAAACTTGTGGGGGCAAATATACCACAAGAAATCATTGATAGTGAATGTCATGAAGAAGAAAAATTTCAAATTTTGGCAATTGACAATTTATTAGACACTGATTGGAGAAAACCAATTGTAGAGTACCTACAGAATCCAACAAGTAATACTACTCGAAAGATCAAGGAGCTTTAAGCTATGTTATTATTGGAGATAATTTGTTCAAAAAGACTTTTGAAGGAGCTTTGCTTAAATGTTTAAATGAAGCAGAAGCTCATATAGCAATCTCTGAAACACATAGTGGAGCTTGTGGATCTCATCAAGCAGGTCATAAAATGAAATGGTTACTCTTTCGACAAGGATTGTATTGGCCTTCTATGTTAAAAGATTGCATAGAATTTGCTAAGGGTTGCCAAGATTGTCAAAAACAATACAACATGTGCCTGCAAGTGAATTACATTCCATTATTAAACCATGGCCATTCAGAGGATGGGCTTTAGATTTAATTGGTGAAATAAAACCTGCTTCATCAAAAAATCAAAGATATATCATAGTTGGAGTAGATTATTTTACAAAATGGATTGAGGCAATACCCATGCAAAATGTAGATCAGGAAGCAGTGATTAATTTTATCCAAAAACATATTATCTATAGATTTGGAATTCCTGAAACTATCACTACTGATCAAGGTTCAGTTTTTACTGGTCGAAAAATGCAAGAGTTTGCAAAGCAAACTAGTTTTCGTTTGTTAACTTCGACACCATATTATGCACAAGCAAATGGTCAGGTCAAAGCAGCCAATAAAATCATTATTGGTTTAATTAAAAAACACATTGCCCAAAAACCTAGAAATTGGAATATTACTTTAGATCAAGTACTATGGGCATGTAGAAATTCTCCAAAAGAATCAACTAATACTACGCCTTTTCGTTTGACATATGGTCATGATGCTGTTTTGCCAGTCGAAATACACTTGCAGTCAATTCGAATTCAGAGGCAAATGGAAATACCAAATGACCATTATTGGAATATGATGTTAGACGAGTTAGATGATTTAGATGAAGAAAGAATAAGAGCTTTGGAGATGTTAACTCATGAAAAAGAGAAAGTAGCCAAAGCCTACAATAGAAAGGTTAAATCAAAAACCTTTAGAATTGGGGATTTAGTATGGAAAACCATTCTGCCTATGGATCGAAAAGATAAGCTCTTAGGAAAATGGTCACCTAATTGGGAAGGTCCTTTTAAAAGTTCACAAATATTTTCTAACGGCGCATATGAAATAGAAGAATTAACTTCTGAAAAACGTACTTTAAACATAAATGGTAAGTATTTGAAAAAATATAAACCAACATTATGTGAAGTAAATATAAGCGCAGAATAAAGATATAGTGAAATCGAAATGGCAAAACAATAAAATTGCCACAAAACAGGACATTCTCAAATATTACAAACCAATTTAAACCAGTCAAATAATCGAAACTTTATTCCAAACTTGGCTTTACATAGATGGTTACATTAAAAACCATATCTGTTTTTATTGATTCTAATTGAAATCTATCCTAATGCGTCTCTATTTTAAAATAACAAAAAACAAGAAAAACAAGTAATGAGGCGCAGCCATCAATCTTGTCCAACTGGTTGAGAAGTTCCACCACACAAAGAGCAACTTCCAACAACAAGCAGAAAGATCAGCCCACCTCACTTCTTCTTCGAAGAACTGGCTTTGAGGTTCTTCCCTTTCACATAAGTAGATTTGGTAGAATCCTCAACTGTTATAAGAGAACCATCATGATCTGATGCACAAAGATCTTCTTCTGGGACATAAGTTTTCAAAAACTCAGCATAACCTGGATCGATCTCATCTGAACCAGAGTCTTCTTGTTCTTGAACATGGCGTTGAGACCTTGCTGGAATTCTTTGAGAAGATTGATGTGTTTTAGTTTTGGGAGAGTGATTTCTCTTGCGTTTAGAAGCAGAGAAAGGTTTGGTTTCTTTATTTCTGGAAACAGTACCTTTAGAATTGTTTTTCATGATTGTGTTGAAGAAGGAAAGAATGTTGAAGAAGGGAAGATTGTTGGGAGAAAGGATTATGAATGAGAAATCACAAGGGTAACGCCTCCTTTTATAGGAAAAGATTTGCTTGTTGGCAGTTGGAAATTCCCCTGTTTCTCGCGAATAATAAATACGAATTGACTTGACCATCTTGGAAAAAGAGTCAAACACGGGTTTTTAAAAAAATCTTTGTCAGTTACACATATCTAGGAGTGTAAAGAGATTTTTCGCCGTTAATTCCGAGGATTTAGTTACAAAAACTTAAAGGATAAAGTTCGATTGAATTTTAAGATTTGTTTGAATTGAGAAGGCCCATCTAAAAATTTCGAAGATATCTAAAACGAAGAAATTAAAATGGCAAACAAATAATAACTTGCCACAAAATGGGCGTTGTCAAATTACAAAGTAAAATATTCGAAAGATGATAAAATTGTTCGAAAACATAAAGAACAAATAAAACAGTAGGTCTTCAAGGATTGGATTTCAAAGCGTTGTATTGAGCTTTAATCAAGTTGATTTCAACTTCGATTACTTGAACGAAAGCTTGAAGGGATTTAATTTCATCATCCAAGGCTTCAGAGGCACTGAAATAGCTCAAACCTTTCCTTGCTTCTTTGTCAATAGCATCTTGACGAGCAGCAGTAGCAGCATCATCTAGAGCCTCGCACTTTTTCTCTTCCTCAGCAATAAGGAGTTGACGTCTAGCAATTTCAGCTTCGAAATTTGTTATTTCTTCCTTCCATTGATCAATCTTCGAAATATGCATTCTTGACGTTCTGGCCCTTGGACAATTTGCTCTGATCTCATTTTTTCGACCTTCTCGATAGAGGTATTAGCCTTATCGAAGACAGCAACCTGGGCAATCTTTTGATGGCTTATGCGTTCAATGGTATATTCCCTCTTTTGAACAGCTTTAGCAAGATTCTCAATAATTGACTCGAGTTGAATGACCTTTCCTAAGGTGGCTTCATCAGTATGGGGATTGTGAAATTTACTTAGAAAGTTCTTGTGAGCAAAAGCTTCGCTAGGATTTTCTTCGATCGAATGCAAAACATCACCATTAATGTATTCCCGGTGCAGTTTCAAAAGCATCGAATCTTGGCGAACTGATTGTTTGATTCCAACGTCACTTTGAGAGGAGCTACCTCCAGTCTCATTGCTTGAGCTTCGAACTGGTTCCCATTTTTTAGCCATCAGCAATTGCAAGGCGAGATCAGGTTGTTTAACCTTCATATTTTCGAAATCCTCTTCAGACATTCCAAGACTTGCTGACAATTTCGAAGTGGAAATTTTTGGAAGAATTGAAGAACCTCCAATTTCAGCCTCTGGCATATCTTCATCAGAATTGGAGACTTCGAAATCTAAATGTTCATTGGAAGTGTCTGGATTTGCTTGAGAAGCAGAGTTGGTTTCCACAAATTCTTCTTTCTTGCTATTTTCAACAGGATCAGGTTGTGTTGTTTCTTTCGAAACTTGTTCTTCCCGTTCTTTGGGATCATCATTCGAAGCATCATTTTTAGGAGTATCATCCTTTTGAGCTTCATCAGATTGGTCTTTGACTACATCCTGAAAAAAGAAACTGCATATGAGAAAGAGATTCGAAAACGAAACATAAAAAGTATTCGAAATGTGGACCAATAAAACTTACATTATTGTTGCCATCATCAGTATTTGGTTGTTTTTCACTTTCAACCACCTTTTCTATCACCACCTCTTCGACCATAGTTTCCTCAACCAGCTTTTCAGGAACTGGTGTTGATGGTCCTTCTGGATTCTTGACTGGAATTGAATCATTGGGATTCGATTGAACTCCCTCATCAGAAGATTTAGACTTTGTTTTCTTCTTCTTCTTCTTGTTAGTTTTCTCATCAGAAGATTTGGATTTCTTTTTCTTCTTCTTCTTTTTCTCTCCAGCATCAGAGCTTTGTCCTTTTACATTGACGTCTTCGACAAGTATGTCATCATTAGCTCTCTCTGATGACTTGGTAGTAGAAGGACACACAACCTCAGCATCAGGTTTATCCACTAACATAGTGGATTCCTTAGTTGGTTTCCTTTGGAGAGTAATTTCAACTTCTTCTTCCTGTTGTCATTTAAATTAAGACCCAATATAAGGGAATATAATGTGGAAATTAATGGATGAAGGAAAAGCATTGAAAATACTTACAGACGCATCGCTTGAAATAGTAACAGCCTTTTTGGTTTTCTTAGTCTTGGTGGTATCAGTAGAACTAGCAGTTCTTTTCACATTCTAGAAAAGAGGTAACAAATTAGAGTATAAGATTATATTTATTTCGATTCGTACAAGATTCGAACTAAAGAAAACGTACTCTCTTTGTTTCACCAGTTTTTGTTGAAGTACTGGTTGTTTGTTTAATAGCATCTAGTGCCTCACTTAGCATTTTCTTCGAAACTAAAAATCAAAGACAAAGAGAATGTTAACTTAACGAAATTAGTGGATAAAGTGGAAAGAAGAAATGATAGATGTTAAAAGAAATTACCTCCTGGCTTCGACCTTTTAGGCTTTTCCACAATAGGTCTATCAAATCCTTCTTCGAGCCTGGTGATCACTGCATCCTTGTTGGGCAATCGAGTCAGGAAATAAGCTTCCCACCAGCTATCAAAGTCAGTGGTGCAATAAAAAGAGTTATTAAAATGGAAAGTGGTGAGAGCATAGATATGTCCTTCAGCAAGTTTGAGATATTTTCTGAAAGAGTTTTCAGAAATACCAGAGCCCATAAACATGTCTTTCTGTGTTTCGAAAAGACTTCTTGGTCGAATTTGGCTAAAGCCAAATTGTCTTGAGACCAAATTTGGTTGGTACCCAACCAAACCATAATTCTTAGCCATGGAGCCAATCCTACATGAGAGCAATGTTGGATCGAGATATGTGGACCAGAGTTCATTTACTTCATCATCCTTATCAGGATCAGTGGGTGGAAATTCATCAGTGTACCAATTCGGTCCTATTTCTCTTGTGGAAAATGGAGCATTTTGAGGTTTAAAGTTATCGAAGTTCAAAAAGGCTTTGACATATTTCATGAAGAGCGTTTTTGGATTATTCTCAATAAAGTTTGGTGTTAGCCAAACTGTCCTCATTCCTTCAAATTTCCTCTCTTGGACTTCTGTTAGTCTGCTCTGAGGAATGGTAAAGCCTATCTCTTGTTCGAAAGTGGCACACATCCACATTTGAAGTAACCACATAGGTCCAGCTACCAGAAAGGTCGAACCACCTTGTGACCTCTTAATTTCATCACAAGTTGCCCCTATAGATTCATAAAGGACAGCGAGGATTAATTTACCAAGGCTAAAATGCCTGCCTTCGTGGATTTGAATAGCCATGGGTACAAACATTTTGGCTATTTGAAGAGATCGAGAGCAAAAAACATAATGGGATAACCATAATGTTAAAAAGGCTACATGTTCAGTATTCGAATCTTCTCCTTCGTTTTTGTGGTGTTTGCCTATGTACTTAGTAAAAGAAAGGTCATCATAATCAAACTCGATATTTTCACTAGTGTTGGCTGGATCGAAAGTTTCTCCCACTGGTCGAAGACCAGTTAATCCAGCAATATCTAAAAGAGTTGGGGTCATCATCCCACAAGGGAATTGAAAGGTATTGGTGGATTTTTCATAAAAGTGCATGGCAGCTATCAATAATTCAGGTTGATATTGAGGGCCATATCGAGAGAGTTGGATTAAATCATAAATCCCATAACTCTGCCAGTATTCTTTATATTCTTTCTCGACTCGATCTAACCAGGGGAGATAATGTTTATTAGGAACCGAAGGTGCTGACCTAAACAATTTATTCCTAATATTCAGATATCCTAAATGAAAGGGTTTTTAATAAAAAATTGGTGGTTCACAAGATTTGTAACAGGGGAATAATTCGCTTACTTGCAAAGATAAAGATTTTTCATCTGGCAATGGACCTCCAAATGCGAAAAAATTCCTCTCGACAGCGAAAGGAATCATAAGCTCAGAATGCCAAATTTGTGCTGTTTCTTTATCACCATGAGGTTGAGGCACCATTGGTTCTTTTCCATCGAATCGAATGAAGTTCCTCCATTTACCAGCAAAAGGGACTTCTCGTTGTTGTTCTTCAGACATGATTGAAGAAGAAGGTTTTTTAAATTCTAAGAATGTGGAGATTTGGAGTTTAAATCCTTGAGATCTAAACCGGTAGAAGTTCAAATTAAAACTTTTAAAAGGTTTTAAACGGTTTGGATTTATGAAAACGAGTACTGGAATTCAGTAAGTTGAAGAAAAGCTTGCGAAGTATTGAAAATGGTGGAAAGTTCAGAAACCTTCAAATGAAGAAGGTGAAAGCTATTTATAATAATCGGATTTAGCTCCGATTTAAATAAATAAAAAAAGAAAAAGATGCCTTTTGCATTTTTCTTTCAACTTCCGGACTTGCCACGTGTCCCACTAAAAGTGAAAAAGTGGAAGCATTTTTGGTAGTGGACAAGCGTGACAGTTGAAAAGACTAATGATGACTATGACGTCATCGTTGTCTTTGGAAAACGTGAAGAAACTTGTTTTTAAAGACAAAACGTTTCAGTACTTAAAATGCAAACATCGTTTCCTTCGATTAAAGATTCTCGAAATCAAAACTGGCATTTTGGGGACAATTTGTTATCCCATATTTTGGTGGAGCCAAAATATGCAATAAATGCTCATTTGGAATTTTCAAATTTCTTTAAACTAAAATGGAAAAGAATGATTATCTTTAAAAGTACGAGGAAATCTCGTATTTATTCCATTTTTAAAGTCTAATGTTTAAGGAAACATATCATGTTTGAAAAGACACTTTTAAGATGGCATTAAAGTCTTTTAAAAAGTCAAAAGTTCTTTTGTTTCGATTTCTTTGTATCGAAATTGAAAGCTTATTCAGTATCGAAAGGAAAGAAGCGTTTTGGGACTTAGAATTTCTTTCATTTTGATTCACAGTTCGACTTCGAATTCGTCAACGGTTGCATTGATTCAAACTGAAGATAATTCATCAGAGAACGTGGCCACGTGTCATGTACGTGTTTGTAACCGTCATTTAGCAGTTAAGGTTGATAGGCTATAAATACTAGTTTAGAAGTCGAATTCAGGGTCACAAATTCACATACGAAATCCTAAACACTCACAATGCTCACGTTATCGAGAAAGATGAGTATCCAAAGGAAAAAGTATGATTCTATGAACCTTTTACTGTAACTCATTTAACAAGTTTATGCAAATTTACTTTTATTTAAGTCTTTCGCCTTTAAAGTTTCTGTACTTTACTCATTTCTACAAAATTTGTTGTTTATGTGTCTTTCGTAAACATCAAGTTTGTTCATACTGTATTTAATTGTGAAAATATATGAAAACTATAAAAATGTTCATTTCTTCAATGATTCACGCACAGAATTATAGTCCCAGGATTTACTAGTTGATCCTTCAAGTAATTAAAATTAAACTAGCGATTGTTTACCAAAAATCAGTATAAACACCTCCATCCATGGCGAGACCTGGCCATATGGGCGAGATACCCACGATTCCACAATCCCCCCATTCTTCATTGTAACTGTCGTTTTACTACACAATTTTATACACTCATCCTTATCCTCCGTATGACTAGGAGCAGATTTTAGGAAGAACCATTGTATTCAAACCACGTTCCCCATGATCACCTTGTAAATAGGCATGTGATCAAATGTATAGGAGGAACATGAGATTGGCCAACGAAAGAAAAGGGCGGGAAGAACTCTCTTCCTGTATACCCTATAAATACTTGTAACATTGATGAAAAGACAACGGGCGAAAAAAGATTCGAGATAGCAAACTTGATTATTTTGTTTATTTGATGGTCCAAATTATTACTTTTTACACCCCCTTTAAGTGTTCACCGGAAGAGGAACCGACTCACCAACCACGCTTTAGGGTGGTTGAAATTCATTTGCAATATAAGATTGTCCAACAGGGATGAAATTCTGGCACCTACTGGGGACAGATGTCAAGATAGAAGCTATAGCAATTGTCGTACATAATCAGTTGTAAAGCTAAGACAAATGCTATAGCGTATGTCCACAGTAGTATATAATAAACAAATGCAAGCAACAGACAATGAAGTAAACAACACAGAGAATTGTTAACCCAATTCGGCGTAGACAACGACCTACTCTGGGGGCTACCAAGACAGGAAGGAACCCACTATAATAGATCTAGATCTAAGCCCACAGCAAACATACAAGTTTACGACTTATCTCCTAGACTCTACCCGTGCTAACGCAACCTAGGAACTCCTAAGTTTGAGACCCCGTCTCACTTCCTTTCTATCACAAACCTTATGATTATAACAGTTATACAAACAGTGCGGTTTCACTAACCGAAAACAAACAGTCTCCGTACTTAAAAGCTTGGGAGAAGTTTCACAAATTACAAACCAAAACAGTCCTAAGCTTGCATCAAGTAGACACAAGAAAGGCTCACAATAAACAAGACTCAAACCCTAAAACTATATTCTTCAAATACGGCTTCAGTAATCTTTAGGCTTTTAGTCTTCACATATATATATGACCTCAGTTAGCATGGGCTAGGTCTTCATCTTGGGCTTTAATCTTCAGCTGTCCTTTTGCAAAGTCCAGCACACTTGAAATGGAAAGAATCACTTGTTTCCATAAATGGCGTAGCATCTTCTGGAAAATACTTCTTGGTCCAGCCGCCTAATAAACCCTTGTTTAAAAATGTGCGTCTTGATAAGCAAGTAAGGCGAAAATAGTGCTTCAGAGAATCTTCAAAGATATGGCGCGCAAATAGAGCATAATTACCGGCATGACAAATGTTGTACCCACATGCTACGGCATCTGGTCCAACATCTTGCTTGAACTTGTTTTTGCAAAATGAGGCCAACATACAAAACACCAACAATCTCCCCCTTTGGCAAATTTTGGCTAAAACAAACTAAGACCAGTTCTGGAGAGATGCAGTACATACCTTCCTTCAAGTCAACACAACCACACAGCTAAGAAGGAAGATAACACATTGTCACATTATTTTCAAAAGAGATCTTCAGGTGAGAAATAATGAACAAGCAGCATCAGAGGCATGCAACAGCGGAAGTACACAACTTAGCCTCATAGGGTACAAGATAGGAGAGAAATAAACTCTCACACATAAGCGCCAACCAGTTACAGGGAAAAATAAATTCCCACAAAATGAATCATCATAGGAAAAAATAAATTCCTACACCTCTGAGAAAAATAAATTCTCAGATAACAAGTAAAAATGGATTCCTTTGAAATAGACAAGATGCCTAAGCATTTGGAATGGCATCTGTCACACACAACATTCATCACAACAAAAGTAGATTGCTCCCCCTGAGTTCATGCATATATCACAGTAGAGAATACTCCCCCTCAACAAAACATACATACACATATAGATATAGCATACCTGCTCCCCCTCAAACATAGCACATTCATAGACAGATAGATGGTGTAGCATGTGTCACATCATTATCACGAACAGAACATATACCTTTACTACTACTCCCCCTTTTTAGCCATAATTTTGACAAACATAATACTTCATGCATAGATGGAAGAAAACAGAAGTAGCAACACATCAGAGTATTATTACAGACCATTAGCACATGGAAGTGCACAAAATATCCTGGGCGTAGCCCTCAAGGTTCAGACAGACAAAAAATAGGAGCAGTAAAACACAGGAGCAAAGACATCATTCAGAGGAGCTTTCATCGGAGCTCTCTATCACAGGTTCACCATCAGCATCAACATCATTATTTCCAGCACCAGCTTCTTCAATCAAGCTCACTATATCAGTACACTCCAGGGCTTCTTTTCCAAGCTCTCTTTACAGAGCTACCCTTCTCTGAACAACATATTTCCATTTGCCTACACAGCTAGCAAGATGGAAGAAAATATTATCAATAGCAACCTCAGGTACATTAGCAGGTACCTTCTTGCCACCTACACTCTTTCTGCCAACAGAAGCTCCACCAGATGCTTCACCTTTAGACACTTCTTCCTCAAAGTCAGAGTCATTCTCTACAGCCTTTCTCTTCAACTGTTTCTTCTGGACAACAGGAGTATCAAAACGACTCTTAGGTCGAGAGGGACCATACATGGGTTTCTTGGCAGGTTTCTTCACTGATTCTACAACAGGGGGCTGTGCGACAGATGGTATAGCTTTACCAGAACTGCTCCTCAGTCTCTTAGCAACACCAGCACCAAATGTCTTCACTAGGGATGGAGACTTATCAGTATCATCACTACTAAAACCAGTGTCAGAACAAACTTCAGCTACAATATTAGGACGAGGAACCTGTTGGTCCAAAGATGCTTCAGCATCTGGCACAACGTCAGATTGAGGAACAGGATCATTGATAAGATTCAGACCATTGTCAACCATGGTGTCACCAGTTTCAGTAACCTTTGCTACAGGATCAATATCCACTTCCATGTCATCAGTACTAGGAGCAGCCTCAGGATCCTTAACATTATTCACATCAACAGTATCTAGGGTTTCAACCTGATCAGATTTCCCTAAATTCTCCAACTCAACATCCTTTTCAACTTCTTCAACAACAAGCCTAGTCTTCTCAGTCTCAGAACTAGAGTGATTCTTAACAACAGTATCAGAACTTTTCTCAACAGGTTTGGAGATTTTTGGATGTTTGGAGAAGATGATAGGTTTGGAGGCGTAGTAGGATTTAGTGGTGAGAGGCTTTTGAAATACAAACACAACAATCACACTGATGTAGCGTGTGATGAAGTAGTTAAGGGAAGTTTTTAAGACTTTCCCTAAATTAGCGTGCGCAACATAAGAGTAGAGAGAGAAAATAACTGTTGCACGCTTTTCAGACATTACCTTCTACAAATCCTCATGCAGGCAAATTCCTAATTTGCCCCTTAGCTTCTCAAATTTGTTAACATCTAGTGTTTTCGTGAATATATCTGCGAGTTGTTCTTCAGTAGCAACATGTTTCAAAACCACCACATTCTCTTCTACTAAATCTCTGATAAAATGATTACGAATGTCTATGTGCTTTGTCCTACTGTGTTGTATAGGATTTTTTGAAATATTGATTGCACTCAGATTATCACAATACAATGCCATAGCATCTTGCTCAACATTATAATCCCTTAGCATCTGTCTCATCCAGACAAGTTGTGAACAACTACTCCCAACTGCAATGTATTCAGCTTCAGCAGTTGAGAGTGACACACAATTCTGTTTCTTACTAAACCATGATATTAAGTTTTCTCCCAAGAAGAAACAACCACCAGAGGTGCTTTTTCTGTCATCAGCACTGCCAGCCCAATCTGCATCACAATACCCAATGAGTTGAGAGTTGTCACTATGTGAGTACATCATGCCATAGTCACATGTGCCACTAACATACTTGAGGATTCTTTTCACTTGTGTTAAGTGACTCATCTTTGGATCAGCTTGGTATCTTGCACACACACCCACTGCAAAGCTAATATCAGGTCTACTAGCTGTAAGATATAAGAGACTTCCTATCATACTTCTATAGAGACTCTGATCAACACTAACACCCTTCTCATCTTTTGTCAACTTCAAATGAGTAGGTGCTGGAGTCCTTTTGTGAGTAGCAGTGTCCATTCCAAACTTCTTGACAATATTTTTTGCATACTTACTCTGAGAGATAAATATTGTCTCATCCATTTGCTTCACTTGAAGTCCAAGAAAGAATGTTAATTCGCCAACCAAACTCATCTCAAACTCTGATTGCATCTGTTTGATAAAATGCTCCACCATCTGACTTGACATCCCACCAAACACTATATCATCAACGTAAATTTGTGTTATCATTAATTTACCATGTTCTTCTTTTACAAACAGAGTCTTATCATGTCCTCCTTTCCTGTATCCATGATTGACTAGAAATTCAGTCAATCCCTCATACCAAGCTCTAGGAGCTTGTTTCAACCCATATAAAGCTTTCTTTAACTTGTAGACATGATCAGGAAGATCTGGATTCACAAAGCCTTTTGGTTGTTCCACATACACCTCTTCATTTAAGTACCCATTGAGAAAAGCACTCTTAACATCCATCTGGAAAAGTTTAAATTTCAGAATACATGCAACACCAAGTAACAATCTTATGGATTCTAATCTCGCAACTGGTGCGAAAGTCTCATCAAAGTCTAATCCTTCCACCTGCGTGTATCCCTGTGCTACAAGCCTCGCCTTGTTTCTTGTAATAGTTCCATTTTCATCAGATTTATTTTTATAAACCCATTTAGTACCTATTACATTCATCCCTTTTGGTCTAGGAACTAGATCCCAAACTTCACTTCTTTCAAACTGGTTCAGCTCTTCTTGCATAGCAATGATCCAGTAATTATCAGTGAGAGCCTCTTTGACATTATTTGGTTCTATCTTTGACACAAAGCAAGAATTAGAGATTATACCTTGATTTCTTCTTGTGGTGATACCTTCATCTGGATTGCCTATGATCAGATCCTTGGGATGATTTTTCTGGACTCTGATAGATGGTCCTTTACTACCTGGAGCAACTGTGTCATCAGTGATAGGACTATCAGGCGTTACCTCAGATTCTTCTACACTTACAGTTTCTTCAGGTTGGAATTCAAAAGCTCCAGCATCTGGACTCTCATATGTCTTATGGTCAGATGGTACATCATCTATCACAACATTCATTGATTCCATCGTCACTTGAGTTCTGGAGTTATACACTCTATAGGCTCTGCTGTTAGTAGAGTAACCTAAGAATATACCTTCATCACTCTTTGGGTCCATCTTCCTCCTCTGTTCTCTATCTATCAAGATGTAGCACTTACTTCCAAATACATGAAAGTACTTGATAGTAGGTTTTCTTCCTTTCCACAATTCATACAAGGTGTTTGTTGTTCCAGCTCTTAAAGTTACACGATTAAGAATGTAACATGCTGTATTCATGGCTTCAGCCCAAAAGTGTTGAGGAAGTTTCTTTGAGTGTAGCATGACTCGAGCACATTCTTGTATAGTTCTATTCTTTCTTTCAACTACACCATTTTGTTGGGGTGTAATAGGTGATGAGAATTCATGTCCTATTCCTTCAGCAGTGCAAAACTCAGAGAATCTTGAGTTTTCAAATTCTCTACCATAGTCACTTCTGATTCTGACAATGCCACTTTCTTTTTCTCTTTGAAGTTGTTTACACAAGTCCTTGAAAGCACAGAAGGTGTCTGACTTTTCTCTGAGAAAGTTGATCCATGTGAATCTTGAGTAGTCGTCTACCACAACAAAAGCATATCTCTTACCACCTAGACTCTCAACCTGCATTGGACCCATCAAGTCCATATGTAGTAATTCAAGCACTTTTGAAGTAGTCAGATGCTGCAGCTTCGGGTGTGGCATCTTAGTCTGTTTCCCAATTTGACATTCACAACATATGTTTCCTTCGTCAATCTTTAGTTTAGGTACTCCTTTTACCGCCTCTTCAGCTATAACTTTCTTCATACTCCTTAGATTAAGATGACCCATCTTTTGATGCCATAACTTGACTTCATCTTCTCTAGTAATGAGACAGGCGGAGATTTGAGCATTTTCTTCATAAATCCATAAGTAACAGTTATCCTTTGATCTGACTCCTTTCATTACAGATTCACCATTCTCAGTTGAGACAGTGCATTCAGATTTCGTGAAGTTCACCCTCATTCCTTGATCACATAATTGACTGATACTTATGAGGTTTGCAGTCAATCCTTCCACCAAAAGGACATTCTCAAGTTTAGGAAACCCATTTGCAGTGAGACTTCCTATGCCCTTGATCTGACCTTTGGCGCCATCACCAAAAGTAACATAGCTGGTAGTGTATGCTTTAACATCAGTTAGATAACTTCCAACACCGGTCATGTGTCTTGAGCAACCACTATCAAAGTACCAATCATTTCTGGACGAAGCTCTCAGAGATGTATGAGCTATGTGAGCAACATCATTTGCTTTTGGTTTCCATTCCTTCTTTGCATTGCTTGAATCAGATTCGTACCTGAAATTATTATACCTTCTTGGAAATCCATATAGTCTAAAGCAGAAGGGTCTGATGTGACCTTTTCTACCACAATAATGATAGATCCATCCCTTAGGTTTAGGACTTATTCTAGAAGACTGATGTTGTTGAACTTGTTGTGGCATCTGTCTGGTTTCAGTAGGATCATAGGTGTCCTTAGCAGGAACAAATGTACTAGTAGATGTACCCTTTTTCTTTTTAGGATAGTTATAATCTACTCTAATGCTCTTAGGTTTCCCAACAACTTGACCCTCAACCAGTATATCTAATCTTTCAGTTCCATTATTCAACAGTCTAAGTTGTTTATTTAAACTAGTCAGCTGATAGTTTAATGTGGTTACCTCATCTTTAAGAGCAGATGCCTCGGACAGATGCTTTGCCTTCTCAGATTGTAGTTGCTTTGTGAGTTGAGTTATTTGAGCCTGATGCTTCACCTTCTCAGCTTGCAACTTACTTATAGTGTTTTGTTGCTGCTGACATACTTCTTCACTTCGATGACTCAGTGCTTTATAGGATGCAGCTAGTTCATCAAAGGTCAGTTCTTCATCATCTGATTCAGATTCAATAGTTCCAGTAAGTGCAGTGATGTGATTTGCAGACTCAGAGTAATCATCATCCTCAGAGTCGTCTTCATCAGACCAAGTGACAGCCATAACCTTCTTCTGTTTCTTCAGGAATGTTGGACATTCAGCTCTAATGTGTCCATGACCTTCACATTCATGGCATTGAACACCTTTACCCGTAATGGCCTTTTCTTCAGGTCTGTATTTTCTTACACCATTAAACTTTCTATTATTATCAGAGAAACTACCTTTAGCATTTGTCCTGCCTCTTCCATCCATCTTCTTTAATATCTTGTTGAACTGCCTGCCTAGGTGTGCCACAGTTTCAATTAAATTTTCATCAGTTTCCAAGGCATTTTTTACTTCCTCATTTTCAGTGGTGTTGGTTACAAGGGCTATACTATTCTTCCTCTTTTCAGTTTTTTCTTTAGCAGCCAGCTCATAGGTTAGCAGGGAGCCCACCAAGTTTTCAAGTTTCATCAAGCCTATATCATGTACTTCTTCTATGGTAGTAACTTTCATATCAAACATCTTAGGGAGAGATGTAAGCATTTTTCTTACCATTCTTTCCTCGCTTAGCTTTTCTCCTAGAGCATCAAAGTTGTTAGCATAATCCAGAATGGTCATGTGGAAGTTATGGACAGATTGATCTTCACCCATCATTAGATTCTCAAACTTCACGGTCAGAAGCTGTAGCCTTGAATTTTTCACCTTTGCAGTGCCTTCATGTGTAGTCATTAGAATTTCCCATGCTTCCTTAGCCACTGAGCACTGTTTGGTCATCCTGAATATGTTGTTGTCCACAGCATTGAATAAGGCATTTAGCGCCTTGGAGTTACCATGTGCAAGCTCATCCTCTTCCTTGGTCCAATCCGCTTCTGGTTTTAGTTCACCTGTGGTTTTACCATCCTTGTCACGTATTACTAGATGCTCCCATCCCATTAAGATAGCCTTCCAAGATTTGCTATCAAGTGATTTAATAAATGCCACCATTTTGGCTTTCCAGTAATCATAGTTTGATCCATCGAGAAGTGGAGGTCTGTTGACATAGCCACCATCCTTGTTCATTATGCCAAAAAGTAACTTCCATGGTCCTCACCCACGCAGAACAGGGTGCCTGCTCTGATGCCAATTGAAATTATGGCACCAACTGGGGACAGATGTCAAGACAGAAGTTATAGCAATTGTCGTACGTAATCAGTTGTAATAAACAAATGCAAGCAACAGACAATGAAGTAAACAACACAGAGAATTGTTAACCCAGTTCGGCGTAAACAACGACCTACTATGGGGGCTACCAAGCCTGGAAGGAATCCACTATAATAGATCTAGATCTAAGCACACAGCAAACATACAAGTTTACGACTTATCTCCTAGACTCTACCCGTGCTAACTCAACCTAGGAACTCCTAAGTTTGAGACCCCGTCTCACTTCCTTTCTATCACAAACCTTGTGATTATAACAGTTATATAAACAGTGTGGTTTCACTAACCAAAAACAAACAGTCTCCGTACTTAAAAGCTTGGGAGAAGTTTCACTAATTACAAACGAAAACAGTCCTAAGCTTGCATCAAGTAGACACAAGAAAGGCTCACAATAAACAAGACTCAAACCCTAAAACTATATTCTTCAAATACGGCTTCAGTAATCTTTAGGCTTTTAGTCTTCACATATATATATGACCTCAGTTAGCATGGGCTAGGTCTTCATCTTGGGCTTTAATCTTCAACTGTCCTTTTGCAAAGTCCAGCACACATGAAATGGAAAGAATCACTTGTTTCCATAAATGGCGTAGCATCTTCTGGAAAATACTTCTTGGTCCAGCCGCCTAATAAACCCTTGTTTAAAAATGTGCATCTTGATAAGCAAGTAAGGCGAAAATAGTGCTTCAGAGAATCTTCAAAGATATGGCGCGCAAATAGAGTATTAATTACCGGCATGACAAATGTTGTACCCACATGCTACGACATCTGGTCCAACATCTTGCTTGAACTTGTTTTTGCAAAATGAGGCCAACATACAAAACACCAACAAGGGACATTCATTTTGATTGGAGCAGTAACAGCTGATAGTTGATTTCATACACTTTGCAAATGATTTATCTTTTAAACATCTGGTTCAAACTATTTTATATGAGGATCAAGATGAGATAATAATAATTTATTTCAAGTGTTTCATTTGAACTTATGGTTCACATTTTCAGCCGCTTCTTCTCTCCCCCTAATATTGGGAAAACTAATTCATCACTTAATAATCAACCTTCTGGGCTGTAAACAAGACACCAATTTTTAACACAAGATATCTTATAATAGATGGAAATTCATATCAAATTTTTTTTCCCAATATTCTTTAATAATTCATCTTAGTGCATTATATTGGAGCAATTGGAACATACCAACACATCCAAAAATGCTTATATGAAAAATATTTGGTTATAAACTTAAAGTTAATTGCAAATTAAGGGGAGGACTTTCATATAATAATTTATTGGCTTGATGCGAAGCAAAAACTCAATATAAATGATCGAATGTTTCCAAAGTAGAATTTTGAAATTATAATTTCATAAGTATCAATCACACATTTAACTTTAGACGTCTAAAGAATGGATCTTCAGGTCCATATTTTTAATTAGCATATGTTGAAAGATATTCAATATCAATTTTGATTTACATATGATATGATACTTATCAAATACTTGTAAAAAATTTAGAAGATGACCTCTTTGTCAAATTAGTTGAGAAAATAATTTCACAAACTTCTGGTTGTGAGTTGACTAACCATTTAGTTGATGCATCAATTAAAGTCATAAAATATCTAAATGATAATTGGTGAATTATTTATAAATATCATCTTATATACGTTCTCAAATTGTGAGAGACTCAATTTTTTAAATTTTCATCTTCCTTTGGGAACTAATAACATTAAATTATTGGATGAAGAATCTTCTGGCTCTTCAATACATATCCAATAATATAATAAGTATTTTTCACATCATTATAGATCCGGGATAACCCAACCGGTCTTGCCAAAAACAAACTTAATATAAGGCTCCGTTTGGCCCGATTTTTTTTACCTTTTTATTCTCTTTTTAACCAAAAGTTGGGTCAAACACATTTTTAATAAAGCTCTTAACCGTTAAAAGCAGATTTTTTTCAATGTGCAAAATTGGATTAAATGAGCTTCTAGGAAAAGAGGTTGAAACCTACTTTTGAAAAAAAATCCGGAGCTTTTTTTGAAATGATCACGCTTCGAATCCTACTCAAGGCTATTTTTATTATTATTTTTTTCATTTTTTAGTTTTTTTTCATTTAAATATTATTAGTTGTTATTATCTTTTTTTTAAATTTGATTTTTTTTTGTAAAAATCTTTTTTTTAAAAAATATATTTTACCAAACAAATTTTAGATTATTGAAGCTAAAAAAAAACCAACAATTACCAAACAACTTTTACTCTTTTTTTGAAAGTTCTTATTTTCGCTTTTAACTTTCGGTCAGTTTCTGAGACTTAAAAAAGTCGGGCCAAACGGACCCTAATTTGTAAACTTCTGGTTTACAATAATTTGTGCTTCAATTGTACTAATATATATAAGTGTAGTACACACAAGAGGATAACTTTGTCACTACACTTATTTTATTCGAAATATGTCTCATAATACATAGATATATGCTCAATACACTCAAGAGTGAATATTTGAAACATACTAACAAAAATGTATTATATCCAAATCAATAAATATTCTAAAGTTTTGATTTATCTTTTGCATTACCATATATACAAAAATAGCTAAACATAAAATTTTTCCAACAAATAAAAGTTTTAAATCATACATATTTTGATTTTTTTTACTTTCAAAAAAAAAAATCATACATATTTTTTAGGTGACTAATTAAACAACACAAAATAAATAAATGAAAATTGCTTTTGGATTCGTAGTATAATTATAGTCCTTATTAATTAATGAAGACACAAAATTTTATCGAATAAAAAAAAAATATGCATGTAGCTAACACAAAGGTACAAAACACTAGGTCTTTTTGTTTAAATTAGATAATAATCAAACCGAAAAATAAATAAATACATAAATAGGCTTACCTTCAAATTTCAAACCGTTAGTATTCACCAAAATAGATTATCTTTTGGATCAATTCCAAACAAAAGATGCAGAATTTTGTATTTATTTGTTCACATAGTAGATTTGGTATAACTATAGAGCATTGACAATTTTCATCAAACCAGTTAATGCACAACAAAGAACATCACAGCAAAAAGAAAAGAAAAGAAATCAATCGAAACTAATATAAAATTCCTAAAACAACTTCTAGAGCTATGAAATAATTTGATGGTTTAAGCAGGGGCGGATCCACGTTCAAGTGAGGGTGTGCAGCTGCACACCCTGAATTTTTAAAATTACTCATAATATTCTATATTTTTTGCACTTTGAACCCCCTGGAATTTTATTTTTGCACACCCTGGTTCAAGAGATTAGAGGGAAAAGGGAAAACATGTTAAAGAAGAAAATGGAAAATAGAGATGCACTTGCACTGAAGAGAAAAATGAAAGAAGAATGAGAAGAATGGTGAAGCTGATCTGCAGATTGGATAATGAAAGGAACTGACGGCAATGTAAAACATGTGTAGGCATGTGTTATTGTATTTAGGGTTTTGTATAACAATTTGGGCTTTACAGTTTAGCCTAAATGACCCATAATATATGGACTTTACATTAATTACGTCGCCTTTCAATGACCCACTTTTTCTTCTTTACAAAATTAACAGACATACCCCCTTTATAAACAATTATTGCTGCTGCTATTATTATTATTATTATTATTATTATTATCGACTAAATTTATAAAGACTATTATTATTATTATTATTTTCTGAACAAACTAAATTAACCCACCTAAGTTGGTGTCAGAGAGAATCGAACCTGTGACCTTAAGGACTAGTTCGATCAATAACTCAATGACTTAGGGTATTAAGGGAATCAAGGATCAATCAAAATTTTTACTGATTTTTTTTTTAAAATTATTTATTTATTTTTATTTATTTATTACATTTAAATAGTCTGCACCCCCTGGTCCGAGGTCCTGGATCCGCCACTGGGTTTAAGTCAATCCGGTGGTGGTTTAAACATTTGATGAAATCACACAAAGAAATAAAAACAAGAAAAGGGGATAGAGTATATTTCCTAGTTTGGTTCACTTATAACAACATAAATCTTCGTCAATATAGACTTGTAAGATATTGTAAAGTATAGAAGAATAGGGAGAAGAGAATGAAGAGAGAACATGGGAGTATATTTTATTACTTCACAAGGGTGTCATTACATTTCAATATAGGTCCTATTCATAGGACACAAATAAGTAAATGAATTATCATATTACAACTCACTCACTATTGGGAGTTACAAATATGTGGAAGGTTAATGGATGGACATCCACTAATTGATATATTCATAACAGTGACATTTTAAATTTAGTATTTACTTGATTTTTATTAAATTTTTAATCCCTAAAAAATTATCATGCACTCAGTTTTGATCTCTACTGTTAAGAAAAAATTATCATGCACTCAATTTTGATCTCTAATTTTTTTAGCTTTTTATTTCTCTCCCAAAATTTTAGTTTTTTTTTTTACGCAAGAAATTTTAGTTCTTTTAAAACACCAAAGTACAGTTAATGATATTTTACCCTTTGTTCCCTTATAAAAACTAAAAACATCTATTAAATAATATTTTTTAATAAAAAGTAAGATTAAAAATAACATAACATTTCAATATTTATTATTTCTTAATTTATATTCGAAATTCCAAAATGACAAAAAAATTTAGACAGATTGCGTAAATATTCGTGCTTTTTTTAAGTATAAAAACTCGTGCTTGAATTCAACATCGTAATTTAAAAATTTTAATGCTGATAAATTTTGGCCACACAAGAAAAAATATTCTAGATCCGTCCCTGACGATAAGAGTGAGACTGTGGGAGGGATGGATTATATCACTCACTATATTTGTTTGTTCATACTTAATCGTTACATGCGTGCGTTCAAAAGAAAAATGAGAGGAAGTCGATTGGGTCTAAACTGATGTGGATAAATTGGGCTTCAAATCAAATAGTGAGTTCAAATAACAAGGAAATTTGCTTTTTTCGCCCCCCATGTTGCTCTTTAACCCTCCAAAAATCCCAAAATGCCCCCAAATTTGTGTACATTTTGGTTCGGCAGCCAGGTGCCGAACACGCTTACCTTCGGCAACAACGTGCCGAACCAATTGACATTTGGAATACAAAGAGTTTCGGCAGCCAGGTGCCGAACACGGTTATATTCGGCAATAACGTGCCGAACTGGATAAAATTTGAGTTAAACCGCCAACACCCAGACTCTGTTCTTCAGTTCTTTATTTCAAAAATTATTGGGAAAATTGGGACGATTTTGAGGGTTTAGGCGATTTCAAAAGTAAAGTAATATTGGATATCGATTATATAACAAGATTAAATTGCGATTCTAACAACCTTTGAACCTGCGAAAATCTCAGACAGCAAGTAAGTTTTCTTTCTGTAATATCTCATTTTCTGTAATATCCCACTTATTTGTATGATTAATAACAACTTCGAAAATTTGTTTGTGTTGTATGATCATGACTTTATTTGTTTAGATTACATGAATTTGGGTTTTGATTGTGTTGGATATTTGAATTGGCCGCATTTTGCTAAAACAAATATACAAGCAAGATGTTGGACCAAATGTTTCAACATTGGTACAACCAGTGTCGAAATGATTTGCGCGCGTGTTTTAAATAAGGAAAGCGCGTTTTTAAAAGGAAACCACGTTTTATTCTTGTGCGCCAAGGAGTATACTTTTGTAAAGAATCAGCGATGAGATATTTTCCTAAAGATATTCTGACATTTAAGGAAACTTTATGTATGGTTCTGATTCTTGATTAATGTGTGTTCTAAGCCCAAAGTGGAGTTCAGCCCGTGTTGCTTGGAGTATATATATGAAGAACGAAAAACCCAGTAGGGTTATAAAAGCCGTCATTGAAGAATAGTATTCTAGGGTTTTGAGTTTTGTATTATTTTGTGAGCCTTTCTTGTGGATTCTATAACACAAGCTAAGGACTGATTTTGTTGTGTGTGTTAGTTACTCCTAAGCTTCTAAGTACGGAGTTAACTTGTGTTTTGAAGTGTGTCTTCGCAATCATCATTGTGTTACTGTAATCACTGTGCGTGATAAGTTGGAGGTGAGATGGGATCTCATACTTAGGAGTTCTTAAGTAGAAGTTGCACAAGTAGGTGTCTTGGATATAAGTTGTAAACGGGGCGTTTACTGAGGGCTTAGATCTAGCACTACATTAGTGGATTTCCTTCCTGGATTGGTATCCCCCAGAGTAGGTTCGTTTATGCCGAACTGGGTTAACAAATCATTTGTGTTTTTATTGTCTTCTGTCATTTAGATTATATTTACTGCTGCTTCGTATAAGGTTGGAACATTGGTTACAACACTGTGTTCACAGAAGTGTTGGAACATTGTATTCAACATTAGTTCCTGGGCGTGCCAGATTTCAATTGGCATCAGAGCAGGCACCCTGTTCTGGATTGGGTGAGATTCAGGGCGTATACATCTGGTAGAAATGGAGAAAGAAGGAGGGTTCGTGAATAGACCTCCTCTGTTGGATGGAACTAATTATGACTACTGGAAGTCCCGTATGGAAGCTTTTCTAAAGTCTATTGACAGCAAAACATGGAAGGCAGTTTTAATTGGATGGGAACCACCAGTATTGCAGGACAAAGATGGAAAGAAACTGAAAGAGCTGAAGCCTGAAAGTGAGTGGTCTAAAGAGGAAGATGAATTGGCTCTTGGCAACTCAAAAGCGTTGAATACATTGTTTAATGGAGTTGATAAAAATATGTTTAGACTAATTAAACGTTGCAAAGTTGCTAAAGAAGCTTGGGAAATCCTGATAACCACTCAAGAGGGAACATCTAAAGTAAAGAATTCTAGACTACAGATGCTCACTACAAAGTTTGAAGAACTCAGGATGAAGGAGGATGAAAGTGTGCATGAATTTCATATGACTATTCTAGATTATGCCAACACTTTTGATGCTCTAGGTGAGAAGCTTTCAGAAGAGAAAATGGTGAGGAAAATGCTGAGATCTTTACCAAAGAAATTTGATATAAAAGTCACATGCATTGAAGAATTTAGAGAACTTGACACTATTAAGCTTGATGACTTGGTAGGTTCGCTTCAAACATTTGAAATGTCAGTCAATGAGCGGTCTGGAAGTAGTGGTAGCAAGAATAAGAGCATAGCACTTGTGTCAAATACTGATAATGAAGACCATCAAGATGACATTGACACTGATGAAAGTATCTCAGATGCCATGGTACTGCTGGGAAGGCAATTCAACAAGGTTATGAGACGCATGGATAGAAAGACAAAAGGAAATGTTCCAAACATCAGATTCGACATCAGCAAACCTGGAAACAATTTCAGAAGGACAAAAACTGATGACAAATTGGGACAATCCAAGGGTGTAAAATGTCATGAATGTGAAGGTTTTGGGTACATTAGAGCTGAGTGTGGCACGTTTCTCAAAAGACAGAAAAAGAGCATGACTGCTACATGGTCTGAAGAGGATGAATCTGAAGAAGAAGCTGAGAATGAAGCAGCCAGACATGTAACTGCCTTAACTAGAGTGGTTGAATCTGATTCTGATTCAATTGATGAGGAAGTGTCATATGATGAGTTAGCTGTATCTTTTAAGTCTCTGTGCATCAGAAGTGAGGAAGTATGTGAGCAACTTGAAGCTGAAAGGAAATTGGTTACTCAACTAAAGACTGAAAGGAAGAATCATCTTGCCAAAATAGAAACTTTGAATGATGAGGTAACTCAATTAAACTCTCAACTTGAACACTTAAAGAAGCAAGTTGTAATGATGCACCATAGTACACATGCTTTAGATGAGATTCTGGAAAAACAGGTTGTTAAGCCACAACACATTGGGCTTGACTATGATGCTCTCAACAAAAAGCAGATGTATGATCCAGATACGAAGTTTATGACTGCTGAAGGTAATCATCACTTCACAGTGCCCAGGCAGATGTTTCAACATCCTAAGCGACATCAGAAGACTCACATGAACAGATCACGTTCATGGATATGTCATCACTGTGGTAAGAAGGGACATATCAGACCTTACTGTTACAAACTCTATGGGTATCCCAAACACTTCAGGGAGTTTCCTCCTGAACCTCCTATTTTGAAAACTAAAAGTGAATGGAAACCTAAAGGAGAAAGTGTTGCTCTCATTGCTCATACTTCATTTAGAGCTTCATCTAGGGAAGACTGGTACTTTGATAGTGGATGCTCACGTCACATGACTGGAATTAGCAGGTTCCTTGAAAATATTGAACCTTATGCCACCAGCTTTGTTACGTTTGGAGATGGAGCTAAAGGTGAAATCATGGGTACAGGGAAGCTAATCAATCATGGCTTACCAAAGCTTGATGATGTTTTATTGGTCAAGGGTCTTACAGCGAATCTGATCAGTATTAGTCAACTCTGCGATCAAGGATACAAAGTAAATTTCACACAAGCTGAGTGTATTGTCACAAATGAAGAGGGAGTGGTGATAATGAAGGGGGAAAGGTCCAAAGACAACTGCTACTTATGGACATCTCAAAAGGAAGCTAACTCTTTCACATGTTTTTTAAGCAAGGAAGAAGAAGTAAAGTTGTGGCACCAGAAACTTGGTCATCTCCATCTCAGAGGAATGAAGAAAGCCATCTCTGAAGAAGCTATTAGGGGATTACCTAAGTTACATATTGAAGAGAAACACATCTGTGGTGAATGTCAGATTGGTAAGCAAATCAAGATGTCGCATCCAAGGCTCCAACGTTCTGTTACTTCCTGTGTACTCGAATTATTGCACATGGATTTAATGGGACCTATGCAAGTAGAAAGTCTTGGTGGAAAAAGGTACGTCTTTGTAATGGTTGATGATTATTCAAGGTTTACTTGGGTGAGCTTTATTAGAGAAAAGTCTGACACTTTTGAAGTATTTCAAGAATTGTGTAAACAATTACAAAGGGAGAAAAGTAGTGGAATCATAAGGATTAGGAGTGATCATGGAAGAGTGTTTCAGAATGCTAAGTTTCTTGAATTCTGTTCATCAGAAGGTATTAAGCATGAGTTCTCTTCTCCCATCACACCTCAACAAAATGGTGTTGTTGAGAGAAAGAATAGAACATTGCAAGAATCTGCTAGAGTGATGATTCATGCAAAGAATTTGCCTTTGAATTTCTGGGCTGAGGCAATAAACACTGCTTGCTATATTCATAATAGAGTCAAACTAAAAACAGGAACCATCATGACTCTTTATGAATTGTGGAAAGGAAGAAAGCCCACAGTAAAACATTTTCATGTGTTTGGAAGCAAGTGTTATATTCTGGCTGATAGAGAACAGAGAAGAAAGCTTGACCCTAAAAGTGATGAAGGAATATTCCTTGGTTACTCAACCAACAGCAGGGCCTACAGGGTTTTTAATTCAAGAACCAAAGTTATGATGGAATCAATCAACGTGGTAGTGGATGACTCACCATCAGAAAAGGCAAAGGATGTTGAACAAGGTGCTGCAACATTTGAACCATCAGAAGAAGCTGACAGCAGCGATAAACAATCAAATGAGCAGGCTGATGAATTTATAGGTGGGTCTCAGAATGATCCAACTAACAAGGGACCATCTGTAAGGGTTCAGAAAAATCATCCAAAGGAGTTCATCATAGGTAATCCTGAACAGGGAATTGCCACAAGAAGAACGATTGATGTGGTCTCTAATTCATGTTTTGTTTCAAAATTTGAACCTAAGAACATAAAGGAAGCTCTTACTGATGAATTCTGGATATGTGCTATGCAAGATGAGTTAAATCAGTTCAAGCGTAGTGAGGTATGGGATCTTGTGCCTAGACCTAGTGGTTTGAATGTGATTCGTACAAAGTGGGTGTACAAGAATAAATCTGATGAGAATGGAGTTGTGACTAGAAACAAAGCCAGGTTAGTTGCACAAGGATACACTCAAGTGGAAGGTCTTGACTTTGATGAAACTTTTGCTCCTGTGGCTAGGTTAGAATCTATAAGATTACTCTTGGGAGTAGCTTGCATCCTCAAGTTTAAGCTATTCCAAATGGATGTGAAAAGTGTCTTCCTTAATGGGTACTTACATGAAGAAGTCTATGTTGAACAGCCCAATGGGTTTATTGATCCAACTCATCCAGATCATGTTTACAAATTGAAGAAAGCTCTATATGGATTAAAGCAAGCTCCAAGGGCTTGGTATGAACGACTCACTGATTTTCTTATTAGTCAAGGATACAGAAAAGGAGGGAATGACAAAACTCTGTTTGTTAAGGAAGAAAATGGTAAATTGATGATAGCACAAATATATGTGGATGACATTGTTTTTGGTGGAATGTCGGATCAGATGGTTCAACATTTCGTTATGCAGATGCAATCTGAATTTGAGATGAGTCTTGTAGGTGAACTAACTTACTTTCTGGGTCTTCAAGTGAAGCAAATGGAAGAAACCATCTTCATCTCTCAAAGCAAGTATGCCAAGAACATTGTGAAGAAATTTGGAATGGAGAATGCTCCACACAAAAGGACACCTGCACCTACACATCTAAAGCTTACTAAGGATGAAAGTGGTACAAGTGTTGATCAAAGTCTCTATAGGAGTATGATTGGCAGTTTGTTGTATCTTACTACAAGCAGGCCTGACATCACGTTTGCTGTAGGAGTTTGTGCAAGATACCAGGCAGAGCCCAAGATTAGTCATATAACTCAAGTCAAGAGGATTCTGAAATATGTGAATGGAACAAGTGACTATGGTATTCTGTTCTCACATGGTAATGATTCTAGACTAATTGGCTATTGTGATGCTGATTGGGCTGGAAGTGCTGATGATAGGAAAAGCACATCAGGTGCTTGTTTCTTTCTTGGAAGTAACTTGATCTCATGGTTCAGTAAAAAGCAGAACAATGTCTCCCTATCAACTGCTGAAGCTGAATACATAGTAGCTGGAAGTAGCTGCTCTCAATTGCTGTGGATGAAACAGATGTTGAAAGAATATAATGTTGAGCAGGATGTTCTAACATTGTACTGTGACAATTTGAGCGCCATAAATATTTCAAAAAATCCAGTTCAACATAGTAGAACCAAACACATTGATATTCGTCATCACTTCATCAGAGATTTAGTTGAGGACAAAATTGTTACTCTAGAACATGTGTCTACAGAGGAACAGTTGGCAGACATTTTTACTAAGGCATTGGATGCAAATCAGTTTGAGAAATTAAGGGGCAAGTTAGGAATTTGCCTATTTGAAGAGCTGTAGCAATTACAGTTATGTGGGGGTGCAGCAGTTATAACCAACTTCCTTTCTTTAGTGCTGCACGCAAATCTAGGAAATCAAATATACACTTTCCTAAACCTTTTCATATTTTCCTTTTCTACCTCTACACATAACCTTTCTAACTTCTCAAACTTCTCTTTCTCTCCAAACCGTAAAATCGCTCAAATCTCTTCTCACCAAAACCCTCATTCCGCCATGTCTACTTCACAAAAATCCTCCCCTGTCAAAGATCAAATCACTATGTCACCTACAAAAAGTTCCTCCGATCACTCCAAACCAAAGGTTGAAGCATCACCTTTGATCGTTCTCGCTGACCCGTTGGCATCGGTGCATGCAAGCGAAGTCGAGAACCGATCTACTCGAAGCAAATCTGTTGCAAAGAAGGAGAAACGAAAGAAAGTAAGTACCTCTCCAACTTCTGTCTCTAGTAAAATCGGCAGTAAAAAGAAAACTAGGTCAAAATCTGTACCAAAACGTTCGTTTACCATGACAGACTTGTACTTGAATCCAAATCCTTTTGCATCCGATAATGTTGATGTTGCTGTTGATTCTGGAAAACCAAATGTTGAAACATCTAGGACTGTTGATGAATCTGTAACCCTAGATTCCAAAACCCTAGGCTCTGATGATCCCAAATCTGATGATCTGTTAGGGAAGTCTGTTGAGACTACTGTTGTTCCTACTGTTGATGAAAATATTGCTGAGAAACCTACGATTGTTGGTGGTGAAACTGCTGAGGCTGTTGATGCTGAGTTGAAGTCACAAAAACCAACTGGTGATGTTACTGATGTGGTGAAGGATGTTGAAACATCCAGTGTTCCTCCACCTAACGATGTTGCGCCGGATGTTGAAACATCCTTTGCTCAACCTGACACAAATTCTGCTTCTCAGGCCACTACTGAGAAAACTGTGACAGCTGACAACGAAAAATCTGAAAGCATTGAGAAGACTGTTGAAGTCAATACGAAGGATTCTTCTGAGGATACTGTTAATAACGATCATGTGTTTATTGATGTGGATGCTGTAACCTTCCCTACTGGGCCCCTTGCCCAAGTCATGAAGAACACTATCAAGACTAGGTTGAGAGGGAGTGCAAGGCAGACTGCTACTGTCACCAAGACTGTACCTGCTGTAAAGAAGAAGGACTCATCTTGTAAGCCTGTGCGGTTTGGACCAGGGCGTGGGTGGAGCAAAGGCACCCCTGTTAAATCAAGTAAGAACAAGCCCCAGAAGAAAAGGCTAGCTTACTAAGAGGATGTTGAAGAGGATGTTGAAGCTATTCCTCCTCCTGCTAAGAAGAGTAAGCCAAGTGCCAAGAAGGCTTCTCTTGCTGTTGAAGATGCCCCTATGGACAATGTGTCTTTTCATTCCATTGCTAGTGCTCAGAGATGGAATTTTGTTTACCATAGGAGGATGGCTCTGGAGAGAGAGTTAGGTAAGGAAGCTCTCAAACGTGAAGATGTGATGGAGCTTATTGAAGCTGCTGGTTTGATGAGAATAGTCACTGACTTTGGAGACTGTTTTGAACGTTTAGTCAAGGAATTTCTGGTTAATATTCCTGAAGGTTGCAATGACCCTCTGAGTAAAGACTTCCAGAAGGTGCATGTTAGAGGCAAGGTGGTAATTTTTTCTCCTAAGGTGATCAACAAATACTTGGGCAGAGACGAAGGACCTCAAGCTGAAGTGGAGGTTACGGACAATGCCTTATGTAAAGCTATCACTGGTGGACAGGTCAAGGCGTCGCCTATTAGAGCAAAGGTCCCTGCTGGGAAACTAACTGTGAAATATGCCTTGCTGAACAGAATTGGCTCTGTGAACTGGGTCCCAACCCTTCACACTTCTGATATCTCAACAGGTTTGGCAAAGTTTATCTACATTGTTGCAAATAAAATTCCATATGATTTTGGACAGTATATTTTTTATCAAACCCTGAGGCATGGTAACTCTGGTGCTGTGAGTCTACCTATTGCATTTCCCACTCTTTTGTGTGGCATTATTATCAGTCAACATCTAGGTATTGTGTCTTCTGATGATGTGGCTAAGAAGAGGGAATCTCCTCTGATTTTCCACTATAAGCTGTTTAGTAATCAGCATGTTCCAGATATTGTTGGAACATCCTCCCAAGCTGCCCCTGTGCAAATGACGAGGAATGATGTTATAGCTGGTTTGAAGGATGTTTATAGGGATTTTGATGAGAAGAAAGAGGAGCTGGACAGGATGTTTGATGCCAAGAAGAAGATTTTTTAGGATATGATTGTTGCTCTGGAGCGTGAGGAGAATCCTGTGGCTGTAGATGATGATAATGTGCAAGGTAATGTTGCAGTTGATGCTGAGGCAGGAACTGGTGAGGGTGATGACAAAGGTGGTAATGTTGAGACCAGTGCTGAAACATCTGGTGGTGATACAGTTGAGGGAGAAGCTACTGCAAGCAGCTCTGAAGACTGATTCTACTGCTTTGTTCTTAGCTCTTTTTTTTGCTGTTATGTTTCTTTTGTGACTTTCTTCTTATGGGCGCTGCCCTGAATATTTGAGCACTCTTGTGCTATGCTGGTCTGTAATAATCTACACTTATGTCCTTATGGTACTATTAGTTGTTCTGCCTGAAGATAATTTGTCAACTTTTGTGGCTAAAAAGGGGGAGAAATTGTTAGTATGTGCATGTTCCCTGATGTGTGATGTGGAATCAGATGTTGAAGCATTATATGCTGATATGTGTAGGCGTAGTCTATAATTTATGTATGAGTAGCTATGTATGTGATGTATGTTTGAGGGGGAGTGGTATGACAACATGTTCAGGGGGAGAAAAATTTCTTTTGAAAAAGATCTTGTTCATGTTTTGCTCTGATTCTGATGTTGAGGGGGAGCAAGTTTGCTGTGATTTATGCATGTGCTTATGTTCTGATAAATGTTGAAACATCCAGTTACTGGGAATTTATTTTTCCTAAGTGGCTGAGTTTGTGTGAGAGACCATTTCTCTCTTTTGGCTTATCCTGTGAGGCTAGTTGTGTTCACTATTCCGCTGTTGTATGCCTCTGATATTTCTGAGTGATATTTTTTTCTTTTCTGCAATTTATCTTGAGGAGCTCAAATGACTAATTTTCTTTGAAGAAATGATGTTCTGTTTCATATGTTGTGTGTTCATGTTGATTTGTGGAAATTACATCTCTGTGTATCTCTCTGAAACGGTTGAAGTAATTTCAGATTGTTTTAGCCAAAAAATTTCCAAAGGGGGAGATTGTTGGATATTTGAATTGGCCGCATTTTGCTAAAACAAATATACAAGCAAGATGTTGGACCAAATGTTTCAACATTGGTACAACCAGTGTCCAAATGATTTGCGCGCGTGTTTTAAATAAGGAAAGCGCGTTTTTAAAAGGAAACCACGTTTTATTCTTGTGCGCCAAGGAGTATACTTTTGTAAAGAATCAGCGATGAGATATTTTCCTAAAGATGTTCTGACATTTAAGGAAACTTTATGTATGGTTCTGATTCTTGATTAATGTGTGTTCTAAGCCCAAAGTGGAGTTCAGCCCGTGTTGCTTGGAGTATATATATGAAGAACGAAAAACCCAGTAGGGTTATAAAAGCCGTCATTGAAGAATAGTATTCTAGGGTTTTGAGTTTTGTATTATTTTGTGAGCCTTTCTTGTGGATTCTATAACACAAGCTAAGGACTGATTTTGTTGTGTGTGTTAGTTACTCCTAAGCTTCTAAGTACGGAGTTAACTTGTGTTTTGAAGTGTGTCTTCGCAATCATCATTGTGTTACTGTAATCACTGTGCGTGATAAGTTGGAGGTGAGATGGGATCTCATACTTAGGAGTTCTTAAGTAGAAGTTGCACAAGTAGGTGTCTAGGATATAAGTTGTAAACGGGGCGTTTACTGAGGGCTTAGATCTAGCACTACATTAGTGGATTTCCTTCCTGGATTGGTATCCCCCATAGTAGGTTCGTTTATGCAGAACTGGGTTAACAAATCATTTGTGTTTTTATTGTCTTCTGTCATTTAGATTATAATTACTGCTGCTTCGTATAAGGTTGGAACATTGGTTACAACACTGTGTTCACAGAAGTGTTGGAACATTGTATTCAACATTAGTTCCTGGGCGTGCCAGATTTCAGATTGAATTTAGGGTCTAGGGTTTTGACAAAATATATGAATGTGCACAAGGTGTTTGTCAAATTGCCTGAATGAGTGATTGTTCTGTATAAAGTGACATATAATCGATGTTTGATTGTTGAATTTATGACCGGTCACAATGTTTGTTGTAACTGATAGAAATGTAGACTTAGTGAGTAATAATTGTTTATTGTTGTGTACAAACTGTGGTAGGCGCTATGTGAGCCTAACCAACTTGTGCTGTGTGCGTTGTGTGATAGGCGCAATGTGCGTCTATGCAGGCCTTGGTGTGTGTGTAAAATCTAGCTTAGTAGCATTGATGTACTTGCATATATAAGGCATTGTTGTTGTGGATTAAACTAGAGGATTACACTTTGAAACTAACAAGAACACCTTACTAAGCGTGTTTTTAGATGTATGTCTTGTTTCCTTTACTACTTTTGTAATGAGTTATTTATTCGTGTTTCGAGAATCAAGTGTTTTATTGTTGTTTCTTCTAGTATTGTGTCTCTTATTGTGCTGAGCAAGCTGCATTTTGAGCTATTAGGCATTGCATTGTTGTATGACATTTGGAAGTAGCAGTTTATGATTGTTTGCTATTTTATTATTTTTTTAGGAATGACGGATGAAGTTGGGCGCCAAAGAGGTGGAAGGGAAAGTAGAGCACACAGCTCTGCATGTCGAGAGGCTACACTAGGTCCTTCCAAGAGGAAAGTAGTTGTTGCATCAACTTCGGGGGCTCAACTTCAAGAGCCTGAAGCTGAACATCCTGAACCTCAACCTATGGCTGAAGAGGAAGCACAAGAGAATGTTGATGCTCAAGAGAATGTTGATGCTCAAGAGGATGATGATCGTCAAGATGAAGAGGAACAAAATGATGAGGTTGATCCACCACCACCACCACCAGCACCTAAACAAACAAAAAGGAATCGGAAAACAACAACTGCAAGAAACCCGCCAAAACCAGTAGAACCACAAGTTACAAAATTTGGTGGCGGACCAAGTGATTTATCGTTGTTGCCGTCTTTTGGTGGCCATGTAGCCGCTGCATTGTGGAGAGGAGAAGAAAGTTTTTTTAAATATTGTAGTTTGCTTACTTGAATTAGAACCTAAATATTGTTTCCGTTTCTTGGAAAAGTGCATTTGTACATGTTTTAAATAGTTGTCGTTTGCTTACTTGAATTAGAACCTAAATATTGTTGTCGTTTCTTAGAAAAGTGCATTTGTACATGTTTTAAATAGTTGTCGTTTGCTTACTTGAATTAGAACCTAAATATTGTTGCCGTTTCTTAGAAAAGTGCATTTGTACATGTTTTAAATAGTTGTTGTTTGCTTACTTGAATTAGAACCTAAATATTGTTGCCGTTTCTTAGAAAAGTACATTTGTACATGTTTTAAATAGTTGTCGTTGCTTAGGTTTTTATTTTGAAAATATGTGTTTGCTTTTTATTTTGTATGTATAATTAATATGTGTTTGGTTTCAAATTTTGTAGTGTGGCCAAAGGACACTCAAGTGTATGAATCCTGGGAAGAGAATCAATTCGCTTGATAAACCAGAGAATGATAAAGCATGATTTTGGGATAGAGTGGAAGCTAGTGGACTGCGACCGTTGTTGAAGACGAATTACAATCATGTGGGCTCCGGACTATTGACGGCATTTACTGAGCGGTGGCAACCAGAGACTGGTACATTCCATCTTCCTATTGGTGAGATGACCATCACCTTGGATGATGTCTCGTGTTTGCTCCACATTCCGATAACGGGGAAGATGTTGAATCATGTTGGAACATCATGCACCATGGAGGAAGGGCAAGATATGTGCGAGGAGTTGCTAAACTTTAGCAGGGAAGATGCTCAGGAAGAGTTTGATAAAATGAAAGGAGCGTATGTATCATTTGCAAAGCTGTTGGAAATATATCATGACAACTTGAATTTGGCGTTGGAAGCAGAGAACAATGAAGATGAGGAGGAGGAGACAATTGAATTTCTAAGGGATTGCACAGTTAGAGCTTTTTTGCTATACCTGATCGGAGGAACCCTATTTACCAACAAAAGTGCTCAATATGTGGATTTGATATTTCTTTCTTACTTGCAAGACATCCCATTAATTAACACTTGGAATTGGGGTGCTTCTGGACTTGCATACATGTATAACTACTTGGATCGTGCGAGCCGGCGTAGATGCGGGAACCATGGTGGATACAACTGTATGTTTCAGGTATAAATGTGTTATTTTATACACTTTTTTTAACAAATGTATTATTTTTTCTTAAACGTTATTTACTCTTAATGTTCTAATATATGTTCTAATTTATGTTCTAATTTATGATTGTGATTGTAGGCATGGGTTTTTGCGCATTTCAAGAGGTACGGACAACATTTTCTTGATGAGAACTACACCAATGAAGAACCAGTTGGAGCCAAATATTATCCGTTGAACACAGGCAAATGGCCATATGAGACGAGGACTTCATTGGATCGGATGGAGGTTGATGAAGTCACATTTTGCCCTTATGAGGATCATCGCCAGACGCGTCCCTTTCAAGATATCAGTTGGTACTCTGGTTGGATAATGTGTGGAAGCTCCATGATATGTCCACATTTGCCTGAGCGTGTCCTCAGACAATATGGACATGTGCAGTCTATTCCTAGAGCCCCTGGTGTTTCTGCCAAGGCCGGTATGAATCAGTTTTCAATTCAAGATGCATTTGATGAATACTTGAATGAAAATTATGTCACGGAGGAAATGCGAGGTCCAAGAGCTGTCCATGGATATGAAACCGTGCCGGGGTACATTGCATGGTTTTATCGGGTCTCGCATCCGAAGATTTGGCCACCAGTTGGAGGGGATCCCCCACGGCCTGCAAACGTGGAAGTCATGATTGAGGAGGACAATGCGAATAAAAAGTGTGACGCATTTGAAATTTGCAAGACGGTGCAAGAGGAGGTGAGAGAGAAGCTGGATGGTGAGCTTACTTTGGAAGCGGCAAGACAAGTACTTGAAAAGGTGTACAATGATTTGGACCCTGTGGTAAAATATGCTTTGCACCGAAAGAGGAAGAGAGACTCCGGTGATGGGAAAAAGAAAAAGAAGAAGAAGAAGAGTAAGACAAGAGGTGAAGAGGCCAGTCCTAGTGGTCAAGGATGATTATGAAATTTAGGATTTGCTTAGATTTTATATTTTTGGTTATGTTTAGCACTTGGTTATGTATTTTGGATAATTGATGTATTTTGAACAAAAAAGTGTTGGTTATGTTTAGGAATTGGTTTGTAATTTGGATAATCTAATTTATTTTGCATTATGGTTAGTTATGAATGAATGAAAGAATGAATGAATGAATGAATGAATGAATGAATGAATGAATGAATGAATGAAAGAATGAATGAATGAATGATTGAATGAATGAATGATTGAATGAATGATTGAATGAATGAATGAATGAATGAATGAATGAATAAATGTTTGATTGAATGAATGAATTTGACTGAATTACAGGTATTCGCAGATGTCCCGGCGTGGATTAAGTTCCATGAGATAAACCAGAAAATAAAGTGTATCAGTCTGTATATCAGAAGCTTTCGGCAGTTACATGCCGAAATGGTGGCGTGAATTACAGGTTCGGCAGTCATGTGCCGAAACCACATGTTTCGGCAGTTACGTGCCGAAATGATAGCGTGAATTACAGGTTCGGCAGTCATGTGCCGAACTGGGAGTTTGAAAAACCAAATGAACATGAACAATCTTGCATTATTAAATACACTAATAAAACACATAGAGTTCAACAACTTCCACGAAACATATTTCATAAATTATAAATACACTAATAAAACAAGGAACATTGAAAATTAAACACATTACAATAAAAATTAAGACATAACATAAATTAAAGACATAAAATTAGGTTAATTTAACATAGCATACAAACGTCCCCCTTTTGGATCAATTATAATTTGATTAAACATGGAGCGCACATCATCATCATCATCTTTCAATTGTTTCCACCCGTATTTCTTTGGTGCATCTTCAAATGAATTGCTTGAACAGTCAGCTGCCAGATCGACCCACATTTCTGCATACCCAAGTTTCACAATTTTGATTTGTTTGCCTTGTGCATAATGATACATGATTTCAATTCTATTTTTGATTGATTCAACAGTTGTTAAACTGGTGTCCAATGCAAGGGTGAACAACTCTTTGTTACCCTGAAACTGGACAGAAAACTGATATGTTTCTACCGGATTGCGAGAACCACGTGAGGATGACATAGTTAAGAATTGAAAAAACTAGTAAATAAATTGAAACTGAGTTGTGATTTATCTGAATACGCATCCATATATTTATATAATTTTTTGTCTGATTACATCCACAAAAAGTGTCGGTTACATTTCAACCACAAAAAGTCTCGGTTACATTTCAACCACAAAAAGTCTCGGTTACATTTCAACCACAAAAAAAAAATCTGTTACAAACACTATCATTCCACATGGATGGGATCATCTTTATTCGTCTCCATGTCCATGTCACCTTTTTCATTCTTCATCAGTTCTTCAAACTCAATCATCCGATCCAAAAAGGTATCCTCCCAAGTCTGACCTTTGACGCCCGATGATTTTTCCATTCCTTGCAAGTTGGAGGTAGTGGACACCCGTCCTTCAATTTGACATACACACAATGATTCGGAACCATACCAATACACATCATGCGTGCAGATGGATCCAATGGTGGACGACCGCGCAATGGGAAAAATGTTTTAGAATGGCCAATCTTATGTGTAGTCAATTCAACAACAACGCGGTTGTATGCAGTTGCAAGGATATGCCCCATATCCGGAAAAGTTAACCAATTTTCTACCGGTGCAATGCCACTCTTAGGCATAACTTTCAGAGGATACAAACCGTTCAGAATGTATTGCAGACGTTCCTCAGTTTGGTAAATACTCAAGTAGTCTTTCCTAAACATAGTTAACTCTCTAATAAGTTTATGCTGAACTACTACATGGCTATCTTCACCCTTATTAAGATACTCTGCTACAACGCGAAAACCACAATGACCATCACCCTTGACATCAATAATGTCCTCAATATATGAATGCATGAACAGTGGCATATACTCAATATATTTGATAACACGACGAGGGATAGCATTAGGAGACAAATTACCAATGCGAGCAGTCTTCCTCTTGGGAATAGATGGCTTTGACTGTGATGCTTGCGAGTCAGGAAATTGAGCATCGATGTGCTCCCATAACGATGGCTCTCTGGTGGAAGAATTAGCCGACTTTCCCCTTTTTTTTGAACCCTTTGTTTCGAATTGTTTAACCGGCGGAGTCAACGATGTAATTTCTGGATATGCTATTTGCCGCAGTTGATCCCTAATTTGCAGGTTCATAGCATAATCTGATGAATTTAACCATTCCTACAATAAAGAAACCAAACATAAAATTAAATTAAAATTTTAAGTGTAAAAGAAATTTAATTTAAAGTTCAAAGTGTAGAGTGTAAAGTGTTTAATTACCTGAATTGCATTAAACTCTTTCGAGCAGTCAACCCTCTCATCATCGTCTTCACCAATTTGTAACCTCTTCCAATGCGTGTTAATCTCATCTAGTCTAATAGGTAGTTTTTTATCAATCTTCAAAGCAAGTAAACAAGCACATGGCAACCCGTATGTTCTCTTTATCACACATCCACACTTTTTCCTATTCCTACCGCATTCACGCGAACGATCTTCTTCACCCCGAATAAAGTGCAAGGCTTGTCTTGAGATGTTATACACCAACTTAGAGTACAAAAAATTGTTTCTAAAATGGTGTTCTACGCCGGTAGTACTCTGTCCAAACGAGGTCTTTATCTTGTTTAGCTGGTTTGACAACATTTGATCTGTAGCATCCCAAACCCTTACCAAATTACCCTTACAATCTGTGACATATTGTTTTAATACACCGTGTTGAGACTCAACTCTGTTGGTGGTTGTGTTGCCAATGTGCATAACACGGTTTGTCCATAGACTCACCAAATTTTCCTTCACCGGATCCAAAACTGTTGTTTCAACATAGTTTAGGAAATTTGTATATTTCTCAAACACTTTCCTGAACTCAGCAACTGCACTAATATATGACTCTTCTGAACTCGATTGCACAATTGATGCCCATTGAAATGTGAGTGTGTTAAGTAATTGATCCAGGTTTTTTTCTTTTGCCCCGCAAAAAGCCTTGAACTTAGCTCTTACATTTTTTGCAACATGATACCGACACACTAAAGCGGTAGAATTTGGAAACACTATCGGAACCGCATTCATGAGTGACTTATCCCTATCAGAGACAATAACCTTCGGAAACGTGTCTTTACTCTTCAAAAGACTCTTACACGTCTCAAGGGCCCATATGAAATTATCTTCTTTTTCATTCGCAATAAAGGAAAAACCAACATTGAACGAGTCTTCTGCTGAAGTTACACCAACTATCTCAAATAAAGGCATTTTATACTTGTTGGTCTTGTACGTTGAATCCATCATCAAAACAGTAGGGAAAGTGTTAAATAATTTCACACTTTCTGGATGTGCCCAAAAAAAATCTTGTATGGTTTTCGACTCACCAACACCAACCGTTCTACACTTGTAAAAATATTTGTGAGTTTCACAACACTTTAACAGTTGTTGCATTTCAGACATTTCGCCCCTAAGACTTTTCTTAAACCTTTCGCGCGCATTGTATACTTGCTTCATATTTGTCTTGCTCTCTGGATTTCTCCCTTTCAAAGTCGTCAATATGTTCTTTGGGGGCACCAAATTCCTTGTCAACTCTTGGACACACTCCCTCTCCTCCGGTTTTAAACGTCCTGCAAGAGTATGACCTTCTAGGGTTTTTGCCATCTCATGGTTGTGTTCACCACATACAACACTTAGTTTCCATTCCTCTGATGCCAAAAAGTAACCTCGCAGCCTGAACGGACACTTAAGCGTTTTCGTTGCTGTGTCTTATTTCTTTAATTTCCTTTTGTTTTCTTTGTAGACACCGCCTCTTGAGCAACTCAATAAAAAATACGGTTTCCTTCGGTTACCACCGTTATCAGATTTCCCAATCACGATAGTAAATCCAGCTTTTGTAGCCTCTTTGCGACACCATTCAATCATTTCATCTCGCACCTTATACTTTTCACATTGAAAAAAATAATTGCCGGTGTTAACCACAACATTAGGTTGCTCGACGTCGGGTTCCACAACATTCGCTTGTTCAATGGCGGGTTCATCAATGTTTGGTTTCAATTTAAGCGGAGGTTCGACCATACTAACACCTACACATATCAACCAATTCAGCAAGTCAGCAAAACTGCCCAGTTCGGCAGTTACGTGCCGAAACTACATCCTATTTCGGCAGACACAGGCCGAAAAACACATTGACAGCAAAACTATGCAAATTCAAAAAATAAACGGTTTAAAGCACAATTTACCTGTTATATGACTTCAAATGTGTGTGGGAACCCTTTATGCGTGAGAAAACGCTGCTTTTACGCCACTAAAACTTCAAAAAATCGCCCTAGATCCAAAATCTCCGGATTATGTGTAAAAGAGGTTATGCAAGTACAGGTTCTGCAGCCTAGTCTATATAGTCTGACTTCGGCAGTTACGTGCCGAATATAAACGTGTTCGGCACGTAACTGCCGAAAAGTTGTCATTTTTAAATTTTGCCTAGTTTCGGCAGTCACGGGCCGAAGGGGAGGAAAAATAACCCCCTTTTGCCCACAACTCCTAGCTACATGGCTATATTAAGAGGGTTCGGCAGGTGAGTGCCGAAGTAATTAAGTTTCGGCCCATAGTTGCCGAACCAAGTTCAAAGGCAAAATTGTCTCGTTGGGGGGCTTAAGAGTAAATGGGAGGGGCGAAAAAAGCAAATTTCAATAACAAGCGAGGGAGGTATGGAGAGAAATGAATGACTATGAAAAAATATTAAGTCCTCCAATTTTTAAGGTCGTACAAATGGTCTGGTTGCACTTGCACAGTGTCACTCCTGCTTTTGAATTATGTGATTTGAGTAAACAAGTTGAACCAAATTGTTTGTGAACTTGAAATGAAATGAGTTTGAGCTAAAAAAAAGTTCATATTGAACTCAAACTGAATTTTGAGCTGAATAGATTTTTATTAAGCCAAGCTGAGACAATCTCGACTCAATATTCATTCCTAGTCATTAAAAGAGGCGAAAAGGGCATGCTTGCAAAAATACTACACAATTTTTTTCGACAACAAATATTTCTTTTTGAAGAGGACAAGTATGTTTGTTTTTATACCCGTAAAAAAATTCGGTTCGCTTTATGTAAGATAGAACTCTTATATCTTTATCACTCAACTCCTTACCTTTTGATTCAACTACCAACAAAAATAATAAAGAGAAAAGAAATAAAGTAGTATTAATTGATGTGACAAATTTATTTTTCACTTAATTTTTCTGAATTTTTTGTGTGCGCCTAAATGTTTGTGCTTACGTAAGGCCTCCTCTGAGAGATGATCCGTCATGCACTAAGTCATTTACTATAAGTTAAATTGTGTTTTATAAAGAATGTGTTTTTTTTTACTAAAGAGATATTCATTTAAATTTGTAAAATACATATAAAATAATACAAATTCAATGTCGATAAAATTGAAAAGAATGAATCTACAATCAAATTCACGTAATTCAAGTCAATAACATAGAATAACAACACACATACAAAAGTAACAAAAACAAAGTAATGTAATATCCATCCTTCCATATCTATAACGTTGACACCTCAATCGTTGATTGAATTAGAGATTAAAGATGATTTGTCAACTTAAACATAACCAATACCCCGAAAATTAGTTGGAAAACTAGACAACAATGCACAAAACAAAATATATCCGCAATGCATACGATATTTTTTGGGGTTACATAAGTAAACGGTTCCTATAGTTTTTCAGATTTTCGTTTTTAGACCCTAAAGATTTTTTTGGCATTTTTTTATCCCTAAAAAATTTTCTATCACAAATTTTGGTCCATACTTTTAATCAAACTCTTGTACACATTTTTTGAATGATTTTTTGTATTCATGTTTATTATATTATAAGAACACCTCCGATAAAAATTGTTAAAATTTGATTGGATTAAATAAATTATTTGGTCAAAACCCTCAAATGAGATTTAGATTCTTTACAGTCAAAATTTTTTACATTCACCTACATTTAATTTATTTTTCGGTCAATTTTATTATTACCACATAACATATTTACACTAAATATAAATAAATATAGGTGAAAAAAAAATATTTTAATGTAAAAAGTTTAAATCCCTACTTGTGAATGCCAAAGAGTACATATAAGTTAAATTAATTTTGTTTATTTTCACACAAAATATAGAAGTTAAATTAATTAAAATCTTATACAAACTTAATCTTTATCCAAAATCGTCAAAAGAAAAAAAACATTTAATATTAAAGGTTGATATTAACATGTGCCAATACATGTTAAAAAAAATTCATAAATAGGAGTTTGATCTTGAGAAATAACATTTTTTTCTTACTTTTTGATAAATAAAATACGCAATTTTCAATCTAAATATTCTACTTTAATTAACATTTCCTAATATTAGATAATATTCCCTCTATCCTTACTTTTTATTTTCAATCTAAATAGTGTTTTACCCCGCTGCAAAGTATGCGAGTTTTGGTTTACCCCGTGCAAAATTATTTTTTTGGATTACCCCCTGCAAAATTATTTTTTTGGATTACCCCCTGCAAAATGAAGATTCTTTCAATTACCCCCCTATGTTGACAACTAGGACATGGAATATTCACTTTTGCTGATGTGGCATGTCTAGGTGGCATTTATTTTATTTTTTATTAATTTAAAATTGATATTGCCACATCATAATTGTATTTAAAAAAAATTAAAATTGACATTTTATTTTAAAAATCAGAAAAAGAAAAAAAAGATTTTAATTTTTTTTTTGGTTTCAATTTTCTTATTTTATTTAAAAAAATGTGAATTTTTAATTTTTTTAAAATTCAATTATTTAAAAAAAATTCTGATTTTTTTTAAAAAAAGTCAATTTAAATTCATTTATTTAAAAAAAAGATTGTCATTTAAAATCTTTTTCTGATTTTTTTTTAAAAAAATGTCAATCTTAATTTTTTTTAAAAAAATGTCAATTTATTTTATTTTTAAATTCAATTATTTTAACAAATATGTCAATTTAATTTATTTTTTTCTGATTTCAACTTTCTGTTTTTTTTTTTTAAAAAAAATGTCAATTTAATTTTTTTAAATTCAATTATTTAAAAAAGGATAGTCAATTTAATTATTTTAAAAAATTATATTGACTTTTTTTTAAAAAAAATCCGAAAATTAAAATTTAATTTTTTGTTATTTCAATAATTGAATTAAATAAATCAGAAAATTGACATTTTTAAAAAAAATCGGGAAATAATTTAAAGTTGGCATTTTTTTTAAAAATAAATCAGAAAAAATTTAAAATTGACATTTTTTTTTTAAATAGTTGAATTTTTAAAAAATAAATTAATATGACATTTTTTTTAAAAAAAATCAGATTATTTTTTAAACAATTGAATTTAAATTAACATTTTTTTAAAAAAATCAGAAAAAAATTTAAAATTAACATTTTTTATAAAAAAATCAGAAAATTGAAACCAGAAAAAAAATTAAATCTTTTTTTTTTCTGATTTTTAAAATAAAATGTCAATTTAAATTTTTTTAAATACAATTATGATGTGGCAATATCAATTTTTAATTTTTTTAAATTAATAAAAAATAAAATAAATGCCACCTAAACATGCCACATAAGCAAAAGTGAATATTCCATGTCATAGTTGTCAACATATGGTGTAATTGAAGGAATCTTTATTTTGCAGGGGGTAATTTAAAACTCGCATATTTTGCGGGGGTAAAAGTAAAACACTATTTACCAAAAAAAAAAAAAAAAAAAAAGAAGAAAGAGCAAAGAAAATGGTAGTTTGGTAAATAAGAGTAGAAAACAATGGCACAAAACACGCCTCCTAAAATCCATCCATCATCCATCCACACACAGTAATACTTATATACTCTGCTTCCTTACTATATAGTACCCCTTTTAACTCGCGCTACTGTTTATTCCTTTTCATAAATGTAAGAATAACAATCACAAAAAATCTCTTTTCTTTTCAGCCATGGCCCTTTCTGAATCATCAAACGCCGACGTATTCCCATGGCTGAAATCCATGCCAGTAGCCCCTGAATACCGACCTACTGCATCAGAATTCGAAGATCCGATCGGTTACATTTTCAAGATCGAAAAAGAAGCATCCAAATACGGAATCTGTAAAATCATTCCACCGTTTCCACCGTCACCTAAGAAAACCGCCATAGCTAACCTAAACAGGTCACTACCTAATTCCACATTCACTACACGTCAGCAACAGATCGGGTTTTGTCCACGGAAGTCCCGACCCGTTAAACGACCCGTTTGGCAGAGTGGGGACCACTACACCTTTAATGAGTTCGAAGCAAAAGCCAAATGGTTCGAGAAAAGTTACTTGAAGAAGCATAGCAAAAAGGGTAATGGTAATGGTAATGGTGGTGCTCTTGAAATGGAGACACTGTTTTGGAAAGCGACGGTTGATAAACCTTTTTCAGTTGAATATGCAAATGATATGCCTGGTTCTGCATTTTCGATGTCGTCGTCCAAATGTCGTCATGTCGGTGAGGCTAATTCGGTTGCTCATAGTGCTTGGAATATGAGAGGGGTTTCAAGGGCAAAAGGGTCTTTGTTGAGGTTTATGAAGGAGGAAATTCCTGGGGTTACTTCACCTATGGTTTATCTTGCTATGCTTTTTAGTTGGTTTGCTTGGCATGTTGAAGATCATGATCTTCATAGTTTGAATTATCTTCATATGGGTGCTTCCAAGACTTGGTATGGTGTTCCTAGAGATGCTGCTGTTGCTTTTGAGGATGTTGTTAGGGTTCATGGCTATGGTGGAGAGATTAACCCTCTTGGTTAGAGTTTCACCATTTTCCTTACTTTTGTTTTCCAACATTATTATTGAATAGATATATGTTCATATGCATTTTTTTGGCAAAATTATGATATGATCATTATCTGTGGTTTTATGGTTCTGTTTATGATGTTCTGTTTCTGTTAATTATTTGATATGGACTACTTCTTCAGAGAAATGTTGTGTAAATTTGTATTGTATAGGAATCTCTTTTGAGTTGTTTAGCTAAACTTGTAAAAACTCATATAGAACCAATTCTTAGAGCTTGTTTTCCTGCAACCTTTCAATCTTTTACTAGTACATTGTCTTGTAGTTTGTCTCATTCTTTCTCTGTATGCATGTCTTGTGTCATCTTCCCACAATCCCGAGTTTCAGATTAAGGCAAGGCACTGTTGTTAATTCGCTAGTGAAAGAGTTTATATTTTTTTATCTCTGTTTTAATCTCACCCTGTTAGAAGTGGGTGAAATTCTAATTGTAATAAGGAAAGATGGCAAAATTAGAGGAGGCAATGAATGAGTCTAAATGATTGAAGATAATTTTAATTTAGTGAAATCTTACTTGACTGGAATTAGAAATCTACACTCTCCATCTGTGGTTATTGGGGATCGTATAAGCTACCTATTTGAACATGCACCCGTCTCTTTGATTTACTCTCTACAAATACACCACCATATTATAATTATCTTGTTTCTAGGTTTTGTGTTCTGTCCAGGCTGTCTTCATTGTTATTATCTTCATGCACATGTTACATACCTTATCAGGTTCTTGTTTCCTGTGAACAGTTACATTTTCGATTCTTGGTGAGAAAACCACAGTGATGTCACCAGAAGTGTTTATTAGTGCAGGTGTTCCATGCTGCAGGTACTAATTTTTATCGAATGTCATACTATATTTTGTGATACTCTTACTTGGTAAATCATCTGGTTAAATCTAGCGTTAATTGCTTACACTGTCAGTTTTGCTGTGGCCTGTGGGTTATTTACAATCTTGCTGGAGATGTATCTGTATTACTCAAAACATTTAACTGTTTTTTTGCTGTAATTAATTAGATTTTGGAATTCATCATTACATCATCTATTTCTGTTTTGAATAATTTGTTTTGATTGTTCCATTGTTGTTCTGCTGCTTCCGTTTGGAAGCAGCTTCTGATGGTTAGTTTTGAAGTTTTTGTTAGAAACTAGGAATCCATAATGGCGTAGCAGTGTTTAGTTGATGCAGTTTGGTGTATTCAGTACGAGAGGAATAACCTCACATTTAAGGGGTTAAGGGGTTATTGGATTTGCATAGGATTATATTTATCTACAGTGCTCCACTGTTGCTGTTTCGGGAAGTTCCCATTTTTTTTATGCTGTGAGATGGGACCTAGGCCTAGCTGCATGCTTCATGCTTGGTTCTCTCTATTTTCTCTTTATAGTGTGTTTGGTTTGGGGTTTTTCGAGGGAGGTGAGGTGAGGTAATATTTTAAATCTGATTTGTTCGGTTCAATTTTTAGGAGGGGAGGGAAGAGGAGGGTAGCAAAATCCCTCCTGCATTCAATTTTTGTTCCCCCTAGTTTCAATGCAAACTGTTTTTCCTTCTTTGAAGGAATATCTTATCCTTATCCCAATTACTGTTAACCTCTCTGTTCTCTACTGATATATTTTTTAATACTGTAATTAGGGGTGTTGGTAATCATAGTAGTAATTATTAGACCATTTTTTCAGTGCTTATGTATGGTGGTGCATACTTTTTATGCATCTTGACTTCAACTTTCAATTGCTTTGAATCAGGTTAGTGCAAAATGCTGGAGAATTTGTTGTGACATTTCCAAGAGCCTATCACACAGGGTTTAGTCATGGTACAACACTTGACTATTGAAGAATGTTTCTCATAGGGTCAACGAGTGTCTCTCTCTGAGAGGGAAGGGATTAGCCTTTTTAATATTGCTTCTGCCAATAGTTGAGTGCTAATGTTTTGAATGTATATTGTGTAGGTTTTAATTGTGGAGAGGCAGCAAACATTGCAACACCTGAGTGGTTGAGGGTTGCTAAAGATGCTGCTATTCGGAGGGCTTCAATAAATTATCCTCCCATGGTTTCACATTTCCAGTTACTTTATGACCTTGCCTTAGCTTTGTGCTCAAGGTTTGTCTTTCCCTATTCTAGTCTTTTGTAAGAGTGTCGCCAATATCTTATTGAATTATTAACCAAATGGAGTTTCAAGATGTTACTCCCCAATTTTAAAATCTTTGTATGAATCATTCTAGATAATACATTAACATGTGGATGTGTGTGTGTGAATATGATTTGATCATGGCACAAATACAACGATTTTGAAGACCATATAGCTATTCTAATATATGCTTTCTATTAATATCCTTATTCTTTCCATACAGAGTCCCTGGGGGAATCAGTGCGGGGCCACGGAGTTCTCGTCTTAAAGATAAGAAGAAGGGTGAAGGAGACTCTGTAGTTAAAGAACTATTTGTCCAGGACGTGTTACGAAACAATGATCTGCTTCATGCACTTGGAAAAGAATCTTCTGTAGTACTTCTTCCTCGCAGTTCAGTTGACATTTCTATTTGCTCAAAATTACGTGTCGGATGTCAGCAACAAAAAGTGAACCCTGGATTTTCCATTAATGTATGCAATTCTGAGGGAATGAATTCCTCAAAAGGTTTTGTTTCTGATGATCTGGTATTCAACAGGAATTGCGGAATCGTCCAAGAAAAAAATTCCCATTCTATGAAAGACGAGTTTAATCTGTTGTGCGAAGGGAAGGGGATTTTCCCATTTGATGCAAACGGTAACACATCCCCTTCAAGTTCCAAGAAGCTTCATAGAGGCAACGAAAATGAAACTAGTCAAGGAGATACGTTGTCAGATCAGAGACTGTTTTCGTGTGTCACATGTGGGCTATTAAACTTTTCATGTGTTGCTATTGTACGTCCTAGCGAACCAGCAGCACGATATCTTATGTCTGCTGATTGTAGCTTCTTTAATGATTGGGTTGTTGGTTCTGGAGTACCTAGCAATAAATCTACTGTTGCCGGTGAAGATGAAAATATTCCTGGGCCAAATATTCATACAGGCAGGTTTTACAAGTTCCATTTCTAGTATTTCATATTTGTATCATATTGTATAAAAAAATGGTTTATTGGTTTCTTCAGTTCTAATCAATAATGACTTTTTGTCAAAAATAATAATCAATAATGACTAGGCATTCTGGGTATTTTTGGGCCCTGTTTCATATGCTCATTAGGAAGTATGTCTATATTCTATTTATTTGGTCAGTGTCCTTCTATATGTAATTGCTGAACTGCATGGCCAACCAGTCCTGATTTTTTCCTACTGTAGAGCAGAAATACAGATGTTATGCCTGTAGGTTCCTACTGGTCTTTGCATGGGCATGGACTGGGGTTTTCTTGTTTGTCACCCCTTCTTGTTTTTTGCCAAGATATTTTTCTGTTACATCTCTGTTCTGTTTGGAAATAGTTTTCCTCCGGTTCTTTTTAAAATGCTTCCTTTTGTGAATAAGTGGTTGTATATAAACTAGCTAGTATGGGGGCTTTATTCTTTTCTCCTTTTATGTATTTGGGGTGTAGAAGGTTGGTTTGTTTTCTTTTGGGCTTCTGTAGACCCAAGATAGTTGAGTTATCCGATATTCAAATTCTGAACTCCGGAAGACTAGAAGATTTTATCTTGATTTTGTGATAGTTGAAAAAGCAGAGTTGTCCTGCCACCAGTGTCATGAACTGGTCATTTGTTACATAGTACCAAATGTCATGATGATATGATAGGATTTTAGTTGGAATAATAATAGAACAGGAACATGTACTAATGCCCTTTGGTGTACATATGAAAACACAACTTAGGTATTTAAGCAACCAAATGCCTTTTGAATCTTATTTGTTATCTCTCAAAATTTTGACAAATATAAATTCTTAGCTTTTATTTTCCTCGGCAATGATTTAGGTAAAAGTACTGATCCGCTTTGTTTTGTGATGCAGAGTGGACAAAGGAAAATGCCCAAGTAGAGGCTTTAAATACTGAAGAAGAAAATGGCAATACAGCTCTTGCATTATTGGCTTCAGCATATGGAAATTCTTCTGACTCCGAGGAAGATGCAGTTGACGATCATGAATCAAATACAATAAACTCTACATCAGATAATTTGCCTTCTAATGTTCAGGTTTCCCATGATAATCCCATGACTAGGCATGATAAAGATGATATTCTTTCAGAGAGTGCCAGTTACGAAGCACACAGATTTGAGGGTAATTTGAGTCAGCCTTGTGACCAATCTTTGGAGGATCAGGATTATAAAATCACTTCAGGAGTTGCATTTGAAAATACAAGGCGATTGCCTTATTCCACCACATATAGTTCCCAAGATGCTAATAATGCTGAAAAATCACTGTCAGCCGAAGCCATGGTTGCTGTCAATCATAAAAATGCTTTATTGGTACCGCAATGTGATGAAGACTCATCTAGAATCCATGTATTCTGCCTAGAGCATGCTGTAGATGCAGAGCAGCAACTTCGCCCAATAGGTGGAGCCCACATATTGCTCTTGTGCCATCCAGGTATTGGGTTTATGTTGTCTTGTTTATCCCATATCCAACTTGTTGCAAAAGAACTACATTCCTTTGCTTTTTGCTGCTCTTGTTTCTACTTCTAGTAAATGCTTTGAACTCTTTTGTAAATAAATGGCATCATACAATTCACTGACAGGGTAAAATTTCTATACATTATTTAAAGATTAAAAAATAAACATTTGCTTACCAAAAAATAAATAAATAAATAAACATTTATTTATTTGCGCGTGGTCCTCCTTTTCTTTTCTTGTCTTTTTTTTCTTTTCATGTATGCTATGCAGCTGGGCACATAGAATGGTATAGCTTTTCTCAAACAAGAAAAATAGGAGAGCTTCATTATATAATCAATTTCTTGAGTAAAAATAAATCTAAAATGGAACTCTTTATGTTAACCAGTAACCTTAGGAACCAAAAATAGAACATTCTTATTCGGAAGCTGATAGGAACCAAAACAATAAAACAGTATAACAGTAGTTTTATAAGAAATAGTTAGGGAATTAAGAGCTTTATTGATGAATTTGGAAAATAATACAGAGAATAGAAGGTATCAATCCCAAGATTGGGCCCAGAGCTAAGCTCCGATAGAGTACTACTGTACTCTATTCATTCTATCTAGAATTCACAATCAACCCGAATGATTATTCCCTCTGCTGCACATCCCTTATATTGTGGAAAGAGGTTGCTCCCTTCACACTGCCACCTCATGATTGGATAACTAATTCAGCCACAATTTCCCTTCTTGCCCTTTCTAGAATATTCTCCCCATATTTCAGGGCCACTAGCAACATTATGAATTAACTGAGCAGGTAATTGGAAATTACTGTCAATGTCCCTATCAATACCCATTCCCTTCAACACTCTTTTCTTGCGTGAGTACCCATTGTCAAGCCCATTAGTTACTTGTTGGATCAACTGTTCTTCTAGGCCTAGTAAACCAGGTTAGGGGTCTAACAGAAGCACAGTTTTTGAAATAAAATTATTTCTATTTATTGATTTCTTAACTAAAAAAAAATCATGAATCTTAATTTTTCATAGACTTTTGCAAAGGTATTCCATAATTTTTATTTATATGATGGGCAGTGTAGGAAACTTACTCTTTACTAGTTCTCATATTTTAGCTTTGGAACTTTTTTAGCTATGACATACTAGTCAGGATGTCTAAAAAGATTTGAAAAGAAGTATTTTTTTTCAGTTAGTTTCATGGATCAATAGTTGGTGTATCAACACCTCATTGCTGTTGATTAACTTTATATTCTTTATCTGCATCTCACAGGATTATGATTACTTTAGTAGCGTTTTTATTGTGTAGTTGCTTACAGTTTACTGGTTTTCTTTTTTGCAAATCATTCATTATTTATTTTGCATGTTTAGATTATCCCAAGATAGAGGCTGAAGCAAAGTTGGTGGCAGAAGATTTGGGGATTGATTACATGTGGAAGAATATTGACTACAGGCATGGTACCAAAGAGGATGAGGAGAGGATCCAGTTAGCTGTGGATAGTGAGGAAGCGATTCCCGGGAATGGGGACTGGGCTGTAAAGCTAGGAATAAATCTCTTTTATAGTGCAAATCTTAGCCGCTCTCCCCTTTATAGCAAGCAGATGCCTTACAATTCTGTTATATATTATGCATTTGGTCGTAGCTCTCAAGCAAGCTCACCCATAGAACCAAAGGTCTATCAGAGAAGGTCTGACAAGCATAAAAAGGTAGTTGCTGGCAAATGGTGCGGTAAAGTTTGGATGTCTAATCAGGTCCATCCCCTTTTAGCAAAAAGGGATTCTGCAGATGTTGAGGATGAGAAAAGTTTACATGGATTGGTATTGCCTAATGTGAAAATTGAGGCATCTGGAAGTACCCCAAAAACTGAAACTGCTAATACAAAATCGGGTAGAAAAAGGAAAACGACCTTAGGCAGTAGACGAACCAGGAGAGGAGGATCTGTTAAAAAAGATGTGGTTTTAGATAATTCCGCTGAAGATAAACCCAATCCTCGGCCACGGAGGATTCTTAAGCAAGCTAGGGGTGTTGAGAAAGTTGGTGCAGCTGAAAGTGATGTAGTTTCCGATGATTCGCTTGATGATGATTATCGCATGCGACGTATGAGTTTTAATGTCAAAAAAGCTAAACTTATTGACAATGATGCGGTTTCACATGATGCAGTGGACTATGATTCTGATTGTCATCAGATGAGAGAACTTAAAAGCAAGCAAGTTGAATATACAGAGAGAGGCTCAATTTCAGAGGATTCTTTGGATGTTGGTTCACTTAAACACAGAAAGACTTCTAGAAACAAGCATGCCAACTGCATAATTGAAGAAAATGCAATTTCTGATGACCAAATGGAGAATGGTTGTCTGATGCAGCACAAGAGAATTCCTAAAAGCAGGCAAGGCAAATCCATTGCTGAAAAAGATTCAGTGATATCAGATTACCAACTGGCGCTGAACATGCAGAAGCAGCGGCGGAGTAATTCTAGAAGTAGGAAAGCCAAATACCTCACCGAAGAGGATAGTGTATCAGATAACCAAACAAATGTATATTGTCGCAAGTACCAAAGAAGGACAGTTAAAGTCAGGCAAGCCAGATGTCTAGCAGCGGAAGATTTAATGTCTGATGACCAATTGGAGGATCCCTTTCTAAACCAGAAACCAAGTATTTCTAGAAGGAAAAACAAAGGCATCTATCGAGAAGTTAAAACTGAAATGTCTGATGACCAACTGGATGATCACTTTCAAAAGCAGCAGAAAAAAATTCCTAAGGGCAGGAGGCACACCAAACAGACTGATGAAGAAGTTATTGATGAATCGGCTGAAGATGATATGAGTTTAAATAACGAAATGGAAGATGATTCTCTTCAGCAGTACAAGAGAACTCATCCAACTAAACAATCCAAACCAAAGACACTTAGACAAATGAAGCAATCCAAATCCCTCCAGATAAAAAACGAGACACTTAATCCAGTGAAACGAGGGGTTGGGCTGCAGATGAAATCAAAGGCTGCTCAGCAAGTAAAGCAGCCTTCTCGTTTGAGGAGTAAACAATCTGGTAGCTCCAGAGAGCCTAGTTTAGATATGGAAGAGGAGGAAGAAGGTGGACCTAGCACACGCCTTAGAAAGAGAGTCCAAAAAGCTCAGGAGTCTGAAGTAAAATCAGAAGACAAGCAAACCAAAAGGAAAAGGGCAAAGGATGTTACAGCTACAAAGGTTTCAGCTCACGATCCCAAAACAGAGGACGAGGAAGCAGAATATCAGTGTGACATTGAGGGATGCACCATGAGTTTTGAATCAAAACAAGAATTGTTGCACCATAAGAGAAATGTCTGTCCAGTAAAAGGCTGCGGAAAAAAGTTTTTCTCACACAAATATCTGGTGCAGCACCGGCGAGTTCATGAAGATGACCGCCCCCTGAAATGCCCCTGGAAGGGGTGCAAGATGTCTTTCAAGTGGGCATGGGCTCGAACTGAGCATATTCGAGTCCACACTGGTGCACGTCCTTATGCATGTGCTGAGCCAGATTGTGGGCAAACATTCAGATTTGTGTCTGATTTCAGTCGTCATAAGCGAAAGACTGGGCATTTAGCAAAGAAGATTCGTCAATAGCAAGTGCAATAGATGTTGTTACTTAACATGTTTTTAGAGTTTATGAATCCATTGCTTAATTGACCAAGTTAGGACTAACATTTTAGGATATGTCTGCAATTGCCATTTGTAACAGGATAAGTATTAATTCTGTTTGCTTTGGGTCTTAAACCCATTGTTTCATTACAATTAAAGCAATTGCTTAATTCTCATCCAGTTCTTATCACATCACATGGACATGCTTTTCCAACTTTTACATATTACAATTAATCTCGAACGTGTATATTTCATCTGCTGTCCCTTATGTCATTTGGGCTGTTTGTTAATTGTATTTTTAAAAATAATTTTATGAGAATTTAATTAAAAATAGTAAAGTTATTTGAACTCATTTGTTATAAATTAAAAGTGTAATATTACTTTGTTGGAGGAAAAGGTAACAATGCAACAAAATTTTGTAATAAAGGATAACTAAAAAATAACAATACAAAAAGTTAAAAACTGAAAGATCTATTTATTACCTAAATAGGTTAAAGGATCATTTGGCCCAAGATATTAATGTTAGAGATTTAAACTTCATAAAATCACTTTTTTAAAAAAGATCTCTCAAAAATGGTTTTTTAGAAGCTATTTTAAATAACCCTTATCTATTAATATTATCCTTATCAAGTTTTTTTTTTTGCTAAATAACATCATCTACATAGGCACTTAATTTTTTTTTTCTTTTCATAAAGTACATACACATATAATATTGCCAACTACGAACTAAATAACATTTTCTTTTTGGAACATCATTGGTATTGTTTTTGAATGTTTTGGATTTATTTTTAGAATTGGCAATTGTTGCCGATTTTTTTAAAACTTCAATGTCAAAGTTAGTATGGTGTATTTTTTATGATCGAAGATCTTTATTAAATTTTTTGTACATGTTTATGTTATATTTTATTTTGTAATTGTCAAGTATTGTGGAAGGAACAGATAATCATTATCGTTGAACGATAAAGGGAAAAAAGAAGAAAAAAAATGAATGGTTTATTAAAGAATAGATTTAAATACATTTTGGTCTCCTGTTTTATAAAATTCACAATTTTAGTTCTCCTGTTTTATTTTATGTAATTTTAGTTCCCCTATTTTAAAAAATTAAGGCATTTAGTCCTCTTTATTTGGTCTTCAATTTTTATAATGTGGCACTACATGTCATTGTTGACCGTGCTAATGTGGTTGCCACAACTTTTATTTTTATTTCTAATTTCTTAAATATGTCATTTTAATATTTTTAAACAAATAATATATTAAATATTGAAATTTAAAACATAAAATCAATTCTTAAGATATGCAAATTTAGAAATGAAATGGAATCTGCAACAATAAAAATAAATTAATGACAACAATCACTATCTCCTTTAGAAAATCAGTTCTTAAGATAGTACATAAAATCATTTTCATTAACACAATCGATTAACAACAACAATCATCATCTCTATCTAGCAATCTTGCAGCAACAACAATAAACCATTAACAACAACAACCAAACAACTGGCAAACAACAAACTAGAAATTAATTAACTCATAAACAAGAAGAAAAAAATAACCCTAAAATATCCATAAAATCATCTATGTGTATTGTTATTATTCATGATTTTTGGTTTGTGATAAATCGAAAAGCGGAAAAAAGAGAAAGAGAAGAAGTGTGAGGGCGTAGATCTGAAAACAAATTATTTATTTTTATTGTTAGTTTTGTTGAACGAGTTGTCTTTGTTTTTAGGTGTGATAAAAGATTTGAAGAAGATGAAGAATACAAGTTCGTGAACACAAGTTCCTATCTTCCTAGCGATGATGATTAGCTATATTAGAGTAACAATATATTAGTTAGTATTTCTGTGTATTAAAGCATGTATTAATAATACCAATATTGTAATTAGGCCAGTTGTATATTGTAATTAGGCTAGCTGTCAAATATGGACAACTGTCATTCATTCATAAGCCTAACTGGTCTTCTATATAAGCTAGGTGTAACCGTTTTGTAAACACAAGGTTTTGATCAATGAAATGAAACTGAATATTCCAGAAAACTCTACTTTCTCTATCTTCATCTATTTTGATATGGTATCAGTAATGTAGTTCAGATCCATGGTAGAACTAACTCCACAACCGCTCTCCGCTCCGTCCGGCGCCGCCAGTAGCTCAAGTTCTTCTTCCGATTCACATCGTTTTCGATTTTCACTTGTTATCTCTGAAAAACTCACTGATGATAATTTCCCTCTATGGCGGCAATAGGTTGAGCCATATATCAATGCTCATAGTTTGTTTTGTGTCCTCGAATTCCACCAAAGTCTGTTGATGATTCTGCTCGTCTCGCCGAATCAATCAATCCTGATATTCTTGGCTTCAAACCACTCTCTCTAGTGATATTCTTTCTCGCGTTCTTGGATCTTCGTTCTCTCATGAACTCTGGGACCGTTTATTTGCGTACTTTCAGAAGCAAACACGTGCTAAGGCTTGTCACCTTCGTGTGGAGCTCCGATCTTTCACTCTAGAGAATCGATCGGTCAAGGAATATCTTCTTCAGATTCTCAAAATTGTTGATTCCTCCATCTCATCACATTGATGTCATTCTTGAAAGTTTGCCATCTTAATTTTCTCCTATTGTATCTGTGATCGAGAGTAAATTTGATGTTATAGACTTGGATGAAGTTGAGGTTCTACTCTGTGCACATGAACTTAGACTTGAGAAGTTCAAGAAGACTGTTCTCACTGATGCAGCATCTCTCAACCTTACACATGTTTCTCCCTCTCAACCACCAGCTGCTTCCACTGATTCTAATGAGGTACCTTATGAATCGCCTCTTTCTCTTTCGAATGAGCCGGATTACAACTCTTTTAGAGGTGGTGGTGGTCGTAATCAGCTCGGTGGTCGTGGAGGACGTGGTGGACGTGGTCGAGGTGGTAGAAACTCTGATATTCAATGTTTGGTGTGCTCTAATCCTGGTCACTCTGCTTTGGATTTTTGGCATAGGTTTAATCAGCAGTACCATGACTCCCTTCCTCATCAAACACCTCCTGCTTATGGTCCTTCTGGTCTTCACTCTTATGGTTTCTCTGGTGCATTGACTCCACCTCCCTATCCATACTACCAACCCTCAAACACATGGATGAGGTCTCAAGCTCCTTCACGCACTTCAGCCATGCTTATGACTCCTCCTAGTGCCTTTTTGACCAATGCAGGGCCCTCCTCTTCCAACTCCTAGTTCCCAGACTCTGGCGCTTCGTTCCATGTTACCGGAGATGCACGAAATGTACACCAGCTCACACCACTTGAAGGCCATGACCAAATTTACATTGGAAATGGTCAAGGTTTGAGCATCAAGTCTTCTGGCTCTAGCACTTTTTCTTCTCCTATACAACCTCATCTTTCTCTTACTCTTAAAAATTTATTGCATGTTCCTCTCATTACTAGAAATCTCATCAGTGTGAGCCAATTTTGCAAAGATAACAATGTTTACTTTGTCTTTAATGCTAATACTTTTTCTTCTCCTATACAACCTCATCTTTCTCTTACTCTCAAAAATTTATTGCATGTTCCTCACATTACTAGAAATCTCATCAGTGTGAGCCAATTTTGCAAAGATAACAATGTTTACTTTGTCTTTAATGCTAATACTTGTCTTGTCCAATTTCAGGCAACTAATGCTACTTTACTTCAAGGGCAAGTTGGACCTGATGGCTTATATGAGTTTCCAGCTATCAAGCTTTCCTCTGCTCTGCCTTCAGCTATGTCCAACACTCTGCCATCTGTTAACTCTGTTTGTCGTCATAGTTCTATCAATTCAGTTTCTTGTATTACACCTAATACATTGTCTGTATGGCATCAACGTCTTGGCCACCCTAATAATCATTCCCTTAGATTAGTTTTACAACATTGTAATATTGATTTTAATAATAATAAAGATGCATCTGAGTTCTGTACTGCTTGTTGCTTGGGCAAGGCCCACAAATTGCCCTCACCCCCTTCACGTACTCTCTACACACAACCCCTTGAACATATCTACAGTGACTAATGGGGCCCCTCCCCTCACACTTCTACTCTAGGCTATAAGTATTATATTACATTTGTAGATGCATATACTAGGTTCACATGGATTTACCTACTTAAAGCTAAGTCTGATGCACTTACCATTTTTAAACAATTTAAATCTTTAGTTGAACTTCAATTTGGTTTTCCCATCAAAGCTGTTCAAACTAACTAGGGAGTGAATTTCGTTCTTTTACTCAGTTTTTGTCCACTCTTGGGGTTGTCCACCGACTTATTTGTCCACATACTCATCATCAAAATGGGGTGGTGGAACGAAAGCATAGACATATTGTTTATATCGGTCTTAATTTGCTTAGTCATGCCTCTCTACCACTTAAATATTGGGATTATGCATTTCTTATTGCAGTTTACTTAATCAACAGACTCCCTTCGACTCCTTTAAATTTTCAAGTACTATATACCCTGCTTTTCAATCATCCCCCTGATTACGAATTTCTTAAGGTGTTTGGTTGTGCATGTTTTCCATTGCTTCGTCCTTATAATACTCACAAATTAGATTTTCGTTCTCATGAATGTTTATTCCTTGGGTATTCCCCCACCCATAAAGGGTATAGGTGTCTCTCCCCTAGTGGTAGGCTTTATATTTCTAAGGATTTCCTATTCAATGAGTCTAGAGTTCCTTTTCCTGAGTTGTTTTCAAAGCCTCTTGACAGTTTATGCACTCCTACAGCAGTTCAGTTGTCTCCCTTTGGTTACACAACTCTGGCCCCACCTCACCTACCCCTAATACTTCATCTATGTTCTATGTACCTACTTCCCAGCAGTCTTCTCCTCTGTGTGGGTCCTCTTCTGCTGAGTCCAGTCACTCTTCACCCTCTCTCGAGCTCCATCACAGTCTCTTTCCACAGATTCTTCAACTATGTATATTCATAACCCTCTTCCTACCTCAAACACAACCCCTGTTTTCTCTCCTCTCCCACCCACAGCTCAACCAGTTTCCAAAATTGAACACAAAGCTCAACCAATTTCCAAAATTCCCCAAAATACTCATTATATGCAAACTAGAGCCAAAGATGGTTTCATTCAGCCTCGTCTTGAACCACGGTTATTGTTGGCCCACATTGAGCTCAAATTAGTCAAGTAAGCTTTGGATGCCCCTCATTGGAAGGAAGCAATGAAAACTGAATACAATGCTCTCCAGAAGAATCACACATGGTCTCTAGTTCCCTTACCACCTAACAAAACCTCCATATGCTGCAAGTGGGTTTTTAGAGTCAAAGAAAACTCGGATGGTACTCTCAACAAATACAAGGGACAATTGGTTGCAAAAGGTTTTCACCAAAGGCATGGTCTTGACTTCACTGAAACTTTCTCACCTGTGGTGAAGCCTATAACTATCAGATTAATTCTTTCTCTGGCTGTCACAAATAAATGGTCTCTGCAATAGCTAGACATCAACAATGCTTTTCTCAATGGGCTGCTCCGTGAGGAGGTGTATATGGACCAACCTCAAGGCTTTGAACAAGGTTACCCCACTATGGTTTGCAAGCTTCACAAGGCTCTTGTTGTAAATTCGATTAACTCACACCAATACCTTTGATGTGTGTGGAGCAATTTGATTGAAGTAATTGAAGGGGTATGAAAAACACAAGAAGGGGGGTTGAATTGTGTTTTTAAAAGATAAAAGCTTTTTCTAGATATTGCTATCTATCAGAGTTTTTAGGCAGCGGAAAACTAAACACAATAAAACAAATAACAGAGAGAGAGAGAAAGAGAAAGATGAACACGCATGATTTATACTGGTTCCCCTTGTTGGAACAAAATGAGTTTTTAGTTATAAAACACCCTAAGTTTTGATGATAACAATGTATTAAATGAACAATTGGTATTACTAATGAATGATCTAGTGTGCAGGAACAAAGTAAAAATCTTATTCACTCAGATCATCATTTGAGCCTCTGAAGGACACAGTCTGAATCGTTTAAACTCTGAGAAGCAAGAAGCTTCAGAGCCTCTGAAGAAGTCCTCAGATGACAAAGAGAGAAACACAGTCTGAAGCTTGCGTACAACATTCAGAAGATCAATGAAATGTTATTACCAGATTCTGAATGACACTCTCTGAAGAAAGACAGCTCATAGCTAATGGAATAGTACAACGGTCTTATCAGCAAAAAGAAGATTGTACTACCAACGGTCCTTTCTCAACGTCTTTATACTTAGAGTATAAATAGAAGACTTTTTGCTTGAGAGAAGACTACTGGAAGATTATCAAACTCAGAGAAAGACTTAAATTGTATTCAAGCTGTGAACTGTTTTCATTCTTTCTTTTGTAACTTTCTAAGTCAAATATCTTTTGATATTGTAGGCTCTGAACTGAGTGTTTAGAGAGTCTAGCTTAGAACTTCCAGTCCTACTTAATCTGTGTATTAAGTTAGTTTGGGAAGTCTCTTGTCTTGTGTGACTTGAGCAAGGAAGTCTCTTGTCTTGTGTGACTTGAGCAAGGAAGTCTCTTGTCTTGTGTGACTTGAGCAAGGAAGTCTCTTGCTTGTGTGCTTGAGCATTAGGATTGTAATCTTTGTGATTATAGTGAAATCCCTTGGAAGTGCAAGGGTACTGGACTACTCTCGTTTTGTGAGAGGAACCAGTATAAAATTCTGTGTGTGCACTCTTCTCTCTCTCTCATTGTCTTATTTGTGTTTTGCGCTTTGACTAGCTTCTTTCATCCGCTGCGTTACAATCTGTTTACGAGAAAAGAATTATTTTTTCAAAACACAATTCAACACCCCTTCTTGTGTTTTTCACCTTCAATTGGTATCAAGAGCTCCAGTTCTGTTTTTTAATCACTTCACAGTGAGACAGTAAAAGATCTTTGAAAAACACTGTATGTCTGGGGAATCCACACCTACACCTACACCTACACCTACTGTTACAGATCTTTCTCAAGTTCAATACAACTACGACAACATGACTTCTACCTCTTCAGCGTCTAATCATGATTCCAGCAATAAAAAGGTTCCAGTTTTTAGTGGTGATGCTCTAAGATTTGAATGGTGGAAAGATAGCATTTACCACTACGTCAATGGAATTGATGATGAGCTTTGGGACCTGATAGAAGAAGGAGTACCTATTGATGGAATAGGTCCTGATGGAAAGATTACGTTAGCTCAGAAGAGAGCATTGTCTGTTGAGAACAAGAAGATATTTTCCAAACACAACAAAGTCAAACAAATCATGATGTCTGCCATATCTCATGATGAATATACCAAAATAATGGATAGATCTACAACAAAAGCTATGTATGACTCTCTCTGCTCAAACTATGATGGTAATAGGCATGTTCAGAATGCAAAAGCAAGACTACTGGTTCAGCAGTATGAGCTTTTTACCATGAAACCTGAGGAAGACATTGAGACTATGTTTTCTAGATTTCAGACTCTGGTATCTAATCTCAGGATTCTGAAGAAAAGCTATACAACCTCTGATCATGTGTGGAAGATCCTGAACAGCTTGACTGACAAATGGAGACCTAAGGTCACAGCTATTGAAGAAGCTAAGGATCTTGAGAAAATCACTCTTGAATCACTCATCAGCAATCTCAAGAGCCATGAGATGGCATTGAGTGCTAATGCAGTGAAGAAGAAGGAAAGGTCAGTGGCTTTAACTTCAACCAAGAAATCTTCTAAAGCATTCAAGGCTAAAACTCTAGAGGTTAAGGAGGATTCTTCTTCAGATGATCAAGAAGATGAACAGGATGAGGAATTTGCCATGTTCACCAGAAACTTTCAAAAATGGGCAAGAATGAACAAGAGTCACAAAGGAAATAGCTCAAGGAATGCTTCTAGTAGAGAAGAGAAGAACTGCTTCAAGTGTAACAAACCAGGACACTTCATTGCTGAGTGTCCTGAAGCATCATCAAAGGACAAAAACAAGAAGATCAATAGCAAGAGAGAGAGCTACAAGAGGAGATTCCAGAAGAGCTTAATGGAAACATTTGAGAACCTGGAAACATCCTCAGACAGTGATGATGAAGAAGCAAATGTGGCTCTGATGGCTACAGCTGATGGAGACTCTGAAGAATCAGACTCTGAGGGATCAGACTCTGAAGGATCAGACTCTGATGGATCAGACTCTGATGAATTTGAACAGGTATTTTTAAATTATTCTAAAGAACAACTTTTAACCTATCTTGGTATGTCTCTAAGCAAGTTTGCTGAATCATCCTCTAAACTAAAACTTTTAAAAACACAGAAGGATGAGTTAGCAAAGAAAGCTGAACATTTTCAAGCTCTATATAAAAATTCTTTAATCAAAATTGAAGAACTTGAAAATGGGTGCACAAGATGTTACAAACCTACTGATGAGCATGAGGTTGCTCTTCAGGAGTTTGTTCATCAGAACGTCAACAAAAGTAAGATGGCATCAATGATTTATAATGTTTGCAAAAATGTAGGTGAAGGAATTGGTTACTCATATGGTAAATCATATGGGAAACAAAATTCTTATATTTGTTTGAATAATACTCCTGATAATCTTTATTCAACCTTTGTGCCTGCGAAAAGCAAAGGCAAAGTTGTGGTTGTTTCAGACTCTGAGGGTATCTCTGGAATCTGCAAAACAAGCTCTGAAGTCACTTCAAAGGTTGTTTCTCAGAACCCCAAAGAAAGCAACTCTGGACCTAAGCATTCAGAACCTGGGACTATCAAGTCTAAGACTCTGAAAACTTTGGGACTCAGAAGCTCATCCAATCAGACTCTAAAACAAACTACGCTGATGATAATTAATCAACATAAGACTCTGGTAAGCAAAACTAATCTTAGATTAGAAGAGCAACCTAAGTTCTATAGTGATTATCAATCAAAGCCAAAATTTCAAAATCATTGGACTAAGAAGGTCAATTTTCAAAGACCTAACTTTCAAAAGAAATTTTTTAGAAGTCCACAAAGCTTTTCACAGAGGTAAGAAAGAACTAAAGATTATAGAACTAACCAAACTGGACCCAGAAAGCAATGGGTACCAAAATGTAAAATTGTCTACCATTCAGATTTTCATTGTAGGAAAAACCATTTCAAATCAGATGAATGGAGGCTAGTGATCAGCTGTGGAAGGAAAGCCTATGTTCCCAAACATTACTTTACTTCCAAAGCTGCTGAAGTGGACATAGCTAATGAGTATTGGAGAGAACTTCACAATGAATGTAAAGGGTATTATTACAATGATTGACCTTGTTTATTCTACAGCTATCCAGACTGAAAGAAAATGGTAATCAATCATGGTATCTGGATAGTGGATGTTCAAGGCACATGACTGGTAATAAGAAAATGTTCACATCTTTAAACCTTGAAGATGGTGGAACAATTGGCTTTGGAGGTAACCAGAAAGGCAAGATCAAAGGTACAGATATTGTAGGTAACTCCTCCCTTTTAATTAAGAATGTATGGTTTGTAGATGGACTCAAACACAACCTATTTAGCATTAGTCAATTTTGTGACAATGGGTTTGTGGCTAATTTTGATAAAGGATCATGTACTGTAATTAGAGAATCTGACAAGTCCATAGTGTTCAAAGGTAAGAGAGTAGGCAATGTGTTTAAAATAAACCTTTCTGATTTGGCAGACCAAGAGGTCAAATGCTTGCTAACTCTGAGTGAAGAGAAGTGGGTATGACATAAAAGGTTAAGTCATGCTAACTGGAGGTTAATCTCTAAGCTTAGCAAACTTGACCTTGTCAGAGGCCTACCTAAGCTTCACTATCACTCAGATGCTCTTTGTGGGTCTTGCCAAAAAGGAAAGAGTGTGAAAACTTCTTTTAAACCTAAACATGTTGTTTCTCAAAAATAAGGATGATGCATATGATGTCTTTAGTAGTTTTTGCACACAGATACAAAAAGAAAAAGGTTTACACATTTTAAAAGTTAGAAGTGATCATTGTGGTGAATTTGAAAATGAAAAGTTTGAAAAATTTTGTGAAAAATATGGCATCTTACATGAGTTCTCCTTTCCTAGAACTCCACAGCAAAATGGAGTTGTAGAGAGAAAGAATAGAACTCTGCAATAAATGGCCAGAACCATGATGCATGAGACTAACATTGCCAAGTATCCGTGGGCAGAGGCTGTAAACACAGCATGTTATGTTCAAAATAGAATCTATATTAGACCTATTTTGAATAAAACAACATATGAACTATTTAAGGGAAAGAAACCCAGTGTATCCTATTTTCATCAATTTGGTTTTACATGTTACATTCTGAATACAAAAGTTCATCTAAGGAAATTTGATGCTAAAGCTTATAAGGTTATCTTTATTGGATACTCTGAACGCTCAAAAGCATACAGAGTGTATAATTCTGAAACTCACTCAGTGGAAGAAAGTATGCACATAAAATTTGATGACAAGCAGCCTGGCAAAGTGTCAGAGCTAGTTGAGAACTTTTCTAATCTACAACTATCAGATGATGAAGAATCAGAACCTGAAGGAACATCAGAACCATCTCAACCAACTTCTGAAGAAACGAATTCAACTCCTGAAACTTTGGACTCTGAAGATCACTCAGCATTAGAAATTATCAGAAGCAGTCCAAGCAGAGTTGAACAATCAAAGCATTCTTTCAAATACAAATCCTCACATCCAGAAGAGCTAATCTTGGGTAACAAGGACAGGCCAAGGAAAACTAGATCAAGCTTCAGAAATGAAGACTCATTAATTGGATTAATCTCCTTAGTGGAACCAAGTTCAACTGATGAAGCACTAGCTGATGATGCATGGATTGTAGCAATGCAAGAAGAGCTAAACCAATTTGAAAGAAATGAAGTATGGAGCTTAGTACCCAAACCTTCTCAGATTAACATATCATTGGAACAAAATGGGTCTACAGAAACAAGTTAAATGAACAAGGAAAAGTTGTTCTTAATAAGGCAAGACTAGTAGCTCAAGGGTATAGTCAACAAGAGGAGATTGACTACACTGAAACATTTGCTCCAGTTGCTAGACTTGAGGCTATTAGATTACTCCTTTCCTATGCTACACATCACAATATAATTTTATATCAAATGGATGTTAAAAGTGCATTCTTAAATAGTTACATTTCTGAAGAAGTATATGTCAAACAACCTCCTGGTTTTGAGGATGCTTCACATCTTGACCATGTTTTTAAGCTAAAGAAATCACTCTATGGTCTGAAACAAGCTCCCAGAGCTTGGTATGAGAGGCTGAGCAATTTCTTAGTTGAAAAAGGTTTTCAAAAAGGTCAAGTTGACAATACTCTCTTTAGTAAAACATTTAAGAATGACATTTTAATTATTCAAATTTATGTTGATGACATTATTTTTGGATCTGCTAATCCATCTTTGTGCAAGGAATTTTCTAAGATTATGCAGGAAGAATTTGAAATGAGCAGGATGGGAGAGCTGAAATTCTTTCTGGGAAACCAAATCAACCAAAACAAAGATGGAACCTACATTCATCAGAACAAGTATACAAAGGAGCTGCTGAAGAAATTCAACATGGAAGACTGCAAACCAATGACAACACCAATGCATCCAACAAGCAGTCTCAGCAAGGATGATTCAGAAGGCAAAGTAGATCAGAAGCTATACAGAGGTATGATAGGTTCTTTACTTTACCTAACTGCATCAAGACCTGATATTTTATTCAGTGTCTGTTTGTGTGCTAGATTCCAATCAGATCCTAGAGAATCTCATTTTACTGCTGTAAAGAGAATCTTTAGATATCTGAAGGGAACCACAAATCTTGGCTTATTTTATAAGAAAACAAATGATTATAAGTTGATAGGATTCTGTGATGCTGACATTGCTGGAGACAAGATAGAGAGGAAATCCACAAGTGGCAATTGTCAATTTGTTGGAGAGAATCTCATATCTTGGGCTAGCAAAAGACAAACTACTATAGCTTTGTCTACAGCAGAAGCATAATACATATCAGCAGCCAAGTGTTGCACACAACTACTCTGGATGAAATATCAGTTAGAGGATTACAAAGTTAATAGTCACAATATTCCACTTTTCTGTGATAACACTGCAGCTATTCAACTTTCTAAAAATCCAATTTTGCATTCAAGAGCTAAACACATTGAAATTAAACATCATTTTATAAGAGACCTTGTTCAGAAGGGTAGTGTAAATTTTCAATACATTGAAACTGAAAGACAATGGGCTGATATATTTACAAAACCCTTAGCAGTTGAAAGACTAGATTTTATTAAAAAGCATCTGAACATGTCTTTAGTCTCTGAAGAAACCAAGCTCTGAAAGTCAAAATTGTGAATTCAGCCTCTGAACTCTTTATATTCTGAAAGGTTTTTAGAAGCTGAAAGTTTTAAACTATGAAGTGTTTCAGCCAAGTGGAGTACACGTGTCAATTACTTTGTCTTTACTCACAATCTGTGATTGGTTAGAGTAAAGGGAATTTATGACGAAAGTCTTTAATGCAACGAATGTACTCCCTCATGATTGTTTCAATAAGAGTTTTTCAAAATCACTTTATTCACTTTCACACAAGTTCACTCTCACATCCCACACTTTTCATTCTCTAAAACCCAGAACATATTCTTTATCCCCCATATTAGCAAAACCCAGTTCTTAAACCTCAGAAATGGCAAGTTCATCTTCTCAATTAAGGTTTCCAGAGGACATCCCAATCAATATCTACGCTCAAGATTCTTATCTTAAAGATGCCACAATGAATCTTCGCTTTGAAGAAATTAAATTGGTTATGGAAAGACCAATAGACTTTAAGCCTTAAGAGTCAATGGGCATGATTATAAAGAGTTCTTTGTTGAACAAGGCTGGGGGCACTACTTTGATATGCTTAATGGTCCTATTTACTCAAACTTAGATTATGACTTCTGGAGAAAAAGTGAAGTAGTTACTTTGGTGGATGCAAATGCAGAACTTCAACGGGTAATTGATCAGAATCCAAGTGAAAATAAGGGAAAATCAAGAGTGGAATTGGGTCTGAGAAAATTCACAGAAACAGAGATACGTTCTAGTATTGGTGGATTTCTAGTTATCTTAACAAGAAGCAATTTGGCCAAGATGATGGATCTTCCCAACTCTGGAATAGTCAGACTCTACACTGTAGCATCTGGAAGAAAGTCTGTATATCTCAATGACATGGCCAGACTCTGCTTCAAGAATCAGACAATGTCAAATAGAGTTGGTCATCTGAATGATAGAGAAAAAGTTCTTGCCAATATTGTCTTCTCTTCAATTCTTCCTAGGGACACTGGTAGTGATTCTCTGAATTGGGATCAGAGACACTTCATCTATTTCCTTTCTGCAAAGAAGAAAATGAATCTACCTGCTTATATCTTTCAACACCTTTGTGAAACAATTTGTGAAGCTCAAAAGTTTGACAATCCTTCCAAGTTGATTTCACATCCAAGGCTCTTAAGCTACATCTTTGAGCAACTTGGTCTTCCATATAGATTCATGGTGGCTGGAGTGTCTGAAGATCTTGAACAAGCCAGGGCACCAATACTTGATGCTAGAGTATTGGTGAGTCTACGTTTGAAGAAGTCAGGAAAGCTAATTTATCCTCAACAACCTCTCTTGATAAATAGGGCTAAATTTCAACCTATGAGTGAAGAGTTTATCTTTGACAATGAACCTCCTGAAGTCATCTTGGAATACATGAGGTTAATGAAAGAAAGAGGAGTTACAATCACTCATAAGGATATTGGAAGAGGTATTGGTCGTACATTTGCACAAATCATGAAAGCTGTTAAGGAAGAGGTTTTCAGTGATTATGAAGAGGATATCATGGTTGATGAGCCAACAATGGAAGAGCCTGCAGTTGATAAGCCAGAGGATGAAGAACATGCGGTTGAAGATATTGTGGCTGAAGAACAAGATGGTAACGATCATGTGGATGCAGAACCAGTTACTGAAAGACTTGCTGCGTGCAAAAGTTTTCAGAAGAACTCGTACAAAGATCAGATGCAGGTATTAACTATTCTTTTAATTATTGCAATAGAATATCTGAAGCATCAATTCTGGAGAATGTCCAACCCCTTAACACCATGTATCCCACAACCTCTGAACCTGAATATATTCATGTTTCAGACTCTGATTCAGAGTCTTCTGACTCATTTGATGAAATGATAGCAGGTTTTGAACGATTTAAACCTAGAGCTAAGCATATTCCTGAGGAGGAAATAGCTCAGCCATCTAATGTTGCAACCCCTCAACCATCACCCAAAATTCTCACTGAGGAAGAGATTCTGAAGGAGCCATCTTTCAGAGTTTCTCCTATCCATCCAACCTCTGAACCATCAAACATCACACCATCTGAACCACCCATATCAATTCCATCAGACTCTCCAAAACCTTCATCATCTATACACCACCTGAGATGCTTATAGATAATGATATTGCAATAAATGATAGAATTGATACTACAGATGATCATTTGACTCGTTCACCTAGTGGTCCAAGTCAACCAGACTCTGCACCACATGAGGAACAGAAAGAGGAAGGGAATTCAGACAAGAAGTCAAGGATTCTGAACTTAATAGAACATTCGCTTGATCGACAAGAGGATAAGCTTCTGGAGCTTGTGGCATACTCAAGAGCATCTAAATCCAAGACTCAACAACTTCTCACTCTTTTCTTGTCCAAACACCCTTATGATTCTATTTTTTGCACCTTCTATTATTACTTATCCTTTTGCTTTGTTTTTAAATTTTTTGATAATGACAAAAGGGGGAGTAATTATGTTGTACTATTGTCAGTAGTATATTTTTAATAACTACTCAATAAGAATCTGAAACTGTCATAAAAATAAGAATCTAATCTCTTTCATATCTATGCTTAATGTTTATGAACTTAATTAATAAGGAGAGCGAATTAATAAACATAATTGTGTTTGCATAGATGAAGATAGTTAAGATTGTGCTCTTAATTATTTTTATCAAACTCAGGAGTTGAGCTTGCAAACCTCACACTCTGAGAGTTAAGTATGTAGATACAATCAAGTTTATCAAATTGTTCTTATACTGATTCAACTTAATTATGGATAAAACTTAGGGGGAGCTTGCAAACCTAACCCTAATGGTTTATCAGACTCAGGGGGAGCCACTACAACAAAAAAGGGCTTTTAATAGCGCTTATTTTGACTTTTAATAGCGCTTTAAAACGCTATTACTTCTACCGCTATTATAGGTCTGGATACCTATAATAGCGTTTCTAAAACGCTATCAAATGTGCACGTTTAATAGCGGTTTTTCGAAAAAAACGTTGTAGTATGTAACTGCGCGCATCCAAATAGGCTTATGGATACGGATTTTGATAGCGCTTTTGTATAAAAGCGCTTTTATATGTGATCTATAATAGCGCCCGTGTTTATAAAACGCTATTATAATACCATGTCTGGACCAACTTTTAATAGCGCCCATGTAAAAAACGCTATTGTATGACTTGTCCTTTTTTTTTCCTTCTAATCCTGTCCATTTTTTTAAAATTGCTCTTGAACTTTTAAAATAGTACCAATAAATCAAGCTCTGATAAAACAAAAACTCTTTTAATACATTCATTGGCTTGTAGCTTCTCTAACCACATAATACATTCAAACAATATACAATCAATATCAAGAAAATCTCTTCAAATCCAAACACAAATTGCATTTCAACTAATTAATATATGAATTACACAACATATTTCCTAAAAAAAATGTACATACACTAGTGAAACAGAGGCTCTCATAATATATCCATTTCATAAATAAAACTAATTTGAGTACAAGACAAATCCGAATCGGACGGTACAAGGACAAGCACCACTCACTACAAACATATCAAACACTAAAATAATGTGAGGTACTCCCTTTGCACCCATCATACTCTTTGCACCTACAATGCTTAAATGAATTATGTACCACAGCAACACCAGTATGTAAAACATCGCTATCATAAATGAACTGGAGCCCAAGCTTCAATGCATCCTCTCCACTCACCAAAACTAAATACAGCAGCACCATCACTGTCATCAATAGCATTTTCATTAAAATCAGAGCTCATACCAAAATTAGAACTAATAATTTAATGAAAACTCAAGATTTAGACAATTAATAGACATAACAAGCTATTATCCTATCTTGAAGTATTGCCAGCAGTAACAAAACCAGGTTAAGAAACTCATGAATATAGTTATAAAGCCTATCTTAGTGGAAGGTACAAATGCAATAGTACAAAGAAACTCACTCGTCGGGTTCGTGCACATCACCGACAATTTAGAGCCTATGCATTATGTCTACTTCTAATATAATCAATTTTATTATATTAGAAGTAGACATAATACATAGGCTAGTGGTCACATAATAAGAACCATTTTTTTTTTTGAATAAAATAAGCACACCCATTTTAAAATACACAAAACAGTAACTCAATGTGAACATACCTCTGGAGGATCAAATTTGGCTCCAAGGTTGCTGCATTTGCCATGTGCTTCAGCATATACCTGCATCACAAATAAATTTTTTAAATATCAAATAGATTAGTTTTATGTTGAATTAACATGGACAGGGGAAAAAGTTTGGCTATTTTTTTACCTTGAAGGAAGGATCGTCAAAAAGAGCAGCATCAGTTGGCAAGACCAATATATCTTCATCCTTTTTTGCTTTGATGTCCTGTATTTAACAACAATTAACAGTTAACAAAAAGAAAAAGTAAATTGTGCATACTCCCCCTCTCCTCTTCTACTCTCCCTTTACTGTTATACAATCCCCCATCCCAAAAAAATTAATTAAAAAATCTGACCTTGAAGTAAGAGTTGTCAAATTTTAACCATTGTGCGGTCCAGGGTTGTCCCCCAGATGCCCCTGGCCCATCTTTCTGTATATTTCATTGATTTCAAATATCATTCCATTCAAAAAACTATTTGATCGTCATCACATAAACAAGCTCTAAAGAGAAACAAAACTCGACAGATCTGTATACACAAGATTAAATATAGTTAACATAAGAACTATCAAGGACATAAAGAAATAACTAGCAAAGATTTAGTTTTACTTTTCTTAAAAGTAAACATCAGACAGAAATAGAGGGTCAAGACAAGCGAGTAATAACAAACACTCATCATATCTAATCTAATCAAGATACTTTTTGATTATGCAGCAGTGAAGCATTAGCAAAATTTAGAGTAGAGATGCTGCATTGGTAATGTCTTCCAATTCCAAATCAGGAATTATCTTCTGAAAACAGACCATAATGATGATTCAAATAAGAAATTAATATGTACTTGCAGTGTCCCATGAAATTCCCACTCATCAATAACATTTTTATTTCATAGATGAATCCTTAAAACATATTTCAAGTTTTTATTTCGTGCACAGAAAAGTGGGGACATATAGAGCCTACAGGCAACTAATAACAACTGCATAACAGACCTTAACTAAGTATCCACGGAAGTCATCAGGGTGACTAGATATGATCTGATCACAAACAGTTATAGCATCACCGACATGGACAAAGTCTGAATAGGCTTTCCCTAGAAGTAATTCCCCTAGAAGTAATTCAACCTGAGTATCATATCAAAGCAAATATAAAATGGAAAAAAATATAATTATATAGAAAGAACATTTTCTATGAAAGAAAGAACTAGGAAAATTTAATGTATAGTATTTGCATTAGGAATGTTAAATCAAGGAAAATCTTGAAAGCAAAACAAAACATTCAGATGAAAAGTTAACTAAACTTATTTTCCTGATTGTTAAATTACTCCATTCCACTGGTGTATAAAGATAATGTTATTAGTCTAATTTGCAGTGATGTTGAGCTTGTAAAAATAGATACAACTAATCCTGATTACTTTGATTCTGAAAGATATTCAACCTTAATTAGAAGGCTATGCTTATGATTTACATGCAATCTTAGAGGAATTTCAAGTTGATTCATGTATCTTTGTTGGTCAATATTCTATTTCTGCTATGATTGGAACTGTTGCATCAATTTCCCGACTTGATCTTTTTGCTAAAGTTATCATGATTTCTGCTTCACTACTAAAATCCATAGTTGGATAGATAAGATATATAACTTATAATTATTAATATGGATCTCAGACACTCCAATCATAGATATGAGCAAAATGGCTAATGGGTCAAATATAATGAGTCACTTTTTGAGTGTTCTGCATCACAATTCAAATTCAGGCAACAAAACAACACCTAAGAAAGAATGAACTGATGAACTAAAAATAAGTCAAATTTAATGAGTCACTTTAAGTAATCTGTCATACTACTTGGTGTAAGAAGTGGAATAAGCTTCTATAGCAATTGAAAATCAGAGTAGATATGGAACAATGAACTAAAAATAAGTGCAATTGAAAAAAACAAATTTAATATCTTCCACTAAAAATCACAATTGTAAACACACCACTACAGTTGAAAAAATAACAGGTGATTACCCAACACCCAAAAACAATTTTGTCTACTAAATTAAATCAATAGTTTGCATCAATTGTAAGCATACCTTAATGACGGCGACGAACGAGTACGACTACTGACTGTGATTGGATTAAGGTTCTTGGAGAGAAGAATATTTTTGGGTTATGGGTTAGGGTTCACAGTGGTTTATGGATTCTTGGATATCAGGATTGACGAGTGTGATTGAAGAAGACAACTTGAACGATTAATCGGGAAACACCTTCTGAGTTCCGATTGCTCTAACTTCAATTTCTCTGGGAATCAACCTCTTTGAGTTCCTATTGCTCTGAGTTTGATTACAGAGGAACGAGATTCCTTTGGGTTTGAAGCTACAAGACGATCGATTTCGAATCTAGAGTTTGAGTTCAAAGTTTGCTGGGAATTGTTTGAAAAAACTAGAAGAACATTGATTTTGTTTCTAGGGTTTGATTTCAATTTTTACTGGAAGTGGATCAGATCGTGGGGTTTGATTGCTCTGCTTATTTATTTTTTTTATTTTATGTTTTTGTTTTTTTTTTAAATTTATTATATGATTTAGGAACCAAGGGGTCAAGGGTTCGACACCCACCCACTACCCTTTTTTATTAATTTCCGGCGCGCGCGTATTAGCTTTAATAGCGATTTCTAAAAGCGCTATTATAATACTCCGCATTTTGGGATTTAACAGCCGTTTTCATACAAAACGCTATAATAGTGTTGTTGGTCGAAGGCTTTTATAGCGTTTTTACTGGAAACGCTATTATAATTGCTACAGTTTATATTTTGATAGCGCTTTTTAAATAAGCGCTATTAAAAGGGCGCTACTAAAAACTCTATTAAAAGCTAGCTTACAAACCTCAACAACCTGATGTTGACATAATTAAATTAATCAACAACAATTGTATTTAATACTATATGTTTGTCATCATCAAAAAGGGGGAGATTGTTGGAACAAAATGAGTTTTTAGTTATAAAACACCCTAAGTTTTGATGATAACAATGTATTATATGGACAATTGGTATTACTAATGAATGATCTAGTATGCAGGAACAAAGTAAAAATCTTATTCACTCAGATCATCATTTGAGCCTCTGAAGGACACAGTCTGAATCGTTTAGACTCTGAGAAGCAAGAAGCTTCAGAGCCTCTGAAGAAGTCCTCAGATGCCAAAGAGAGAAACACAGTCTGAAGCTTGCGTACAACATTCAGAAGATCAATGAAATGTTATTACCAGATTCTGAATGACACTCTCTGAAGAAAGACAGCTCATAGCTAATGGAATAGTACAACGGTCTTATCAGCAAAAAGAAGATTGTACTACCAACGGTCCTTTCTCAACGTCTTTATACTTAGAGTATAAATAGAAGACTTTTTGCTTGAGAGAAGACTACTGGAAGATTATCAAACTCAGAGAAAGACTTAAATTGTATTCAAGCTATGAACTGTTTTCATTCTTTCTTGTGTAACTTTCTAAGTCAAATATCTTTTGATATTGTAGGTTCTGAACTGAGTGTTTAGAGAGTCTAGCTTAGAACTTTCAGTCCTACTTAATCTGTGTATTAAGTTAGTTTGGGAAGTCTATTGTCTTGTGTGACTTGAGCAAGGAAGTCTCTTGTCTTGTGTGACTTGAGCAAGGAAGCCTCTTGTCTTGTGTGACTTGAGCTAGGAAGTCTCTTTGTCTTGTGTGACCTAGAGCAAAGAAGTCTCTTGCTTGTGTGCTTGAGCATTAGGATTGTAATCTTTGTGATTATAGTGAAATCCCTTGGAAGTGCAAGGGGACTGGACTACTCTCGTTTTGTGAGAGGAATCAGTATAAAATTTTGTGTGTGCACTCTTCTCTCTCTCTCTCTCTCTCTCTCTCTCACATTGTCTTATTTGTGTTTTGCGCTTTGACTAGCTTCTTTCATCCGCTGCGTTACAATCTGTTTACTAGAAAAGAATTATTTTTTCAAAAGACAATTCAACCCCCCCTTCTTGTGTTTTTCACCTTCACCCGTCACAAATCGAGAGTACTCCAGTCCCCTTGCACTTCCAAGGAATTTCACTATAATCACTAAAGATTACAATCCTAGTGCTCAAGCACACAAGCAAGAGTCTTCTATTGCTCAAGTCACACACGACAAGAGACTTCTTAGATATTGCTCAAGTTAAACTAAACAAGAGACTTTTTCCAAATTGAATAACTCACTAGAGTATTCACTAAACTATTAAGCTTATCTAAGAACTTAAAACACTTAACACAATAAGTGAATTACAAAAGAAGTCTTCAGAGGCTTAATCAGTTCTTATAGAAGATTTGAATGTGTATATAGTTCTCTGTATTCACGTATATGTCTATCTCACTTCTTTTATTAATCAAGGATCTCTATTTATATAAAGATAACAATAGAGACGTTGATCAAAAAATCCGTTGAGAATGAACAGCTGTAGAAATATCATTGCTTGAAGTGTGAAATTGAATTTCTTATCCAAAAGAGGTAATTCAATTCCACTACTCCGTCCATGTTTCTTTGCTCCACCATTTGGGGTAATAGTCAGTACAGAATATACGCTCCATTTGAAGATAAGATGAAATAATGACGTTGTAAAGACTTATCGTTTGATCTTGAGCTGTCAATTCCTAAGGAATATCCTAGAAGCTTGAGATTTATCAATTAGATGCAATCTGTTAAGAAATAGAGTGTTCTTCAAAGTCACGAACTTTTGTCTTCTGACAGACTTGAATCTGCAATTCTGATGATCTTCAGAGTTAAGCTTCTGAGGGTCTTTTAATCTTCCAGCTTCTGATGGCTTTTAGAGTTAAGCTTACTGAACGTCTTCAGAGTCTAACTTTTACAAAGTCTTCAGAGCTTCTTCAAACTAAATGGTCTTCAGTACTTGTTTGTCCTTCAGAACGCTTCTACACAACACCATTCTTTTTAAGTGTATAATGTTTAATAATAATCCTGCACACTTAATTTAAAACATTAGTACTACCAATTGTCCATTTAATACTTTTTGTTATCATCAAAACTTTTTAGGGTATTTTTACATAAAATTTATTTTGTTCCAACAATCTCCCCCTTTTTGATGATGACAAACATAAGTAGTAAATACAATTGTTGTTGACAAAATTCAACTATGTTGACTTTAGGTTTATGAGTTTTGCAAGCTCCCCCTAAGTCTGATAAATAGGGTTAGGTTTGTAAGCTCCCCCTAAGTTTTATCCATAATAAATTTTTATTAGTTTAAGATACACTTTATTATAAGACTTAGATTATTTGCATTTTACTATTCAGAGACCAAGGTTTGCAAGCTTTTCCTCTACAATAGTGAGATAATCTTATGAAAAAGTTGCACCCTTTTCATAAGGCTAACCGTGAATAGTTAACTTCAAATAATAAATATGCTCTCCTTAATTTAACGCAAAGATAATAAACAGAATAAACAGAACCTTACAGGTAAAATAAATATATCAGAATCTCATTGGTAACACATGTTCCTATTTGCCAAACAACATGTTTCAGAGTTTGACTATAAATTAACAACAATTTATCACGCAGAAACAATACCAATGTAATTCTATACCTTTTAATACCTTTTCTCCCCCTTTTGTCATTATCAAACAAATATTAAAGACAAAGTAGTCAAAGCACAATAACCAATAAGTTCTCCTATCTTGACTGACTCTCACTGAAACTACTTTCTTCTTCTCTGAGCGTTTCATTTTTTCTCTCAAGAGATCTATCAATAACCTAAGATTTCAATGGCCGAGTCTTAAATGCGTTCAACCACTCCTGATTTGACGGCATTGAAAGTTGAAATTTTTATTAATTCCTTATACTCTTTTTGATAATGACAAAAGGGGGAGAAAGAATATTGGTAAATCAATTGTTGGAAGAAGCGAAATTACTTAGCTTTTTAGGGCTTTGTAGTGCTTTAGAGAGAGAATGTAGGAGAATGGTCAAAATAGTAGCATGAGGTACATGCTTTGATATGGCAATATGATCTTTGAGGATTTCAAAATATTGTACTAAAGAGCTCTGAACTGTTTTCAAATTTTTGTTCAGACTCTGAGCTATTTTCTTTGAAAAGATTTTTTTTAAGCTCTGAACTGTTTGAAAATATTTTGAACTCTGAAACTGTTAATGATAACCATCAGAACCAAGTGTGTGTGTAGACGTCTCTAAGTGCCTCTGATCCTATTTGTCATTCAATTTAAATATTGCTTCATCTTGCATCTGCATTAAGGGCTTAATTTCAAGGAGAATACATTTATTAATTGAAGTTTATTATTCATAGTTAGTTCTTGAGTAAGGGTGCAACTTTATTCAAAGATTATCACACTATGAAAAGAAGAAGCTTGCAAACCTTGTTCATTATATAGTGAAATATGAATAATTTAAGTCATATAATAAAGTAATTCTGAAAATGATTAAAATTAACTATGGATACAAAATAGGGGGAGCTTACAAACCTAACCCTATGGGATATCAGACTTAGGGGGAGCTTGCGAAACTCAGAAGCCTAATGTCAACATAGCTGATTTTATCAACAACAATTGTATTTAATACTTATGTTTGTCATCATCAAAAAGGGGGAGATTGTTGGAACAAAATATGTGTTAATACACACCCTTAGGTTTTGATGATAACAAAGTATTAAATGGACAATTGATGGTACTAATGTTTAAATTAAGAGTGCAGGAGAATCCAACGTTATATCGAGAGCACACTTAATTTAGACTCTGATGAAACCTATGGAAGTCTGAATCTTTACACTCTGAAAGAGTTCAGAAGCTACAACGTGGTCAGAAGCTAAACAAAGTTCAGAAGTTCAAAGAGGATCAGAATATCTGCAAGAGTTCAGAAGCTGAGAGAAATTTAGAAGCTCAAAGATGTTCTGAGGCCTACAAGAGTTCAGAAGCTATCTGCCAGTCATGAGTCATGAGTCATTCAGAGGATGAAGACGTTCAGAAGCTGAATTACGAAGGACTATCAGAGGACAATCATTCAAGACCAATCAGACTCCAAGTTATCAAAGGTTCATCAGAAGCAAAGGAATTCCCCAAATCATCAGAAGGGCTACATCAACTACAATTATCAAGCCTGATGATTTGTTCTAAGGTCAACTAATTACAACGGTCACAAAGGATGTGATCCCTCTCTTTCTAGGAGCTAGTTGTACCTTATTACTGTACTATTGGACAAACAGTAAAGGTGAAGCTTCACTGCAAAATAAGACGTGGCTTTACTCAACGGATCTTCAAAGACTACAGCTGTTCATTTTACAACGGGAATTTCTCCAACGTCTCAATGTCTTTCTCAACTCATTAGAAAGAATTGATGACTAGCGATCTTCATTAGAAAACATCTCTCAGAATAAAGTGAGAATCTGAATTGTAATAGAAAACATCTCTCAAATGAAGTGAGCATAGAAACTAGCTTAAGCCTCTGAAGTTATTATGTTTGTAATATGTTTAAGCTTACAAGTTAGTAGTAAGTCTTCTGCTTAGTGTAGAAGCAAGAAAGTCTTCTGCTTAGTGTAGAAGCAAGTTAGTCTTCTGCTTAGTGTAGAAGCAAGAAAGTCTTCTGCTTAGTGTAGAAGCACATAAGTCTCAATCTTTGTGATTAGAGAAAAGAAGTCTTCTGCTGAGTGTAGGAGCAAGGAAGTCTCTCTGCCTTGTTTGACTTAGAGCAGGAAGTCTTAAGCTTGTGTGCTTGAGCAAGTAAGTCTCTGATCTTGTGTGATCAGAGCAAGGAAGTCTCTCTGTCTTGTGTGACTTAGAGAAGGAAGTCTTAAGTCTTGTGTGACTTGAGCAAGGAAGTCTTGAGCTTGTGTGCTTGAGCATCTGATTGTAATCTTAGTGATTATAGTGAACTCTCTTGGAAACAAGGGGACTGGAGTACTCTCAATTTGTGAGGGGAACCAGTATAAATTTTTGTGTGTTCTTCTCTCTCTCACTCTCTCATTTACTCCTTCATCATTCACTTAGCCGTAATTTAATTGTGTGAACAATTCCGCTGTGCTTAAAGACTCTGATAGATTTAAATATCCAAAACATAATTCAACCCCCCCTTCTTGTGTTTTCTCCACGTACCTTCAGAATAATCTAAGGAAATGATAGGAATAAGAAAACAATGAAGAAATTAGATAGTAAAGCTATCAATCTTCAAAGAAAAGAAGAGCAATCAACGAATCAGAAAGATGTTAAGAAGCCAAAACTGAAGGCAATAGACCTTAACAAGAAGCCTGAAGAAACCAATTCAGAGTCTGATACAGAATATGCTTCCTTAGAGTCTACTGTAGAGTCTAAGTGGAGGGATGCTCCTTCAAAAGAAGATTCCAATTAGTTTCTCTAAGCTTAATGTAATAAGGAATCTTCAGTAATGATTAATAAAGACTATTATATGCTTGCTCTTTGATCTTATGATTTGTGATTTACCCTTATTTCAATAACATATAAACAATTATAGTTTATATAAGATACTGAAGCAAATTTACTTAACAAAAAAAATTCAAAAGAAATAGTCATGAATAATACATCAAACAAGATTTAGGAATAGTACAAATAATTATAACAAAACATAATGTGCTCAAACAGAAACAAAAAGAAATCCTAGGGGTTCCTTTGTTGAAGAATACTAAGAATGGTGTCCAAGGTAGACTTGATTTCCTTTTGATTAGTGTTCATCTCCTCTAGTTTCTTGTTCTGATTGTCCACATTTTTCTGAATTCTTTCTTCAAAGGCTTTGTATGCTGGATTCTCTAGAATATCTTTCTTGACAAACAGCTCTCCTGGTTCCAGATTAAACTTCAAATGCATGCTTAGGTCACTATCCAGTGAGCCTAAGTTTTCTTTCCAAATAGTAGACTTAGGAACAGAATCATCAAAGAACTTATCAGTCAGACTTAATCTTCCCTTTTTCTTCAACTTGTTCTTCTCTATCTCCTCATTCCACTTCCCAAGAAAAGGTTTTTACTTCTTCTGATATTCTTTAAGTTCTGTCAGATCAGAAGCCTTAATAGAACTCATTTCCCTTTCCAATTCATCCTTTAGACTACTCCATTGATGCTCATATATACTAGGCTCAGTGAAAGAATATCTTAACTTATGTAAGTTTTTCATCTTAATGAAAATGTTATTACATTTACTCATAAACTCAGAGTCAGATAAAGGGATAGGTTTAAGGTTTGGTTCAGAAGAACTTGGAACAAGAGTAATTGGTGAGAATTGCTCAGAGGATACAAGGTCATTGTTTGGTTTAGAAGAACTAGAAATACACGAAATTTGTGGGGAAGGTTTAGAGACAACAGGGTTATCAGAAGGGTTAGAGTCATCAGCAATAAAGTCATTTAGAGTACTACCAAGAGATTGTTCATAAAGTGTCTTACTAAGAAAATGATGATGATCATAGTAATTTGGTATAACATTTTCAAAGCTTTTGAAGGTTTCAGGGTTTTGGTTAGTTGTTTCTTTAGAGGAGGGTGACCTTGATACTGTAGATGTTCCAACCTCTTGGAGATTCTCAGTATCAGAGACTTGATTTTTCTCAGCTTGGTCATAGGTGTGATCTGATTGATTCTCTTGATGTTGTTGTGTTTCTGGTTCTGGTTGAGTTTGATTTAGTTGGGCTTGATCAGGTTGGTCTTGTTTTGGTCGATCTTTTTCAGTTTGATTTTCATGGTTCTGACCATGTTCAGAGTCTGAGTGAGTATCAGAACCTTGACCATGTTCAGTGGCTCTTTCTTGTGTTGGTTTCTAAAAGGGTTCAGAGACTTGTTGGTTAGGTAATTCACCATTCAGATGTTGTTCTATAGTCTTTAATGGTTAATCATTTTGAACTATAGAGGGAGGTGATGTGATTTTCTCAGGATTTGAGGTTTTTGTGGGAGGTGTTTGTGGTATGTGTCGCGGTGATTTTTGGATATCAAGCTATTGGTTAACGTTGAATCGCAAATTCTTAGATTCACCACTGATCTTTAATTTTTTCCGAGGGAAAGGGGAAAAGTTCAAAATAACCCTATTTTTTAAGAGATTTAAGGTTCGGGGGTTAGTTATATAAAGGGAAGGTAATAACACCCTAAATATCTATAGTACTCTATTGGAACCTCTTGTTTTTATTTATCTTTTCGCTTTAATTTAATTTGCTTGAAAAAAATGCTTAAATTCATGATCAAGAAAAAAAAAGTTTAAAGTGATGAAAAAGGAAAAAATGTTTTTGTTGATTTTATTGATTCGCAAAGACAATGTCTTCTGCCTACGTACCCGAAGGATCAAAATCTCGTAGTTCGGGGTAAAAATTGCGAGTAAATTTGTTTGTTTGATTTTAAGGTTTTTGAAAGTGGTTTTAAAGACAAAAGCCAAAAGTGGCAAAAATGTGTGGTTGATTGATGTTAATTTGCTAAGAAAGTCTAAGTGGTTAAATTGACTTGAAGTTTGATTATGAAAGGAGACGCGAACACTAGGTTTAAAATCCAAGGTTTTTTTGCAAGATTAAAAATGTATGATTGAAGAAAACACACTTGGTTTGAATTCCAAGGTCTTTGCAAGAAAAAGAACACTAGGTTTAAAGTCCAAGGTTTTTGCGATAGAAAGGGCACTTGGTTTAAAGTCCAAATTATTTGCGATAAAAAGAACACTTCGTTTAAAATCCAAGTTTTTTGCGATAAAAAGAACACTTGGTTTAAAGTCCAAGGTTTTTGCGATAAAAAGAACACTTGGTTTAAAGTCCAAAGATTTTTGATAAAAAGAACACTTGGTTTAAAGTCCAAGGTTTTTGCGATAAAAAGAACACTTGGTTTAAAGTCCAAAGATTTTTGATAAAAAGAACACTTGGTTTAAAGTCCAAGGTTTTTGCGATAAAAAGAATACTTGGTTTAATGTGCAAGGTTTTTTGATAAAAATGTTTGATGAAAATTTTCGTGTTTCCACGATATTTTGAAAAGAAAATATTTATGTATTTTGAAAGAGGTTTTGACCTCATTTTTTTGAAAAAAAGAAATAGGTAGCGGTTGCGTGCGAAAAATGATACTAACCTAAAACGTCATAACAAATAAATTAAGAGCGAAGACAATTCGCAATGATATTTCGATCAAAGCGATGCCTTTTCCCTCGGAATTTAATATTACGCATATGGACAGAATGTGATAAAAAATAAATATGCATGAGATGCAAATTTTCATTTATGAGTACATTGGCCTAATCACATTCTAATACTTAACAATAAAATAAAATGAATGATGATGCAAATAAACTCACATGCAATGCAATTCTCATTTAAAATTTACATCCAATCCTAATTACATTCTAAAAATAATAATAAATGGATATGATGAGATAAGATGAGTATGATATAGCAATAAATAAACATAAATAAAAGATTAAACTACGAGGAACTAAAGAATTAGTAACATTAATCACACTTACTAATAACTAAATGAATAAAGACTTGAAAATAAAAAAAGAAATCAGCTTCAACCTCATGCTTAATTGGCTAAAATAGCTTACAATAAGCTTATGCCAAAAGCACTTATTTCATAAGCTCAAAACAAAATTAACTAACAAAATAAGTGAAGATATTAAATAATATTATCAACAACTAAATAACAAATATATAGGAAAATGAAATAAGCCTCAACTTCATGCTTGATTGGCTAAAATAGCTTAAAATAAACTTATGCCAAAAGCACTTATTTCATAAGCTCAAAAATAAAATTAATTAAGAATAAATAAAGACATTAAATAATATTAACAACATCTAAATATCAAATAAATAGGAAAATTAAATAAGCCTCAACTTCATGCTTGATTGGCTAAAATAGCTTAAAAATAAGCTTATGCCAAAAGCACTTATTTCATAAGCTCAAAAATAAAATAAAATACAGAGAGGGGGTGCGAATATTAAAACGTAATGAGTAGGGGGTGCAGAAAGCAACCCTGAGGTTTGGGCCTGGACTGGGGCGCAGGCCCAAGGGATATGTGGAGAAAAATAGGTGATGAAATCTGGGAAGTCTTATTAAATCAAACAGCCCTGATTTGATCACAACCAGATGAGATTTGAGACGCTTTATCAAGATCTGAAAGGACTGGGGCGTTGGCACACAATATGGCCATAGACTGACACACACAGGATTGGGTCAGGGTATATATACCCAAAACCTTAAAAAATTTACATTTTTCCAATCTTCTCTCTCTCGTGGCCGTCGGCCAGCTTCTCTCTCTCGGTTCCCTCTCTTTCTCTGTTATTCATCTACTCATTCTTTTCAAAAAAAAATTCAACATCAAACCTATATAAAACTATCTCCTAAACTCAAATCCAAACTCAAAATAATCAAAACAAAACCCTCATAGACCAGATCGAACAAAAAAGAATGGAAAGGGAAAAAGTTTCAACCTTGGTGTGTTTTTTGATTCTGTTTCTGTGTTTCTGTTTTGGAAAAAAGGAAAGTTCTTCTTTCGTTTTGTTTTTTCATTTCTGAAAAAAAAAGTATTTTTTTGGTTTTGAATCCGAAAGAAAGAATGAAATTTGTTGATTGTGTTCTGTGATTATTGGAATGGAATTTCTGAGTTTGGATTTTGTTGGTTATTTGTTGTATTGATTTTCTGGGTTAATGATATTGTGAAGTTAGTGATGTTGTGATTTGATTCTGTTGAAAGAAAAAAAAGATTAGGGTTTGATGTGTTTGTTTTTGTGAGGCTGAGCAAAATTTTCTCCCGCTTTTCCATCTAATTTCTGTTCACTATATTCCCAAAGATTAGGGTTTTGAATGTTCAAAGGATTTGGCTTGAATCTGTATAATTCTATTGTTTGATGGACAAACTTGAATTTCTGGCAAAAAAGGACACTGTGCAGAAAGCTGTTTTGTAGGAGAAAGTTGACTCTGGCATATTTTTAAATTTTTAATCTAAATTTAAAATTAAAAAAAACAAAGACAGAATTTAAGAAATAAATAAAAAATAAAAAACAAAATAATAATAAAACTAATTAATAAAAAAAACGAAAATTAAAAAGACAGAAAATAAAATAAAATAAAAATAAAGATAATAATAATAATAATAATAATAATAATAATAATAATAATAATAATAAGATAAAAATAAATAAATACAGAAGAACAAAAATGAGGTATTTTAAAATACCTCTCTGCCGGAATTTTATTCGAATCTCCTAACAAACGAAGCATTTAAGAAGAATACCCATATGTCGAAATTTCTCGAAAAAATAGCGATTATTCAGGACTAAAAATATGACTTGATAAAAAATACAAAAATAATATGGGTCAAAAAATGGGGTATGACAATATGTTATCAGGAATGGTTTCTGACCTTTGTTTATGACTAACAACATTAACATTTTCAGAATTAGAAATACCTACATTAGTAGTATTCTTCTCATCATCAGTAGATTGAACTTTCCTCTTCTTTCTTGATAGTAGCTCATTATCAGAAATTTCATCATCATCCAGATAAACAATGGTAGTCTTTTTCTTTCCATCTTCAGCCTTTCTTTTACCTGAGTTTGTCACAGCACTCTTTCCTTTGCTCTCAGTCTTTATTTTCTTCTTTACAGCATTCTCTTCTGATCCTTTACCTTCTTCATCTTTATACCTTTCACCAGTCTTCTTTTCTTCTTCTTATCTTCAGTTTTAACTTCAAACGCTTGTCCCAAATTTTCTAGTAACTGAATATACTGGTTTTCTATACCAGTTGCATAGCTTTAGACATACACATTTAACCTCCTCAACAAACATGGTTCAAATGATATCTTCTCTTTCATTGAATATACACCAATTCTTTATCCTTCATCATGTTCATGTGAGTGAGAGTAGCTACAGAGATGAATGAAGCTCTCTGTTCCATAAGTAGTTGTGTGGCTCCAGCAGCTTTCATAGCATCAATAACACCACACTGATAAAAGATCTCACTCAGTAATCTTGGATAGATAATATGAACATTTGTCTTCTTTGGTTCTTGAGAAGTTCTGACAGCCTTTGACAAATGATGAAAGATGTATTTTGCCCAGTTTATTTTTTATCCTTTAGACAGGAAATAAACAAAATGCATGTGATCACAAGATAGTTGATCAGGGCTTCCACTTCTAGGAAATATTGATCCTAACAGAATTCTTGCTAACAGCCTATGAGTAGGTTGTAAATCTCCAACCTTGTTGCTCTCACATGATTTATCAGGTAGATAACACTTCTTAGTCATGTCCTTCAGAAATGTTGATTACTTTGTTGTTCCTTGAGTGAAAGTGTAGAAAATTCCTTCATTGGCAATGTGTAGCACTCTTGCTAGATTCTCCAATGTCAGTTTTACTTCAAAACCAGAAACTACAGATCTGATTTCATCATCCTTTATATTTTCCAAACCTAATTCCTCTGCAGTCTTATCCTTGTTCTCTGGTTTTAGTGCCCTTAGTCTTGGTAACTCCTTGTCTGAATCTTCAACAGTAACTAAAGTGCATCTTTGCCAGAAATCTTTGATCAGGGTAGGGTAAACTGGCCCATTTAACAACTTGTTGAATTCGAAACCACCGTCTTGACTAACAAAGAAATTCTCAACATCAAAACCATTTTTACTCAAACTTTCAAAGTCTATGGGTTGCTCGATTATCAGATTGAAGAACTTGTCTTCAACAGTTATAGATCTTTCGCAACTGTAAATTTCTTGACAATTGATGATGTTGACCGGTATATCTTTAGAAAAAGTTAGAACAGAACTTGACGATGAAGAACTTTCCATTTCTGAGGTTTAGGGTTAGGTTTTGCTAGATTTAGGGAGAAATAAGGATTTATGAGGTTTAGAGAGAATGAAGAGTGTGGGTAATGAAAAGTGCAAAGTGTGTAAGTGATGTAGTGATTTTCTTAATGAAGAAGAAAAACAGTTGAAATAAAATAAAAAAAATTAAATCAAGAATACAAACCATCACAAACAGTAAACAACCAATAGAAACATGAATACGTGTCCGAGAGACGTGTTTAAAGATTAGCGCCAAAAACACATAAAAGAACAGACCTAAACGTTTGCTCTTCTAAGACTATCAGAGGCATTTTCATTCAGAAGGTAAAGACTTCTCAGAGTCTGATGTACATCAGAGGCTTAAGTCCTAATCATTACTTCAGAACCCAAAAATTAAAATTTTCTTTTTAAGACATACCAATATGTTCAGATTTTAAATTTAATTTTCTTCTGAACATGTCCTTTTAGAAATAAATGTCTTTTAAGACAAATAAATCTTTAACAGAATGAAACTCCTTTGATATAAAGTAATAAAAACTTACAGTACTCATTTTGTTCCAGACAATGCTCTTTATTTGCTATGTACAATGAGGCTTTTTGTGACCAATCACTGTAGATGTTGCTATCTGGAAATTCTTCCCACCAAGATGTATCACCATCATCCATTTCTCCATAAAACATTTCCTCATATTCTTCTTCTTCAGAGTCATATTTTCCAGGAATAAATTCTGATTCATCATCTGAATCATCAAATATGTGCTTTCTGTGTACAATAGTTCTTCTTCCATTGCATCTTACATGTAACCAGGTAATTGGAATTTTCAATAATCTTCTTTGATCACCTGAAAGATAAACTATTTTGTCTTTTGATACCCATTTGTTGATGGGTCCTGATAAGTTAGTTTCAGAACCTTCATTCTTATTTTGTACCTTTAGTGCTATCTGAGCACTATCAACAACAAAATAGAATAAAGATTTGAAGGTAAAATACCTTCAGCATTGCTTAATGGACCTGATTCTTCATATGTGTTATCACATGAATATCCAATTCCATTTTTGCTGTCATTTCTACTATTACAAAGCATGGACACAATTTTGATTTTATCAATATTTTTGTTACAGAATTCATGAAGTGCAATTTCATGCTCATCATGAAATTCATAACAAATAGCACAACCTTTTTCAAGACTCTATTTTGTCTAAAGATTGGTTATAGAGATCTTCAAAATTGTTTGCTTTCTCAAATACATGCTTAAAATCAATTTTCAATTTGTTATATTTTTGTGTGCTGAGATTTAATCAATAAAAGGTTTTCTCAAGAATTTTGATAATTTTAGCTTTAGAAAGTTTAGAATGTACCTTTATCAGTTTCTCCATATCAGAGTCTGATTCTTCACCTTCTGACTCTGATCCTTCTTCAGAACTTAAATCTGCTTCTGACATTAACCTTGCTTCAGAGTTTGAACAAGTGTTCTTGTTGATAGCTGATGTAGCTTTGATTTCTTTTCTTTGAATTTCACTTTCAGCAAACTTTTCCAAATCTTCCCAAGCAGTCATTTGTCCTTGATTACCAGATTTCAATTCCTTGAATGTAGTCCATTTTTGAAATTTCTTGATAAACTTGTCAAAGTAATCTTCTTCTGACACTTCTAAGATGTAGTCTTCAACATCAACACTTTTTGCTTTATTTTTACCTTTGGCTTTCAGAGTCATTTCATGATTTCTGAGATTTCTTTTTAGAGCATCAAGGCTTATGTTGTTGATATCTTCAGTCTCCTCAATAGTTGTAACAACCTGATTCCAATTTTGAGGTAAACTTCTTAGATTTTTTCTTACAAGTTCATCCATCTTGTACTCCTTTTTCCAAGCTTGCAGATTGCTTATGAGTACTTGAAACCTTATGCTCATATCTTCAATGCTTTCATCATCTTTCATAGTAAAGGTTTCATATTGATTTATCAAACCATTGACTTTTGCTCTCTAAATGCTTTTATAATCATCACTGTTGGAGCAATGATCATTAGTTTTGATAATTTCCTCAATATTATCAATATTATTTGTAACAGGGATAGATGAGACATTCTCTTGCTCTTTTACTAGATCTTCATTTTAAAAGTTAATTCCTTTTTCTATTTCACTCATGAGATCAGTAACTTGTGAATATACTCTCTGTTTCCACCTATTGAACTCATTCAATAATTGCGCCATAGTATTTTTCTAGATCTTTATTTGTCTCACTGTAAGGTGATTAGCAACAAAACCGGAGCTCTAGACACCAATTGAAGGGGGTGAAAACACAAGAAGGGGGGGTTGAATTGTGTTTTTAAAAGATAATTTTTTTTTCTAGATATTGCTATCTATCAGAGTTTTTAGGCAGCACAAAACTAAACATAATAAAACAAATAACAGAGAGAGAGTGAGAGAGAGAGAGAAAGATGAACACCCATGATTTATACTGGTTCCCCTCACAAATTGAGAGTACTCCAGTCCCTTGCACTTTCAAGGGATTTCACTATAATCACTAAAGATTACAATCCTGGTGCTCAAGCACACAAGCAAGAGTCTTCTATTGCTCAAGTCATACAAGACAAGAGGCTTCTCACAGATTGCACAAGTTAAACTAAACAAGAGACTTTTTGAAAATTGAATAACTCACTAGAGTATTCACTAAACTATTAAGCTTATCTTAGAACTTAAAACACTTAACACAATAAGTGAATTACAAAAGAAGTCTTCATAGGGTTAATCAATTCTTATAGAAGATTTGAATGTGTATGTAGTTCTCTGTATTCACGTATATGTCTATCTCACTTCTTTTATTAATCAAGGATCTCTATTTATATAAAGATAAAAATGGAGACGTTGATAAAAAAATCCGTTGAGAATGAACAGCTGTAGAAATATCATTGATTGAAGTGTGAAATTGAATTTCTTATCCAAAAGAGGTAATTCAATTCCACTACTCCGTCCATGTTTCTTTGCTCTACCATTTGGGGTAATAGTCAGTACAAAATATACGCTCCATTTGAAGATAAGATCAAATAATGACGTTGTAAAGTCTTATCCTTTGATCTTGAGCTGTCAACTCCTAAGGAATATCCTAGAAGCTTGAGATTCATCAATTAGACGCAATCTGTTAAGAAACAGAGTGTTCTTCAGAGTCACGAACTTTTGTCTTCTAACAGACTTGAATCTTCAGCTTCTGATGATCTTCAGAGTTAAGCTTCTGAGGGTCTTATAATCTTCTAGCTTCTGATGGCTTTTAGAGTTAAGCTTACTAAACGTCTTCAGAGTCTAACTTTTATAAAGTCTTCTGAGCTTCTTCAAACTGAATGTGTTGGTGTTTTGTATGTTGGCCTCATTTTGCAAAAACAAGTTCCAGCAAGATGTTGGCCTTATTTGCGCGCCATATCTTTGAAGATTCTCTGAAACAACATTTTCGCCTTTCTTGTGTATCAAGACGCACGCTTTAAACAAGGGTTTATAAGGCAGCTGCACCAAGAAGTATTTCCAGAAGATGCTACGCCATTTATGGAAACAAGTGATTATTTCCATTTTATGTGTGTTGGACTTTGCAAAAGATCAACTGAAGTTTAAATACCAAGATGAAGACCTAGCCCATGCTAACTCAAGGTCATATATATATGCGAAGACCAAAAAACCTAAAGACTACTGAATGAAGGTGTGAAAAACACAAGAGGGGGGGGCGGGGGTTGAATTGTGTTTTTAGAAGTTAAGACTTTTTTCTAGCTTTGTAAGAGTAAATGCAGCGGATAAGAGAAAGCTAGATAAACACAATGCACAAATAAACAGAGAGAGAGAGAGAGAGAAGAGGGTGCACACAAAGATTTATACTGGTTCCTCCCACAAATCGAGAGTAGTCCAGTCCCCTTGCACTTCAAAGGGATTTCACTATAATCACACAAGATTATACACTTGCTCCAGAACACACAGCAGGAGACTTCACACTTGCTCAAGTCACACAAGACAAGAGACTTCAAAACTAACTTAATACAAATTAAGTAGTGACTGTAAGTTTCTAAGCTAGACTCACTAACGCTTGAACTTAATCCTAAGTGAATACAAAGAATTAGGCTCAGAGTCTAAAATAATATCAAAAGATATTGTTGCTTAGAATTACAAAGAATGAACAGTTCTATGGCTTGAAATTCAAATAGCTCTCAATGTTTATTTGTTCAATCGTCCAGTAGTCTTCTCTCAAGAGATGAGTCTTCTATATATACTTCAGTAGATTGAGACGTTGAGATAAGACCGTTTTTAGTACATTTGCATTTGCTGATATGGAATTGATCGTGGTTTCCAAATGAAGTAAACCAATTCCACTACTTCGTCCTTTTCCAAATGGCGCTTCAACATTTTGAGTAATCAATAATATAGAGTACTACATGCTCCATTTGAAGATAAGGTTGATGTACTAGTTCATTAGCCATGAGCTGTCAATCTTCAGAGAATGTCACTGGAAGCTTGTAATGACGTTTTGTTGTCTTCTGACTGAAATACGCAAGCTTCAGGACATATATACTTTTGGCGTCTCAAGGACATCATTCAGAGACTCTGAGAGTTTCAACGTTCAGAGCCTTAACGTTCAAAATTTGGTCTTCAGAAGCTCAAAATGATGATCTTAGTGTTTAAATTTTTACTTTGTTCCTGCACACTAGATCAATAATTAGTAATTCCAATTGTCCATTTAATACTTTGTTATCATCAAAACTTAGGGTGTTTTATAAATAAAACTCATTTTGTTCCAACACTGAAGCCGTATTTGAAGATTATAGTCTTAGGGTTTGAGTCTTGTGTATTGTGAGCCTTTCTTGTATCTCTTTGATGCAAGCTTAGGACTGTTTTGTGTTGTAATTTGTGAAACTTCTCCTAAGCTTTTAAGTACGGAGACAGTTTATTTTTGGTGAGTGAAACCATACTGATTGTAATACTGTAATAATCACAGGGTGTGTGATTGAAAGGAAGTGAGACGGGGTCTCAAACTTAGGAGTTCCTAGGTTGAGTTAGCACGGGTAGAGTCTAGGAGATAAGTCATAAACTTGTATGTTTGCTGAGGGCTTAGATCTAGATCTATTATAGTGGATTCCTTCCTGGCTTGGTAGACCAAAGACTAGGTCGTTGTTTACGCCGAACTGGGTTAACAATACTCAGTGTTATTTGTGTTTATTGTCTGTTATTTTTATTGTTCATTTATCACTACTGTGGACACACGCTAAATCATTTGTCTTAGCATTGAACTGGTTACATACGACAAGTGCTACAGCTTCTATCAGAACATCTGTCCCCAGTAGGTTCCAGAATTTCAATTGGCATCAGAGCAGGCACCCTGTTCTGTGTGGGTGAGGACCAGGGAAGTTACTTTCTGGCATAATGGACAAGGAAGGTGGTTTTGTCAACAGATCTCCTCTTCTGGATGGATCAAACTATGACTACTGGAAATCCAGAATGGTGGCCTTTATCAAATCTCTCGACAATAAATCATGGAAGACTGTTTTAAAGGGATGGGAGCATCCACAAATCCGTGATAAAGATGGAAAAATCATAGGTGAATTAAAACCAGAAGAGGATTGGTCCAAAGAGGAAGACGAACTTGCACATGGAAATTCCAAGGCGCTTAATGCTCTGTTCAATGGGGTGGACGAAAACATTTTTCGTATGATAAAACAATGTATTATTGCTAAGGAAGCTTGAGAGATCCTAATGACTACACATGAAGGTACTGCCAAGGTGAAGAACTCAAGGCTACAACTTTTGACTGTCAAGTTTGAGAATCTTTTGATGAGTGACGATCAATCTGTGCATGACATCCGTATGACCATCTTGGAGTTTTCTAACAACTTTGATGCCCTAGGAGAGAAGCTAAGTGAGGAAAGAATGGTAAGAAAAATGCTTAGATCTCTTCATAAGATGTTTGATATGAAAGTTACCGCTATAGAAGAAATGCATGATATATGATTTATGAAGATTGAGAATCTTGTTGGATCATTACAAACTTATGAATTGGCTGCTAAAGAAAAGGTTGAAAAGAAAAAAAAGAGTATAGCTTTTACTTCTAGCACTGTTGAAAATGAAGAAGTGGAAAATGTTCCAGAATCTGATGAGAGTCTTTCTGAAGCTATGGTACTTCTTGGGAGACAATTCAATAAGATACTTCAGAAGATGGACGGAAGACCCAGGACAAATGCTAAAGGCATCTTTCCGGACAACAGCAAAAGGTTCATTAGTACAAGAAAACCAAGACCTGAAGACAAGACTATGACATGGAAAGGTGTTCAATGCCATGAATGTGAGGGTTATGGACACATCAGAACTGAATTTACGACCTGCTTGAAGAAACAAAAGAAGGGAATGACTGTCACTTGGTCTGATGAGGATGATTCTGAAGATGATGGGTACACTGAATCCGCAAATCACATTACTGCTCTTACTGGAATCATTGGTTCTGAATCTGACGATGAAGAACTGACATTTGATGAGTTATCTGCATCCTATAAAAAACTATGCCATAGGAGTGAAGAGGTGTGTCAACAACAACAAACTCTCATAAATCAACTGCAGACTGAGAAGGTGAAGCATCTGTCACAGATATCTGATCTCAACACATCAGCTCTTAATGATGAGGTAAACACATTGAACTATAAACTAACTATTTTGAGTAAACAATTTAGACTTCTGAATAATGGAATGGAAAGGTGGGATATACTTGTTGAGGGGCAAGTGCCTGTAGAACCAAAGGGGATTGGAATTGAATATAATTATCCCAAGAAGAAAAAGGCTGCCTCTACTGGCACTTTTGTTCATGCTAAAGAAACCTATGATCCTACTGAAACCAGACAGATGCCACATCATCCCCAACAACATCAGTCTGTGAAACCAGTCCTAATTCCAAAGGCTGGATCTGTCATTACTCTGGTAGAAAAAGGCACATTAGACCCTATTGTTATAGGCTGTATGTATTCCCAAAAAGGTTTAATTATCCTAATAATGAATCTAGTAATGCAAAGAAGGAATGGAAACCGAAGGCAAATGATGTTGCTCACATAGCTCATACATCACTAAGAGCATCTTCAAGAAATGATTGGTACTTTGACAGCGGTTGCTCCAGACACATGACTGGATTTGGAAGCTTTCTAACTGATGTTAAAGCATATGCCACTAGCTACGTTACATTTCGTGATGGAGCCAAAGGTCAAATCAAAGGCATATGAAGACTCACTGCAAATGGTCTCCCTAAACTTGAGAATGTTCTCTTGGTGGAAGGTCTAACAACAAATCTTATAAGCATCAGTCAGCTATGTGACCAAGGGATGAAAGTGAACTTTACAAAGTCTGAATGCAATGTCTCAACTGAGCATGATGAATTTATTATGACAGGTGTTAGATCAAAGGATAATTGTTACTTATGGGTACCTGAAGAGAATGTTCAACTTTCTACTTGTCTCGTAACTAGAGAAGATGAAGTCAAGTTATGGCATCAAAAGATGGGTCATCTAAATCTGAGAAGCATGAAGAAAGTTATAACTGAAGAAGCTGTAAGAGGAATACATAAACTGAAGATTGAAGAGAGTAACATTTGTGGGGAGTGTCAAATTGGAAAGCAGACAAAGATGCCACACCCCAAGCTACAACATCTGACTACTTCAAAGGTGCTTGAGTTACTAAATATTGTTGGAACAAAATGTGTTTTAGTACACACCCTTGAGTTTTGATGATAACAAAGTATTAAATGGACAATTGATGTTACTAATGTTTAAATTAAGTGTGCAGGAGAATCCAAAGTTATATTAAGAGCACACTTGGTTTAAGCTCTGAAGGAACCTTATGGAAGTCTGAATCTTTACACTCTGAAAGAGTTCAGAAGCTAAAACGTGGTCAGAAGCTAAATATGTTCAGAAGCTCAAATAGGATCAGAATGTCTGCAAGAGTTCAGAAGCTTAGAGAAGTTCAAAAGCTCAGAGACGTTCAGATGCCTACAAGAGTTCAAAAGCTATCTGCTAGTCAAGAGTTATTTAGAAGACGAAGACGTTCAGAAGCTGAATTACAAAGGACTATCAGAGGCCATTTATTCAAGACCAATCAGACTTCAAAGACATCAAAGGTTCATCAGAAGCAAAGGAAATTCCTCCAGTCATCAGAAAGGCTACATCAACTACTCTTACCAAGCCTGATGATTTGTTTAAGGACAACTAATTACAACGGTCATAAAGGATGTGATCCTACTCTCTCTAGGAGCTAGTTGTACCTTATTACTGTATTTTGGACAAACAGTAAAAGTGAAGCTTAACTGCGAAGAAGACGTGGCTTTTTTCAAAGGATATTCAAAAGCTACAGTTGACCATTTACAACGGGAATTTCTACAACGTCTCAATATCTTTCTCCAACTCATATATATACATGAAAGAAAGAATTGATGACTAAGGAACCTCAATAGAAAATATCTCTCAGAATCAAGTGAGAATAAAGAATTGTAATAGAAAATATCTCTCAGAATTAAGTGAGAATTGAAACTAGCTCAAGCCTCTGAAGTTATTATCTTGTAATAAGTTTAAGCTTAGAAGTTAGTATTACTCCTGCGTGAGTAATTTGGAAAAGTCTCAATCTTAGTGATTAGAGCAAAGGAAGTCTCTTAGTCTTGTGTGACTCTGAGCAAGGAAGTCTCTTAGTCTTGTGTGATTCTGAGCAAGGAAGTCTCTCAGTCTTGTGTGACTCTGAGCAAGGAAGTCTCTTGTCTTGTGTGACTAGAGCAAGGCAGTCTCTTAGTCTTGTGTGACTCTGAGCAAGGAAGTCTCTTGTCTTGTGTGACTAGAGCAAGGAAGTCTCTTTGTCTTGTGTGACCTAGAGCAAAGAAGTCTCTTGCTTGTGTGCTTGAGTACCTGAATTGTAATCTTAGTGATTATAGTGAAATCCCTTGGAAGTGCAAGGGACTGGAGTACTCTCGTTTTGTGAGGGGAACCAGTATAATTCTTGTGTCTCTTTCACTCTCTCACTCTCTCATTTACTCTTCCATCATTCTCTTAAATTCAAGTTGGTTGTGTTAATCATTCTGCTGTGCTTAAAGACTCTGATAGATACAAATATCTTGAAAAAATTTTAAATATCTAAAACACAATTCAACCCCCCCCCCCCCCCCCCTTCTTGTGTTTTCTCCACGCACCTTCAATTGGCATCAGAGCTCTGGTTCTGTTGAAAATCACTTTACAGTGAGACTGTCAAGATCCAAAGGAGAAAAACACCATGACTCAAAATTTCAATGAAGTGAATGATTGGAAGCAGAAGATACATCAACTTGTTGCTGATCTCATTAAAGAAATGGAAAATGGACTTATTCTGAATGAAGATCTGAGCAACAAGCAAGTCTCTACATCAGATGGTGATGTTTGTACCTCTAGAGCTACAACAGCAAAAGACAAGGAAGCAGCAAGAAAAGGAAAGTAGACAATGAAGCATGAAGATCTTAAGGAAGAATCTGATGAAGAATACTTTGATAATTTCTCCAAGAAATTTCAAAGACGGTCTGAATTCAAGAAGAATGGAGGAGAGATGACTAGCAAAAAGGAATTGACAACTTGGGAAGAGCTAGACAAACTTTCTGAAGAAGAAAAGGAAGTCAAGCTACCAAGAAGATCAAGACCTGAAGTGCAAGCTAGACCTGAAGCAACAGAAGAGTCTGAAGTGGACTTAGAGTCTGAACAAACAAGTTGTGACTCTGACCAAGACGTCCTGAATCAGGTTTACTCTCAACTTCCTAAAATTGAACTCATAAAACTACTAAATGCTAGTTCACGAAAGTTTAAAAAGCTCAAAGATGATTGTGAGCACTTAAGTGAACAAGCAAGTCAATTTAAGTGTTTGTATCAAAAGGCTTTAGAAAAGATTGAAGATCTTGAAAAAGGGAATGCCTGTAGTAGCAAGCCTTATAAGAACTCGATTGATTCTAAAGACTTCTGTAATACACACATTGACAGTAGTGACATTATTTCTTTATTGTCTTCTTTCAAAAACAATGGTGTAAATAGAATTGGTTATTCATGTGCTGACACATATGAAAAACCAAGTTCATCAAGCATATTTGAAAATGCTTCACCTTCTGATCTATATTCAAAATTTGTACCTGATAGCTCTTAGGTGGCACAAATGGAGAATAAAGGTCAGGTAACTAACAGTCTAGGACCCTTCAGCAAGTGGGTACCAAAAGACAAAATTGTTTATTTGGCTGCAGGACAAATGAGGACAATAGACTCTCCACTCACATGGATGCATGTGACTATAAATGGAAGGAGAGCAATGGTGCACAGAAGGCACATTTTTGATGAATCTGATGGTGAAGAAGATGAAGTGGATTTCATAAGGAATAGAAGAAGATATGATCCTTATGATGAAGAACTTGAAGCTTGTGTTGAAGATGACAGAAACTCAATATGGAGGAGTGACTGTTCAGGCTATGACACTGATTTCAATTGAAACAAGAAGCTTCAATGCAAGGTGAGTATTCTTAACTTCTGAATGACAATACAGAGGAATAACATTCAAGGTTAAAAATGTTTTTCTTGGACACTTGATTTATTAAACAAAATGTTCAGAACTAAAACCTTAAAAAACCTTGTCTGAACATATATTTAAATGTCCTGAAAGATTCGTTTTTAGAATCTGAAGTACTTTAGATTTCAGCATCTGAAGTAGTTCAGACTATGAGAACTTTTTCAACCTCTGAAGGTTAAGCCTCTGAAAAGGAAATGAATTGCAAAGGTTTAAGTATTTTTTACTGAAACGTTTTGGCGCTAAATGGACAACACGTACACACGTTCTGATTGGTTTGAAACAGTTAGTGATAGTTCTTTTCCTTTTGATTTAATTTTATTGTGTGCGTTATTTTTTTTTTATCAAATTCACTTTACACTTTCACAACCTACACTTTCATCTTCTTGACCTCAGAAAACTTTCTTTCTTCCTCATATTAGCAAAACTCAAAACCCTAACTTCTGAAATGGCAGCATCTACCTCATCAGTTTCTACTACAGCTTTTTCGTTTCCAAAGGATTTAGCAGTCAACATCATCAACTGCTCAGAGTTATTTAGCAGAGAGAAATCGCTAGAAATAAAAGGGAAATCACTCAATTTGGTTATGGAACAACCAGTTGATTTTGAAGGTCTTAGATTGAATCAACACGATATTGAGAAGTTCTTCACTGATCAAGATGGAGAATTCAGATACATGAATTTATTAAATGGTCCAATCTACCCTACGCTGGTAAAAGATTTCTGGATTAGGAGCAAGGTAGTAACGATGGAAGACTACAATAAAGAAGTGGCTACATTAAGGAACTCAAAGCCTGAAAACAAGGACAAGACTCCAGCTGAACTGGGTCTAAGAGAAGTCAAGGAGGAGTAAATCAGGTCGGTTGTGTGTGAATTTGAAGTAGTTCTGACCCAATCTAATTTGGCAAGTATTCTACACATTCCCAATGAAGGAAAATTTGATGCCTTCAGTGCAGCTGAAGCCAAGAACACAGGGTGTCTGAATGATATGACGAAGAGGTGTTATGAAAAAGGGAAAACTTGTGAGAGCAACAAGAGTGGTGATTTGAAGCAAACACAGAAATTACTAGCCAGGATTCTGCTAGGATCAATCTTTCCAAGGAGTGGAAGCTCTGATCAACTCTCTTGGGATCATAGATACTTTATCTATTATCTCACTAGAGGATATCAACTAAACTGGGCTAAGTATATCTTCAATCACTTATGCAAGGTTGTTAACGCTATCCAAAGGAAAACCAAGCCCAATGTTCACGTCATTTACCCAAGGATTCTAAGTGAAATTTTCTATCAGTGTGGTGTGATTGATGTGATCAAGGCTGCTGGTCAAGATAACTTGTTAAGGGAACTGAGAGCCTCTGTCATCTCAGTATATACATTTTCCAACATGTACTTCCTACCAGGACAAACCTTGAAGTTTTCAGAGCCTTTGGAACAGCTACCACACTCAGGAAACTCTATGGCAAAGAGATTCAACATTAACATACCTTCTGTTGCTAAAGGTATTGTTAACCAATACATACAACTATTGGAAAGCCAAGGTGAACCTTTCGAGATTGAACCAGAGGATGTGAAGAAGAAAAGAAAGAGATTGGTAAGGCTAAGGTTGAAACAACTAAGAGTGAAAGCAAAGGGAGGACAAAGTCTAAGGCGGAGAATTTAACTGTGGTGGAATTAGAAGATGTTGAAGAGGATGATGAGCCTCTGAGGATAAAGAGAAACAAGATTTCTAAGGAGCTGAAGAAGAAGAAGAAGAATGTTGAGAGCTCCATTTTTGATGATTCAGGTACTGTATCTAAACCTGAAGATCCTGTTGTATTAACTCAAGAGACTCAGAACCCCCCAGCCTCAAACAAACCATCAGAGTCACCTCTAGATTTCCTCTAACAACATTTAGCAGGTGAACTTCCTCCACAATCTAAACCTTTGCCATTTGATAATGTTCAGAACTCTGACATTATTTCAGACTCTGAACAAAATCAGAACTTAACCTCAAATCTAGACCAAATCAATCCTGAAACCAACCCATCATCAAACCAAATGTCAAGACTCCAATCTGAACCAAATATACCCTCTGAACCTGAACATGCTCAACCACAACTTGAACCATACACCTCACCTGAACATGTTCATACATACCCTGAACCACAAACATCTCCTGAACAACAAACCATCACACATACTGAAGTGATTGCAACTGATTCTCATGAGTCAGTGCACACTGAAGTACTCCAATCCAATGAAACCCCAAACTCACCAACCAGAGATTAGGTCGATGAAATGATCAAAGAACTAACTAACCTTGATGCACAATCAAGTTCATTTGGTCAACCTGATCAAGATCAACAAATAACCAATCAACACTGTCAGACTGCTGAGAAAACCCAAGATGCTGGGACATCTACAACATCTGACTGTGTTGCAACTCAAAATGAACCTCAACACACCATCACACCTTCAAACTCTGAACCTCACCAAACCAATGCAAAAGACCCTGATGTTTTGAGTAAATGCAACAGCCTATTCAAGCAGATACATGGCCTTCATGAATTGAGGCAATCTGATATGCCTTCTTCTGAGTATGCTACTCAATGGGTGAGCCTAACTGAAGAATTGGTGAAGGAGCTGTATAGACTTCAAGAGGCTGATGTTGAGGAGCAGAAGAATTTTGACAAAGGAAAAGCTACTGAAGTTGAAGAGGTCATTTAGATTCAAAAGGACACAGAGAGGAATCATCCTGAATCCTCTGCTGAAAGAACAAATGATGAGCAAAACCTAAGGGAAAGGTTAACATCACTTGAGGAAGATCTGAATGAACCTATTTTGGACAATTTGGAAGCAAATCAAGAGCATCTAAGGAATCCTATCTATGAGGTTGACATTAGAAGGATTGAAGCCAAAATGGACAAGTATGTTGGACTGATGAAGGAAGTTAATGCTAATCAGAAGGAAATCATGAAAACCCTAGCCTCTCTCTGTAGCCATCCTCAATAAACCCCTAGGATTTCATTGATTACTTAATTATTTATCTGATTGATTAATATTTTGTTAGGCACATTGATAGGATTAAGTTTATACTCGTGTATGCTTTTGACTTCTTTGTGCTAATCTGAAATATTTATTCATTTTGTGTTAATCTGATTTTTTTTATTTTCAGTTTGATTCTTTAAAACAGTTTATTGAGATTTATTCATAAATTTTTTTTTAAGTACAATATCTGATTATTCTTAAAGAATCATATTGCATAACAAGAGAAGAAACATAATAAGAAAATCAAATTAAACAAGCCAAAGATATTAAATTTTTATTTCATTGAAAACATGAGTAATTGTTACATAAAATTCTAAAGATAATCAACTGGAATCCTTAGATGGCAGAGTTGGGTGATCCAGCTTGGATGGCACCTCCCTTGGGGAATCTGATTCATCTGGATCAGATCTCTCTTCCTCAGGAGAAGACTCTAGCCCATCTGGGACTTGGACATCAGTTTGATCTTCTTCAGGACAATGTGTCTTCAAATACTCAAACCAATCAGAGTCCCATTCATCAGACTCTGTATCCGAATCTGGCTTTCCAGACTCTGAACTGAGCTCAACCTCAAGCTCTGGCTTTGTTTTTCTTGAATTTTCTTGCTTATGTTTTTCTCCTATCTTGACTAACTATCTTTGAAACTACCTTCTTTGTCTCTGAGCGTTTCATTTTTTTCTCTCTCAATTGCTCTATCAAAACCTAAGATTATTCTGTGTGAATAAAATGCATAGGTTTCTCTCCTTTTATAAGCTCATTTCACCGACAAGGTCATAAATGCGTTCAACCTCTCCTGACTTGACTGCATTGGACGTTGTACTTGTTATTAATTGCTTATACTACCTTTTTGATAATGACAAAAGGAGGAGTAAGAATATTGATAAATCAATTGTTGGAAGAAGCGAAATTACTTTGCTTTTTAGGGATTTGTAGTGCTTCAGAGAGAGAACATAGGAGAGTGGTCAATATAGTGGCATGAGTGACATGCTTTGAAATGACAATTTGATCTTGAGAATTTCAAAATATAGTGTTAAAGAGCTCTGAACTGTTTTCAAAAGTTTTGCTTTATGCTCTGAACTGTTTTTCAAAATTTTTGTTTTAAAGCTCCGAACTGTTTGAAAAATATTTTGAACTCTGAAACTGTATTTCATGATAACCATCAGAACCTTATGTGTGTATACATTTCTAGTGCCTCTGATCCTATTGTCATTCATCTATATATTTTGTCTATTTCATCTGACGTTTTAAATAAGCGCGCATAATTTTAAGGAGAATACATTTATTAATTGAAGTTTATTATTCATAGATAGTTTTTGAGTAAGGGTGCAACTTTATTCAAAAATTATTACACTATGAAAAGAAGAAGCTTGCAAACCTTGTTCTTTACATAGTAAAATATGAATAATTTAAGTCATATAATAAAGTAATTCTTAAACTGATTAAAATTAACTATGGATACAAAATAGGGGGAGCTTACAAACCTAACCCTATGGGATATCAGACTTAGGGGGAGCTTGCAAAACTCAGAAGCCTAATGTCAACATAGCTAAATTTTATCAACAACAATTGTATTTAATACTTATGTTTGTCTTCATCAAAAAGGGGGAGATTGTTGGAACAAAATGTGTTTTAGTACACACCCTTGAGTTTTGATGATAACAATGTATTAAATGGACAATTGATGTTACTAATGTGTAAATTAAGTGTGCAGGCGAATTCAAAGTTATATTAAGAGCACACTTGGTTTAAGCTCTGAAGGAACCTTATGGAAGTCTGAATCTTTACACTCTGAAAGAGTTCAGAAGCTAAAACGTGGTCAGAAGCTAAATATGTTCAGAAGCTCAAATAGGATCAGAATGTCTGCAAGAGTTCAGAAGCTTAGAGAAGTTCAGAAGCTTAGAGACATTCAGATGCCTACAACAGTTCAGAAGCTATCTGCTAGTCAAGAGTTATTTAGAAGATGAAGATGTTCAGAAGCTGAATTACAAAGGACTATCAGAGGCCTTTTATTCAAGACCAATCAGACTTCAAAGACATCAAAGGTTCATCAGAAGCAAAGGAAATTCCTCCAGTCATCAGAAAGGCTACATCAACTACTCTTACCAAGCCTGATGATTTATTTAAGGACAACTAATTACAACGGTCATAAAGGATGTGATCCTACTCTCTCTAGGAGCTAGTTGTACCTTATTACTGTATTTTGGACAGATAGTAAAAGTGAAGCTTTACTGCGAAGAGACGTGGCTTTGTTCAAAGGATATTCAAAAGCTACAGCTGTCCATTTACAACGGGAATTTCTACAACGTCTCAATATCTTTCTCCAACTCATATATATACATGAAAGAAAGAATTGATGACTAAGGAACCTCAATAGAAAATATCTCTTAGAATCAAGTGAGAACAAAGAATTGTAATAGAAAATATCTCTCAAAATTAAGTGAGAATTGAAACTAGCTCAAGGCTCTGAAGTTATTATCTTGTAATAAGTTTAAGCTTAGAAGTTAATATTACTCCTACGTGAGTAATTTGGAAAAGTCTCAATCTTAGTGATTAGAGCAAAGGAAGTCTCTTAGTCTTGTGTGACTCTGAACAAGGAAGTCTCTTAGTCTTGTGTGACTCTGAGCAAGGAAGTCTCTCAGTCTTTTGTGACTCTGAGCAAGGAAGTCTCTTATCTTGTGTGACTAGAGCAAGGAAGTCTCATAGTCTTGTGTGACTCTGAGCAAGGAAGTCTCTTGTCTTGTGTGACTAGAGCAATGAAGTCTCTTTGTCTTGTGTGACCTAGAGCAAAGAAGTCTCTTGCATGTGTGCTTGAGCACCTGAATTGTAATCTTAGTGATTATAGTGAAATCCCTTGGAAGTGCAAGGGGACTGGAGTACTCTCGTTTTGTGAGGGGAACCAGTATAATTCTTGTGTCTCTTTCACTCTCTCACTCTCTCATTTACTCTTCCATCATTCTCTTAAATTCAAGTTGGTTGTGTTAATCATTCCGCTGTGCTTAAAGACTCTGATAGATACAAATATCTTGAAAAGTTTTTAAATATCTAAAACACAATTCAACCCCCCCTTCTTGTGTTTTCTCCACGCACCTTCACATATGGATCAACTTCTTAAAAGAAAAGTCTGACACGTTTCTAGTATTCAAGGATCTATGTAAACAGCTTCAAAGAGAAAAGGGAAATGGTATAATCAGAATCAGTAGCGACCATGGAAGAGAATTTGAAAACTCCAAGTTTTCTGAGTTCTGTACATCTGAAGGAATATGGCATGAGTTATCCTCTTCTATTACACCTCAACAAAATGGTGTAGTGGAAAGAAAGAATAGAACTATACAGGAATGTGCTAGAGTCATGTTACACTCAAAGAAGCTTCCTCAACACTTCTAGGTTGAAGCTATGAATATAGATTGCTACATTCTTAATCGTGTTACTTTAAGGGCTGGAACTACAACTACCTTGTATGAAATGTGGAAAGGAAGAAAACCTACTATTAAATACTTTCACATTTTTGGAAGTAAGTGTTACATTCTGGTAGATAGAGAACAGAGGAGAAAAATGGATCCCAAGAGCGATGAAGGCATATTTCTGGGTTACTCTACAAATAGCAGAGCTTACAGAGTCTACAAATCCAGAACACAAGTGATGATGGAATCAATAAATGTGGTGATAGATGATGTACCATCTGTCCGAAAGACAGATGTGGAGACAGATGTTGCACCATCCATATATCAGCTTGAAGAGACTGCAAGTGTGGAAGCATCTGAGGAAACGCCCGACAATTCTGAACCTGATACTACCATTGCTCCATCTAGCAAAGGACCTTCTATCAGAATCCAGAAAAATCATCCCAAGGATCTGATCATAGGTAATCCAGATGAAGGTATCACTACAAGAAGAAATCAAAATATAATCTCGACTTCTTGTTTTGTATCAAAGATAGAACCAAAGAATATCAAGGAAGCTCTCACTGATAACTACTGGATTGAAGCCATGCAAGAAGAGCTCAACCAGTTCAAGAGAAGTGAGGTTTGGGATTTAGTTCCTAGACCAGAAGGTGTGAATGTAATAGGCACCAAATGGGTTTACAAAAATAAATTTGATGAGAATGGAACTATTATAAGAAACAAAGCAAGGTTAGTAGCACAGGTGTCATACCCCATTTTTTGACCGATCGCTTTTGTACGACGTTTAAATCTTTTTCTCTTTGTCGTTTCTGACGAAATTTCGGCAGAGAGGTATTTTAAAATACCTCATTTATTGGTTTCATTTTTATTTATTATTATTTTTATTTCCTTATATATATATATATATATATTGATTTATTTTCCTTTTATTTTAATTTGGTTTTTTATTTTATTTTTTTAAGTCATTTATTTTGAATTATTATTTTTACTTTTATTCTTTTCTTTTCACGTTTTTTCTCTTTTTTGGGTGTTTGTTTTCTTAAGTTTTTTTTCAGGTCCAGATAGTGATTTTTGTCCTCATCCAAGCCCAAAGGAGCAATTTTGTCCAAAAGGGGAAAACTTCATCTGTCCAAACCCTAGGTCTGACACTGTATGTATACAGTTTAATTGCACAGTTTCCAAGGTCACAAATTTTCTCCAGCCGCAGAAAGAAGAAATTTCATCTTCTTCTTTGAATCAAAATCAAAAACAAAAACACAATAATCATCATCATCTCAGTTCATCAAACCAAAAACCTTCATTATCATTCAAAAATCCAGAAACAAAAGAAAAGATCCAAAAAAAAATCAAAATAAATTCATCATCTTCCTCATTATAACCCATACCGAAACCAACCCAAATCATCCATAAATTATCAACAAAAACCGAATCCAAACGAAAACCCAAAACAGAATCCGATAGCACCAAAGGTTGAACCATTTCCTTTTTTCTTTTCTTCTTTCTCCTTTTCTCCATCTGGATTTGTTTCTTTTTAAAACGTGAGGATTTTTTGGGTACATGTTTGGGTCTGGGATTTAATTTTGTTTAAGCTTTTGTAAGTTGTTTAATAATAATGGGGTTTTGAGAGAGAAAGAAACAAACCGAGAAGGAGAGAAGAGAAGAAGGTTTCGGCGGCGGTGAGAGAGAAAGAAGGTGAGGAAATGAAATTTTTCTAGGGTTTGGGGGTATTTATACCCCAACCCGATCCGGTGTGCGCGTGTCTATCGCAGCACACCGTACACCCTTTCATCTCAGCTATTGATTTCTATCGGATGGCTTAGATCTCTCTGTTTTAAGTTTAGATCAGGGCCGTCTGGTCCATCAGACGGCCATAATTGATCTTGTTTATTTGGTTCGTCTTATTGCAGTTTGGGCCCTTTTTGGGACTAGGCCTTGCTGTTCTGTTACTTTTTGCACCCCCTTTTACTTTTGATTTGATATTTGCACCCCTTCTGTTTTTTTTATTTTTATTTTATTTTATTTTTTAACCTATGATAAAAGTGCTTATGGAATGTGCTTCAATGAGCTATTAAATCCAAAATAAGCACTAATTTGAGGTTCTTTTTATTTTTTATTATTTATTTATTTCTTGATTATTTGTGTTTATTTTTGCTCTAATTCATGTTTTATATATATTTGCTCACTAATCTAACACTTTATTATTCATGCTCTTTATTATTGCTACTAACTTACTAACTTATCATTTTCATTTATATATCTTGATCTTATTTATTGTTAATAATTCATCTAATCTAACAATTTATTTATTGCCTTATTAATTAACTATTTATTTTATTGCAAGGACCATTAGAATGTATTTTAGGATTTAATGTAAATATAAATGAGAATTGCATAGCATTCATCCTCTTGCATCATTTCATGTTTATTTTCTCGCAAATATTTTCGAATGTAATTAGGAATAAATGTACACCATAAATGAAAACTTTCATCTCATGCATACATATTTTTATTGCTTTCTGCAAAAACGTTAGAATATTAAATTCCGAGGGAAAAGACATCGTTTTGATCAAAATATCATTACGAATTGTCTTCGCGCTTAATTATTTGTTGTGACGTTAGTTTCATTTTCCGCGCAACCGTTACCCATTTCCTTTTTATCAAAAAAATGAGGTCAACACCTCTTCAAAAATATCAAAGCAATTTATTCCCATCACAAAGCACAAAAATATTTTGTCGTCAAACATTTTCAAAACTTTGGACTTTAAACCAAACGTTTCTTTTATCGTGAAAACCTTGGATTTTAACCCAAGAGTCTTTTTATCGCAAAACATGGATTTTAAACCAAGTTGCCTTGGATTTTAAACCAAGTGCATCCTTTTATCGAGAAAACCTTGGATTTTAACCCAACAGTCTTTTTTATCGCAAAACTTGGATTTTAAACCAAGTGCCTTGGACTTTAAACCAATGGCCCCCTTTTATCGTGAAAACCTTGGATTTTAACCCAAGAGTTCTTTTTTATCGTAAACTTGGATTTTAAACCAAGTGCCTTGGACTTTAAACCAATGGCTTCTTTTATCGCTAAAACCTTGGATTTTAAACCAAGTGTTCCTTTTTCCTCGCGAAAAACCTTGGATTTTAAACCAAGTGCTTTTTCTTCATTCATACATCTTTAATCGTGCAAAAACCTTGGATTTTAAACCAAGTGTCTTTTATCACTCAAAACCTTTTCTCAAATAAACCTTGGATTTTAAACCAAGTGTCCGCGTCTCATTTCATAATAAAACTTCAATCAATTTAACCATATAGACTTTTTTCACAAACTAACATCAATCAAACTCACATTTTGCCACTTTTGGCTTTTGGTCTTTAAAACCATTTTCAAAACCTTAAAATCAAACAAACAAATTTACGCGTAATTTTTACCCCGAACTACGAGATTTTGATCCCTCGGGTACGTAGGCATGAGACTTGTCTCGGCGAATCAAATAAAATCAACCAAAAACATTTTTTCCTTTTCCATCACTTTACACTTCTTTATCATCACTTTAATTCCTACATTTATACATTTTTTTACAAGCAAATAAAAATAATGCGCAAAGATAGAATAGAAACAAGAGGTTACTATAGATACTTAGGGTGCTAGTACCTTCCCTTCGTATAATTAACCCCCGAACCTTGATCTCTAAAAAATAGGGTTTTTTCGAACTTTTTCCCTTTCCCTTGGATAAATTAAAGATCGGTGGTGGAATACGAAATTGCGATTCGAACTTAATTAATAACTCGACATCCAAAAATCACCGCGACAACAGGGATACACTCAATTGGAAGGTTTAGACTTTGATGAGACCATTGCACCAGTTGATAGCTTGGAGTCCATAAGGCTGTTACTTGGTGTTGCTTGTATTCTGAAATTTAAACTCTTCCAGATGGATGTAAAGAGTGCCTTTCTCAATGGGTACTTGAACGAAAAAGTCTATGTTGAACAACCAAAAGGTTTTGTTGATCCTAATCTTCCTGATCATGTCTACAAGTTAAAGAAAGCTTTATATGATCTAAAGCAAGCCCCAAGAGCTTGGTATGAGAGATTGACTGAATTTCTGGTCAATCATAGCTATAGGAAAGGAGGACATGATAAAACACTATTTGTGAAAGAAGAACATGGAAGATTGATGATAGCTCAAATCTACGTTGATGATATAGTGTTTGGTGGGATGTCAAGCCAGATGGTGGAGCATTTTATCAAACAGATGCAGTCAGAATTTGAGATGAGTTTGGATGGTGAATTAACATTTTTTCTTGGACTTCAGGTGAAACAAATGGATGAAACAATATTTATATCTCAAAGTAAGTATGCAAAGAACATTGTTAAGAAGTTTGGGATGGATAGTGCTAGTCACAAGAGAACTCCATCACCTACACACTTGAAGTTGACAAAAGATGAGAAGGGTGTTAGTGTTGATCAAAGTCTCTATAGAAGTATGATAGGGAGTCTCTTATACCTTACAGCCAGTAGACCTGATATTAGCTTTGCAGTGGGTGTTTGTGAATGGTACCAAGCTGATCCAAACATGAGTCACTTGACCCAAGTGAAAAGGATACTCAAGTACATCAGTGGCACATGTGACAATGGCATGATGTATTCACATAGTGACAACTCACAACTTATTGGGTATTGTGATGCAGATTGGGTTGGTAGTGCTGATGATAGGAAAAGCACTTCTGGAGGTTGTTTCTTCTTAGGAGAAAATATGATCTCGTGGTTTAGTAAGAAGCAGAATTGTGTGTCTCTTTCAACTGCAGAATCTGAATATATTGCAGCTGGGAGTAGCTGTTCACAACTACTCTGGATGAGACAGATGCTAAAGGAATATAATGTTGAGCAAGATGCTATGGCATTGTAATGTGACAATCTAAGTGCAATCAACATTTCAAAGAATCCTATACAACACAGTAGAACTAAGCACATAGATATTCGCCATCATTTATTAGAGATTTGGTTGAAGAGAAGGTGGTAACTTTGAAGCATGTTGCTACTGAAGAACAGCTCGCAGATATATTCACGAAAGCATTGGATGCTAATCAATTTGAGAAGCTGAGGGGCAAATTAGGAATTTTCCTGCATGAGGATTTGTAGCAGTTAATGTTCAAAAAGCGTGCAGCAGGTATTTTCTCTCTCCACTCTTGCTTTGTGCACGCTAATTCAGGGAAAAACTTACAAACTTCCCTTAACCGTCTAACACACGCTAAATCAGTGTGATTGTCTCTTTTGGTATTCAAAAGCTTTTTGCATCTAAATCCTTCTACGCCTCCAAACCTCTCGTCTTCTCCAAAAATTCAAACATTTCTAAACTGCTCAAAAATCTTCTTCAAACCATGTCTCAATCCACTGAAGTACCTTTGAACAAGAATGTCGAAGACAAAACTTCTACTCCATCAAAGTCTACATGCTCAAAAACTAAGGAACAATCAATGGCGATAGTTGTACAAGCTACGCCTCTTGATGTTGTGCATGCATCGGAGTTGAAAGTTAGATCATCTCGATCAAAGAGTGTTGTGAAGAAGGAGAAAATCGCTAAAGCTAGTGAATCATCTCCATCTGTCTCTGTGAAAGGTTCAAAATCAAAGCTGAAAAGAAAACGTGGTGAATCAACGACAACGATCGGCATAACTATGTTCGACTTGTATCACTCTGACAATCCATTCAAATCGAGTGATGTTGCGACTGATGCTGGCGCTTTTGACCATGATTTAACATGTAATAATGCTTTGCCCTCTGATTCTGGTGTTGTTGAAACAAAAGTAGTTGAAGAATCTGTAGAATTGGAAAATTTAGGGAAATCTAGTCAATATAAACCCTAGATAAGCCTGATTCAAATGTTGTGAAGGAGTCTGATGTTGTTCCTCACACTGGTGATATTGTTGTTGAAATTAACCCTAGTATTGAGAGAGAGAAAACTAGGAATATTGTTGAAGAGGTATTGAAGTCTGTTAATGAACCTGGTCCTGTTCCCAAATTTGATGTTGTGCCAGATGCTAAGGAATCTTTGGACCAACAGGTTCGTGATCCTGACACTTTAGCAGAAGTATGTTCTAAATCTGGATTTAGTAGTGATAATGCTGGTAAGACAGGTACTTCCAGTGAGAAGACTGATGATGATGTGGTGGCTGAGGATACTGTTAAAAAATCTCAGTCTGATGAGAGTGAAAAGACAAAGACTGATGAGGATAATGAAGGTGAGGAATCCTCAGATGAACCTGAAGATGTGGTTGGGTCTGGTGATAAGGATAAGTCTGCTAGTGATAAAATGACGAGCGCCGAACTCATCAAAATTAATATAACTGAGTTAAAACACTACTTGTAGTATTAGTGACAACCCGAGTCGTTTCCTGATTGACCAACTTTGAAATCCAACCAAATTTAGAAACAAAAATAAAAGGTTTTGGGGGGTTTAAGTTTGTAGAAGAAATAAACATAAACAAAAGCAAATAGATTTGAAAACAAAGATTTAAAAACAATCAATCCATGGGGTTCAATATAATTGAGTTTAATTTAATCCTTAACCACAAATACATATATTCATATGTTAATCTCATTCTTGGTTTTGGATTACAATGATAAGCTCTATCATAATCCACAATTTTATACTACAAAAGCTTCTAGGATGAAGATTAATCAAGGAAAATGAATTAAGCAAACATTTAACCAAGAATAAACTTTAAAACCCAAAATTAACCAAGCTAGACATAACATCAAACACCTTCAATGCAATATCTAGTTCTTGTATCTTCTCCCTACAATTGAGTTATTGAAGCCACTAAACACAATCATTCAAGAACCTAATTTCATTTAAGCAAATAAAATCACATTCAAAAAGAGAAGAACAAAGAAAATGAAATTCATATGAATAAACTAAATAGAGCAAGGCTTCATAAATCAAACCCCAATAATATCAACACCCAATGATTGATTAAGGAAATTAGCCTTCTATTGAGATTATAGAACTCATGGAATACAAAATTACAAAAGAAAGAGTAATTAAAAGAAACCTAAAGATGAAGTAAGAATATGAGAAAGCTCCCCAAATTCTACACACCCGTAGCTTTGTCCTTGTTGTTCTATTTATAGGCTACCAAGTCCTTGCACCGCCTTGTTCTTGTTGTTGATTTACAGCTCAATTTCTTACCCTTTAAGCCTTGTCAATTTGCAAGAAAGAAGACTTGAATTGCTGTCCTTGTTTACTATATGACTGCTACCTCTTGTTTACTAGAACCAACTTGTTTAGTTAAAGCTTGTGTTCTTTATCATTTGGATACAACTCTGTCTTTTAATTAAATCGGGCCTTTAATTTTGTTCAATTTGGACCACTAATGAGATAGTTATGGCCCAATTAGTAAAGAAAAGTATTTGACAAAATTTGACAGCACGACCAGAATCTTTGGATCTCAGTTTCGTGTAGATTAAAGCCAAATTTGACGAAGCTTATGAAACACAAAATTGTAGTAATTTGTCTTAGCTTTCCAACGGTGCAAAGATCGTCAAAATCCGACATTTGTAGCTCCAGAAATACGCTGCCAAAGATAGAAAGGTTAAAATCAGTAAAAATCCAAAAACTAATCATGTTTGACAATTAAGCCCAAATTAATCTCATAATTATAAAACTCATCTAAGACCTATAAAATAGACAAAAAATGATTATTATCAAACCAAATATGAGAGTTAATTAATGTATAAAATTAGTGTTCATCAAATTCCCCCACACTTAGCTTTTGGTCGTCCCGAACAAAATCAAAATCAATTGTTGAAAACAAGGGACCATGGCCAACAACAAAACCTCAAAAATATATCTTCAAAGAATATCATCTTTCAATGATGTTTCCATAATTGCAAAATAATTGAGTAGGAAGAGCTATCAAAGCTTCAAGAAAACACAACACTCATGAGATGTACCTATCTTTTATCATCCAACAAGCAAGGTAAATTCTTTGAATAACATAAATCATGAATGATAGATTCTCACAATTCATCCGCTCAATCTCTCAAGTGTTTGTAGGTTAAGTGTTTCACTCAATTCAATGCATGAAAATGTCACTACCATATGCTTGATTATCTTCTCAATCTCCACTACCATGCTCATGCACATTAAAATCAAAAGGTCTTTATTAAAGGTTGTAATGTGGCTAAGGTAAGGGAATGAAATATGAAATTCTGGCACGTGAGGGACCAATGTGGTGCACGATGTTGTAACACTGGTCCTCCTGGACACACAATAATAAAACGACAGAATTTTAAATAACACAAGTTATTGTTAACCCAGTTAAGTACAACTCACCTACTCTGGGGGATACCAATCCAGGAAGGAAATCCACTATGGTAAAGTAGTTCAAAGCTCTCCACAAACGTCCCGTTTACAGCTTATCACCTAGCAACTATCCGTATAGATTTCTACTCAAGAACGTCCTAAGTATGAGACCCCTCAACCACACAACCTGTGGATTTTAATTCTGTTCTAAAAACTATTCACACTCTGTGCTTAAAAGCTTAAGAGTGAACAACTATCCTTAATCAAGTATCAATCGTGATACTCAAAAGAATAACTAGGATCATACTAACTCCTAGGCCTAAAACTTCTCAATCGCTCTATAGCGTTTGTATCTTCAATGATTTCAGGTACTCTTCAACGATTGAAGCTTGCTTCTTTATATAGAGTCTTGAATCTACTTGCCTTCATGAAGGATAGGATCGTTTGTTGCAAACTAATCTTTTGATTTAAATTCGTTTGCACAAAAAGATAATTTGTTACACAAACAATTAATATTTGTTTGTTTTATCTTTTTAAATCTTCCGCTTTAGATCAACGATCCTCTTGACCAAACAAATAATATTGATTTGTTTTTATCCTTTAACAAACAAATAATATTGATTTGTTTTTATCTTTTACCAAACAAATAATATTGAGTTTGTTTTTATCCTTTAAAAACTCCAGCGGTAGATCTTCAGTCTTCAGCTAACAAACATGTTCCTTGTTGAATAAGGAAGCGTGATCAGTGCATTTTAATGCACTTTTTAATCACTCTGTGCTATGGCAATTTTATGACTTCTCCTGCTAATTTGGTATTTTTATCATGTTTTGTGTTTAGAGTCTAGTTTTGCTATTATTTATGTTTTGCTATTTATTTTCGTAATAAACAGTAATTTGACACCTTCTGATTGTGCAGACCATAACTTGAGCTACGAATATCGGATTGAGGCGCGGGAAGATGCGTTGGAAAGCTAAGAGAAAGAGCTACAACTTTCATGTTGAAGCCGAAAGCCAATTTGGAGCGCAAATAAGTCAAATAATTACGTTTATGTCCCAGACGTGATTTAAATTACCAATTTCCAGCATAACTATATTTTTCGGCCCAATTGTTTTGTGGCCCGTTTTGCTTGCTTATAAAAACCCAAAATTCTGACCTAGGGCAGTTCGGACACTGCATTCACGAAAATTGTATGAACCCTAGAGCAGCCACCACTTGAATGGAGAACTAATTCCTTTTATCAATCCGTTGGTTTAAGAAACTTTGATTCATTATCTTGAGGTTTGATTCTAATGCAATTCCAATTCATGTTTCTATTTCTTTCTCTGTAAATTTCTACTTTATAACTTGCAATTCGTTTATCATTTGATGCTTAATTATATGTAATTCGGTTTGCAAGTTTACGAGATTATTCAAATTAAGTTACCGCTTGTTAAATTTAATTCGGTTAGGAATTTACAGAGTCTATAAACTTGTTATAGGATTGATTTGAATTCACGTTTTTATTTTATATTATTGATCGGGATTCTGTGACGCTTGTTTGCTTTATCATAGTCAATTGAACGTTCTGTTATAAGCTTTTCAAACAGTTCGAATTCATATAAAACTAATTGACGCTTGATTAGTTAGTTTTATGATCAATCAAGGATAGAACTGAACGAATTTATTCTTTTGCCATGAACCTAGGATAGATAATGAACGAAGTTAGACGAAACCAACGGATTGATTGCTTGCTACTTATTAATTTTCACGAATCTTTATATTCTGTTTCAACCAAACAAAACCCCCATAATTTACAGTTTTGAATTGTTTCTAATATAGTTAAACTGATTGTGAGTCTTTGGGAAACGACCAAGGTTAACTACCTTGTACTACTTTTCTTAAAACATTATTTGATCACGAAACGACTGTGATCAAATTGGCGCCGATGCCGGGGACTCAAAATTGTGTTTAACCATTATTAGAGTTGTCTGTTTGTTACTGTACGCGCAAATAATAAAAAACAGTAATAGAGTGTAGTTTGCATCTGTTTGGCCTTTTCACCACTCTATTACCTCAGAAAAAAATCAGGTTTCAAAGTCCCTTATTTTGGGACAAAATAATGGGACAGGACCCTCTCGGGCCCAAATTCATCATTTTTCTATTTTTAATGAATTATTTACTGTTTTCATAGTTTCAGAAAATTCCCAAAAAATTTGTGTCTTCCTTATTTTATTTAATTAGAATTATCGTGGTGTTTTTATATTTTATTTTATTCAGTTTGACAATTTTTCTGTTTTCCTCACCCATTTTCTTGTTGTAGGACATAGAATTACCATAATTGTGTTGTCACTTGTGCATGACCAGGTCTGCTGGACACCTTAATCTGATTCCTCCTGATCCTGAGATAGAAAGAACTCTCCACGCACTCAATAGGCTCAACCGAGCTAATAGTGTGCATCTTGGTGATATTGATTCTAACCCTATCTATGATTCTAATTCTAATTCTGATTCTGATTCTGATTATTTCCATAATTTATTTAATTCTGATTCTGAACTTGAAAATCATAACATGGCTGAACAAACACTAAGGCAGCTTGCTGCCCCTGATGTTAATTATAATGGCTTATGTATTGAATATGTTGATGTTGCTGTACCGTTTGAATTGAAATCTGGTTTAATACACTTGTTGCCAAGGTTTAGTGGTCTTGCAGGTGAAGATCCTCATAAACACTTGAAGGAGTTTCAGGTTGTATGCTCCACACCATTGAGGCCTGAAGGTATCACAGAAGATCATATCAAGCTGAGAGCCTTCCCGTTCTCCTTACAGGGTGCTGCCAAAGACTGGCTTTACTACCTTCAACCAAATTCTGTCACATCTTGGGCGGATTTGAAGAAGGTTTTTCTAGAAAAATATTTCCCTGCATCCAGAGCTGCCTCGATCAGAAAAGAAATATGTGGTATCAGGCAGAGCAATGAGTCATTGGCTGAGTACTGGGAGAGATTCAAACAACTAGTTTCCAGCTGTCCTCAACACCAAATCACTGAACAACTCCTCATCCAATATTTCTATGAGGGCTTGCAACCGATGGACAGGAACATCTTGGATGCTGCCAGTGGTGGAGCACTTGTTGACAAAACTCCAGCTGCTGCCAAAACTCTGATTGAGAATATGTCGCTAAATTCTCAACAATTCTCAACTAGAAACAATGCTGTGAACCAAACAAAGGGTGTCAACGAAATTCAGCATTCTTCTTCTTCCTTCAAGGCTTTTGAAATTAGAATTGATGCCAGAATTGATGAACTTACTTCTTTGGTGAAACAGTTGGCAGTTAATAAACCTCAAGCGGCTAAAGTGTGCGGCATCTGTACTTCCCCTGAACATCCAACCGACACATGTCCTATTCTGCAAGATGATACAATAACTGAGCTACCTCAAGCATATGCAGCAACAGCAGCCCCTTACAATCAGAACAGGTATAACAATCCTGACCTTTCAACTAACAGGTACCACCCTAGTTGGAGGAATCATTCAAACCTCCGATATGGGAATCAATCACAGGTTGCAGCCCCTTCTGCCCCACCAGCCACGCCTTCACTGGAGGACCTTGTCAAGCAACTGGTTGTTAGTAACACACAATATCAACAACGAACAGATGCTAGCATTCAGAGCTTGACAACACAGATGGGACAAATGGCTAATGCAATAGGCCAATTGCAAGTTCAGGGCTCCGGTAACCTTCCTGCACAAACAGTTCCAAATCCAAATGTGAATTCAAATGTCAGTGCAATTACCTTGAGATCCGGAAGAGTGTCAGAACCAGCTCCAGAAAAGAAGAAAAAGAAAATCATTGCATCATCATCTACTCCTGATATTGAGCCTTCTGCTCCAACTGAAGCTGAAAAAGAAAAAGTTTATGTGCCACCAATTCCCTTTCCTCAAAGGGTGCAGAAAAATAAAAAGAAGACAGTTGAGGAAGATAAAGAGATTCTGGAGACATTCAGAAAAGTGGCAGTTAACATTCCTCTCCTTGATGCAATTAAGCAGATTCCTAAATATGCAAAGTTCCTGAAAGATTTGTGTACAAACAAGAGGAAGGTGAAGGAAAATGACAGAGTCAGTTTGGGTAGAAACGTTTCTGCTTTCATTCATCCAAATTCCAGTTCTTCAGCTAATGTCTCAGCTCTCAATCAGACCCTGCCACAAAAGTGCAAGGATCCGGGAGTTTTTGCTATTCCTTGTTCCATTGGGGACAGAAAATTCGAAAATTGCATGCTTGATCAGGGAGCAGGTATTAATGTTATGCCTACTTCTATTTATAATAACCTTGATCTTGGTCCTTTGCAGCCTACAGGTTTGATCGTTCAATTGGCGAACAGGAGCAATGCCCGCCCTGCTGGGGTGCTAGAAGATGTCCTTGTGCAAGTTAATGATTTAATTTTTCCTGCAGACTTCTACATTTTAGATATGGAGGGAGAAACTAATTCCAGCAGGGCACCCATCATTCTAGGCCGACCATTCATGAGAACGGCAAAAACAAAAGTTGATGTTTATGATGGAACAATGTCCATGGAGTTTGGCGACATTGTCGTTAAATTTAACATTTTTGATGCCATGAAACATCCCTTGGAGGAGCACTCTGTTTTTTATATGGATTTGATTTTTGAATTGGTTGATGAGACCTGTCCTGAATTCTTTTCTGCAGATTTTCCTTCATTGTCTGATTTTTATGATATTTACTCATGTGATTCATGTACTAACACTAACCTTTGCTCTGTTTGTGCTAAGATTGAATCTGCTTTGCAGAATAATAACTTTCATACAGGTGAAGGTGAAGTTGTTAATGCGGCGATTTGTACGGTTGAAGTTCTTGACATTCCGGCTGTTCCAACAAAACCATCCATAGAACAGCCACCGTCTTTAGAGCTTAAACCACTTCCTGAAAATCTGAAATATGCCTACTTAGAGGAAAATGAAATGCTACCTGTGATTATTTCTTCTAACCTTGATTGTGAACAGGAAGAAAAGCTTTTGCAGGTTTTGAAGCAGCATAAGAAGGCAATCGGATGGACCTTAGCTGACATACCGGGCATTAGCCCTGTGATGTGCATGCACCGGATCCTCCTTGAAGAGGGAGCTAAGGTGGTGAGACAGCCTCAAAGGCGACTCAACCCCTTGATTCTTGATGTTGTTAAGAAAGAGGTGACAAAATTGTTACAAGCAGGTATCATTTATCCGATCTCTGGCAGTAGTTGGGTAAGTCCGGTGCAAGTTGTACCTAAGAAATCTGGACTCACTGTGGTGAAAAATGAAAAAAATGAACTTGTACCCACTAGAGTCCAGAACAGCTGGAGAGTTTGTATTGATTACAGGAGGTTGAACCAGGCAACTAGAAAGGATCACTTTCCTTTGCCATTCATTGACCAGATGCTTGAACGGCTGGCAGGTAAATCACATTATTGCTTTCTTGATGGTTTTTCAGGTTACTTTCAGATCCATATTGCACCTGAAGATCAAGAAAAGACCACTTTCACGTGCCCCTTCGGCACATTTGCTTACAGGAGGATGCCCTTTGGTCTTTGCAATGCACCTGGCACATTCCAACGATGCATGACTAGTATTTTCTCTGATTTTATTGAAAATTGCATGGAAGTGTTTATGGATGATTTTACTGTTTATGGTGCTTCTTTCGATGCATGTTTGACTAGTTTGAACTTGGTTTTAGCAAGATGCATCGAAACTGACCTTGTTTTAAATTTTGAAAAGTGTCATTTTATGGTTGAACAGGGAATTGTCTTGGGTCACATAATTTCTGAAAAAGGAATTTCAGTTGACCCTGCAAAAATTGATGTGATTTCTACACTGCCTTACCCATCGTGCATTCGCGAGATTCGTTCTTTTCTTGGTCATGCAGGTTTTTACAGGCGTTTCATAAAAGATTTCAGCAAGATAGCTCTTCCGCTGTCAAACTTGCTAAAGAATGATGTGATTATTAATTTTGGTGATGCATGCAAACAGGCATTTGATTTCTTGAAAAAAGCATTGACTTCAGCTCCCATTATCCAGCCTCCTGACTGGAGCATTCCTTTTGAAATTATGTGTGATGCATCTAACTATGCAGTGGGAGCAGTTCTTGAACAAAGGGTGGAAAAAGCTGCCCATGTTATCTATTATGCTTCTAGGACTTTAGATTCTGCACAGGCTAATTACACTACCACTGAAAAGGAACTTTTAGCTATTGTTTTTGCACTTGATAAATTCAGATCATATTTGCTAGGTTCCAAGGTTATTGTTTTTACTGACCATGCAGCTTTAAAATACTTGTTAAAGAAGCCTGAAGCAAAACCGAGATTGATTCGGTGGATGTTGTTGCTTCAAGAGTTTGATGTGGACATTAAGGATAAAAGTGGAGCCGAGAATTTAGTGGCTGACCACTTAAGCAAGATTGAGCGTAAAGGAGATACTTCTCCCATTCAGGATGACTTCCCTGATGAACAGTTGCTACTTCTACATGGGGTAACTCCTTGGTTTGCTGATATTGTTAATTATCTTGTTGCTGGTGTTTTTCCTGCAGGTGCATCTCAGACACAAATTCATAAACTAAAGAGTGATGAAAAGCATTATGTGTGGGACGATCCATATCTTTGGAAGTTTGGTAATGATCAGGTTATTAGGAGATGTGTCCCCGACTATGAGATTGAATCCATTTTGCATCACTCTCATGCCTCTCAAGTGGGAGGACACTTTGGTCCTCAAAGGACCGCGAGAAAAGTACTAGACTCAGGTTTTTATTGGCCCACCATCTTTAAGGATGCTTATGAGACTTACCGCACTTGCAAGGAGTGCCAAATAGCAGGTACAGCTATCACTCGTAAGAGTGAAATGCCTCAGCAATCTATGCTTTTTTGTGAGGTATTTGATGTATGGGGGATTGACTTTATGGGCCCCTTTCCTATGTCATTTGGATTTCTTTACATTTTACTTGCTGTTGATTATGTTTCAAAGTGGGTTGAGGCTATCCCACTAGGACTAATGATGCTAGAGTTGTTGCAGATTTTGTCAGGTCTAATATATTTTGCAGGTTCGGAATACCCCGAGCCATCATAAGTGACCAAGGCACTCATTTCTGTAACCGCACCATGGAGGCTCTGCTCCGGAAGTATGGAGTTGTGCCCAGAGTCTCTACTGCATACCATCCCCAAACTAATGGGCAAGCTGAGATCTCAAATAGGGAGATCAAACAAATTTTAGAGAAAATGGTGCAACCAAACAGGAAGGATTGGAGCCGCCGTCTAGAAGACGCACTTTGGGCTCAAAGAACAGCTTTCAAGACACCCATAGGGATGTCTCCTTATCGACTTGTGTTTGGTAAGGCATGTCACCTTCCTGTAGAGATTGAACACCGTGCTTATTGGGCGGTGAAGGGCTGTAATATGGAAATGCAAGAAGCAGGTAAAGAAAGAAAACTCCAATTACAACAACTTGAGGAGCTGAGGCTTGAAGCCTATGAAAGCTCTAGAATTTATAAGGAGAAAACTAAGCACTTCCATGATAAGATGATCTCTAGGAAGGAATTCTCTGTGGGCCAACAGGTTTTATTGTTTAACTCCCGCCTTAAACTAATGGCTGGGAAACTTCGATCCAAGTGGATTGGCCCTTTTGTTGTAACTAATGTTTTTCCTTCTGGTGCTATAGAAATAAAAAGTACAGGTACAGACAAAGTTTTCAAAGTAAATGGACAGCGGCTGAAGTTGTTCCATGATTCTTCAATGCCTGAAGAAGCACCTGTTGAAGAGCTCTCCTTGGACGAGCCTTCCTACACCCCATCTTCTACACCTTAGCCCCTCGGGTGTGTTCCTTCCTTTACTCTCACTTTATGTTTATTATTACATTGCGGACAATGTCTGGTTTAAGTGTGGGGGAGGGACATTTTACATTATGTGTTTAAAAAAAAAAAAAAAAAATACAAAAATAAATTTCATGAGTAGTCACATGTTTTAGGACTAGAGCAGTATAGCTGTAGGGTTGGTGAAATTTTTGGAAATTTTTGTTTTGATACTTGATATGATGATCTTTGCACCTAAATGCACAACTGCTGAAAACTTGCAAACTTAGTAATGGCTTGATAAGTCTTTAAAATACACAATCATTAGCCTAAGTTATCTGAGTATAGAATACAATGAGGAAGTATGATTAGGACTAAGTTTGGGGGAAAAGCGAGATTACTTGATTGTAGGATCATGGCTAGATTTAATGGTGGGACACTGCATTTCTTTTAAATAAAATAAAATAAAAAATTAAATAAGTTCCTGTGCCTAAAGTTGGAGGAACAGTAAGACATATGTGGAGTTCCTGTGCCTGAAACTGGAGGAACAAATGTTGTGTAGGGTGCTCTACTCGGAGTAACAGGTTGGACTCATTACAAATGAGATCCCGTCAGGTGAAAAGGTAGAGTGGCACCTAAAGCATAACTAAATTGAACTTAAGTAGTGTCCCTGCGTATAAAAGTCAAAAAGTCTGTGAGAACATGAAAAGTACAGCTTCCCCTCAAGCTGAAATCTGAACCCAAACTCTTAATTGTAGGAAGGAAAAAGAAAGCTTAGTATTCTGAATGTGTATTTTAGAGAAGGATCCTGTCATGACTCTGGTTGATAGTAATAGGCAGTACACACACGCATGCTTGATCATCATTGATAGTTGACATATAAAAGTTATACCAATCTTTGAAAAACAATCCAAGGCTTGTAGCTTGAATCTTAGGATGTGTTGATTACTTGTGATGTGATTTTCATTTCGAGTTTTGCACGGAGAGCAAAAGCTTAAGTGTGGGGGAATTTGATCAGTGCATTTTAATGCACTTTTTAATCACTCTGTGCTATGGCAATTTTATGACTTCTCCTGCTAATTTGGTATTTTTATCATGTTTTGTGTTTAGAGTCTAGTTTTGCTATTATTTATGTTTTGCTATTTATTTTCGTAATAAACAGTAATTTGACACCTTCTGATTGTGCAGACCATAACTTGAGCTACGAATATCGGATTGAGGCGCGGGAAGATGCGTTGGAAAGCTAAGAGAAAGAGCTACAACTTTCATGTTGAAGCCGAAAGCCAATTTGGAGCTCAAATAAGTCAAATAATTACGTTTATGTCCCAGACGTGATTTAAATTACCAATTTCCAGCATAACTATATTTTTCGGCCCAATTGTTTTGTGGCCCGTTTTGCTTGCTTATAAAAACCCAAAATTCTGACCTAGGGCAGTTCGGACACTGCATTCACGAAAATTGTATGAACCCTAGAGCAGCCACTGTAACACCCCACCTAATTCTACCCAAAAATTCGCGACTAAACAGCAAATGAAATCAAGTAAATCAAGTAGAGCGTTACATGTATAAATTTAAAACCAACATAGCATGTCGTATCATACAAAACATGATTAAGAGATCATCGCAGCGGAATAACATAGCATATCATCATGGATATAGTTCAAATCATAAACACTAGTCATGGCTAAATAATCCATCACATAATAATCCACATTCACATAAACCACCTACACATATCATGTCATCACAAATAGATAATTAAGTGTTCGGCATAAAGCCTTACAACATCATACAAAATAAGGTCTAAAAGCAACGCTAGACATAAGTCCGATAAGACTAAACCCCAACACGGTATTACAACTACCAGAGCAAATGGACAAGACACTAGGATAGCGAATCATCCCCTTACCCTAAATACTAGCAACAATGTCGGGTACTCCTCCTAAGCAAGCTAAGCAAATCCTCACGCCTGAGAATCTGAATCGCCCAACGATCCATTACATACAAAAATAGAGAGTTAGTTACTTATAATCAACATATAACAAATGTAAGTAAATACTAACATTTAATCCGACACATACAATGCATACATTAATCTTTCGTACATATATCGGCATGTGTATAATAGAAATCCAACGACATCAATGAGACGTGTACATTTAATCATTTGATACACATATCCATATTCACACCATCAATGATCGACAACTTATATGCACAATCACTTAACACATAATTAGACAAATATCACATCATCATCACATATAGCACATTTAAGGTTCACCTTCCTAAATGCATCTAATGTCACCTTCATGCCATGTCCCCTAGACTCGACTACATGCATGCGGTACCATTCACCAAAATAAGGATACAAGAATCCTATGCGTTATGGATCAAACGTCCAAGCTTCATCAATTCGTTATGGGTCAAACGCCCAAGCTTCATCAATAGACTCAATCATGATGCATGAACATATATATGACGTATGTTATTCACCACTATTATGTAACCTCATGTATACATAATCTTCACCATCAATTATTCATCAACACATAACATACTTATATACATTCATCATCATTATCAATAAGCATTAACAATCATTCATATAGAAACATCACCATCCGTCATACTCATTATAATTCCAGCATCAATCATTTATGTACTAATATAATACTATTAACCCATGCATCAACTACACCTTCAACAATTAATAATTAAGTGAGCCTGATCACTTCGCCAGCTCTCGCTAGCTCTCGCCGTAGCGAGACAAGTCAGAGGCTTCTCGCTATCCCTCGCTAGTTCTCGCCGTAGCGAAGCAAGTCAGAGAGCACTGGGCTGGCTGGCGAGCACTGGCGAGCCCTGGCGAGTTCCCTCGCTAGTTCTCGCTAGTTCTAGCCTAGCGACGCGTGCCCAGAATTTCTGCTCTGTTTTGCGACCGTTCGGATTCCACTCCTAAAATCATCCGAAACGTGTTCCAGTTTTAAAAAGATGTTTTCTTTAGGTCCTAGACATGTTATCATACATAGAAGTACAAGTTTCATAACATTAAAACCATTAAAATCATCATCAATTGAGATTTATCATATTTTTCATCAAAAGCTCATGAACATGCAATTTCAAACCAACAACTCTAGATTTTCGAAATTGAAATCATCCACATATATTTTTAGCATTATAATACATGAACAACACTAAATCAACAAGAAAGATAACATTTTGATTCATAGAAACTCATAAAGTTATGAACTTTAGAGTGTGAAAGGTGAGAGGGTTTGGGCAAAGAGAAATGTAATTTCTCCCCCCTCTTGGTCACCACCATCATAAATAACTACTCTCTTACCTCTATTTCTTCAAGAATTAGCTCCCCAAATCTTCCCCTCTTAGTTCCTTCTTCTATGTTCTTCCTCTTCTTCTCTAGCTTTCTCTCTCTCTATTTCTTCACAAACTTGTGACAAAATGATTTCTCTCTCTTAAGTTTTCAAAACTTATACCTAGGTTAAAACCCCTCAATTTACCAAATTACCCCTCCTCATAAGCCCACTCAAATCCTCTATTCACACCTCCTAAAAACACTACCATTCTATTCACACCACTACACTAAAAGCCACATAATTAAATAAATCACACAACATGGAATTTAAATAAATATATTAAATCAAACAATTAATTAAATAAAAATGTGATGTTACAGCCACCACTTGAATGGAGAACTAATTCCTTTTATCAATCCGTTGGTTTAAGAAACTTTGATTCATTATCTTGAGGTTTGATTCTAATGCAATTCCAATTCATGTTTCTATTTCTTTCTCTGTAAATTTCTACTTTATAACTTGCAATTCGTTTATCATTTGATGCTTAATTATATGTAATTCGGTTTGCAAGTTTACGAGATTATTCGAATTAAGTTACCGCTTGTTAAATTTAATTCGGTTAGGAATTTACAGAGTCTATAAACTTGTTATAGGATTGATTTGAATTCACGTTTTTATTTTATATTATTGATCGTGATTCTGTGACGCTTGTTTGCTTTATCATAGTCAATTGAACGTTCTGTTATAAGCTTTTCAAACAGTTCGAATTCATATAAAACTAATTGACGCTTGATTAGTTAGTTTTATGATCAATCAAGGATAGAACTGAACGAATTTATTCTTTTGCCATGAACCTAGGATAGATAATGAACGAAGTTAGACGAAACCAACGGATTGATTGCTTGCTACTTATTAATTTTCACGAATCTTTATATTCTGTTTCAACCAAACAAAACCCCCATAATTTACAGTTTTGAATTGTTTCTAATATAGTTAAACTGATTGTGAGTCTTTGGGAAACGACCAAGGTTAACTACCTTGTACTACTTTTCTTAAAACATTATTTGATCACGAAACGACCGTGATCAAAGCGCAAGTTTGTTTCTTCAATCCTTCAAACATATCCGCGCGCTAGATCAAGATAAGGATAAGACGTGTTATCAGGCCGTGGTTCCCAATATTACTGCATTGGAACCCACATTTGGCCTCAGACTTATTTTACCAAAAATGAAGCCAATCTTCAAAACTCAACAATCTCCCCCTTTGGCAAATTTTTGGGCTAAAATAATCTAGAACCTAGCCACTTGTTCTGGGAAGATAAACTCATCAGAGGCCTGCAGCGGATTCTTGTAGTCTTGGCCTCACACACACATGAGAGAAATAAACTCTCACAAATCAATCTCTTAGGAAGAAATAAACTTCCTCAGTCTGAGAACATAACTTCTCTCAGAGATCAATCAAGGAAAAATAAATTCCTTTATCAGTTGAGAAAAATAAATTCTTCTCTTAGTGAAGTTCAAAGTCACGTTGCAGGATGTGGTGACATTTGACTTCACAATCAATATGCATCTTCATAAACAGATTTGAGAAAAATAAATTCTCACTTGCATACACACTCAGATATATATATATATATATATATATATATATATATATATATATATATATATATATATATATATATTCTACTCCCCTTATATTGTTGCCCTCTCCATGCATATATATATATATCTTCACTCCCCCTAAATATCAGATCAGATACTTTAGGTATATAAACAAACACTCATAGATATACTACTCCTATTTGCCTTATCAGAGTAATATCAGTCTTCATGTGGTTTCAAAGTTGATCATAGCTGCTTTCATATGTCATTTTTTTTATAGACATATTATTTATGCTATTGTAGGTGGCACCCGATGTGCAACACATTGTGCCCACCATTCATATCAGACCAAAAAAACTAGGATGTTACTCCCCCTTTTTAGCCATAAAATTTTGACAAATAAAGTCAAATATCCTGCATAGTTAGGATTAACCAGATAATAGCAGTAGATATAGCAGAGTGCATATTACAGACCAATTAGCATAGATAGTGCATCAAATCCAGGGCGTAGCCCCCAAAAATATATAAAAAGGTCTGTAAAAAATCCAGGGAGAATCTTCAAAGGCCTTCACTGTCAGTTTCCACCACTGCATCAGTGTCATACTCTTCTTCCTGATCAGTGTCTTCATTATTGCCAGCATTTACATCAGCTTCAATTCTCCTCCTCAGCTTGACTTTCCTCAAGTTCTAGTGCCTCAATGATAGCATCTAGCTTGGACCTGTTCTCCTTCAGCTGGGCAATCATCTGCTTCCTAGTCATCTTCCCTGTCTCAGCAGTAGTCCTGGATGTCCCAACATCAGCTACCATATTCAACCCTTCCAGCATCTTTGCACTGATGATGAGAGAAGAATTCCTCTTGCAGGCTATGTCATCTCTAATGACCTCAGGGTGTTGGTTCAATATAATACCACATATCAAACTAGGAAAAGGGATAGGCCACTTGGGAGCAAAGGTCTTGGCTTCTTTCATTATTCTTTCAAAGATATAGGTTCCAAAGTCATATTCCAGTTTATTACCAATGACATAAATAAACCTAGCCAAACTGTAGCCACATCTGATGTGTGGGAAGTAGGTACCCAATTTGCAGCTCCTATTCTGTTGAGAATGGCATACTTGGGTGTCAGCTTTGTTGCAGATAGCTTCCCTTTCCTAGGCCAAACCTTCACTTGATTTCCAGCCATGGCCTTGCACACTTCATTATCAGACACCTCCAGCTCAGGTTGAGGGTCTTCACTTCTTCCAAGGTACTTGTTGATCACAGTGGGGGAGAAATTCACACACTTGCCTCGGACATAGACTTTTTGATACTTGTCGCGGTGATTTTTGGATATCGAGTTATTAATTAACTTCGAATCACAATTTAATGTTCCACCACCGATCTTTAATTTATCCGAGGGAAAGGGAAAAAGTTCGAAAAAAACCCTATTTTTTGGAGATCAAGGTTCCGGGGTTGGTTATACGAAGGGAAGGTACTAGCACCCTAAGTATCTATAGTATCCTATAGGAACCTCTTGTTTTTATTCTAACTTTGCGCTTAATTTTAATTGCTTGTAAAAATGTATAAGTGTAGGAATTAAAGTGATGATCGAGAAAACGTTTAAAGTGATAAAAAGAAGAAAAATGTTTTTGTTTATTTTATTGATTGGAGAGACAAGTCTCATGCCTACGTACCCGAGGGGTCAAACCACCGTAGTTCGGGGTAAAAGTTACGAGTAAATTTGTTTGTTTGATTTTAAAGTTTTGAAAATGGTTTTAAAGACCAAAAAGCCAAAAGTGGCAAAATGTGAGTTTGATTGATGTTAGTTTGTGAAGAAAGTCTATATGGTTAAATTGATTGAAGTTTGATTACGAAATAAGACGCGGACACTTGGTTTAAAATCCAAGGTTTATTGAGAAAAAGTTTTTGAGTGATAAAAGACACTTGGTTTAAAATCCAAGGTTTTTGCATGATTAAAAAATGTATGAATGAAGAAAATGCACTTGGTTTAAAATCCAAGGTTTTCACGATAAAAAATGCACTTGGGTTAAAATCCAATGCCACTTGGTTTAAAATCCAAGTTTGAGATAAAAAGAACTCTTGGGTTAAAATCCAAGGTTTTCACGGTAAAAAAAATGTTGTTGGTTTAAAGTCTAAGGCTCTTGGTTTAAAATCCAAGTTTGCGATAAAAAAGAACTCTTGGGTTAAAATCCAAGGTTTTCGCGATAAAAAGAAACGTTTGGTTTAAAGTCCAAAGTTTTGAGAATGTTTGATGACAAAGTATTTTTATGCTTGATGATGTTGAAAAGAAATTGTATGATATTTTTTTGAAAGAGGTTTTGACCTCATTTTTGATAAAAAAAAGTGACTAATTATTTCAAAGGGAATGTTGGGTTCCAAATTAATAAAAAAGTAGCGCGAAAAATAATACTAATGTCGCAATAAGCAAATTAAGCGCGAAGATAATCCGTAATGATATTTTGATCAAAACGGTGTCTTTTCCCTCAGAATTAAATATGCTAACGTTTTTTGCGGAAAGCGATAAATAAATATGCATGAGATGCAAGTTTCATTTATAGTGTACATTTGTTCCTAATTACATTCTAAGGTATTTACGAGAAAATAAACATGAAATGAATGCAAGAGGATGCTATGCAATTTTTATTTAATATTTACATCAAATCCTAAAATACATACTAAAGTCCTTGCAATAAAATAAAAAGTTAATTAATTAAGCAATAAATTAATTATTAGATTAACAATCAATAATAATAAAGTATGTTAGTGACAATAATAGTGATAAGTTAGTAAGTTAGTAATAATAAAGAATAAAGCATGAATAATAAAAGTTCAGTTAGTGAGCAAAATTAAACACAAATAATCATGAAATAAATAGTAAAAAATAAAAAGAACCTCGAATAAGTGCTTATTTTGGATTTAATAGCTTATTGAAGCACATTGCATAAGCACTTTTATCATAGGCAAAAATAAAAATTAAAAAAACAGAAGGGGGTGCAAATATCAATAAAACAGAATGGGGGTGCAAAAATCAACTCTGGGCCCAAGCCCTGCTAGGGGGCGTGGCCCAGAGGGGGTGTGTGAAGTAAAATGTAAAAATCAGATCAGAGCCGTCTGATTAATCAGACAGCTCTGATTTGATCACAGGAAGATGGAATCAGGAGTGCATGACTAAGATCAGACAGATAAAGGCGCGAAGATGCATGGTAATGAAATGGTCTAGCACACACAGGATCGGGTTGGGGTATAAATACCCCAAACCCTAAAAAAAATTCAGTTTTACATTCTCACTTCTCTTCTCCGCCGCCGGTGCTATCTCTTCCTCTCTTCTCTCTCTCGGTTTCTTCTCTCCCTCACCCAAAAACTTCATTTTTCAAAAACATCTCAAAATCAAATATACCCAAATCCAAACCCCAAACCCAAATACAAGCTCGAAATAAACAAAGAAATTAACAACAAACCAGATCGAGGGGTAAAAAAAAGAAGGATGAAAAGAAAATCAACCCTTTGCGTGCTACTCTGTTCTGATTCTTCTTCTTTTTCTTACTTCGTGTTCGTTTTCGATTTAGAAAAAGGGAGAGTTTTGTATTTTCGTTTTGGGTTTCGATTTGTTTTCTCTGTTCTTACTCTCGTTTTCGGTTCATTTTTGTTTTGATTTCGATTTTGGGTTTGTGTTTGAGACGAACCGTTTATGGTTATTTTTTTGATCTGGGTTCGTTTTGAGTATGGTTTTTGATTTGGATTTGGTTTTTTTGATTTGATGATGAATGGTGAAAGTTTGATTTTGATCTGGGTTTGATGAAGATGATGATGTGCGATTCTGTTTTGGTTTATGATTTTTGCTGGATTTTTTTCTTTTGATTTTTCTGTTTTCTGTTTTTTTTTATTTGATTGGAAGAAGAAGATAAAATTTTCTTCTTCTGCGGCTGATCCTTCCTTCTCTGACCTAGGGGACTGTGCAATTAATGCACTATTTATAGTGTATCAAAAACTAGGGTTAGGCAGATGAAATTTTCCCCATTTGGACAAAATTGCCCCTTTGGGCCTGGACAAAAACACATATCTGGACTTCTTTGAAAATACTGACTAAAAACACCAGAAAAATAAAAAACAAAAATGGCAATAAAAATTAAAAATAATAATATACACATAATAATATAAAAACCAAATTAAATAAATAATAAATAAAAAAAAAAGAAATAAAAATAATAATAATAATAATAAAAATAAAATAAAAACAAAACCAAATAAATGAGGTATTTTAAAATACCTCTCTGCCGAAATTTCGTCAGAAACGACAAAGGAAAAAAAACAATTTTAATGTCGAACAAAAGCGATCGGTCAAAAAATGGGGTATGACAATACTCCCTGCTCATGGGATCATCACAATCTTCAGGAATGTTTGCCAAAAATTCCTTAACCAACTTCTCAAAGCAGTCTCCAAATTCAGACACAGTTTTCCTTAGTCCAGCCTTCTTAATCAGGTTCATCACATCCCTGTTCTTCAAGGCTTCCTTGCTCAACTCTCTCTCAAGGCCTAGTCTTATATTGTAGACATATGGCCATCTTTTCACACCAGTAACAAAATGGAATGATATGTTATCCATTGGTGCTTCACCAACATTCTGAGGAATCTTCTTACCTTTGAACTTCTTTCTTCCAGAGGTTGCAAGGGTAAGCGCACTCTGACTCACCTTAGGACTTGCCTCTTCTTTTGAGTCACCAATGTCAGTTACATTGTGCTCCACATCGTAGTCAGAGTCAGACTCAGATGGTGGTGCCTTTCTTTTGAGAGTAGGCTTCTTGGGAGGTGTATTCTTGGGCCTGGATGGTAGATAACTTGTTGGTTTCTTCACAACCTTCTTCACTTGAGTGTTTTCTTTGCTTGGTGTGCTTGTAGTCACCACAGCCCTAGCACTCCCTGTCCTCTTAGCAACACTTTGAGGAACAGTCTTCTCGGATGGTGGATTCTCTACATAGGTTTCCAGATCCATAAGGTCAGGGTTGTCACCTTCGTCCTTGTCTCCAGCGTCTTCTCTTTCTTCGCTTTCCTTGGTTTCTTCACTCTTTTCAAACTGAGTGTCACCCTTGGAGCCTTCATCAGCAGTCAATTTCTTATCACCAGACATGGTGGTGTTTTCTGGTGTATCTGGAACAGTGTCTTGTACCTGTTCTTCTTCCAGAACCAATGTGCCAACATTCGGTTCCACATCAGACCTTGTTGCTTGCTTGTTCAGATCTTCAAGCATTTGGTCCATAACCTTCACAGGTTCAGCATCATCACTCACTTTTGGTGAGTCTTCAGAGTCCTTAGGGTTTGACTCTTTGTTGACTTGATCAGACCCTTCTTCCTCATGGGTTGACCTTTCAGCTTCTTCTTCAACCTGTTCAGTCTCATCAACTTCTATTTTCTCCGAAGTTTCGACATTATGTAACGAACCAAGTAAATGAGAGGATTTGGTAGGTGGCGTGTTTTGGATAATGGAGTTAATAATGGTGGGTTTGAATTTGCGTGCAACAATAAATGGAGGGAAAGTGGATTTGTTGCACACATGACCAACTGTAGTTGCTACAGGTCTTCACAGAGGCAAATTTCAAGTTTGCCCCTAAGCCTTTCAAATTGTGTTGCATCTAATGCCATGGTAAATATATCTGCAATTTGACCTTCAGTAATCACATGTTCTAAGGTCACAACACTTTCTTCCACCAAATCCCTAATGAAGTGATGCCTTATATCAATGTGCTTTGTCCTACTATGTTGAATAGGTTTTTTGGACATATTTATAGGACTCAAGTTATCACAGTACAATGTTATCACATCTTGCCCTACATTGTACTCACTCAGCATCTGCTTCATCCATAGGATCTGAGAGCAACTACTTCCAGCTGCAATATACTCTGCCTCAGCCGTGGATAGTGCTACACTATTTTGTTTCTTGCTGAACCAGGAGATTAAGTTATTCCCCAAAAAGAAACATCCACCTGAGGTACTCTTCCTATCATCTGTACTTCCTGCCCAATCTGCATCACAGTACCCAACCAACTTTGAGTCTTCACCATGGGAGTACATGATGCCATAGTTGCATGTTCCACTCACATACTTGAGAATTCTTTTGACTTGTGTGAGGTGGCTCATCTTTGGTGCAGCTTGATATCTAGCACACACTCCAACTGCAAAGGCAATGTTTGGCCTACTAGCAGTGAGATATAGAAGACTTCCTATCATGCTTCTATACTGACTTTGATCTACATCAACACCTTTCTCATCTTTAGTAAGTTTTAAGTGTGTTGCTACAGGAGTCCTTTTGTGACTAGCATTCTCCATCCCAAACTTCTTCACAATATTCTTGTCATATTTGCTTTGAGAGATGAATATTGTGTCTTCCATTTGCTTGACTTGAAGCCCAAGGAAGTAGGTCAGCTCTCCTACTAAGCTCATCTCTAATTCAAACTGCATCTGATGAAAAAAATGTCTAACTATTGTGTCTGACATTCCTCCAAAGACGATATCATCCACATAAATTTGTGCAATCATGAGCTTTCCTTTATCTTCTTTGACAAACAAGGTTTTGTCTGTCTCTCCTTTCTTGTAGCCATTCTTCACTAGGTATGTTGTCAATCTTTCATACCATGCCCTTGGAGCTTGCTTTAGGCCATAAAGCGCCTTCTTTAGTTTGTATACATGATCTGATAGGTGGAGATCTACAAACCCTTTAGGTTGCTCCACATATACTTCTTCCTTAAGGTACCCATTTAGGAAGACACTCTTTACATCCATCTGGAACAATTTGAACCTCATAATACAAGCAACTCCTAATAGTAACCTTATGGACTCAAGGCGTGCTACTGGAGCAAATGTTTCATCAAAGTCTACTCCTTCAATCTGAGTATAACCTTGAGCAACTAGTCTTTCTTTGTTTCTGGTGATATTTCCCTTCTCATCAGACTTGTTCTTGTAAACCCACTTAGTGCCAATGATATTTACACCTTTGGGTCTTGGAACTAAGTCCCATACTTCATTCCTCTTGAACTCATTCAGCTCCTCTTGCATTGCATTGATCCAAAATTCATCCGTTAGAGCTTCTTTCACGTTCTTTGGTTCAATTTTGGACACAAAACATGAGTTGGCCACTAGCTCATTAGAGCTCCTTGTAGTGATACCTTGATCTGGATTTCCAATGATGAGTTCCTTAGGATGATTCTTCTGAACTCTGATAGATGGACCTTTCTTGGATTGTTGACCTTCAGTATCTGGATCAGTTCCTTCTTGAGTCTCTTGATCTTCAGTGTTGTCGATCAGGGAAACTGATGTGTCAACATTTGGGACCGCATCTGGTACTTTTGCTTCATCACTCTTGGGGTCCATCTTCCTCCTTTGTTCTCTATCAACTAGTATGTAGCATTTACTTCCAAAGATATGAAAGTATTTGACTGTTGGCTTTCTTCCTTTCCAGAGTTCATAGAGAGTGGTAGTGGTATCTTTTCTCAGTGTGACACGATTGTGAACATAGCATGCAGTGTTCATGGCTTCTGCCCAGAGGTTTTGAGGGTGATCCTTGGCATGTAACATCACACGAGCTGATTCTTGCTGTCACGGTGATTTTTGGATATCGAGTTATTAATTAACTTCGAATCGCAATTTAATATTCGACCACCGATCTTTAATTTATCCGAGGGAAAGGGAAAAAGTTCGAAAAAAAACCCTATTTTTAGAGAATAAGGTTCGGGGGTTGGTTATACGAAGGGAAGGTATTAGCACCCTAAGTATCTATAGTACTCTATAGGAACCTCTTGTTTTTGTTTCTAACTTCGCGCTTAATTTATTTGCTTGTAAATAATGTATAAGTATGAGAATTAAAGTGATGATAAAAATGCCTAAAGAATGAAAAAGTAGAAAAATGTTTTTGTTGATTTTATTGATTGGAGAGACAAGTCTCATGCCTACGTACCCGAGGGATCAAACCACCGTAGTTCGGGATAAAAGTTACGAGTAAATTTGTTTGTTTGATTTTAAAATTTTGAAAATGGTTTTAAAGACCAAAAGCCAAAAGTGGCAAAATGTGAGTTTGATTGATGTTAGTTTGTGAAAAAAGTCTATATGGTTAAATTGATTGGGATTTGATTAAGAAAATAAGACGCGGACACTTGGTTTAAAATCCAAGGTTTATTGAGAAAATGTTTTGAGTGATAAAAGACACTTGGTTTAAAATCCAAGGTTTATGCATGATTAAAAATGTATGAATGAAGAAAATGCACTTGGTTTAAAATCCAAGGTTTTTAGGCGAGAAAAAAGGACACTTAGGTTAAAGTCCAAGGTTTTAGCGATAAAAGAAGCCGTTGGTTTAAAGTCCAAGGCACTTGGTTTAAAATCCAAGTTCGCGATAAAAAAGACACTTGGGTTAAAATCCAAGGTTTTCACGATAAAAGACGCCGTTGGTTTAAAATCCAAGGCACTTGGTTTAAAATCCAAGTTCGTGGTAAAAAGACTCTTGGGTTAAAATCCAAGGTTTTCACAATAAGACGCCGTTGGTTTAAAGTCCAAGGCACTTGGTTTAAAATCCAAGTTTGCGATAAAAAGACTCTTGGGTTAAAATCCAAGGTTTTCGCGATAAAAGGAAACGTTTTGGTTTAAAGTCCAAAGTTTTGAAAAATGCTTGATGATGAAATGTTTTTTATGCTTGATGATGTTGAAAAGAAATTGTTGATATTTTTTGAAAGAGGTGTCGACCTCATTTTTTTGAGAATAAAATGACTAATTATATTAATTGGAATGTTTAAAATTAAAAGGTAGCGTAAATAAATAATACTAACGTCGCAATAGGCAAAATAAGCGCGAAGACGATCCGTAATGATATTTTGATCAAAACGGTGTCTTTTCCCTCGGAATTAAATATGCTAACAATTTTGCGGAAAGCGATAAATAAATATGCATGAGATGCGATTTTTTCATTTATAGTGTACATTTGTTCCTAATTACATTCTAAAGTATTTGCAAAAAAAAATAAATATGAAATGAATGCAAGAGTATGCTATGCAATTTAATTTTACATCAAATCCTAAAAATACAATCTAATTTCTTTACAATAAAATTAATAATTAATTAATTAGGCAAAAATAAAAATAAAAAAAACAGAAGGGGGTGCAAATATCAATTAAAACAGAAAGGGGGTGCAAAAAGCAGCTCTGGGCCCAAGCCCAGCTGGGTGGCGTGGCCCAGAGGGGAGGTGTGTGAAGAAAAATGTAAAAATCGGATAAGAGCCGTCTGATTGATCAGACAGCTCTGATTTGATCACGGTTAAATTAAATCTGGGACACATGATTAGGATCTGATGGCTAAGGAATGTGCACCTGCGCGCACATGATCAAAACAGAGTATATAAAATAAAAAAAACCCTAAAACAATTCAGAAATCTCTTATTCTCTTTCCCTCATCACCGCCGCTGATACTTCTTTCACGGCCACTCTCTCTCTCTCGGCCACCCATCTCTTCTAAACCTCCATTTCTAAAACTTTTAACATCAACTCCATACCAAATCATCTCCTAAAATCAAAACAAAGCTCAAAATAAACAAAAAATTCTAGATCGAGCAAGAAAAAGGAAAGAAACAATCGACCTTTGGATCGCGATTTCGGCTTCGACGATTTCTATTTCTTCTTCTTCTGCGTTTTTAATTTTGTTTCCGGTTCCGAATTCGGTTCTGGTTTTGAAAGTTGATTCCGTTTTTGAGGTTTTGTGGTGACGATGTTGATGATGATTTATTTGTGTTTCTGGGTTTAAATGTTGTGAATGATGATGATAACGAATTCTGGATTCGTGGTTTAATTTGTTTCTGGATTTCGTTTTTTTTGGTTTGAGGAAAGGTTTGTGGTTTGGATTTGTGATGATTATTTGTTTTTGATTCTGGATTTGGATTATTTTTGGTTATGGGTTTTTCTGGGTTTTATTTGATGAAGATGATGAAGAACAGATGATGATGTTTAATTATTTCCTGGTTTTTCTATTTTTTTTTATTTTTTCTATTCTGGATTGGATGATGCGGCTGATTGATGATCTTCCCTGACCTTGGAAACTGTGCACTATTTGTACTGTGTCAGACCTAGGGTTTGGCAGATGAAATATTTCCCTCATTTGGACAAAATTGCCCCTTTGGGCCTGGACAAAAACAACACATCTGGACTTCTATAAAAAAACTGGCAAAAACACCAAAAAGGAAAAATACACAAATAAACAAATAAAATAAAATAAAATAATATATATATAATAATAAAAAACGAAAAATGAATAATAATAATAAAATAAAAATCAGAAAATAATAAAAAGAAAATAAAATGTAACCAAATGAGGTATTTTAAAATACCTCTCTGCCGAAATTTCGTCAGAAATGAACAAAGAAAAATCCGTCTTAAAAAGACGCATAAAAGCGATTGGTCAAAAAATGGGGTATGACACTTGCAAGGTTCTATTCTTCGTTTCTACAATACCATTTTGTTGAGGTGTTATTGGTGCTGAGAGTTCATGACTTATTCCTTCAGAGGAGCAGAAATCAGAGAACCTTGAATTTTCAAACTCCTTCCCATGATCACTTCTGATTTTGACAATTTCAACTCCTTTTTCTCTTTGCATTTTTAGACATAACTCTTTAAATACTTCAAATGTATCTGATTTTTCTCTAATGAAGTTTATCCAAGTGTACGTTGAGAAATCGTCTACTACCACAAAAGCATACCTCTTGCCTCCAAGACTTTCAACTTGCATTGGTCCCATCAAGTCCATATGGAGTAGTTCAAGTACTTTGGTTGTGGCCTGATGTTCCAACCTTGGGTGCGACATTTTGGTCTGCTTCCCTACTTGACACTCTCCACATATGCTTCCTTCTTCAATATTGAGCTTGGGTATTCCTCTTATGGCATCTTCAGCTATAATCCTCTTCATTCCTTTGAGGTGCAAATGCCCAAGCTTCTGGTGCCACATCCTTACTTCATCCTCCTTGCTAAGTAAATTAGTGATAGATGAGTGTGATGTTTCCTGAGGAATCCATAGGTAGCAATTATCCTTGGTTTCTCCTTGATTTCTCCTTTTGCTCCATCTCCAAAGGTCACAAAACTGGTGGTGTATGGATTTATTTCATTGAGGTATTTCTTTTCACCAATCATGTGTGAGCAATAAGGGCTTTGACTTCAACATTGGATTTGGTCTTCCAAAACTTCTTGTTGTCATCCTTTTTCGGAGTTGGGCTGACTTGTCTTCCTTTGTATGGATACCCATGAAGCTTATAACATTGGGCCTTTATGTGTCCATATTTCCCACAGTAGTAGCATCTCCATGATTCATACCTTGGAGGTCGCTGATGTGGTCCATGATGTTGGCACTTCCTGGACCTTCTCTGGTGGGGTGCTGGATTTGGAAACATTTGACCCTGCTTTCTGGTTCCACACCAAAGATTGGCTGGAGTAAATTTCTTGGCAGGTCCAGAGGCTTGTTTCTTTGGGGGATGATAGCCCAATCCTTTGCCTTGCTTGGTGCGTTTATTTGCTTCCAGAATCCCATCTAACCTGTCGGTGCCATTATTTAGCAATCTGAGTTGTTTGTCCACGCTTTCAAATTGGGATTTTAGCATGCTTGCTTCATTCTCATGATTAGCTATGGTAGACAGGTGCACTTGCTTTTCTTTTTCAAGTTGGGCAATGGTCTTCCTTTGCTCTTCATTTGTTTTGCAAAGTTCTCCACTTTTGATGCGCAACTCCTTGTAGGTTGCAGCAAGTTTGTTATAGGAGACATCATCATCAGAATCTGAGTTTGACAAGCATCTTCCAGTCATGACATTGACTGATTTGGTTCCTTCATCGTCACTATCAGAGTCTTCTTCTTCAGACCAGGATATGACATTTAGACCTTTCTTCTGCATCTTCAGATAGGTTGGAAATTCTGGCCTTATATTTCCATAGCCTTCACACTCATGGCACTAGATTCCTTTGCCTTGATTGGATCTGTCTTCAGTTCTTGACTTCCTTGATGTACTGCCCTGTCTGCTGATGTCGGGCTGAATGTGCTTCACATTAGGCCTTGACTTCGCCCTCCTTAGTATTTTGTTGAATTGTCTTCTAAGTAATACTAGGGCATCTGAGATGCTTTCATCAGCTTCTTTGTCACTCTCTGACTCTTCATCAGCATTGGAAACAAAAGCAATGCTCTTGTTCTTCTTTTCAGTTTTGTCTTTCATAGAGAGTTCAAAGGTTTGAAGGGAACCTACTAGTTCATCCAGTTTCATGCTTCCTATTTCTCTGAATTCTTCAATGGCAGTGACTTTCATGTCAAACCTGGGTGGTAAGGATCTGAGTGAAGGGGGTGGAAGGAAAACACAAGAAGGGGGGGTTGAATTGTGTTTTTAGAGTTTTAAAAAACTTTTCAAGATATAGATCTATCAGAGTCTTTTAGCAGCAGATTAATAACACAATCAAACAAAGATTGAGCAGAAAAACAAAATCAAGAGAGAGAGAGAGACACACAAGGATTTTTGTACTGGTTCCCCTCACAAACCGAGAGTACTCCAGTGCCCTTGCACTTCCAAGGGATTTCACTATAATCACTAAAGATTACAATCCTAGTGCTCAAGCCCACAATCAAGAGACTTCTCTATTGCTCAAGTCACACAAGACAAGAGACTTCTCTATTTCTCAAGTCACACAAGACAAGAGACTTCTCTATTGCTCAAGTCACACAAGACAAGAGGCTTCACAAATGCTCCAGAACACACAGCAGGAGACTTTTACAATTGCTCAAGTTACAACTAACAAGAGACTTTTCCAAGTTACTCACACAAGAGTAAATCCTAAACTTCTAAGCTTAAAAACTATTACACAAAATAACTTTCAGAGGCTCAGACAGTTTGTTATTCACTTAGATTGAAAGATAATATCAATTTAGCTTTTGTGTCTCTTCTGTGTATTGTGCGTACAGTTCTCTTTTTCTGCCACATAAATTCTTCTAACTCTATATATATATATGAGAGAAGAGAGAATTTGAGACGTTGTAGAATTCCGTTGAGATGGAGAGCTGTTAAATTCCAATTGCTTGAAACGTGGGTTTTGAATAACTTCCTAGAAGAAGTAATTCTGCTGCACAACTTCGTCCATGCTTTTCTGCTTGTCTAAATGCAGAAATAAAGGTACATCACGCTCCTTGATGATAAGATCAAATTCCATTTGAACGTTGTAGTAGTGATGTCCTTAATATAGTCATCAGACTTAGAATGTTTTGAAATAAAGTAGCATAGCCTTCTGATGAATGTTGGAATTCTTTGGCTTCTAATAAACTTTGATTTCTGGAAGTTCTGATGGTCTTGAATCTTTGGCTTCTGATAGTCCTTTGCAATTTCAGATTTTGAACGTCTTCGTCTTCTGAATGATACTAGACTTCTTAACGCCTTCAGAGATTCAATACCAAGCAACTTCTGATCCATGTAGCTTCTGAGCGTTGTAGGCTTTTGAACGTCTTTTGACTTCTGAGTGCCTTTTGACTTCTGAACTCTTTCAGAATGTAATGCTTCAGACTCTATCAAAGTTTCTTTCAGAGCTTAAATTAAATGTGCTCTTTCATAAGTATAAGTTTGTCCTGCACACTCATTTTAAAACATTAGTAATACCAAATGTCCATTTAATACTTTTGTTATCATCAAAACTTAGGGTATTTTATAAATAAAACTCATTTTGTTCCAACACTGAGGAGTTTTCTTACCAGTTTTTCTTCAGGTATTTTTTCACCTAAAGAATCAAAGTTGTTTGCATAGTCAAGTATGCTCATGTGAAAGTCATGCACTGTTTCTTCTTCTTTCATCTTCAGACTTTCAAACTGGGTGGTTAGAATTTGGAGTCTAGACATCTTCACCTTGCTTGTTCCTTCATGAGTTGTGATGAGGATTTCCCAAGCTTCTTTAGCTGTTGTGCATTGTTTGATCAGCCTGAACATGTTTTTGTCAACTCCATTGAATAAAGCATTTAATGCTTTTGAATTTCCCAGTGCTAGTGTATCTTCTGCAGCTGTCCATTCTTCTTCTAGTTTCAGCTCCTGAGTATCGGCTCCGTTTGCATCTTTGACCTTGGGGTGCTCCCATCCTTTGAGAACTGTTTTCCAAGTCCTACTATCAAGGGACTTTAGGAATGCAATCATCCTTGATTTCCAATAATCAAAATTTGAGCCGTCCAGAAGTAGTGGTCTGTTCATGAGTCCTCCTTCTCTGTCCATCTTGCCAGAAAGCATCTTCCCTGGAGCTCACCCAATCACCTAGGGTGCCTGCTCTGATGCCTATTGGAATTCTGGCACGTGAGGGACCAATGTGGTGCACGATGTTGCAACACTGGTCCTCCTGGACACACAATAATAAAACAACAGAATTTTAAATAACACAAGTTATTGTTAACCCAGTTCAGTGAAACTCACCTACTCTGGGGGATACCAATCCAGGAATGAAATCCACTATGATAAAGTAGTTCAAAGCTCTCCGCAAACGCCCCGTTTACAGCTTATCACCTAGCAACTATCCATATAGATTTCTACTCAAGAACATCCTAAGTATGAGACCCCTCTCACTTCCCCTCAACCACACAACCTGTGCATTTTAATTCTGTTCTAAAAAATATTCACACTCTGTGCTTAAAAGCTTAAGAGTGAACAACTATCCTTAATCAAGTATCAATCGTGATACTCAAAAGAATAACTAGGATCACACTAACTCCTAGGCCTAAAACTTCTCAATCGCTCTATAGCGTTTGTATCTTCAATGGTTTCAGGTACTCTTCAACGAATGAAGCTTGCTTCTTTATATAGAGTCTTGAATCTCCTTGGCTTCATGAAGGATATGATCGTTTGTTGCAAACTAATCTTTTGATTTAAATTCGTTTGCACAAAAAGATAATTTGTTATACAAACAATTAATATTTGTTTGTTTTATCTTTTTAAATCTTCCGCTTTAGATCAATGATCTTCTTGACCAAACAAATAATATTGATTTGTTTTTATCCTTTAACAAACAAATAATATTGATTTGTTTTTATCTTTTACCAAACAAATAATATTGAGTTTGTTTTTATCCTTTAAAAACTCCAGCTGTAGATCTTCAGTCTTCAGCTAACAAACTTGTTCCTTGTTGAATAAGGAAGCGCAAGTTTGTTTCTTCAATCCTTCAAACATATCCGCGCGCTAGATCAAGATAAGGATACGACGCGTTATCAGGTTGTGGTTCCCAATGTTACTGCATTGGAACCCACATTTGGCCTCAGGCTTATTTTACGAAAAATAAAGCCAATCTTCAAAATTCAACAAAATATATAGAAAGGACATGACAAGTTAAAACCAAAGGGAATTGAAAAACATTGGAAAAATTCACATAAGAACAATCTACATTCATCAATCAATTGTAACTCCCTTTTTGAATTCATTCATTCCTTGAGAGATTTACTTCTCTTTTCTTTTCTTTCTTTGCAATGTAACTTACTTCACACATCTTTTCAAAATATTATTTCTTTCTTTGTTCATCATCATTCATTTTTTTTTAAGGCTTTCAATCTCTCTGTTTTTTTTTCTTTTCTTATTCTTTTGCAATCAATACTCTTATCTCTTTTTTTTCGTCAACCCTTAAAATCATTCCTTTTCCCCCACACTTGTTCAAAACTTTCTCCAATGTTCTTACATTCCCTAAGGTAGGGTAGAAACATGGTTTTTCACTTTAGGCTTGTAATGAGGTAAAAGAAGAAAAATAGGTAATAAGGCTCAAAGGGGTTAATCAAAGGGAAAACATTCAAGGTAGGCTATTTGGCTAAGTGGCTAAACAAGAACAAACAATGTTTCTAGAGTAACAAAATCCATGATTGAAAATCACACAAGAATAAAGAGTATTTATAGGCTCAAAATCTCACAAGCTATGTTTCTATCAAACTTGATTTATCAATTCAATGTCCATCACCAAACTTATCAAAATCAAAAAGAGAGATTTTGCTCACTTATGTCATGACTCTTTAAACTTTAATTGATAAACACTCAAATTTTTACAAGTCTCAAAATATCACAAACATCACAATTTTAATAAAATAGTTGGAACAAATGTCACATCCCATTTTTATTTAATTATTTATTTAATTTAGCTTATTTATTTAATTATCATATTGTGTGATTTATTTAAATATGTGGCTTTTGGTATGGTGGTGTGTTTAGAATAGTAGTGTTTTTAGGAGGTGTAAATAGAAGATAGAGTGAGCTTTTATGAGAAAGGGCAATTTAGTAAATTGAGAAGGGAAATTAACCTAGGGAAATTGAGAAAGGGCAATTTAGGGTATAAGTTTTGAAAACTTAGAGAGAGAAATCATTTTATCATAAGTTTTGTGAAGAATAGAGAGAGAACTAGAGAAGAGGAAGAAGAGAAGAACATAGAAGAGGAGGCTAAGAGAGAAAGATTGGAGGAGCTAATTCTTGAAGAATTAGAAGTAAGAGAGTAGTTATTTAAGATTGTGGGTGACCAAGAGGGGGGAGAAATTACATTTCTCTTTGCCCAAACCCTCTCACCCTTTTATACTCTAAAGTTCACAACTTTATGAGTTTCTATGAATCAAAATGTTATCTTTCTTGTTGATTTAGTGTTATTCATGTATTATGATGCTAAAAATATATGTTGATGATTTCAATTTCGAAAGTCTATGGTTGTTGGTTTGAAATTGCATGTTCATGAGTTCTTGATGAAAAATATGACAAATCTCAATTTGATGATGATTTTGGTGTTTTTAAGTTCTGAAACTTGTACTTTTATACTTGTTAATATGTCTATAACCGAAAGGAAACAACTTTTTAGAACTGGAACACGATTTGGTAATTTCATAGTGGAATATGAACGGTCGCGAAAACAGAGCACTGTTCTGCGACATTTTCGCCCATGCTCGTCGGGCAAGGGTCAGCGAGACTGCTCGCTGAGTCTCGCCGGTGTTCGCCAGAAAACCCAAAATGTTCTGTTTTTTCTCGCCGGTAGCTCACTAGGTCTCGCCGGGCGAGATTAGTCTATTGAGGATTGACCCTTTAATTGATTTTGATGATGATGGTGGCATAATACTTAAGATGTTAGTTCTTATAACGAATATGATTGATGATGATGTCTCCATATGATTGTTGGATATATACATAATGATGAATTATAATGAATATGATTGATGATGATTGTCATACCCCATTTTTTCACCGATCGCTTTTGTGTTCGGCGTAAAAACCGGCTTTTCTTTCCTTTGTCGTTTCTGACGAAATTTCGGCAGAGAGGTATTTTAAAATACCTCATTTATTGGTTCTTTTTATTTTTATGTTATTATTATTTTTATTTTTATTAGATGTTTTATTTTGTTTTATTTATTTTATTATTATTATTATTTATTTTGATTTTTATCTCATTTTTATTTTTTAAAGTCATTTTTATCATTATTTTCGTTTTTTCATCAGGTGGTTTTTTTTAGTCAATTTTTCAACAGTCCAGATCATGTGTTTTTTGTCCAGGCCCAAAGGGGCAATTTTGTCCAAAAGGGGAAAATTGTCATCTGCAAACCCTAGTTTCTGACACAGTACAAATAGTCCATTTATTGCACAGTTCCCAAGGAGAAAAAAGTCAGCCGCAGCTTCTTCTTCCAAAATCAAAAAACAAAACAAAAATCAAAAAATAAAAAAACAGAACAAAATAATCAAAAAATCATCATCTTCATTCATCAATCCAAAACCCATTTCATCAACCCAGAAAATCTTCATCAAACCATCTCAAATCAAAAAACAAATCTGACCCAGAACCTTTCAAACCCAGAACGAAAAAGATTCGAAAATTCATCATCATCAAACCTTCAATCAAAACCCATAAATCAAAATCAAATAAAAAAAAACCATAATCATCATCCAAACCCACAAACCTTTCTCTGCCCAGAACCAAACTCGAAGCAATTCATAACCCATAAACCGAATCCAAAATCATCGTTGTTCATCATCAAACACCCATTACCAAATCCATCAAAAACGAGATCCAGAAACAAAACCGAACCCAGATCAAACCCTTAAACCATCTTCGATCCAGAAACGGAACCGAAATCAAAAAGAAGGAGAAGAAATTAGAAATCAAAACCGCGATCCAAAAGGTTAAATGTTTCCATTTCCGTTCTGTTTGTTGGTTCGATCCGGCTCATGGGTTTTTTTTTCCGTTTATTTTGATTTGAGATTAGGAGATGCTTTTTGTATAATTTGATGTTAAAGGTTTTTGAAATTAGAGTTTTGAGAGAGAAAAAGGTTTGAAACCGGAAGAAAAATGAAAAGAGAACGAGAGAGAACGAAGAAAGAAGGCCGACGGCGGCCGAGAGAAGAGAAGGAAGAGAGACTTTGTGTTTTTGTGATTTATTTTAGGGTTTTTTCTATTTATACTCTGTTGGGATCCTGTGCGCGCAGGTGCACGTCCTTACGGTGCACCTGCGCGCCTATGTCCTTCTGATCATGATCCTACGCCTCTGATTCCTTTTGCTTGTGATCAGATCAGAGCTGTCTGATCAATCAGACGGCTCTGATCTGATTCTTACGTTTTACTTTACACACCCCCCTCTGGGCCACGCCCCCCAGCTGGGCTTGGGCCCAGAATTGTTGTTTACACCCCCCCTTTCTTTTTTATTGTTATTTGCACCCCATTCTGTTTTTTTATTTTATTTTTGCCTATGATAAAAGTGCTTATGGAATGTGCTTCAATAAGCTATTAAATCCAAAATAAGCACTTATTTGAGGTTCTTTTTTTTACTATTTATCTCATGATTATTTGTGCTTAATCTTGCTTACTAACTTAACTTTATTATTCTTGATCATTATCCCTAATTGATATTACTAACTTACTAACTCATTATTATTGCTTGTTAATTTAACATTTAATTCATTGACTTATTAATTAATCATTTATTTTATTGCAAGGACATTAGATTATATTTTTAGGATTTGATGTAAATTTAAATGAAAATTGCATAGCATTCTCTTGCATTCATCTCATATTTATTTTTCTTGCAAATACCTTAGAATGTAATTAGGAACAAATGTACATTATAAATGAAAAAACTCGCATCTTGTGCATATTTATTTTTTATTGCTTTCCGCAAAAGCGTTAGAATATTAATTCCGAGGGAAAAGATGCCGTTTTGATCAAAATATCATTACGGATTGTCTTCGCGCTTAATTTGCTTATTGCGACGTTAGTATTATTATTTGCGCTACCTTTTTTATTTGGAACCCGACATTCCATTTTAAATAAATAGTCACTTTATTCTCGAAAATGATGTCAACACCTCTTCAAAAATAATTAGTCATTTTATTCTCAAAAATAAGGTCAACACCTCTTTCAAAAAATATCAACACATTTTCTTTTCAACATCATCAAGCATCAAAATACTTTGTCATCATACATTTTTCAAAACTTTGGACTTTAAACCAAACGTTTCTTTAATTTTAATCGCGAAAACCTTAGATTTTAACCCAAGAATCTTTTTATCGCAAAACTTGGATTTTAAACCAAGTGCCTTGGACTTTAAACCAATGGCTCTTTCTTTTATCCTGAAAACCTTGGATTTTAACCCAAGAGTCTTTTTTACCGCGAACTTGGATTTTAAACCAAGTGCCTTGGACTTTAAACCAATGGCTCTTTCTTTTATCGTGAAAACCTTGGATTTTAACCCAAGAGTCTTTTTTACCGCGAACTTGGATTTTAAACCAAGTGCCTTGGACTTTAAACCAACGGCGTCTTTTATCGTGAAAACATTGGATTTTAACCCAAGTGTCTTTTTTTTATCGCGAACTTGGATTTTAAACCAAGTGCCTTGGACTTTAAACCAATGGCTTCTTTTATCGCTAATACCTCGGATTTTAAACCAAGCGTTCCTTTTTCTCGCCAAAAACCTTGGATTTTAAACCAAGTGCATTTTCTTCATTCATACATCTCTAATCATGCATAAGCCTTGGATTTTAAACCAAGTGTCTTTTATCATTCAAAACATTTTCTCAACAAACCTTGGATTTTAAACCAAGTGTCCGCGTCTTATTTTCATAATCAAACTTCAATCAGTTTAACCATATAGACTTTCTTCACAAATTAACATCAATCAAACTCACATTTTGCCACTTTTGGCTTTTGGTCTTTAAAACCATTTTCAAAACCTTAAAATCAAAACAAACAAATTTACTCGTAACTTTTACCCCGAACTACGGTGGTTTGATCCCTCGGGTACGTAGGCATGAGACTTGTCTCTCCAATCAATAAAATCAACAAAAACATTTTTCCTTTTCCATCACTTTAAACTTCTTTTTTATCATCACTTTAATTCCCACACTTACACATTTTTTACAAGCAATTAAAATTAAAGCGCAAAGTTAGAATAAAAACAAGAGGTTCCTATAGAGTACTATAGATACTTAGGGTGCTAACCCTCGAACCTTGTTCTCTAAAAAATAGGGTTTTTTCGAACTTTTTCCCTTTCCCTCGGATAAATTAAAGATCGGTGGTGGAATATTAAATCGCGATTCGAAGTTAATTAATAACTCGACATCCAAAAATCACCGCGACAGAAATGGCGACTTCACTGGGGACAACCAAGCGGGTTGAGCCTAACTTTTTTTATTTTCTATCTTCGCGCTATTATTCTTTTATTTGTGTAAATATTTGTATATATAATTGGGGATACTATGAGTGGTGAAGCACATGTGATATGATCCCGCTCGGTGGAGACCTCACGACGGTAGTACTCGTCGTCATGATAAGTCATGATGGTGTTATTACTTTCAATGTGAGTGTCCGGAGAAGCCGAGAACCTTTAGATTACCTTTAACCCATCTTGGCCTTTTTAGGGCGTAGTGCGGTGACTAATCAAGAGTAAGTCTTGAATTTAGTTGTCACGCGAGACTACACTCAAACGAGATCATCTTGTGAATATTATCGGAACGAGAGTAGTCCCGTAATCCAGTGATGTTCATGAGGTGGTTAATGACTTTGGGAACTTTGTAGAACCCGTCATATAGGTACAAATGAACCCTAGTACATACCATATGGGAGGGTTTCACCTTTAACTCCAACATTATACTTTAACCCCACCATGTTTTCTGCATCATGCATGCATGCACTCATTCATAAATTCTTTTTCCTCATCCGATATCGAAGAACTTAAACAAATTTTTTGTACACATTATAGAGAACATTCATTTCAATTGACACATAATAAACTTTTTCTTCTTTTCTCCTTACAAAATCCATATCTAAAATGTTTACAACTAATTTGGGATAAGTCCTTCGATAACAAAAAAAAAAAAATTGCATATTTTAGCATAAACACATCATGCATCATACTGCATTCATAAAGTTTCAAAATCAAGTCTCATGTCCTTTCTTTCCCCCCTGTCCAAGTCATGTGGCTCGGCGTATTCAGTACAAAACAACTCATATCTACAATACTCGATCTAATTTGAAGAGGAAAATGGAAACTCTCGAAGGAGAGAATCAGATACTCTGTGAACAAGTGTCATCCATGCAAACTGATCTTACATGTGCTTTCCACCAAGGGGCACCCAGTCATGATGTTGAACACTATTATGCCTTTAAGAAGGAGGTTCAGAATTTGGTCCGTACCAACATGTTATCTTTTAATGATCCAAGCTCGAACGTTCAAAGCTCATCCTCTGCCTAATCATGGGTCCTCCGTCATTTTAATTCAAGATTATCAAGAAGTGTGTCCCTAGGATCACTAGGCCTTTTATGATCAAATTGCAATTTCTTTCTTGCCAAGCATTTATTTGCATTTTAAAGTTGTATCTTTTAATTAATATTTCTAAACAATGAGCATGCATATTTTGGAATCCATCCATTCGTGTTCACTCTTTTCTTGTGCCATCATAAACGGCAGTGTTTTTCTATTTCACTTTTCGAACTTGAGGGGAGAATGATGTAAACTAAATGTTTAAAATTGCTGATATGTGCTGATATATGCTTTCATTAGTAAGACCCGGTTGGTGATGTAAGGCATTGTTTCACTTCCCAAACACCGGAGAAATAAGGAGATAATCCGTAGTCAACCCTTTTGAGCCAGAAGTTGGTGTTCTTTCTATACAAAAAACCCCTTAATCTTAACCCGGGGCAGGGTAGTCTTTCAAATAATTCAATGACACATCCCAGTACAAGAGGATCAATTAGTTTGAGATACAAGAAGTCATGAGTAGACAAAACTCACAATACATGTGACAGTCACAAACATCCTACACCAAAACAAAAAACAAACACAAACAAAAACAACAACAAAAAGCCCGCTAAGTAAAAAGACTTGGGCAAAATTCAGGGCCTCCCGATGGACCGCAAAATCCAAAAGAATTGGTCCATGCAAAAATAAGGGATTAAGAGCAAACATAGAAAACAAGCTTGTGAATGAAAAAGTGATTGTCACTTCAAGAATCTTATCAAAGCTTCGACCAAAGCGTCAACCTCAAACATTATTGTCAAATAAATCCTCTTGTCAGCCAAAGCGTGTCGGATGAATTAGTTGAGTGTAGGATTGAAGAACATCAAAGAAGTGGGTGGGTTAAAACATAATTTTGAGCCTAATAATCTTTTTATTCATAACCATGAACCAGGCCATGTTATAACCCTCAAAAGACCTAATTGAAGCTAGGTTTACTTTGAAAGCATAATCAACAAAATTATTGTTAAAACTGACTCCACCTGTTTGTTGAGTAACAATCTTTTACACACACCACATATGTTTTATATAAAGTTCTGCGATTCCAAAACTTGCATGTACATTACATCAGAAACATTTTTCAAAAGAAACAATATTGTCTGCAAATTTACATTTGGCATCAAGGAAATTCAATCGAATGGTCTAATCAAGGACGAATCAATTCAAAACGCTCCTAACTTGGAGCAAATTACATAAGGAACCCGCCAATCAGGGGCAAGTCTTTACATCCAGGGGCATACCATTCAAAGATTCAAAGTCAAGGTTTCACTCACTTGGGGTACCTGAAGTGGTTTCCCGGGGTAATACAGATCTGCCAAGATAGTTGTTATGTTTTTCCTCTTTGAGCCAATAATCATCAAGTAGATATTTTGGGTTCTTATGGACATGTGTGTCACTATGATATGTTGAGCATGTGATCCAACATTCCTCAATTGAATACTGAACTTGACTGTTCTCTGGTAATCCCCAGCAAGTGGTTATCTTCAAGAAACTTGTATGATTTTCTTTTCCCCAGTGAAAGAAGAAGCTGAGACCCGTTTGGAAGGCTCATTCAACAGCAAATGACGTCTCTTTGAGAAGTTTGCATATCAACAGCAAATGGCATATCTTTGAGAAGTTTGCATATCATCAGCAAATGGCATCTCTTTGATAAGTTTGCATATCAACAACAAATGGCATCTCTCGGAGAAGTTTGCATATCAGCATATCAATCTTGTTTCTTTCTAGCAAAAAAAAAAAAAAAAAAGAAGAGCAAAAGCCAAAAATAGCAAAAAAAGAATAGCTCGCTAAGTAGAAAACCCGAAAGGGCGACTTAGGCAAAAATGAGCGTCCCGGTGGATTGAAAACCCGAAAGGGCGGTCCAGGCAAAAATTAGGGGCAAAACAAAAAAAGAAATATATTTCTTTTATCGTGAAAACCTTGGATTTTAACCCAAGAGTCTTTTTTACCGCGAACTTGGATTTTAAACCAAGTGCCTTGGACTTTAAACCAACGGCGTCTTTTATCGTGAAAACCTTGGATTTTAACCCAAGTGTCTTTTTTTTATCGCGAACTTGGATTTTAAACCAAGTGCCTTGGACTTTAAACCAATGGCTTCTTTTATCGCTAATACCTCGGATTTTAAACCAAGCGTTCCTTTTTCTCGCCAAAAACCTTGGATTTTAAACCAAGTGCATTTTCTTCATTCATACATCTCTAATCATGCATAAGCCTTGGATTTTAAACCAAGTGTCTTTTATCACTCAAAACATTTTCTCAACAAACCTTGGATTTTAAACCAAGTGTCCGCGTCTTATTTTCATAATCAAACTTCAATCAATTTAACCATATAGACTTTCTTCACAAATTAACATCAATCAAACTCACATTTTGCCACTTTTGGCTTTTGGTCTTTAAAACCATTTTCAAAACCTTAAAATCAAAACAAACAAATTTACTCATAACTTTTACCCCGAACTACGGTGGTTTGATCCCTCGGGTACGTAGGCATGAGACTTGTCTCTCCAATCAATAAAATCAACAAAAACATTTTTCCTTTTCCATCACTTTAAACTTCTTTTTTATCATCACTTTAATTCCCACACTTACACATTTTTTACAAGCAATTAAAATTAAAGCGCAAAGTTAGAATAAAAACAAGAGGTTCCTATAGAGTACTATAGATACTTAGGGTGCTAATACCTTCCCTTCGTATAACTAACCCCCGAACCTTGTTCTCTAAAAAATAGGGTTTTTTCGAACTTTTTCCCTTTCCCTCGGATAAATTAAAGATCGGTGGTGGAATATTAAATCGCGATTCGAAGTTAATTAATAACTCGACATCCAAAAATCACCGCGACAATGATGTATGTATTGACGAATGATTGATGGTGGAATTATGTATATATGAGGTTACATAATGGTGGTGAATAACATACGTTATATATATGTTCATGCATCATGATTGAGTCTATTGATGAAGCTTGGGCGTTTGACCCATAACGAATTGATGAAGCTTGGACGTTCGATCCATAACGCATGGGATTCTTGTATCCTTATTTTGATGGTGAACGGTACCGAATGAATGTAGTCGTGTTTAGGGGACATGACATGAAGGTGACATTAGATGCATTAGGAAGGTGAAACCTTAAATGTGCTATATGTGATGATGATGTGATATTTGAATGATTGCGTGCTAAGTGATTGTGCATATAATTGGTTGATCATTGAGGGTGTGGATATGAATATGTATATTAAATGTTTAAGTGTACTTGTCTTATTGATGTTGTTGGATTGCTATTATATACATACTAAATATATGTATGATAGATGGATATATGCATTGTATATGTTGGATTGGATTAAATGTTAGTACTTACTTTCATTTGTCGTATGTCGATTATATGTAACTAACTCTCTATTTTTGTTTGTGATGGATTGTTGGGCGATTCAGATTCACAGGCGTGAGGATTTGATTTGCTTAGGAGGAGTACCCGACATTTGTTGCTAGTATTCAGGGTGAGGAGATGAGTCACTGTTCTAGTGTTGTGTCTTGTCCATTTGCTCTGGTAGTTGTAACACCGTGTTGGGGTTTAGCCCTTATCGGGTTTATGCCTAGTGTTGCTTTTAGACTTTGCTTATTTATGATGATGTAAGGCTTTATGCCAAGTACTTGATTATCTATTTGTGTGATGATAAGACATATGTAGGTGATTATGTGGATGTGGATTTATATGTTGGTGGATTATTTGGTTGATGACTAGTATTCATGATTTTGAACTATGTTTATGTTGATAAATGAATGATGATATGTTTATGTTGTTCCGCTGCGATGATCTTTTAAATCAGGTTTTGTATGATATGCAATGCTATTATTGGTTTTAAATTTATACATGTAACGCTCTACTTGATTTACTTGATTTTATTTGCTGTTCAGTTGCGAATTATTGGGTATAATTAAATACCAATTGGGTGTTACAATTGGTATCAGAGCAAGTAACCCTTTGTAACCCTTTGTACAACATGTGTAGGTTCACTGTTTGTACTTTTGTTGTGACGTTTGTTTGTTGATTGGAATTGATTGTTCAGGACCATGACGTCGGCACATGCTAATGCTCAGATCGCAGAGTCACTTGCTACCTTGACTCATCTTTTGGCAAGAGGTGATGATCCGGCTAGAGATGGAGAGAAGCGCTTGGATAGGTTCTTGAAGCACAAGCCATATTTCTTTGTTGGAGGCTTTAACCCGGATGGAGCGGTGAAGTGGGTTGAGGAAGTTGAGATTATCTTTGATGCTATGGATTGTGCTAATGAGAACAAGCTTGCATTGGGGACCTATATGCTTAGGGAGGAGGCAAACCAATGATGGAAGAATGCTAAGTTGAGACTAGGTGATAGAGGTGTTGTCATCACTTGGGAAATGTTCAAGCGGGAATTCTTTAACAAGTATTTTCCGGCGGATGTGAAGAATAAGAAAGTGGTGGAGTTCATGAAGTTAGAACAAGTGAACATGTCTGTAGCGGAGTATGCGGCTAAGTTTGAGTCCTTGTGTGCTTTTAGTCCTCACTACAATACCCCGGAGGCGGAGAACGACAAATGTGTTAAGTTTGAAAGTGGTTTACGCCCCGACATCAAGCATATCATTGGGTTTGCGGAGATTAGAAACTTTACTACTTTGGTGGCAAAGGCTAGAATTTGTGATGAAGATGGGAAAGCTAAGAGTAACTACTTCAAGGCGGTTAGAGGAAAGAGTCAAGACCGTGCCAAGCCTTATGAGGTTAAGGGTAAGGGAAGTGCTAGAGGTGGAAAGGGAAAGGAGAAGGTGGATAATGACAAGTGCTATAGGTGTGGCAAGAGTGGACACCGTTCTTTTGAGTGTAAGAAGGATAAAGATGTGTGCTATAATTGTGGGAAAGAAGGACATAAGTCTAAGGAGTGCAAGGCAACTACTCCTACTTGCTTTAATTGTGGTGAAGAAGGTCACAAGAGTCCGGAATGTAAGAAGCCGAAGAAGGTTACCGGGAAAGTGTTTGCTTTGAATGGGGAAGGAGCTGATCAAGTTGATAATCTTATTAGAGGTACGTGTTTCATTCATGACACTCCTTTAATTGCGATTATTGATACCGGAGCTACACATTCTTTTATTTCTATGGATTGTATGAAGCGTTTGAATATTCCTGTTTATGAAATGTCTGGTTGCATGAATATTGAGACTCCTGCTAGTGGTTTGGTAATTACTCGTCTTGTATGTCGTAATTGTCCTGTATCTGTGTTTGGTAGACATTTCGGTATGGATTTGGTGTGTATTCCACTTAGTGGTATTGATGTTATCTTTGGAATGAACTGGTTGGTCTTTAACCAAGTTCATATTAACTGTTGCGAGAAGACTGTGATTTTTCCGAAGTCGGAAGGAAGTTTAGCCTTGATGAAGGAATCTTTGAATGATTATGGAGGGTTGTTCATGGTGTTTGGATCATTGAATCTTGAAGGTGGAGCCAATTTGGAAGAGATACCGGAAGTTGAGTTTAGTATCGATTTAGTACCTGGTACTAGTCCGATATCAATGGCACCGTATCGTATGTCAGCATCAGAATTGAATGAATTGAAGAAGCAACTTGAAGAGTTATTGGAAAAGAAGTTTATACGTCCAAGTGTGTCACCTTGGGGTGCACCAGTGTTGTTGGTTAAGAAGAAGGAGGGGAGTATGAGGTTGTGCATTGATTATCGTCAGTTGAACAAGGCAACGATCAAGAATAAGTATCCACTTCCGAGGATAGATGATTTGATGGATCAACTAGTTGGAGCTTGTGTGTTTAGCAGTATTGATTTGAGGTCTGGATACCATCAGATAAGAGTTAAGACCGAGGATGTCCCTAAGACTGCTTTTAGAACAAGGTATGGTCATTATGAGTATACAGTGATGCCTTTTGGAGTTACGAATGCCCCTGGTGTTTTCATGGAGTACATGAATAGGATCTTTCATTCATTATTGGATAAGTTTGTGGTAGTGTTCATCGATGATATTTTGGTTTATTCTAAGTCGGAGGAAGAGCACAAAGAGCATTTGAGAATTGTGTTGCAAGTTTTGAAGGAAAAGAAATTGTATGCCAAGTTGTCTAAGTGCGAATTTTGGTTGAAAGAAGTAAGTTTTCTTGATCATGTAATTTCTAGTGGAGGCATAGCGGTGGATCCTACGAAGGTTGATGCTGTATTGAAATGGGGGACACCTGAGTCTGTTTCTTAGATAAGAAGTTTTCTTGGATTAGCCGGAAACTATAGAAGGTTCATTGAGGGATTTTCGAAAATGGCATTACCATTGACTTTGTTGACCCGAAAGGATCAAGCGTTTGTTTGGAATGAGAAGTGTGAGAAAAGTTTTCTAGAGCTTAAGAAGAAATTGACTACCGCACCAGTGTTGATTTTGCCCGATGCCAAGGAATCATTTGTGGTGTATTGTGACGCATCGAAGTTGGGACTTGGTGGTGTACTCATGCAAAAAGGAAAGGTTGTGGCTTATGCATCTCGTCAGTTGAAGGTTCATGAAAGGAACTACCCTACCCATGATTTAGAGTTAGCGGCCGTGGTGTTTACTTTGAAGGTATGGAGGCACTACTTGTTTGGGTCAAGATTTGAAGTGTTTAGTGATCATAAGAGTTTGAAGTACTTGTTGACCAGAAGGAATTGAATATGAGGCAACGAAGATGGTTAGAATTCTTGAAGGACTATGATTTTGAGTTGAGTTATCACCCTGGGAAAGCTAATGTGGTGGCAGATGCTATGAGTCGGAAGTCAATGCACACGTCGTCACTTATGGCAAAAGAGTTGGAGTTGATTGAAGAGTTTCGAGACTTGAGTTTGGTATGTGAAGTCACCTCCAATAGTGTGAAGTCGGGAATGTTGAAGTTAACTAACCCTTTTCTTAAGAAGATAAGAGAATGTCAAAAAGATGATGAGAAATTAATGAAGAGAGTGGCACTAGTGATTGAGGGACAAGAGAATGACTTTAAGATTGATGAGAATGGAGTAGTGAAATTCCGAGGAAGAGTTTGTGTACCTGATGTGCCCGAATTAAAGAAGATGATTTTTGATGAAGGTCATAAAAGTGGATTAAGTATTCATCCTGGATTGGTTAAGATGTATCAAGACTTGAAGAAGTTATTTTGGTGGCCTAGAATGAAGAAGGAAATCGCAGAATATGTGTATGCTGAAGGAAAACGTAACTGTTTATCAAAGATAAAACGCAGCGGATTTTAAAATTTTATTTTCCTTCAATGGATCCATGTGAAAGATCATGGTCAAGAATATATTGTTACCTTGAAGAACTGATGCTTTCTTTCGCGAACAAGGAGCTTTCAATCACGAACAGAAACTGCTTACGATCACGAACACGAACTGCCTTTCGATCACGAACAAGAAACACCGTATGATCACGAACAAGAACCTTCAATTGATCACGAGCACCACAATTGCATCGCCTCCACTTAGTCCACACGAACAGGAACCTTCAACCTTCGGTGCTAGCCGTTCTTGGATGAAGAATGAGGGAACTTGAGCGGATTAGAGTTTAGAGAAATTCAGAATTTCCCAAATACGAATTAGGGTTTAGAGAAATTCAGAATTTCTCCAAAGTGTGAGAGACTGAACTTCATAAGGCTCTATTTATAGAGTTTCTTATGTGAGCTTCAGTTCACACGAATTTGGACTTCTTACGCCCAATATTCGTTTTTCACTAATTGCACCCCCGCAATAAGTCCTACTTATTTTTCCCGTTTTAACTGTCCTTATGTGTGTGACCCTGTAGGTTCTTATAACGTTGGAAATAATATTTATCTTAATATTATAAACAGTGAGCGGTATCTAGCAACACATCACTGTTACCCAAGTTATAAGAATTTCATGTGATCTGACTAACCTTTCTATGATAAACATATTGTGCATAATTACCCTTTTGTCCTCGTGTCTATATTGAACACAAAGCATAGTATGTCATCCTTGTCTAGTTCAATATTGGGCCCATAGACATATCTTCCGTTATGTAGGAGGGACAAATCCCATCTAGGTCACTCATGTCCCTCAGCATGATTCGTGGGATACCCATCAACCAACTTTATAGTTATCCAGTTACGGATAACGTTTGAATGGCAACAAGGTATTACACTCCTACATCTAGGGTACACAGTGGTTTCAGGTCGAAGGATGGAATGCACCTTTTATCACTGTGAGAATAACTTATGACATTTCATAACATTCTATGCAGTATTCTCATGGTGGGTTAATCCGATATAAAGTTACCCTTAACATTTATATCTATGTGAAGACTTGATAACTCATTATCTATGATCAGTGAGACGTGATCATCAGTCTACCAACATAATAGTCTCTATGCTTTAATGTTATCCCATTTCATATTAAAGCTTGACTACGGATACTTTAAGAATAGTGTTCTTAAGTTAATGTAATCTCACGATTAAGTCTCACTTAATGTTTCATTACATGAACAATCTATTCTAGGGACTTTATTATTTTGGAAAACAAACATAATAAAGAAATGCCTTATTATATATATTTAATATATATAAATCATGTCACAATACAAAAGCAAATGCTATCAAATAGATTGGCTTTTAGGGCTTACTCCAACAATCTCCCACTAGCACTAAAGCCAATCAAATGTTCATCTAACATTTATCGGTTAGCGTGAGCATCGAGCAACTTCTTAGCAAGATGCTACATTAGTGGATAAGGAACTATTTCCTATGTTGGTATCTTACATATCTTTTCAAAGTTACTCTTTCGATATCTATCGAAATAGAAAGGTGTATATATATATCTGAATCGTTGGTGAGATCTATTCCTTTGTTTGCAAGATTAAATCATTATCATCACTAATGTGATTAATGAAATCTGCAACGATGGAAACATAGTTTTAGCTTAATCCTGAACTAAACGATCCAAATCAAATACTTGACCCTTGTAATAGAAATAGACACTTTCTTAAGCTTATTAGCTTACAGTGTTTATATCTGACATAAATTTGAATTTCAATACAATGTATCGGATTGGAAACTAACATCATTATAACTTATTTACAATGATTTTTTTTCCATACCTACCTATTTCAAAAGATAGTCCTTAGTTACTTTAAGGTACTTAGGTATATTCTTGAAGGTCAATTAGTGTCAAACACTAGATTCAATTTTGGTACTTACCGATTATGCTATAAGCATATGGTGTATCTGGTGTTGTACATATTATATGGTGTACATGACTGATCCATTTGCCAAAGCATGTGGATTCTTTTCATGTATCTCTTTCTCATCCAATGACACGTGACATTGTCCTTTGAACAAATAAAACCATTTGTTGCGTCAACAATCTATCTCTATAGATTATGATTCCTAACTCTTTAGGAAGTCTCACCTAAGTATTTCATCAAGAGATATTTCCTTAATCATGTCTTACATGTATGAGGAAAATGTTTTGATGATTAATATGTCATCCACACATGATACCAGATTAAGATAATTGCTCCCACTAACCTCCTTGTGTGCACAAGAATTATATTTGTCCTTTATTAATTCGTTTTCATAAAACTTCATAAATAAGAACAAATAATTCAACTTCTGAGAACTTGATCTAATCAAAATTAGATTGCTACAATTTGTATACCTTTCAAGCATCCTTTGGATTGAGAAAACCCTATGTATATATCTAACACATATATATGAGGTCATTCCAATTAAGGAATGTAACTTTGTCATCCATCTGCCAGAACATGTAGTATAACAATTGTAACTAGACTACGATCATGGTTTCATCATAATTTGCATTTTGATTTTGCGTGAAACCTTTAATAATTAATTACATCTTAAATGTAGTCTCCATATCATCCATGTCAGTCTTCTATAAGAAGACTCACTTTTATCGTCTGAGTCTTACTCATCTTAATGACATAACCATTATCACATAAGGTCTGTGTACATGGATTCTATATAAGATTCTATGGCATTTAGCCACTTCTCAGAATTTAGGTCATTTACGACCTTTTAAACAAGTTAAATATTCATCTTCAATGAAAACCATATCACCTTGTTAAGTCATGATAAAATCATACTTCCCAGCCTTGAGATATGTTAGACTTACCTAGCCTCATGTGCAACTCAAACGGTTGATCCTACAACAACCTTGAGGAACCAGTTTGTGTTCCCTTTTAAAATATTAACGTTGTGGTACTTGAATCATTCAAGTTCTATATCACTCCCACTGACTCTTTTAAGAGACACATTCCCACTCGAGGAATACTTCAGTCTAGCAACAAAACAACTTTTGTCCTGAAGAGTGATGTAGGACTAGTATCCCTTAGTTTCCTTAGGATACTTCCACATTCATCCAATTTGGAATAAAATTTATCTGATAAATTTTCAATCCAAACTATCATAAAGGCAAACTAGGTACTTTACCTTCATATCAAATATGATGTCTTTATGATTACTTTTAAAAGGCAGAGCTAGTTGTGGGTGAAGAATAACTATAAGTAGAGAAATTACAACAAAGAGTCAACGACATATAATTAAACTATCTTAAATCAAATCATGTCAAACATGATGCGATAAAATAGTTATTATATTCCTTAACTAAGTATTTACCATTATGACTTGTTCATATGATTTTGGTAAGCATCCTTCTCGAATCTAGTCATAGTAGGTTGCTAGAGAGTATAGGTCAAGAACACATAGTTTTTCTCGCATTTGAGAACAATTCTCAATTTTGTACCAATTCAGAAACACTTTTCTGAAATTCTTGTCCTTCATAAGGACAATATAATTTGTATTGTATTCCAAAATTCTAATTACAGAGATATTTAAAACTTTGTATTATGATTAAATCATTTTAATACGGACTTTTATTAAAATGTTCCCACTATTTTATTCAAACCAAATGACCTTCAAGCATATGATTCGGAAAATCCCGTTGGAAGATTTTCTAGTGAGAATGAAATCCATATTTCACTTTGTTTTAAGTCAGCGTTGGACTGATTACACAAAAATTAGTTTATTTAGGTAGGAAACTCCTTTCCAATTGTATCTCATACAACTCTCATATCCTTTCCGTTGGGTAAATAACACTTATTTTATTTTTAATCCATCATATGGAATAACCCAACGCTTGCTTCTAATATCATATAATCAAATTATATTTATTTAGTTAAGTTAACCCAAAGAATAGCCCTCGGATAAACTGGTTATCTCACCGCAACTTATCAATATAGACAATGCACTTTATGTTGGCAAAACCTACATTAATCGATATTGATCTTGAAGGGTGCTATTCTTTGGAAAGCATAAAACTTAATATATTATTTGAAGGATTTTTAATTAGTTTGATCTCACCTCACCACGGCTTATATATCATATATATTCGCACTCCAATCATTCAAGCATGCATAACAATTAAACAAAATAAAAGTGACATGATTATGGCCCCTAACGCTGTGATTCTCTCAAGCCAATGAGAGAATCTAAACTAGTCCTGGAAACGACCTTGCTTCTCCAAGCTAGACCTCCAGGGTTGTTCAAGCGTCAATTACATTACAAATAAGAGAAACTCGTTTTACGTACGAGGGAGTCGATGAGAGGAGAATGTACATATAGAATTTGAGAGAGAGAGGCACGACACACAGGCCGTATTTCAAAAACCCAATAAATAGAATTATAAGACTAAGACCATAATCACTCACAACAAAATAATAATAAATACACTTTTATCGTTATTATTAAAATTAAAGTCTCATAATTATATAAATTAAATTAAAATCCGGCGATTGATCACACTACGCAAAGTTAGCAATTAAATTTGATTCAAACCTTTTAATTCACAATTAAATCTTTCGAATCAAAATTTGCTAAAATAAATAATATTATTTTAAAGTATAATCAAATCTTTGACAATTCTCCAATTACCAAATATTGCAATTTATTTAATCAAAACGTTTTTGAATAAAATATTTTTCCAAAATTGGTAATATTATCTTTTAAAACAATTTCAAAAGATATTTCTAAAATTTTGAAACGATTTCAAAATTAAATATATTTGTCAAAATCAGTTTGAATTACCGTCTAATTTTGCATCAACATTTGATACGTTTTACAAACCCTAATCATAATGACACAACACTTGCATCGTTATGAATACTCTTACAATAACATGATCATACCAAATCAAGTGCTCTGATTCTTCGTTCAATACGATAATCGAATTCGTTAAACTTCACTAGATACGGTTTCAAAGCTTATACTTCACCAGATACGGTTCCGAAGTTTATGCTTCACCAGATACGGTTCCGAAGTTTTAAACATCAATTATCAAATATGAACAAGTATCATTCAACTCAATTATTGTACGATCAAAATCAGTATATCATATATACCAATATCACATAGGGTTTATGTGCATATGTGATCGAGTAACATGTTTCTCTTGTTAAGATAATCAATACGTTGATGCTTCACCAGAAACGGTTCCGAAACATCAAACCAATCGATAACCATAAACAGAAACATGGTTTGGCCAATTTTAATTCCTTTATTATTTAATTGATTCCAATATGTTTAAACATTTTAAAAACGAATTAAACAGAAACAGTTTCTGATGTGTTTAAACGATTTAAACAGAGACATTAACATATTTAAACAATTTAAACAGACACGCGATTAAACAATTAAACAGAATCGCGATTTAAACAATGTTTAAACAATTTAAACAGAAACGTGATTAAACAAAACAATCCGATTCAAGGTTTCGTAATGAACGGTTCATTAACGAAACCCTAATTGTATCAACGTTTGACACAATTTTGAAACCCTAACCGAATCTGTTTCCATAATAATACAACACTTGTATTTTTATAAATCCTAATACAACAATCATTCATCAAAACGTTTCAAGATTGTTGTTTATTATAGATGATTGACTCATGAATGCTTCACCAGTATCGGATTCCGAAGCACATGCTCACAATCACCCATTATTCACGCCAATCACAAAATATTCTGATGAACAATATAATCGGTATATCACATATACCAACGTCGTATTAGAATTATATATCACATATATAAATTAAGATTAATCAATCACATCTTATTAATTCTTGTTCTTATTATTATTAATATAGATTCATAATCATATCATATTAATAAACGGTAACAAACGTCAAAACCGATCCATGGTTTCACAAGTGGCTCTGATACCACTGAAGGAAAACGTAACTGTTTATCAAAGATAAAACGCAGCGGATTTTAAAATTTTATTTTCCTTCAATGGATCCATGTGAAAGATCATGGTCAAGAATATATTGTTACCTTGAAGAACTGATGCTTTCTTTCGCGAACAAGGAGCTTTCAATCACGAACAGAAACAGCTTACGATCACGAACACGAACTGCCTTTCGATCACGAACAAGAAACACCGTATGATCACGAACAAGAACCTTCAATTGATCACGAGCACCACAATTGCAGCGCCTCCACTTAGTCCACACGAACAGGAACCTTCAACCTTCGGTGCTAGCCGTTCTTGGATGAAGAATGAGGGAACTTGAGCGGATTAGAGTTTAGAGAAATTCAGAATTTCCCAAATACGAATAAGGGTTTAGAGAAATTCAGAATTTCTCCAAAGTGTGAGAGACTGAACTTCATAAGGCTCTATTTATAGAGTTTCTTATGTGAGCTTCAGTTCACACGAATTTGGACTTCTTAAGCCCAATATTCGTTTTTCACTAATTGCACCCCCGCAATAAGTCTTACTTATTTTTCCCGTTTTAACTGTCCTTATGTGTGTGACCCTGTAGGTTCTTATAACGTTGGCAATAATATTTATCTTAATATTATAAACAGTGAGCGGTATCTAGCAACACATCACTGTTACCCAAGTTATAAGAATGTCATGTGATCTAACTAACCTTTCTATGATAAACATATTGTGCATAATTACCCTTTTGTCCTCATGTCTATACTGAACACAAGGCATAGTATGTCATCCTTGTCTAGTTCAATATTGGGCCCATAGACATATCTCCCGTTATGTAGGAGGGACAAATCCCATCTAGGTCACTCATGTCCCTCAGCATGATTCGTGGGATACCCATCAACCAACTTTATAGTTATCCAGTTATGGATAACGTTTGAATGGCAACAAGGTATTACACTCCTACATCTAGGGTACACAATGGTTTCAGGTCGAAGGATGGAATGCACCTTTTATCACTGTGAGAATAACTTATGACATTCCATAACATTCTATGCAGTATTCTCATGGTGCGTCAATCCGATATAAAGTTATCCTTAACATTTATATCTATGTGAAGACTTGATAACTCATTATCTATGATCAGTGAGACGTGATCATCAGTCTACCAACATAATAGTCTCTATGCTTTAATGTTATCCCATTTCATATTAAAGCTTGACTACAGATACTTTAAGAATAGTGTTCTTAAGTTAATGTAATCTCACGATTAAGTCTCACTTAATGTTTCATTACATGAACAATCTATTCTAGGGACTTTATTATTTTGGAAAACAAACATAATAAAGAAATGCCTTATTATATATATTTAATATATATAAATCATGTCACAATACAAAAGCAAATGCTATCAAATAGATTGGCTTTTAGGGCTTACTCCAACATATGCTTGCTTGGTTTGTCAGAAATCGAAGATTGAGCATCAGAAACCGTCTGGTTTGTTGCAACCGTTGTTCATACCGGAATGAAAATGGGATAGTATTGCTATGGATTTTGTTGGAGGATTACTAAAAACAGCGAAAGGGAATGAAGTGATTTGGGTTTTGGTTGATCGTTTGACGAAGTCGGCTCATTTTATTGCTATTAAGGTGGGAACGTTGGTACCTAAGTTGGCGGAGATTTATGTTGAACAGATTATAAGATTACAAGGTATTCCATCTAGTATTGTGTCAGATAGAGATCCGAAGTTCACTTCTAGATTTTGGGAAAGCTTGCAAGAAGCGTTGGGAACTAAGTTGAGGTTGAGTTTTGCTTATCATCCTCAAACGGATGGTCAGTCCGAAAGGACGATTCAATCTTTGGAAGACTTGTTGAGAGCATGTGTTTTGGAACAAGGAGAGAGTTGGGATTCATGTTTGTCTTTGATCGAGTTCACCTACAATAATAGTTTCCACTCAAGTATTGGAATGGCTCCTTTTGAAGCTTTATATGGGAGGAGATGTCGTACACCCCTTTGTTGGTACGAATCTGGTGAGAATGTAGTTTTGGGTCCCAATATTGTACAAGAGACTACGGAAAAGATTAGGATGATTCAAGAGAAGATGAAAGCCTCTCAAAGTCGACAGAAAAGTTACCATGACAAGAAGAGGAAAGATGTGGAATTCCAAGAGGGAGATCATGTGTTCCTAAGAGTAACTTCTACTACCGGTGTGGGAAGAGCATTGAAGTCCAAGAAGTTGACATCGAAGTTCATTGGACCATATCAGATTTCGGAGAGGATTGGAAAAGTAGCTTATCGGATTGCATTGCCGATAACGCTATCTAATTTGCATGATGTGTTCCATGTGTCGCAATTGAGGAAATATGTTTCGGATCCATCTCATGTAATTGAATCGGACGACATCCAAGTGAAGGATAATTTGACTATTGAGACTTTTCCGTTGAGAATTGAAGGGAGAGAAGTGAAGAAGCTGAGGAACATAGAGATTGCATCGTTGAAAATTATTTGGGGAGCTCCCGCGGGGGAGAATGCAACTTGGGAGTTGGAGGACAAGATGAAGAGTTCGTATCCCGATTTGTTTCCAGGTAAATTTTCGAGGGCGAAAATTCTTTAAGGGGGGTAGAGTTGTCACATCCCGTTTTATTTAATTATTTATTTAATTTAGCTTATTAATTTAATTGTCATATTGTATGATTTATTTAAATATGTGGCTTTTGGTGTGGTGGTGTGTTTAGAATAGTAGTGTTTTTAGGAGGTGTAAATAGAAGATAGAGTGGGCTTTTATGAGAAAGGGCAATTTAGTAAATTGAGAAGGGAAATTAACCTAGGTATAAGTTTTGAAAACTTAGAGAGAGAAATCATTTTATCATAAGTTTTGTGAAGAATAGAGAGAGAACTAGAGAAGAGGAAGAAGAGAAGAACATAGAAGAGGAGGCTAAGAGAGAAAGATTGGAGGAGCTAATTCTTGAAGAATTAGAAGTAAGAGAGTAGTTATTTAAGATTGTGGGTGACCAAGAGGGGGGAGAAATTACATTTCTCTTTGCCCAAACCCTCTCACCCTTTTATACTCTAAAGTTCACAACTTTATGAGTTTCTATGAATCAAAATGTTATCTTTCTTGTTGATTTAGTGTTATTCATGTATTATGATGCTAAAAATATATGTTGATGATTTCAATTTCGAAAGTCTATGGTTGTTGGTTTGAAATTGCATGTTCATGAGTTCTTGATGAAAAATATGACAAATCTCAATTTGATGATGATTTTGGTGTTTTTAAGTTAGGAAACTTGTACTTTTATACTTTTTAATATGTCTATAACTGAAAGGAAACAACTTTTTAGAACTGGAACACGATTTGATAATTTCATAGTGGAATATGAACGGTCGCGAAAACAGAGCACTGTTCTGCGACATTTTCGCCCATGCTCGCCGGGCGAGGGTCAGCGAGACTGCTCGCTGAGGCTCGCTGAGTCTCGCCGGTGTTCGCCAGAAAACCCAAAATGTTCTGTTTTTTCTCGCCGGTAGCTCACTAGGTCTCGCCGGGCGAGATTAGTCTGTTGAGGATCGATCCTTTAATTGATTTTGATGATGATGATGGCTTAATACTTAAGGTGTTAGTTCTTATAACAAATATGATTGATGATGATGTCTCCATATGATTGTTGGATATATACATAATGATATTGATGGTGAATTATAATGAATATGATTGATGATGATGTTCCATATGATTGTTGGATATAGATATATATATATATATAATGATATTGATGATGAATGTATATAAGTATGTTATGTATTGACAAATGATTGATGGTGGAATTATGTATATATGAGGTTACATAATGGTGGTGAATAACATACGTTATATATATATATATGTTCATGCATCATGATTGAGTCTATTGATGAAGCTTGGGCGTTTGACCCATAACGAATTGATGAAGCTTGGACGTTCGATCCATAACGCATGGGATTCTTGTATCCTTATTTTGATGGTGAATGGTACCGCATGCATGTAGTCGTGTTTAGGGGACATGACATGAAGGTGACATTAGATGCATTAGGAAGGTGAAACCTTAAATGTGCTATATGTGATGATGATGTGATATTTGAATGATTGCGTGCTAAGTGATTGTGCATATAATTGGTTGATCATTGAGGGTGTGGATATGAATATGTATATTAAATGTTTAAGTGTACTTGTCTTATTGATGTTGTTGGATTGCTATTATATACATACTAAATATATGTATGATAGATGGATATATGCATTGTATATGTTGGATTGGATTAAATGTTAGTACTTACTTTCATTTGTCGTATGTCGATTATATGTAACTAACTCTCTATTTTTGTTTGTGATAGATCGTTGGGCGATTCAGATTCTCAGGCGTGAGGATTTGCTTTGCTTTGGATGAGTACCCGGCATTTGTTGCTAGTATTCAGGGTGAGGAGATGAGTCATTGTTCTAGTGTTGTGTCTTGTCCATTTGCTCTGGTAGTTGTAACACCGTGTTGGGGTTTAGTCTTTATCGGGTTTATGCCTAGTGTTGCTTTTAGACTTTGCTTATTTATGATGATGTAAGGCTTTATGCCAAGTACTTGATTATCTATTTGTGTGATGATAAGACATATGTAGGTGATTATGTGGATGTGGATTTATTATGTTGGTGGATTATTTGGTTGATGACTAGTATTCATGATTTTGAACTATGTTTATGTTGATAAATGAATGATGATATGTTTATGTTGTTCCGCTGCGATGATCTTTTAAATCAAGTTTTGTATAATATGCAATGCTATTATTGGTTTTAACTTTATACATGTAACGCTCTACTTGATTTACTTGATTTTATTTGCTGTTCAGTTGCGAATTTTTGGGTAGAATTAAGTAGGGTGTTACAACAAACAACAAAGAAACAGAAAAAACAACAAAAATTAAAACAACAAAAACAAAACAAAGCAATAAAAATAAAAGCAGTTAAACATAAAAAAATCATGTATTTCTCCCCCCACACTTAAATTCTACATTGTCCTCAATGTATAGAGCAATATAATCAAAAAAAGACGAGTAAAATAAATTAAGTAGGGAAAGAAACATCCTTATCAGTTTATGTAGATGGCCTCTTGTAGGTGGATCTCTTCCACCGTGTCCTCTTTTTATCTCTACTGCACCATGAGGGGAAATATTAACAACAATGAAATTCCTTTTTGTGAAACAACTTGTCATGATACATTTTGGTCTTCTCTTTGTATATCCGAGAGTTCTCATATGCCTCCATCCTAAGCTCTTCAAGTTCTTGTAGTTGGAGCTTTCTTTGGGAACCTGCTTGACTCAAGTTAAGGTTGCACTGTTTTACTGCCCAATATGACCTGTGTTCAATTTCCACCGGAAGGTGGCATGCCTTGCCAAAGACGATCCTATAGGGAGACATTCCTAAAGGTGTCTTGTATGCGGTCCGATAAGCCCACAAAGCATCATCAAGTTTCTTGTTCCAATCTTTTCTATTCAGTTGAACTGTTTTCTCCAAAATTTGTTTTATCTCCATATTGGATACTTCAGCTTGCCCGTTTGTTTGGGGATGATAAGGAGTTGAAACTTTATGCACCACACCATATTTACTCAATAAGGCAGCCATTGTTTTGTTACAAAAGTGTGAACCTTGATCACTAATAATGGCTTTTGGAGTTCCAAACCTGCAAAAATATTTGATCGAACAAAATCTACAACAACTCGAGAATCGTCAGTCCTGGTGGCCTTGGCCTCCACCCATTTTGAAACATAATCAACGGCCAATAAAATGTAAACATAGCCAAAAGAAATTGGGAAATGACCCATAAAATCAATACCCCACACATCAAATACTTCACAAAACAATAATGGTTGATGGGGCATTTCATTCCTACGTGAAATATTACCAGTTCGTTGACATTGTTCACAATTTTTACAATAAGCATATGCATCATGAAACAAAGTTGGCCAATATAAACTAGAATCTAAGACTTTCCTAGCGGTGCGTGTAGGACCAAAGTGACCACTGTTGGAACAAAATGAGTTTTAGTTATAAAACACCCTAAGTTTTGATGATAACAAGGTATTAAATGGACAATTGGTATTACTAATTAATGATCTAGTGTGCAGGAACAAAGTAAAAATCTTATTCACTCAGATCATAAATTGTGCTTCTGAAGGACACAGTCTGAAGCGTATAGACTCTGAGAAGCAAGAAGCTTCAGAGCCTCTGAAGAAGTCCTCAGATGCCAAAGAGAGAAACATGTCCTGAAGCTTGCGTACACTATTCAGAAGATCAATGAAATGTTATTACAAGATTCTGAATGACACTCTCTGAAGAAAGACAGCTCATAACTAATGGAATAGTACAACAATCTTATCATCAAATGGAGCGTGCAGTACTCTGTACTATTTTACCTAATTTACTAAAGTGCCATTTGACAAAGAGAAGTAGTGGAATTGATTTACTCCTTCTGGAAGAAATAATCAAATCCAGCTCAGCCAAAGAAGATTGTACTACCAACGGTCCTTTCTCAACGTCATTATACTTAGAGTATAAATAGAAGACATTCTACTTGAGAGAAGACTACTGGAAGACTACTGAAACACTACTGAAAAATATTGAAACTCAGATAAAGATTTACTTTGTATTCAAGCTGAGAATTGTTTCTTTCTTGTGTAACTTCTAAGTCAAATATCTTTTGATATTGTTAGGCTCTAAACTGTGTGTTTAGAGAGTCTAGCTTAGAACTTTCAGTCCTACTTAATCTGTGTATTAAGTTAGTGTGTGAAGTCTCTTATCTTTGTGATTTGAGTAAGGAAGTCTCTTTGTCTTGTGTGACTTAGAGCAAGGGAGTCTCTCTGTCTTGTGTGACTTAGACCAAGGAAGTCTCTCTGTCTTGTGTGACTTAGAGCAAGGAAGTCTCTCTGTCTTGTGTGACTTAAAGCATTAAGAAAAGTCTCTTGCTTGTGTGCTTGAGCACCAGGATTGTAATCTTTTGTGATTATAGTGAAATCCCTTGGAAGTGCAAGGGGACTGGACTACTCTCGTTTTGTGAGAGGAACCAGTATAAATTTTGTGTGTGCACTCTCCTCTCTCTCTCACTGTCTTATTCGTGTTTTGCATTCTGACTAGCTTCTCTTATCCGCTGCTTTACAATCTGATAGCTAGAAAAGAATTAATTTTTCAAAACATAATTCAACCCCCCTTCTTGTGTTTTTCACCTTCATTTGGTATCAAGAGCTCCGGTTCTATTTTTAATCACTTCACAGTGAGACAGTAAAAGATCTTTGAAAAACACTAAATGTCTGGGGAATCCACAATTACACCTACACCTACACCTATTGCTACAGATCATTCTCAAGTTCAATACAACTACGACACCATGACTTCTACATCTTCAACTTCTAATCATGATTCCAGCAATAAAAAGGTTCCAGTTTTTAGTGGTGATGCTCTAATATTTGAATGGTGGAAGGATAGCATTTACCACTACGTCAATGGAATTGATGATGAGCTTTGGGACCTAATAGAAGAAGGATGAAATAGGTCCTGATGGAAAGATTACTTTAGCTCAGAAGAGAGCATTGTCTGTTGAGAACAAGAAGATATTTGCCAAGCACAACAAAGTCAAACAAATCATGATGTCAGCTATATCTCATGATGAATACACCAAAATAATGGATTGATCTACAGCAAAAGTTATGTATGACTCTCTCTGCTCAAACTATGATGGTAATAGGCAAGTTCAGAATGCCAAAGCAAGACTCCCGGTTCAGCAGTATGAGCTTTTTGCGATGAAACCTGAGGAAGACATTGAGACTATATTTTCTAGATTTCAGACTCTGGTGTCTAATCTCAGGATCCTGAAGAAAAGCTATACAACCTCTGATCATGTGTGGAAGATCCTGAATAGCTTGACTGACAAATGGAGACCTAAGGTTACAGCCATTGAAGAAGCTAAGGATCTCGTGACCATTACTCTTGAATCACTCATCAGCAATCTCAAGAGCCATGAGATGGTATTGAATGTTGATGCAGTGAAGAAGAAAGAAAGGTCAGTGGCTTTAACTTCAACCAAGAAATCTTCCAAAGCACTCAAGGCTAAAACTCTGGAGGTTGAGGAGGAATTTTCTTCAGATGATCAAGGAGATGAACAGGATGAGGAATTTGCCATGTTCACCAGAAACTTTCAAAAATGGGCAAAAATGAACAAAAGTCACAAAGGAAATAGCTCAAGGAATGCTTCTAGTAGAGATGAGAAGAACTGCTTCAAGTGTAACAAACCAGGACACTTCGTTGATGAATGTCCTGAAGCATCATCAAAGGACAAGAACAAGAAGTTCAGTAGCAAGAGAGAGAGCTACAAGAGGAGAATCCAGAAGAGCTTAATGGCAACATTTGAGAACCTGGAAACATCCTCAGACAGTGATGATGAAGAAGCAAATGTGGCTCTGATGGCTACAGCTGATGGAGACTCTGAAGAATCAGACTCTGAAGGATCAGACTCTGAAGGATCAGACTATGAAGAATCTGAACAGGTATTTTTAAATTATTCTAAAGAACAACTTTTAACCTACCTTGGTATGTCTCTAAGCAAGTTTGCTAAATCATCCTCTGAACTAAAACTTTTAAAAACACAGAAGGATTAGTTAGCAAAGAAAGCTGAACATTTTCAAGCTCTATATAAAAATTCTTTAATCAAAATTGAAGAACCTACTGATGAGCATGAGGTTTCTCTTCAGGAGTTTGTTCATCAGAAGGTCAACAAGAGTAAGATGGCGTCTATGATTTATAGTGTTTACAAAAATAAAGGTGACGGAATTGGTTACTCATATGGGAAATTATATGGGAAACAAAATTCCTATGTTTGTTTGAATAATACTCCTGATAATCTTTATTCAACCTTTGTGCCTGCGAAAAGCAAAGGCAAAGCCGTGGTTGTTCTCAGAATCCCAAAGAAAGCAACTTTGGACCTAAGCATTCAGAACCTGGGACTATCAAGTCTAAGACTCTGAAAACTTTGGGACTCAGAAGCTCATCCAATCAGACTCTTAAACAAACCAAGCTGATGATAAATAATCAACAAAAGACTATGGTAAGCAAAACTAATCCTGGATTAGAAGAGCAACCTAAGTCCTGTAGTGATTATAAATCAAAGCCTCAATTTCAAAAACAATGGACTAAGAAGGTCAATTTTCAAAGACCAAACTTTCAAAAGAAATTTTTTAAGAGTCCACAAAGCTTTTCACAGAGGCAGGAAAGAACTAAAGATTATAGAACTAACCAAACTGGACCCAGAAAGCAATGGGTACCAAAATGTAAAATTGTCTACCATTCAGATCTTCCTTGTAGGAAAAACCATTTCAAATCAGATGAATGGAGGCTAGTGATCAGCCATGGAAGGAAAGCTTATGTTCCCAAACATTACTTTACTTCCAAAGCTGCTGAATTGGAGAAAGCTAATGAGTATTGGAGAGAACTTCACAATGAATGTGGAGAGTATTATTACAATGATTGACCTTGTTTATTCTACAGCTATCCAGACTGAAAGAAAATGGTAATCAATCATGGTATCTGGATAGTGGATGTTCAAGGCACATGACTGGTAATAAGAAAATGTTCACATCATTAAACCTTGAAGATGGTGGAACAGTTGGCTTTGGAGGTAACCAGAAAGGCAAAATCAAAGGTACATGTATTGTAGGTAACTCCTCCCTTTTAATTAAGAATGTTTGGTTTGTAGATGGACTCAAACACAACCTATTTAGCATTAGTCAATTTTGTGACAATGGGTTTGTGGTTAAGTTTGATAAGAGATCATGTACTGTAATTAGAGAATCTGATAAGTCCATAGTGTTCAAAGGTAAGAGAGTAGGCAATGTGTATAAAATAAACCTTTCTGATTTGGCAGACCAAGAGGTCAAATGCTTGCTAACTCTAAGTGAAGAGAAGTGGGTATGGCATAAAAAGTTAGGTCATGTTAACTGGAGGTTAATCTCTAAGCTTAGCAAACTTGACCTTGTCAGAGGCCTACCTAAGCTTCACTATCACTCGGATGCTCTTTGTGGATCCTGCCAAAAAGGAAAAAGTGTGAAAACTTCTTTTAAATCTAAACACGTTATCTCTACCTCTAGGCCCTTAGAGCTGCTTCACATTGATTTGTTTGGTCCTGTGAGCACAGCCTCAATCAATGGGAAGAAATATGGATTAGTCATTGTTGATGATTACAGTAGATGGACTTGGGTTAAATTTCTCAGAAATAAGGATGATGCATATGATGTCTTTAGTAGTTTTTGCACACAGATAAAAAAAGAAAAAGGTTTACACATTTTAAAAGTTAGAAGTGATCATGGTGGTGAATTTGAAAATGAAATGTTTGAAAAATTTTGTGAAAAATATGGCATCTTACATGAGTTCTCTTCTCCTAGAACTCCACAGCAAAATGGAGTTGTAGAGAGAAAGAATAGAACTCTGCAAGAAATGGCCAGAACCATGATGCATGAGACCAACATTGCCAAGTATCTTTGGGCAGAGGCTGTAAACACAGCATGTTATGTTCAGAATAGAATCTATATTAGACCTATTTTGAATAAAACAGCATATGAACTATTTAAGGGAAAGAAACCTAGTGTATCCTATTTTCATCAATTTGGTTGTACATGTTACATTCTGAATACAAAAGTTCATCTAAAGAAATTTGATGCTAAAGCTTATAAGGTTATCTTCATTGGATACTCTGAATGCTCAAAAGCATACAGAGTGTATAATTCTGAAACTCACTCAGTGGAAGAAAGTATGCACATAAAATTTGATGACAAGCAGCCTAACAAAGTGTCAGAGCTAGTTGAGAACTTTTCAGGCCTACAACTATCAGATGATGAAGAATCAGAACCTGAAGGAACATCAGAACCATCTCAACCAACTTCTGAAGAAACAAATTCAACTCATGAAACTTTGGATTATGAAGATCACTCAGCACCAGAAATTATCAGAAGCAGTCCAAGCAGAGTTGAACAATCAAAACACTCTTTCAAATACAAATCTTCACATCCTGAAGAGCTAATCTTGGGTAACAAGGACAGTCCAAGGAAAACTTGATCGAGCTTCAGAAATGAAGACTCATTAATTGGATTAATCTCCTTAGTTGAACCAAGTTCAATTGATGAGGCACTAGCTGATGATGCATGGATTGTAGCAATGCAAGAAGAGCTAAACCAATTTGAAAGGAATGAAGTATGGAGCTTAGTACCCAAACCTTCTTAGAAGAACATCATTGGAACAAAATGGGTCTACAGAAACAAGTTGAATGAACAAGGAGAAGTTGTTCGTAATAAGGCAAGACTAGTAGCTCAAGGGTATAGGCAACAAGAGGGGATTGACTACACTGAAACATTTGCTCCAGTTGCTAGACTTGAGGCTATTAGATTACTCCTTTCCTATGCTACACATCACAATATAATTCTATATCAAATGGATGTTAAAAGTGTATTCTTAAATGGTTACATTTCTGAAGAAGTATATGTCAAACAACCTCCTGGTTTTGAGGATGCTTCACATCCTGACCATGCATGTTTTTAAGCTAAAGAAATCACTCTATGGTCTGAAACAAGCTCTTACAGATTGGTATGAAAGGCTGAGCAACTTCTTAGTTGAAAAAGATTTTCAAAAAGGTCAAGTTGACAATACTCTCTTTAGTAAAACATTTAAGAATGACATTTTAATTATTCAAATTTATGTCGATGACATTATTTTTGGATTTGCTAATCCCTCTTTGTGCAAGGAATTTTCTAAGATTATGCAGGAAGAATTTGAAATGAGCATGATGGGAGAGCTGAAATTCTTTCTGGGAATTCAAATCAACCAAAACAAAGATGGAACCTACATTCATCAGAACAAGTATACAAAGGAGCTGCTGAAGAAATTCAACATGGACGACAGCAAACCAATGTCAACACCAATGCATCCAACAAGCAGTCTCAGCAAGGATGAATCAGAAAGCAAAGTATATCAGAAGCTATATAGAGGTATGATAGGTTCTCTACTTTACCTTACTGCATCAAGGCCTGATATTTTATTCAGTGTCTGTTTGTGTGCTAGATTCCAATCAGATCCTAGAGAATCTCATTTTACTGTTGTAAAGAGAATCTTTAGATATTTGAAGGGAACCACAAATCTTGGCTTATTTTATAAGAAATCAAATGATTATAAGCTGGTAGGATTTTGTGATGCTGACTATGCTGGAGACAAGATAGAGAGGAAATCCACAAGTGGCAATTGTCAATTTGATGGAGAGAATCTCATATCTTGGGCCAGCAAAAGACAAACTACTATACCAAAAGCCTTTGTGGCACTAGTGGTACACAGAAGTCATGGGTGATCATTGGTCCGATGCTTCGGGCGAAACCAATTCCCAGGGTGTGACGGACGGTGTGTACAGGGCCTTTTCCCTGATTATCGTCAGTTAAATCCCACTAGCCGAAATGGAATCCGATCAAATCAATTCGTAGGCCGCCTTTTGTTTTGCGTCTTCTAGTAAAGGAAAAAGAATGAACTCGCTACAAACAAAGGTACGCTCGCTTGCTGTCTTGTTCTCTGCCGCGAACTGTGATCGATCCGAAGAACCACTGCCAGATACGATTCCCCTGACGAAATTAAGTAATTCCAGATCATTCATGCCCGTGGTGAGCTGTGGTCAAGCTTTGTCTACAGCAGAAGCAAAATACATATCAGCAGCCAAGTGTTGTACACAACTACTCTGGATGAAATATCAGTTAGAGGATTACAAAGTTAATAGTCACAATATTCCACTTTTCTGTGATAACACTGCAGCTATTCAACTTTCTAAAAATCCAATTTTGCATTCAAGAGCTAAACACATTGAAATTAACCATCATTTTATAAGAGACCTTGTTCAGAAGGGTAGTGTAAATATTCAATACATTGAAACTAAAAGACAATGGGCTGATATATTTACAAAACCCTTAGCAGTTGAAAGACTAGATTTTATTAAAAAGCATCTGAACATGTCTTTAGTCTCTGAAGAAAACAAGCTCGGAAAAACAAAATTGTGAATTCAGCCTCTGAACTTTTTATATTCTGAAAGGTTTTCAGAAGCTGAAAGTTTTTAAGCTCTGAAGTGTTTCAGCCAAGTGGAATACACGTGTCAATTACTTTGTATTTACTCACAGTCTGTGATTGGTTAGAGTAAAGGCAGTGTATGACGAAATTCTTTAATGCAACGACTGTACTCCCTCATTATTATTTCAATTAGAGTTTTTCAAAATCACTTTACTCACTTTCACACAAGTTCACTCTCACATCCAACACTTTTCATTCTCTAAAACCCAGAACATATTCTTTCTCCCTCAAATTAGCAAATCCCAGTTCTTAAACCTCAGAAATGGCAAGTTCATCTACTCAATTAAGGTTTCCAGAGGACATCCCAATTAATATCTACGCTGAAGATTCTTATCTCAAGGATGCTACAATGGACCTTCGCTTTGAAGACATTAAATTGGTTATGGAAAAACCAGTAGACTTTGAAGCATTAAGAGTCAATGGGCATGACTATAAAGAGTTCTTTGTTGAACAAGGCTGGGAGCACTACTTTGATATGCTAAATGGTCCTATCTATTCAAACTTAGTGTAGGATTTCTGGAGAAAAAGTGAAGTAGTTACTTTGATGGATGCAAATCCAGAACTTCAACGTGTAATTGATCAGAATCCAATGGAGAATAAGGGAAAATCAAGAGTTGAATTAGGTCTGAGAAAATTCACAGAAACAGAAATACGTTCTAGTATTGGTGGGTTTCCAGTTATCTTAACAAGAAGCACTCTGGCTAAGATGATGGAACTTCCCAACTCTGGAATAGTCAGACTCTACACTGCAGCATCTGGAAGAAAGTCAGTATTTCTCAATGACATGGCCAGACTCTGCTTCAAGAATCAGACGATGTCAAATAGAGTTGGTCAGCTGAATGATAGAGAAAAAGTTCTTGCAAAGATTGTTTTCTCTTCAATTCTTCCTAGGGATACTGGTAATGACTCTCTGAATTGGGATCAGAGACACTTCATCTATTTCCTATCTGCAAAAAGGCAAATGAATCTACCGGCCTATATCTTTCAACACCTTTGTGAAACCATTTGTGAAGCTCAAAAGTTTGAAAATTCATCCAAATTGATTTCACATCCAAGGCTCTTAAGCTACATTTTTGAGCAGCTTGGTCTTCCAGATAGATTCATGGTGGCTGGGCTCTCTGAAGATCTTGAACAAGTTAGAGCACCAATACTTGATGCTAGAGTCTTGGTGAGTCTACGTCTGAAGCGGTCAGGAAAGCTAATTTATCCTCAACAGCCTCTCTTGACAAATAGGGCTAAATTTCAACCAATGAGTGAAGCTTTTATCTTTGACAATGAACCTCCTGAAGTCCACTTAGAATACATGAGGTTAATGAAGGAAAGAGGAATTAGAGTCACTCATAAGGATATTGGAAGTGGTACTGGTCCTACGTTTGCACAAATTATGAAAGCTGTTAAGGAAGAGGTTTTCAGTGATTCTGAAGAGGATATCATGGTTAATGAGCCAACAATGGAAGAACCTTCAGTTGATAAGCCAAAGGATGAACAACAACAGGTTGAAGACACTGTGGCTAAAGAACAAGTTGGTGAAGATCATGTGGATGCAAAACCTGTTATTGAAGACTTGCTGCGTGCAAAAGTTATCAGAAGAACTCGTACAAAGCAATGCACCACTAGGGGAAAGAAGAGACAAAGGTCAGATGCAGGTATTAACAAATCTTTTGATTATTGCAATATAATATCTGAAGTATCCATCCTAGAAAATGTCCAACCGCTTAATACCATCTATCCCACAACCTCTGAACCTGAATATATCAATGTTTCATCATCATCATCTGATTCAGACTCTTCTGACTCAATGTATAATGAAATCATGGCTGGTTTTGAACGATATAAAACCAAAGCTAACCATATTCCTGAGGAGGAAATAGCTCAACCATCCAATGTTGCAACCCCTCAACCATCACCCAAAATTCTCACTGAGGAAGAGATTCTGAAGAATACATCTTTCAGAGTTTCTCCTATCCATCAAACATCTGAACCACAAAATGTCACATCATCTGAACCACCCATATCAATTCCATCAGAATCTCCAAAACCTTCTTCACATATAACACCACCTGAGATGCTTATAGATAATGATATTACAATAAATGATAGAAGTGATACTACAGATGATCATTTGACTCATTCACCTAGTGGTCCAAGTCAACCAGACTCTGCACCACATGTGGAAAAGAAAGAGGAAGGGAATTCAGACAAGAAGACAAGGATTCTGAACTTACTAGACCATTCGCTTGATCAACAAGATTATAAGCTTCTGGAGCTTGTGGCATATTCAAGAGCATCTAAATCCAAGCTTCAACAGCTCCTCACTCTTTTCTTGTCCAAAAACCCTTAGGATTCTATTTTTTGCACTTTCTGTTTATTACTTATACTTTTGCCTTGTTTTTCTTAACTTTTTAATAATGACAAAAGGGGGAGTAATATGTTGTACAATTGTCAGTAGTATATTTTTTAATAACTACTCAATAAGAATCTGAAACTGTCATAAAAATAAGAATATAATCTCTTTCATATCTATGCTTAATGTTTATGAACTTAATTGATAAGGAGAGCAAATTAATAAACATAATTGTGTTTGCATAGATGAAGGTGAAGGTGCGTGGAGAAAACACAAGAAGGGGGGGGGGGTTGAATTGTGGTTTAGATATTTAAAAACTTTTCTAGATAATTAAATCTATCAGAGTCTTTAAGCACAGCGGAATAATTCACACAATCAACTTAAGGCTAAGTGAATGATGAAGGAGTAAATGAGAGAGTGAGAGAGAGAAAGAGACACAACAATTTATACTGGTTCCCCTCACAAATTAAGAGTACTCCAGTCCCCTTGTACTTACAAGAGATTTCACTATAATCACTAAGATTACATTCAGATGCTCAAGCACACAAGCATGAGACTTCCTTGCTCTAGGTCACACAAGACAGAGAGACTTCCTTGCTCTAGGTCACACAAGACAGAGAGACTTCCTTGCTCTAGGTCACACAAGACAAAGACACTTCCTTGCTCTAATCACACAAGATCAGAGACTTCCTTGCTTCTACACTAAGCAGAAGACTTCCTTGCTCCTACACTAAGCAGAAGACTTCCTTGCTCTAATCACTAAGATTGAGACTTATCAATTACTCACGCGGGAGTAATACTAACTTCTAAGCTTAAACTTATTACAAGATAATAACTTCAGAGGCTTGAGCTAGTTTCTATTCTCACTTCATTTGAGAGATGTTTTTTATTACAATTCATTTTCTCACTTTATTCTGAGAGATGTTTTCTAATGAAGTTCGTTAGTCATCAATTCTTTCTTTTGCATATTTATATGATTTGAGAAAGACATTGAGACGTTGGAGAAATTCCCGTTGTAAAATGGACAGCTGTAGCCTTTGAATATCCGTTGAGTAAAGCCACGTGTTCTTTGCAGTTAAGCTTTACCTTTACTATTTGTCCAAAATACAGTAATAAAGTACAACTAGCTCCTAGAGAGAGTAGGATCACATCCTTTGTGACCGTTGTAATTAGTTGTCCTTAGTACAAATCATCAGGCTTGATAAGAGTAGTTGATGTAGCCCTTCTGATGACTAGGGGAATTCCTTTGCTTCTGATGAACCTTTGATAACTTAGAGTCTGATTGGTCTTGAATAAATGGCCTCTGATAGTCCTTCGTATTCCAGCTTCTGAACGTCTTCATCTTCTGAATAACTCATGACTAGCAGATAACTTCTGAACTCTTGTGGGCATCTGAACATCTTTGAGCTTCTGAACTTCTCTGAGCTTCTGAACTCTTGCAGACATTCTGATCCTTTTTGAGCTTCTGATCTTGTTTAGCTTCTGACCACGTTTTAGCTTTTGAACTCTTTCAGAGTGTAATGATTCAGACTTCCATAGGTTTCATCAGAGTCTAAATCAAGTGTGCTCTTGATATAACGTTGGATTCTCCTGCACACTTAATTTAAACATTAGTAACATCAATTGTCCATTTAATACTTTGTTATCATCAAAACTCAAGGGTGTGTATTAAGACACATTTTGTTCCAACAATCTCCCCCTTTTTGATGATGACAAACATAAGTATTAAATACAATTGTTGTTGATAAAAATCAGCTATGTTGACATTAGGCTTCTGAGTTTTGCAAGCTCCCCCTAAGTCTGATATCCCATAGGATTAGGTTTGTAAGCTCTCCCTACTTTGTATCCATAGTTAATTTTAATCAGTTTCAGAATTACTTTATTATATGACTTAAATTATTCATATTTTACTATATAAAGAACAAGGTTTGCAAGCTTCTTCTTTTCATAGTGTGATAATCTTTGAATAAAGTTGCACCCTTACTCAAGTACTATCTATGAATAATAAACTTCAATTAATAAATGTATTCTCCTTGAAATTATGCACTTAATGAATATGCAAGATGAATTAATTATTTAAATTAAATGACAATAGGATCAGAGGCACTAGAAACGTATATACACACACTTGGTTCTGATGGTTATCATGAAATACAGTTTCAGAGTTAAAAAAAATTTTCAAATAGTTCAGAGCTTAAAAAAATCTTTTCAAAGAAAAGTTCAGAGCCTGAACCAAAACTTGAAAACAGTTCAGAGCATAAATCAAAACTTTTGAAAACAGTTTAGAGCTCTTTAGCACAATATTTTTGAAATCCTCAAGATCAGATTGTCATATCAAAGCATGTACCTTATGCCACTATTTTGACCATTCTCCTACGTTCTCTCTCTGAAGCACTATAAAGCCCTAAATAGCAAAGTAATTTCGCTTCTTCCAACAATTGATTTACCAATATTCTTTCTCCCCCTTTTGTCATTATCAAAAAGAGTATAAGCAATTTAGTTAACAAGTACAACGTCCAATACGGTCAAGTCAGAAGTGGTTGAACGCATTTAAGACCTTGTTGGTGAAATGAGCTTATAAAAGGAGAGAGGTACCTAGTCATTTTATTCACACAGAATAATCTTAGATTATTGATAGATCTTTTGAGAGAAAAAATGAAACGCTCAGAGAAGAAGAAAGCAGTTTCAAAGAGAGATAGTCAAGATAGGAGAAAACATAAGCAAGAAATATCAAGAAAAACAAAGCCAGAGCCTGAGGTTCCACTCAGTTCAGAGTCTAAAACGTCAGATTCTGAAACAGAGTCTGATGAATGGGACTCTGATTGGTTTGAGTATTTGAATGCAGATTTTCCTGAAGAAAATCAAGTTGATGTCCAAGTCTCAGATGGGTTAGAGTCTTCTCCTGAGAAAGAGAGATCTGATCCAGATGAGTCAGATTCCCCAAGAGAGGTGCCATCCAAGCTGGGTCACCCAACTCCACCATCTAAGGATACCAGTTGATTATCTTTGGAATATTTGTAACATTTACTCAAGTTTTCAATAAAGTTTTAATTTCTTTGGCTTGTTTAATTTGATTTTCTTTATTATGTTTCTTTTCTTGTTATGCAATATGAATCTTTAAAGAATATCCAAATGTTGTATTAATTGAGAAACAATTTAATGAACACAAGATTTTAAAACAAAACTGTTTGTAAACGAAATAATAAAAAATGATAAACCAATTGAAGAGTTTAAACTTAAGAATGAAGGAAAACAGTTATCAGCAGTTTAAAGATAAAAACACTTGGATTACCACAAAATGAACTAATATTTCAGATAAGCACAAAGAAGTTAAAGAAACATACATGGTTATGAACTTAACCCTATCAATGTGCCTAACAAAATATCGGTTATATAAACATTTGAGCAAACAAGAAGTCCTAGGGGGTTAATTGGGGTTGGCTACAAAGAGAAGCTAGGGTTCTCATGATTTCCTTCTGATTAGCATTCACTACCTCCATTAGTCCCACATACTTATCCATCTTGGCTTTAATTCCTTCAATCTCAGCCTCATACAATGGATTTCTCAGATGCTCTTGACTTGCTTCCAAATTATCCAAAATAGGCTCATTCAGGTTTTTCTCAAGTGATGCTAACTTCTTCATTAGGTTTTGCTCATCACTTGTTCTTACAGAAGAGGATTCAGGTTGATTCCTCTCTATGTCCTTCTGAATCTGAATGACCTCTTCAACTTCATTAGCACTATTTTTGTCAAACCTCTTCTGCTCCTTAACATCAGCTTCTTGAAGTCTATACAGCTCCTTTACCAATTCTTCTGTTAGACTCACCCATTTTGCAGCATACTCTGCTGAAGGCATATCAGATTGCCTTAGCTCATGTAATTTATGTACCTTCCTGAATAGGCTGTTGCATTCACTCAAGACATCAGGGGTTATGGAATTAGTTTGGTGAGGTTCAGAGATTGAGGGTGTGATTGTATGTTGAGGTGATTTAAATTCAACACAGTCAGATGCTGAAGATATCCCAACCTCTTGGGTTTTCTCAGCAGTCTGATAGTGTTAATTGGTTATTTGTTGTTGTTTATCATGATCAGGTTGAACAAATGAATTTATCTGCGCATTAGTTAATTCTTTGATCATTTCATCAACCTGATCTCTGGTTGGTGAGTTTGGGGTCTCATTTGGTTCAACTTCAAATTGAGGTTCAGGTTGTGTTTGAAGGTCAGGTTCTGTTTGTTGTTCAGGGGGTGTTTGAGGTGTAAGATGTGAATGAACATGTTCAGGTGAGATACATGGTTCAGGTTGTGGTTGAGCATGTTCTGGTTGAATTATCTCAGATGTTTCTGGTTGAGTGATTTCTGAGACAATTTGGTTTGATGGATTGGTTTCAGAATTGATTTGGTCTAGAATTGAAATTGAATTTTGATTTTGTTCAAAGTCTGGAATAGTGTCAGAGTTCTGAACATTATCGGATGGTAGAGATTTGGATTGTGGAGGGAGTTCACCTGCTAAGTGTTGTTCAAGGAATTCTAGAGGTGACTCTGATGGTTTCTTTGAGGTTGGGGGGTTCTGAGTCTCACGAGTTAATACAACAGGACCTTTAGGATCAGTTATAGTACTTGAATCAATAATGGTGGAGCTCTTAACATTCTTTTTCTTTTTCTTCAGCTCCTTAGAAATCTTGCTTTTCTTGATCCTCAGAGGCTCATCATCATCATCTTCATCTTCTAAAACCGCCACATTTGTCTTCACAACGTTTATCTTTGCCTTGCCTTTGCTCTCACCCTTTTCAGACTCAACCTTAGTTCTTACCAATCTCTTCCTTTTCCCTTTCATCTCCTCTGGTTCAATTTCAAAGGGTTCACCTTGATTCTCCAATAACTGTATATACTGATTAACAATACCTTTTGCAACAGGAGGTATGTTAATGTTGAAGGTAGTTACCCATGAAGGTCCTGTGTTTGGTAGCTGCTCTAGAGGCTTTGAATGTATCAGTGTTTGTCCTGGCAGAGACTCTTAGTTCTCTTAGCAGATGATCTTGACCAGCAGCCTTGATCACATCAATTATACCACATTGATAGAAAATCTCACTGAGAATTCTTGGATAAATGATGTGAACATTTGACTTGGTCTGTCCTTGAATAGCGTTTACAGCCTTGCACATATGACAGAAAATGTATCTAGCCTAGTTAAGTTGATAACCTCTAGTGAGAAAATAGATAAAATAACTATGATCCCAAGAGAGTTGATCAGAGCTTCCACTCCTTGGGAAGATTGATCCTAGTAAAATCCTGGCTAGAAGCTTCTGAGTTGGTTTTAGATCACCACTCTTGTTACTTTCGCAGCTTTTTCCTTCCTCATAACATCTTCTTGTCATATCTTCTAGACAACCAGTGCTTTTAGCCTCAGTAGCGCTGTAGGCATGAAATTTTCCTTCATTTGGAATGTACAACATACTTGCCAAATTTGATTGAGTTAGCACCACTTCAAATCCACAAACAACTGATCTGACTTCAACCTCCTTGACTTCCCTCAATCCTAGTTCAACAGGAGTCTTGTTCTTGTTTTCAGGTTTTGAATCCCTCAATGTAGTCAATTCTTTGACGTAGTCTTCAACAGTTACCACCTTGGTCCGAAACCAAAAGTCCTTGACCAGTGTAGGATAGATTGGACCATTTAATACTCTAATGTATCTAAATCCTCCATCTTGATCAGTGAAGAATTTCTCAATGTCGTGTTGGTTCAATCTAAGACTTTCGAAATCAACCGGTTGTTCCATAACCAAGTTGAATGATTTTCCCGTCATTTCTAACGATTTTTCCATGCTAAACAGTTCTGTGCAATTGACGATGTTGATAGATAAGTCTTTTGGGAATGAGAACTCTGTAGTAGATGAAGGTGCGTGGAGAAAACACAAGAAGGGGGGTTGAATTGTGTTTTGGATATTTAAAAACTTTCCAAGATATTTAAACCTTTTCAGAGTCTTTAAAGCACAGCGGAATATTCATACAATTAACTTATGGCGTTATGAATGATGAAGGAGTAAATGAGAGAGTGAGAGAGAGAAGAACACCAACAATTTATACTGGTTCCCCTCACAAAATGAGAGTACTCCAGTCCCTTGTTTCCAAGAGAGTTTCACTATAATCACAAGGATTACAATAATTTCTCAAGCACACAAGCTCAAGACTTCCTGCTCTTAGTCACACAAGACATAGAGACTTCCTTGCTCTGATCACACAAGATCAAAGACTTCCTTGCTCAAGCACACAAGCTTGAGACTTCCTGCTCTAAGTCACACAAGACAGAGAGACTTCCTTGCTCTGATCACACAAGATCAGAGGCTTCCTTGCTCAAGCACTCAGGCTCAAGACTTCATGCTCTAATAACTAAGATTGAGACTTATGTGCTTCTACACTAAGCAGAAGACTTTCTTGCTTCTACACTAAGCAGAAGACTTTGTTGCTTCTACACTAAGCAGAAGACTTACTACTAAATTATAAGCTTAAACTTATTACAAACATAATAACTTCAGAGGCTTAAGTTAGTTTCTATGCTCACTTCATTTGAGAGATATTATCTATTACAATGCAAATTCTCACTTTCTTCTGAGAGATATTTTCTAATGAAGAGCGCTAGTCATCAATTCTTTCTTTGGCATATTTATATGAGTTGAGAAAGACATTGAGACGTTGGAGAAATTCTCGTTGTAAATTGGACAGCTGTAGTCTTTGAAGATCCGTTGAGTAAAGCCACGTCTTCCTTTGCAGAGAAGCTTCACCTTTACTGCTTGTCCAATAGTACAGTTATAAGGTACAACTAGCTCCTAGAGAGAGGGATCACATCCTATGTGACCGTTGCAATTTAGTTGACCTTATAACAAATCATCAGGCTTGATAAGTTGTAGTTGATGTAGCCCTCTGATGACTGGGAATTCCTTTGCTTCTGATGAACCTTTGATAATTTGGAGTCTGATTGGTCTTTGAATGGTTGGCCTTTGATAGTCCTTCGCAATTCAGCTTCTGAACGTCTTCATCCTCTGAATGACTCATGACTAGCAGACAGCCTCTGAACTCTTGTAGGCCTCTGAACATCCTTGAGCTTCTGAACTCCTCTGAGCTCCTGAACACCTTCAGACGTTCTGATCTACTTTGAGCTTCTGAACTTTGTATAGCTTCTGACCACGTTGTAGCTTCTGAACTCTTTCAGAGTCTAATTATTCAGACTTCCATTGGTTTCATCAGAGTTTAAATTAAGTGTGCTCTTGATTAAACGTTGAATGCTCCTGCATTTAATTTAAACATTAGTACCATCAATTGTCCATTTAATACTTTGTTATCATCAAAACCTAAGGGTGTGTATTAACACATATTTTGTTCCAACAGTAGAAACTGACGAGGTAGAAGTTGCCATTTCAGAAGTTAGGGTTTTGGGTTTTCTAATTTCAGAGAAAATGAGAGTGTAGGTTGTGAAAGTGTAAGGAGTGCAAGTGTTCAGTAATTTTGATTAAAGATAAAATAAACACATATTAAATTAAATCAAAAACGAAATGAACTATCATTAACTATTTTAAACCAATCAGAACATGTGTACGTGTTGCCTATTTAGCGCCAAAACGTTTCATTGGAAAAACACTCAAACGTTTGCAATTCATTTCCTTTTCAGAGGCTTAACTTTCAGAGGTTGAAATGTTCCTCAGGGTCTAAACTATTTCAGATGCTGAAATCTAAAATACTTCAGAGTCTAAGAATTAACTTTTAGGACGTTTAAGATAAATCAAATGTCCAAAGAAAACATTTTCATCCTTGATTGTTATTCCTTTGAATTGTCAGTTAGAAGTTAAGAATACTTACCTTGCATTGAAGCTTCTTGTTTTAATTGTAGTCAGTGTCATATCCTGAACAGTTACTCCTCCAAGCTGAGTTACTGTCATCTTCAGAACAAGCTTCATATTCTTCATCATAAGGATTATATCTTCTTCTGTTCCTTATGAATTCTTCTTCATCTTCTTCACCATCAGATTCATCAAAAATGTGCCTTCTGTGCACAATTGCTCTCCTTCCATTTGCAGTCACATGAGTCCATGTGAGTGAAGAGTCTATTTTCTTCATTTGTCCTGCAGCCAAATAAACAATTTTGTCTTTTGGTACTCATTTGCAGATGGGTCCTAGACTGTTAGTTACCTGACCACTATTCTCCATTTGTACCACCTGAATGCTCTCAGGTACGAATGTTGAATATAGATCAGAAGGTGAAGCATTTTCAATTATGCTTGATGAACTTGGTTTTTCATATGTGTCAGCACATGAATAACCAATTCCATTTACACCATTGTTTTTAAGAGAAGACAATACAGAAATAATGTCACTACTGTCAATGTGTGTATTACAGAGGTCTTTAGAGTCAATTGAGTTCTTATAAGGTTTGCTACTACTGGCATTCCCTTTTTCAAGATCTTCAATCTTTTCTAGAGCCTGTTGATATAAATACATAAATTGACTTGCTTGTTCACTTAAGTTCTCACAATCAACTTTGAGCTTTTTAACCTTACGTGAACTAGCATTTAGTAGTTTTATGAGTTCAAGTTTAGGAAGTTGAGAATATACCTGATTCAGGATGTCTTGGTCAGAGTCATAACTTGAATGTTCAGACTCTGAGTCCACTTCAGGCTCTGCTGCTGCTTCAGGTCTTGATCTCCTTGGTAGCTTGTCTTTCTTTTCTTCTTCAGAAAATTGGTCCAGCTCTTCCCATGTTGTCAATTTCTTCTTGCTAGCTATCTCTCCTCCATTCTTCTTGAATTCAGACCATCTTTGAAATTTCTTGGAGAAATTATCAAGGTATTCTTCATCAGATTTTACCTTAATAACTTTAAGCTCCATTGTTTGCTTCCCATTTCTAGCTGCTTCCTTGTCTCTCGCACTTGAGGTACAAACATCAGATGTTGATGAAGATACTTGCTTGTTGCTCAGATCTTCATTCATATTAAGTCCATCTTCCATTCCTTTAATGAGATCAGCAACAACTTGATGAATCTTCTGCTCCCAATCATTCACTTGTTGAGCATGGTGTTTTTCTCCTTTGGATCTTGACTGTCTCACGGTTAAGTGATTTACCAACAGAACCGGAGCTCTGATACCAATTGAAGGTGCGTGGAGAAAACACAAGAAGGGGGGGTTGAATTGTGTTTTAGATATTTAAAAACTTTTCTAGATAATTAAATCTATCAGAGTCTTTAAGCACAGCGGAATAATTCACACAATCAACTTAAGGCTAAGTGGATGATGAAGGAGTAAATGAGAGAGTGAGAGAGAGAAAGAGACACAACAATTTATACTAGTTCCCCTCACAAATTGAGAGTACTCCAGTCCCCTTGTACTTACAAGAGATTTCACTATAATCACTAAGATTATATTCAGATGCTCAAGCACACAAGCATGAGACTTCCTTGCTCTAGGTCACACAAGACAGAGAGACTTCCTTGCTCTAGGTCACACAAGACAAAGAGATTTCCTTGCTCTAATCACACAAGATCAGAGACTTCCTTGCTCAAGCATACAAGCTTGAGACTTCCTTGCTCAAGTCACACAAGACAAGAGACTTCCTTGCTTCTATACTAAGCAGAAGACTTCCTTGCTCCTACACTAAGCAGAAGACTTCCTTGCTTCTACACTAAGATTGAGACTTATCAATTACTCATGCAGGAGTAATACTAACTTCTAAGCTTAAACTTATTACAAGATAATAACTTCAGAGGCTTGAGCTAGTTTCAATTCTCACTTAATTCTGAGAGATATTTTCTATTACAATTCTTTGTTCTCACTTGATTCTGAGAGATATTTTCTATTGAGGTTCCTTAGTCATCAATTCTTTCTTTTGCATATTTATATGATTTGAGAAAGACATTGAGACGTTGGAGAAATTCCCGTTGTAAAATGGACAGCTGTAGCCTTTGAATATCCGTTGAGTAAAGCCACGTCTTCTTTGCAATTAAGCTTTACCTTTACTGTTTGTCCAAAATACAGTAATAAAGTACAACTAGCTCCTAGAGAGAGTAGGATCACATCCTTTGTGACCGGTGTAATTAGTTGTCCATAGAACAAATCATCAGGCATGATAAGAATAGTTGATGTAGCCCTTCTGATAACTAGGGGAATTCCTTTGCTTCTGATGAACCTTTGATAACTTGGAGTCTGATTGGTCTTGAATAAATGGCCTCTGATAGTCCTTCGTATTCCAGCTTCTGAACGTCTTCATCTTCTGAATAACTCATGACTAGCAGATAACTTCCGAACTCTTGTGGGCATCTGAACATCTTTGAGCTTCTGAACTTCTCTGAGCTTCTGAACTCTTGCTGACATTCTGATCCTTTTTGAGCTTCTGATCTTGTTTAGCTTCTGACCACGTTTTAGCTTCTGAACTCTTTCAGAGTGTAAGTATTCAGACTTCCATAGGTTTCATCAGAGTCTAAATCAAGTGTGCTCTTGATATAACGTTGGATTCTCCTGCACACTTAATTTAAACATTAGTAACATCAATTGTCCATTTAATACTTTGTTATCATATAAACTCAAGGGTGTGTATTAAAACACATTTTGTTCCAACAGAAGGTAGTTAAGATTGTGCTCTTAATTATTTTTATCAGACTCAGGAGTTGAGCTTGCAAACCTCACACTCTGAGAGTTAAGTATGTAGATACAATCAAGTTTATCAAATTGTTTCGTATACTGATTCAACTTAATTATGGATAAGACTTAGGGGGAGCTTGCAAACCTAACCATAATGGTTTATCAGACTCAGGGGGAGCTTACAAACCTCAACAACCTGATGTTGACATAATTAAATTAATCAACAACAATTGTATTTAATACTTTATATTTGTCATCATCAAAAAGGGGGAGATTGTTGGAACAAAATGAGTTTTAGTTATAAAACACCCTAAGTTTTGATGATAACAAGGTATTAAATGGACAATTGGTATTACTAATTAATGATCTAGTGTGCAGGAACAAAGTAAAAATCTTATTCACTCAGATCATCAATTGTGCTTCTGAAGGACACAGTCTGAAGCGTATAGACTCTGAGAAGCAAGAAGCTTCAGAGCCTCTGAAGAAGTCCTCAGATGCCAAAGAGAGAAACATGTCCTGAAGCTTGCGTACACTATTCAGAAGATCAATGAAATGTTATTACAAGATTCTGAATGACACTCTTTGAAGAAAGACAGCTCATAACTAATGGAATAGTACAACAATCTTATCATCAAATGGAGCGTGCAGTACTCTGTACTATTTTACCTAATTTACTGAAGCGCCATTTGACAAAGAGAAGTAGTGGAATTGATTTACTCCTTCTGGAAGAAATAATCAAATCCAGCTTAGCAAAAGAAGATTGTACTACCAACGGTCCTTTCTCAACGTCATTATACTTAGAGTATAAATAGAAGACATTCTACTTGAGAGAAGACTACTGGAAGACTACTGAAAGACTACTGAAAAATATTGAAACTCAAATAAAGATTTACTTTGTATTCAAGCTGAGAATTGTTTCTTTCTTGTGTAACTTCTAAGTCAAATATCTTTTGATATTGTTAGGCTCTGAACTGTGTGTTTAGAGAGTCTAGCTTAGAACTTTCAGTTCTACTTAATCTGTGTATTAAGTTAGTGTGTGAAGTCTCTTATCTTTGTGATTTAAGCAAGGAAGTCTCTTTTTCTTGTGTGACTTAGAGCAAGGAAATCTCTCTGTCTTGTATGACTTAGAGCAAGGAAGTCTCTCTGTCTTGTGTAACTTAGAGCAAGGAAGTCTCTCTGTCTTGTGTGACTTAGAGCATTAAGAAAAGTCTCTTGCTTGTGTGCTTGAGCACTAAGATTGTAATCTTTTGTGATTATAGTGAAATCCCTTGGAAGTGCAAGGGGACTGGACTACTCTCATTTTGTGAGAAGAACCAGTATAAATTTTGTGTGTGCACTCTCCTCTCTCTCTCTCACTGTCTTATTCGTGTTTTGCATTCTGACTAGCTTCTCTTATCTGCTGCTTTACAATCTGATAGCTAGAAAAGAATTAATTTTTCAAAACACAATTCAACCACCACATGCAAGAGTATGACAAAAATTTAATATGGATTGAAACTCATGATCAGAAACACAACGTCTAATAACTTGATCAGCACATATCCTCCACAAGTGGGGATCATCCCAAATATAATATTTAGCTTCACTTTTAAGTTTATTAATGCGATGTTTAGAACAATCAGGCAATTCAGATGCAGCTAAATAATTAACTAAATCAGCATACCAAGGATTCTTACCATGCACTAGTAAAAGTTGCTCGTCAAGAATTGTCTCATGGATGGGACGAGTTTCCATTGCTTGTGGAATGCGGCTCAGATGATCAGCTACCAAGTTTTCAGGTCCTCTTTTGTCTCTTATTTCAATGTCAAACTCTTGTAAGAGCAAGTTTTGAAAACCGGACCAGACATCGAACCGAGGAGCTTAACGGTTCAAGGTTCAAATGGTCGGATCGGGGTTCAACCGGGTCGGACCGTTTTTAATTAAATATATATTCAATATTCCCTAGTTTCACACATTAAAATGATAAAATGTCATAAAGTTAATGTAAAATAAAAACTTTAGTACATTAAACATAATATTTCTAGTTCAAACCAAATTAGAAATTACATAATAAACTAAATTTGATTATTAAATATTAGTTTAATTCAATGAAAGGTTTGAATAGTAATTAAATATTATTTTATATTTTAATTATTAGCTTAAATGAAGTTTGCCTATCTCATGTATACAAAATATCTCCCCCAACTTACCGAAAAAATAAAAATAAACTAGCTCCCATAAAAATAAAAATAAAAACTAATACTTTTTTGTTTCTATGTTTGTTAATTGGGTTTGTTGTTTTATTTGGGCCTCTAAATAAATGTCTTTTGTCCATACCACGATTAAGTAGTAACCCTAATTCTATTATTGATGATTGGAACAAATGAACTAAAGTTATGTTCCGCCACCTCTCTCCCATTCTTCTTGCTTACTGTGTTGCTCTTCTCTTCATTTTTTTTGGTTCCATCTTAATTTATTTCTTCTTGTTCTAACTTCTATCAAACATCTTTCATCTTCTTTATTATTTTAAATCTTTTTTTGTTTATTCTTTAAATTTGATGGTTTGAATGTTCAATCGTTTATAAACTAATTCTTCGTCTTTTTCTATCGAAATGCAAAGACAAAAGGGGAAACTAGAAAAATTTGTGTCATTTTAATGTGTTTGAACAAAAAAAAATTCCAACACTGAAAAACGTGTGAACTGTAAAAAACAGAGGGAAGGTTGCGTTTAGGTGTTTCAGTCCTGGAAGGAGGAAGGTAAACATGTTTGATTTTTTTTTTTAAAAAAAAAAAATGTTCAGACCGATTAAAACTCCTGGACCGCCGATTTTCCGGTTTTTTCCGGTTCAACTCCGGTTTTCCGGTTTCTAATCTGGTTCCTGCGCAGTCCGGTTTTGGGGTCAACTCGGACCGGATGAGGGTCCGGTTCAACCGGTCGAACCGGCCGGTTCGGTCCGGTTTTCATAACCTTGTGTAAGAGTGACATCCATCGAATCAGTATGGGCTTTGCCTCAGCTTTCTTTAACAAGAACTTTAAAGCAGCATGATCAGAAAAAACAATAACTTTAGTTCCCAAGAGATATGATCTAAATTTATCCAAGGCAAAAACAATAGCTAGAAGCTCTTTTTCCGTTGTGGTGTAGTTAGCTTGGGCTGAATCTAATGTGCGAGAGGCATATGATATGACATGAGGTTTCTTGTCCACTCGTTGTGAAAGGATGGCTCCAACAGCATAATTTGATGCATCACACATCAACTCAAAAGGATACTCCCAATTTGGAGGTTGAATGATGGGCGCGGAAGTCAAATGTGTCTTCAACATATCAAACGCCTCTTTGCAAGAATCGTCAAATACAAAATCAACCTCCTTTTGGAGGAGTCGAGACAATGGAAGAGCAATTTTGCTAAAATCTTGAATGAAACGCCTATAAAATCCTGCATGACCAAGAAAAGAACGCACTTCCCGCACACAAGTTGGGTAAGGTAAAGAAGAAATAACATCAATTTTTGATTTATCAACTTCAACACCTTTTCTAGAAATAACATGTCCTAAGACTATACCATGTTCTACCATGAAATGACACTTTTCAAAATTAAGAACAAGATTAGTATCAATGCATCTATCAAGTACCCTAGAAAGACTATCTAAGCATGCATCAAAAGAAGAGCCATTCACAGTAAAATCATCCATAAATACTTCCATGCAGTGTTCTAAGAAATCAGAGAAAATGCTTACCATGCACCGCTGAAATGTACCTGGGGCATTACAAAGTCCAAATGGCTTTCTCCTATATGCAAATGTACCAAACGGGCATGTAAAAGTTGTTTATCTTGATCTTCAGGGGCTATGAAAATCTGGAAGTAACCTGAGAAGCCATCAAGGAAACAATAATGTGACTTTCCCGCTAATTTCTCTAACATTTGATCAATGAAAGGTAATGGAAATTGATCTTTTCTAGTGGCTTGGTTAAGTCGCCTATAGTCAATACAAACTCTCCAACTATTTTTAACTCTTGTGGGGACTTATTTTGAACAACTTGCACGGGGCTTACCCACTGGCTATCAGAGATCGGGTATATGATACCGGCTTGCAGTAGTTTGCTGACCACTTTCTTCACAACATCTAGAATCAATGGGTTAAGCCTCCTATGAGGTTGCCTCACTGGTTTAGCCTCTCCTTCTAACAAAATTCAGTGTATACAAGTTGATGGGCTTATACCAGGAATATCTGCAAGTGTCCAACCAATTTCCTTTTTGTGTTGCTTTAAGACTTGCAACAATTTTTCTTCATCTACTGGTTGTAGATGTTTGGCTATTATGACTGGAAGCTTCTCATTCTCTTCCAAGAAAGCATACTTTAAATGTTCAGGCAAGGGTTTTAGTTCAACATTGGGTTAGTTCAACATTGGGTGGTTGCACAATTGAAGGTACCAATCTTGGAACTGAATTGGACTCTACTAAATTTGGAGAAACATCACATGAAATCTGTGCACAACCTTGCAAAACGAAATCATCATATCCCATGGAATCAATAGAATCAGAAACATTAACATCATGATTAATCTCTTTTTCAACAATAGAATCATTTTCAACATTAGAGATACCATTAACATCACATGATAAGAATGTAGAAATTTCAGCACATGAATCACACATCACATTTTGTTTATCAGGAAAAAGTTTAGAACATGCATCACAATCATGACAAACAACGTTATCATTGTATCCAAAAATCTTAGGAAATTCATCTAACAATTCAACATGCATTTCATCAACCATCATGTCAAGAATATCTAAATGAAAAACAGAATGATCCTCAATAGGATATTTCATGGCATCAAAAATGTTAAACTGAATTATATCATCACCAAACTCCATAGAAAGAGTACCTAAATGCACATCAATCTTAGTTTTAGCAGTTTTCAAAAATGGTCTACCTAAGATCAACGGGGGAGGGGTAGAAGAATCTTCTTTCATATTCAACACATAAAAATCAGTAGGAAAAATTAAATTATTTACTCTAACCAGTACATCCTTAAGCACTCTTGCACATGGGGCGGTACTTCTGTTGGCTAGCTGGATAATAATTCCCGTAGGTTTAAGCTCTCCAATGTTTAAAGAAGTGTATACTAACTTTGGCATAACATTTAAAGAAACTTCCAAATCTAACATGGCATGTTTAAATTTCTTGTCGCCTATGGTGCACGGGATTGTGAAAGTACCTAGATCTCTGCATTTTGTGGGCAAGTTGGGTTGAATTATTGCAGAAACATTTCTTCCCATGCTCACTTTTTCATTACCGTTCAACCTTCTCTTGTGAGTGTACAATTCCTTTAAGAACTTCGCATACTTAGGAATTTGTTTGATTGCTTCCAAAAGAGGGATGTTCACTTCCACTTTATGAAATGTTTCCATAATCTCTTTATCCAATTCAGCTTCAGCCGCTCTCTTTGATTGAGTTTTTCTATTCGGAAATGGAAAGGAATTTTCATTTCAGTTTGCTTTGTTGAACTCTCAGCTTGTTCGGCATCTTTCTGCAAATCCTTGTGATGTTCTTGCTTTTCTAATTTTTCAGGAGTTGTTGTATTTTCCATCTCACCTCTTTGATCTACATTTTCATGCATTGTTGGCACCATGACTTGTTTTCCATTCCTCAAAGTGATAACACTCACATTCCCTTTAGGATTTGGAATGGTTTGTGAAGGCATCTGACCCGAACCTTGAGATTGCAACTGACTAAGAGAGCTAGCCAATTGTCCAATCTAAGTTTGCATATTTTGGAGGGTGGTCTCTGTCCTTTGTTGAAACTGCATATTATTTTGAGTCATTTGAATGTTATTCTGAACCAATTATTTCAACAAATCCTCCAAACTTGATTGATTAGAAGTGGTTGCTGGTTGTTGTACTTGATGTTGTTGTTGATATGGAGGTCTAGAAGTTTGCTGGAATGGTTGTGCAACATTGCCATATTTAAAATTCGGATGATCTCGCCAACCAGGGTTGTAGGTGTTAGAGAATGGATCATATTTCTGCCGATTAATAGGAAAAATACGATTAACTGAAGCTTGTCCTTGATCACCAGATGAAGTTTCTTGTAGTGTTGGACATTCATCAGTGTGATGGTTTGCTGAGGTACAAATTCCACATAATTTTGCCACACCATGATTTTGTTGTCTGATGGCCAATTGTCTCACCAATGAAGTGAGTTCCTCCAACCTATTTTCGACTCTTTGTTGATCAGCATGTGAGGTGTGAACTTCATTGACTACCCTTGATTGACCTTCCATTCTAGTACCAAATTGTTGTGCATTTGCTGCCATATTTTCAATTAGATTTTTCGCAGCATTAAGAGTTTTGTCCACCAAAGCACCATCAACCATACTTCTATCCATAGGAAGAAGACCTTCATAGAAGTATTGAATAAGTAATTGATCATTGATTTGATGATGTGGACAGCTTTCACATAACCTCTTGAATCTCTCCCAATACTCATGTAAAGTCTCGCCAGATTTTTGCCTTATGCCACAAATTTCCTTTCTCATTGATGCAGCTCTTGATGCGGGAAAAAACTTCTCCAAAATTAATTTCTTCATATCATTCCAAAAAGTCACCACACCAGGTTGCAAATAATATAACAAGTCCTTTGCTGAATCGGCTAGAGAAAAAGGAAAGGCTCTCGGCTTAATATGTTCTTCTTGTATACCTTGTGGTCTCATGGTTGAACACACTATGTGAAACTCTTTGAGATGCTTATGAGGATCCTCACCTACAAGACCATGAAACTTGGGCAGCAAATGGATTAAACTAGATTTTAGTTCAAAAGGCATGTCAGTATTAGGATATTGGATACCCAAAGGTTGATATGTAACATCAGGAGCTGCAAGCTCTTTCAATGTTCTAATATTTCCAGCCATATCTAATTCAATTTCAAATTGAGAAATAGTATCACTAGTAGAATCAGACACAATTTTAGGTATAACTCCAATTCCGGAAGTAATTGTTTCACTACTAAGTTTATTAGTTCTTTTAAGTGTGTGTAGTGTTCTTTCAATTTCAAGATCTATTTCAAACAAATTATTATCACTATTAGACCTAGTATTCATGCAAAATCACAAACTAAACTACCTAAGAAAATTAAGAAAACACAACTTTTAATAAGAAAATACTAAAAAAAATTAGAAAAGTGTTGTAAACAACCGAATTTGAATAATTTCTGAGTGACTGATCCTTTAAGATCACCTTGCTTAGAACGGCAGAAAATCTTTGGAAAACAAGTTTCAGCTTCAAACTCCAAAGTTGCAATACCAATTCGGCTTCTAGGATGAAGATTAATTGAGTTTAATTTAATCCTTAACCACAAATACATATATTCATATGTTAATCTCATTCTTGGTTTTGGATTACAATGATAAGCTCTATCATAATCCACAATTTTATACTAGAAAAGCTTCTAGGATGAAGATTAATCAAGGAACGTGAATTAAGCAAACATTTAACCAAGAATAAACTTTAAAACCCAAAATTAACCAAGCTAGACATAACATCAAACACCTTCAATGCAATATCTAGTTCTTGTATCTTCTCCCTATAATTGAGTTATTGAAGCCACTAAACACAATCATTCAAGAACCTAATTTCATTTAAGCAAATAAAATCACATTCAAAAAGAGAAGAACAAAGAAAATGAAATTCATATCAATAAACTAAATAGAGCAAGGCTTCATAAATCAAACCCCAATAATATCTACACCCAAGGTTTGATTAAGGAAATTAGCCTTCCATTGAGATTATAGAACTCATGGAATACAAAATTACAAAAGAAAGAGTAATTAAAAGAAACCTAACGATGAAGTAAGAATATGAGAAAGCTCCCCAAATTCTACACACCCGTAGCTTTGTCCTTGTTGTTCTATTTATAGGCTACCAAGTCCTTGCACCGCCTTGTTCTTGTTGTTGATTTACAGCTCAATTTCTTACCCTTTAAGCCTTGTCAATTTGCAAGAAAGAAGACTTGAATTGCTTTCCTTGTTTACTATATGACAGCCACCTCTTGTTTACTAGAACCAACTTCTTTAGTTAAAGCTTGTGTTCTTTATCACTTGGATACAACTCTGTCTTTTAATTAAATTGGGCCTTTAATTTTGTTCAATTTGGACCACTAATGAGATAGTTATGGCCCAATTAGTGAAGAAAAGTATTTGACAAAATTTGACAGCACGACCAGAATCTTTGAATCTCAGTTTCGTGTAGATTAAAGCCAAATTTGACGAAGCTTATGAAACACAAAATTGTAGTAATTTGTCTTAGCTTTCCAACGGTGCAAAGATCGTCAAACTCCGATATTTGTAGCTCCAGATATGTGCTGCCTAATATAGAAAGGTTAAAATGAGTAAAAATCCAAAAATTAATCATGTTTGACAATTAAGCCCAAATTAATCTCATAATAATAAAACTCATCTAAGACCTATCAATTAGACAAAAAATGATTATTATCAAACCAAATATGAGAGTTAATTAATGTATAAAATCAGTGTTCATCATAAGACTGTGAGTGTTACTGATAAGGGTAAGAAAGTTGTGGTGGCTGAGAAGGATGTGATTGATGTGGAGGAGACTGACTCTCTGTTTACTCCTTTGGTGAAAACTTATGGTTCTAGTGTGGCCAAAAGGCTTAGAAGCAGGTCTGGGAAAGTTGTACCATATGTCCCCAAGGCTCCAGTTGTTGACAAAGTTAAGAAACCTGCTAAGAAAACAATGTATGGTCCTCTAAGGCCTAGGAGTCGTTTTGAAACTCCTGTTATCCAGAAGAAACAGTTGAAGAGAAAGGTTGTAGAAAGTGATTCTGATTTTGAGGATGAAGTTTCTGTGACCAAAGGTGAAGCATCTGGTGGAGCTTCTGTTGGCAGAAAGAGTGTGGGTGGCAAGAAGGTACCAGCTAATGTACCTGAGGTTGCTATTGATAATATTTCATTCCATCTCCCTAGCTGTGTGAGAAAATGGAAATATGTTGTTCAGAGAAGAGTAGCTCTAGAGAGAGAACATGGAAAAGAAGCCCTGGAACATGATGAGATTGTTGGCCTGATTGAAGAAGCTGAGTTGATTAAAACTGTTTGGGGTATGGGTTACTGTTATGAACAGCTTGTGATGGAGTTTATTGTAAATGTCCCTGAAGACTGTGATGACCCCTAAAGTCCTGAATATCATAAAGTGTTTGTGCGTGGTCTGTGTGTTGATTTTTCACCATCTATGATTAATACTTTTCTAGGAAGAAATGATGATAGGACCCCTGAGGTGAAGCTGACTGATAATGAATTGGCCAAGGCAATTACAAATGGCAATGTGAAGCAGTGGCCTAAGGGAAAGAAGGTGTCTTCCAGCAAACTAACTGTAAAGTTTGCATGTTTGGACAAGATTGGTACTGTGAATTGGGTACCCACTGTGCATACTTCTGATATTTCTACTGATCTGGCAAGACTGATTTAAAAACCGGACCGGTCATCGAACCGGTGAGGGTACTGGGTCACTGGTTGAACCGCATGCATAAACCGGATCAAACCGGAGGAATGAACCGGTCTCTTTAATAAAATTATATAGCTATTAAATCGGTCGAACATGATGACTCGGTCTCTTAAAACGTTAATGACACCTAAAAATTTAAAATGTCATAATGTCGCAACTCACAAGTTCTTAAATTCAAATCTTAAGTATTGTCACCACGCACTATAAAATAGTACAAATTACAAAATCAAATAGATTTTGAATAAAGTCTAGTTGCAACATAATCTAATCGCAACATAAATGAAATAACAAAGTCTAATAATAAATTTAATTCCAAGGAGACATATTTGTTTCGGACACTATTTGTTTTATTTTAGTTTTTTCTATTTGCTTTTTTTTAAAAAATAATTATGTAAAAAAAACGCCGTTCATTTTGATTTGAAAAAAAAAATAGCAGACGCATTCAAACCGGCAGTTCTGGAAAACCGTCGGTTTGCCGATTTTTCCGGTTTTTAGCGGTTCGCTCCGGCCTAACTACATGTCCGGTCTAACATTTGAACCAGACCGGCTACCCTTCCGGTTCGCGGTTCAACCGGTCCGACCGGCCGGTCCGGTTTTTAAAACACTAGTATAGGGTCAAAGGTTAAGTATGATTATGGTACTTATATTTTCAATCAAACCTTGAAACATGCTAACAGTATTCTGCATATGTCTTCTGCAGTGCTGACAAGGAAGGATATGATTGCAGAGCTGAAAGCTACCTGCAAAGGGTTAGAGGACCAGAAGCTGAAGCTGGAAGCTGTTATCCAGGCCCTAGAGCTTGAGGAAGCTGGTGCTGGAAATGATGATGCTGGTGATGGTGAACCTGTGATTGAGGGCTCTGATGAAAGCCTCTCTGAATGATGTGTTAACCCCTGTGTTTCCTGTTCATGTTTTAATTTTCTTTGACTTTATTTTGAGGGCTATGCCCATGATATTCTGTGCACTTTGCATGTGCTAATGGTCTGTAATAATGGTACACTGATGCTACTTATGTTTACCTTCCATCTATGCATGAAGTTTATGTTTGTCAAAATTATGACTAAAAAGGGGGAGTAGTATCTGTGCTGTGTGAGGATGATGTGACACATGATATATCATTTGTTTCTCTATGTGTGCAGAGCTTGAGGGGGAGCAAGTATCTTGTATGATTGTGTATGCTCTGATATGTTGAGGGGGAGCATTCTATATTGTGTGATATGCGTAAACTCAAGGGGGGGTAGTATATTTTTCTTGTGATGCTTGTTGTCTGTGACAGATGCTATCCCAAATGCTAAGGCATCTTGTCTGTTTTCAAGGAATCCACTTTTACTTGATATCTGAGAATTTATTTTTCTCAGTGGTTTAGGAATTTATTTTTCCTATGGTGATTCATGTCTGTGGGAATTTATTTTTCCCTGGTGCATCTGTATGGCGCTAATATATGCTTAATGTGTAAGAGTTTATTTCTCTTCTATCTTGTACTCTATGAGGCTAAGTTGTTTGTTTCCGCTGTTGCATGCCTCTGATGCTGCTTGCTCATTATTTCTCACTTGAAGATCTCTTTTGAAAATAATGTGGCAATGTATTATCTTCTTTCTTAGTTGTGTGTTTGCGTTGACTTGAAGGAAGGTATGTACTACATCTCTCCAGATCTTGCCTTAGATTGTTTTAGCCAAAATTTGCCAAAGGGGGAGATTGTTGGTGTTTTGTATGTTGGCCTCATTTTGCAAAAAACAAGTTCTAGCAAGATGTTGGACCAGATGTCGTAGCATGTGGGTACAACATCTGTCATGCCGGTAATTAATGTTTATTTGTGCGCCATATCTTTGAAGATTCTCTGAAGCAACATTTTCGTCTTTCTTGTGTATCAAAACGCACGCTTTAAACAAGGGTTTATAAGGCAGCTGCACCAAGAAGTATTTCCAGAAGATGCTACGCCATTTATGGAAACAAGTGATTCTTTCCATTTTATGTGTGCTGGACTTTGCAAAAGATCAGCTGAAGTTTAAAGCCCAAGATGAATACCTAGCCCATGCTAACTCAAGGTCATATATATATATATATATATATATATATATATATATATATATATATATATGTGAAGACTAAAAAACCTAAAGACTACTGAAGCCGTATTTGAAGAATATAGTTTTAGGGTTTGAGTCTTGTGTAATGTGAGTCTTTCTTGTATCTCTTTGACTTCTCCTAAGCTTTTAAGTACGAAGACGGTTTGTTTTTGGTGAGTGAAACCATACTGATTGTAATACTGTAATAATCACAGGGTGTGTGATTGAAAGGAAGTGAGACGGGGTCTCAAACTTAGGAGTTCCTAGGTTGAGTTACCGCGGGTAGAGTCTAGGAGATAAGTCGTAAACTTGTATGTTTGTTGAGGGCTTAGATCTAGATCTATTATAGTGGATTCCTTCATGGCAGAGTAGGTCGTTGTTTATGCCGAACTGGGTTAACAGTACTCCGTGTTATTTATGTTTATTGTGTGTTATTTTTATTGTTCATTTATCACTATTGTGGACACACGCTAAAGCATTTGTCTTAGCATAGGAACTGGTTACATACGACAAGTGCTACAGCTTCTGTCAAAACATCTGTCCCCAGTAGGTGCCAGAATTTCAGAATGGTCTTGAGTACTTGTTTGTCCTTCAGAACGCTTCTACACAACACCATTCTTTTTAAGTGTATAATGTTTTATAATAATCCTGCACACTTAATTTAAAACATTAGTACTACCAATTGTCCATTTAATACTTTTTGTTATCATCAAAACTTTTTAGGGTATTTTTACATTAAATTTATTTTGTTCCAATAGTAATCAAACAAGCAGGACCGGCAATAATAAAAATAACAAAAGTAAACCGCGAAAACGTAAAGAACACAATAGAATTTGTTTACCTAGTTCGGCTAAACCACCTACTCTTGGGGAGAGAGAGCTCTATGTTCCACTATCAATGAAGTTCTTGATTACAATGAGATTCTCACAAAGAGTTACCCGAATTAGCAAACCCTAATACTACCCTTGTCCCAAATCTCTTCCTGTGACCAAGAGATTCAATCAAAAAGTACTTCCCGATGTTACAAAGATTATCCCAACCCTAGAGAAACCCAAAAGAAACCCCTTTGAACCCTAGATTCATGTTGGTATAAAACCCCTTTGAAACCCCTTTTTTCTTCTCTCTCTTGTGGATGGAAACAAAACAGAACAGAATATATAACACGCGCATCCGCGACGCGCCAGAACAGCTGCACATCGCGCAACCAACAGACACACCCCAGCCACCACGCAGTCGACTGCGCCACGCGCAGGACCAACGGCGCGACACGCGAAGGACAGAGGCAACTTTGTTTTCCTGTTTCATCATCTTCATCGATTCTCAAGGCAAAATCCCAACAATCTCCACCTTGCCTTTAAATTGATGTTGGTGCCAACTTCCCACCATGTTGCTTCCACAAGATTAACACCACGCCTCTTCGGCCCCCGGAGTCTACCTCTATGTACTCCCGAAAAGCTTGCCTCTCATTGCCCTTGGATTTTTAGGACAATCCACAAGTTACACCGTACCATCTTCAGCCCCCGGAGTAGCTAAGTCCGTCCTCCTGAAGAAACGCTTGCTTCCAACTATCATCGGATTTTTAGATAGTCCAACAAGCTCCACCACCCTCTTCGAACCCCGGAATGTCTCCCGTACTCTCGGAGAATTGCTTGTCTCTCAACTTAACCTTGGAATTTTAGGTAAGTTCCACAAGCTGCAACATCGGACTTTCCTTGTATCCAACTACCTCCAATAGCACTACAAGTTCCTAAGTCTTATTGTCACCCACTTCCAATTGGCTCCCTGAAGATCTTTCAAGTTTTGCACTTCTTCAGCCACAATTGAAAAATATACTCACAAGGTCTCCATAGCCATACACTTCTTTGGTCCAACAATACCACTCTTCTCCCTGTCTCCTAGATAGCCAAGAGCTATTGTTGATTGTTTGTCTTCCTATAGTCCCACTAGTAACAAACTCCACCTCAAATCGAGATTCCTCCACCAAAGACTCAAACCGGTATTTCCACTATGACTCTCACCTTGTAACGCAAAACTTTTCCACTACTTTGAAACACACTTCAGCTCTTGTTACGCACAAGTTTCACCTGAAGTTTCACAACTTTGCCATGTCATGAGAATTTCCACTAGTAACAAAATGCATGACCACATTAAGGTTAGGAATATACCTCACATCATGTAAAAGAACCTCACCATACCTTGAACCTTACAAGCTTTCCCGTCTTCAAGATGAATGACTCCACCTTCAACTAGCTCTAGTACTTCAAAATATTCATTCTTCAAACACATGTGTGATAGGAGCATCCAAAGTACACGACTTAAAGCTCCACCGATTCCAAACTTCCACTAGCATCTTCACATCTCATAATAACGTTGTTGTTTCAATAGTAACCTGGGTATTATTCCACCGCCTCTCCAGGCCGAGCCTGAGTATTCTTATCACCGCCTCTCTAGGCTGATGTTGAGTATTATTTCACCGCCTCTCCAGGCCAAACGATCATCTATGGTTCCAAGCTTGTGACTATGAGTGCTCCTGCCTCTCATAATCTTCCTCATAAGCTTCATCGCACTTTTGTTGGATTAATATTGCCCTAACCTTCACCTTCCACAACCCGAAGTCGTTACTCCTGGTGAACTTCTCAATCTCCCACTTAAAACACATGATACCTTAATCGTTTGATCCTTGCCCGACGGTGGGCACCAATTGTTGTGAATTCGATTAACTCACACCAATACCTTTAATGTGTGTGGAGCAATTCGATTGAAGTAATCAAACAAGCAGGACCGGCAATAATAACAATAACAAAAGTAAACCGCAAAAACGTAAAGAACACAATAGAATTTGTTTACCCAGTTCGGCTAAACCACCTACTCTAGGGGAGAGAGAGCTCTTCGTTCCACTATCAATGAAGTTCTTGATTACAATGAGATTCTCACAAAGAGTTACAAGAATTAGCAAACCCTAATTCTACCCTTGTCCCAAATCTCTTCCCGTGACCAAGAGATTCAATCAATAAGTATTCCCCGGTGTTACAAAGATTATCCCAACCCTAGAGAAACCCAAAAGAAACCCCTTTGAACCCTAGATTCATGTTGGTATAAAACCCCTTTGAAACCCTTTTTTTCTTCTCTCTCTTGCGCCTGGAAACAAAACAGAACAGAATATATAACACGCGCATACGTGACGCGCCAGAGCAGCTGCGCGTCGCGCAGCTAGCAGACACACCCCAGCCACCACGCAGTCGACTGCGCCACGCGCAGGACTAATGGTGCAACGCGCCAAGGACAGAGGCAACTATGTTTTCCTGTTTTTTCATCTTCATCAACTCTCAAGGCAAAATCCCAACAGCTCTCTATGGCCTCAAGCAGATCCCTAGACAGTGGTTTGAGCGCCTTCAGAGTGCTCTGGTTCAATTGGGATTCAAGTCCAGCAAATGTGATCCTTCATTGTTCACATTCTCCTCTTCAGGACAGGTTTTGTATTTGCTTGTGTATGTGGATGACATCATCCTTACCTAATCCTCTAATGAGCTCATTCTCAGCACCATTTCTAAACTTGATCAAATTTTTTCCCTAAAACATCTTGGTGACTTAGACTACTTCTTGGGCATTGAAGTGAAGAGATTAGGCACTAATTCCTTGGTTCTCGGTCAGTCCAAATACATTTGTGATTTTCTCATCAAAACCAAAATGCTTCACTTCTCTCCGGTTACCACTCCTATGCAATCCTCTTGAAAACTAACCAAGGTTGGCTCTCCTGCTCTTGCTGACCCCTTCATGTACAGATATGTGGTTGGTGCCCTTCAATTTATATCTCATCCCAATAGAAGCCCACTGAGTTGCTGTCAAGCGCATTCTAAGGTATCTCAAAGGTACAGTCACTCATGGTCTACATCTCTATCCTTTGCCTAAATCTCAACCTCCTGTCATCCAAGCATTCTCTGATGCTGACTGGGCCTGTGACTCGGATGATAGACAAATCACTTATAGTGTTGCAGTGTTTTTTGGCCCAAATCTTATTGCTTGGTGGTCTCGGAAGCAACCTGTTGTTGCCCGGTCCAGCACTGAAGCCGAGTATCACAGCTTGGCTCATGTTACTGCAGAGATCTTATGGATCCAAACTCTTCTTCATGAATTGCATGTTCCCTCAGCTACTCCTCTCATTTTATGTGACAATTAGTCTGTTGTGGCACTAGTTCACAATCCTATCCTACACGCTCGCACAAAACACATGGAGATTGATCTATTTTTTGTTCTTGAGAAGGTTTTAGCCAAGAAAATCAGTGTTGTGCATGTCGCTGGTGTTGATCAATGGGCTGATGCACTGACCAAGCCTCTCTCCTCTACAAAGTTTTTGGAATTACGCACCAAGCTCAATGTGCCTTTAGCCTCTAACGAACCATGAGCTTGTTGGGGGGGGGGGGGGGGGGGCTATTAGAGTAACAATATCTTAGTTAGTATTTCTGTGTATTAAAGCTTGTATTAACAATACCAATTTTGTAATTAGGCCAGCTGTCAAGTATGGACAGTTGTTTCTTCAAAAAAAAAGTATGGACAACTGTCATTCATTCATAAGCCTAACTGGTCTTCTATATAAGTCAGGTGTAACCGTTTTGTAAACACAAGATTTTGATCAATGAAATGAAACTGAATATTCCAGAAAACTCTACTTTCTCTATCTTCATCTCTTTTGATAAGCTACAATGATTATTTTAGGATTATTGGATCTCAATCTCATATTTCTTCAATTATTATTCTTATTGTTAAAATATATAATTAATAATATTAATTTATTAAATAAAACTTTTAAGTTTTTAAAGCTGATGTGACAGCCACATAAGCATGGTCCATAATGACATGTCATATCATTAATCACAATATCACCAAAATTGAAGACCAAAAAAAAAGAGGGACCAAATGTCGTCATTTTTAAAAGGCTTAGATTTCACGTATAACAATTTTTTTTTCCTTTAATTTCTATTTTAATTTAAATAATAAATAAATAATATATAACAATTAATAATATAATTCCAAATAAAAAAATAATTACTAGTATAATAATATTAATGTTATATGACGTGGCATCAATTTTTAAATATAAGATGTCATGTCATCTTAAAATGCACCACATCAGTAATAGTGAATAAAGATGAGTGTAATTTCAATGGAAAATTTTAGGGGATTTTTATTTATCATTTTTAAAATGTAGGGACCATTTTTAACAATTTTGCAAAATGTAGGAACTAAAAATATATTTAACCCTTTCAAAATTGACAAAATAAAGGGACCAAAATCATTGATTTAGAAATAGGGGGACTAAAATCCAAAATTCTACAAAATAGGGGGACCAAAACTGCTATTAAACCTTTTTAAAAATAGGGTGAACAAAATTGCAGAAAATAATTTGTAAAATAGAGGGATCAAAAGTGCATTTAAGCCTAAAGAATAAATTATTTAGCAACTTTTGCTATTGTAAAGACCAACTTATTTATTATAAAAAAAAGACCAAATTATTTAGCCAAGTTATTAGGCTCAAGCAACGACCTAAGTGGAACAATTTCTTGACCAAACTTTACATAATTCGCAGCGGATCCCCTTTTCCGTAAATCAGATGGTTAATACAAAAAAATTATAAAATACTAAATTATCTCTTTTTAATTATTATTATACTAGAGACCCCTTATTAATTATTTTTATAACATGATTGTCCCTTTTCTAATGGTGGCTCAAATACAGACTAAATTCACCTTCTTTTTTTCTTTCTTTCTCATGAACTCAAAGAATTTTTTTTTTGGGAAATAAAGAGGATCAAAGAAATAAAAAATAAAATTACATAAAATGAATGAATAATTTGAATAGGAATTTGCTCATAATAAATCACTATTGAAGTATGATTGTTCGAACAAAATGTGTCTTAGTACACACCCTTGAGTTTTGATGATAACAAAGTATTAAATGGACAATTGATGTTACTAATGTTTAAATTAAGTGTGCAAGAGAATCCAAAGTTATATCAAGAGCACACTTGATTTAGACTCTGATGGAACCTTATGGAAGTCTGAATCATTACACTCTGAAAGAGTTCAGAAGCTAAAACGTGGTCAGAAGCCAAACTTGTTCAGAAGCTCAAATAGGATCAGGATGTCTGCAAGAGTTCGGAAGCTTAGAAAAGTTCAGAAGCTCAGAGATGTTCAGATGCCTATAAGAGTTCAGAAGCTATCTGCTAGTCAAGAGTTATTCAGAAGATGAAGACGTTCAGAAGCTGAAATATGAAGGACTATCAGAGGCCATTTATTCAAGACCAACCAGACTTCAAAGACATCAAAGGTTCATCAGAAGCAAAGGAAATTCCCCTAGTCATCAGAAGGGCTACATCAACAACTCTTATCAAGCCTGATGATTTGTTTAAGGACAACTAATTGCAACGGTCACAAAGGATGTGATCCTACTCTCTCTAGGAGTTAGTTGTACCTTATTATTGTTTTTTGGACAAATAGTAAAGGTGAAGCTAAACTGCAAAGAAGACGTGGCTTTATTCAAAGGATATTCAAAGGCTACAGCTGTCCATTTTGCAATGGGAATTTCTCCAACGTCTCAATGTCTTTCTCAACTCATATAAATATGCAAAAGAAAGAATTGATGACTAACGAACTTCATAGAAAATATCTCTCAGAATAGAGTGAGAATAAAAGAATTGTAATAGAAAATATCTCTCAAATTAAGTGAGAATTGAAACTAGCTCAAGCCTCTGAACTTATTATCTTGTAATAAGTTTAAGCTTAGAAGTTAGTATTACTCCTGCGTGAGTAATTGAAAAGTCTCAATCATAGTGATTAGAGCAAGGAAGTCTCTTTGTCTTGTGTGACCTAGAGCAAGGAAGTCTTAAGCTTGTGTGCTTGAGCAAGGAAGTCTCTTTGTCTTGTGTGACCTAGAGCAAGGAAGTCTTAAGCTTGTGTGCTTGAGCATCTGATTTGTAATCTTAGTGATTATAGTGAAATCCCTTGGAAGTACAAGGGGACTGGAGTACTCTCAATTTGTTAGGGGAACCAGTATAATTTCTTGTGTCTCTTTCTCTCTCTCACTCTCTCATTTACTCCTTCATCATTCATTTTGTTTCAAGTTGATTGTGTGAACTATTCCGCTGTGCTTAAAGACTCTGATAGATTTAAATATCTTGAAAAGTTTTTAAATATCTAAAACACAATTCAACCCCCCCTTCTTGTGTTTTCTCCACGCACCTTCAATTGGTATCAGAGCTCAGGTTCTGTTAGAAATCACTTAACAGTGAGACAGTCAAGATCCAAAGGAGAAAAACACCATGACTCAACAAATGAATGACTGGAAGCAGAAGATACATCAACTTGTTGCTGATCTCATTAAAGATATGGAAAATGGACTTATTTTGAATAAAGATCTGAGCAACAAGCATGTCTCTACTTCATAGGGTGATGTCTGCACCTCTAGTGCTACAACAGCAAAAGACAAGGGAGCAGCAAGAAAAGGAAAGTCGACAATGAAGCATGAAGATCTTAAGGAGGAATCTGATGAAGAATACTTTGATAATTTCTCCAAGAAATTTCAAAGAAGGTCTGAATTCAATAAGAATGGAGAAGAGATGACTAGCAAAAAGAAATTGACAACCTGAGATAAGCTAGACAACTTCTCTGAAGGTGAATCTGAAAGAGCACCAGGAGCTGAAGAATCAATTTCTGAAGATGATTCAGACTCAGAAGATTCAAGTTCTGATGGAAAGTCAGAACCAGAGAACATAGACAATATCCAGAGAAGAATTAATCAGGTATATTCAGGTCTTTCTAAAGCAAAATAAATCAAGCACCTTGAAAGGACCTTACTTAAATCCTTTAACAGTCAGCAGAAGTATAAAAAGCTTAAAGCAGACTATGAGAATTTAAGTAAGCAAGCAAATCACTCTGAGGATCTTGTACAAAAAGATTTTATCAAAACAAAAGATCTTGAGAATGATTATGCTGTGTGTTACAAACCCTTTGAGCACTCTCCTGCTCTCAAAGAGTATTGCAACACAAATGCTGATCAAAATAAAATTGTTTCCATGCTTTGCAATAGTAAAACCAACAATACTAAAGGGATTGGATACTCTGGTGATAAAACACTAGAGGAACCAAGTTCATCAGCTATTGCTGGAAGCTTCTCACTCCCTAATCTTTACACTACATTTGTATCTGATAGCACTCAGATGAAACAAATGAAGGATAAAGATTTGGCAACTAACAGTCTAGGACCCTCAAGCAAGTGGGTACCAAGAGACAAAATAGTTTATTTGATTGCAGGTCAAACAAGACTCTAGATGTTCCAATCACATTGATGCATGTGAATGTGAATGGAAAAAGAGCAATTGTGCATAGAAGGAACATTTTTGAAGAGTCTGATGGAGAAGAAGATGAAATGGAGTACATAAGCAACAGGAGAGAGTATGAAGAATTTGAAGGTTGTTTTGAACAAGACTATGATGATAGCAACTCCCTATGGTGGGATGATTGCCCAGACTTTGATCTTGAATGAGATTAAACAAAATATTATCAAAACAACAAAGCTTCAAAATTAGGTAAGCAACTCTAAACTCTTGAATGACATCTCAGAGGAATAACATTCAAGGTTAAAAATATCTTTTTAGGACACCTGATTTACTTAAACAATGTCTGAACATTTTTTTGTGTCCTGAAAGATTCGTTTTTAGACTCTGAAGTACTTTAGGTTTCAGCATCTGAAGTAGGTCAGACTATGAGAACTTTTCAACCTCTGAAGGTTAAGCCTCTGAAAAGGAAATGAATTGGAAACGTTTAAGTTTTTTTTAACTAAAACGTTTTGGCGCTAAATGAACAACACGTACACACGTTCTGATTGGTTTGAAACAGTTTGTGATGGTTCTTTTCTTTTTGATTTATTTTCTATGTGTGTTTTATTTTACTTCTCAACAAAATCACTCAATCACTTGCACACGCTATACCTTCACAATCTACACTTTTATTTTCTTAATCTCAGAAAAACTTTCTTCCTTCTACATATTAGCAAAACCCAAAACCCTAACCTCAGAAATGGCAGCATCCACATCATCTTCAGATTCTCTGTTTGCGTTTCCTAAAAACTTCCCTATCAACACTACAGCTTGCGAAGAAATGTTTTCCACAGATTTGTCTCTCGAGATGGAGGGAAAATCTCTGAACCTGGTTATGGAACAACCAGTGGACTTTGATAGTTTGAAGAAGAATCATTTCGATGTTCTAAAGTTCTTTATTGATCATAGTGGGAGCTTTAGATACATGAAGTTATTAAATGGTCCAATCTATCCTACTCTGGTAAAAAATTTCTGGATCAGAAGCAAGGTGAAGACAGTTGAAGATTATAACAAGGACTTGGATGCAAAGAAGAAGGAAAAGTTGGAGAATAAGGACAAGACTCCTCAAGAGTTGGGATTGAGGGTAGTTGAAGAAACTGAAGTGCACTCCGTAGTTTGTGGATTTGAAGTAATTCTCACTACTTCAAATCTGGCTAAGGTGTTATCTATCCCCAATGAAGGCACCTACCATACCTATAGCCAAAGCGAAGCAAAGAATTCAGAATTTCTAGTGAATATGACCAAACTGTTCTACGCTAAAGGGAAGAGTTGTGAGAGCAACAAAGTAAGTGATTTAAAGCCTATTCAGAAGGTTTTGGCCAGAATAGTTTTGGGATCAATATTTCCAAGGAGTGGAAGTTCTGATTAACTCTCATGGGATCATAGGCACTTTGTCTATTTTCTCACAAGGAAATTTAATTTGAACTGGGCAAAATACATCTTCAATCACCTCTACAAGGTTGTGAGCGCTACTCAGAAGCAATCCAAGCCAAATGTTCATGTTATCTATCCAAGAATTCTTAGTGAAATTTTCTATCAATGTGGAGTGATAGATATAATCGAGGTTGCTGGTCATAACAATCTGATTAGGGAAATCAGAGTCTCTACAATCTCTGCTCACACCCTCTCCAACATGAACTTGCTAGCAGGAAAAGAGATGCAACCTTCTGATCCATTTGAACCTCAACCTCACTCAAAAGATTCAATGGTGAAGAGATATAAGATTAACATACCTACTGTCTCAAATGGTATTGTCAATCAATACATACAACTGCTAGAAAGTCAAGGTGAAGGGTTTGAGATTGAAGAAGAAGAATTGAAGAAGAAAAGAAGGAGGCTGGTGAAAATCAAGATTGAGAAGAGTGAAGCTGCAAGGGCAGAGGGAAAAGGAAAGGTCAGGTCCAAGGATGAGAAATCAACTGTGGTAGTAATAGATGATGAAGATAGTGAAGATGATGATGAACCTTTGAGTGTCAGACTCAAGAAAAAGAAATGTGCAAAAAGCTCATCCAAGGACAACTCAGGTAATGTATTTTTGTCTAAACCTGTTGTTGTAAACACTCAAGAGACTCAACCAACCCCTTCATCAACCCAACCCAGAAATTCACCTCAACATTTCCTTGAGGAACATTTAGGTGGTGAATTATCCAATCAAACCAAAACCACAAATCTAGTTCAGAAACCATCCACCCAGATAAGTCCTGAAGACCATCTCACATTAAAACAACTCATCTCAGAACCTGTCCATTCAGAACCTCCCATACCAGAAATAACCCATATTGAACCACACCTCTCACCAGAACCTGTTCAAACACCACCTGAACACCAACCCTCTGAAAATCAAGGTTCTGGCCACCAAACACACTCTGACAACCAAACATATCCTGAACTTCAACCATCACATAACCAAACACAACCTGAACAACAAAGTACTGAGGAACTTGAACATCACTCTGATGTTTCAGAACATACTGAATTTGTTGTCTCAGAAGAAATCCAAAATTCCCCATCATCAAACCATGTTGATACTATGGTCAGAGAGCTTCATGTGAATGATTTTCATCTAAAAGCTTTTGATCAACAGCAACAACAACCTCAACCATCACCTCAACACACCATTACACCCTCAAATATTGAACCTCACCCAAACAACCCTGATATCTTGAGTGAAAGCAACAGCTTGTTAAGTCAGATACATGGTCTTCATGAGCTCAGACAATCTGACATGTCTTCATCTGAATATGCTGCATAATGGGTTAGCTTGACTGAGGAATTGGTAAAGAAACTGCACAGTCTTCAGGAGGCTGATATTGAAGAACAGAGGAGGTTTGACAAGGGAAAGGCTAAAATGGTTGAAGAGGTCATTCAGAATCAAAAGGACACAGTGAGGAATCATCCTGAATCCTCTACTGTAAGAGATAGTAATCTAAATGAACCTATCCAGGAAAATCTAAGGAACAATCAAGAGCATCTGAGAAATCCAGTGTATGACGCTGAGATTGAAGAAATTAAAGCCAAGATGGATAAGTATATTGGGATGATAGAGGAAGTCAATGGAAACCAAAAAGAGATCATGAAAACCTTAGCTTCTCTCTATAGCCAACCCCAATAAACCCCTAGGATTTCTTTGAGTGCTTATATGTTTTTTTTTTTTTTTTTTCTCTGCAGTTTAATAATTTTTTTTTTGGCACATTGATAGGATTAAGTTCATACCTCTGAATGTATTTAATGTTTTTGTTTGTCAATCTTAAATATTTATTCATTATGTGCTAATCTGATTGTTTTCATTTCATTTTGATTATAACTGTTTTTGTGAGATTTATTTCTTAAATTAGTTTTTTTTACAAACAGTTTTACAATGAAGACTTCAAGATATTGTGTTTCATTCATAAAATTGATTTTCATGAGTACAATATTTGGTTATCCTTAAAGAATCAAATTACATAACAAGAGAAGAAACATAACAAGAAATTCAAATTAAACTAGCCAAAGTAACTGAATTTATTTCATTAAGAACATAAGTTTTGATTACATATAAAAATTTCTAAAGACTATCTTCTGGATGCTCCAAAGGCCATATTTGTGGCTACAAGCCTAAATATGACCTTTGAAGAGGGGAAAGGATGAGCCTTTGATTGAGCCATCCAACTAGTAGTCTTTCTTGAAGAAACCGACTCTGATGCATCAGTTTGGTTTCCTTCAGGAAAAGACACTAGCCCCTCTAGTGCCTTGGATATCAGTTTGATTTTCTTCAGGAATATATGTCTTCAGACACTTAAAACAGTCAGAGTCCCAAGATTTTTCTTCAGACTCTGGACTGAGTTCTTCTTTTCAAACACTGGCTTTGTTTCTCTTGAATTCTTCGTATGTGTTCTCCTATCTTGACTATCTCTCTTTGAAACTACCTTCTTCTCTGAGCGTTTCATTTTTTCTCTCAAAAGATCTATCAAAACCTAAGATTATTCTGTGTGAATAAAATAACTAGGCTTCTCTCCTTTTATAAGCTCATTTCACCGACAAGGTCTTAAATGCGTTCAACCACTCCTGTTTTGACCGTATTGGACGTTGTACTTGTTAATTAAATTGCTTATACTACCTTTTTGATAATGACAAAAGGGGGAGAAAGAATAATGATAAATCAATTGTTGGAAGAAGCGAAATTACTTTGCTTTTTAGGGCTTTGTAGTGCATCAGAGAGAGAACGTAGGAGAGTGGTCAATCTTAGTGGCATGAGGTACATGCTTTGAAATGACAATCTGCTCTTGAGGATTTCAAAATATTGTGCTAAAGAGCTCTGAACTGTTGTTCAAAAGTTTTGCTTTATACTCTGAATTGTTTTCAAAACTTGTGTTTTAAGCTCTGAACTTTTTGAAAAGTTTTTTTCTTAAGCTCTGAACTGTTTAAGAAATATTTTGAACTCTGAAACTGTATTTCATGATAACCATCAGAACCTTATGTGTGTATACGTTTCTAGTGCCTCTGATCCTATTGTCATTTATTTAAATAATTTATCTATTTCATCTTGCATCTTCATTAAGCGCATAATTTCAAGGAGAATACATTTATTAATTGAAGTTTATTATTCATAGATAGTTCTTGAGTAGGGGTGCAACTTTATTCAAAGATTATTACACTATGAAAAGAAGAAGCTTGCAAACCTTGTTCTTTATATAGTAAAATATGAATAATTTAAGTCATATAATAAAGTAATTCTGAAACTGATTAAAATTAACTATGGATACAAAATAGGGGGAGCTTACAAACCTAACCCTATGGGATATCAGACTTAGGGGGATCTTGCAAAACTCAGAAGCCTAAGGTCAACATAGCTGATTTTTATCAACAACAATTGTATTTAATACTTATGTTTGTCATCATCAAAAAGGGGGAGATTGTTGGAACAAAATGTGTCTTAGTACACACCCTTGAGTTTTGATGATAACAAAGTATTAAATGGACAATTGATGTTACTAATGTTTAAATTAAGTGTGCAGGATAATCCAAAGTTATATCAAGAGCACACTTGATTTAGACTCTGATGGAACCTTATGGAAGTCTGAATCATTACACTCTGAAAGAGTTCAGAAGCTAAAACGTGGTCAGAAGCCAAACTTGTTCAGAAGCTCAAATAGGATCAGGATGTCTGCAAGAGTTCAGAAGCTTAGAAAAGTTCAGAAGCTCAGAGATGTTCAGATGCCTATAAGAGTTCAGAAGCTATCTGCTAGTCAAGAGTTATTCAGAAGATGAAGACGTTCAGAAGCTGAAATATGAAGGACTATCAGAGGCCATTTATTCAAGACCAACCAGACTTCAAAGACATCAAAGGTTCATCAGAAGCAAAGGAAATTCCCCTAGTCATCAGAAGGGCTACATCAACAACTCTTATCAAGCCTGATGATTTGTTTAAGGACAACTAATTGCAACGGTCACAAAGGATGTGATCCTACTCTCTCTAGGAGCTAGTTGTACCTTATTATTGTTTTTTGGACAAATAGTAAAGGTGAAGCTAAACTGCAAAGAATACGTGGCTTTATTCAAAGGATATTCAAAGGCTACAGCTGTCCATTTTGCAATGGGAATTTCTCCAACGTCTCAATGTCTTTCTCAACTCATATAAATATGCAAAAGAAAGAATTGATGACTAACGAACTTCATAGAAAATATCTCTCAGAATAGAGTGAGAATAAAAGAATTGTAATAGAAAATATCTCTCAAATTAAGTGAGAATTGAAACTAGCTCAAGCCTCTGAAGTTATTATCTTGTAATAAGTTTAAGCTTAGAAGTTAGTATTACTCCTGCGTGAGTAATTGAAAAGTCTCAATCTTAGTGATTAGAGCAAGGAAGTCTCTTTGTCTTGTGTGACCTAGAGCAAGGAAGTCTTAAGCTTGTGTGCTTGAGCATATGATTTGTAATCTTAGTGATTATAGTGAAATCCCTTGGAAGTACAAGGGGACTGGAGTACTCTCAATTTGTGAGGGGAACCTGTATAATTTCTTGTGTCTCTTTCTCTCTCTCTCACTCTCTCATTTACTCCTTCATCATTCATTTTGTTTCAAGTTGATTGTGTGAACTATTCCGTTGTGCTTAAAGACTCTGATAGATTTAAATATCTTAAAAAGTTTTTAAATATCTAAAACACAATTCAACCCCCCCTTCTTGTGTTTTCTTCACGCACCTTCAATGACCACACCTCATATCTCTTATATTATAAGTTATTTCCGTTTTGCTATTTTAACCCTAATTTTTTTCCGCTCATTTTACCCGAAATTAATTCAAATAAAATGTTTCAAGAATCGAACCCACACCCTTTAAGATTTATTTTTGGCATTTTGTCACTACATTATATCAATCAATTTGATATAATTTTGTAATCAACATCTAATAAATATGAAATTCTATATATCTCTCACCATGCTAAATAATTATTATTATTAATTTCCTATTATTATATTTTTTTTTTACAGATTCCAAATTTTATTATTATTATTATTATTATTATTATTATTATTATTATTATTATTATTATTATTATTATTATTATTATTATTATTATTATTATATCTCTTATATTTTAAGCTTCCTCTGAAATGCTAACCCTAAACCTATTTTTTCCCTCTCATTTTCCTTCTCTTTTTCACGTGATTCATTATATTAAAAAAATATACAAATTTGCGTAGCATGAGAATCGAACCCGAATTCCTTTAATTTTTTCTTTTGCAATGACTATATTAATAAGTGTTAGGGACAATCTCTTAAGCATGTTGGGATATATCATTTGTCGAAAATGTTTTTACATGGTCAGTTGTATGTTCCAATTTCAAGACTTATTTCTAGAGAATGATTAAAAATATTGATTGTCGACGAAGACGGGGAAAATACGAATAAAACTTCCAATGTAGTCTATAAAAAAATATTTCGTAATATACCATAATTTCAGTTGTACGAACATTTATCCAAATTTATTTTGAACTAATATTTAACGGTACTTGACTTTTGGCATAATTACACTTTTGGTCCCTTATCTTTATTTTAGGTTTCAAGTTGGTCCCTTATCTTTTAAAAGTTTCAAGTTGGTCCCTTATCTTTATTTTAGGTTTCAAGTTGGTCCCTTCCGTCAATTTTTTAACTATTTCCGTTAAATTTGAACACGTGTCAAACTAATTTGGACACGTGGCACACTTGGACAGATGACACGTGTCCAAATTTAACTGTAACTGAAATTCTGGCGTAACAATGGGGTACCTGATGTGCCTACCTTTGCGACTACAATGTTGACAGCAGAATGAATATTATGCAAAAAGTAAACAACTGGAAAATAAAGATAGGCAGGAGTTTGTTAACCCAGTTCGGCGTATAACACGACCTACTCTGGGGGATACCAATTCAGGAGAGAATCCACTATGATAAAACTAGTTAGAAGTTTCCAGCAAACGACCCGTTTACACTTCGTCACCTAGTTACTACCAGTGCTTCCTTCAACCTAGAACCACCTCGATCAGAGACCCTTGTCCCTTCTCCTCTTAACCACACAACCAGTGTGATTGATCTAACCTTGAGAACAATGAAGACACACTTCAAACAATAACCTATCTCCGTGCTTAAAAGCTTTAGAGTAGACTAAAACCCTTACAACACAAGGACTCAGTCCTAAGCAAGTATCAAGGAGATACGAGTTAGGCTCACAATTAACACAAGACAAAGCTAAAACCCTAGACACAAGAATACTATTTTTCACAAGAGTTTCAGTAACCTAAAACTGTCTATGGTCTTCAATATATATAGCACACAAACCAGCCACGCTGGTTCCTTGTTTTTGGCCTTTTAGATTATTATTATTAAAACATCACATATCCGATACCAGCTTGTTGTTTAAGCAAATCCAACAAAATCCTAAAATATAGGAATATATTTTAGGTTTGATACACTATCGGATAGATTCAACAAATAGGCGAGTTCCTTGTCTTGAGGAAAAAACAATACGCTGCAAAACGCTAAAGTGATAGAATTGAAGGAAAACGCGCGTAGATAATCTTGTAACAAAATCTTCATTAATTCTAGCTTCAGAATGTTGTTCCAATTGTAGACACATCTAACACTACATCTGACTTAATGTTGTTTTTGTAAAATATAGCCAATTTCAAAAACCTAACAAACTCCCCCTTTGGCAAATTTTGACTAAAACAATATTAGGCTGATTATCAAAAGATGTGGATAGAACACAGTGGGGATACTATACCATCTACAATTCAAGTGAATTAAAACATATAACAAGCATCAGAGCTTGACACAACGGAATAAGCTCATTCAAGACACAATAGCATCACAGGTATAATAAATTCTTCAAAGTGGATTCACAAACTTGATCAGGCTTAAAATTTTCTCTTAAAATTTTCTCATAGTAAAGTCTTCAACAACATACATTTATCACATCAGAAGACAAACAAAATCCAGTCATATAGAGAAAAATGATTTCTCCAAAAACTCCAGTAAAATAGAGAAAAATAAATTCTTCATTCAGACTTTTCTGGATGGTATCCAGGATGGGGCAACATCACATGCAACAATCTGATCAACTCCCCCTCAACATATATAAACAGCTGAGATCTACTCCCCCTAAAGTCATGCATAATATATTTTTCTCCCCCTTACTGTATGCATATATAAACTCACACACACCAGATGCAGATTCAAATATAACTACCACTTCTTCCACATGCAGTAACACAGAACTATAAACATCAAAATCAAAACTTACTCCCCCTTTTAATCATCAAATTTGTCAAAGATAAACAGGAGAGAAACATCATAGCAGTAGAGTGTAGATATTACAGACCAAAGGCACACATAGGTGCACCATAAATCCAGGGCGTAGCCCACAAATCAAAAGAAAAAAAAAAAGAGAAAGCAAATTACATCAGCATGATCTACCAGAATCAAAATCCAAGACTTTCGTCAGAGTCTTGCACAACTGCATTGTTATCAGGATTAACATCAACATCTTCATCCTCATTCACTTCAGCTTGAACATTTGAGACTCCATCAGCACCAGCATATGCTTCAGACTCCAAAGCTTCTATGACCTTATCAAGCTTCAGCTTCTTATCACCAAGAGCCTTACTGACATCCTTCAGATCAGCTATCATTTGTTTCTTGGTCATAGACACACCTGATGGGGTAGCAGAAGGGACAACTAAATCCACCTCATGTGGTCCTTGAAGCAACCTGCAGTCAAAGGTGAGGGCAGTCTCTCTCTTGCAAGGAACATCAGAGTTCCTGAGAATGTTTGGATGCCGGGAGACAATAATATCACACAAAACAGTAGGAAATGCAATAGGCAACCTAGTAGCAGTAGACTTAGCATGCACTAAGGTTTGATCAAAAATATAGTTGCCAACATTGAAAGGGGTTTTGGTGCCCAGAGAATAGATGAACTTACCTAGACCAGTACCCACAGAATAATTGTGAGAGGTAGGAACCCAGTTGGCAGCAGATATTTTGTTCAACAGGGCATATTTGACAGTAAGATTTGTTGTAGACAATTTAACCTTCCTAGGCCATTGCAGTACTTTTCCTCATGTAAGAGTCTTGCAAACCTCATTATCAGTGACCTCTATAGCAGGTTCATCAGCATCACTCCTTCCCAGGAATTGATTAATCACAGTTGGAGAAAATTTGATACACATACCACGGACAAACACTTTCCTATACTCATCACTAAAAGGATCATCACAATCAGGTCCTATGTTGACCAAAAATTCTTTAACAAGCATCTCATAGCACATACCAAGATCAGTTACAGTCTTTTCCAAACCAGCAAACTTAATAACATCCATAAGATTAGTACATTCTACCATTTCTGGACTTAAACTTCTTTCAACAGCTAAACGCATATGATAAACAAACTGCCACTGACTTACATAGGAGGAATCATGAAATGACACATTGTCTAGTGGAGCATGGAGATTAGAATCAGTAGTCAAGGATCTGGTTCTAACCTTTTTCCTGGATGTAGTAGTCAAGGCTGCAACATCTTGTTCAGCATCGTACTCAGAGTCACTGGAGCTTACTTCCTTCCTTTTCAGACCTTTCTTCTTCTTCTCATTTGGAGATGTACCTTTGCTCCAAGTTCTTGGGGAACCATATAGGACTGGTTTGCACCCAGATTTGGTCACAGTCCTTGATGGGGCAGCCAATGCAGTGACAGGGGTGGCACCTTGCCTCATGGACCTCTGTCTGGTTCTTCCAGCCACACTTTGAATGGGTGTGGAGTGCACAATAGTTTCACGAGTAATGACCAGGTCTTCTTCAACGCCATCAGCTTGAGTTTTATCACCTTTAGGGCTTGACACCTCTTTCTCAACAGGAGCAGTAGAGTCGTCATCAACATCTTTACCATCTTTCCCTGACCCATCATCAACATTAATCTCAGAGTCATTTGGCAGTATGCCAGATGCAGCCTGAGATACTCCAGCCTATGCAGCCACATTTGATTTTGGTGAAGGTGGCTTTAATTCTTCAACAACAGACTTCAAATTCACATCATTTTCAACATGAATTTTATCACCAACATCAGTTTGGGCTAGTTTTCTGGAGAGTGTGCTTCTGGATCATTGTCAATCCTAGGGTTACCAACATTCACATCTTCAACAAAATTGGGGCTATCCGCAACAGTAATTTCATTCAAATTGGGACTTTCACCCACTGTTTCTTTATCAGCAACAACATTATCATCAGATTTTGACTGATTCGTATCCAAATAAAGATCAGACATAGAATAAGCCCGAGACGTTTCACCTTTCTTGGATGATTTCTTCTTTTTGCTCTTCTTGATTTTAATCGATCCTGACGTAGGTGAAGTCTTCTTCTTCTTCTTATGCTTCTTAGACTTCGATTGACTAGAAGAAGCAGACGATTTATTCCGTTTTGAAGATTTTACCTTTTTCACCGAAATCGCTTCATTGTTTTGTTGTTGATGAATCGGGGAAGAAGCTTCACATGCAACTGGTTCTGGAGTCATGGAGCGATCAGAATCACGTTCGTTTGGAGAGCTTTGAGAGTTTGCAGACATGGTTGAAACAGAGAGATGAAAAAATTTTAGAAAAATTGGAATGTGGATGGTTGCAGAAACTGGGAACTTGAATAGTGAGAGAGCGTACTGAATTAAATCAAAATAGCAGAAGTTGAGTAGTTTTGCATGTGGAAGGTAGAAAGATAGTGGAGTTTCTAATCTTTCCCTTTCTTGATCAGCGTGCACAAAATATGAAGGGTTGAGTTTCTTTGCACGCGCACAAAACACTGATTGCTACAAATTTTCAAACAGGAAAATTCCCAATTTGCCCCTAAGTTTTTCAAACTGATTCAAATCTAGCGCCTTCGTAAAAATATCAGCCAGTTGTTCACCTGTGGTAACATGTTCCAAAATCACAATTTTATCTTCAACTAGTTCTCTGATAAAATGATGTCTGATATCAATATGCTTGGTTCTGCTGTGCTGGATTGGATTTTTGGATATATTAATAGCACTCATATTGTCGCAATATAAAGTCATAGTTTCCTGATGAATACCATATTCACTGAGCATTTAGTTCATCCAAACTAGCTGAGAGCAACTATTGCCGGCTGCAATATATTCAGCTTCAGCTGTAGATAGTGAGACACAGTTTTGTTTCTTACTAAACCAGGATATCAAATTATTTCCTAAGAAGAAACATCCTCCAGATGTACTTTTTCTGTCATCTACACTCCCAGCCCAATCAGCATCACAATAACCAATTAACATTGCATTATCACCATGTGTATATAACATCCCATAATCACTGGTACCACTCACATATTTCAAAATTCTTTCAACTTGAGTAAGGTGACTTACCTTGGGTTCAGCCTGGTATCTTGCACATACTCCAACTGCAAGTGTGATATCAGGTCTACTTGTAGTGAGATATAGCAAGCTTCCAATCATGCTCCTATAAAGGCTTTGATCAACCTTTACCCCCTTCTCATCTTTAGATAATTTCAAATGTGTAGGAGCAGGAGTTCTCTTATCGCTTGCACTTTCCATACCAAACTTCTTCACAATGTTCTTAGCATACTTGCTTTGTGAGATGAAAATAGTGTCTTCCATCTGTTTCACTTGTAGGCCAAGAAAGAAAGTTAGTTCACCAACCATACTCATTTCAAATTCAGATTGCATTTGTTGGACGAAATGTTGCACCATCCTGTCAGACATTCCACCAAATACAATATCATCTACATAAATCTGAGCTATCATCAGATCTTTCTCTTCCGCCTTAACAAACAAGGTTTTATCATTTCCTCCCTTCCTGTAGCCTTGTTTTATTAAGTATTCTGTAAGCCTCTCATACCAAGCCCTAGGTGCTTGTTTGAGACCGTACAATGCCTTTTTTAACTTGTACACATGATTAGGGTGATTTGGATCAACAAATCCTTTTGCTGCTCAACATATACGTCTTCATTCAAGTATCCATTTAGAAAGGCACTTTTCACATCCATTTGATAAAGTTTGAATTTTAGGATGCATGCCACACCGAGAAGTAACCTTATAGATTCTAAGCGAGCTACCGGTGCAAATGTTTCTTCAAAGTGAACACCTTCTATCTGAGTATATCCCTGAGCTACCAGCCTGGCTTTATTTCTTGTAACCACTCCTTGTGAATCAGATTTGTTTTTATACACCCACTTGGTACCAATTATATTAGTGTCGGTAGGTCTTGGTACTAAGTCCCACACTTCACATCTCTTGAATTGATTCAATTCCTCTTGCATTGCTTCAATCCAAAACTCGTCAGTCAATGCTTCTTTAACATTCTTGGGCTCAATCTTAGATACAAAGCATGCATTTGTCACAACATCCTGTGACCTTCTAGTAGTAATGCCTTGATCAGGATCACCAATTATAAGATATGTGGGGTGATTCTTTTGAACTCTAACCGAGGGGCCTTTGCTCACTGTGACCTTCTCTAGAAGTAGCTCTAAGAGATGTGTGAGCAATTAAGCCAGCATCATTACCTTTAGGCTTCCATTCTTTTGTGTGATTAATCTCTTCTTTCTCAGATACTTCCCTCTGACTTCTCTTCGGAAACCCATATAACCTATATCAGAATGGCCTTATGTGTCCTCTTCTTCCACAATAATGACAAATCTAGGGTTGTGGTCTCATATTTCTGAATCCCAGATGGGGTTGAAAATGGGGCAGCCTCAGTTTTGGCATTGGAAATTTTTTGTTTCTTCCAGAAGGCAGAAACTTCAGCTCAGGATCATATTCTTTAGGTTTATTTAGATCCTTATATTCATAGCCAATACCTTTTATACTGCTCCCAGCAGCCTGCGATTCAATTAGTTTCTCTAGAACAATAGTGTTATTGCTCATTGAAACTTCCTTTTTCAGTTTTTCAAGTGTAGAGTTTAGTTGCGTTACCTCATTATTCAGTTCGGAAATCTGTGCCAGATGCTTGTTCTTTTCAGATTGTAGTTCCAATATGAGCCTTTTTTGGTTTTCATGGCTTCTACACACCTCTTCACTTCTTTTGCATAGAGCTCTATAAGATTCAGCCAATTCTTCATAGGAAACATCCCCATGATTTGATTCAGTGTCAGAAATGCACACTCCAGTTAAGGCAGTGATGTGTTTTGCAGTTTCACCAGATATGTCTTCATCTGAGTCTTCATCCTCTGACCATGTTGCAGTCATTCCCTTTTGTTGTTTCTTCAAGTAATTAGGGCATTCATACCTGATATGTCCATATCCACTGCATTCATGACACTGTACTCCTCTCACTTGACTCACTTTTTCTTCAACTTTAGGTTTCTTTTGGAAACCAGAGTTTTTGTTGATGTCGAGTGAGATGGGGGACACATTTTGCTTCACATTCTGTCTACCTCACCTATCCATTCTCCTTAATACCTTATTGAATTGTCTACCTAGAAGGGTCATGGCTTCAGATAAGCTTTCATCAGTATCTGCCTCTTCTTGTGCACCATCACTATCAGCATTTGAGACAAAGGCTATATTTTTGCTTTTGCTTCCAGAACGTTCATTAGCAGAAATTTCATAGGTTTGTAGAGACCCAACCAGATCATCCAGCTTTATTTCAGATAAATCCCTAAATTCTTCTATGCACGTGACTTTCATGTCAAACTTCTTGGGTAAAGACCTCAGCATCTTTCTCACCATCTTCTCTTCAGGAAGCTTTTCACCTAGAGAGTCAAATGTGTTAGCAAAATCTAAAACAGTCATATGAAAGTCATGTACTGTCTCATCTTCTTTCATTCTGAGATTCTCAAATTTAGTAGTTAGCATCTGAAGTCTGGAGTTCTTGACTTTTGATGTCCCTTCCTGAGTGGTTATTAATATCTCCCAAGCTTCTTTAGCCTGAGTGCATCGCTTTATTAATCTGAACATGTTCTTATCAACACCATTGTATAAGGCGTTCAGAGCTTTGTGATTTCCAAGAGCAAGTTCATCTTCACTATTTGACCAATCTCCCTCAGGTTTCAAAGAGACCTTGTCATCCTCATCTGTAACAGTGGGATGTTCCCAGCCATTTATCACAGGCTTCCATGTCTTGCTGTCCATCGACCTCAAGAATGCTTCCATGCGTGATTTCCAGTAATCATAATTAGTACCATCCAATAATGGTGGCCTACTCACAGCTCCTCCTTCCCTTTCCATAGCAACCAGAATCTTTCCCTGAAGCTCACCCTAATAACAGAACAAGGTGCCTGCTCTGATGCCAATTGAAATTCTGGCGTAACAATGGGGTACCTGATTTGCCTACCTTAGCGACTACAATGTTGACAGCAGAATGAATATTATGCAAAAAGTAAACAACTGGAAAATAAAGATACGCAGGAGTTTGTTAACCCAGTTCGGCTTATAACACGACCTACTCTGGGGGATACCAATCCAGGAGAGAATCCACTATGATAAAACTAGTTAGAAGTTTCCAGCAAACGACTCGTTTACACTTCGTCACCTAGTTACTACTCGTGCTTCCTTCAACCTAGGACCACCTAAATCAGAGACCCTTGTCCCTTCTCCTCTTAACCACACAACCAGTGTCATTGATCTAACCTTGAGAAAAATGAAGACACACTTCAAACAATAACCTATCTCCGTGCTTAAAAGCTTTGGAGTAGACTAAAACCCTTACAACACAAGGACTCAGTCCTAAGCAAGTATCAAGGAGATACGAGTTAGGCTCACAATAAACACAAGACAAAGCTAAAACCCTAGACACAAGAATACTATTCTTCACAAGAGTTTTAGTAACCTAAAACTGTCTATGGTCTTCAATATATATAGAACACAAACCAGCCACGCTGGTTCCTTGTTTTTGGCCTTTTAGATTATTATTAAAACATCACATATCCGATACCAGCTTGTTGTTTAAGCAAATCCAACAAAATCCTAAAATATAGGAATATATTTTAGGTTTAATACACTATCGGATAGATTCAACAAATAGGCGAGTTCCTTGTCTTGAGGAACAAACAATACGCTGCAAAACGCTAAAGTGATAGACTTGAAGGATAGCGCGCGTAGATAATCTTGTAACAAACTCTTCATTAATTCTAGCTTCAGAATATTGTTCCAATTGTAGACACATCTAACACTACATCTGACTTAATGTTGTTTTTGTAAAATATAGCCAATTTCAAAAACCTAACAGTAACAGTAAAAAAATTTGACGGAAGGGACCAACTTAAAACCTAAAAAAAAGATAAGGGACCAACTTGAAACTTTTAAAAGATAAGGGACCAACTTGAAACCTAAAATAAAGATAAAGGACCAAAACTGTAATTAAGCCATTGACTTTTTTATATACGTTTTAGTGTTAAAAAATTTATATCTTATTTTTCATATTACGGCTAATTAGACTTGTACACCGCACGGGTCGAAGTTCTAGTTTTTTAATGTATCTGCACACACATTAACTTTGCAGAACAAGCGACGAACAACCATTTCGTAATCCGAATGCATGAATCGTCGCACACCAAGATACATGATGTTCAACTCAATCTTCTCCTAACTCAAATCCATAGTTTGTACAAAAGGAGCATAAGATATACTCCAGACACAAAGAGCATACAAAGTTGGAGACAAGGAAGACTGGGTACAGCATGGGTGTAGGGTACTATTGAGCTGGGTATACGGACAAAGGTTCGCGGGCCGATCCGTTTAACCCGCAGCCCGCACGGACTTAGGACCAATTTTTTGTCTGTTTATATTTTTACCCGTGTGGGTTGGACCGTTAAAACTGTGGGTTATGTAGGTTCAATCCGCGGGTTCGCGGATCGGTCTGTGACCGGTCTTTTTTTTTATAATTAATTATAAATTTTATCACTTATAAATTATATCTTTGTCCATGTTTAAATGCAACATTTCTCTTAAAAAAAAAATAGCCTAGTGTAACCCTAATTATAAAAAACAACAAAAACACACTCCTATTTTTACTCACATAGACAACAAAACAAAACATCAAGATTCAGACATGTTGAAGATAGATAAACTCAAAAATGTCACAAAATTTTTTTTAGTCACTTACAATTTATGTTTTTTTATCTTTTATAATATCAATATTTTAGTTTATTTTTTGAAAAAAGTTATTTTTAAAAAAAAATTCTAATAGTTTGCGGGTCAACCGTTTATCTCTGAAGGATATACATAGATATTGTTCGCTTTCTAGGATGTGAACGTCTGTGAAGTGCTCCCATTGCACATAGCAAACCTTTTCTATTCAAATACTCAAAGGGGGTAATTGCATTTTGAGGGTGACCCAGAAGTCACATCTTTGCCACACTCTGTTTCCAATTCTAGGATGCGAACGATGCTGGCACCCTACACTGCGAGGGGATTATTTAGGTAATTTTAGGGGGCACATGTCAAATTCTAAGAGGGACGGAAAGAAAGTTTCTTTATTATATACCTCACTTTATTTGTGTTCAACTGTGTGTAGGACTGAAATTGACTAGCCTCGTGTGTTGGATTTAAAAATAAAAATCCAATATGACGAAATGAGAATTTTTATTAGACTTTTACTTTTCGCGCCCCTAGAATTCTTCACCCCCACCCCCCCCCCCCCCCCCCCCCCCCCCAAAATCACAAAAGTAACACCCTCGATGTGTATGATGCGCATCGTAGATAGCGAGTGACAAATTTTTTTTACTCAAATCCAACGTCAGCACCCTTCATGCCCCCATGAATGAAAATATGACAAAAACAGTTCCCTATCTAAAATGTGCTATCTATAATAGGAAATCAAACACAGTTCGCTACTTAGAGTGCAATCGGAAACAAAGTTCACGTTTTTTATATTACTCAATTTGCATTTTAACTAAACGCTAATTATTATAATGAATAAAATATACATAAATGCTGATTGTTATATTCCTATAAGAAAATAAATAAAATATTTTTCTATGCTAATTATTATATTTGTAATATGATCAATTGTATTTATGTGCATGATCTCATGATATTATTGCATTTATGGACAGAGTCAAAGAAGGGTTCACATATTAACTTGCAAACAATATTTCATTCACAATTGTTTAATGGGAAAAGAAAGAAGGATGAATAGAACAAATTTTTTTTGAATTTCATAAGATTTGCATACTAGGATACAAATTCAGTTCACATCCTATAATGCAAACTCTTATTTTTTTTTTTTTTTTCGCTATTTACACACTTGTGAAATAGCATGTGAACGGAGTTTTTCAAGTTCTTGTAATATTACACACTTGCAATGTAAATATAAAACGGTGTAAAATTGGAAGGGCAGGAGGCACCAAAAAAAACTCTTTAATGCTTTTTGCAGGTTTCTGTAAATCAATAAAAATAACAATCCAATTTCATATCAACATGATTGAGTAAAGAAAATTAGAGAATATCTGGGATTGTGTTAACTTCGGCCAGATCTAGGAAGGAAGATGAGTAACAATAGAATACAGATAGACTCTAAATAAGACTTTTAACGTTAACCATCTATTTTTTATTAAATGGTTAAGTATTCTCATCATTCTTTCTTCTCCCATACACACACAAAAAAAAAAAACCAAAAGAATCTGTTTACTGTTTCCCTTTAAGAGAACTAACAAAAAAAAACCAGACACAATGTTCATGAAAATCAACCAAATAAAACAAATCGTAAGTCATGTCCATGGAAATCTGCTGTACTCCCCAAAACTAACAAACGCATGTGGGTTACACCTGGAAAACAACTCAAGAAAAATATTACAACCCTTTACAACGTACAAGAGTATCCCAAACTTGACTCTGCGTTCATGATAAAAAATTGAGATTCAAAATGAGATTCATGTCCAATATAGAGATTCACATTAAAAATTTGCATTAATAAAGTTGAACTTTGTATTGAATCGATATATGACTCTCATGTATCATAAGATAAGAGTAACCATTGCCAGAATATAATGAAGACAAAATACAAAATGGTGGAACTAAACTGTTGAGCCTTGCAAAACCAATACATGGTATTCAAAAGAGCATCTTCCTTTCTCTTTTACATTAAATATACATCTCAAATATACAAGAGGGGGAGTTATGTCTCAACGTTAGCTTTGTTTCCAGAAAGGATGAGGGAGATTTCAAGACCGCGGCTAAAGGCTTGATTAAAGAGTAAGCGAGACTGGAAAGTGGAAATGAATGGAAACCATGATAAAAATGCTATTGGTGAAAAAATAATCATACCCATTCCAGCATCATACATTCTAGCAAACTCCCGAACAGAATCCCACAAGCCAAGTCTATTCATAATACCCTTCCATGTAATTGCCAACTGCAAAATAGTAGAACATTATATAAAATTTTAGAAGTGGTAAATAATTTCAACTGCCAGCATTGACACTTAATAAAAAAGAGTCAGTTTTACATAACCTAACTCTATTCGTATCCATGGCAGAAATAGTACAACAATATATATACTCGTTGAGAATCACACGTTGAAATAAATATGGTCTGAATAGTGTCTATCAGACCACTCATTCATGCACCATATGTTTATATGAGACATTCCTCACTTTACAAACCGGTTTTGTAGGATTAAGTTAGACTCAATCCAAATTGTAAGAGAATGCATAATTCAAGATAACTTATTTTGTTATTTTAGACATTTAAAAAAAATATTATAGCCATCTAATAAGTTACACCTGGAAGATACCATCCCTAAGAGCAACATTACTTTATCATAAAGGCTCTACAAATAATGTCTTGCATTAGGAAACTTCTACAGTTCTATGGTTCGCACTTATTTTTCTTGACAGTTGGTAATATTATGGACTCGGTATAAATGCAGGACAACTCTCAATAGATCATAATTCAGAGGTGCCAAATAAACTAGGAAACTAGCTTGCTGATAATTATATGTTGTCTGCTAGCAGTTGTCTGAGATGATCTTCAGATGATTCAAATCAAGAAAAGTCAGGTCTAGAAAGTTGAGTAAAAGCAAAAATAAACCGAACTTACTGATAATATTCCCCATCCGGTAGGGATAAAAGCAAGGATGCTTGCAAAAAGGTCAGGTATAGAAAGTTGGGTAAAAGCAACAACAAGACACACAGCTGCAACAAGGCCTATAGATACAACTCCCTGTAAAAATCTCAAAACAAGCTGAAAATCGGCCGACTTTTTTGGGCTGTAAGTGAAGATCTGCAAAGCAAGGAAATGTCATAATCCAAAGGAAAGGGTGGTGTTAATAAGCTGAAAAGGGAATGATAATTATGATAGTTGATGTCTAAAATAAATAAACGGAAAAAGTGGTCTACAAAAATTATCAGGAAAAATTCAAACCTTAAATATCAAGACAAATCCAACCAATACAACCCATGAGAATCCATATACCTACAAAATAGAAAATAGTCAGAACCTATAAATAAGACTTGAGTGTTTGCTTTATGTTTATGAAATATTAAAAGAAGCCCAAAGCCATTTCACACGAGTATAACGTACAATTTCCATAGCCAAAGCAGTAATTTTGTATGATGTTCTATGTTAGTGCTATGTACATGATAACAATTGGGCTTAAATGCAGTTTTAGTCTCCCTATTTTAACAAATCCGAATTTTGGTCCCCTTATTTCTAAACTTATTTCTAAAATTAAGACATTTGGTCCCTCCATCAATTTGAGTTGTGTGGCAACTAATTAATTGATGTGGCAATAGGCAATAGCATTATGCTTAAGTGGAAGCCATGTCAAAATTTACTATTTTTAATTTTAATAAAATATTTAAATAACATGTATTTATTTATTTCTGCATTTAATCTAGAATTAAAAAATCTCAAAATTTGTAGTGAGAAAAAAAAAGTAACATCTCCAGTAAGATGGAATGAGGAAGATGGAATCTTTACCGCAAGTGATGTATCATCTCAATTTGCATTTAAGCCTAACTATCAAATGCATAGAGGAAGATGGAATGTTTACCGCAAGTGATGTATCATCTCCAGTAAGATGTAGCTTATACACGACACCATATTGAAACAAGAAGAACCTTGCACTCAAAATTGTCTCCAAGATACGACCCCTCAAAGTTTGGATATGCATCTACAGAAAGAATAACTGTCATTAGAAGTTAAGAGAAAGCATCAATATATGAAGGCTATAGATGTTGATTAGGTTATTTTTAGTATTTAGTTTTGTTATTTATTTAATGTTCATGACTATATCCATCACAAAAGCATGCACCATGGCACCATTTCTTGGATATGTAAACATTTGAGTTACTTGTACACAAACTCAACACTAATGCATTTCAGTTCCTTACTTTTTACACAAAATTTAGGTTGAAAAAGTGAGTTCTTTACTTCATAAAAGTAAAGCAATGTTTTATCTTTGACCAGATAACTATTCAAACAATCAAGAGAAAAAAATTAACATTACCTGTTCTTCTAGCCACCAAGACTCCCAACTATTTTCTCCCTTCACTCCTACTCCTCCTTTGTAAAGGAGCCAACTTGTCCAATCATCAAAATCTTCAACAGTCCTGTGTAACAGATAATCAAATTAGTAAACTAAGCACTTGCTTGTAAGTTAAATGAATTCATCATCTCTCCAAACAATGAAAAATGACCCATTTAGAAATATGCAAAATTGACATCTCATAATTCCTTCAATAACGAAAACTGCCTATACTTATAAACCCAAGTTCAGCACTTATCTCGTTCAACGTGGGACTCTTAACAACATGAAAATGGTGGTATTTCAATGTCAAATTTTGATATCAAATTGGTAATTCACTCTTCTGATTTTATGTCAAAAATTAATGTTGAAGGACATTTTTTATTCATTAATCATTAGAGAAACCAAGTTGATAACAAATTTCATTGTTGGAACAAAATGTGGTAATTTTTTTATAAAAGATATATCATAATACAAGTCTATTAAGTACAAAAATTGAACGGAAGTTATTGAAGTTTTTGGATTATATATAAAATCACAATACATTATAGCACCAAGTAATTAAAATCCAGGCAACTTACTTTTGCCACTCGAAACCGGAAGGGTTGAAAATGTAAGGAGCAAAAAGCCAAGAAATGACAAGGAACCAACTGCTTAGAGTTAGCAAAACATACGTAACAGCACCACCCTCTGCATATCCATATGCAATGTAAACTATAAGTAGCAGTGCTACTTCAAGCCTGTTGCATTGCACAGACATGATAAAATCAATGTAACTCAATTTCCTTCAAAATTAACCAAAACAAAAATAAAAGAAATTGTAAATTTTACTCACGCTTTGACAAAGTGGCTTCGAGAATAAAGTCTGTAATTTTCAGCAAACTTAATGTGACGGACAACGAACCCTCTACCAGTTGCTCGGTACTACAGTGAAACGTCAAACACATTCAACTTATGACTTCTGAGTCTTCTGATAATAATAATAATAATAATAATAATAATAATAATAATAATAATAATAATAATAATAATAATAATAATAATAATAATGATGATGATGATGATGATGATAAGACATACTTTAGCACCTCCATGGAGAACAGTACGCCCAAAATAATGAGTTTTAGTTCCCAAAGAGAATGTGAAGAAGACAGAACACAACTGAAGTTGCATTGTGATGAAACTGAAAACAGCCTGCAAACATTTTCATGAGATATAGACAATATGTTAGGCCACAAAGAACAGAGTATCTAGGTTGTTATATATAACAACCAAAAATTGAATATAATCGATACATGTAATACGATATAGAATTATGAAAAGAAGTACACATGAAAGAAACCAAATATAATCGATACATGCAATATGAGTACAATAAGATGAAAATATGGGGACACAGGAAATTTTAAAACTCAGGATACGAGAGCAGCATAGATATATTTATCAAAAATTTATATATAGAAAAATCGTATATAGATCCCAAAATGATTTTTTTATGAATAAGGAAGAATTTTTTGTTTTAACTACAAAAGTAATCCCGCCTCTGTAGCACAAAAATCTTTGTAGCGCAGAGGTACTAGGCAGCATAGCATTCTTCACTCACCATCTTCTGTGTTATGGTTTTGATGTTTGGCTAGCATTTTAAACATATCCAGACATATTTAGGAATAGTGAAACCGTGTCAAAATTGTATTCGATATTCTTTTTGAAAAGAAAGTAAATAAATAATAGTGGGTACTTATAGGATACATATTTGGGCATATCGTATGCATATTTGTATAAAATACGTGCCAAATGCGGATACTTTTTAGCATTTTTTTAAGTAGCTGGGCTTCCTAGCTAATAAAGTTTTATGATGTCTTAACATCTAACAATCATATTAATAGTAGTACTGATAAAACTACACCAATTAAAGTGAGAAAAAATCAAGAAAGATATTCTGAGATGATAAAAAAAAACTATGTCCTCTGACAACATAGACTAACCTTCAGCAGTCCTAATTCAAGTATAAAACCCATTATCATAGGTACTGCAGTAAAAACACCAATCTGCACCAAAAATTGAGCATTCAAAGCTGCATCAAGTGCTGTGTTACCCATCAGTTTTGCCTTCTCTGAGACAGCTTCATCAAGACCAGAAAACGCCTGAGAGCAAGAACATCATAAAGAAAAAATATCAAGTTCAATAAAGTCCCAAAGAGTATGGATTTGGAAATATTTCAATTTTTCAACAAAATCACTTTCCTTCAGAAATCATGCCTGCGGCACAACTTAGGACTTAACATAATACCTAAATCCAATTGCAAAAAACTAGTCACCTAACTATATGTTTCACGCAACTGAAAATGTGACTAAATGAGAAATGTCCCATATTCACAGTAAGACCGCTATCATACAAGCCAGTGTGTGCTTAAAGGAAGACATGTTAAAAGTGATATGAATATTAGTTATCAAGGGAAAAGCCTAGTGTGGAAATTAATGACTCAAACTGAGTTGCAATTCATCTTGCTATAACTGAGGGTGGAACAAAAATTTGTTGGAAAATGAAAGAGTAAATACAATAACCAGGAAGATACTATATCCTTTGTAAATAAGGTACAATAAGAAAAAATAGTCCACTCAGAGTAGGACAGAAGTGGAGAAACATAGCAGATAATAAATCAAAACTTGAGCAGTTTACCAGGTATGCTCTTCCATACAGGAATACATATACTGTGAGGACTGTCATCTGCATTATAAGAAATCAGATTAAGTCAATGGAAAAACAAAAATCAGTCAACATCACCGCATTTTCAAAGAAAGAAATGGGGGCTTAAGAACTATACCATGGTACAAACATAATAACCAACAGTTGTGAAGTAGAAAGAAAGCATTCTGAAGAAATCAAACAGTTGCCCGAGCCTGTAAATATCCCTGCTAAGCACTTGCTCTCCATTACCACCTGCTACTTTCCCTTCAAAGAGGGCAATCTGGTTTAAACCAACATCCCTTCCTTTTCCAACCTAAAGAAGACAAGAGAAATTAACAAATGGAAAAGTTACATTGAGCTAAAACCAGAAAGTATCCATGGTGTACTTGTATATTTAACCTGAATGTATTCATGGTGTGTGACATTTCCAAGCCGCAACGTAGAGTTGAAGCCTGCACAATAATTATTTCTCAATTTCACAAGATTAATCATATAGAACAAAAACATATAGGTGGAAATACTAAAGAAATCATTAAAAAATTGCATAATCATGATCCTAAACAGATGGCAATAAAATGCATCTCCTGAAAATAGTGTAATGCATCTCCTTAAGATGAACTACTTGACAGCTGTACTAACAGCTGGATGCTATGCATTGATGACTAACACACTTAGTTACACTGTTCATTCTGATGTACACACTTTTCAACAAGAAAATATCCAGAAATAAATATGGATGACAGAGAAGATTCTTTACTCACCAGCGTATATATCTTCACTAATATTAATAACACGTGAAGCTTTACTAATCCCTCCTCGGGTTATATGAAATATTCTGTCAAATACATCTGGGTGCCCATAGTGCATGCGGACTCTGCAAGATTTTTTCCAACCAACAACAAAAAAACGTCTATTAAGTATGACAATCTATTATAATAAAAGCTCTAATTATCATTGTTTGGGAGAGTATAAAATTTAAAATGGATTGAATTTCAACATTAAGTAGCACACGATTAATTTGAAGATGAAGTTAATTAACTAATGCCACTTAAGTTAATTACCTACAAATTCAGAAATTCAATTAAAATACTTAAATTCAGTTATCTATTAATAGCTCTGTTTCTTGATAATTATGTGTTAATTGACTAATGCCACGTGAAGATAAGGGTATAACTGGCAAAATATTAATTGATGTTGTCTTGAATTTGTAAAACAAAAAAGAAATTGTAATGCAAATTTTCTAGAAGAACAACATCTCGAAGCAACGGAGGAAATAATTACCACTAATAATGTAAAGGGTGTGTGAATTCATATGTACAATCATCAAAAATTTAAAATAGAACACTGTGCGTGTTTGTGTATGTTTTAGCACCTCAACCAAATTGTATTCTCTCTTCTCTTGTTTATCTATAAAAAAATTCCATGTATCATGTAGAGCATCTATTATCGGTGCCTACATGTAACAGAAGTTATAGGTGATAGAAAGCTAAAGACTCCATTTGAAATCATAAGGCTAAAGCATTAAAATCTTTTTAATCTAAAAATGAGACATAAGAGCAAAAACATTAACCCGGATTTAAAAGTCATTTTTAATGTTATACTAAATGTGGGTACCTCTTCCAGCCGCGATTTGAACCGTGGTTCACTGCATTATGGGGGTCTAACACCTTATAATATTATCTTTACAGTATAAAATCATCATTATGTTGGCATGGAATAGTAAAACATAAATTGGAGTTTAGAAAAAAACACATTGAAAGTAACTAAGGCTTGCCGATATAGAATGCTACCAGAGACAGATTTAAATACCAATGCATTGATGGTAGATGCAACGTCAATATAGTATCAACAGAAATCAAACAAGTCGAGTCAGTGAGTGTTCACATGATAAAAGAAAACATTCAATGTGCACACCACTAGTACCATAGCTTTTTCCCACCAAGTGGAATCAGAAACAAAGATCAAATGACACAAAAATATCCAACCATGAAACGTGTATACAGATAGACCAACATCCTTAAATTAGAGGGTGTACTTAATATAAAAAAATTTGAGTTAACCAATCACTTCTCTTAATTTTGAAATGTGCACGGCATCAGCACTAAACACAACTTACTTGAGAGGATTTGCTAAAACGCGCTGGGCCAAAGTTACAAAGCTAGTTTCTTGATTGGACATGAACCAAGCCAACGATGAGACACTGCAGAAGTATCAGCATGCAATATGTAAGCAAATGAGGGGGAGCTAAAGTCCAATAGTGTAACTTCATTTATTGAATTTTTAAAGGGTGAATGCCACACCTTCCCGTAAAAACATGTTCCCTCACTCCAAGAATGCTTGGAGGGCGAAGGCCGTGGTCCGCATGAAACTCCTCAAGAAGATTTCTCATTTTCATTGCCTCCTCCAGATAATTGTCCTAGCAAACATAATGTATCCAATAAATATAAATATGTATAGTAAAACTGTTACCAGTCACTTTTTCATTTTATCTTTGATTGAATATGAGATATTTCTGCACTAAATAGTTAGTCCTGAACACCGAACATAGGCTAGGGAACCATAAATTAATCCAAGATCAATAAATGTTTGAGAAACCGCATTTACTAGAGATATTGCCGAGTAGTCCTTTAGAGGGCTGTAAAATTCTCATTTTTTGAGCTAGTTTTTAGATTGAATTAGACCTATCCCAAATTCTAAGATAGCAAAGCCTTTCAGTGATCTGTTATTGGGCAACCCATATTTGATCATGCTTAAGCTTCAAATGTATTACGTGAGGAGTGAGTCTTAAGATGCCAAATGAATTCCGTATATTAATTGTCAAATCATTCATATAGCTTTTTGGACTCACCAAAATTCTAAAAGAGTACACGACGGGAGAAACAATATTTGCATAAAAAGGCCAAAATAGAGAATTTGGGTGGGTGAAATACAATAGGATAAAATCTGCTAAACAACATGACTGCAACATATAGTGTCTAAGTGCTAAAACATTTATTTTTGTATGAATAAATAGAAGTACTAGATTCAAATAAAAGTAGTTGTGAAAAGGTTTTAACATTTAATCATTCATGGGTCCTCAAAATTTAATAACTTGTTCAACATCATGATTGTACAAAGCATGAAAATGAAAAAAGATAACCGGATCTTACATAGTTAATTATAAGCTTTTGTAATTTAGGGTAGAAACTAGGGGTGATCATATCCAAACCAATCCAAAAGTAAAACCGCAAACCGGACAAATCCAAACCGAAAACCGCAAAAAACCGCATTTGGTTTGAACGGCACGAATCATTTTTCTTCTAAACAAGGCGGTTTGGTTTGGTTTGCGGTTTTCATTTCAAAAAACCAAACCAAACCAAACCGCAATAGTTAACTTAATTCTATCAACTAGTAGCAATCAACCTATTACCTAGTCCAACTTAGCAAGTCCAACCCAAATTGAGTCCATAAAACAGTAGGCTGTAAAAACAAATTCATTTCACGCAATCTAGAACTATATTGTTGGTATTAAAAATAAATTTTATGTATATGCATATTATATCATGTTTATTTTGTAATAAGTTGGTAATATTATCATATTTTTTATATCGCGATAAACCGCACAAAACCTACCGCATTGGTTTGGTTTGGATGACTTTTTAAAAACCAACCAAACCAAACCGAACCGCATGCATTTTTATCTCGCGGTTAGGATGATTTTTATGCTCAAAACCGAACGAAACCGCACCACAAGCACCCGTGGTAGAAACTACGCCAAAACATATTCATAACATGATTCCCACATGACAGCGTAGAATTGAGCAAACCTCCCTTTTCTGTCATTGTTGATTCATTTTTTAGAGTTTGGGTTAGGGGCCTGCTTGTAGGTGAGGACTGACCAAGTCTTATAAGCACAACATAGGCCATATATCTATAGTCATGTGCAACTATCAACACACTCCTCAAGCTCAGGACTGAATATCTGAAGAGTGGAGTAATGCTGGTGGAATAACAGGGATCTCAACACATCCCCTGAAGCATTTGGAGCGTTGACGAATGTGAGTGCAATAACAAAGATCTTGGCCCAAAAAAAAATCAAGGATAAGCTTTGATGCCATCTTAGAATTTGGACTTTTAAGCAAAACATAGGTCGCATCTCTACTCAATGTGGGACTCTATATATATATATATATATATATATATATATATATATATATATATATATGTGTGTGTGTGTGTGTGTGTGTGTGTGTTAACAACTGACTATTATCGGAGGGAGTAATATTTAAGAGGTCTGCTATTTAACTACTGACTATTATCGAGTTAACAATTAACTGTTAGCACGATTATCATAACTAAACTAAAACACTACAGAATGAGCAAATCATCATGAGACAATGTCCTGACCTGATTCATATCAATAGTTTGAAGCGCATCACCACGTGTGAATATTATCGCATGGTTTTGGTTCTCTGGCTTTCCTTCACCAAGCTTTGGATCCCCAGGAAGTTTGATAGAATATATTTCCTTTGTGCAAGAAAAACATAAAGAACCCGTCAAGGGAGAACACAGCAATTAAGGATAAAATCTGTAATTGCTATATAATAATGAGTAAAAATAGTCAAAGCTTTTTCCCACCTGATCTTTTCCGTTTATATCGGCTTTGACAAGCTTCGAGTAAAACACCCGTGGGGTGCTTTCATCAGTTGTACTTTCATCAACATGAATAAAAGCAACTCGGAGACCCTCATTCCTGATAACAAAGGTTTGGTGTAACAAAATATTGTTAAAAAATAGCAATTACAAAAGAAATTATGCTTTCTAAACGCAGATATAACTATGAAATAAAAGTTAATTGAGAAAATTCAGCAATAGCAGCTTCACCTAAATATGTACCAGCGTCACATTTTGTAATCTAAAATGCCACAAATGAGATGGCATTCATCAACATCCCCCCGAATTATAACAGCATTTACATCACAAAAACCATAATACAAACAAATTAACAACCTCAATGGCTTCCAGAGAACACCACAGTAAGGATACTAATAGAAAATGATTTCCACGAAGAAAAAAAAAATTAGGTTAATGTATGTCATTGAATCTTTTAAGATTCTAGAATTTATAATAATTCTCAGTTAGCGCTTCCCAGTAGAACTATAACTGACTACCCAATAGTTTTTTTGACTACTCTGTAACAATTATAGCACATGCAAAAATATCACAGCAGAAAAGATACAGCAAAACATGCAATACACTAACAAATACACTAACAATTATAGCACAAGCAAAAATATCACAGCAGAAAAGATACAGCAAAACAAGCAATACACAAACAAATACACACACACACACACAAAGATAGATACCCTCAAATTTCAAATATGCAATTCATATTTGACATTAGGTAGCATCTAAAGCACACTTCAGTTCTATAATTTTTATTTTTTCTACTGCAACAATCTATAAAATATTCAGGAAAGCTGTAATGCTTGGCTACCAAACATACTAAGCCACTATCACACAGATGCCCATATAAAATGCAATATGATACTAAAAGTGCTTGGGAAAATAAGAGAACGCAATTTTGATACCTCTGCAACAACAAAGCAATATCAGCAGCTTCGGGTGCCTTTCGCTGCTTTTGCTGACCATAAATTTGGCAAGATACAACATAAGTAAACTTCAAATCTGCCTGTGCCCGTGATTCACGTGATGATTCAAAACCTTGACTTGTAGTGAAGTTGTTCTGAGAATAATTGTCCACTATTGATACAGCCGATGTCAGCAAATATACATGCCAAGCTTAATTAGAATAATGTTTTTATTTAACTACCTCCTAGTGATCTGCTCTCTAGAAAGCTCTGCAGCATCAAAGCTCTCCTGTAATACATCATACCACGCACTGCAAATCCAAAGAGGAAGGGATTGAAGAAACATTAGCACAGTGTTCAGGGAAGAAACCAAAGTTACAGGAAATACACTATTTATGCATCAACTCATGTCAAATGGAAACATAAACTTAGACAAACAGGATTTAACAAGAAATTATAACCTGTTCTGGCCAGAGTCTGCCCTCGATAAGATGCCCAAAAACGAAGTTCCAAAGCGTCGCTAGAATTTTCTTGAAGTTCTGCATCCTCTGTAGACAAATCTCGGCCAATTCTTTCAAGAAAGTTGTCCCACTCATCTGCAATGTAAAATAATTAAATTTCAATCCCAGAATAGCAAGGTTCATCATAACAAAAATCATTCCAAGTCTGTTGGGTAATAATTTTTCAAACAGTTCCCTCTTGACAGATAATTTAGCAAGATAAATTTACTTCCCCTGTTGGGTAATTATGAAGTTTTAAGACATAACGATTAATGGATAATGTTGATATTTAATAATAACACAAAATATATTCTAGAGTATTCTAATATAGCTAGGGATGGCAAAATGGGCTAAGCCCGTCGGGTCGGCCCGTTTAACCCTCCATTTTTTGACTGGATGGGTTGACATTTTCAATCCGCACAAGTAGCGGGGCACGTCCCGCCTAACCCGCAAAAACACGGGACAACAACGGGGCGGGGCGGGTTGGCCCGTCGGGTCTAACTAATTTTTATTTGAAAAAAATCTCAACCCATTATCAATTAACCTAAAAGGGTTAATATATATTTCACTATTCTACTTTCTCATTTTTGTGGATTTAAATGGAAGCCAAGTTTTGTTTATTTTAGATTTAAATTGAGTATTTTTCTTAAGAGTTTAGCATGGTTTCTTTGGTTTTATAAATCATGGATGCTTGAAGTTTTGATTGATGATTTTTTTTGTCACCTTATTGGTTGATAATTATATATTGATTTCCTTGGATAGTTTTTAATTTTATTTTATTTAGTAATTTTTACCACATTTTTGCAAATTTATTTTTTTAAGAAAAAAAAATTAATGATGAGGCACTCCCGCCACCCGCCAAGAAAAGGGGCGGGGTGAGATTTTCAACCCACCACCATTAGTTAGCCCGCCCCGCACCGCCCCTTTTTAGACGGGTAAATGGCGGGGCGAGGCGGGTTGACCCTTTTGCCATCCCTAAATATAGCATATTCCATTGTAAATATTCCTTGTAATTAATGCTCTTAGTATTATATAATAGAATGTCCGTGATGCTCTATTGACACACGGTTTTCGCCATATGCCTCTTGTACTTTCTTATTTCTTCCCTTTCAACAGATAAATCTTTTAAGAGGGAACCGTATTAGTGTTGTTCTGCAAGAAGCGAAAAAAGTCCAATTCTGTGAGGAATGAAATGATTGTATTGTTGATTCCTTCTGTGATACAGATTACAGTATTTATACAATGCATACGAAAAATAACAGGAAATTCAACCAACACTAACTGTTTCAACTGACCTAACTGCCAATACAGAAAGTAAGCAAAGCATTCAATTTTAAATCATGAATATACTCTGATACATTGAGTACTGAGAACTCTAAACATTCACGTGTTCAAAGGGGAATCAAAGAGAAAAGAAACATTACCTGGAAATATCTTTTGAAGATAGAATAGAATAGAAATTCCATCTTCATTCTCCTTTTTCAATTCAGATGTACTATAAAGCACAGTTTCACTATAGTAAGGAGTGAAAACACTGACAAATAAAACACACGCAACAAATGTTAATATTAAGAGAGATAGAATTAACACAATAAAGTATATGCATATGCACCCATACCTGAATGGTAAGGTTTCACTAACAGGTTTTGCCGAAGGCATATCCATAAATAATGAATTTGTGAAAAACTCTAGCCTTCTCCTGGCTTCTAGATTTTTTGGAACATTGGCGGCAGAGTCCTTTACAGTAAGCAGAAGATGCAACCGCTTCACAAGCTCTTTCTACAAAAGGAAACCTTATAAATTACATGATATGTATAAACAGTGAAAAAAGGGTGACTTGTATGAAAACATAAGGCACTTACAATTTCAGGATCATTAGGCCATTGTATCCTAGAAAAAAGGCGGCCGTCATCCCTAGCTCTTGCTAAAATGTTCCACGTATCAAGATTCTCCCTGGAAATAAATAAATAAATAAATAAATAAATGAGGGAAGAACATTAAGAAAAAAAAATCTATAAAAGGTTATGAAATTTCAGTTATGCAACCATGTACCTTAAATCTGAGGACACCAGGTCGTGAGTAACAACATCATACAGCTCATAAACAGCTTTTGCAGCACCTTTTGCTAGTGCAGGATCATTTCGAGTCTAACAAATAAGGAGTGAGGTGTGGTTAATATAACATCCGTACCAAATATTATAGCAGGAGTTTCCTATTGTACATTATTTACTAAATTATTTCTATGTTAATAGTGGAGTATTTTTAATGTTTGATTATAAGATAGAGCAAACTACCCATAAAATAAGATAGAGATTAAAGAAAACATGACATTATATGTAACAAAATATTATAAATAATACAAATGTCAACCAAAAAATTACCAGGAGTCCAAGCAATGCCGTAAGTCTAGACAAAACAAGTGGAAGCTTCTTGAGAGACAAGGTTATAACAAGCGAACCCTCTAATATACTATCATTGATCTCACGGAAAATTCTTTCCACCCTGTCAAAGAGAATATTTACAATCTTTCATCAAGCATGGATCTGTCACTCAAGACTAAACTTAATCCACTAACTGATTATATGAGCAAAAGACTTAAATTAACATTCAAAAGAAATTTCAAAACGGATAATTAAATTTGCATTACAGTAATACATCTGCTACAAAGATAAAGTAAACTAATAAATAGGATTAGATCACATCATGAAATTAGAGGTGTGTTATTTTGACACACAATGAGCCAACAAAATTCAATAACAATTTGAATGGTCAATGCTCTTCACAATGTATTATTAATGAATATAATAACACGGTGCGTCACAACTTACTAACCATTCACATGATACAATTAATCATGATTTTTGTCAATGGTTTTATATTATTTCTAACACGCCCCCTCACGCAAGAGCCCACTTGGGCTTGAAGCGTGGATAATGCATAGGCCCACCTACCATATGCTTAAATTCCACTTTTTTAATTAGAAAGTGAGGGGAGCGGGGATCGAACTCTAGACCACTTAGTCATAGAGGCTCTGATACCATGTCAAATAACAGATTATCCCAAAGACTTAAGCTGTTAGGAAAGGCTACATCAATGGTTTTATATTATTTCTAACAATTTTCAATGTTATTAACCATAAATTTCAGGTGTTTATTTGAACACAAATTGTGGTTAATAGATAAAGATATCATATATATTAGAAAACCTTAATATCTTGTATATTTCAACATATTTTCAATGCTTATAATAAATATCAAGTATATTAATTTCAACCAGGAGAATGGCATCCAACTTATCTGTTGATAAAATAAAAGAAATTTTTAATAGCAAAGAAAAGAAAATTATGTTTGTGGAGAGTAAAGGGATCCTCCTAATATAGAGAAAACAGCCATATAAAAAACAAAAAACGTCAATGGAAAAAATCTGACATAACATGTTTCATTTGAAAATTTATATTGTTTAAAATTCAAAATTTGTCAACAAATCAAGAAGATAGACGAGAATTCAAACAAGAGAAAAAGAAGGGGGAAAAGAATTACAAAAAACAGCACTTGTCCGGAAAAACAAGTCCCTTGAGAGTTTTCCAAGTACAGAATTACTAAAAATATCAAGAGCTTATTTTTTTAAACAAAAATAGCTTATCCATCAAAAGCTCTCGTAGAAAAATTCCGGAATAATCCTTCATTAACACAAAATTAGTTTATCAACTCAGTATATATAGTTATTTCCTATCTGTTCTTTTATTTCCTCACTATACAAAGACACTCTTCAAGTGGATGTCATCCCCAACGGCATGAAGAGCCCTTAATCTCTTCCCACATTTAAAAAAGTACAGAAGATACCTAAAACTGCCGATACGAAACCTTAACCCAACCTCAGTCCTCTTCTGCTTCAAACATCAACACGCTTATTCCAGTCAATACCAAGGAGAAATATGGCTTTAGCGCTCATGTCATGGCAAAACAAAACAACACTAACAAAAAGAGGACTAACTAGATACAGCTGAGTGAATAAGTTTCCAAACTTAGGGGAATTCCAGTGAATAGGGAAGGGACAGATCATGTTGCTGGTACTGCTCTGACAACATGTTGGATTTGTAATATTTTAGATGATGAAAAAGACAAGGGAATAAAATAATGAAACAAACCAGTACAATAAGTTAAACTAATATGCCCTTACTCTTTGATAAGGTTAACATATAATGAGATATTTTCTTATCATCTAACAACTCAATGTATAGCCCTTGACATTATTTACCTTTATAGATGGGCTTACTGAATATGTACACTTACTCTAACTCAAAAAATGCAACACAATAGTATGCAGTAACATAGAGCAGTAAATATCATACCAAAGTCTTCCTTCATTATCAACTAAGGAATATAATATCTTTTCAATACTGCAATAGCACTCCTTAACTGCATAAGCCATATATTCATCCCTACAGATCCTGCTCCACAGATCTGCCTGTGTATCTTTGCAGTCCAAAGCCAAATCTACCGCCAACAGGATCTGAAAAAGAAAGATATTAATTCAGAGAGCATATGGAAACTCAGAAAACAATAGAAGTCTCTTTAAAATCCATTCCTTGTTATTCATATTGCATAGTGGTTACACCTTACTACTTAGAAGAAACAACGGCCATTGAACTAATCTCAGGCTTCCTGCATTGCTAGGAATAGAAAGTAGGTCCATTTCCCTGTAACAGTAAAAAATAAACAAATAAGCAATTAATAAAAAGCTAAGACTGGCAACACAGGATTTTAAAACCCAAAAAAAACAAATTCTGTTTTTCATATTTCCTTACAGCAAAAGAAATTTTAAGACAGAAATAGAAATGTATAGAGGTGGATAAACCATCCTTTAACATGAAGTAAATGAAAGAAAAAAAATTCAAGAGATCAAAATATGCAAAGCCTGATACAAAAATATCCAGCATAATCCCGCCAGTCACTTTACACACAGCAAGTTCTATGACTACTTCGCAACAGAAGAAAAGAAACAGAAAAAGAGTAGGTTGAATATTGCAAAGCCTTCCCGTTTCAGTACACAAGAATTTTGAAACATTGTAAAGCAGCAAGTTTCCTTCGACTAACCTGTTGCTAATAAAATCTTCCTCGCGCAGGCTTTTAATTATCTCATTCCAAAATGGAGCAAACATGGCAGCATATGCTTTGTTCATATCCTGAGAATCCTGTACCAGACAAACCACATTCATTTACCCATACTGCATGCTACATATTCCTTGCAAAAGAATGGTACATGAATAAGATGAATATAATAGCAAACACAGCATATTTCCACAAGGTGAGGTAGGCAAATCATGTCAAAATGACCTATTATCAAACACATAACTTTTGATGAGTACACAAGTGAAGAGTCAAGTTCTGCAAACACCAGCATATAAAATTGACATACTGACACATACAATAACTATTCTAAAAATCAAATTTAACCAATATCCACACTTTGAATTCAGTGAACACATTACTCACATCAAATTTGAAGTTCTCGTCAAATAAATCAAGTCTGTATAATTGCATACACTTAAACACTAATTTTTGTTTTCATATTAGTATATTAAGTCTAAACTGAACAACTTAATTTTCATTGCTGTCAATGCTATGTGGCAATTATACCCAATAACCCAAAGAAAATGGATGATTTCACGCGCCACTTATTCTTTGTAAGCATGAATTATCAACACACAATTCAAAAGCACTGTCACTCTAGTTAGATTCAGAAGAGACAAAAGACTTAATTAGACTTGCAAAAGCTACTAATTGTCACCATGGCCTTAAGCAGTGGGTGCTGTCACTGCTATGTTGTTGTGTGTGCCAAGAAACATGAGCTAGAGGGTTGGAACTTGTGCAAAATTTCATATTTTGTGGGTAAAATTACAAAAAGAAAATAACATAGGGTAGTGTGTGGAAATTTCAAAGTTTGAGAGGCTGCATCAGTGCATGTGCCCTCCTGACCCACACGAGAGTCAACCCCAAAACATAACCCTCCCACGCAGTACAAGTAACAACAAGAACAATCATAATGATGATGATGATAATGATAATCACCGGAGTTGATGGTCCATTGATGGGAATCCTGAAAAAGCACAAACAAAATTGAATTTATCATGAAAAATACTTAAGATAAAAACCTAAAATTGCATTTCAAATAAATCAAACAATAGGACAATAATTTGTCATCCTTTTTTTAAAAAAAAAAAAATGTCGTATCTGGTCACAAGCACACATCAAAATTTTGGATAACTAAAAAAATCATTAGAGAAGAGAAATATTGAAGATTACGAACAAAGATATTGTTTGTATTGGGTGTATTGGTATTGATAAAAATATGTGACAGGGTATTGTGGGAGTTAATCTACCATTCAAAATATTAGATTCACAGTTTGACATTTTATCATTCTTCTTTGTGAGAATAGAATTATTTTCTATTATTTTTGTTTAAGTTTAAGCTTCCCCAGCAAGCCATTGTTGTTAGTTTCCCTGCGGCCAGGCTGGCATCAGTTAGTTAGAGGGAAGGGATCCGCAGCTGGCACTGGCAGTCAGTACAGTGGCTTCGACCCACAATCTCTAGATCTATCATGACACATATTCTTGGATGTACTTGTGCATCTGAACTTTGGACGCGCATTCACAATCATTTCCAAAATCGCATCGTTGAAGAATTTCTCCTTCGCTTCAAGATGATTGTTGATTCGTTAGATTCCATTGGAGATCTTGTTCCTCCTCAACAACATATAGACGTAATCATGTAAGAACTACCACAAGACTATTGTTATGTGGTTTTCGTAATTGAAAGTGTGTTCGAGTTTGAGTTTTGTTCTGCTTGTGGTATGGGAAAAGCTCAGAGACTACATTCACCACTTTCACACACTCGCTACACTATACCTTTAGAAGTAGTTTACAGTGACTAGTGGGGACCAGCCCATGTTCCCTATATTTCCTTTGTAGATGCAGCTACTAGCTTTACTTAGATTTATTGTTAAAACCAAATCTGATTCTCTTGCTATTTTTAAGCAATTCAAAACCATGTTTGAATTGCAATTGGGTTTCAAAATTAAGTCCCTTCAAACTGACTGGAGGGGTGAAGTCAAGCCATTTACGAATTAATCCTTAAGAAAATTTTATGTCCCCTAAGAGAATACAGAATAATCGCATCAAGAAAGAAACGGTTTGATATCACCCCATATACCAAACAAACCACCACAAAGAAACAAAGCAGACTGATATCCACCGTACAAAGGAAGTGACTTGACTTCGTCTTTGAATAGTTTGGCTTCCAAACAAGAACACACACATGACACACCACCAAAGAACCTTGATGTATCAAATAGCTCAAAAATGTGACAGTTCTCTCTACATAATTTAGTACTTCCACCATTTCTATATAGTAGTTGTTTAAGGTTTTTCTACACATTAAAATAGATAATTAATAAATGGGTGTAAAACTTTTACAAAAAATATCAGCCATTGGGTACTAATCATTGTCATAAATGGATGGAAGAGTATAATGAATTTCAGTAGTAAACACAGCGATAATTCAGAGGGTGGAAAAGAATTAATTATTTCTTGAAACACAAAACAACGGTCAATTTTTTTCTAAAGTCAGTCATATAGAAATGGATGAGTATTCACCAAACATATCAAATTACTACTCCGGTTTCGAATATAAGAAACAAACGACTCACTTTTTGGTCTTCAATATAAGCACATAAACTACCTCCGACTCTATTTAATGACACATATCCTAAAATAACCTTCAATTAATAAGAGTGTTACCTTCCAATAAATCTTTATTCTTGTGGAACAAGTTCCTATGAAGGGCACTATTGAATATCCTATCTTATATATTTTCAAATTCTATGAAGGGCACTATTGAATATACACTAATATTTTACTCCCTCCATCCCCAATCATAAGCACCAATTGAGAAAAAATAATTGTCCCTAAATATAAACCCCTTTCAAATTATTAGAAATGTGCATTATTCTTTTCCAAACATAACCTAAAATTAATACTACTAATTTGTGTTTGAATATAAAAAGTTAATATTAAATACATCTATACAGTACGCAGTGTAATTTATTAATAATTAGGGTTAAATTTAAATATGTTTTTAGTCCCTACATTTTGCGAAATTGTAAAGAATGGTCCCTACATTTTAAAAATGGTCAAAAAAATCCCATAAAATTTTCCGTTATCAAAGATTTGTCCAATCCGTCAAATTTTTTCCATGTCACTGACGGAAAGCTTAATTTTAAATTTTTTTAGTCCCTACATTTTGCAAAATTGTCAAGAATAGTCCCTACCTTTTAATGTTTTTAGTCCTTACATTTTGCAAAATTGTCAAGAATAGTCCCTACCTTTTAATGTTTTTAGTCCCTACATTTTGCAAAATTGTCAAGAATGGTCCCTACATTTTATGCCACAAAAGCTTTCTTAACGGATTGGACTAATCTTGATAATGGAAAATTTTGTGGGAATTTTTTACCATTTTTAAAATGTAGGGACTAAAAACATATTTAACCCTAATAATTATACACAGTAATTACAGTACCAACTTATCTTAATATTGAAATATGCAATAGATGCTTATAACTACAGGCGGAGGGAGTATATGAGATTGAGGATATTAATTGCACTTAGGTATGAAGTTAGTTATTTTTATGTATAATCAGGACCAGATGGAGTGCCTAAAAACCAAAAAGTCTGGGCCAGAAATATCCATCACCCGGACAATATTAAAAAAAAATATCTATTTCCCACCAACTTAAATGATGCCCCACCAAGTCAAAATATAAAAATGAAGAATTTAGAGAAAAAGTAAAATGAGTAAAGCTATATCAGTTAACAGCTATATCCTAAATGACCCACCTTTTTGCTTGCGGAGAGACCAAATTTTTTACAAATGCCCCAGGGAAACTCTCAAAACGTTTATGCACCATTTCAATTGAACGTATCTGTTGAAAGTTATTAACAAGAAACAATTCATACAAGAAATGAGACAACCATGGAAAAAACAGATCAGTCACATTAACATGGATTTCTTCAAGAAAATATGCAGACTAGCACCCTAAAACAGGAAAAGAAAGCCGTTGTTCCCTCTACTATAGTTAATGTATAATTGTGGTTGAAGGAAAGAAAAATGAGCCTCTTTCTTAAATTATTACGCTCATGTCCCTTTGATATTTTCTTCTTATTTAAAACTACCAAATTCTCATTTTCTATGAAAAATACAAACAAATTGAATTGATTAAACCATTTTTATTTGTAAACCCCTTTAGGACTTTCTCAAATACCTTTCCTTTTGATTAACAATTGAAATAAATGAAACAGAGAACAAAACCCAAAAGGTTACCACACTGGAACCAAAATACCTCGCCTAGCCGAGCCCGTGCACCAATCACACCACCGACGATTGCTGACATGACAGTGTACCAAATGTGAAGATCCATGAGATAAATCTGTAGAATGTACATTGTACAGGCATTAGAAAGGATTGTCAAGTATAGCTGAAAACAAGAAGAAAACTATTAACAAAATAATCATAGTTGCTAGCAATGTTTTAAGCGTTAGAATCGTAATTGTTTATTTTAAATAAATGTACAATTATAACAGGTGGCTTCAAGGGTGAGGGCTCGATTAAGTCACTCGCCAGTGAACGAGAACAAAAATAGCATTAGATTAACTCAATGGTTCAGATTTGTTGAAAATAAAAATGAGAACATCGACATATTCCCATCTCTTTCTGCATCCACTCTAACATGCCAAAAATCTGTAAAAAAATATACTTACCGATAACTGCTCAACCATCCACTACGCTCATCCCATACACTAGTAACTTTAACGTTTGTTCTTAACTTTTAAGACAGACTCAGAAATTAAAGAAATGCATTCTTTAAATTCCACGTAGAACAAAACAGTGAATCAGAAATTAACCCATTAAATTAACCAGTTCGTTCTATTCCATCTTTCCCCAATACAACACACCCACATATCCACCGTTTAATCCCTCTCCACTGCCATCATCATAACAGTCCCCATTAACTGCTCTTGTTCCAGTAACGACAACTACTACGAACATCTGTGTCTTGTCACAACTTTGTATTTTTAACAAGCATCTTATGTAGATTTTTTGAGAGTTTGAGATGAAGATGAGATAGGGGCAAATTGTGTGTGAAGATGTGTAAATGTTCACATTTATTTTCAATAAATCTTGACCATCATTGAGTGAATCAAACGGTATTCTTGTTGTGGTCCACTGGTGAGGAACTTAACCCTAGAAGCCACCATTACAACAAGGTATAAAATATATGTCAAATTATATCGCATGCATTTAACCTAAGAGTGAATGATATTTGCGCATATAGTAAAATGTCAATTTACATCTAATATCATGGAAATTACACAGATAGTACTTCGACTTCCGTTAGATTTATTTCAACTACTGAAGGATCCATGTTTTATCCTCCAACTTGTTGATTTTCGGATTTCAACATATACACTGCATGTATCTACCCACTTCAATGACTACTGTCCAATAGGCGATGTTGTGAAATCAAGAAGCTACCTAAGATCGGGAGGGGGTGAAAAATAGTAACGCGGGGATCGTAACACAGATCATAAGATCCTACCTAAATTGCAAATTTTTACCAATACATATCCATGAAATATATATATATACATAGGGGACATATCAAGTGAGAGGAGTAGTTATTGTGAGAGATGAGAGGATTCATTCACAGCCGTTGGATTCAAATAAATTAACTTAGTTAAGATCAAAGTGTGCACACAATTATTTTCCCGTTCTTCTCCAATCTCATCGCACCCCACAACCTGCACTACACATCTCCTATTGCATAAAACCAGTTCTGCAACTTACATCTTTCTATGTGTTTCAATCGACATTGAATTTTTTTTTTCTTCATCCATGAATTACCAAAAATTTAAAATAGGTGCTTTCCTTTTTGCCTTTCCAAGTGCAGGTCACACTGTTCCCCTTTTGTTCAAAATCCTATTCAGTTTCAAAACATTACTATGCAAACAAACAGTATGTTTATTTTGATTCATTCATAAATTATTTGGTAGAAGAACATAGAGTCTTGCACCTGTTCATCTTCTTGCCGTACTTAGACCACCGATTCTGCCCTTTCTTCTTCTGTTTTCTTTTATGCCCAGTTTAGAATACATGGATCTAGTTTTTTAATTGCCCAACTTTTTCTTTTTTGTTCTTAACCGGAAGGACAAAATATGGTAAAATCATATTTTTAATTGTCCAGTTTTTTTTTTTTTAACACTACAATCTACTCTATGTTTCTTTCTTTAAAACTCATTGTTAAGTGTTAATAGAATCCAGAGGAGATAACAAAAATTGCAAACCAAATGGGGATTTTTTACAAAAAAAAAAAAAAACAAATGGGAGAATTGATAAATTGGGAATTGCAGACTAAAATTTATTTGTGAAGGCACATGATATGTTGGGGAAGGGATATTGAAGCAGAATCAAAGAAGTGAAATTTGAAGGGGTGTGCTAGAGTGAAATTTGAAGGAAAAGTCAAATTGGAGTGAAAAGAATACCAACAGACAAGACATAGGCGTAATATTTTGAAGTACCACATTAGAGATTGATCAAAGGATTATCATTTAACCCTCTCATCTCTCATAATAAAAATCCTCTCATTTGATAGTTCCCCTATATATATATATAGGGGACATATCAAGTGAGAATAGTATCTTTATGTGAGAATGATGAGAATAATTATCAACCATTTGATAAAAAATGGATGGTTTAGATAAAAAGTTCACACATATGTCATTCCACACTCTATCCAACCTTCTCATCTTCTCATCCCCATCTACTATCATTTGCAAAATTGATTCTCAACGAGTATCTGAACAATCAAAACTTAAATCTGTTTGTTTTTCACCATTAATCCCGACTTCCCCAGATCTGACATTTTCGCCATTAATCCCGACTTCGAACTCGCCAGAAGTTCAACGGTTTTACTCCACCACTGCCGTGTTTCAATGGTTCGACGATGTTTCCTCTGTAGTTCTTGCAAGCTTGTTGTGTGGAGGAGCAACAGATCTGACACCGACAACGAGGAGATGGTTTATCGCTGTCTTCTGATCTAGAGAGAGTTGACGGAATGTTCAGGAAGTTTTCGGCAGTGGCGGCGTGATTCAATGTGGCAGAAATATAATGGTGTCCTGTGTTGTTTGATTCATGTTTCTAGAAAAATAGATATCAGTTGTTGTTAATTTCAATTTACTTCTTAATTTGATTTGAATTTGTGTTGTTGTGAGATTTGGGAATGATTGCAATATGAGAAGTTGTGTTGTTATGAATCTCTCCTAATAGCACTTGGTTTAATTTAAGAATAAGAAAAATAATGGTGGTGGGTGGGTATCAATTATCAAAATAAAGGGAAATAGTTGGAGATTCACGCAGAAGATAGGTTGTAGGTTTGGAGAAGATGAACAGGTTGGATATAGTGTGGAATAGCATATGTGTGAACTTTTAATCTAAACCATTCATTTTTTATCAAATGGTTGATAATTATTCTCATCATTCTCACGTAAAAATACTATTCTCACTTGATATGTCCCCTATAATATATATATATATATATATATATATAGTTAGAAATGGAAAAAATAGAAAGGTGAAGGATAACTACTCCACCTACATTATTAGCAATCCATAATTTGTTATTATTTGGTTTATTAAATTATATTGTTACTGTGATTTAAATAAAATAAATAAATAAATAACAGAAGCGAAGCTTAACAAAAGAGAGAAAATATTAAAAATGTTGGCGCGCATCTGGTAGACAGTAGACACAGTAAAAATTGGGACCAAATGGAGGATATCCCAAAAGTTGAGGAATGAAGTTTAAGTAGACCTATCATTCGACTTAATTCATGACAACCATTATTGGGTCGTTTTGTAACTAACTCTAATTATTCTCTATTCATTTTTTTATATCTCTTATAATATTTACTTTCAACTGCATAGTACAGACAAATGCTGATTACCACTTACAAGTTTTTAGTTCAGTGTACTCCTGTGGAAACATTACCAAAAAAAACTAAAAAACTTGCATAGATGCATGATCAAACAACAGTTTGCTAACATTAATGAAAAATAAAAGTAGAGTTGTAGAATACTCACACAGACAACAGGAGCCCACAAGCTAACTATAGTCAAGGCATTGTTATTATCTGCAAAACCCAAAACAAACATCATAAACAAATGCAACTTAATATTGATATTCGCACTATAAAGTAGACAGAGACAGAATGTCTGGGATTGGAAGGAAAAATGAGAGAGACATATATACATGATCAAATTTCATAAGAACACAATAAATTATTTAGAGAAGAAAAACACTACACTTTCCTTAATAGATAAAGCGCTACTGCTTGGTTATGAATGATTAATAATTCTCAGTCACATGGTGATTGAAAGTTTTAAGCAAAGGTATGTATTAGGTACATGTAGTCAGAAAGACATTTGCGAGTTGTTGAAACGTTGAAAAGAATCTTACATGTGGTTAAGGGGCAGCGTATTTTCAGTAAATAATTAAGATGACTTGTATTGTTTTCCACATTTCGTAGTTTCCTTTGATAAAATGCAAATAGGGCAACAATATATGTCACACAATGATAGTATCTAGTAATTATGGTGATTGAGGTAACAGTTTACCTTTTCAACATACAAAATCTAATTCCACCATGTAGTTTAAATAAATGGAATTCATTCAAAATCTTCCATTTACATCCTTTACTGTTTGACATGGTATCACGCAAAATGGTAGAAATACACGGATCTTAAAAATTGAACCATCAAACAAATATTAAATAATAGTATAGGCTTACTCTTTGAGATTAAATCATGCCAGGAGTAAGTCAAAGATGGAAGATCCGCAATGATATTGGTAGGTTTAACAAGAGGTCTTATCTGCAATATTAGAAATCAGGAATTAGGACCAGAATAAAAATAGAAAACAGTGATTTCAAAATCTTTACATACTATATCTATGGTACTATAGTGTTATGGTCCCTTGGTCTTGGATCGGTTAACACGGTCTTAGACGCGGGAGAACCTTTCTTTCGACCTATAATGAAGACAGAAGCGGGCTCGTCCTAGACAGAGTCTCTTCTTGAATTCACAAGTTAACTTTGATAATAGTAATTGCTTGAATATTATTCCACTCTGAATGCCTTTAAATAGGCTTACAATAAAACTAATAGAAATCCTAATTAAACTATGATAATAACTAACTTATCCTAGATTTACTATTCTTTAAATTTAAAAGATAATTATCCTAAAAACAAACTTAAAAGGATAATAATTGCTAACAACTAATCCTAACAAACTTAAAAGGATAACTAACAAACTTAAAAGGATAATAATCTCTAACAACTAATCCTAACAAACGGGATTAGAGCTTCCTCCTCTGATACTGCTTTCCCACGAATGAGTCCATATCATCACTTCCCCTCTCGGCATTGAGCGTGTCCTCAAGCTCAAATTCTGGATAAGCCTCACGAAACTGGTGAAAAGGTTCCCATGTTGCTTCTTCTGGAGTCTTTCCTGTCCATTGGACTAGAAATTCTTGAGTTCCTCGATTTATTCTACTGCGCAGAACTTCTTTGGGAGTAGGTAAGGCCTTTCCATCGAAGACTGGGGGTAAGTTCCCTGGTGAAGTTGGTGGAGGTCCTTTATATTCCTTTAGGAGGGACACATGGAATACATCATGTATTCTACTCATGTTATCCCGTGTTGTAAGTATCCCTTTTAAGCCCTTCAATTTGCGTTCAAATGCTCGAGCCATATTCATAGCAACTCCGAGGTTTTCTGGTTGCTGAAGCTCAATGTCTATCCTCAATTCATCAATCAGCCCAGCAGTAAATAAGTCTACTTGTTGTCTAGGCTTAAGATCATGAGTTCTGGCAAGCAAGGTTTGGAACTGGCTTTGATAATCTTCCACAGATCCAGTTTGCTTGAAGTTGGCGAGTTCTCCCAATGGGTTATTGCTCATAGGCGGTCCGAACCGTATTTGGCAGCATTCCTTGAAGCGTTCCCATCCTATTCCAGGTTCTTCTTCTTCCATCTGATCAAACCATAATTGCGCCTCTCCTATTAGATGAAAAGCCGCTAACCCCACCTTGTCTTCTTCAGCGATCCTTTGGTTTATAAAAAACCTGTCGCAGCGTCTCAACCACCCTAACGGATCCCCTGTTCCATCATAAGAGGGAAATTCCATCTTGGTGTAGCGCGGAATCATGCCTCCCCCCGTATGTGAACTGTTTCCTGAATTGTTTTTCCTTGGGCCTAGATTGGCTTCTTGAACAATGATGGCGAGGTTAGATATCTGTTCTTCTAGAGATGTCTGTCTAATTGCCATCTGCTTTTCTAGGGCAATTTGCCTGGCCGTCATCTTTTCCATGAATTCCTTCATCATTGATGCTAAATCCCCGTCACCCATGTTGGCTCTGATACCAAATTGTTATGGTCCCTTGGTCTTGGATCGGTTAACACGGTCTTAGACGCTGGAGAACCTTTCTTTCGACCTATAATGAAGACAGAAGCGGGCTCGTCCTAGACAGAGTCTCTTCTTGAATTCACAAGTTAACTTTGATAATAGTAATTGCTTGAATATTATTCCACTCTGAATGCCTTTAAATGGGCTTACAATAAAACTAATAGAAATCCTAATTAAACTATGATAATAACTAACTTATCCTAGATTTACTATTCTTTAAATTTAAAAGATAATTATCCTAAAAACAAACTTAAAAGGATAATAATTGCTAACAACTAATCCTAACAAACATTAAAGGAAAACTAACAAAGTTAAAAGGATAATAATCTCTAACAACTAATCCTAACAAACGGGATTAGAGCTTCCTCCTCTGATACTGCTTTCCCACGAATGAGTCCATATCATATAGATCGACAAATTTACACACAGAGAAAGAGATAAGAAGCAACCACATGCCTGGAGAAAGTATGCAAAAGTAAATTTGCAAGCAAGTACGAGCAGCCAATAGACCACATAACTGCAGAAAACAACAAAAAAATGCAAAAGTGAAATATCCTTATCACAAAGTAGCACTGCTGACAACATAGCAAATATAACCAATACACAAACAACCCTAGTGGATCATCGACATTGCTAATTATGACAATGGAACCATGCACAACTGACATGCCTCAAGGACAGTAGTTTGTCGGTTGAAATAAACATTCCCAGTAAATCGGATATTTTTTTTCTTGCAGATAAACAGAGTAAAACGATGACGACAGTTCATAATTGTTCTCTTTTTGGGAAGATTGTATAAAACCTTGTTGCACTTTTGAACTTTAACTGCATTCAATCAGCAACGATTCCAATGAGTCACTAAAGTCCGCCAAATTTTTTGATAAAAAGGTTATTACCATGCAAAAGCATTATTATAGAGAAAGTCCAAGCTATTTTGGCACCCAGGCTCTAGATATTAGCTCAAAATTAACATAAAGGCTTATTATCAAAATAACTAAAGTTTAGAGAAAACTGAAACGAAATTAAACTTGAAGGTGACTATGTGCAAAAGACCTTATGTTTAAGGCGGCTCTATACAATTTCCCCTTCTTCTAACCAGAGTCATTTCCATGATAAATGGATTTGAAGTTCAAACCAGAAAGAGAACAAATAAGTAAATAGGTGTCTCATCCTATATGCAAATGAAAAATTTGGTTATCTGCACACAACACACCTGCAGTAGTCACTCATTTTCTCATAAAGACCACGTCCAACATAGTACCGCTCCTGAAGTATTTCATTGAAAAAGAAACTAAGTCATAATAACATACAAAAATAACCTGAAAATAGCTTTGTCAGGTATTATTAGTAAAAAATAACTCACTTGATATATCCACTTGAAAAACTGAAAGAATGATTGATCAGACATTTCAGACAGTTTGTGACAGGCTGGAAACTTGAGCAGCAACGCAAAGAATAGGCGTATAGCTGCATAAACACCCAGTACAAGCAGGTATATCCGGAAATAGAATGAATTGTCAGAGTTTTTATTATGCCTCTCCTGTAAAACCTTCCTGCAATTGTAGCACAAATGCTGTAAAAACTTTGGGAGTTGAAATGCTAGTCCTAATTACCAGTGTAGTCAAAATTGGCAGATTTGAGAACTGAGGCAGGGCACAATACAGCCTTAATGACCAATATGGCCTGCCTGACGGCTGAAGCAAAGTAGATTTGATCCTTGGCCACATAATGATATGGCTCCTGTGGTCAGTGGTCACAAATGATCAGCCCACTATACCTCATAATATAATAACCAGGCAATCCAAGAAGAAACCCTGAGAATGCGATATGAAATGGATTGCTGTGCCTAACTTGCACTTCCAGTCTTGAAGCTAAAGGCCCTTATCCTTTAAGTTTATCCCATATTAATATTCTGGACTGAAGCTATTGATTTTCCAGATATATGACCTTATTTTCTACCATTTCCCATTGTGTGCCTCAGTTGGTCTGTTATATATTTATTAAACTATATTGATTTACTTGACATTTTCAAAGAACTGTTATGGTATAATTTGTATTTAATCCATATATTAGTTGTGATTAGTCCTTGTATCAAATTATGAATCATTATACTTATTTAAAACATTTGCATCACCTCATTGATGTGAATGCATCGCTTTACCACATCAATTTGATGAGTACCACCTCAACCCACTTTTAACTCATGACAACACTGCTATTTACCCAACAAAATAGCCAAGGGAAAATCAGAAACTCACAGGTAAACATATGTTACAAACGCTGAAGTCAAGCCACCCCAAAAAAACCTTATTACTAGCCTTGACACAGCCATGCCCCTTGCAGTTTTGTATGACCCAAATGTCAGCAACACATCCAAGCAACCTATTCGTCATAAAAATAGTATTTTTTGATAATTACTTGCAATTCAATTGAGCAAAAACAGTAGAAAACACAAACATCTTACTCTTGATGAAATTCATGATTGCAAATGATGGCCCGATGCTAAGTACTGTTTTAAAAGTATTCAGGTTGATATGTCCATGGTTGAAAGCAATAATTGTCAAAGCCTGTGAGGAGCATACACATGCTTTATGCTATAACTCATCACTTCTAATTGTTCATACTTCAGAGTAAATTGATGGATAAAAAAAGGAACCTGAAACATTAATGCCAAGAAGATCCAGAGACGATGGAAACTTCGATATAAGTGAAGAAACGTTCTATGCTCAACAAAACTGCTTTTACCCGTCTGCCAATCATGTGTTCAACATACAAGCAAGAAAAATTAATGCAATAATGATTGTGATTAAGTATAAAAAAAACAGTCACCATAACCACAACTGACAACCCATAAATTACCATCGGTCAAACTACTTAGATTCTCAAAATACAATATTACTACAAAGAAAGACACCAAGAAGACGGAGGGCAAATCAAAAACCAAAGCTTTTGGCGGGTATACCAATCCTTAGTCAGCAAGTATGGAGAAAAACCAATATATAGGCTTGCTAAAGAGCGGAAAAGAAAGCCAAGAGACTGGGACCAGTGAAATGTATAAAGGATGGAGAAAGTAAGGATTTGGTTCAAGAAAATGATGTGAAGAATTGATGGAACAATTATTTTTCGCTACTTATTTAATGAAGGAGTTGATATTCTACCAGATTCTAACAGGCTAGACATTAGAGAGCACGACCAAAATTATACCTTATATGTGGTATGATACAAACAGAAAGGGAAATAAAACTACCCCTCGATTAACAAAACCAACGCCAATCATAAAACAAGCAAATGATTTTAAAATGACTAACAATCTGGAATACATGAGGGAAAAACTTCAAAATGGTCCATTAAAAAACATACATTTTTGGAATGAAAACAACTACAGCAAAATTATTGATTACAACTTACTATACTCAATTGTGATGGCTTAAAAAAAATAGTGCAAAGTGGAAGAAAAATAAAGTATACTAATGTCGTACTTGTAAAGAAAAATGTCAAAACAACCTAAATATCATAGAATGAGAAAGAAAGCATCAAAACTAACCCTCTTCGATTTTTTCGGCTGACGTAAGAACGGCGAATCAGTCCTCATTGGCCAGCCTAATTCAAAACAAGCAGGAGACCTACACATGGCCACAAATTAGAATTGAAAATTCCCTACAAGTAAAAAATGTTACATGTCATGACAGCTGCTAACCAAAAGTATTCATTGAAGTCATCATAATTCCTCCATGCTGAATGTGCAGCTTTTCCATTTTTGTAATGAGCTTCCTGCATTTTTTTAGGAGTGAGTGAGAACAGCACGTAAGTATGTGTATAATAAAAGAAAACCGAAGATAATTATAATACAAAAGAACTGTTGAGATATTGTTGATAGAATCTGTTAGGATGCTGTGTAATTTTGTCTTGCCTATATTGATTCAGCTTTCCTTTATCAGCTGATTATTTTCCTAATTATGGGAATGATTAGGAGTCTCGTGTGCATGTGTATGTGTAGATTCCCCTCCATAAGACAGACAAGATTTCAATCCCAAGATGGTATCAGAGTCTATCCAAGATTCATTGGGCCACCTGCTATCGGACCACTCGGGTCACGCTCCGTATTTTCAGTCCTAGGCGTGATGGGGTTGTTAAGATTCTCACATTGGATGAGATATGGTCAGAAATGTGTTTACAAGTGGTGAACAGTTCTCACCTAACAAGTTGTTTTGTAGGGTTGATTTAGGCTCAACCCAATTATGTTCAAGCTTAATCTTCTTATCTTTTGTTCCTTCAGAAGTACCATATGTGTCTTCATCATCACATAAGTCTCCACCGCCTTTGAACCGCTTTGGCATCGCCTATGAGTGACAGTTTGGACCACACACTTCATCTCATGTTCCAAGCGTTTCCACTTCTCCGGCTCCATCTGCGTCCCTGATTTGCCCGTTGTCATCCGCATATTCACAACAGTAAATGTTCAACCCATAACCCTAATCATATTCATAATTTATTGCATACCATCGTTTATCTCCCGCTCATTATGCTTTGGCTTCTGCACTTTCATTTGTTTTATTATAAGACTGTTCAAGAAGCATTATCTCATCAAGGGTGGAGACAAGCTATAATTGATTAGATGTCAACTTAAGACTTATATGGTACTTGGGAAAGACAAGCCATAATTGATGAGATGTCAGCTTAAGACTCTAACGGTACTTGGGAGCATGTTCCACTTCTTTCTGGGTAATCTTTTGTTGGTTGCAAATGGGTGTTTAAAGTTAAGGTGGGCCTGATGGATAGGTAGATCAATTGAAAGCTCATCCAGTGGCAAGGAGGTGTACTCAGGTCCATGTGGGGGGGATAGACCAGTCAAAACAGGCTACCTGGCTTCACTGGGATTGGCCAAAAACCCTGTTAAAATATAGGCTCTGAAACTACTATCTGAGCCCAGCGCTATATGGGTTTGGACTAAACGGGTCAGCCTTATATTTTTTTCCGAAAGGAAAAAAAAATATCAGCAAGTAATATACAGAAAAATCAAACAAACATAAAGAAATCAGGGGGTAGAAAAAATTGGTGGGATTAAAACCACTGTATATCAACTTAAAGAAGTCAAATCAACTTAAACAAACACATGTAAAAAGGTACAACATGTAAAAAAAAAAAACAAAAAGATGGACACTGCATATCATGAAGGTAGCAGCAGAATATAAGTTACACATACACGCTGCATATCTTGCACTTCTTCACGCACATATATCATATATCATATATTCAAGCTTCAAAAAAGAGGTCTGGCAACGAACGATTATTTACTTTGGTTTTTCTTAAGACTTTATTTTGGTTTATGTGGGCTACTCGTGGCCTGTACAGGCAAGCCCGTGTTTTAAATGGGTTAATTCGGGCTAGGCTAGAAGCAACACCCTCCCATTCCAAAAAGACCCTAAGTTTTTCACAGCCACTGGATCCAGTAATCAAATTTTTTAATAGCCGCTCACTTAGCTAGGTGTTCCTTCAGGATGTGGTATTTTACCCATCAACAAAAGCATGCACAAAAAGGGAATAATGATGTGACTCGTGTGATTGCTTTCAGCAACAAATCAAATCGCACTCATTCCAACAAACAAATGTGAAACTAATTAAAAGAATACTCTCGCATAACAGAAATTAAAATATATGACTGCATTGTGCTGAGGATCAATAAAGCAACTCACAGCAGCTAGTGTTTCATATATAGGACAAATGATTTTCTCAAGGAACTTTGCAGAACCATCATCGGATAAGCAGCTGACTGCAGCTTCAGCTTCTCCGTGATCCAAAATAGCGTCCAGTTCTTTTGCCATCTGAATAAACCAATATAAGAGAGGAAAGTTTAGCATTCTTCAAAAGTGATTTGAAACAATTAACTCTCAGCAGGGTGGATCAAAGTGGTGGCAGGGGCCACACTCCCTCAACGTTTTAAGGAAAAAAGTTATATAACTAGTGCCTTAATGTTTACAAGACTTTTATCCATAATACTGTGACCGGATCCATCCTAGACTACAAGCTTCATCATACACGTCAAATATTTAGCAGTATAAAAAAGGGACATGACCTAAGTAACATTCAAGCACAAAACCACACAGTACTTTCCTTTGTTCTTTCAACTGAAAAAGAAACAAATGTTTTTTGAAAAATTATTGATAAAAAACATTCAATTAAAATAAAATCTCTATTTTATGATTGAATGTTTTTTATTTCTATTTTTTCTGTGTCTAACCTTTCGTATTCAAAGTATATACAGACAGCTACAAGATACCATCAAAATGTATGTAAAAATTAAAATAAAAACTGACCAGACAGTCCAACTACTAAAAATGCAAGTTAATCTTCAAAACGGGCAGGTTTAATACCTTCCTATTTGTCCGAGTACTGGAGCCCTAATCAATTAGAGCCTAATATTTTTCCATGTTCAATACTCACTTGAAATATAAAAAACAGATAGTCATTTTATATTTGTTCCAATTGAATGACACAGGTGACTAAATATCTGCTACTAATCGCAAAGACTATTTTAAACCCATCAAAAACAAAGAGCACGGGAGTAACCTCTGTATTTGAGGCAAAATATCCATTTTATGAAAGGTAAAAAATAATCAAGTTTATCTCAACTATTTAAGGAAACAAAGCTAACAAAGGCAGAGATAACCTACAAGTCAAACAGTACAATAAAAAACTTACATGGTGGAATATATAGCAAATGCACTCAGGGAGAAACCGGACGTTTGCAGCTTCACCCCAAATAAGAAAATACAGAGAAACCAAAATAAGCTTCCTATCACGGTTAATTGCCTCTAAACTGCAGAAAACAAAAACCTTATCAAGCAAACTCAAAGAGAAAACTAGTTCAAAGCACGAGACAGTTCAAGTAATGACCTATTCCATGCAAGACGAATTCGCAGGTATCTGCACCACTTGATATAATTATCTAGCACTTTCAAGAAGACTTCATTGATTGTTTTCTCGTCTATTTTCTGTATATTCCATCAGACATAAGAGAAAAGCAAAATATTAATTTCCTTTCAAAAAGCATAAATCAATGGATGAAGAGATCATAAAAAGTTCAACAGTAAGTTTGGAAGACCCAAAAACATTCCCACACATAAACACCAAGACATAAGAGAAAAGCAAAAGTATTAATTTCCTTTCAAAAAGCATAAATCAATGGATGAAGAGATCATAAAAAGTTCAACAGTAAGTTTGGAAGACCCAAAAACATTCCCACACATAAACACCAAGGCACCATACTGCAAACAGGAACACATAATACAGTCACTGTTAGAGACCAACAGTGTACATCAGCACACATGGAGAATGTCAGCTGGATTATGCCTTGTGTGGGAAATGGGGGAGAAAGAAATGTGATACGCAATATGTGGGTCAACATTGTAACAAGTAACAACTTGGTCACAAGCAGGTAGGGCAAAGAGGGCAATTAAGTTAGGAATAAGATAAAAGGAGAAGATACAGAGAAATGAAGGTAATAATAATCCAGTTCAGGAGATTTTGAGAGGAAGTTAGCCCGTCGAAGAGCCATTATTAAGAAACAAATTATCAATGTCTTACTGGCAGTCATTATCCAATTTTCCTTTTCTTTAACATTTATCTTTGTCTTTTCTAGGTTAAATTCCCATTATCTGCTAGAGAAAAAGGAGGTTCCTACCATTCTTCCATATAAAATATAATATATAAATTACTGCATTCATGTACTGATCGCACATATAATTAGATTAACTGCGTTAAAAACCCACTCTACAAACCCATCTTCACTCTTATCACATACAAAAGTGGACCTATAAAGAAGAACTCAAAGGATGAACAAACCTCTTGCATATAATAAACCATAACCTACCAAATGGGTGACAAATTTCCACAACTTTTAGTAATTTCCAATTTGAGAGTAAAACTAAATGCTTTTTATGCATCAAAAAACAAACAACTTAAATGTATGAAGCTCTCTCTTATCCTATAAGCAAACATAACGCTAGTCATGCAGTCTTGCTCAGAAAGTCAAATCCATATACAAATAACTAAAGGAACAAATGAATACAAAATATGCATAAAAATTGCAAATCTATTTAAAATGTACAAACAGTGAAGAACAAAATTCTATCCTTGGAAAGCCAATTTCTAGATCACCTCTCAAATAAAAAATTGGTATTGAACTCTTCAATAATTTCACGCAAAAGTTGTATAACAACCCCAACAGAAAACATGAAAGTATAATATCCACGTATATTCAAAAACATTGAATATTCTGTTAAGACGGAAAATCAAGCAAAATAGTATGCTTATAAACTTAAAAAGTAAATGGTAAATCATGAAACTGCACTAAATTAGAAACTTAAAAAGGACTCACTGGATCAGCTCCAGCAGGAATGCCAAGTCGCGACTGCGCATTTGCTATCATCAAAACAACATTTTCGCGCTGGTTCCTAACATTATCTTTCTGCATGAAAGAAAAATAAGATGATCAATGGCAAATATTAAACATGGTTAGAAACAAATTATCTACACCTGTAAGACTCATACTTCAAGGATAATCTTATTTATTTAATTGTAACTATAAAACTTCCACACAGAAATCTAGTGTACAACAACAACCAATCATTGTCCCACTAATGGGATCGCCTACATAAACATGGATCAAACGACGCCAGAATGCTCTATCATATACCATATTTCTATCCAACTCATTAATCTCTATAGATCTTCTTAATAGTTCCTCTTATAGTTTTTCTAGGTTTTCCTCTGCCTCTAGTGATTTACTTACTCTCTATTTAATCTACTCTCCTTACTATAGAATCCACGGATCTTCTCTCTACATGCCCAAACCACCTAAGCCTAGTTTCCACCATCTTTTCTACTATAGGTGCTACCCCAACTCTCTAATGTTGCCATTTCTAATCTTATCTCGTCTAGTCTTACTACACATCCAATGCAACATCCACATCTATGCTACGCTTAATTTATTTTCGTGTTGGTTGTTTACAGACTAACACGCTGTTCCATACAACATCGCCGGTCTTTAGATGGACGATAAAATTTTCCCATCAACTTTTGAGCGGTACTTTCGCATCACATAAAACACTTGAGGTTCTCCTCCAATTCACTCACCCAGCTTGAATTCAATGGGTTTACATCTCCTATTTCTCCGTCTTTTTGTACAATGCACCCAAGATAATTAAACCATGTAACTTGTGGTATGACAAGATCAATTTCACCTCTAAGCTGGATATGATTTGCCTTTTGCTAAAATTACATTCCGTATAATTTGTCTTGCTTTGCCTTTTGCTAAAATCTAGTGTACCATAAAACAAAATCAATGATAGCAGTAAAACTACAGAATTTCCCGGAAAAAAACTGTCTTAATTCACATAGACTTTTATGATCTAGATTTGATCCTAACTCTAAGTTTATCAGTATTGGACTGTGTTTGTGGCTGTTAGAAAGGAATGTAGCTGGTTCATCAGTAAGGATCAATCGAGAGTTTTTATTACTGCATTGGAGAGAGAGAGAGAGAGAGAGAGAGAGAGAGAGAGAGGATTTTACATCTGAATGGGAAATTGTATTCACGTCTTTAGTTTTTCCAGAGGTAACCGTATCCATAACAAGGCTAGCTAAACCGGTATTAAAATTTTATATATATATATATATATATATATATATATATATATATATATATATATATATAAGAAAACCCCTAGTAAGATAGGTCTGTTATACTAAATAACACAACCAATAAACCGTGCACAAGATACAAGTCGGATTAGGGTAACAGCTGTGCACATATTTAGGCCTAGGAAAAAGGGGAGACAATCTCCATCAAAATGGTAACGAAGAAATTACAATAAGAATTACAGGGGATACTTAAAAACAGGTGGACCTAAATCTACTCCTAGCTGTACAAAGAAAAAACATAAACATTAGAAAATTGTGAAAACTAAAAATATAATTCTCAAAACAAATGCCCCTTAATATTTGGAACCACTTATCAATATTGATAATAAAAATTAGAGAGGAATCCAGCATGAACCTATGAAGATAGGTTTAATTACCACAGGATTAGCCAGGATATGCAGCAATAGAAAAATTTACAACCATTACAAACCTGGAAACCAAATACAAATTCCAAAAGATCAAACATGTCTAGATCCCGTTTTCCAGATACTTTAAATCCAGGAGGAAGTCTAGGGAATTGTTGTGCGTTATATCCGATTGAAGAAATTGCCCCTCTAACCTGAGATTAAGAATCAAACCACATAAGTCAAAGAAACTACCATACAGAGCACATAAATCCACGATAACATTACAGAAATCATGCAGACAACCGTAAATGGGTGTTTCAATGTTTGTACCTCACCTTTTAAATAATTATCGATTACAGAAACATAACAACGACAGCTAACTGAAAAATAGAGGTGGGAGCGAGATACCACAAGTACTCTGAAGGATTCAACTTACTTCTGGGAAAATTCTGATAGGATTGGTTAATGATGGCGCTTCTAGAGGAACAATATTGTAAGGCGTCAACTCTCCAGCTAATGTTGCACTTGACTTTTTTAATTTTCTCAACTAAGAAAACATGTAAGAGAAAGATGACAAGTTATATATACAATCAGTTTGTTAAAGTACATATTATTATAAGTTTGCCAAATTCATATAATAAAACTTTTAAGAGTCAAATGGCAACAGATAGTCAGAAGAATTTTTATTTCTCAATGTCAACTAGTTCTAACCCAAAAAACTGAAAGTGGCTAACATTTTCAAAACAGCCCAATTCATTATCAATAATAAAATTAATTGTTAAAACATTAGAACACTATCTTGAACGATTGAAAAATGGACTGCCCGTGCATAATCAGCAGAGTTAGTCTGTTTCATGATAAACATCTTAAAATTATGTAAAGGAGTACCTCCTCCGTTATGAGGCCACCAACTCCACTGGGATCTGCATCCTTGCTAAGTGCTTCCATGACCTCCACTAAGGCACGTAGAGTAGAAATTATCTTTTTCATTTCTGACGATCTAAGTTTCAACCTAGAAGAACAAATCAATAAGCAAAAAAATTATACCAAAGTAAAGCATAATCTAGATAAAATATTCTAATGGTTTGAATCAACATAAAATGGAGAATATACATGAGACAGCCTTTCATAATGTTTAAGAAAAGAAGCAATGATTTCACTACCTTGCACATCATGATGGTAGCATATTAACATTTATAACTTCCGGAAACTAAATGACAGTTCATCTCCCAGTTTCAGTGGTTATATAATCAGTATTAGCTTACCATTTAGCATTATTAACATATGTTTATGTTTTGAACCTTCAACAGAATGATTTCTTAGTCACAAGAAACTCGCACTACGTTGCAATTACCTATGCGGAAAAATGAAAGGATAAAAGCTGACTTCATATCAACTATAGCAGCCAAGGAGGCAAAAGAGTATTTCAAGAGCTTATTAAAGGGCACTATCAAGCAAAGGCTTTCATATTTATTAAAGGGGCACTATCAAGCAAAGGATATTCTAGAGTATATTTACAATAATTATTAAATATCAACAGGTCCTAGATTATTCTTCGTATAGCATATCCCATAGCACATATTCCTTTTGTAATCAATGCTCTTAATTGTAGAGTCGGCTATATAATAGAATGTCTGTGATGCTCTTAAACACACGGTTTTCACTATATGCCTCTTGTATTCTCTTAACCTTTTCCCTTTCAATAGGGACTAAGGTACCGTTTGGCCTGACTTTTTATCATTAAAGTTACTTTAAAATTAAAGTTTAAAAATAAGAACTTTAAAAATAATAGTAACACTTCACAAGTATGCAAAAAATAAGATATTAGATGTTGGTGTTGGGTATCGAAGGAGGAACATATCAATAGAAAGCCACAAGTCACCGAAAAAGTTGATATTTCTAACTTTTTTGGAAGCATCTTTTTCAACATTTTTCTTGATAAAATTAAGTTACTTATTTATTGTAGAACTTCTTTTAAATTATGTTGGCCCTTCTTATCCTTTTAAGGAGTTGCGTCGAAAAAAAAATCCTTTTAAGGAGTAGAGAAGTCATAACAAAGGTAGTCCACACACACCTAACTAAACTATAAAAGCTAGCTCAAAAGGTCAGGTTTGCTTGAGACTAATAAGACTACTTTGGCCATATCTCTAGTCTATGTGGGATCTCACCACACCCTTTACGTCCCGAGCTAGAATTCGTGAGCATGAACAAATGTTATGTTAGTCGACCAATAACAGCACCTCGTCATGCCTAGGATGCAACATCATTAGTGTGTACAATTACTGGTGAGGAAAAAACACATTTATTATTTAATATTATCCTAGGTTTGATTCTAACACATCCCAACAAACTGGCTTGAATGGTGAACATTGTCTACGCTTTATACGCTCTTTTTTAGGCCATTTCTGTAGTAGGATCACAACAACCTTCTAATTTGACTGAAGAAATAAACTACATTATTGGAGATTTAATTAGCTCGAATTCATGAGTTGGACATACTCCCCCAATGTAGAGCTAAAAGTTCCAGACTCTTGCAATCTCTGTTCTTCTCGTTGGATGTCATCCACTCTATGTTGTTGCTTGTAGCGTTGATAAAACTCCCACAGGTTTTCAATGTCGCGATTGCGATCAATTCGAACTCCTCCCTCTTTAGCAAGTTTTTGCTATAGAATATAGTTAAATGAAAATCATTAGCAGGTGAGCTGTTAAGCACTTATAAGTCACATGAAAAACCGAAAAGAATCAAATGACAGAAAAGGTTTCCTTTCCAATGTATTCCTACAAAGTCACTAGAATTACCTTAATAACAGACATTAAACCAGTCTTGAACTGAAGAACTCCTCTGCCGTCACTGTTAGGATCGAGATTTTGAGCCATAGTATATGCCTGCTCACACACTGAAGGTCGAAAGTAAAAGGTCATAATCAGACAAAAAGAACACTGAACTTAATCACAGTTTTTACATACTCCATGTATTTTATACATATATATATATATGCAATGAATTGTGATATCTTGATATTTTACAAGACAAGGAAATGTACATGCAGGTCAGCTTAAACACTTCAATTTTACAAAATTTGAGGAACGGCAGTATTGTTGATGGCTGATTGTGGTTCCTTGAGGCAAGCCAAAATTCCACCATAAAAAATGGCAGATAGCATTAAAGGTTGTGGCAAAAGCAAGAAGAGGTTGGCAGAAAAGAGAGCAGCAAAGATATAAAAAATATAAAAATGTGTGTTCGGGGATAAGGAAGGGTGAAGATTGCCAGATATGGGTGGTCACCGGAGAAACCCACAGGACCCGTTTACTGGAGATGAGAGATTGGGGCTGAAAAGGCTTTGATGGAGAGTTTGTTTGATGCTGTGGTCGATAATGAGGGGACAGAAGAGACAAAAGGTGCGCGTAAAAGAATTTACTCTTCTTAATAACTCTCATGGTTTACAAGTAAGGTAATAATTGCCCACGTCTTTTTCCCGGCTTACAACCACCCTTACCATCACGAGAATGGAAGCCACCAAAGGCTGCCATGCAAATCCTACAACGCCATAGGATGTAGAAAGGAACAAAATTCTAATCAAGTCATGTTGAAAGCACAAATAATAATGAGCCAACTATGAAAAGAAATGTAATGTGAATTGCGAAAACCAATCCACATACAGAGAATACCATCACGGAGCACTTAACAGGGTTAAATCAAAACAATCAAGTGAAATAACACATTCCTCCCTATGCTGAAAGCTTAGAGTAAGTAAATTCATAGTCAACCAGCCTCCTTCCCTCTAAACAAAATTCCATGGTTGTAAATTTAGTTGAGAGTAAACTTTGTACTCTCGGAATGATATGCCTAATATAAAATTAATTCCTCAAACTTCAAATTCCCAATAATTCAGTCCCTCCATCTATTTCAATCTAACAATGTTAACAGAATGCAAGCATAGCATCATGGTTTAGAATTCAAAGGCTGGTGCAACATTACACTACTTTCAATATATTTTTCATTTTAGTCCCGACTAAATTCAGATTTCCATAATACCAGTACCGCATATAGCAATTTAAATACCAAAAAAAAAAAAAATAACACAAATTAAACATAAAATTCAAACTCCTATCACTGCAGCACTATCTACTTTCAACACTGCATCCATGGAAACAGTCCAAAACTGCCGTAAACATAGAAGACATGCTCCTAACTAGATCTAATGTTAAAAAACAACGTCTACTACTGCAAAGAAGGTTAAAATTCAGAAAATGAAATTCTGATTTGAAAGCTTACAGATCCTGGCGACGTTAGGGTCCTCCGATTGAATATCATCGGCGGCTTGTAAAATCAAATCAACGTTAGTTGTTTGAGCGAGAGAAGGCGGAACAGCGCCGGCGATTCCACTAGGGTGTCTGGCATGTCCTTGACCGGCATTTCTCAGCTGCTCCCTTTTCAACGTCGCTCGAACGAGCTTCTCCCAGTTATCACGAGGCGGAGGCCGAACCATGGCTACGAAACAAATCGATAGCCCTAGAAGCGCGTGGATTTCACGAAAACGGAGAAAGGTTTAGATTGGCGAGGTTTTTGGTTCTTATAGTACTTATGGAGTAAGTTTCTCTTCAGACGAAACGCGGATCGATGGCCGTAATGCCAAAGGCAATAGTAGTAGTGGAATAGTTTGGGAGTAATCCGTCAATTTAGTTCTTAAACTATCACTCTCTCACCAAGTTAGTCCCTAAACTATTTAAAATAACTAAAAGGTCCCTAAACTATTTTTCATCCATCAATTTAGGCTCTGTTTGGTAAGCACAAAAAGCTAGCTTATAGCTTATAGCTTATAAGCTAAAAGCCCTGTTTGGTAACGGCTTTTTCGTTACGAGTTTATAGCTTATTTTGACTAGCTTATAGCTTATTTTCAAACGCTATTTCAATTAGCTTATAGCTTATTGCTTATAGCTTATTGTCTTTTCTTCCACTTTTATCCTTATTATTTTAACTAAAACTCAATTTTACCCTTTAGTACTTATTTTGATTATTATTTTGGATTAATATAATTTAGTCAAAATTATTTTTTTTGAACAAGAATAATTAACATTATTTTAATATTTATTATATTTTTATTGTAAAATTTATATAACACGTGTGCTATATATGACGAGTAAACATCCTCACAATTTTTTTGAACTAACTTTTCACTCTCTACTTTTACAAAATTGACTTTTTAGCCCAATTAATTTTAGGAGTTGTATATTTTATCGACTTGTTCACAAAATTGACTTTTTATTTGTAAAAGTAGTATATTTTTTCACCCACGGATCTATACAAACCAGTTAATTTACTCTATTAATTTTTTTAAAAAAAAAGTAATATCCAACTCACATAATGTACAAAAAAAAAAAACTCACATGCATTGTGAAATCTCGAATCAAATTAGTATAATATTATTATTATTATTATCTATTCATTGTATAGGTTGCAATTAAGTTTTACAATAATATAATTTATATATACAATTAAATATATTTTACTCTAATGTTTATTTTTTTAATTAAAGGTAAAAATATTTAAAATCATTTTTTTAAATAAAAAATATTTTTTAATAATATCTTAAATATTAATTGATATAAATTTTATTATAAACTGATAATGCCCTTTCATGTAATTTTACATTATCTTACTAGCTATAAGCTAATTTTACCAAACACTTCAATTAGTTTATCAACTATAAGCTATAAGTCATCAGCTATAAGCTATCAGCTATAAGCTATAAGCTAGCTTATCAGCTAACCGCTATTTTTACCAAACAGAGCCTTAGTCTCTCAGTTAACTTTTATGTTAACTATTCTATAAAACCCTAAAATACTATTACCCTTTCTTCTTCCACACTTCGACAGAAACTTTCAAATCACTATTATCTCCGCCAATAAGATTCACTCATGCCCAGGAACATTCACGAATAGTCAGGTCGATAGAAAATGGGTTATTGAGAAGTTGGAATTGAGATTAAGACAACAACCGTCTCTTAGCCATGGTGAGACTTATTAATTTGGAGAGTAGTATGATTTATAGATCACTTAAGCAAGCAAAACAAAATCTCGAGGGATCTCAAATTGATCGGCATGTTAAGCTATGGGACTATTGTCACGAGTTATTATCCAATAATCCAGGTTCCATAGTAAAAATGAGTACTATACCACAACAAGAAGGGCCGCCCATAGTTGATAATATGTTCAATGGTGATCTTTTAATTGGAAAATAAATTTATGGATGGAAAAGATAACCGAGGGACTAAATTGATGGATGGAAAATAGTTTAGAGACCTTTTAGTTGTTTTTAATAGTTTAGGGACTAAGTTTGTGAGAGAGTGATAGTTTAGGGACTAAATCGATTGATTACTCAATAGTTTCGCTTTTTCTTTTACTTTTTTTTTTTGTATTCACCACCAGTTTAATCTGGTTCGGGGGTCAGTTCTGGAATCAAGTGGTTCCGGCCCTCTCCCGATCGCAGTTGCGGGGGATCGAACCGCGGTCCTCCCTACCAAGTTCAGCGCCAATTACCACTGAACCAACTAATGATTGGTCTTTTTCTTTTACTTTTGCCTTGTCTTTTTTTAGACAGCAAAATAAATAAAAAAATAAAAAAAATGGATTTAAATGTTATTGCGGTTATCTCTTTGAACGTGCTACTTTTTTTTTTCCAAAATGTATTCTGGTATCTCTAAAAAAAACACAATAGCAAAACTTCATATGGATTAAATATATCATTTATTTATATAATAAATTAAACAATGAATTTTTGCTTATATACCAGTATGGAATATGATCTTCAAACTTTAAGGAAAGACTTCTAAATACACACAAAAACACTTGAACTATAACACAACATTGATTCTATCATTGAATTACAAAAATGCAGAGCCAAATTGACCCATTTTGCCAAAATTAATTACATATGAAAAGATATAGCAGTCTCGTTGATAGACTATATGCTAGATCTACAAGCTTATTCAATGGGTAACAACCACAATCGCAAATTTCTTCAATATGTTGAAGGTGTGAAAAACACAAGAAGGGGGGTTGAATTGTGTTTTGAGGTTTTTAAAACTTTTTCTCTAAGAAGAGTGAGTTGCAGCGGAATAAAACACAATATCAAAAACAGTCAAGGAGACACTACAACATTTTTGAGTTTAGGCCACCCTTTATTTGTCCACACCTAAAAACATGTGGCCTAAAATAGGAATAAACAACGGTTTTAGCACTGTTGCATATAACTTGCATATATAGTTCATTTTCTAACTTTCTTTAAGAAAACCGTGACCTATTTCCCATTTAGCCACGCTTTTTAGCCGTTGATGGTTTTGGCCACGCCAAAAACCGTGGCCCAAAAGCTTTCTAAATTTAACCGTGGCCTATAACACTTTAGTCTACTATAATATAACCGTGGCCTATTAATATTTTAAAACCCCACATGTTTTTACCGGTGGCCTAAGGATATTGATTTGAAGTTCCAAATGAAAAAAATTAAGCGCCAATTGAAAAATACTTTAAGCGGCAAATGAAAATATATCTTTATTTTCTGTCAAAAAAAAAAGAAAAAAGAAAATATATATTTCTTTTCTATCAAAAAAAAAAAGAAAAGAAAAAAGAAACTATATCTTCTTTAACAAAAATAAAATAAAATAATTTTCATATTAGGAAAACAAAAACGTAAGCTGCTTCTTCTTCTTCTTCACAAATCACTATTTTCTTCTTCTCACCAATCGCACCACCACCGCAAGCACGCCGCAAGCACCACCACCGCAAATAAAACCACCACAATGATAATCCCTAAATCGCACCACCACCATTGTCATTGAGCATTCCTAAATCGCACCACCACCATCTCTAAAACCCTAAATCCCTCAGTTTCAGTTTTCATAAAAAATCCCTGCAGTTTAGATTCTCAAAATCCCTAACTCAGGTAACTCTTTTTCAACTTTCTACTGATTCAGATGTCAACTTCTTCGTTTGACAGTGATTTTTTGTTTTGGTTTGATTTTTTTGAGTTTGGGTTTGTCTTGTTTGCTGCTGATGGGATTGATGGGTGGTGCGTGTCCCTTATTTTTGTGTTGATTTTTCAGTTTTGATGTTTCAGTTTTGGGGTTGATTTTTCATGAATCAGTAGATTATTGTTCAGTGGGTGAGGTAGAGTAGATTATTGTTGCTGGATTGGTTTTATTTGCTAAAATATGTCTTTTAATTGCCCAATGATGATGATGTCTTTTAATTGCCCAGTGAGTAGATTATTGTTCCGTGGGCTTGGCTAAGTTTGATTTTTTTTGTATCATATTAAAACACTAACATGATTTGCATTTCTAATGTAGTTTTCCTAATTTAGGCTATGAATTTTGTTAGTTATGTTGGATCTTTCATTGTTTGCATTTTGATAATCATATCGTTTATTTACTTTCAAGTAAACTTTTGACTTTATTTGACATTTAAAACTTCTAAAACTGTTTTAAAACTTCTAGTAGTAGATTCTCTGATTTCTAATCAATTTTTTGTTTCTGCAGAACTCAACCTCTCTTTCCCACAGTTGCAACATTTTCTTCCTTGATATTTGCATTGCTTTGAACCTTTAGGTGAGTGAGCCACAAAACCTTATAAACACCTGTTATAAATTAGCATGTATGTTTGTGATTTGGGTGCTTTTGACCTTTGTTATATATGAACTTTAATATCATGCTGAAGTTGTTATTAATGTTTATGTTTTAATTGTGTTTTTTCCTTGAAAGATAAATATTATGTGTGTTTAACTTATTGATGTACAATTGTTGTATTGCTTTTGCATAATTTTGCCGTTCAATGTTTGCTTAATTTTTTAGATATCCTTTTGAAGTTGCAATAGTATTATAGTTTCGTATGTAGTTTCAAACTATATGATTTTTTTTCCTATTAGATTTAAAGTGATGGACAAAGAGTGGACCAAACTTCATAGGCTTAATATAGAGTATAGGAAAGGGGTAGAATCTTTTTTAGATTTTGCGTTCACTAAAGGAAAACCTCATGGACGCACAATTTTATGTCCTTGTGCTAAGTGTAGAAATCGTTATTGGAAAATGAAAAAAGTGGTTCGTGATCACCTCATAGGCAAAGGTTTTCTACAAGGTTATGATACTTGGGTTTACCACGGAGAGCGAATATCATTGACACCTATGGAAATTGATGAAGGTGTGCAAGATAAAGAGCACTCACTTGATGACATTGATGGGTTACTTTATGACACATTTAGGCATGTTGCAGAAGGAGATGGAGGAAATAAGGGTCCTAATGAGGATGCCAAGAAGTTCTATAAATTGATTAATGAGGCGAAGCAAGAGTTGTATCCAGGATGTAAAAATTTCTCTACTTTGTCATTCATGATTAGACTTTATTTGTTAAAGTGTCTGCATGGGTGGAGCAATGCATCTTTCAATGGTCTTTTGGAGTTACTAAAAGAAGCCATGCCTAATCTGAACATTCCCGAATCTTTTAACAAAACAAAAGCCATGATTAGGGATTTGGGCCTTGATTATAAAAAGATTCACGCATGTCCAAACGATTGCATGTTGTATTGGAAAGAGCATGAAAACGATGAAACTTGCAGTACTTGTAAAGCTTCACGGTGGAAGGAATTTACACAAGTAGATTCAGAATTTGAGGATCCAAAGTATGATCATAAAGTTCCTGCAAAAGTTCTTAGACATTTTCCATTGATTCCTAGGATTCAAAGACTATTTATGTATTCGAAAACTGTTGAGCCAATGAGATGGCATGACGAAGGCCACTCAAAGGATGGTAAATTGAGGCATCCTGCTGATGGCCAAGCATGGAAGGACTTTGACATGCTTCATCCTGAATTTGCTTCTGAGCCTCGTAATGTAAGACTTGGTTTATCAAGTGATGGATTCAATCCATTTAGAACTATGAGCATATCGCACAGCACCTGTCATGATGAATGTGTACAACTATCCACCTTGGTTGTGCATGAAGTCTGAATATACAATGTTGTCGTTATTGATTCCTGGACCCCAGTCACCGGGAAATGATATCGACGTGTACCTTCAACCGTTGATTGAGAAGCTAAAAGAATTGTGGGAATTTGGAGTAGAAACATATGATGCTTCAAAAGATCAAACATTTCAACTGCGAGCATCTCTGCTATGGACGATTAGTGACTACCCTGGGTATGCAATGTTGTCAGGTTATAGCACCAAAGGGAAGTTGGCATGTGCGTGTTGCAATAATAAAACTAATTCAACCTACTTGTATAACAGTCGCAAAATGTGTTATATGGATCATCGTGTTTTTTTACCTGCAAATCATCCTTGGAGGGCCGACATAAAGTCTTTCAATGGAAAAGAAGAAGATAGGTCTGCACCACCTATGTTAAGAGGTACAGAAACCAAGGAACACTTGAAAGATTTCAATAATGAATTTGGAAAGAAGAAAAAAAAGAAGAAAAGTGATGGTCCGTGGAAGAAGAAGTCAATTTTTTTTGAGTTACCATATTGGGCTGAAAATACTCTACGTCATAATTTTGATGTAATGCACATTGAGAAAAACATATGTGATAATATTATTGGGACTCTTTTGGACATCTCAGGGAAGACAAAAGATCACGTTAATGCTCGTTATGATTTGAAAAAAATGGGAATTAGAGAGGAGCTTCATCCAATAGATATTGGCGGAGGTCGGGTGACGATTGCAAATGCATCTTTCTCAATGAATGCCCAAGAGAAATCTACTTTTTGTAGTGTTTTAAAGGCTGCCAAATTACCGGACGGGAGTGCTTCTAACATTTCAAAATGTGTGCATGCGGGTGATAAAAAGATATTTGGTTACAAGAGTTATGATGCACATTTTATGTTACACTACTTATTACAAGTAGCAATAAAAAGCACAATGCCTCATACAGTAGCTGAACCTTTAATTCGTCTTGGGTCCTTTTTCCGCTCTTTGTGTAAGAAAGTCATCGAAGTGCAAGATTTGGATTTCTTAAATGGAGAGATTACAGAAATACTTTGTCAATTGGAGATGATTTTTCCTCCAACTTTTTTTGATATAATGGTCCATTTGCCTATTCATCTTGTACAAGAAGTTAGATTGGGCGGTCCTGTTCAATTCCGATGGATGTATCCCATAGAGAGATACTTGTGTAAGCTAAAGAGTTATGTCCGTAATAGAGCTCATCCAGAAGGTTCTATTGCTGAGGGATATTTGGCTGAAGAAGCTTTGACTTTTTGTTCAAGATATTTGCATAAAAGTGTAGAGACAAGGCTGAATAGATCGGGAAGAAATTATGATAATAGTGATTCATCCGAAGTTGTTTCAAATGATTACTTTCAAAGTATTGGTCGTCCTTTAGGTGGGAAGCAAAATGGAAAATTATTTCCGATAGAATCAACATCAAAAGTCGTAGCCCATCGATACATCTTGTTCAATACCGATGACATTCAAGCATACATAAGGTAACATAATAGTTAATTGTTTGTTCCCTTTTTTACAAAAAACATATTTTAGAGTTGTTTTAACAAAGAATATTGTCACCTTTGTAGAGAGCACGACCGTGTTAGTACACACACTAAACAAGGAAAGTACATTAAGGCCAAAAAAAAAAGTCAAGATTTTAGTGAGTGGTTTAAAACTCGAGCATTGAAAGATGATGTGCCGTTCCACCTCAAAGCATTATCTAGAGGTCCAAATACTGTTGCAAAGAGGTTTTCAGGTTATGTTATCAATGGATATAGATTTCACACTATGAAACGAGATGCAAGACGCAAAACTCAAAATTCTGGTGTGACTTTGGTTTCTTTAACCGAAAGTTTTGCAAGCTCTAAGGATGAAAATCCGAAGACAAGTCTCGTCACTTACTATGGAGCAATTAATGATATAATTGAGTTAGACTATTATGGTCAAGTCAAGTTTGTGTTGTTCAAGTGTGATTGGTTTGAGGCAAAAGAAGAAAACTATAGGCTTACTAGTGTAAATTTCAACAAAAAATGTTATCAAACTGATCCATTTGTTCTAGCATCTCAAGTCCACCAATGTTTTTATGTCAGAGATCCCTCCAATGAAAATAAACATTATGTTATGAAGACTGTTCCAAGAGATCTATTTAACATGGGTGACCAATCAACTGTTAATGCTGAAGAGGGATACCATAATGATCCATTTGATGATATTCAAATTCTGAATGCATCAAATAATGACAATGAACCTGACTGGGTTAGGGGAGATATTCCGGCAATAATAGTTGACAAGCCTACACATGTTATGAACGAAGTTGAAAATGAAGATGATTCTGATTTGGATGATACTTTATTAGACTTCATGGACTAAAAAAAGACTAACTTTGTAACACATGTATTTGAATTTTTTTGAATAGTTAGATGAGTTAGTGAGAGACATCTCCAAGTTTGTAATTTTGTTCTATCACATATTATATGAAATATGTTGATTTCACGTTTTTTTTATAATATTTTCCCATATTAAGCATGTATTTTCCGCTATTAGTTTCCACTTTGTTTAATTCAGCAATTTGCATCGTTCTGACTTGTTTGTTATTAATGGTTGTAGTGTTGCGTGTTTGGAGTCTCACAATGGGATCTGAATATTTGGATATACGAAAGAAAACGATCGAAGGGAACAAAAAAAAATTCGAGGCTCTGAATCTACGTTATCTCTCTCAATCCCTTTACAAAACCCCCATCACAAAACCCTCGGCAATAATCCTTTTCCTTCCTTTTTTAAAGAAATAGAAGCACAATAAGTCCTATAATATGATGCATGCATTTACTTTCAGTTACAATATTTTTTATAATACAACTTGCCAATAATCTCTTTCCTTTGAATTTTTACCTTAGAAAATTAATAAGGAAGTAGGGTTGAATTCAAAGCTGAAAGTAAATGAGGAGGGTGAGGTACCTATAGTAAAATCAAGCACGGAATTGGCTAGGCGTTACAAAATCAAGCGTGAGGAAATACAACGAAATATTGAACAATCTAATGCACATGTGGCTGGAATCAAAGAACATGTTAGCAAGCAAAACAAGACACCAGCTACAAATATAGTTAAATCCAAGGCTCGAGTGTTAGACAAGCAAATTCAAAGAAAATCCCAAGAAAGTCAAAACCATGGTCCGAAGAAAGTGGCAAAGGAAGCATTGATAACTAAAAGCAAATGATCTATGCAAAATCACAACCCACATAAACAACCTATGACAGAGGTAGTGGTCGAAGAAGTTGAGTCACCCATGAAAATTACGGTTGTTGAAAATGAAAATTCAAGATCAAAACAAAATCCCAAAAAAAGGGTTGGGGAAGAAGATGATGAGACATTGGCAAGTCAGCAGAATGCAACTAAGAAGACAAAAGGGTGCAAATCAATGTTAATGGTAGATTTTCTTAAGGAACATAATGAACTTGATGATGAAGAACTAGAAAAGTGGGAAAATGAAGATGATGATGAAGATGAGTTGGAAAATGAAGACCAAGAGGAAGAAAATAATGGTAATGATTGAATATTTAGTTGTCAATTCTTTTTTTAAATTTGTTCTTATTCTGGAATATTGTATTTTGATAACAGATTTGTGAGTAAAAAGGCAATAATAGATTTCCTAGTGCGCATTTTCTGTTCATTAAATTTTTGTGATAACAGTTTCGCATTATATAGCATCACAGATAGTTATATGATGTTCTTGTTTGTTGTTCTGTGTAATAGGGACAATTAAGAACAAAACACGAGGACCTACTCAGTGCTTGAAGATACATGGACGACAATTTGAAGAGCGTGAAGAAATTATCTTAGATGACGATGGAGAACCAGTTGGACCTACTGAAAAAGTTCTCACTGGTTTGAGTAATTTTCCGGGAACTATCGCAAAGAGCTCGGCCTTTTGTCCTTTGATTTACACAAACTTTAAGGGAATTGTCAAAAATGATGAAAAAGATGAAATATGGGGTTACGTTCAGGTATGAGTTTGTTTATCATATTTTATATGATCATCAAATAACTATCATATGTTGATGATTTTTATTTTTATTTTAGCGTAAATATATTATTCCCGAGGAAGGAAGGAAAGCTGTTTTCATTCGAATCAATGATTCATGGAAAAGTTACAAATGCCGTGTCAAGAAGGATCATTATCTGAAATACTCAAACTTAAGGATAGATTAAAACACAGGCCAGAAGAAATACCGTTACCTCATTTCAAGATATTGTTGAAATTTTGGGACAATAATATCATCCAAGTAAGTGTGTACTGATTGTGTATTCAAGAAATTGTTGAAATTTTGTGGTTGTTTTTAAGGCAATAATTTTGGGACAATAATTTTGTGTACTGATTGTGGTTGCAGAACCTTAGGAAGAAAAATATTGTCAATAGGGCTAAGCAGAGGTTTAATCACCGAATGGGGCCAAAAAACTTTGCAACAATTCGGAAAAAATTGGTAATGTATTTATATTTATTTATGTGTCATTGTTATATACAAAACCACAAATTGTCATAATCTAAATTTGTTTCTTTATTTTCAATATCTCAAAAAAAGCGTGAAAAGAAGGGAAACGGAGAGGACGCCACCCAGGCTGAAATGTTTATCGAAACCCGTCAATGCCGCAAAGGAAAAAAAAATGAAGAAACAGAGACGGCAATTGTATGATTTTTCTGCTTTTTATTCACTTTTAAAGTCTTACGTATTTAATCCTTAAAATTTATTTTTTTTTCTCTTTTCGTCAGTCTAAACTTCAGGAGGCAATCCAAAATCCTAGTCAGCCTCCAGACCAAGTGTTTCGGTCTTTGTTTGGTAAAGAAAAATCCGGCAAAATTCGTTGCTATGGAAAAACAGCCACACCATCAATGTTAAAGAAAAAAGAAGAAATTGCTACTATTAAGAAACAATATGAAGGTGAAATTAGTAGCATGAAGGAGAAGATGGAAGCTCATGAGTCATTAACACAAAAGAAGATGGAAGCATATGAGTCCCTTCTAAAATGTGTGATGATGCAACAAAACCCAAATTTAAGTGAAGATGATGTGAATAACATGATGGGACAAGCTTTGGGAATTGAAAGTGTAATACACCATTCGTCTACATCGACCTATATTCCTGAAAAGGTATGACATATATATATATATATATATATATACTTGTTAAATTTGATTTTATGTTCATGCTTAGTCCTTAGAACCCTAGGAAAGATACCACTTTAAATTGCTTGGATGTTCTGCTGCATTTATTCGGTTTGTGCAGGGTAGTAGCTAAGGTTGTTTTTTATTCTCATGTTGTGATTTCGGAGGTGGTTAGGACTGTTTATCTTCTGTTTTGACTTTTAGTTATTGTTATTGATTTTGGAATTTTGGAACTGTTTTGATTTTTAAGCTTATTGTTTGTAGTTTGTTTTGATTTTGAGTTGATTTTGGGACTGTTAATTGATTTTGTGACTGGTTAGATTTATACACAAACATAATCAACAAGGTTCTTTGATTAATTGATTTTGGCACTGTTCTATGGTTAATTTGCTTCATAAGCTATGTAAATTGATTATTAATTTTGCATCATTTAATTTTAGAGACAAGAGATTTTTGGTTCCTAGAGCAAGTTTTGAGAATGTGAATGTTGTGCAACCGGAAGCCGAAGTAGAAAAACCATCACCTAAGAAATCACACTTATTTTCTAATATTCCTCAACTAGTCTCCATTTCTCTGCAATGGGCCAATAGCGTCTAATTAAGAGCTGTTTTTATTAGGTGTTATTTTATTATTTAGAGGTTGGTGCAAAATTCAGCTTCTGAATTTGGGGCATTAAGGTGTCTATATAAGTTGATCACCAAAACATGTCTTCATCTCATCACAGTAAAATTAAGGTCTATATATATATATTTTCACTCTTACAATTTGGTAAATACTCTTTTGAGATAACATGATTAATTGGAAAGAAACTATCATAAGATGTGTTGTTTATTCTGTTCACTACCACTTTCATGATTTGTTATGTTTACGGGTTACATGTGATTATGAGTTTATTGCATATGTGATTTTTAAGGATGCTTATGCCCTGGAGACTACATTATTGCTGAATGTATGACTCTTATCTTCTTTGTTTGATTTCATGGATCAACTTAATACATAATGGACTTCCTTATTCTTTTCGATTTTTGATTGTGTGCTACTGATAGATATTTATAATTTAAAGTGCATGAAAATTTTGCCCAGGCTCTATTAAAATCCTGGCTCCGCCGCTGGTGATAAGTATCACAAGAGGTTGTGGTTGGCTATTCCCCTTTTTCTTAGCATTGGTAGTTTGGTATTTTGGATAAGTTTTGCTTGCTCTCATTTGTATTGGGGTTTTTTGTTTTTAGCTCTCATGTACTCTGTTAGAGACTCCTTTGTATTTCCATGGGCATATCTTATGCGTGTTCTAATTTAATCTTTTTACCTTTGCAAAAAAAATATTATTTCAATGAGTCACTAATTATAAGTTTGAGTATACTTCGCCTTCTTTTATTCATATAATTTTTTTCTCTACAATTTGGACCCGAAGATCAAGATGAATGAAGCATTGCAATGCATGGAAGACTTTTTTTTTTTGAAATGCAAGACATGGTTGCTTTGGACTTTTGGAAGTAAACACTTGTTATTATTGAGGAATCGTTGATTGATTTTTTGTTGATGATGTTGTAATATTTTGTAAGACTTAATTACGTTAATGTACTATGTTTGTTTTACTCAATGATTACTATTTTCTAATTAATGTTTAGTTATTTAAAACAATATTAATTATTACTACAATTTAGAAAAATGCATACATGACATATGAAAGAAATATACAGATGACAATGTGTTTTTTATTTGTGTGGCCAAAAATTATAGACCACAGTTTTATTAATATTGGTCTGTTGCCTATTCTCTTTAGCAACCTTTTATTTGTGTGGCCAAAAGGTTATAGTCCACGGTTATGTTTGTGGAATTTGTGGTATAACGTACAACAACAATTAAAAAAATGTGGCCTAATGTACAGGCAACGCGTACAAAACTGTGGACTAATGTATAGGCAACTATTAATAAAGAGTGGATTAATGTACAGGAAACCCTTGCTAAAGCGTGGACTAATCTAAGAAAATGTGGCCTAAACCAAACCGTGGCCTAAAACCAATCAAATAACAGTGGCTCTTGTGAAAGTTATACGCCACGGTTTTTTGTTATCCGTGGTCTAAACTGAACAAAACCGTGGCTTTTGAGAAAAGGCCACGGCCGCATACACCACATCTAATAAACAGTGGACTAACGTGATAAAACCGTGGACTAAACTTTAGGCCACTAGTTTTTTGCCTTTGGACCACCCTTTTTGACATGTTGTCTATGATCAAAAATGCTGTAGTGAGATAAGGAGAAATAGACACGAGGAATTTTATACTGGTTCCTCCCACAAACGGGAGTAGTCCAGTCATCTTGTACTTCCAAGAGATTTCACTATAATCACTTAAGATTATACAAATGCTTAAGCACACAAGCAAGAGACTTCTACAAGTTGCTCAAGCACACAAGCAATAGACTTCAAGTTGCTCAAGCACACAAGCAAGAGACTTCAACAAATCTTATACAAGATAAGATAGAATAAACTATAAGCACCTAAGACTTTAACTCTTTCAAATATAAACAAATACATAGTATTAGAACTTCTTGACAATGAAGCTTTCAGAGTTTGAGTCTTGTGCGTATGTTTTCTAATGATAACTTTGAGTATGCAGGAGTTGTGTTGTAGTTGATAATTCAATCAAGTTCAGTTTTTGTAGTTTTCCCGGTCACTCAAGTCTTGTATTTATAGGCAGGAGGAATGTGGACGTTGAGGATGACCGTTGCGCAAACTTAGCTGTGTTGGTAGTGGAGCTTTAACCTATTCCGAATGAGATAAAGAGCTACCACTACTAGCGCTTTGAAGACTTCAGGGCCCGTTTGGTGCGTCGGATAGGAAGACAGGATAGCATAAAATTAACCTATCCTATTGTTATCCGTTGTTTGGTGCACCAATAGGAAATCATACATTTAACCTATTACTAATCCTATCATATTGCCCCTTTGTTATTTTAATCCTTAGTTTAGGCTGGGTTAGCAACCTGATAGCATAATATTAACCTAGCGGGTGTTCACCCATCGATCCTCAGCTGCTCGCTTTGTGCTTCTTCTTTTTTCTTTTTTTTTTCCTTCACGCTGACGCTTCTCTCTTCTCTTCAGGTGATTATCGATTAATTACTTCTGACTTGCTTCTTCCTCATCAATATTGCTCTGTTTTATTTCTTAAGTTTATAGCTTGATTTATTTCTTCAGTTTCTTTTACAATTGCTAATCGGCTACGATGTTAGTCAAATACAATATTTCTTGGTTTCCTAATGGTATTTTATCATCGATTGATTGTATAACTATGAATTGCTTCCTATTATAATTATTTCATCATCAGTTTGTTTCTTGACTGTATAACTATGAATTTGTATAACTATCAATTGCTTTGAATTTATCATCAATTTTGTATTTCATCATCAATTATTTCATCATCATCAATTTGTATAATTATGAATTTGTATAACAATTATAATTATTTCATCATCAATTTGTATAACCATGAATTGCTTTGAATTCATCGTCGATTTTGTATTTCATCATCAATTGTATCATCTATTCTGTATTTTATCATCATCAATTTGTATTATCATGAATTGCTAATAATTTTTTCATTTAGTCTTATCATGTCAATATCAAGTGTGCACCAAACATAAGATAGGATAAAATAATGATATCATCTTTCTTATTATCTGTGCACTAAACGCATGACAGGATATGTGCTTATCTTGTTACTATCCTATCATTTCCTTATCCAACTTCTTATACTATCCTGTCTCTATCCTATCCTGCGCACCAAACGGGCCCTCATTGTTTGCCCAGAAGAAGTAAAGTTTCCCAATTGTGTAAACGCTCCTCTTTGACTTGATTCTTGGTCATATATTGATTTGAACGTAGAGGAGTACTTTACTTGACAATGATAAGTCTGATAGAAACGCTTGTGACTTCTTTAACGTTCTTCTGAGTGCATACAATAGTTGCTTATGAGAGCCTTTATGTCCTCTGATATCACTCGGAGCTTCTGACTCTCAGTCAGACTCTATTCTTTTCACTATCCCGCATTCTTAAAAAATAAATTTTTAGTATTCAAATTGTGCATTTAATACTTTGTTATCATCAAAACTTTATAAAGCTTTTGGGGTTTGTCCTGAAAACCATTCTTGTTCCAACAATCTGCCCCTTTTTTATGATGACAACCACAAGTATTAATTGTCAATTGTTGTTGAATTAATTTATCATGTTCTCATCAGAGTTATGAGTTTTGCAAGCTCCCCCTGACTCAGATACACTATAGGGTTAAGTTTGTAAGCTCCCCCTAAGTTTATCCATGATTAATTAAAACAGTCTAAGAAATAATTATTATATCTTGAGATCAAAGTTTCATACTTGACACTCAGAAGAGAGGTTTGCAAGTTCTTTCCCTATGTCATATAGATCTAAAACAAGTTTGCAAGTTGTCTCAGAATCTACATATGAAAATTTTATTCTTAAATTTATAATTAAATCCCCTTTTCAAATTTAAGCGTAAATATTCTTGAGATCAAATAAACTAAACATGATTCATAAGAGTTTCAGATTTTATAGCATTTAGTTTAATCCATATGAGTACGCAATTAATTCTCTTTTACTCCCCCTTTTGGCATCAGTCAGAAAGAATTTAAGCAAGTAAAAAAAAAATCACATATTAACAAGATCCATATATTATAGTTTAAGACAAATGAAAAAAGCTAGAAAAAAAAACAGATGAACATAACAAGTAACAGTGCATAGACAAAGAAAGAATCCTAGGGTTGGTTGGATAGAACACGTTCAGAATGTTTAGTGAGCATTGCCAACATTTTTTATTCTGTTGATGATCAACCTTTGCCTCTAACCGAGTCTGCTTTTCTTCTTGATCATTCATTCTATTTTCCAACCTCTGAATAGAAGTTCAAGAGTTAGAGTCCTGACTAGCTTCTTTCTCAACTGTCAGAAGTTGTCATTCTTGTTCTTTCCCAGTCTTTTGTCTTGTCTCTTCCTTAATCCTTTTTTTTGCTTCATCCCCAGATTTCTTCTTAGCTTCGACATTCCTCTGCCTTTCTTCTTCTTTTCTCATGCATTTTACTTCAATAACTCTTCGCTGTTCTTCTTCCTCAACTTGTTTCCTTGCCTCTGCCTCAACCCTTTGCTTGGCCAATTCAAGTTCTTGAGCTTGTTTTGCAGCTTCAAGAGCTTCTTCGTGTTGTTGTTTTTTAGCAGCAATCACAAACTCACATAGATCAATGCTCCATTCAGTCAAAGCACGAGGGAAATCAGGAATCCTTTTGATATATACGCTTATGGAGAACTTAGCAGTCATTGTAGCTTCTGATTTTCTGATGTATTGAGCTGCCAGAGCTTGCATAGAAGCGTGAAAGTAGTCTTGGATATTGTGAAATTCATGGAGGAGGTCGTCTGAGTGAATTACAGCTTCATCTCGTAGAAGGTTTAATCTTGGGAGATTAGTTTGCAGAGACTCCATGAGAGATGAAAACGGTAAGTGAATAACTAGAGGAGCTGATGAGGTGGCTGATGAGGATGCAACATTATGGAAGTGAATAACTTAGCAGTCAACTTAGAATTGATATATCGTGAAATCAAAAGAACTAAAGATACATACAAACACAAATCAAGTAATGTGAATAACATTAAACTTTCATTGAACTTCACATTTTTTTCAACAACAAGAGTTTTAGCTCATGGATTGATCAACTTCTGAAATGTCTAGGCAGATCCAATTTCATGAACAACTCCAATAACATCTAATATATCATAATCATGTTACTTTTCATTTATTTAAGTGTCACAATACAACAAAAGTTAAGTAATAGAAATAACTTGCCATATAAAAGATCTTCGTGAAATTAAAATGTCTTAATTTCCTCAAATTTCTTGAACTTGTATCCACTAACAGGCATATCAAGAATCTCAATCGGAGTAATCCTAGTTCGAGATATGAAATTCAACTTATAACCATGGTCAACGTATTATTTATACGCTCCATCATTTTTCAAAACCCTAAAATTCTTGATAACATGTGTATGCAGTGTCATTAGTAAAGCAACATCATCTTTCATCTTTTTGTATATATCAGGTGCAATAGTAACATGAATAATATCACCCTAATAAGACAAGAGAAAGGATTATTTGTTGTTTACAAAAATAGGGCAATGTATGTTATTATGGTGTGACGACAATTACATACCTTAAAATCACGGAGAATCATTTCATCATGTTTTTTTATCGTCTTTGGCGATAGTCGATATATATCATCAACCTTAACAGCAAGCCTCCATAATTTCTGTTTGTTTGTGACGTCCTTAACCATATCACAATCTCTTGATATTTTCTGATATGACATACATATAGAAAAAAATACTGTTATTTTCTGATATGACATACATATAGAAAAAAATACCGTCTTCGGGGGTCAGTTCTGGCATCAAGTGGTTCCAGCCCCCTTCCGGTCGCAGTTGCGGGGGATCGAACCATGTTCCTCCCTACCAAGTTCAGCGCCAATCACCACTGAACCAACTAACGATTGATTATTTAATTGTGTTTGATATATAAAAATTATATTTCTTCTATAGTTGTAGAATAATAGTTCAATGTTGAACAAATATGATATTTGAAACTAAATATGATATTTCTATATTTAGATATTTGAACAAATATCACATTTCTTTATTTTTTGGATAAAACAAATATACTACTTCTATATTGTCAAAAAATAATAAATACTATTTCTATATTTAGATATTTGAACTTGATTTTATTTTATTTTTTGACAAAATAAAATATATTCATTCATTCAAATTGAGAAGAGTACATTGATGTAATACAAATTCAAAATGGCTAAAAACAAAAATGATGTATCTGCGAACAAACTCACAACATCCATGTTGATAGCAGAAAACGACATATTGCATAAGCCTACATATTTGACTATATTGAAATGTCCGGAATATCCATGTCTCTGGACTTGTAGCGTTGATGACACAAAAGTCATTGATTGGATATGCACTGAATCAAACTTTATCGTTCAACCTGAAACAAATGAACACCGCACCAAAATGGGACACCAATACTCCGTACTAAGACGGGACAAAATATGGTTACAAATATAATTATATTACATATTTGTTGACATTTTTTTTATTTAACAGATACCATAAAATATGTTTGCAAAATATAATATTTCTTTCACTATATTGTACACAATATGATACAAAGTATTTCTATATTTATGAAGTTCAACAATAAATAATATTTCTAAGAGAGATTCAAGTGGAAAAAAATGAGCTCGTTGTATCAAACTTAGATGTCATGAACCGATCAGTAAAGTACTTAGATTCAAGTGGAAAAAAGGAGATATTTGTATCAAACTTAGATGTCGTTAATATATCAGTAAAGTAACTTAAAACAATATAAGAGAAAAAAACTAACTTAAAGTAAACTTGATGAAGATGGTGGAATAAACCTTGAACCCTTCAACGTCCTTTACTCCGTTTCAGGAACAAAAAAATAATACTCCCTCCGGTCTCAAATATAAGCAATAAAACAAAAAAATTAAAAGTCTCAAATATAAGCAAAAGTCTACTTCATCCATTATGTTTTATGTCATTATTCCAATTTTACCCTTAAATTAATATTGATTCAACCAATAAATGCAATGTTCTACACTTTCCAATAAGGGTATAATTGAAAATAAAGTATCTTTTTCTCCCAAATCAATGCACTTAACATACTTTCTTAAATGACATGTTTTTTTGAATTTTGGTTATATATAAGACTAGAGGGAGTATTAGTTAGCATATACTCCTTCCGGACACTATTATAAACAAAAAACCACTTTTTAGATTCATCGGAAAACTAATGTATGTGGTCTATATTATAGACCAAATACATTAACTTTTCAATGAATCTAAAAAGTAATTTTTTGCTTATAATAGTAACCGAAAGGTTTAGTAATTAAAACAAAAATAGAAAGTTAATTAAAATGCAATAACATGAGAAGATAGAAGAAAATAAAATCAATAGAAGAACAAATGAAGAAGATAAAACAATATGTTTTGACATCTTTTTATAAAGGACAAAAAAGTTATACAAGAGTTGAGAATATCTTAGAAATCAAGAATAGTCTCTGTGTTTCAAAGCTAGCTAGACTAATTTTTTTGCGGAGATCAAATATAAAAAATAATTAAAATATTTTTAAATTTATGTATAATATTATGACATTTTAAGATTAGTCCCCAAATAAATTTTATTGAATTTTTTTTAGAGAACATCATTGAATTTTAATTTGTACATTTGTGAATTCTTACGAAAGATGATTGTTTTAAGTTTTAGTATTAATTTATCCTTAAAATGAAAAAATATAGACTAAAATTGAACAAAATTATCACAATAAGTAGTATAAAACATAAATTATAGAAACAACAAAGAAAATACAAACTTATGCATGTATGAAATTAAATAGACTAACAATCATACTAACAATGAATTGACTTAAGTGTGGAAACTTCACTTATATCATGGTAATATAAAAAAGACTAACAATGTAATTTATACAAATAAGTTATTTAATTTGCAAGAAGCTCGTTGTACATTTTATTTTGGTCTTGTCTTGACAATTTTTATTGTCAAAATGACTTTCTTTATATTTGTTGTAGAGACTCAGAGTGTTGAAATAAATATATCAAGTGATAATTTTTTACATTTTTATTTGTAATTAGTTTTTCATTTGCTTGGACTAATAGTTAAAGATACATTATTGAAGTATAGTTAAATATGCGAATATATTTATTTATTCAAATAAAATAAATTTTTTGAAATAGCCAAAGTTGCTCCATTGTTTGGGGTTGTTTATGAAATTATGAGAGTTTAAGCCACACATGATGGCAAGGCTGACAAACCTTACTTTCCTTACCTCCCTTGACCTTATTACTGTGATACACCTACAAATTTCATATTGCCATAAAATTGTGGCCAAAGATAATCTTTAAACACACTATTTAGGAGAAATGTAATAAGGGATAATGGAAGCAAAAATAATGTTTATTTTGGCCATAAAAAACCCAAATTATATATATTCAGAATAATTCTTAGCCTAAATATAAAAATTGGTCTCAAACATGTAGTTTCTGTTAAGATTCGGTGATTGGAGAAGTAATACAATGTTGTGTTTGAGATACACTTACTAAGTTAAGGATTTGACAACGAAAAACCAATAGCCAATAGATGCAAAGTAAACAGTGTTTATAGTAAACATGTAGTGATCCACGATAGTGGGGAGCAACTAAAGAATCGAGTCGTGCGGATGAAGGGGATTATTTATCCGGGAAATGAAATGCCCACGTTTTGATGATTAGTGTGGAAAATACTAATTAATTTAGGAGAAAGAAAAAAATTGTGGCCAAAGATAATCTTTAAACACACTATTTAGGCTGCCTCGGCTGAGCCGGTGCACCGCTCGCCGGAGCCTGGTTGGTTGCACTCACCGAACCACCTCCAAAACTCTGCCCCAATCGTTCAAATTTTAAAGAATTAAATTAAAATGAAGTAATAAATTATTAATTTTAATTTTGTGTTTAAAACTTGTATGAAAAAATTAAGAAAAAAATGGAATAGAACCTGAGGAGGTTGAAAATGGTGAGTTTGATTGGTGGCGACACCGTGGAGAGATCCGGAAAAACCGTTGAAGAGAGCTTGAACGGAACCGTCACCAGCCTGTAAAAGCTAAGAATAAAATATTCAGTAAAAAAAGAAAAAGAAGAGAATAACGTTGTTAAATAATTAACGGTGTGAGAAAATATTAATACTCACGGAGGAAGCGTTAACGACATCGTTTTGAGAGGAGTCAAAGTCAGCAGGCATGTGAAGAAGTCCTGAATCGGCGGCAGTAGGCATGAGAAGCATGAGAGCAGCGGCGGATTTGCCAGTGATCTGGTGGTTACGAAATTTGGAGGAAAGGTTGTTGTGTTGTTCAACGTCGTAATTAGGGAAAGTGACATTTTCGTCGGAATTAGGGTCCCATAAGGGTTTAGGATTGTTAGGGTCAAGAGTCCATGGAGAAGATGGAGGGAGATTGGAGAGCATTTGTTTGAGAAAATCGTCGTTATGGAATGCGTCGTCGTTGTTGATTTGGATCTGTGAGTGATTTTGGAGTTGAGGAATGGGGATTTCTGAAGAAGAGTTGAAGAGGGAGTTGAGGGATTGCATTTCTCTGCTACAAGGTTGCATGAAGGAAGTTAGTTAGAAATGAAAGAAGAGAAGACAAGTTTGTTGTGTTGAATGTTGGTGGAGTGAGTGGGAGGGTTGAAATGAAAGTTTATTTATTAATAAGAAGTTGAAAGAGAGAGAGAGAGAGAAAGGGGACAAAACACGAGTTGCAACAGAGCAATGCGTTTCACCAGGAAGGAAAGAAAGAACGGGAGTTTGGATCGGCTCCATTACTAATGTCCTCCGGTTTTCCAGTATCTTTAACAGATGACTGACACGTGTACATAAAGAAATTAGATGAACGGGCCAGATAAAAAGCAAAATTAGATTAAACAACTGAATTCCTGATTCTTCTTCTCTCTCTAACAACTTCTTATTAATAATGTGTATGTCTCCTTTGTTAGTTGCTTTTGGGTTCTTTTTGCCACGTGTCGCTCGCAGGTGCATGCTGTCATACCCCAATTTTTGACCTAAGATCCCACCTCATATACATATATCATGCATTTTCGTCCGGGATTTACTTCGCTTTTTCAAACGAAATTTCGGCAGAGAGGTATTTTAAAATACCTCATTTTGTGTTCATTTATTATTTATATGTTTATATTATTATTATTATTTTGCTTTTTTTCAATTTTTTATTATTTTATTTTATTATTCAACTTTATTATTATTATTATTTTAGTTATTTGTTTTGATTTATTTATTTCTTTATTCATTTTTCTGTTTTTTTAAAAATTAATTGAAACTCAAAAGTCAAGGTTTTGGGTTCACGGTTACAGCAGCCATTGTGTCTTCTTCCCCAAAAGGGAAGATGCCTTCAGCCATAGCAAAGTACTTCCTGCCCTTTCCTCAATCATCCAAACCCTAAAATTTGCTGGGCTATAAAACAGAACAAAAAAATTCATCAGAGGGGAGCCGCAGAAAATACAAATCAGCCGCAAATCACAATCTCAAAAAACCCTAATTTCTTCTTTTACCAGAACTCAAAAAATCATAAACAAATCAAAAAAAATCACAAAAACAAGAAAAAAAAAGAAGAATAATCATCTGTTCATTCATCATCATAACCATTCAAAACCGGATCCAAATCGAATCCAAACCAAATCCATCACCATTGTTCTTCATAAACCCAGAACCCAAAAAACGCAAAAACAAATCCACCACCAACAATCAAAAACAAAAAAAAAACAAAAAAAACAAGAATGAAAAGCAAATGAGTAGATCAGAGAGATCGAGAGAGATGTTTGTTTGATTTTGAAAGAACCGACCTGGCCGATTCGTTTGTTTGTTTGTTTATTTTGAGTTTTGATTTTGAATTTGTCTGAAAAAATGGCCAAGATTGGAAAGAAACAGAGTCGAGAGAGAGAATAGAAGAAGAAGGCTGCGGTTGAAAAGAAAAAAAATGGAATGAGAAAGAAAGGAAAAAATGGCCGCCGCCGGTGAAAAGGAAAAAACGTGAGAGAGGAAGAAGAAGAAGGCTGCGGCGGTGAAGTAGAAAAGAGAAAGAAAAAACTGAAGTTTTCTAGGTTTTTTTGGGTATATATACCCTGGTCCAATCCCATGTGTGCCTGTCTATGGTATTATCGCGAACCTGCGCGCCCGCGACTGTCAGATCTGATCAAACGCCCCTGGTTATCCCATCACAATTTCCTCTTGATCAGATCAGGGACGTCTGATCAATCAGACGGCCCAGATCTCGTTTTACCTCCATGACTGGCAGAATGCTGCGCCTATGGGCCTTGTGGGCTAGGCCTACTCAGGTTTTGCTATCCCCACCGCCCTGTTTTGCTATTCACACCCCCTGCTATATTTTTTTTATTTTATTTTATTTTATTTATGTGTTCTATTATATTCGAATGTCATTTAATTTATTTATTTTTGTACACTATTTATATGTTATATGCTATGTTTAAATATTAAAAATGTCAAAAAATATGCCATGTCATTTGTTTCGTTTATTATTGCTTAAATATTAAAAATGCAAAAAATATTATTGTGTGATTTATTTTGTGCAGGTCCAAAGGGAAAAGGGGATTTATTCGTTAACCTCGTATTGCGATTATTTTTGCGCATTTGCTTGTTCACCTACTTTTTGACCTTGAAATAAGAATCATTTTTATAAAAAAAAGAATGAAAAAAGGAGTGGTTTGGCGGATGACTTTTCACTCTCCGGTGACTTCGGATTTCCTGCCGGATGACTTGCGGTCCGAATAACCGACGTTCTAAAAAATGCAAATTGTTCTCAAAATAATAAAAACTAAAACCTTCAAATACTTTCAAAAAAGAAATCTTTTATAATAAACTTCGACTTTCGTCGAGAAACCTTTTTTCAATAAATGCTCTAACACACTTAAGCATATTTAAATATTTTCAAAAAGACTAAAAATACAAAACAATCCAAATTTTTTTGCCGCTTGGCTTTTCAATTTCAAACTTTTTCTCAAGAAAGTTTAGACGTGAGTCATCTCTAGTTGAAATTCATTTTCCCACGACATATGGCAGGAAAAGATATAAACTTTTCAGTATGTTCATGGCGGATTAAAAAGGAGTTTAAACTTAAGATGACGACTCGTCTTTTCTCCTAAAATCAATCAAACAAATCACTTTACAAATTTTACCCCGAACTACGAGATTTTGATCCCTCGCGGGTACGTAGTGCAAAAGACCTTGTGTCTTCCCAATTCAAAATTAATAAAACTTTTTTTTCTTCTTTTCTTTTGAATATCCCAAAAATTAATAAAAAAATTCTCTCATCGTTACCCAATCATTTATAAGCAAATTTTACAAGCAAAACATTTTTAGCACAAAAGTACATATTTTACAAGAGGTTCCCGTAGAGTACTACGGATACATAGGATGCTAATACCTTCCCTTTGTATAACTAACCCCCGAACCTTAAATCTCTAAATTTTTATTATGGGTTTATTCGATCTTTTCCCCTTCCCTTGGATAAATTAAAGTTCGGTGGTGAATCATAATTTTTGAGAACCAAAGCTAACCAATAGCTTGGCGTCCGAAAATCACCGCGACACATGCAGAGGAAAATCTTGCTGGACATAATGCCAAAAACTTTACTTCATTTAGGCAATGGTTTGAATCTGTTTCCCCCCCTTTCATATACTTGCATAATGGGCTCAAAATCACAATTACAGCCATTGAGGCCCAAATAAGCCCAGTCCGTTTTGGCTAGGGTTACTAACACAGTAACCAACTCTTCAGCTGCAACCATGAGCCGTCCCTTTCGTTCTTCCGCGATTCAGAATTTCACATCTCCTTTTGGCTAACAATTAGCTTTTCGTATAATAACAAATAAATAACAAATACAAATTGATGCAACCTCTTCATCTCACTCTGAAATCACCGGAGCAATATCAACTCTTTACCCTTCCCTCAATTCAAATCTTCCTCTATTTTTTGATAAAATTATGTTGTCTTTACCTGATGCATAACCCAAGGTTTGAAATTTTCCATTTCAGTTATTAATATATCTTTTATTTTGCAGATTTGGTCAAGATTTCTGCATCAAGGATTTACCTCCAATTGAAGAGTAGATATACAACACAGTAAGGTAAAAACCATTTCGAAATTCAATTAATCCCGCCCATATCATAGGAAGATTTAATAATTTTATATGGAAACTAGGGTTACAGTTTTTTCCTATTTAAAGGGATGTTGTGGGAGTGGAAAAATTGTCCCGCAGCAATACCACTTGCTTGCCTCTCTCTTCTCTCTTCTTCTGTTGTTCTAAGTTTTTCTTTCAATTAAAACTTTCTTTTTTAAAAATTAAAAAAAAAATCAGTGTTTTAATCTTTATTCCAAATGGCCTTGATGAATGGTAATGTTAACCTTTTTTCAACTATTGAAGAAATTAATTCTGACAAAGCTTCTTGGTCTTTTAAGGCTAAAATTCTAAGATTATGGCAAGTTTCTGATTTGAATCGAAATAACATTCCTTTTTCTATCGAAATGGTGCTTATGGACACTGACGGTGGAAGAATCCATGCAACTATTAAGAAAACCTTGATTTATAAGTTTAAGGATGAGTTAGAACAAGGAAAAGTATATAGTTTTGAAAATTTGGGAGTTTCAGCTAACAGTGGAGCTTATCGGACAACCCAACACTGTTATAAGTTGAACTTCCAGTTTACATCTGTGGTTCAGAGGCTTAATAACCATGAAGTTGTCAAGTCTCCATTTGCCTTAGTTCCTATTGCTGATGTCGTAGGTGGTTCCTATGATACGGATTATTTACTGGGTATGTTATACACTATTGTCTTTTTTATTATCAGATGTCTGACATTTACTAATCATTTATGTGTTTTTGTTTCAGATGTTATTGGCGTGTTGACAGGGGTAGGATCAGAACGTGAAATAACCAACCAAAATGGAACCACCACGAAGCTCAATGTCATTGAATTAGAGGCTGCAGGGTATGATTTATATTCATTTCTATACTAGGGTCATTTTTTTCTTTGCTTAAAAATCATATAAAATATGACTCTCTCATTGTAATATATTAGGCACAAACTTCAGTGCACTCTCTTTGGACCCTATGTTGATGAACTTAATACTTTTATTGCTGCTGGGGATTACTCCAATGCTGTTGTTATTGTTCAACTTGCAAAGGCTAAGACATTTCAAGGTTGAATATATTATATATTTGTATTATTTGAAAAATTTAAAAACTTCTTTGTAATAACTTATTGGAGTTTTTATATGTTTTGCATATTAAAACTGAAGTTATTGTTATGGCATTTGTAGACAAGCTACATATTCAGAACTGCATGAACTGTACCAGGCTGTTTTTTAATCCAAATTGTGAGGAAAGTAGAGTCTTGAGGGAAAGGTTGGTAAATAGAACACTTCAGTTTTTTATTTTCCTTTGATTGATTGTTTGGAAACTTAAATAACAAGTTTACTAACATAAATTCATTTATGTTTTTAACCAGCCTGCCTGTAAGTATTGAGAGTCCTTCTCCAATTACTCTTACTCAAATCCAAGCTGAACCTGCAGTAAGACCCGTGGAGGAGTTTCTGTTCAACACACCAAGAACCACTTTGCAAGGATTAAAAGATGCCACTACCGTAAGATTTTGAATCCAGTTGCAGTCTTTTTAAAAACTTCATATTTTATGTACATATACTAATATACTTTATGACACTATATTGTTTTATAGGAATCCATTCATGTTGTGTGTGTTACTGTCAAGAGGGTTTTGAACCCAGATTGCTGGTGGTATACTGCTTGCGTTTGTAACAAATCTGTGATCCCAGACTCTAACATGTTTTATTGCGAAAAATGCAATAAACATGTGTCAAAGGTTTTCCCAAGGTAGACCATACCTCTTAATATATGATTATCTTTGTATTAGTAGTTAGTATAAGTTTTGCTAATTGTTTTTTTTTACAATTATCTTTTCATATATAAGGTATTGTCTGAAGATTAGGGTTATGGATCAGACTGATCATGCCACTTTTGTTATATTTGATAAAGATGCAAGCTCATTGTTCAACATGAGTTGTGCTGATATGTTTGAGTCAAATCAGAGGGTAATACTTGAATCTTAATTGAATATTTAATTATGTTATTGAAATTTGTTTACCACTTTTGATATATATAATAATTATCTTATTTGTATGTTTGTTTAGCTTGGTGGTGTTGGAGTGGTTCCACCTCAGATTGGAATGTTGGCTGATAAGAATTGGTTGTTTAAGGTTGAAACTAAACCTACAAGTAATCCTAGATTTGAACAAACTTTTAGGGTGAGGAAAATATGTACTGATATTCAAATTATCAAACAATTCAAAGAGAAATGGGACAATGAGGAAGCGTCAATTAGCAAAAATAACAATGTATGCAATCTCCATGCCTTTATACTGTTCTGTAAATTTTATATTATAACTACAACTAGGATTTAATTAAATAAATTGTTATATTCTGAATTGCTTGATGAACTTTTATGTTGATTTAGGAGGCTGGGTCGTTAAGTACTTTGTTGGAGAAAGGAAAAGATGTCTTAGCTGCTTCTTCTACCAACATCTTATCAGAGGTATTATATTAACTACATTGGTTTGTGCTTTGATAATACATTAGAAAAGTGAATGAACCAACTAAGATTTTGTAACATTTATATTTTACTTATGTTTTGTTTAGGATTTATTTACATTGACTGGAAGTAGTAGCAAAGAGAAAGGAAAGGAGATTGTTGTTGATTGTACTCCTGTTGAATTCAGTCAGGATCTAATGAACAAATTTTCTGATACTGTTGTCAACCTTGATGATGATTCTATTGGTACTCAAGAGATAGATAGATCCCTGATATCTTCAAAGGTTATTTTTGCTTATAATGATTTTAACTGATTCACTTATTTATTTATTTATGATATCAAAAGTAAAATAGTAATCATGTTGTTTAGGTTACACATTCATTGACTGCAAGGAGTGACAAAGGGAAGGCCAAAGATGTTGTTGATGATGGTGCACCTGTTGGAGGTATTGATAGTGATAATATGGTGAAAAAGCGTGAAACTGTTGTAACAAAGGGGGCTGGTGAAACTTTGAAGTCTGCTGAATCTGTTATCACTCCAAAGGGAGCTAAGTCCAATAAGGTGGTTTTCAAATTCATAGTTATATACTTAATTTAACATTGTTAACTTTATAACATTATATAACTAAGTTTTTCTTTGTCATATTTAGGAATTACATGGTGTATCTGTTGTTGATGCTGACTTCATTGAATCTCAGCAAGATATGGTTACTCCAAACCAACTTGCTGCCAATGAATCTAAAGTTGCAAAGAGCAAGAAGTTAGTCAAGAGAGTTTCTCCTCAAAAGGAAGAGGATGCTGAAGATGACAATGCACCAATCAAGCTTTTGAAAAGGGCAGTGAAAATTGAGAAGATTGTTTAGGCTGGAACTTTTTGTGTTGGAATGGAGAACTGAGTTTGTTTTTTTGTGGTCTGCAATTTGTAGTGTCTTTGCCCAGGGTAGTTGGCAACTTTAGTACTTTAATTAGCTTATTTTGTACTATGATAACTCATTGACATTGAGTTTTATCAGTAAGTAGGATGATTTGTATTATGATAGCCCAGTGGCAGTGGGTCTTTAAGTAGGGATATAATTAGTTTTAGTTGAGTGTTATCAGTTTATGTTAGATTGCACCCCAGTGACAGTGGGGTTTAATATTAATTATGTTAATTTGTACTTTTTAATCCCAGTGGCAGTGGGACTTTAATTAAGTTTAATTTCTTATTTTGAAATGTTATATTTTTTATCTGCTGTTCATTAATTTATATTTTCAGATTATTATTCTATGTTTTCATGTTATCTTTTACCCCCATATTGTACAAAATATTCTAGACAAAGGTAGATATAACAATATGATAAATATATAACAAGGTAGATACTACAATGTGGTTTTGCACTGTCATATGATTTTTATGAATTATGAGAAAGATTTTGATAACAAAAACATATATATATTGTATTCATTTATAAGATTTAAATAAAATTTAAATATTTGTGTTTTTGGTTATAAAAAAGAATTTATATGTATGATTGTGGTGATAAAAAAAACACTGATAAAATACAAAAGGTATGCAAATAAATAATAAACAGAATGATGATAATTAAGAATTGGGCCTATCCCTTTAGACAAATCCCAGCTGAGCCCAACCCAATAAATACCCTTACTTAAATCTAATCAATTTTATCTTCTCAATCCCTTTAGATTCAATTGCATCCACACAAACAATCCTATCTTTATCTGCATGCGTTTTCATCAAAGTGAAGGGGACAAAACGTTATCTGAGGACCGACAAAATCGCGTGGTAGGAATTGCTTCAGCGAACAAGAGGGACCATTGATAATGACTTCTTCATCCAGGTATACAACATAGTTTTGTTTGGGTTTGATGAAATTGCTTAAAATAGTATCAAATGGATTTGTTTTATTCCCCTTTTATGAATCCACTCTTTAATATTTACTATATATTTAGTTTTTTGTCAGACATACACATTATATTATGATAAGTTGTAAATTCTTTGTACTTTATATTGCTGTTTGTGTTCTAGAAATTTGTCTCGAAAAAACAAGTTGGAATAGCAAATATGGTTTAAGCAAATCATGTGTTTTAATAATGATTAACTCTATCAAAAGGATGAACTATATTATAGGGTTTTGAGCAAATCTGAAATGGTATTTGTTCATATATACTATTTATTATCAATTATATATTTCTATTTAATAATTTGTTTTAATTATATTGTACAAGGAATGAAGTTGGAGGTGAAAAAAACATTCCATGTTGGTTCACAACAACAGTTTATCCTGATAAGGTAGTTTAGTTTAGTAGAACAATTTATTGTTAATAATTATATTTTTTTTTATGTAATGGATTATCACATAGGAAAGTTGGTTGTAATAATGTTTTTTTTTTGCACAAATAGGAGAAAATAAAACTGTGTCCTAAATGGTTAGACAAATATCGATCCAATATCGACTTTGATAAACCTGAAGTAATTACAAATCTACAGAAAAATGCTACAAGGTTTTTTTTCAAAAGGAGTGACAATGGATGGTTTATAAGTTCTGGGATAATGGTAGCAAGGACTAATGGTTTTATGGAACCAACTAAGGTTGTCCTTTTTAATAAAGAAGGAAACAACTTTAAGATATGGCTAGACAAAGGCAAACAGGAAGCTTCTGTAAACCGTTATCCATTTGTTGAAAATGAGTAAGTTTATTTGTTTAAGCTTCTCCCTTTCATTTCTGTATATAGTAAAAAAGCTAAATCATATGATTTTTTTCATTTATATAATTAATAATTTGTTCACGTTTGGTTGTGTAAGCAATGTATGTGGATGATCAACCAATGCAGAGAGGCACTTCAAGACAATAATTTACCCCCATAAGGTATCTTAGTTTGTTTCAACATGATTACTTTTTTAATTAACTCTAATTAGATTTATGTTGCTTGAAAATATAATATTATTGTTTTCTAATATATTATCTAAATTAGGAACCAATCAAGATATGTCGGAATTGGTTAAAGCAATGGTTCTCTAAGATACACTTTCTTGAGTTGGGCTCAATTGTTAATGCTGGAACCAATTCTGAAACTTTGGCAAGGTTTACCAATATCAATAGAGAATGGTATATCACTTCGGGGATTGATGTTGCGAGGGAAAATGGCTTCACCACACCCACCACAATTATACTATATTTCACAGGAAAAGGAAACAAGTTTGAGATGTATCCTGCAGTTGGAAAAAATCAAACTCCTTCTAAGCCCAACATAATATTAGTATCTTCGGGATCAGAGGAGGAATCAAATGACGATGATGACAATGAGGATGATGATATTTCTAATGACAAAGATGATGATGAAGATATGGAAAATGACAATGCTGATGAAAATATGGATAATGACAATGATGATGAAGATATTGCTGAACCTGTTGTGGAAGATGATGAGTCCATAGATCCCACACCTTTCTTTACCTTCGATGTCAAGATAAGTGAAGCAATGTGTACCACTAAGCAAGTTTTTGTAAGTTAATTCCATTCCCCATTATTAGTTTATTTTATATTTAATTACTCATTCATATTAACTCATTGTATAATTTTTGTTTTATAGCATTTCCCAAAAAAGACATCGAAGTATGTTCTACTTAAAAATCAAACTCAAATTAACCTGAGAGATGTTCAAACCGGTAGAGTATTTGTTTGTGCCATAAAAACAGCAAGGAGAAATATTAATGAGAAATACATTTCAGTTGATTGGTTCAACTACAAGGAGATGAAAAATTTGAGATCTGGTGATGTACTCCAGTGTGAAATTTCAGATCCACCTCACTTCATGAATGTAAATGTCGTCCGTTGTAGGGGAAATCGCCGTTGAAAGCAGCTGTTGGCCAAAACACAAGTTGGAATCCTTTTGTTCTATAATCATCTTGGAATATCTATATTAATTTCTGAATTGACTTATCTGTGAGGTGGCTTACCATTAATTATGTAATGTCTTAAATATTATATGTACCTCTTTTGGGCAATTTGTTTAAGTGTGTATGCAATTGACATTCAGTACTATGATGGCAATAGACCCATTACATAATTAATGTATTTGTGTTTTTTATTAGTTGTGTGATTTGTTCTGTTAATAGTGATATAAGGATCTTTGCACTACCATACAAAATCTATATATATGAAGTTATTATATATGGTCAAATGGTATGCAGAAATTGTCATAGCAAATAAATTATGATATTGGGCAATGATAATTGTGGTCATTAAGAATTAAGCCCATATCAATTAACTATCATATATCCTTATATTTTGATGTCAAATTTTACAAATCTTACCATTGTAATATTTTTTTTTAAAGTAAAAACATATTTTCAATAAGGCCGAAGACCGATATACAACTTTATAAGTTTTCAATTTTGTAATTAAAATAACTTAGATAATAAGTTATAGGGGAATAAATTTGCTCACCTCATAAATGTGGTTGTGTTATTGTTAAATGAAGCTAATAAATCTAACTATATACTTAAGTTATACAATTATCATATAAAAATATGTTTTTATGCAAATAACTTAAAAAGCCTGTGTTTCTTTTAGATGAGTTTATAAAATTGTCCCATGCTCATCATTTGCAATGAAGTGCATTGAAACTGTTCAGCTTGGCTGGACCGAACTGCCAAGGCCCAGTCCAACATAAGGACACAGATGAAATATGCACAAAAAACGTGAATAAAAAAAGAAGCACAATGTTGTCGGTGGAACAACTTCTTCATTTGGGAAACATTACACATTGCAATACATGAGACAAGGAGGGACCACAGTGGATGAGAATGGCTTCTTCTTCTAGAAACAAGTAAGTCTTTCTCAACTATTTCATCTTATTCCTATATTATTCAAAGTATTAGATTTAATGTGCATGTGCTTTAATATATAGTGAGGAAAATTTAGTCTTTCAACCTCCAGATCTACAAATTCTTATAATGTTTTGAACTATTTACATGTATTTTTCAAAACTATTACTAATATATATTATATCTGGGTTAATACTTATAGGTGGGTATATCATATTGGTATGTAGATTTGAAAAAAAATGGCTTGGAGTATATATATTCAATTTTAAATATGTTATTGTATTTAAGTTATAATTCATACCATTAGCTAAAAAAATGGCTTATTGGTTTGTTTTGAAATTAATTAGAAATGTTGGTGGCTACACATTCAATCCAAAGAGTTATTTCAAGACAATGTTGGATCCAAATGAGGTAACGAAACACAAATGTTTTTTTTTATTTAATACAATCCAAATATTGTAATAATCTTATGTTTATAACATATCTATTTATACATATCAATTATTATAGGAAAGAATTTTCATGTGCCCTCAATTTATAACCAACTATTCAGAACAAATGGACTTCAATAAGCCTGGATGGTTCATCGACGCCAACAAAGAAAAAGCGATGGTGTTATTTATGTTTATGAAAGGTTTTTGGTACATAAGTTCTGGGAGTTTAGTTGCTAAGAAGTTTGGATTCACAGAACCCACTATTATTTATCTCTATTTCCGATTTGAGAATAATGAGTTTCTTATGTTCGAAAAAACGTTTCACAAAACTTTTAAGAGGTTGGAGCCTCCTGCTTATGCAAGGCAATTATTTGAAACTATCGACTCGGACAAATATGGTAATGAGATTGGTTGTGATAACTCTAATGAGAAATTCCAAGATATAAATCCAACAGATTTCTCAAAGTTTGATGTCCAGATCACTGATGCAATGGCTAATAGCAACCAAGTATTGGTATGCAATTGTTATCCTTTCATTTCAATTATACTGAATTGACTTATATTTCAAGCAATTTAACCTTATATTTTTTTCCGTTTTCAGCACTTTCCCAAAAAAACTGCAAGACATGTGTTGTTAGAAAATCAGCAAGAAATTAAAGTTAGAGATGTTGAAACCGGAAGAATTTTTAGTGCTCCAATTGTCACATCGAGCCGATCCAAATATGAAAGGTATATCACCGAAACATGGAATGAATACAAAGTGGAGAAAAAATTGAATGCTGGAGATGTATTGAGGTGCACAATCGAACCGCCATCAAGATATATGAATATCGAGATTATACGTCGTCGGTGAAGTGGACTTGAAGATTATTGCGAAGTTATATGAATATGTATTTTTTTTTGTGTATTTACATTGAATATTGAACAAAAACTCAACATGTATTTAATCAAGCACAAATATTTCGGGTATTTATGTAGAAGCAGAACAATTTGTTAAACGCGTAGAGATGGATATCTATTTTTCGTTACCGTCAACTGCAATATCATTAAAAGCTATATATATATATATATATATATATGTGGATGATATGCATACATTATATTTTAGCCTAAGTATTTTATATCATGAATGAAATATATATATATATATATATATATATATATATATATATATATATATATATATATATATATATATATATGAAAGTCAAAATGATAAGTGTTATCATCTAAGTAATTTGTGTCTATGTTCTAATCTATATATATAAAAATGGGTTTTTTCCACCGTGTCTCATTTTAATGTTTCCATATTAGAATGAAATTTACCATATATGATCAATTTTGTATAAAGTACCTTTTCAATGTATACCCTTTGTTGTGATTATTATGATTGAAAACGACAACACAAGTTGGTGTTCTAAATTCTTCATCTTTGATAGAGACACTACCATAAAGTCATAGGTTGGTTTAGGATTGTTAGGGTAATACATTAATTAAATTTGTTTGTTATATTGATAAATCACTTTCAATTTTTATAATACAAACAAACCTTATGACACAATCAGTTTGACTACCATTTGTTATATTTTCCTTTCATGAAGTAGTAATAAAAATCCATCTGTGCTATGTCCAATGTCACTAACATATGTTCACTTTGTGAGCATTGGATGAACATTTTTCATATGTTGTAACTATCAATCTTCACCTTATTAACAATATCAAAGTCTTACCAAGATGATTATGATATGCATACCTAATAAACCTTAAACCAAGCCTCCATTGTTGTACCAACCCTCCATTGTTGTACCAACAATGGAGAATACTCAAGCAAAACTAGCAAGATTTTGTAGAAAGCAAAAACAAAACAGGCACTCCCAGCAAAAAAATGGCTCATCCTCAGGTTTATGTATACTTGCATCTTTGTTATTTCATTAATGGATATAAAGCAAGTTTCTTTATTTTTGAAGTTCTTAACAGTATTGTTTTTTTCTATTTAATATGCATAGGAAATGTTAGAGCAATGGATGTTTCACAAACAAAGTACAAACAGTTTGATGGAATGTGTTCAAACTCACAAAATTCAATTACATCTTTTTCAAATATTGGTATTTATCAATTTCAAATGTCACTTCATAATATCTTTTTTAATTCTTGACTAATTCTTTAAGTTATTATATCAAATGCAGAGAATGTTCAACCAATGGAGAGCAATCCTAACTACAACACTATAAGCAACAAACCAATTGCTAAGAGGAAAGCTGATAGAATTCCTCTGTCACCTTTGAGTCCAGGTATTTGATGACATTTATTTATATGAAACATATATGTTAATGTTATCGGCAATTACCTAATGGAAAAAGAAAATAATATCATTAGTCCTTCTACATTTCGTATATTAGTTCTCATTGATTTTTGTTAACAGATTCTGTTATGACTCAAAAGATATCTCAAGATGAGAACTTAACCATTCAATCAAAAAGAGTCCGTACTCCAAATCCTAAATACTTTTCTCCTTCATCGTGTTTCACCAACACTTTCAATGAGGAGACGATTGTTTATTCCAAATCACAGCAACATACTCAATATCACAGAGGTTATAATGAAAACCTACATTTTTTTGTATATGGTCAAACTATGTATAATTTTCCCAACCAACTAATGTATTGGTCACATTTTAGTATCAGGTTCTAATTCAGTGTTAGATGAAGTTACAAATTCAGCTTCTTCAGAGGTTATCAATCCTACTTTCAAAAGTTCTAATCGAAAAAACATAAGGAAAACTCGACTGCAAAATAGATATATTGGTGTATAAAGATTAGATTTTGAGGATGACACACAAGGTATATAAGTTTCTCAATTCAATAGTTTGTTTATAATCTTATAAATGACATGAATGTTATAGTAACCTTCAGTGCATATCCAAACAGATTCAAATGATGTTCCAGTCAAACTTGATGCTTTCAAATCAACGTTCTATGCAACGTCTGAGACTGAAGGTATGTCATTAACAATATAATTTTCATTAACTCTATTATTAGAATATGTTAACACATTATTAATATAAATATAACTCTCAAATACATGTAGCTATCATTAACTTTGGGCTTCCGGAATTTACATGCACAAAATGCTTTGCTGAACTGTGGTATGAGGAAAGGTCTGAAAAAACAAATTTTACAAACAAAGTTGAGTTCTCTATTTGTTGCCAAAAAGGAGAAGTAAAAATACCTCTGTTACAAAAACCTCCAAAACTATTGCTAGATCTAATCAATGGCGATGATCCGAGGAGCAGAAATTTTAAGGATAACATTAGAGCTTACAATAGTATGTTTGCTTTCACTTCAATGGGCGGTCAAATACACGATACAATCAACAATGGCGGTGGACCTCCTCAATTTATATTAGGTGGTCAAAATTACCATAGAATTGGCTCTTTACTACCAGAGGCAGGAACCACTCCAAAGTTTGCACAGTTGTACGTATTTGATACAGAAAATGAAGTTAAAAATAGAGCTTCGTGTTTTAGGTAACTTATTTGGTTTTCTGAATGTTGTTCAGTCATTATGATTAAAAAACTATGATTTGTTTAACTATATATAAATCTAATATCATGAAATAAATTCATTTTCACAGGCCCGATAACAGTAAGAAAGGAAAAAAAGATACTATTGATCTCTCTTTAGTTAAAGACCTGCAAGATATGGTACATAGTTTGAATCCACTTGCCAAAGCTTATAGGAAAGTCAGAGATGCATTTGAATCTGGCAATCAGTGTCAATTGTCATTACGATTATATCGTAATCGTGAAAAAGATTCTAGAATGCATAATATTCCTACAGCGGATGAGGTTGCAGGTTTGATAGTTGGAGATTTTGAGGATTCAGATATTGGAAGAGATGTCATTATCAATGAACGACAATATGGTTTGACTAGGATTCATGAAACTCATGTGTTGTTCTTGCCTCTTCATTATCCTTTGATCTTTCCACGTGGTGAAAATGGTTGGGAACCAAATATCCCACGTTTTGACACAGGAGAATTAACAAACAAAAAGAAGAGAGAAAGAGTTACGATTAGAGAATTTATTGCTTTTCGAATTCAAGAAAGAAAAATGGAATTTGGCAACATTCTTTATGCAAAAAGGTTGTTTCAACAGTTTGTTGTTGATTGTTACACCATGTTAGAAGCACAGCGCTTATCCTTCATAAGAGAAAACCAATCAAAAATCCGTCAAGATGTTCTTAGTGGTCTCCAAGAAGCTGTTGATAGGGGTGATGTAGATGCTTCATTAGTTGGCAAACGTATTATTATTCCCGATTCTTTTACCGGAGGTCCGAGATATATGTTCAACAATTGTCAAGACGCAATGGGAATTTGTAAGAGGTTTGGTTATCCTGATCTATTCATTACAGTAACATGTAATGCAAATTGGCCAGAAATACGTGACTTCATTCTACCCAAAGGTCTTCAACCATCTGATCGACCGGATATTGTTTGCAGAGTGTTCAAAATGAAGTTAGATCAAATGATGTTTGACTTCAAAAAAGATGAAATATTCGGCAAGGTTATAGCAGGTAAATATGTTGTAAATTACGACTACTTACATTTTACGAACTATTGTTTGTTGACCTTAACTTAACATATAAATCATGAATTGATAATATATTATTGTTGTGTTATTAAAATAGGCATGTATACTATTGAGTTTCAAAAAAGAGGGCTTCCACATGCACATATGTTAATGTGGTTAGATGGTAAACACAAGATCAGTAAGGGTCGTGATATTGACAAGCTAATATCTGCTGAAATACCTCATCCTAAATTATACCCAAAACTTCATAGTGTGGTTGCTCAATTTATGATGCACGGTCCATGCGGCGATGCCAATCGCAGTTCTCCTTGCATGAATGGTGGTCGTCAATGCTCAGAATTCTTTCCAAAGAGATTTAAATCATCAACCACTATTGATGAAGATGGTTATCCATCTTACAAGAGACGTGATACCGGAGTAGTTGTAGAAAAAAAGGGAGTGAAGCTGGACAATGGCTATGTCGTGCCTTACAATCCGTTTCTTTTGATGAGGTATCAAGCTCATATTAATGTTGAAGCTTGCAATAAGTCCAATGCAATAAAGTACTTATTTAAATATGTTAATAAAGGTCCTGACCGGTCAAATGTTCAGATCTCAAATGGGAAAAGTGTTGCAAAAGAAGGGGAGATTGTTGACGAAATTAAGAGATTTTATGACTGTCGATATCTTTCTCCGTCTGAGGCTGTTTGGAGACTGTTTGCATTCGACATTCATAAAAAATTCCCAGCTGTTATTAGATTGTCTATTCATTTAGAAAATCAACAATATATAAGATTTGATGATAATAGTCAACTTCAGAATGTTGTCAGTTACCGTGAATCGGTCGACACAATGTTCCTTGCATGGTTTAATGCAAATCTGGAATATGAAGAAGGTCGTGCATTGACTTATGCAGAATTTCCAACAAAGTTTGTTTTTAATGTTCAAGAGAATTGTTGGCAACCAAGGAAGCAGGGTTTTAGCATCGGAAGGCTTACATATGTACCTGTGGGGGCTGGTGAATTGTACTACTTGAGGGTTTTGTTGACAAAGGCAAGGGGTTGTACAAGTTACGAAAGTATCAAAACAGTTAATGGGTAAATATGCAAAACGTTTCAAGAAGCATGCAGTGAATTGAACCTATTGAAAGATGATCAGGAATTCAAAGATGGACTTAAGGAATCTTATGAATCAGCTACAGGTGGTCAGATGAGAAGTTTGTTTGTTAGATTGTTGAACATGAATACAATGAGTAATCCATATGATGTATGGATTTCTACTTGGAAATTATTAGCTGATGGTATTCTTTATAACAGAAGAAGAGCACTAAATCTTCCAGGTATTAAATTATTTGTTCACTTTATTAATAAGTATGTGATATATTATATGCATACCATTGTTGTTCTAATTTGAATATTATTTTGTTGTAGAATTGCAACTTACTGACGATGAGTTACAAAATCTTTGCCTAATTGAGATTCAAAAATTGTTGATGAGGAATGGAAGATCATTGTCTGATTACAAGTCAATGCCTCAACCTATATACGAAGATGTCAACAGGTTTGAAAACAAACTCATAGCGGATGAACTCAGTTACAATATAGTTCAATTAGGTGCTCTCCATGCAAGTTTATTGCAACAATTAACCGAAGAGCAACATTATGTCTATACAAAGGTAATGACATCTGTTTTGTCTGAAAGTGGTGAATTTTACTTTTTGTACGATTATGGAGGCACCGGTAAGACTTTTTTATGGAAAACACTTTCCGCTGCCTTAAGATCTGAAGGTAAAATTGTACTTAATGTTGCTTCTAGCGGTATTGCTTCGCTATTACTACCTAATGGAAAAACTGCTCATTCAACCTTTTGCATACCATTGGAAATCAATGAGAAATCTACTTGCAATATTACACAAGGTTCTCACAGAGCTGATTTGTTGAGGGCAGCAAGTCTTATCATATGGGACGAAGCTCCCATGATGAATCGCCATTGTTTTGAAGCATTTGATCGTACACTAAAGGATTTGATGTCAAAGGTAGATCCAGACAACAAAAATAAGCCATTTGGAGGAAAGGTTGTCGTTCTGGGTGGAGACGTTAGACAAATTTTGCCAGTAGTTAGAAAAGGTTCAAGAGGATATATTGTTAATAGAACAATATGCTCATCAAATTTATGGAGGCATTGCAATATTTTGAAGCTAACAAAAAACATGAGGTTGAAAAGTGATTCAACAGATAAGTCAGAAGCTGAACTTAAAGAATTTGCAGATTGGATTTTAAAAATTGGAGATGGCCTGCTAGATCAAGATGTCAATGGAGAGGCACAAATTAAAATTCCTGAAGATTTGTGTAGTTTAGAAGTTGATAACCCGTTGCTTAATTTGGTTAACTTTGTTTATCCAAATATTGTAGCAAATCATGGCCAACCAAATTGTTTTGAAGATCAAGCAATACTTGGGCCAACTTTAGATGTTGTTGAACAGGTAAATGATTTTGTGCTATCTATGATTCCTGGTGAAGAAAAAGAATACCTCAGTTGTGATACACCTTGCAAGTCTGATGAAGATTATGAAGTTCAAAGCGATTGGTTTACATCAGAGTTCTTAAATGATATTAAATGTTCAGGGATACCCAATCATCGCATAACACTAAAAGTTGGTGTTCCTATTATGTTGTTGCGAAATATTGATCAAGCTAGCGGACTTTGTAATGGTACTAGACTACAGGTTAGGGACTTGGGCAAAAATATTATAAAAGCTTCAATTATCACTGGAAAACATGCTGGTGAAATGATATTTCTTCCAAGGATGGACTTAGTACCTTCAGAATCTGGGCTTCCTTTCAAATTTTCTCGCCGTCAATTTCCTATATGCTTATGCTTTGCAATGACAATTAATAAGAGCCAAGGACAGTCAATGTCCAAGGTTGGACTGTACTTACCTCGGCCAGTCTTTACACATGGTCAGCTGTATGTAGCCATTTCAAGAGTGACAACCAAGAGAGGCTTGAAGATACTTATATTAGACGAAGATGGGAAGCCATGCACCACTACTCTAAATGTGGTATATCCGGAGATTTTTGAATGTTTGTAGAACACTTGGCATGTACCATTAACATCAGGTGATTGTACTCTTTGACTTATTTAATAAGTTATTTTTCTAATTTACCGATTAGTTTATGATTAATATAGGAAACCTTATAAGTTGTGTAATTTATTATATTATGACACATGTTCATATATACTTGCAGGTTTATGGTATTATGAAGGAATCATATTTTGAACACCAGATGATGAAATATTGATCCAATATGATCATTGCAACGTCATGTATTTGAATTTGTTTATTTAAACTTTTGTAACAAGGTTCAATACCTTTGCAGTTAATATATATTAATTGGTATTTATGTTACTTTGACACCGGTGATAGTCTACCATGTTTTTTGAATGTTACTTCTGTTATGGTATTGGAATGTTGCAGTATTTTGTTGCAAATTTAGTCAAGGTCATATTGATTTATGTTGGTTACATGTTAAACTTTAATTAAATCATCAACATATTGATTATTGGGCATTATATTTGCTTATATATATGTTTCAGATTCATTTACAAATAACATGACAGCCTGTACCATTCATATACACTATAGATCAACATGCTAGACAAATACTTAAATGGATTAGTTTTCAATTACAAATTTGATATCTGTTGTAGCAGATGAATTTAAATATTGAAGGACTCCATGTCATAAGGTCTTGGGAGATGAATATCACTAATGTTCATGCAAATGGACAAAATATCTTGGTAAAGTATATTTTTTATTAGTATATCATTCATATAAATTTATTTGGTTACATAAATTTGTATTTTAATGTTGGAATTTTACATTGTCCATCATTTCCCTACAAGCATAATTCGAATGTGTTTGGGACCTCAACAAAACAATATTCATATGGTTCTAGACAACACAAATATTTCTAACTCTTAATGTTGTTATCATCAATTAACATTGATATTTGTCAAATAAAAAATCACTAACTCTTTATGTGTGTTTGTTAATTATGTTTATCATTTCTAACTCTCTACAATAATTTTTGTTTCAAGGCTCTTGAGTTGTTGCGCTTTTTTGGTTTATGTGTAAACTATAATGGCAAATATACTATTATATGTTATTGTCTAAGTGTTGTATTCAAACTATATTAGTTCTTTATTTAAGAGAAAAAACAAATCGTCGCCCGTGCGTTGCACGGGTCCTCCGACTAGTGATTCTACATTTTGTACAAGTAGATGTATGTTAGGAACCATATAAGGGATCTTCAAAGCTTTAACTTGTTTGAAGAATCCAAGATCCTCAAAAGGTTGATCTGCATGATAGTTAAGCATCATGCAATTTCCATACTCCTTCCTTAGTTGTCTCTTTTCTTTCTATCAAATTGTCTTAAGAGAAGACAAATATAATATTGTTTTATTGTGGATTTTAAATATTTCGTAGACTTTAGTCAAAAAAAATGTTTCGTAGACTATCATAAAAAATGTTCCCTCATCAACCATAAAAAAGATTAAAAAGAATGTTTCGTAGATTTATTTTTACAAAATATGAGGGTTGGATCAGAATTAATGTTATTCTCGTGAACTAATATACGAAGAAAAAAAAACTAAAATGTAATTTTGATCTCTTTATTTTATTTTATTTTTAAATTTTGATACCCTATTTTAAAAACTAATTATTTGATCTTTCATAGTCCATTTTATTTATTTTTTCAGAATTTTGATCCTTATTTCATTTTTAAGTCACTTTTTGATGATGTGATTTATTCATTTATGACGTATCATTACTTAGAAGACATATTTTTACTAATAGAAATATTCAATAAACTAAACTTTTTAATAAAAAAAAAAAAAAAGCTTTTTAAATCCTAAAACCACCCCTCTCTAGGATTTGCACAAGCCCCTCACCCTAAATTTTATAATTTATTAAAAAATAAGCATTTTTCCAAAAATATTACATTTGTATTATTGTCATGATAATGTTTAAGTTTCTAAACATATGAGGAAAAAAAATATATTACACTATTAAATTGTCATTTCACCCCACTTTTTTTATATGAAAATAGATTATTTTTTATGCTTAATACAGTTTTAATCACTCAAGTTTCACAATTGTGCGATTTTGGCCTCTAAATTTCAATTTGCAATTTTAACCGCCTAAGTTTCACAATTGTTCTATTTTAACCCCCTAAGTTTCAATTGCTCGATTTTGACCCCCCAAGTTTATCCATTTTGCAATTGTTAGTACCTGTTGACTTTTTTGACTAAAAATTGCTCATGTGACATTTACACGATCAATTAATCTCGATTAAAATCAAAATATATAATATTTCAATTTTTTCTTACAAAGTATAATATTTCAATTTTAGAACTTGAAAAAAAATTCTGTACCAAAAAAAAAAGAACTTAAATTTTTTTTTAGTCCTCTATATATATGTGAATTCAAAATGAAATGTTTCAAATCTAGCAGTTGGAGGAATCATTCAAGAGGGTTAAAAATTTGAATTAATGTGATTTATTTAAGGATAAAATTTAGGTGCATTTTGTTATGCAATTTTTGTATATATATTTTTTGGTCAAATAGTCTATTAATTAAAATTTCATCTTTTAATTTATTTAATTATAAAAAAAAATATAAAATATTTTTTTGGTTTACAATATTCGCAATGGGGATCGAACGTAAAACCTCATTCATACTACCTAAATCCCTCACTGCTGCACCAAACCTAACATAGTTTCTTAATAAAAAAAAATCATCTTTTAAAATAAAAATAAGTAAGAAACACTTTTGTTTTTATTTTTATTAATTGAGATATTTAGTCAAAAAGAAATAGATTTATTTAGAAGAGATTTATTAGCATTACCTTAACTCGTAAGAGACCGCGGTGACTGCGTGTGAGAGTCCAATCCAAGTCGGTTTGTGTTATTAAACGATAGAGAAGCTATAATTTCTGAACTCAAATTCTCAATCAAACGTTGAATTCATAATTTCAATTTGAATGGCGAAACTTGAAGCAAAGTTAGGAATGATCGTTGACAAGGTCGGTCAATTCTTCTCCGGCAACGACCTTCTTCCCATCTGCGATTCCGATATCATCGCTGTATGTATATTCTCTTTCAATCTTAGGCTTTTTGCTTTCAACCTGTTAATTCAATTTCATACCTCAATTTGTTAATTCATCACTTCAATCACGTGGTTACATTACATCCACTTGCAGAAAATTGAGAATTTAGGTTCAATTTCGATTAATTTCTAGATCATGGAAGCTTCTTAATTCAAATTAGTTTATATATTTTTTGTTAAATGAAAAGAAGCTAAAGGTTAGAACCTATTATGATGATATTGAGATGCATAAGCATAAGTTAATTTCAATTTATACAAGAGGCTATTGTTTCAAAAACTTTTGTTATTATAATTTCATGTATGTTTCTTGTCAAGTTTAGTTAGACCGGGAGTCTGCTTGGATTGACTTATTTGAGTTTAGTTACTAGCATAAGCACTTGTGAGGCTGTTTGAGAGAGAGAGCTTATAAATAAATCTCTTCAGGATGCTTATGAAAACAACTTATAATATGAAGCACAAACACTGTCAGACACCGTCCCGACACCGGTTATGGAGAAAAGTGAGGGATTATTAGCCAAAAGATAGACATACACATTATTAATAAGAAGTTGTTAGAGAGAGAAGAAGAATCAGGAATTCAGTTGTTTAATCTAATTTTGCTTTTTATCTGGCCCGTTCATCTAATTTCTTTATGTACACGTGTCAGTCATCTGTTAAAGATACTGGAAAACCGGAGGACATTAGTAATGGAGCCGATCCAAACTCCCGTTCTTTCTTTCCTTCCTGGTGAAACGCATTGCTCTGTTGCAACTCGTGTTTTGTCCCCTTTCTCTCTCTCTCTCTCTCTTTCAACTTCTTATTAATAAATAAACTTTCATTTCAACCCTCCCACTCACTCCACCAACATTCAACACAACAAACTTGTCTTCTCTTCTTTCATTTCTAACTAACTTCCTTCATGCAGCCTTGTAGCAGAGAAATGCAATCCCTCAACTCCCTCTTCAACTCTTCTTCAGAAATCCCCATTCCTCAACTCCAAAATCACTCACAGATCCAAATCAACAACGACGACGCATTCCATAACGACGATTTTCTCAAACAAATGCTCTCCAATCTCCCTCCATCTTCTCCATGGACTCTTGACCCTAACAATCCTAAACCCTTATGGGACCCTAATTCCGACGAAAATGTCACTTTCCCTAATTACGACGTTGAACAACACAACAACCTTTCCTCCAAATTTCGTAACCACCAGATCACTGACAAATCCGCCGCTGCTCTCATGCTTCTCATGCCTACTGCCGCCGATTCAGGAGTTCTTCACATGCCTGCTGACTTTGACTCCTCTCAAAACGATGTCGTTAACGCTTCCTCCGTGAGTATTAATATTTTCTCACACCGTTAATTATTTAACAACGTTATTCTCTTCTTTTTCTTTTTTTACTGAATATTTTATTCTTAGCTTTTACAGGCTGGTGACGGTTCCGTTCAAGCTCTCTTCAACGGTTTTTCCGGATCTCTCCACGGTGTCGCCACCAATCAAACTCACCATTTTCAACCTCCTCAGGTTCTATTCCATTTTTTTCTTAATTTTTTCATACAAGTTTTAAACACAAAATTAAAATTAATAATTTATTACTTCATTTTAATTTAATTCTTTAAAATTTGAACGATTGGGGCAGAGTTTTGGAGGTGGTTCGGTGAGTGCAACCAACCAGGCTCCGGCGAGCGGTGCACCGGCTCAGCCGAGGCAGAAAGTCAGGGCTAGGAGAGGTCAAGCAACCGACCCACACAGCATTGCTGAGAGAGTATGTTTATGTTATGATAATTTCACACTATGACGTGTTTGGTTGTCCAGAAAATTGAGCACAATAAATAACTCTAGTTGTCATTTTCAGTGTAGCAATTAATATACTTATGAAAAACGCCAAAACGTGCATATTTTTCAGAGAAAATGCGATTGTTTGTCAGTGGCTAACAGAATACTGTACTACTATATGTGTTTGTTAGGGGCCTACTCTCATTCTGTTTCTGATTTTAAAATCGCTTTGTTTTGTTTCCATTTGGTTTAAGGTGCAACAAAAAAAATATAATTTGGTAGTAATTTTATTGTATGTATATGTATATATGTTTGCAGTTGCGAAGGGAAAGAATTGCTGAGAGAATGAAAGCATTGCAGGAACTTGTTCCTAATGCTAACAAGGTAAATCTTCAATTTAATTAATTATGTTTTCTTTTGTGATTAGTAGAAGTAGGAGTGATATACAAATTCAATCTTCATGTGATATGTTTTAGTAATTAATTATTAAGCTTAGAAGTTAGAATGATCATGGTTCATTCGTGCGTTTACATGTCCACTTCTTTTTATTTTAATATATCATGAAATTTTATAGACTCAATAATTTTCTATCTCAAGATGTGTTTAACTAATTAAAAAACATAAGATGAGACAATAATAAACATAATGTAATGGGTCTGTCTATCCTTGTTGAAATTTTAATTATTTGTTTGTTCTGTGGGGTGTGACAGACAGACAAGGCCTCCATGCTGGATGAGATCATCGATTATGTGAAGTTCCTACAGGTTCAAGTCAAGGTAAGAAGATTCTCCTCTTTTTCTTCAATGTTTTTAGCAAATTTACAAAAACATTGTTTCTACTAAAAAAATATATTTATATAATAATTTTGTAACATTTTTTTTTTCTTTCATAACTTCAATAATTTGAGAGAATCTAAGTAGGACTATGATTTCAAAATTACTCCTATTTAGCTAGAATTTACTTTTTTTTAATAAACTCCCAACTATCTAATTAGAAGTAAAAAAAATATTCATTAATTCTTTGTTTTAATAAACTCCCAACTATCTAGTGTATACATTTTGTTTCTAACTTGGTTACGTAATTGGATTTACAGGTTTTGAGTATGAGCAGATTAGGTGGAGCAGCAGCTGTAGCTCCCCTTGTTGCTGATATGTCCTCCGAGGTAATTTTCCCAACAATTTTCCACTTTCTTTCTGAATTTACCAAAGTTATTACTGTATTTTTAGCATAAAAGAAACTTTTGTTGTAGCTTTCTTGTTGCAATTATTCTTCAAAAAAAGATAAGAAAAACTCACTTTTCTCCTACTTTTTTTTGGTTACTTGTTTCTTTCTATTTCAATGAAATTCATAAAGAAAAAATATAATTAAAAAAATCTTTCAAAATATAAAAAACTTTTTCTTCTATACAAAATGTACTACATTTTTTTTTTTTCTTTTTTATATACCGAATATCTTGTGCGCATAACCGTATAGACTAATCACTCAAATTTCATACAACTTAAATACATGACAAATTCTCCCTTTCATTAAGTCCCATTAATAAATGATGATGCACCTATTACAAGAAATTGATTGAAATATTAGATATAAACATGTTGGAATTTTCCATAAGAAGAAATACTCAGCATCCATTAAACAATGTACTAGTAGTGATGAGTCTTCTCTTCTCACACGATCCTACTACTACTACTTTATATTTTTTGTTGGCTTTAGCTCATACATTAATCAATCAATTCTGAAATTCTCAATCACCATAAAACGACAAACCAAAAGTAGCACGCGTGTCTACTTTCTCAGATTCCACTCTCTCCTCCTCTAACAGTACCGCCACGTGTTCTTTTGTCCTTTGCAGGGTGTTAGTGACTGCGTCCAAGCCAACGGCAACGGTGGGGTCCACACCAGAAACCCTAAAACGGCGTCGTCTTCAAACGAAAGCCTCACAATGACAGAACATCAGGTGGCAAAGCTAATGGAAGAAGACATGGGATCCGCCATGCAATACTTACAAGGCAAAGGTCTCTGCCTCATGCCTATTTCTCTTGCAACTGCAATCTCTACAGCCACGTGTCACACTAGGAGCCCTTTGATCAATGCTGCTAATAACAATGTTAACAACGGTAATGGTAACCATGTTGTTGCATCTAACGGCGATGGGCCATCCTCTCCCGGAATGTCCGTTAATAGCATTGTCAAAGATGCTAACTCCGCTTCTAAGTCGTAGACACCGTTTGGTTTGGTTGACTTTTGGTATTACAAAAAAACAAAAGGGAATCATCTAAGATGTGCTGAGCTTGAAAACAAAAATGACGGGAATTTCTCAAGTCTGGGAAAATAATGCGTCACACGTCGTATTTACCTAGACTTTAGGAGATGCTAATTTTCGTGTTAATTAATTTCAATATATTGATTATCAAAACCTTATCAATTTTCTAGAGATTTTTATTTTTGTAATTTTCTTTAGTTTTTGGCCATGATTTAGTATATTATGTTATACTGTTCCTTTGCATTAAACGTTTATAATTGTATTTAATTTCTATAAAAAATTCAATTGTGATTTAGATCAACCAAAATTTCTTCCAAGATATTCTATTACCCTTAAAATTTGCACATTGTTTGTGAATAGAAATCAAGAATAGTTTATCCCCTAAGTTTAGCTCAATTGGTAGGGATATCGCACTATATGTGCAAGAGCCCGGGTTTGAATCCGGGACACTCTACTTATTCACCTTAAACCAAAAAAACACAAAAGTTTATCCCCTTGAGTTTAGCTCAATTGGTAGGGATATCGCACTATATGTGCAGAAGTCCGGGTTTGAATCCGGATATCGCACTAAAGGTGGATTTTCTAGCCACTAGCCTACTTGACCAAATAAAAAAAAAATCAAGAATAGTTTAAGTTTATAAACCATCCATATTTCTCAATTCATGAGCAACATGACATCTTTTTATAAAGGACAAAAAAGTTATACAAGAGTTGAGAATATCTTAGAAATCAAGAATAGTCTCTGTGTTTCAAAGCTAGCTAGACTAATTTTTTTGCGGAGATCAAATATAAAAAATAATTAAAATATTTTTAAATTTATGTATAATATTATGACATTTTAAGATTAGTCCCCAAATAAATTTTATTGAATTTTTTTTAGAGAACATCATTGAATTTTAATTTGTACATTTGTGAATTCTTACGAAAGATGATTGTTTTAAGTTTTAGTATTAATTTATCCTTAAAATGAAAAAATATAGACTAAAATTGAACAAAATTATCACAATAAGTAGTATAAAACATAAATTATAGAAACAACAAAGAAAATACAAACTTATGTATGAAATTAAATAGACTAACAATCATACTAACAATGAATTGACTTAAGTGTGGAAACTTCACTTATATCATGGTAATATAAAAAAGACTAACAATGTAATTTATACAAATAAGTTATTTAATTTGCAAGAAACTCGTTGTACATTTTATTTTGGTTTTGTCTTGACAATTTTTATTGTCAAAATGACTTTCTTTATATTTGTTGTAGAGACTCAGAGTGTTGAAATAAATATATCAAGTGATAATTTTTTACATTTTTATTTGTAATTAGTTTTTCATTTGCTTGGACTAATAGTTAAAGATACATTATTGAAGTATAGTTAAATATGCGAATATATTTATTTATTCAAATAAAATAAATTTTTTGAAATAGCCAAAGTTGCTCCATTGTTTGGGGTTGTTTATGAAATTATGAGAGTTTAAGCCACACATGATGGCAAGGCTGACAAACCTTACTTTCCTTACCTCCCTTGACCTTATTACTGTGATACACCTACAAATTTCATATTGCCATAAAATTGTGGCCAAAGATAATCTTTAAACACACTATTTAGGAGAAATGTAATAAGGGATAATGGAAGCAAAAATAATGTTTATTTTGGCCATAAAAAACCCAAATTATATATATTCAGAATAATTCTTAGCCTAAATATAAAAATTGGTCTCAAACATGTAGTTTTTGTTAAGATTCGGTGATTGGAGAAGTAATACAATGTTGTGTTTGAGATACACTTACTAAGTTAAGGATTTGACAACGAAAAACCAATAGCCAATAGATGCAAAGTAAACAGTGTTTATAGTAAACATGTAGTGATCCACGATAGTGGGGAGCAACTAAAGAATCGAGTCGTGCGGATGAAGGGGATTATTTATCCGGGAAATGAAATGCCCACGTTTTGATGATTAGTGTGGAAAATACTAATTAATTTAGGAGAAAGAAAAAAATGGATGGTTGCAATCCTCGAGAGAGGAGATATAAGATTTTATTTATTTATTTTTATGGAAGAAGGTTATATAAGATCTAGTGTGGTAGTCGACAAATCCTAGCTCAAATGGTATAAATATCGAAATTGCTAGTGTCAGGCACCATGATTGGGGTTCGATCCCTGGTTACTTCACTTTGTGTGTATGAGTTTACAATGACTTTGTCATTTTGTCTATCAACAAAAAAAAAATCTAGTGTGGTAATGAAAAATTGGACCATCTAATCTAACTGTTGAAATTAGACCATATTAATTCACACACACAAAGGTGTGAAGAAGCAGAAAAGAAATAAAAGTAAAAGAAGGGTGAGCGATGAGAATTTATCAAATCAAGCTTGTCACCGTAACCATATTTGCAAGCAATCAAAACATAGATTAACTTCTTGATAAATATAATTGATCTCGCAATTTTAATATGGTCGATCTATGACCCATAAAACGTTTTGAAGCAAATGGAAATTATGAACACAACGAGTTAGAAAGTTTCTCTTCCGACCCCTTGCCATTCTTTTTTACCCCCAATATTCTAATTTTGCACCTGCAGAAAATTTCAGTTCGAAAAAACTGAATTTTTTTGTAGTGAAAATTCAAAGAAATTTCGGTTTATAGAAACCAAAAAAAAAAAATCAAGGCAGAAAACCTTCGATTTTTAAAAACCGGAATTTTTTGCAAGGGCAAAATAGGAAATTCATGAGATAGAAAAAAATAGGGGGGTCGCTTGAGAAATTTTCTCTAAAGGGTCCATTCTCAACAATAATGGGAGAAAGTCATTCTACTAGACATTCTTAAATCATAGACAAGGGCCCAAAGTTCTGCCATAATTGAAGTTGAACTCCCTTATGAGACCCCCACAACAAAAGTTGCAAGCCAAGTCCTAATATAAACCCATCAATATTAAGTTTGATGTAAGATGCGGGATGACGATGAGTTGAGTACAAATATCTTTAAAAATTGCGAAAAAAAAGTTCAGTAGCAAGGATGTTTGTGAGAAAACAATATGTTTTCTATCATGCCACAACATATTTGTCATGATACCACTTATATTAGTCACGTAGGAATAAAAAAAGTGCTCCAATTATCATCATCCATAGTAATGAAACGTCAAAATCACAGCTCTGATTCTCTGATATTTAAGTTTGACCATGTACCGTCAAATATATTGACAGTACATAACATAAAATAAATGGTCAAACTTAATTTATGGCAATGGATGACCTAGAATATTGTTGGTATCATGACACATTAGTTCAACATCTTTTGAATATGGTTCTTGAGAAGGGGGAAGAGATGCCATTGCTTTTACTATGAACGGTGTGTTAATCTTAATGATTATATTTTGAAGTTATTATATAGCTTATGTCTCTCCCTCTGGGTGGAGTTTGAGGGATTGACCTTGTATTTCTATTCTTAGTAGATGACTAAAAAAATATATTCAATTACCATTAGGTGTTTAACAAACAAAAAAAAAAGTGGAATTTTAGAAAGAGACGAGTTCAAGCAATATGGAGAGGTTCGTTTAACGAATTAGGAATAACACCTACAAGGTTATAACATAACACATGATTGGACTGGGAAGACCATAGCCCCACCCAAGGACATAACTTCTGCAAGAGAAGCTTCTTTCCCTTTTTGCTTTCTGTCAAAATTGTAGATCACTAATCCTCCTTAGTTGATACACTCGGAGTGATTCTTTCATTTTGTATATATATATATATATCAATAACACACGGATACATGTTTATCCACAATTCAATCCAACTTATCACAGATCATGCATGCTATTTGATGATCAATGAAACTTGAGCAGGATTTCTACCATTCTCAATTACTTGGATACATAAAACGGAGATCCTTGTTGTCACTGCTAAAACTATTTACACATAACACAATTATACATAATACGCCTAAATACAAACCGTCTCTCCACTATCACTTAAAGAAGAATGAATACATGCATCTCTTTTGTCTAGTTTTTCGTCACGCTGATTGAGCCGAGTAGATTCGTTTAAAGGGAATGCTCTCTCTTAACACCTGTTTGTTCATTCACTGCTTAAAACCAAGTATCTCACCTCTTTGACCAAGAAATGTATCGGTCTTTCATTTGAATATAAGTGTTACATATGCATATCTGGTACCAATATGCATGGTTGCCTAAAGTTCTCATAAACAGGGAAGCCCCCAAAATATCATTCTTGGATGTCTAACCTCATTAAAACATGTGCCAATGCCATATATCTCAGCAATCAAACAAGCAAGTTGATAATGACAGAAAACAGAGGTGACAATACAATACAATTCAATGAAGAAACAGAGACGGCAATTGTATGATTTTTCTGCTTTTTATACACTTTTAAAGTCTTACGTATTTAATCCTTAAAATTTTTTTTTTTTTCTCTTTTCGTCAGTCTAAACTTCAGGAGGCAATCCAAAATCCTAGTCAGCCTCCAGACCAAGCGTTTCGGTCTTTGTTTGGTAAAGAAAAATCCGGCAAAATTCGTTGCTATGGAAAAACAGCCACACCATCAATGTTAAAGAAAAAAGAAGAAATTGCTACTATTAAGAAACAATATGAAGGTGAAATTAGTAGCATGAAGGAGAAGATGGAAGCTCATGAGTCATTAACACAAAAGAAGATGGAAGCATATGAGTCCCTTCTAAAATGTGTGATGATGCAACAAAACCCAAATTTAAGTGAAGATGATGTGAATAACATGATGGGACAAGCTTTGGGAATTGAAAGTGTAGTACACCATTCGTCTACATCGACCCATATTCCTGAAAAGGTATGACATATATATATATATATATATATATATATATACTTGTTAAATTTGATTTTATGTTCATGCTTAGTCCTTAGAACCCTAGGAAAGATACCACTTTAAATTGCTTGGATGTTCTGCTGCATTTATTCGGTTTGTGCAGGGTAGTAACTAAGGTTGTTTTTTATTCTCATGTTGTGATTTCGGAGGTGGTTAGGACTGTTTATCTTCTGTTTTGACTTTTAGTTATTATTATTGATTTTGGAATTTTGGAACTGTTTTGATTTTTAAGCTTATTGTTTGTAGTTTGTTTTGATTTTGAGTTGATTTTGGGACTGTTAATTGATTTTGTGACTGGTTAGATTTATACACAAACATAATCAACAAGGTTCTTTGATTAATTGATTTTGGCACTGTTCTATGGTTAATTTGCTTCATAAGCTATGTAAATTGATTATTAATTTTGCATCATTTAATTTTAGAGACAAGAGATTTTTGGTTCCTAGAGCAAGTTTTGAGAATGTGAATGTTGTGCAACCGGAAGCCGAAGTAGAAAAACCATCACCTAAGAAATCACACTTATTTTCTAATATTCCTCAACTAGTCTCCATTTCTCTGCAATGGGCCAATAGCGTCTAATTAAGAGCTGTTTTTATTAGGTGTTATTTTATTATTTAGAGGTTGGTGCAAAATTCAGCTTCTGAATTTGGGGCATTAAGGTGTCTATATAAGTTGATCACCAAAACATGTCTTCATCTCATCACAGTAAAATTAAGGTCTATATATATATATTTTCACTCTTACAATTTGGTAAATACTCTTTTGAGATAACATGATTAATTGGAAAGAAACTATCATAAGATGTGTTGTTTATTCTGTTCACTACCACTTTCATGATTTGTTATGTTTACGGGTTACATGTGATTATGAGTTTATTGCATATGTGATTTTTAAGGATGCTTATGCCCTGGAGACTACATTATTGCTGAATGTATGACTCTTATCTTCTTTGTTTGATTTCATGGATCAACTTAATACATAATGGACTTCCTTATTCTTTTCGATTTTTGATTGTGTGCTACTGATAGATATTTATAATTTAAAGTGCATGAAAATTTTGCCCAGGCTCTATTAAAATCCTGGCTCCGCCGCTGGTGATAAGTATCACAAGAGGTTGTGGTTGGCTATTCCCCTTTTTCTTAGCATTGGTAGTTTGGTATTTTGGATAAGTTTTGCTTGCTCTCATTTGTATTGGGGTTTTTTGTTTTTAGCTCTCATGTACTCTGTTAGAGACTCCTTTGTATTTCCATGGGCATATCTTATGCGTGTTCTAATTTAATCTTTTTACCTTTGCAAAAAAAATATTATTTCAATGAGTCACTAATTATAAGTTTGAGTATACTTCGCCTTCTTTTATTCATATAATTTTTTTCTCTACAATTTGGACCCGAAGATCAAGATGAATGAAGCATTGCAATGCATGGAAGACTTTTTTTTTTTGAAATGCAAGACATGGTTGCTTTGGACTTTTGGAAGTAAACACTTGTTATTATTGAGGAATCGTTGATTGATTTTTTGTTGATGATGTTGTAATATTTTGTAAGACTTAATTACGTTAATGTACTATGTTTGTTTTACTCAATGATTACTATTTTCTAATTAATGTTTAGTTATTTAAAACAATATTAATTATTACTACAATTTAGAAAAATGCATACATGACATATGAAAGAAATATACAGATGACAATGTGTTTTTTATTTGTGTGGCCAAAAATTATAGACCACAGTTTTATTAATATTGGTCTGTTGCCTATTCTCTTTAGCAACCTTTTATTTGTGTGGCCAAAAGGTTATAGTCCATGGTTATGTTTGTGGAATTTGTGGTATAACGTACAACAACAATTAAAAAAATGTGGCCTAATGTACAGGCAACGCGTACAAAACTGTGGACTAATGTATAGGCAACTATTAATAAAGAGTGGATTAATGTACAGGAAACCCTTGCTAAAGCGTGGACTAATCTAAGAAAATGTGGCCTAAACCAAACCGTGGCCTAAAACCAATCAAATAACAGTGGCTCTTGTGAAAGTTATACGCCACGGTTTTTTGTTATCCGTGGTCTAAACTGAACAAAACCGTGGCTTTTGAGAAAAGGCCACGGCCGCATACACCACATCTTATAAACAGTGGACTAACGTGATAAAACCGTGGACTAAACTTTAGGCCACTAGTTTTTTGCCTTTGGACCACCCTTTTTGACATGTTGTCTATGATAAAAAATGCTGTAGTGAGATAAGGAGAAATAGACACGAGGAATTTTATACTGGTTCCTCCCACAAACGGGAGTAGTCCAGTCATCTTGTACTTCCAAGAGATTTCACTATAATCACTTAAGATTATACAAATGCTTAAGCACACAAGCAATAGACTTCAAGTTGCTCAAGCACACAAGCAAGAGACTTCAACAAATCTTATACAAGATAAGATAGAATAAACTATAAGCACCTAAGACTTTAACTCTTTCAAATATAAACAAATACATAGTATTAGAACTTCTTGACAATGAAGCTTTCAGAGTTTGAGTCTTGTGCGTATGTTTTCTAATGATAACTTTGAGTATGCAGGAGTTGTGTTGTAGTTGATAATTCAATCAAGTTCAGTTTTTGTAGTTTTCCCGGTCACTCAAGTCTTGTATTTATAGGCAGGAGGAATGTGGACGTTGAGGATGACCGTTGCGCAAACTTAGCTGTGTTGGTAGTGGAGCTTTAACCTATTCCGAATGAGATAAAGAGCTACCACTACTAGCGCTTTGAAGACTTCAGGGCCCGTTTGGTGCGTCGGATAGGAAGACAGGATAGCATAAAATTAACCTATCCAATTGTTATCCGTTGTTTGGTGCACCAATAGGAAATCATACATTTAACCTATTACTAATCCTATCATATTGCCCCTTTGTTATTTTAATCCTTAGTTTAGGCTGGGTTAGCAACCTGATAGCATAATATTAACCTAGCGGGTGTTCACCCATCGATCCTCAGCTGCTCGCTTTGTGCTTCTTCTTTTTTCTTTTTTTTTTCCTTCACGCTGACGCTTCTCTCTTCTCTTCAGGTGATTATCGATTAATTACTTCTGACTTGCTTCTTCCTCATCAATATTGCTCTGTTTTATTTCTTAAGTTTATAGCTTGATTTATTTCTTCAGTTTCTTTTACAATTGCTAATCGGCTACGATGTTAGTCAAATACAATATTTCTTGGTTTCCTAATGGTATTTTATCATCGATTGATTGTATAACTATGAATTGCTTCCTATTATAATTATTTCATCATCAGTTTGTTTCTTGACTGTATAACTATGAATTTGTATAACTATCAATTGCTTTGAATTTATCATCAATTTTGTATTTCATCATCAATTATTTCATCATCATCAATTTGTATAATTATGAATTTGTATAACAATTATAATTATTTCATCATCAATTTGTATAACCATGAATTGCTTTGAATTCATCGTCGATTTTGTATTTCATCATCAATTGTATCATCTATTCTGTATTTTATCATCATCAATTTGTATTATCATGAATTGCTAATAATTTTTTCATTTAGTCTTATCATGTCAATATCAAGTGTGCACCAAACATAAGATAGGATAAAATAATGATATCATCTTTCTTATTATCTGTGCACTAAACGCATGACAGGATATGTGCTTATCTTGTTACTATCCTATCATTTCCTTATCCAACTTCTTATACTATCCTGTCTCTATCCTATCCTGCGCACCAAACGGGCCCTCATTGTTTGCCCAGAAGAAGTAAAGTTTCCCAATTGTGTAAACGCTCCTCTTTGACTTGATTCTTGGTCATATATTGATTTGAACGTAGAGGAGTACTTTACTTGACAATGATAAGTCTGATAGAAACGCTTGTGACTTCTTTAACGTTCTTCTGAGTGCATACAATAGTTGCTTATGAGAGCCTTTATGTCCTCTGATATCACTCGGAGCTTCTGACTCTCAGTCAGACTCTATTCTTTTCACTATCCCGCATTCTTAAAAAATAAATTTTTAGTATTCAAATTGTGCATTTAATACTTTGTTATCATCAAAACTTTATAAAGCTTTTGGGGTTTGTCCTGAAAACCATTCTTGTTCCAACAATCTGCCCCTTTTTTATGATGACAACCACAAGTATTAATTGTCAATTGTTGTTGAATTAATTTATCATGTTCTCATCAGAGTTATGAGTTTTGCAAGCTCCCCCTGACTCAGATACACTATAGGGTTAAGTTTGTAAGCTCCCCCTAAGTTTATCCATGATTAATTAAAACAGTCTAAGAAATAATTATTATATCTTGAGATCAAAGTTTCATACTTGACACTCAGAAGAGAGGTTTGCAAGTTCTTTCCCTATGTCATATAGATCTAAAACAAGTTTGCAAGTTGTCTCAGAATCTACATATGAAAATTTTATTCTTAAGTTTATAATTAAATCCCCTTTTCAAATTTAAGCGTAAATATTCTTGAGATCAAATAAACTAAACATGATTCATAAGAGTTTCAGATTTTATAGCATTTAGTTTAATCCATATGAGTACGCAATTAATTCTCTTTTACTCCCCCTTTTGGCATCAGTCAGAAAGAATTTAAGCAAGTAAAAAAAAAAATCACATATTAACAAGATCCATATATTATAGTTTAAGACAAATGAAAAAAGCTAGAAAAAAAAACAGATGAACATAACAAGTAACAGTGCATAGACAAAGAAAGAATCCTAGGGTTGGTTGGATAGAACACGTTCAGAATGTTTAGTGAGCATTGCCAACATTTTTTTCTTCTGTTGATGATCAACCTTTGCCTCTAACCGAGTTTGCTTTTCTTCTTGATCATTCATTCTATTTTCCAACCTCTGAATAGAAGTTCAAGAGTTAGAGTCCTGACTAGCTTCTTTCTCAACTGTCAGAAGTTGTCATTCTTGTTCTTTCCCAGTCTTTTGTCTTGTCTCTTCCTTAATCCTTTTTTTTGCTTCATCCCCAGATTTCTTCTTAGCTTCGACATTCCTCTGCCTTTCTTCTTCTTTTCTCATGCATTTTACTTCAATAACTCTTCGCTGTTCTTCTTCCTCAACTTGTTTCCTTGCCTCTGCCTCAACCCTTTGCTTGGCCAATTCAAGTTCTTGAGCTTGTTTTGCAGCTTCAAGAGCTTCTTCGTGTTGTTGTTTTTTAGCAGCAATCACAAACTCACATAGATCAATGCTCTATTCAGTCAAAGCACGAGGGAAATCAGGAATCCTTTTGATATATACGCTTATGGAGAACTTAGCAGTCATTGTAGCTTCTGATTTTCTGATGTATTGAGCTGCCAGAGCTTGCATAGAAGCGTGAAAGTAGTCTTGGATATTGTGAAATTCATGGAGGAGGTCGTCTGAGTGAATTACAGCTTCATCTCGTAGAAGGTTTAATCTTGGGAGATCAGTTTGCAGAGACTCCATGAGAGATGAAAACGGTAAGTGAATAACTAGAGGAGCTGATGAGGTGGCTGATGAGGATGCAACATTATGGAAGTGAATAACTTAGCAGTCAACTTAGAATTGATATATCGTGAAATCAAAAGAACTAAAGATGCATACAAACACAAATCAAGTAATGTGAATAACATTAAACTTTCATTGAACTTCACATTTTTTTCAACAACAAGAGTTTTAGCTCATGGATTGATCAACTTCTGAAATGTCTAGGCAGATCCAATTTCATGAACAACTCCAATAACATCTAATATATCATAATCATGTTACTTTTCATTTATTTAAGTGTAACAATACAACAAAAGTTAAGTAATAGAAATAACTTGCCATATAAAAGATCTTCGTGAAATTAAAATGTCTTAATTTCCTCAAATTTCTTGAACTTGTATCCACTAACAGGCATATCAAGAATCTCAATCGGAGTAATCCTAGTTCGAGATATGAAATTCAACTTATAACCATGGTCAACGTATTATTTATACGCTCCATCATTTTTCAAAACCCTAAAATTCTTGATAACATGTGTATGCAGTGTCATTAGTAAAGCAACATCATCTTTCATCTTTTTGTATATATCAGGTGCAATAGTAACATGAATAATATCACCCTAATAAGACAAGAGAAAGGATTATTTGTTGTTTACAAAAATAGGGCAATGTATGTTATTATGGTGTGACGACAATTACATACCTTAACATCACGGAGAATCATTTCATCATGTTTTTTTTATCGTCTTTGGCGATAGTCGATATATATCATCAACCTTAACAGCAAGCCTCCATAATTTCTGTTTGTTTGTGACGTCCTTAACCATATCACAATCTCTTGATATTTTCTGATATGACATACATATAGAAAAAAATACTGTTATTTTCTGATATGACATACATATAGAAAAAAATACCGTCTTCGGGGGTCAGTTCTGGCATCAAGTGGTTCCAGCCCCCTTCCGGTCGCAGTTGCGGGGGATCGAACCATGTTCCTCCCTACCAAGTTCAGCGCCAATCACCACTGAACCAACTAACGATTGATTATTTAATTGTGTTTGATATATAAAAATTATATTTCTTCTATAGTTGTAGAATAATAGTTCAATGTTGAACAAATATGATATTTGAAACTAAATATGATATTTCTATATTTAGATATTTGAACAAATATCACATTTCTTTATTTTTTGGATAAAACAAATATACTACTTCTATATTGTCAAAAAATAATAAATACTATTTCTATATTTAGATATTTGAACTTGATTTTATTTTATTTTTTGACAAAATAAAAGATATTCATTCATTCAAATTGAGAAGAGTACATTGATGTAATACAAATTCAAAATGGCTAAAAACAAAAATGATGTATCTGCGAACAAACTCACAACATCCATGTTGATAGCAGAAAACGACATATTGCATAAGCCTACATATTTGACTATATTGAAATGTCCGGAATATCCATGTCTCTGGACTTGTAGCGTTGATGACACAAAAGTCATTGATTGGATATGCACTGAATCAAACTTTATCGTTCAACCTGAAACAAATGAACACCGCACCAAAATGGGACACCAATACTCCGTACTAAGACGGGACAAAATATGGTTACAAATATAATTATATTACATATTTGTTGACATTTTTTTTATTTAACAGATACCATAAAATATGTTTGCAAAATATAATATTTCTTTCACTATATTGTACACAATATGATACAAAGTATTTCTATATTTATGAAGTTCAACAATAAATAATATTTCTAAGAGAGATTCAAGTGGAAAAAAATGAGCTCGTTGTATCAAACTTAGATGTCATGAACCGATCAGTAAAGTACTTAGATTCAAGTGGAAAAAAGGAGATATTTGTATCAAACTTAGATGTCGTTAATATATCAGTAAAGTAACTTAAAACAATATAAGAGAAAAAACTAACTTAAAGTAAACTTGATGAAGATGGTGGAATAAACCTTGAACCCTTCAACGTCCTTTACTCCGTTTCAGGAACAAAAAAATAATACTCCCTCCGGTCTCAAATATAAGCAATAAAACAAAAAAATTAAAAGTCTCAAATATAAGCAAAAGTCTACTTCATTCATTATGTTTTATGTCATTATTCCAATTTTACCCTTAAATTAATATTGATTCAACCAATAAATGCAATGTTCTACACTTTCCAATAAGGGTATAATTGAAAATAAAGTATCTTTTTCTCCCAAATCAATGCACTTAACATACTTTCTTAAATGACATGTTTTTTTGAATTTTGGTTATATATAAGACTAGAGGGAGTATTAGTTAGCATATACTCCTTCCGGACACTATTATAAACAAAAAACCACTTTTTAGATTCATCGGAAAACTAATGTATGTGGTCTATATTATAGACCAAATACATTAACTTTTCAATGAATCTAAAAAGTAATTTTTTGCTTATAATAGTAACCGAAAGGTTTAGTAATTAAAACAAAAATAGAAAGTTAATTAAAATGCAATAACATGAGAAGATAGAAGAAAATAAAATCAATAGAAGAACAAATGAAGAAGATAAAACAATATGTTTTTTTCGGTTTCTGAAATGTGAAATGAGATGAGAGATTGAAAAATACATCAATTTGTGTAAGAAAAAGATATCAGAAGCGACTTGTATGAAAAAAAAATGAAATTTGAAAAAAGTTGAAAAGTGTAACGATGGCAATTAGGGGTGGCAAAACGGATTAGACCCATCGTGCCGACCTGTTTAACCCACAATTTTTGGCTGATCGGGTCAAGTTTTTTGGCTCCATTTTTAAGTTGGTCCACCCAAAAAACAGGCGGACCCGAGTTTGCCTGCGAAAGTTTTTAGTTTTTTCTGTTTTTTCTAGTACTTGAGATAAAAAATGGACGAGAGAGTTAAACTTTACGAATGCATTTAATGTTTACTTTTTAACATTTTTAGATCCAAATAAACAAACGGTTAGACTAAACTTTACTTACATTGTTTCTATTCCCAACAATTCAATCCAATTTGTTTCTATTCCCAACAACAATCCAATTTATTTGGTCCATCGACCCGCCAACACATTAATAAACGGAGCAGACTTAGCATTTAAGCTCGAATGCCTAAAGTGGTTCGCCCCACCCGTTTTTGGAGCAGACTTATTTTGTGTTTGTCTTGACTTGCTTATTGTGACTGTTATGTAGAGGTAATTTTCTGATTTAATTTTTTAATTGGAACTTTCTCAATTGATTTTCCTTCATCTTTTCACCCTCAACGTTTCTCCTTGCAAAACATATTGTAGTTCTAGATGTTCTATATCTTTTATCATTTCTTTTTGGATCATAGTTGAGTTTACAAGTTGTATCATAATATGAGGTTTTTCTATCTTTGTTTTATTTTATATTTTATTAAATCTATTAATCAATTGTGCTGCCCCTAATTTGAATGTTTCACTACACTGAAGATGTAAAGCGACGACAGTTGAATTAAAGCATTAGCGTCGGCTTAAACCGTCGCTAAATGCTTACTGCAGCGGTTGGCCTGGCGTCGAAAATTGAGGCGTCGCAATGACTTTCAGCGGCGGTTCTGGCAAAGCGCCGGAATAACCGCCGCTAGGACGTTGACGTTGGTTGTCTTGATTTTTATGGCGGTTTCCAACCGTCGCTTTGTGTACTTATTTTTCTCAAGTTTTTGAGCTTTTAGCGTCGGTTGTAACCGCCGCAAATGCATTTTTTTCCAAAATATCATCCATATTTTCTTTTTAAAAAAAAATCTACATTTTTTTTTCCTTTTCATTTTATGAAAATCCTATAATAAAACCCAAAAGACTTACATTCACAACTTATTTGCACAAGAGTAAAATACACAAGTTGATTCAAAAACTTCTCTTGCAAATGGACATTCTCAAGCAAAAATAATACTCACAAACTTTAAATTATACAATTTTAAGTTACAATTTAAACACAAGTGCAACTTCAACACCACCGGTTTGCGATACTGTTATGGTTGATCCAACTCCATAAAGTGAAACCTTATTACCCACCAAGTTCACTGATACAAGACGGCGACTTTTTCTTTGCTGAAAGTGTCTTCAACTGCAATAAATTAATTAATTCAACATGAAAGTGGTCCACAAACAATATTCACAACATCTTTATTTTCACTATAAACTTACCTATCAATATACATCTGGAAAATGGAAATGTGACGAGCATGAAAATATCGTGGAGCACAACTCCATCTTTGGTTATTAGATAATCTAATTCATCTGCTACTATCAATCTGTTACAATGGTGGCATATTACCATTTGTTAGCATCCAAGTTACCAAAACAAGCACACAAATTACCAAAACAAGCATTAGATGAAATCATCTATGTTTCTTACATCATGTTGGTTGTAGGCAATATATGAGAATACATGTTCTGAAGTTGCTTTAAGGGTGTGCTTGAACCCTTTTTTTCCCAGGATTTTGTGTAACCCGAGTATCTTCTAGAGAATATCCAATGGGTCAGTCAACTAAGTGATGTTATATTCAATAAAATATGCATAGGCCTTCCTAGTTCCTAGCTATCTTTGTGAAAATATCAGTTGTAACCTAGAAGTTGACTTGCTCTATAAATTTATTGGAACAGTTTATGTAACTTAAGGCTTTGGTTTTATTTGGATATGATTTGCTACTACTTGATTATTTCAAATACCATAACTTTCTGCAATAGCTATAAAAACAATATAAAATCACTAACATAAAAAACAATCTATAAACACCAACATTTAGTAACTATAAGAGCACTAGTTAGTTTTCAAAGAAAGTGGCTCACCCATTAATTAGTCTGCAAGGACCTAATGAAAAAAAAAAATCAAGACATACTCTTATTAAAATTTAAACAAATCGAAAATTGAAAGTAGTTCTCTGACTCCAATTCAAATATTTGACTCAAGTTTACTTAAGCTTATAACAAGACCAAATTACCACCAGGTTCACTAAAAATTTCAGTTCAAAATCTTTTTACACTTAAAATCTTGACTTACCATCCAATAACAAATTTTACACACTTCAACCAGGCTAATACCATCCAATATCAAATTTTACACACTTCAACCAGGCTAATAGAACCATAAGCTAACTCTATTAATTGTTCAAGTAAGCTGCTGTAGAGAAAAGAAATTCATGATAAAAGAAAGGAAAGCACAATAAAATGAAAATAAGTAGTCTTAATAAGATTGACTTTGGAACTCTGAGCATTTTTTATTTTAAAATAGGTTATGCATATAAAAAGAAAAGAATTTGGTTTCGAAACTCATGCTCTTTTAAAACAGATTTTGTAAATGAAAAATAAGTGTAAGTAGTTTAGCTAATGTATCACCCATTTTTATTTTAAAAGACAATTAATCAAATTGAAGAGCCGAGATACAAAACTGATTTAATGTCAATACAACTTATAACCACTATAGCACTAGCCCATCAAACACAGCAAGATCATATCTAACTAACTCATTTACAATACACTTGTAAAGTTATTATTTCTTGCCTCATCGGTACCGCAGGGGATTCCCTATCAGACTTATCAGAACCCTCTTCTTGATCCTGAACAAACAACAAAACCATAAGAAAATGGATCATAGGTAAACAAGACAATGTCTTATTATAAAACAAGCTCAATTAAATAAAAATATCATTATCCTTTTACCATCCTTCGAATCATAATTAGCTTCCTTAAATTTTTTTCTAAAATCAACCCTACAACAAAGCAAAACAATTAATAAAACACTCAAACTATAGGAATCAAAATAGCACAAACATCAAAAATATAAGAAACCCTTACATGAAAACAAAGAAAGCAGTAGGAGGGTGCTTGAGCATGTTAGGATCCTTAACCTTTTCCCCTTTCCCAACCTTAACCCTTTTAGCACTTAGTTCTTCTGATTTAGGGTTCTTCCTACAAAATTTTAAAAAAATTAAACAGAATCAGAAGCCAATATAAAATTCCACACAAAAAAAATTAAGGGAAAATTTCATCTCTCAGGTTTCTTCACTTTAGCAGCTTGCGCAACAACTTGAGCATCTGAACAAACAAATCAAACTAATGCTGTTGCTATAACAGCTTAAAAATAAAACAACAATTGAAGCCAAATTGAACACAATACCACTGAGCTCAAAAACCCACCTAAAAAAAATATTCATAATCAAACAAAAATTTATTCATAATTCATAATAATTAATCACTCCTCAATACCATTGAAATAAAAAACCAAACAAAACAATGAACCCAAAAAACGATGAGTTTTTTTTGAAAGAGGCTAAATTGATATTAATAAGAAAAGATAGTACATGAGGTACTAAAATAAAGGAGCAAGAACAAGGTCCCAAGGACAGTAACATCAGCACATACCAAAACAAAAAACCCCACTCAATACTTCACTAAATACACATTCACAAAGCAATAACAAATCACCACCAAACTATAAACTTAATGACAAAAAACAGCTTTGTCAAAACAGCAAAACACCAGCCAGAACCGCATGCTCCACAGAGAGAAAATCATGACCTCACCTGCAACACCAGACCAGTCGACTCTAATTCGAAGCAGAGAAATTGAAATTATCGCCGTAGACAGTTTCCGGGATCCCAACACCATTCATAAAACAAACAATTCGGAAATTTACGACGTCACAAAACCCATCGACATGATAAGAGCTTTATGTCGTTGATCGCCAAGTCTTTCACACCATTTGCAAAAGTTACGTCGTTCCTCGACTTCCAAAAATAAACATAGTTAAACTTCAAATCATGATCTTAATCAAATATCAAAGGATAAACAACTTAGGCTAAAAATGTACAAGACAATCCACAAACATGTTTGGGGGTTAATCTCAAGCATGCAGACCAACAAACTCATTAGTTGAAAGCAAAGATATACATCTGTCATATCATATAAAATATACCTAAGCTATTCTGGATAGCTTATGAAAATAACTTACTTACATGTCATAAGTTGTTTTCATAAGCTCTCCTAATCAATCTCACAAGTGCTTATATTAGTAGATAAAGTCAATCTAATGCAAGAGCTTTCCTTGATTCTTGAAGGGATCCACCCATCACCTGCAACACACACAAAGAGAACACACAATTAATTATCTATGCTTGAATTTACTTAAGTAATGAATGATTAAAGCAGTAATCATCAATCAAAAGTGGTAATATAATATATACGGTGATTCGGTGGACGCCGGCAGCCCAAACTCTGTTCAAAACGGTTGGAATATCAGCAAGGTGAGATTGTTTGCCATTGTAGATTCCCTTGAACATGCCATCTGCACTAATTTTGAATTAATATGATGATTAATATTGATGCACACAAAATGTTTGATAAAATGTCTAACATGTGAAGTTAACAGCAATATCAGCATTTTGTTGAGAAAGAACGAAAGGGAATTATCAAAATCAGTTACAGTTACAAAGATTGAATTGAAGCTTAATAGTAAATAATTTGAATCCAGTGTATTACAGTTAACTTACCTATCATCCAAATTGATGCCATGTCTGCTTCGTTGCTTCACCTCACTGCAGGAGAAACAAAATTAAGGACTGATATACATGTGCTAAACTATCGATATTGCTGTATGCACCCTAAATCAAAGACA